>OZ007498.1:139751552-141092844 GCA_963931805.1 Microdon myrmicae | reverse complement strand
AATGCTTACTCGCGTTTAATTAATTGCTTATGGAGGGCTATTCGGATTATTCTACCCGTTGTGCGCTTTTAATTGTAGCGAACAAAAACACGATAGCGGAACAATAATCCAACGATGAGGGATTAAATCTTTTTAACTCAACTTCCCAACGATGAGGCAAGAATCAATTTAAAACGACCCAACGATGAGAGACAATACCCAATCTATATAAATAAACAGCGAAACATATTTGGGTAAAGGTTTTCTAAATTTTCTTCCCAACGTTGAGTTCTTCCTCTTTCCTGTCATTGGAAAACGAAACGTGGAAAAAGAGAAACAATATTTTTATTTATGTTTTTATTTCTGTTATAACGGCTTATTTTTATCTTTCCTAGCCGCTAGTTCCGCTAGTCGGCGTAGGGATGTTAGAGCCTCGGGGCTCTTCCCACCACTGGATTGTATCCCCGACGGATTTGGTACAATCTCAGCTGGTGATAATCGGCTGCGCCAAAATTGTTATGGTGTTATTTTAACAATTATTTGAATATATTTATGGTTATATACTTAATATATGTAAATGGTAAGTACAAATGGACTTACTTTGGTTTTGACCGTTGAGCGGTCGTTGGAGAAGCTGCTTGTCTGCGACTGGTTGCAGGGGGCGTTGATGGCTGCACCCCTGTTCAGCTTCGATTTGTTGATTGATTTTATTTAATTGTTACTTTAGTGTGACCTCGTTTGTTGGTTAACGTCGAATGATTTATTTATTTTTTGCGCCGTTGACGTTTTATTTTATTATTCGACGCCAACGCCGGTTTTTATTATTTTCTCTGTCAAGTAGAATTTGCATAAAGTAGTTTATGCAAATTAACTACTTGGCGAGTTATTCTCCTTTTATAGGTAAAGAGGGGAAACTAACGAGGGGGGATTAGTGGATGTTGGGCGGACCTGGACTCAAGTTCGGTCCGTAACACACTCATATTCACACCCTAGCATCCGGCTTATCCTCGCCCTTCCATGTCCTACCACTTATACTATTATTCTATATCCATTTTCGTGTTCACTTCATTCATTCATTCATTCATACAATCCATCTCTGTCTCTATCTCTACATCTATCTCTATCTCTATCTCTATCTCTATCTCTATCTCTATCTCTATCTCTATCTCTATCTCTATCTCTATCTCTATCTCTATCTCTATCTCTATCTCTATCTCTATCTCTATCTCTATCTCTATCTCTATCTCTATCTCTATCTCTATCTCTATCTGTATCTCTATCTCTATCTCTATCTCTATCTCTATCTCTATCTCTATCTGTATCTCTATCTCTATCTCTATCTCTATCTCTATCTCTATCTCTATCTCTATCTCTATCTCTATCTCTATCTCTATCTCTATCTCTATCCCTATCTCCATCTCTATCTCTATCTCTATCTCTATCTCTATCTCTATCTCTATCTCTATCTCTATCTTTATCTCTATCTCTATCTCTAACTCTATCTCTATCTCTATCTCTATCTCTATCTCTATCTCTATCTCTATCTCTATCCCTATCTCCATCTCTATCTCTATCTCTATCTCTATCTCTATCTCTATCTCTATCTCTATCTCTATCTCTATCTCTATCTCTATCTCTAACTCTATCTCTATCTCTATCTCTATCTCTATCTCTATCTCTATCTCTATCTCTATCTCTATCTTTATCTCTATCTCTATCTCTATCTCTATCTCTATCTCTAACTCTAACTCTATCTCTATCTCTATCTCTATCTCTATCTCTATCTCTATCTCTATCTCTATCTCTATCTCTATCTCTATCTCTATCTCTATCTCTATCTCTATCTCTATCTCTATCTCTATCTTTATCTCGATCGCTATCTCTATCTCTATCTCGATCTCCCTCTTTCTGGTATATTCTTAATTTGCAATCAAAGAATCAGCTTTAATTGAAACATATTATCTTCGTCAAGATCAACTCGGAGATACAAACATACTAGTCTTGACACTTCTAAACATATTAGAAGTTTTAACTGGGAAGTAACTGCGTATTAAAGTTACTAGTACCTGTTGCCTGACGGATTTATTCGGCCCATCTCAACGCCCACTTGATGCTCATCAATATTCGGTGAATAATAAATAGATCGTTGGAAAAAAAATAAACGATTTATTTTTATTTGTTCGACAGCGTGATAGGTTTCATGTGTGACATTTCGTATTCCAATATAAATCGATTAACCTCTAATGCAGGTTCATTGAAATCGCCAAAGCCCATAAAGCAAAGCGAGTTCTATTCTAATTTGCGTCGTTTGGATATCGCCTAAAGAAGTGTTTCGTTAAGATACCTTCAAGGTCTTTCCACACACTTCACTGACATGAGCTGTTCTAAATTTGATGCTCGTGCGATTTTAATGCTAACGAGATTCCCAATTAGCATAAGAGACGTACGTTGTATGCTAATAGGATAAGTGAAGAAGTCCAAAGTCAAGCCCAATATTGTTTCGTTAAGTTTTTATTCACATTAATGAACACATAAGCGAACAGTCTAATTGATTTATACTTAACTAGTAAATTAAGTCTAATTGAATAGGTATACAGTAGGTTTCTTGTGAAGTATATTCGTCAACTTTTCACCAAATTTTTAAGCCTTACTAAGTAAGATTGTGGTCGGACCAGAATGAATTGGCTAATTCAGAGTCGTCAAGGTTAATTAAATGCCTTCGGTGGGTGGGCACCGAACAATTTATGATATAATTCGGTCATGTTGAGTCTGAAAAGCGACCCCGGGGGGCGCATGTATGGCATTTTCGTTGTTGTTGAGCTCGTTGATATGGTCAACCTTGGCGTGGAAGAAGGCGTTGATAGTCTGGTAATTGATTGCACTAATCTGGGTTTTGTTTGTCGGATTGTTGCTGGTGCAGGTGTAGTAGAAAATTCATGGTGAGTTTGCCTATATTGTCCATTTGAACGTGTAGGAGAGATCTGATGCGATCGCATGGAAGTATTGGGGTTGTTCGACACCGGCGTCCTTTGGAAATCCTTTGCATTGCCTGGCTCTTCATTTTTGTTTGAACTGGACGATGTAGTTGATGACGTTATATCAGTTGAACTCGTTGATTTGGTAGTTCTTCCAATTTCGGTCGATTGCTCATATGACTGATGACCAGAAATTGTTGCTGAAGGTGATGGAGTTGCTAATGTATTGAGCCTTGATGTATTGATTAGTTGGTTTTCCCTTCTCTGAATTATGGGACGTATTGTTGACGTAAACACTGAAGATTTGATGGATGCATCTGTTGTACTCTCTGACTTAACATCATGTGTGACTGAATCTGGTCGAGAAGTTGAAGTTTGTACTGATCGATCACTTGAAACACGATGCCTACCTGACCTCCTCGGTCCTGCTGTTGGAATTGGCAAAAGAGTTGTTTTCGACAATCCTCGCCGAATCCCGGTAGTTCTTATGTATGTAAAATTACCGGATGTTCTTAAATGTGGCGCTCTTAACGATATCGACGTTCGTTGTGGAGTTGTGCTATTAGAAGCAAGTTCGCTTGTCTCCGTTTCTCGAAGGGAGGATTTCGTAGTTGCTCTAATCGAACCTCTTCGATGAGGTGCTCTTGTTGTGGACGGGAACTGACTTGATTGCTGTGGAGGCAAAGGTTTGGGGCTAGCTCTCAAATGACCTCTTCGATGCACTGGTGATCTTGTCGTTGTCGGAGTTGTGCTGCCAGCAGTGATATCCGAGTACGATGTCTGCCCGTTCGAAACGTGTGTGATGATAGTAGATGGCTCGGTGACGGGCCGTCTTGTCCTTACACGAGTTGTGGTACCAACAGTGATATCTGAGTACAAGGTCTCCCTGCTTGAAACTGCTGCAATGGTGGTCGATGGCTTAGTGACGGGCCATCTTGTCGTTGCCCGAATTGTAGTGCCAATACTGGTATCTGAGGACGATCTTTGCTGGGTTGAAACGGGTGTAATGATAGACAATGACTTCGTGTTGGGCCTTCGATAACGTGGTGATTGGGAGTCTTCGTGATGTATAACTGCTGCCGATTCAATTCCGTCATCTTTTTCCTCAATTGTTTTTGTGCTCGCTGTGGGTTTTGGTTGAGTAGAGGATGACTGAATTGTGCTCGAAGAGCTCAAAGGTTTTGGTGCAACGGATGTAGTTTCACTTTGGATACTGAATGCCTTTTCTGTTGTTGGAACATTTTCCTTTTTGTGATCTTCCTTCGATTTTGACTTGTCTGTTATTTCTATATTTTGTGACTCTGGAACTGCATATTCATGGTGATCGTCAGTCGTTTCGTCTGTGGTACTTTTCTCACCTACGGGCGCTATTGTCACAGACTTTTTTACTGCCTCTGCAGTTGAAGAATTCGTTGGCTTATTTACTGATCCTGTTGGTGTGGGAACTACATTGGGCTTCAGAGTAGAATCTGAATTCATATGATCATTTGGTGGCGTAGTGACAATAACGATTTCGGGTGTTTTTTTCAAACCTTCTGAGGTGGTGTCTTCACTGATGGTAGTTGTTGGAAGCGTAGTTAAGTCTATGCTTATTTTCAATGGCGCCTCCACTGATGTTGGTGCTTTTACTTCAACATCCGTTGAAATGCTGCTATCCAAATCAGCCGTGGCTTCTGTTGTATCATGGGTTTTGGAAAGTGCAGCGTCCGTATCCCTTTTCGAGATGAGGCCTGATTTAGCGTTGTGACCACCTGCGATAATTGGAAAACCTCTGTTGTCGAATTGAGGACGATATATACCTTTATTGGCAAAGGAGTTCACTGGACTTGGGGTTGTGCCGAACTTTACTGTACCTCTTCCAGAAAATGGCGAATTTTGGTTATTAAATTGGAATGAAGTTATTGGTCGACGAGTAGTAATTACTGATTTTGTGTTCGTGTTAAAAAATGGCCTTGGGGTTGAAAACTGGATGGCGTTGACTTGATTTTTTGGAGTATTATAACTCCCTGTATTGAAGTATTTATCATCATATTTCCCTGAATTGTAGCCCCTGGTATTAGAAATAAACCCTGTTGTTGGTTGTGGCCGACCTCGATTTGGCTGTGAAGGTTGAATTGAATTTTTTATAGTAGATGATCTGAATGGACTCTTTGTAAAGCCTTGAGTGCTTAGTATTTGCAAAGATGGCGTCACGCGACTTGTGTACAATCCGTTGTTTCCTGGAAAACCTGTTTGAATTCTAGGGGCCAACGTATAGGAGCTTTTTATTGAAGGTTGAACTCTACTGACTACCGTAGGGCGTATAGTTTGACCAAAAGTAAATTTCCTGTTAGCACCTTGGAATGTTGTGGCTGTTGGTGCAATAGAGGAACTATATGGCTTCGGCGAAATAGACTGTCTAAACTGGTTTTGACTAGAATAGAATGGGTTAGAAGTAGAACTAACAAGTGGCCTGAATGTTGCAGCAGTCGTGAGAGTCGGTTGCTTAGTGGCATACGGTGTCGGTCTGGAAATGGTTTGATATGTCTTTAGGCGATTAATATTTGGGGTGACTGTCGACAAGCTAAAAGCATTCTTCTGTGCAATTGACCCCCGTTGCAACTGGGATCCAGTCTGATTGCTGAAGAGAGGGATATTTATCCGATAAGTTTGTAATCGATTTATTTGCGGTGTATTATCAAATTGGGGTAAAGAAGATGTGGCAAATGCCTTAAATGCTGAAACCTTTCCCCGTTCTTCATTTTGAGGTTGATAGCTGCCAAAATCATTGGAGAACTGTGGAAACGATTTCGAACGTGTAGTTGAAACTTTTCTCGTAGTTGCGGGAACATACGGCCTTGTTTGCTGTCGTAAGAATGGGTTTTCATAAGTCTGGGAAAGTTCTTGGGAATTAGCAAATATTGATGCCGATGGTTTGGAAAAAGTGCTCTCGAGGGCATTTGGATTCTTTACTTCAAAATATTTTAGGAATGGATTGCCACCAAATTTGTGATCGTATGGTTTTCCAGTCTTCTGACTGAACTGCCGTAAAGCATACGAATTCGTATCAACGGGTGATGCCTCAAAACCCTGGCAATGACCAACATAACTGTTTGCCCTTCCGCCACTGCAATATTGCGAATATGCATTCCAAGCATGGAATCCATCATTATATAGGGTGTGATGTTCGTTATATATTCGTTGAATGCATTGTACATCATCAGTGATGTCGCTGTCCTCCAAATCCGAACAGGCTACTTCACATTCTTTCCCCGCTCCAGGTGGAGAGCACCAAAACTC
Organism: Microdon myrmicae; assembly: GCA_963931805.1. NCBI lineage: Eukaryota > Metazoa > Arthropoda > Insecta > Diptera > Syrphidae > Microdon > Microdon myrmicae. Next base: position 141,086,611 of record OZ007498.1, on the reverse strand, counting down.
ATCACTGATATGAAATAATCCATGAGCATTCTTCACCGAAGAGGATGTATCCAACTGGGATTGATGCTTTGCAATGCAGACCCACATGGCAATTTGGCTGTGCGGAATGTGATGTACATTTTCAAGTTCATTAGCCAATTCGCATTCATCATAGATCTTGCCTTTTGGCTTGTTTTTAGGCACAAATCCATAGTTTTGGTTATTCTGTGCGTAGTTGTTACGTTTCGACTCAGAACGATCGAACGATTCATAAGACGACTTTCCGAAGAATGGATTTATTCCTTGCTGTTGCTTTGACTGTCCGTGGATGAGCTGATATTGCAAAAAGGGGGCTGAGTGCGATTCAGCAGTTTCAAAATAATTATCATAGTCATCAAAACAACCCCGAATGTAACTTTCTGTGTCGCCGCTGCAATATGCAGAATACACCGTCCAGGCACTAAAACCATCACCAGAGATTTTGTCGTGTTCATTATATATCTGTTGTACACACTTGACATCATCCGTAATGTCACTATCCAAGAGTTTGTTACATGACAGACCGCAAGCTTTTCGACGTCCGCCTTTATGCGAGCACCAATATAAATCGCTAATTTGAAAAAGACCGTGATCAGTGCTCCCATCAGCATTTAAACGGCCCACAGCGGATGTATCGAATCGCGATTCATGATTTGCGATGCATACCCAAGTGGAAATCTGTTCCATGGGTACATTGTGCTTATTAGCCAGTTCTCTGGCGAGTTCACACCTTTCATATATTTTCCCTCTCCTGGGCGAGTAATCCTCCTCCTCGTCTTCAATGGAGTTATAAGCAATAATTTTTGACCGTAAATATTTTTCTTCATGTCTCCCGAAACAGTCGACTATATAATCATAAGGATTACCTTTGCAAAATGTCGTGTAAGCATTCCATGCATCATATCCGTCGCCCGATAATTTTCTATGCTCCTCATAAATCACTTGAGCACATTCAACATCATCACGAATATCGTCATCACGCAATCGATCGCAACTAATTCCGCAACTGTTAGGTTTTTCCGGTTGCGAACACCAAAACTGGTCGCTAATCTGGAACAGCCCGTGGGATCCGCTTCGTGCATTCCCGCCAAATTTCGATGAATCCAGTGAGCTTGAATGCTCTGCGATACATACCCAATGTGCCACATCGTCTAAAGCCATACCATAATTGTTTTTTAACAGTCGCGCCAATTCACACTGCTGGAAAATCTTTCCTTCACCAAACTTTCCATTTAAACACACGCACAAAATCAACACCAGATAGGTACAAACTGTGGTCCGGCATTTCACTTTCACATAGTTCCCGCGATCCCACTTCATTATGAGTGACACACAATGCGACGAATATACACCTTTCAAAGGGTAAAGTAAATTGCATCAAAGATCTAGCAAAACACTGACCAAAAATTTGTGATCAGAAATATCAGAGACTTTTCTCCACCTTGCGTTCACGTTGGCGATTAAATACTTACTGACTTCTGACGTTACCCTGCTCATCTGCCCAGATCTGCGACGGAACTTCATTTCATTAAAGTCGTCATCTCCAACCAGATGGACAGCCGGTTCTGATCAAGCCTCTTTATCACCGATCAATGGCCATAGCAGCACGGAATGTATGGCAATCATGTCTTGTGCGACAGTATCCCATAATAGCCCCGGTTAGCTATCAGTTCATTGCTGTAAGGGTTAACACATTATTATGGGCCAAAAACCGGCTGATCATCAATGAAGTAAACATATATTGCACTTCATAGATACTATACAGACATCTGACAACGGTAGAAACAAGTTTTCTTGTTCCTCCTTTAAATACCTCATTCTATTTGATCAATTCAACTGGACAAGACCTAATGATGACGCGAACATGGAAGGCAAGAGCACTAAACACTTTATGGCGCCCCTGAAATACCTAGGCTCGTGCTGATTGTCTAGCAGGTGAAGTTGAGTCAATATGACCTGTGGTGATGCCGTAGTCACAACAACAAAGCAATGGATCACTAGATCATGCATTAGGCAGTGGATTTGTTCCGTAATCTTATCAACTTTTAAGTCTTATAGAGATTTTATTGACCCCGACTTAATATTAGTTTGACTGCACATGCAAATTCTCCAACGACTAGGAGGAAGTTTACGACAGCGAACAGCTATGGTAAGTTGAGGATGTCGTGGCACACTTTCTGGATATGTGGTTCAGAAGGTATAAAACCCAATATGTATTAATAGTATATACGTTTTTGGTTTTTTATTGTCTGGTAAAATTCATACGTGATAAATGACTGTCAAAGTGCCTTCAAGCACTTGAATATATTATTGTCTAGGGCCAAGTTTTACAGAATTACAGTTGGCTTGGACCCACAACATTCATATATTGGCTCAATATTATATCACCAGCCTTACGGCTATCTAGCTCCCATATTTGCAGATAGCTGAAAAGCCGATTACTTACTTACTGTATAAAAAATTTGCTTATGAAATCACTCAACTTCGAACAATAGAGGCTTAAAATGTAATACCTGATAATGACAAACTTTTTTTTTATTATAGGTGAGAAAAGTAACTGAAAGGCTACCAACCGGTGGGAGGCTTTGTGTATGACAAGAAAAATAGGGTATTTGACATAATTGAAAAATAAAAACTTTCCAAACATCGCAATTAACGCAGCTATGTTAGGAAAATATCAAGTTTGTCTGCCCTTCCTTCGGAATCCGTCTTCAGTTACCCTATAGTAGCACTTTTTTTAATAATAAAATAAAGAGGATTGATAAGGATACCAAGCGGACAAATAGGGGGAGTATATGGGAAATATGTGTAGGTCCACCGTAGTATTGAATGCCTTTGTGGGATCATCATCTTCACCGGCACTACAACCGGGATCCGGTCTTGGTTTTAGTTAACAAGTTTCTCCACTGGTCCCGATCTCGAGCCGATGTCGTCTAGTTCGGTAATCCCAGGCTCTGGGCATCCTGGTCCACACCATCCCTCCATCGCAGACAAGGTCTGCCGCGCTGTCTCCTTCCATACATCTTACCACAAAGGACTATCGGGCAGGCTCCGCTTCGGTCATTCGAGCTAGGTGTCTCGCCTACCGGCGTTCTGGATAAATTTCGAGATTTAAAAAGCCTTGATAGACCATGGTAGAATTTGTTTGATTTGATCAACCGTTCGCGTATTTCTTCTTCCATATTTTTCTCGACTGATAGTATTGAACCAAGGTAGTTAAGATAGTTAAAGGGTTGCACTACTTCAAATTCGTCCTCCGCTACCCTGATAGTTCGACCAACGTTAGGTCTTCTCTTCGCAGATGTTGCCAACATGTACTTAGTTTTTCCCTCATTAATGTGCAGTCTCAGTTTTTGTACCGCCCGCTCGATCTGGGTGAAGGAGTCCTGTACAGCCGAATCGGATCTACCGACGATGTCGATGTCATCTGCGTAGGCAAGTATCTGGCTGGACTGTGAGGTAGAAGCATGTTGCGCCGGCGTACGGCGCTCGGATTCTCTTCTTCCTCCATCATATATTGTTCACTGGACACACAACACTGAGCGAAACAAAACAAAACCTCCGTAACACAATGTCCACCATATGAGAGCAGAAGTAGACACTGGAGGAAAAGTTAAACGCACTGCTTTAAAAGTAAATGATCTTTATTTTCTTTCGCGTTCGTTATAAATTTGAGAGTTTTCAATACTTCACTTGGACACGTTTACAAATTACATAGCATTATTTCTTAAATCGGACTTTTATCTACTTCTTAATAAAAACGCGCTTTCTCGACTCGACATATATTTGCGTCCCCGAGCGCGAAACGAGGAACCGGAGATCACATGACCATTGCGGCCAGAGGATGGAATTTGACTCAGCGATAATCATCTCGTGCAGCGATGATTCGCATTTTTGGGTGAGTTTATTGTGCCGTGGTAGATATCCTCTCCAATAAGGAGAGAAACGTAAAGTCTCTCTTGGTGGTATGTGTGCGATCGTTCAGATCGATGCTATTCACACGTGCTCGACAGCGGTGCAACAACGAAACAGGCAGGCGGCAAAGACAAAAGAGAGAAATGACGCCATGCGCCGTTGGTAATGCGGGCCATTGTTTACGCGATGCCTCGTCGCTGTTATCGACGTTGGGAGAAAAGATGCTAAAAGCAAATTGGATGTTTATGGCATCTCTGGCTGCAGTAGAAACCGGGTTCATGTTTGCATTAGGAAATGCTGGAGAATTTGGTTTCAGCGTCTATTGCTCTAATTATATGCAGCTGCTTGGGTTGTCAGCCAATGTGTATGAAAAGGTACTTGACGCGGCTGGGAAAATAGACGGCGCAATATTTATGGTCCCTGTCATGACGGTTACATTGAAAGCAATCCGAATCATTTTGTTTACAGGAATTTGTCTGGTACCGAATTGGTTTAGAATACCAGATAAGCAAAGAAAGAAATCTTACGGAAAATTGTATGCGAAGGGATGCATGAAAAGGTAAGTTTTCTGTATAGGGATTTTAAGATTATAGATGGTGATCTATATAATGCGTGAAGCATTCACAGGTACTAATACTGTTGCATTAGCGAACTTAAGGAAGTTGGGTAGTAATTATGGGGGTTTTTTCAGGTAAGTGGACCGTAGGGTTTGGCGGAACCCCTACAGCACTTCTTGACAATAGTCCCTCTAGCTGTACCGCCAGAGTTTTGCGTTTCGGATTCCTTTCTCCAACGCCAGGTTGAAGAAGAGGCAGGCCAGACCGTCCCCTTGTCGTAGCCCATTAAAGATTTTTATTGTTTTGGACAGCAATCCCACTATTTTTACTTGACTAGTTACGTTGCTCATGGTCAATCTACAAAGTCATATCATTTTGTTTGGAATGCCAAACTCATGGTCTGGCTATATTGTCGTAGGCGGCTTTAAAGTCTATGAATAGATGATATAATGGAATCTTAAATTCCAGACATTTTTCCATCGCCTGTCTAAGGGTGAATACCTGATCAATCGCTGATTTACCTGGTATGAAACCACACTGATATTGACCAATGATGACTCTAGCGTATGGGGCTATCCCGCCTTGTAGGAGAGAGGAGAGTATCTTACAGGCGATACTCAGCAATGTTATACCCTTATAGTTGTTGCACACTGTGATATCTCCCTTCTTATGTATGGGCCAAATTATTCCATGACGCCAATCTTCCGACATTTCCTGTCCCTCCTTGTTTGATCAGCTCGCCTGATATGCCATCAGCTCCGGGGCTTTATTTGATTTGAGCTGTCTTATGGCTTTTACAGTTTCCTGAATGCTTGGTGGCGGCAGCATTTGTTCTTGTTCTTGCATTGGTGGGGCCTCCAATTCTTCTACGAACTGACCATTTATCAATTCATTGTAGTGCACTTCCCATCGCTCCAGAATGCCTTCAAGATCGGTGATCAGATTATCCTCTTTATCTTTGCAGTAATTGCAGCGTGGTGTGTGCCCGTCATACTGCGGATTATTTGGTAGAACTTCTGCGCCTGGTGCGCCGTGTTGATTCGAACCTGATCCCCGGATACAATACGTCTCCTTAAGGCAATCCGCGCTCGGAAAACTGTACCAACAAGATAGCGATCCGAGTTGATGTTGGCACCTCGGCACGTTCGTACCGTCATCAGGCTCGAGGACTGGCGGCGATCTATCAACACGTGGTCAATTTGGTTCCGAGTGATGATACCCAGGTGATACCCAGGTGGATACCCAGGTGGATTCGTGGATATCTTCACACGGAAACCTGGTACTTGCAGCGACCAAGTTTTTTGATGCTGCCAGCTCGATGACTCGTGGTCCATTGTCATTAGTGTTCTCATGCAAACGATGGGAACTTGCGTAGTGCCTGAAAACTGGCTCCCGGCCTATTTTCGCATCCAAGTCACCAAGAACGATTTTCACATCGTATCTTGGGCAGACGATGAGGGCCCGTTCCACGTTCTCGTAGTATTCTTCCTTTTCATCGTCAGGGGACTCCTCTGTAGGTCCGTGAACGTTTATGAGACTTATGTTCTTAAACTTGCCTCACACACAAAGAATGCATAGCCTATCGTTTATTGCATTAAAGCCGATAATGGAAGACTTCAGTTTTTGGCTAACAAGAAATCCTACCCCGAGCACATGGTGTTTTGCATGACAGCTGTAATAAATGTCATACTCGTTTCTTTGAATAACACCACTCCCAATCCATCTTATTTCTTGTAATGCTGTTATGTCAGCCTTATATTCGATCAGGGCATCGACTAGCTGCTGTGCATCTCGAACTCTGTATACTGAGCGGACGTTCCATGAGAAAATTCTTAAATCGCTTGGCCATTTTCGTTTCCGTGGTCGTCGTCGTGTATCCGTTCCATATCCGAGGGTTGATAAATTTGCCAAAATAGATTGTTTTTCTGGGGAAGGTTATTAGCCTTGCGCCAACCTTTCTCAGGATGTCGCTGCATGCATTGGTTCACTACTTGGCGGGTGCCAAAGTAGCTATCCAGGGGTGTCACGTGGAGACTGCATGTCAAATTGGATTAAACAGGAACAAGGATCGTCCTGGCCTTCGCCGGGTTCAAAGCAATCAGTGACTTTACCTTGTATGTTCGCTCCCATCCCCCCGGACAAAGATTACTCCCTATGATTTCCCGGAACACACACCAGAAATTGATATTTCACCACGCATTGAGATACAACCTACTAGTTACAGGTTTTGTCAAGTGTCCATTTAGGATGCCAGTGGCGAAACCTTTTTAAGTTGGGTTATCATATGGCTTATTCCCTCCGTCGTAAAACTGCTGTCAATAAGAAGACGTAGATAAAAGCACTTTTATGGGGAGGAATGTTACGTCACGACTATTAATACGATGAGTAGTAGAAAAATATAAGGCATTTGATTGCTCTATCAGCAAACGACAAACGCGCGTAAGCGATAAATTGACGAGTGATTGTATAGAATTGTATTGCTGGGTTCAGTATATTTAAATTCGTGCCATATGAAAAACATTTACTGATAGCATTATTGCTCCTAAATCACACTGATTGCCGTGAGAGAATTTATGGTGAACAAGCTACATTAAAAAAAATTATGTTTGTATCGGGTCATCTCTGGAGATTAAAAGTAAATTTATTTTGTTAATTGTTAGATCAAAAGACGATGAGTAAATCCAGACGCACCATTTACATCGAATACAATGCGGAATCACTTTGGTAGTAAGACGAGACTGTGTTTGGTCAGAATGATGTGGCCCGTTATAGAGCAATGCGTCCCATGGGCGTCATCTTGTGATGCATACCTGAAAGATGAAAGAATTTTCTGTAAACATACTAGGTTTGGCAAATGATCTCGCGTGAACGGCACAGTAAAGTACACGTATAATATTTCACCTTTAAAATGTAGCGACACTGCGATATGTGAGCAACGGCGTGCGAAAAAATAACGTGTTTTGCGTGAGTTAACATCTACAAACACTCATGAAGGGCTGCATTTAACAACGTCACGAAAAATAAAAACTAGACGAAAAGGTACCATTAGCGCCATCTAGTGATATGCACTTAAAAGAGGAAAGAATTTTATTCTAAACGTAGCAAGTTTGGCAACGATATCACAACCAGTCTCGTGTGGATCGTGCAATAAAATACACCTGTAATATTTCAAGTTTAAAGCTTAGTGATTTCTGCGCTACCCGAACAAAGGTATGCGAAAGAATATCAAGTGAGCCTTCACTTGATGAATTCAGATCCGCTAATATAATCCTACTTATTATTTTCTTCTCACCTTATTCGTCGTTTGCTGTGTTTTTTCCCAGGCGAAATTTATTGTTTTCTATTCCGTCGTGTTAATAATTTCATTCTTGATTATTTCGTTGTTCTATTTTTATGTGTGCGTCCTATTGATTTTCTCGTTGATTTTGAATGCCTTCCACACTCCAGAAGCAATTCTTATTTGGACAGGGAAAAATGACGCTTATATCAATATCAGGAAATCAAGCTTAATAATTATTATCGAATCACTGTTTTGTTCTATCGGGTTTTCCAATAGGGACTTGACAACTTTGAATTTAATTTGTGAACGCACCCTTCCGCGGTGGCCATATGAACGAAGTCGAGTTCCATTCATAAATGTTTTGATTGTACTTCAAGCCGATAATAAAGTTTTTGAAATATCTCAAATGGTTTGCGTTTTATTTAAAAAAAAAAAGTTGTCAAGTCCCTATTGGAAAACCCGATATAACGTCGACCTGTCATCCCGCTAATACGATGTGTCAAGTCTTTATCCTCGCGTCGTAAACAATGTCAGTTATTTTTTATGTTTTCCTGTTCTCACAGCTCAAGATCAGTACTGTTGTATTCTTCTCTTGATCTGCACCCAGTATTTCTGATGTCACAACAAACCTAGTAGATGTTGAGTTATAAGGTTGTGACACCAGCTAAACGGTAAAGTGTAGGGAGTGGACAGTTCTACAAAAAAATATTATCATGAATACTTTCTCGTCACCTCTAGTTGCAAACTGCAACAGGCAAACACTTTATTTTTCCTGCATGACAATGATCTGTAATCAAAACTGGTTTGCGAAATAATGTAAGAACTCAACTGGAAAATGCCATCCCATACGGTTTACTCAAAAGACTTAACTCCTTCTGATTACCACTTGTTGCCGTGTTCACGTACTGGTTGGACAGTGCTTTAGTTCAATGTTATCCGATAAATAGTCAGCGACAAAAACGATAGATTCCTACAGGTGTGGTATCCAGAAATTATCCGAAAGAAAGGCAAAATGTGTAACTAGCAATGGAGCATTTTCTGAACTTTTTACCATTCTTCTAGAAGGAAATAAATAAAGAAATCAAATTGTTTGTCACTTGTTTAATATGTTCGAAAGTACAAAAACAATTTTTTTATTAAAAAATATAGTGACAATAATTGTTAACACGCCTTGTAATGTGCCTTGTAATGTACCTTGTAATGTGAATAATGGTACCGTATTGTTGCCCACTCTAGCACCCGCAAAGTTGATCGAAAATCAATAATCGAAGAGTTTTCATAATCTATATGAGTGTAGTTAGACCAACTACTAGAATCATCCATGAAAGTCGAAATTTAACAAAATGGCAGACATTTGAATTTTTTTTTCTCCATTTTCCCTCTCTTTAAAGCACTGTAAAAAAATTATGCATATATTATGTTTTTAGGTACCAATTTTGGTTTTTTTTTTTTGGTCTTTAACGTTGAATAAAAAAAATAATGATAAAATCATCTATATTTATATTCAGATTCCAATAAATTTAATTTACTTTAAAATAAAAAATAAAACCGATCCATCAAGTAGTTTTTCAGATATCGTGGAGACCAATGTAAAAAACATGGTTTCGAAAAAAACGCATTTAAGATTTCAAAATACTATACGAGGGTGGGGTGAAAAGTGTCCAGCCTGATGTTCAGATGGCACCAGCTATTACTATATCACGTTCTATAGTACTGTGGCGGTTCTACGACCCACATAATCCACTATAGGTTGAGATATCATCGTTCCACCAAGGAACATACTCATCATATCCATATTACACGTGCCCACAGACAGGTGTCCTCAAAAGTCCTCCTTTCCACCTGAAACAAAAGGTAACATGCATCGGGAGTCGACAACCCCACGTATCCACAGATACATGGGCCACAAGTCCTGAATAAGTTTTATGCGCCTGCACGGCGACCGAAAGACATGACTCACCAGCATAGATATTGTGTACCAATCCATTAACTGGGTATACACAAACGGTTGACTCAGCTGCGCCTTATGCACGCAGACATCGCATCTCCGGCGATAAGCTAATTGCTGGGAAACCAATTCGTCTAAACAAAGACCCTTGCAATACCAGCAATAAACGAAAATTCTGCTTCCATAGGGATATGTAAACAACGATAATTACATTATCCCATGATCGACTACTGTGAACCACACGCTCGATTGTTTACGTAAGCCATTCATCAGAGGTGTGAACATTTTGACGATCACAGAATGATCCACAGCAACCAGGCAATAACCTCCGCGCCTGTATGTGTGAGCACGATCTTGACTGGTGGAAAGATTCTCGATGAGAGAAAGTCACCACCAGAAAAAGGGAAAGGAAAACTCTGGGGTGAATGGAATCATCCCCAGTGAAAGTAACCTCATTACAGTTAGAGAACCCCGACGAGGAGGTAATCCGCGTAGCGCAGTAAATCAAAAAGAAACAAATCGGTCCGGTCTTTTAACAGTCAAGAATACGCAAGTAACGTCGAGTAACAAACGAGCTGGTGGTTCAGCTAAGTGATCTGTAGTGTAGACAGAGTTTTAATTTGCAAAGTTTCCTATTTGGTACCGTGCCATCAGAATCTCCAAAACGCTCGTCGAAGTTTAGTTCGAATTGTGTTTACAAGTATTGACACTGAATAGTTTTATAGACTAGCAACGGTTGTCCAAGGTGTTACACCCTCGAGTATCAATTGAATCAATCTGAAAAACAATTTTAAATAAAACAAAGTTATACAAAAACATTTCGTTGTTTCACTTGTGACTGTTTTCGCTCCGGTATGTTTTCTTTGTGTGAACAGTGTTCGGCGGAACACTTCGGCTAAGACAATAATCCGACACATTCAACATCTAACGTTCAAACGGTATGGATCGTCCGATCGTCCTGTCCCGCGTCCTTTTATTTGAATTGCTCAAACAGTGTGGCCGTCACTGAGAACGGCTGTAGAGCATATTGCGAAATATTGAACGGTGTAGTGTGTACGTGTTCAGTGTATGCACGTGTGCTCATTATACACACACTGTGTGTGCGAACGCGCGTTTGAGTTGTGTGTTATCACACAGTGTAACCGTCATCAAGAACGGTCATAAAAAAAATAATAAAAAAAACAATCAATGTGACATAGAGCAGTGCGGACCTACTCGAGCATCATCATCGGCACATCAAAGAAAAGAAACGCACATCTGGCAATGACACGGCGCCGACTCGAGTGACAGCCGAGTCTTATGACGAAGCGGCACAAGCCAAATACGGATGGCTATAAAAGTGCAAAAGAAAATAAAAATGAATACATTGGAGCAGGCAACCAATTCAACGAATTGGTTGACCTTGACCTAAGTCAAATTGAATTACCTGCTGATGAAGACAACAATATCACAGGTACGGCAACGGATCCAGCGGAACTGGATAAACTCCTTGCGGATATAGACAACAAAAAAGAGGAATTGAAGAAACAAAAAGAATCAATCCTCAAATTTAAAGACGTAATGCAGCAACAACAAAGGAAAGAAAATACAATAACACAAAGAAAAAATCAGGAATCAAACAAAAGGCAGCAAACAAAGGAGATGCAGCAGCAGCAAAAGAACCAGCACATCGTAACCAACAAAAAGGAAAAGGCGCCGCCTATAATACTTACGTCCATGTAAACAAAGGACGTTATAAAATTAGGTAAGTTAACTTGCAAAAATTTCAAAACAAAAAAAATTAATAATTCTAAAATAAAATTAATGTGCGATGATATTGAAGGTTATCGCAAAGTAATGACTGCTTTGGGTAGGATAAAAAGCGAGTACTACACGTACACCCCGAAATCGGAGAAAATAATCTCCATACTCCTAAAAAGAGTTGACCCATGTTTTTCCCCTGAGGAGGTATTCGAAGAATTAAAAAATGTCGAAACCGACAATTTAAAATTTACAGGTGTGAAAACCTTCTCTACCGCCAACTCCAGAAAACGCAATTACAAATTGCCTTTCTTTATTGTATCACTAAGTCCCAACAGTAAAGTTGATGCTCTCCGATACATCAAACACCTCAACCACCAAACAATAAGTTGGGAAAAAATAAGAAAAATGGATCGCGTATTGCAGTGCATGCGTTGTCAACGCTTCGGGCACACGGCATCAAACTGCCACATGCAATTCAGGTGCGTAAAGTGCCTCTCCGACCATATCATTGGTGAATGCCCCTTGGGCAAGGAACAGCTTCCAGATAGGAAAACACTGTCCCGTGCCCTCTGTAAAAATACAGGTCACACTGCAAATTTTAGAGGATGTCCTAAATTTCAACAGATGAAATTAAAATTGGAATCCAAAAAGAAACAAGTTAAAGAAGAGAAAAAAATGAAAACTGGTTCTTACAACAATTTCGTGGCTCCTTGTGTGTCATATGCACAAATGGCCGGTGCTCCTAAGCAAGCAGCACCCATGGAACATACATATAGTAATGGAAGGATGCCTGCGCCAGAGACACATTCAGAAATAACAACAATGTTATTAACCATGCAAGGACAATTTGTCGAACTTCAAGAAACACTCACTGAACAAAGAGCACGAATAGATAGTCTCTATTCAACCCTGTTCTCAAATAACTCTTCACATCAAAATCCTCAACCCTCCGTCTGAACTAAACCTAAAAATTATAGCTGTGAATGTAAATTCACTAATCCACGTCGAAAGAAGGGATAATTTAGGCAAGCTGCTCCAAGCCCAGATGTGCTCTTGGCTAGCGAAACTCAGCTAAACCAAAGGCACAAAATGGGCTACAAAAATTATAACATAATTAGACGAGATCGACCACACTCTACTCGAGGGGGTGGGGTCGCTATCTTAGTTAAGAAAGGTCTTCACCATAAGGTCGTTTACAGCACGGAAATACACAAATTCCAGGTGCTAGAGGCATGCATTATAGATATTCCTCTAAAAAGCCAAAGGCATCTATATATAGTCGCTGCTTACGCTCCTGAATCTGTTCAAGGTACCCAATTTATCTGTGAAATCGATACGCTTTTCCGAAGTCTCAACTTAGATTCGGAAAGCAATTCCTTTTTAATGGCAGGTGATTTTAACGCCAAGTACAGTGCCTGGGGCAATCTGACCTCGAACACCAGAGGCAATGCCGTGTTTGATTGGTGGCAAAAAAATGCGATCGAGCATAAACTAGAATTGTACGCTACAAGTACGCCGTCTTATCCAAGAGGTAACTCCTTCCTGGATTTAGCTACTCGAAATTGTCTTCGCACAATTGAGTACGATAGCGATCATTACGGACTTGGAGCCGTAATACACGTGCCAAACGAGTACCATCTACTTGAGCAGTACAACCAGGTACACTCTTTCGATTTCCGAAAAGCACATTGGTCGCGTTTGGATCGCATAGTAAGAAGAGAAATACGCAACATTGGCATAGACCCACCGACTAATAGAAACGTCCGTAACGATGAAATCGATCATTACCTCCTAACTATGAACGATATTGTTACTAACACAATGAATCGTTCCATCCCCAAAGTAGCTCATATGGATGGCTATACCCACCGATACAAAAATGCAACTATCGATGCTTTGTATAGGCAAAAGAGCACCCTGCTCTCAAAGCTGAAATTGTGCTATAGACAGTTCAGTGACCCAAATAACAATGAAATCAAAACAATCGTCCTTGATTAGAAACCTTCAAAAACTGATCCGGGATAATTACCGAGCAGTAATAAATGAGGAGTGGAGCAACAGAATTCGAGCTGTTCAATCAAACGGACCGAATATGTTTTCACAAATCAAGAAAATATGTCGAAGAAAAGATCACAATGACAATCCCTGTCTCCGAATTCCACGGACTCCTGAGAATTGTCAGATAATGCTGAACGCAGGACTCACCTTAGAGCACATCAACTCCAATGATGAAGTAATAGTAGTCGAAGATCCGCAAAAGAAAGCGAATTCAATTGGAGCCTGTTTCAAAGCAGTGTACAGAGTTAACGAATCAGTTCATGCTAACACTGAAATCGAAAGCAATGCCCGTCAAAGACATTGCTCGCTGCGCAACCAACTTCACAACTGGCGATCCGAAAACCATAGTTTCATCACATTCGGCGAAAATAATAGGGCGGATTCTCCCGTCAGAAATGAAAATACAAATATGTTTGTGTGCAAGAATGAACTTAGAAACATACTTAGCTCAATAAAGAATAAGAAATCATCTGGAATAGATAGCATTCCAAATGTGGTTCTAAGGCATTTGCCTCGCGAAGCAGTGAACATATACACCACTTTGTTTAATAACGCTCTAAACAATGCACACTATCCAACCCATTGGAAGACTGCAGTAGTCCACCCTATCCCTAAAAAGGGTAAGGATAAGAGCAATCCAGCTAATCTGCGCTCGATCAGCCTGCTTCCCAACATCAGCAAGGTCTTCGAAAAAATTATAAACAAAGCACTGATAGGTTGGTGTGATGAAAACGACATCATCCCCAACAACCAGTTTGGCTTTCGAGCGCGACATGATACAGTTCATGCAGCGACGAAACTTGTTTCCGATATACACTGGAACAAGGCAAAGCGACAATGTAAAGGCGCCTGCTTGGTTGACTTTGAAATGGCTTTCGACACCGTATGGTTAGAAGGACTTGTCTATAAGTTAACAAAACTGGGTATGCCGCAATATTTGTTATACATCATTTATGATATGATAATGTACAAACATTTTGTGGTGAAATGCGGGGACATACTCTCCAGCAAGACCTTCCAAATTAAAAATGGCTTACAGCAGGGAGCTGTGAATTCTCCCATTCTATTCAATATTTACACTAGTGATCTAGTGAGTTCTCTCGAAAACGCCGATGACATAGTGGTGTACAGAACAGGAGGAAAAATAAACGTCATCAATAGGCACCTTCAAGATGACTTCAACAAAATACAACAATTTTGCGACGACTGGAAATTAAAGATTAATTTCCAGAAAACCGAGACTATCCTTTTCAGAACGCCCCTGTCCAGGGCCTCGAGGGATACAAAATACAACTGGAAACACTTTTCTATTGTAGGTAACAATAACCTTCCACTGCAAGTGAAAACTGTAGTTAGATACCTTGGTATCTGGCTAGACCAGTATTTATATTTTGACAAGCACAGCGTCCCTCTCCGCAGCTAAAAGCGCATATTCTATGACAATAAGTCTATTCCGGAGTAGTCTTCTTGACCCCAGAGTCAAAATAATTTCGTACTCGGCATTCATCCGACCAGTTTTGATTTATGGCTGTCCAGTATGGTAAAATATATCTCCACTTTATATGGAGAAGTTTCAGGTGTTCGAACGGCAGTGTTTGCGTTCCTGCCTCGGAGTTTATACAACACCAGAGTCGCAATACAAAAAATTCGATCCCAACAAAACCCTGTATAACAAATCAGGGTTAAATAGGATAGACAATTTCATAATTAAAATTATTCGTGGTCACACAGCAAAGGCAATGCGCAGTGACAATAATTTTATCTCGGGAGCATTCTATCCCAACGATATGTATCTGGAGAATACCCCCAGAAGCGTTCCCCTTCTTGGATCAAAAAGGCCTTATCCAAGACGTGCATGGAGTCCCGATTATTTACCACGCTCTCCGTGGTGCCAGGGACAAACGAATTCTCCATGATAGTGATATCTCCAATGCCCTAGAACGCATGCGTTTTAGCACGGCGATCAGTGAAAGAGATAAATCAGCCAAAGATCGAACATCTCCCAAATGGTGGTGGCTTTTTGGCGGATTTTTATTGCGTATCCTAGTTGATACTGGGGTGTTCCGCCGAACACTACTCCCAAAACAACGAAACAAAAGAACGGAGCGAAAGCAATGTCAAATTAAACCACGAGAAGAATTGTTTTGTTTTGTTTTTATATTTGGTTCTATTTTAATCTTACAGCGCTTCACTACACCGCACGCGCGATCACACTCGACGTTACTTTATTTTTTTCCTACTTCGAAAACGCCTACTCAGATTTTTATACACTCGAAAATTGTTCTCCTCGTCTTCTGCCGATCGAAACCTAACTTCGTTGGTCGAAATATACCACCCGATATGGCTATCGAAATCAGACTAAGTATCTGCCCTCAACCATATCCTGCTCACACAGATACCCAGATTCAAAACTGGTATCTGTATCTATCCGGAAAATTTTCCCTATTTGCTCTGCTAACAGAACTTCCGAATTTCTGTTAGCAGCATGTTATCACATCCCCCGGGATATTTTGTAGTTTCCTGAAAGGGGAAAGTCATCTTGCATACATCATTATTATCGCTGATAGAATTTTATTTCCACGGCCTTCTGTTTGCACAGAACATCTGTCGCCCAGACCAGAGATATTCGGCGATTGTTTTGACGTGCAGTCCGTGGGACTTATTTGAACTTGGTACCCGGAATCGAAATCCATTAGATCTTTATAATGGTGCGAAATTCTAGCGTGGCCGTGGGACCGGAGTATTGCCTTTGTTGGCTTAACTCCTCATAAATTATCGGATATCTCGTTGAGATATATTCGATTGCGATAGGTCGTGGCTGCCTTTTGTTGTTCAACGGATTTGGGTGGTCCTTGCGTTAGATTACCCGCACGTGCATCCGTTGATCGGCTCATTCTTTGATGATAGCAATTCTTTTGTATTGAATTTCGGAATTGCCGGTTCGATGAGATGTTCCTGGGCGCAGGCAGCATGTATGGCATTTTGGGAATTGTTTTTTTTTTTTTTTTTTTAGGAATAGAACGCATGGATGTTTATACCTTTGTTTCAGGCATGGAGAATTATAATTGTTGAGCTTAACCTAAAAAGCTTTGTGGACGTTCAGTTCCTTGCTTTTTGGTGTCGGTCTCAACGTTGGCTGTGAGTTGCAGGCCCTATCGTGGGACTTTGGGGCACGCGTCTGTGGGCGCGTGCAACGCTCTCAGGTAAGTAAGTTCTTTGAAGATAGGAACCTTACCTGCGTAGAATTGTGCGTTCGTAGAACGCTACAGCTTCTCAACGAGGAAAGGACTTCACTTCCTCAGATATAGTATGCCTCTCAAGAGCAACGCTCTCCTACCTCTTGTCCCCCCTCCTCCTGTCGACCTTTCCCCATTACTTTTTTGTAGCTATTCTATTTTATTTTTTATTTTTTATTTTATTTTTTATTCGTTTCGTTTTGAAGTTTTTGTTTGTTATTAAAAAAAAAAAATTTAATAATAATGTATACATATAGATGTAAACGTGGAGTCCCTCTAATATATGACCTATTTCATATATATATATATATATATATATATATATATATATATATATATATATATATATATATATATATATATATATATATATATATATATATATATATATATATATATATAAGAAACAAAAAAAAAAGATGTACGCCGAAAGGCATATATAAAAATCAGGTTGAGATGTGTAATTTAGAGAGCTTGCATAGAGCCAGTAAGTTAATTTAAGGACTGTGATTGTAGAAAAGGGTTTAACATTTACCCCTAATATTATACATCTAAAAAGAATTAGGAAAATAAATGTGGTTTAAAAACCAAAAAACAATAATCCGCGAAAGTACTATGTCTCATTAACTTGTATATATGCTCTGTTAGTATACATTTGAGGGCCTACTGAGCGGACGTCTCAAAGTGAAAAATAAACGACCTAAGTTGATCTCGTTATGGTATAACTTTTTTATGAAATTATTTTTGCAAAAACGGTTTTGGGGTCTTATTCTTATTCTATTAAAAAATAAAAAATCGATTTTTTTTTAAAACTTCTTGATGAGAACCTCCACTCATTCCAGCATTCCATGCTGACACAGCTGATATTTTAAATGCATTAAAAAAAACACCAAAAATTAAATGTAAATGCCACTTGAAAATACCGGTGAAGGAGATTTCTTCAAGCAGGCTCAATATGAGAGCATGAACAGTATTAAGTTTTTAATTGCGTTTACGACAAATTATTCTGGTACCTTCTTCACATACTCGCGTTTTACATCATACATTTTAAAAATTTACTGAAAACAGGAGAATTTCAATGGAACCTATACAATACAAGTGTGCCATAAATTAATTACAATTACTTCAGTCTAGTTTTTGTTACGTGAAAAATCAACTAAAAGCTAACTCGTACAAGTAAAGCAGAACTTGCAACTATAGCTAATAGGGAAAGCAAAAACGTCCTCTTCCACTTCAGTGTGTTTTTTATCTTTACAGTGTTGAACATATTTACTCATGTAATTGCATTTCCACTTTGACTTTGTGCACTGTTGATTCAGTTGCAAAACAAGTTAGAGAGAAATTGTAAATTATCTGAGA
Organism: Microdon myrmicae; assembly: GCA_963931805.1. NCBI lineage: Eukaryota > Metazoa > Arthropoda > Insecta > Diptera > Syrphidae > Microdon > Microdon myrmicae. The sequence goes on along the minus strand of OZ007498.1, from coordinate 141,068,497 downwards.
ATAGGCAGTTTTAAAATATCACATCCCTCTGTAGGTGATGCGAGTGGTTCTGACGATCTGAACATCTATCAATGACTCGTTCGCTGGCCTATTCTCCAGTATTTATTTATTGTTTATCTAACCTCACAATATGGCGATTGACATTAACATAAATTAAAACGCTGACCAATGTATTACCTGATTATTATGATTTATAATTACTGCAGATCTAAAGGAATGGCTAATTGTCAAAACCGGTATTGCCACCATACCCACCTAGTAATCAATACTCTGTTTACGTTGATGACTAGTGAGCATCTTCTTGGAACTGACGTATTGGCAATTTTACGCGAATTGTTTTTATTCAAGCTTGGGTATTGTGGCACCAACAGACTCACTGTCCCCAGGCTAGCAAAATAAATTTAAAAATACTTGAGCAACAGATATTCGGGAATAAAAGTATACGGAAGTGTTGTAAATATAATTATACATAATCAAGATCACTTTAACGATCGAGCCACAAATCCAAGTGTCATATATTGCAAGAATGTTCTTTGTTTTATAAAGTAAAAAGTAGAAGGTTCACCAATAAAACCTTTGGTTTGATGGCAATCCTGTTTGCAACGCATCGTAGGCTGTGCCCAGCCTCACGAAAGCTTTCTTTTGTCCAGTTTGATGAGAGTATTCACATATTCTGGTAGTTACAGAGATTGTGCCCATTTTTACAATAATTGTCTGTAATAACTTTTTTTAGCGTTTGAAATACTACTCAAATCTTAACATTTGACTCACGTGGGCATTCCATGCTAAATATAAGTTGACCCACATCTTAAACTATTGACTGTTGATATTCTCCTCACACATGTTTTAAATAATTACAGTTCATTTGTAACAACAGAGAAAACTAAAACCCTAAAATTTGTTTGTTTTTGACTTAAGGGGTCGTTCTCTGTGGGCATTTTTAAAAATTCGTTTATTTATTTTTAATTTTATTTTTTATTTGCCTATTTATTTATTTTATTCTTGTTTTTTATTTTATTTTACTTTAATTCAATCCTTTTTTTTTTTTGTTGTGAAAAGAAAAAAAAAGTCATTCCAGTAATATCTTTGAGGCATTATTTCGCTTCTATTTCTTATTCACCGCTGTAAGAGCGTCCTCCAAACGACTTTTTAACCGGTGCAACATTTTATGGACATCCTTTAACAAATCTAATCGAATCAAATGGTATTCGATTCATAAAGCTTATACTAGACACTAGCGCTGTTACTGCTCTGGGGACGACGCCTTTTTCGGCGACGTCTGAGCTCCCCTCTCGCGGCGTGAACTGTATTCCGGCGTTGGCCGGCCAAACGATTTATTTGGTTAGCGTACCGTACTTCTAGAGTCGGACTCTGCTCTGGACGAAGGGCGTTATTATCTTGGTTTCTCCAAATAAAACACCGCTGCTATAGTTATAATGAGTTTTCCAACAGGGACTTAACAACTTTTTTTCGGTAGTAAATTTTTATAATTTGCAGACGTTGTTCGTTCGTGTACTTAATCACAATGAAAATGTTGAGTTTACTGAATAAATTGACAGTGACAGTTCAATAAGTAGTGAAAGGGTGCGTTCACAAATTAAATTCAAAGATGTCAAGTCCCTATTGGAAAACTTGATATGTGTTCTTCATCTTGTCTCTGACTTCTGGTCATCTTGCGATAACCAGAATCACCCACATCCGTGGGGATGTTGGGCTCGGTCTCGAGATATCTGATAGTGTGGACAGGGTTAGCTCAAATGATTCTCTAATAACTTGGATGGAGGGATGATGGGAAAGAAATCATACAAGACCGGGAGGTGGTGCGGTGGTATGCGGTGGTAAACACAGATCACGTCTTCGGCGTCGGATAATCTGCGCTTTGGTCGGTGTGTATGTGTATATTTGTGCTGTTTTGCACTTTTTTTTTTTGTTGGTTTCGGTAGGAAGGTGGAAATCTTCCAGAGGCATGCCGGGTTTTTACTGACTGAAACCACCTCCCGCCAGGCTCATATTCCCATTGATCCCCGGGGAACTTTCTTTTAGATATTCCATCGCGGGGCTGGACAGAGTTTACCTGTTACTCCACTCGTCGCGTCGCAACTGCTGCATCATTTCACAGAGAATACCATTTGTTACGGACCATGCCTGTTTTGAAGTCAGCATGTATCCTATTACTCCTGGCGAGATAACTGTCCGTCTCATATGTCTTTCCAAAATCGTTCGTGCGGTTTCGAATCTCACGCACTCTGTGAGTACGTGTTCCGGATTTTCTATTTTGCCTTCGCAATACAAGCAGTATGGGTGATTCACATGCTTATACTTTTGCAAGTAGTCCCGAAAGCATCCATATCCTGATATTAGCTGAGTCAGGTGGTAATTCAGCTCGCCATGTTTTCTTTTCACCCGTGTTTCTATATCAGGAATCATGGTGTGGGTCCATCTTCCTTTGGTGAAAGAATCCCACCTTCGTTGCCATTCTCTTAGGCTTGAGAGCTCTAATTGTGACCGCATTCTCCGACGATTCTCTTGGGAGACCTTATGCGATGCAGCGTTTTCTTTAGCTGCAATGTCAGGTGGAGTCCTACCGGCCAGAATATTTATAGCTTCTTCGGATACCGTTCGGAATGCACAACATACTCTTAGTGAAGCCAGCCTATGCGCTGAGTTCACTCCCATCATGTACGACTTATACTGTGCGGCTCCTGCCCATATGTGAGCTGCATACATTATAGTGGAGGTGTTGACACTGATTATGAGTTTCCTTATGTGTGGCCAGGGTCCTCCAACATTGGGTAGCAGTCTCGCCAAAACTTTGCATACTCTTGCCGTTTTTTCACTCGTTTTTCTCAGGTGTTCCTTGAAGCTCAACCTGTTGTCGAGTATAACAACAAGATATTTAATATAGGGACTGGATCTGATTATTTGTCTTTCTATTTCCAAATCAAGGTGCTCAACTTTCTTGCGGCTGCTTATTAAAACGGTCACAAGTCTAAATTTGTTGTCTCAATAGATTACAAAATACTGGATGACTTTTATGTTTCAAGTCGACCTTTTGTTTAAACAAATTTTAAATGGAATACAATTTTGGAAAGGCAAATATATTTATTAGTCATTATGAAATTTTACAATTCGTTTTATTACCACACATTTTAAAGTACAGAGATTTGAGATACATGCTTTTGGAATCTCATGTTTGTATAAAAAAATATAAAAAGTACAAATGATAACTATACATGTTTGAAGGAAAGATATCAATAGAAAACTCCAATACGATAAATAGAAGAAAACAAACAAATAAACAAAGAGCCTCAATGGCTAAGTTGGTAAGAAGGTGGTGTCTTGCGTTTGATTTGTTTGATTGTGCAAACCTAGGTTCCACTGACGGCTCCTTGCTATTGTGCTGTTCGCCACAATTACTGAGTGGTAGGTAAGGTACCAAAGCCCAGCCGCCCGCTCAAATACCATCCCATTACGCTATAGGCTTCGTGAAATTATTTCTCCTTGAGCATATTTCGGAGCTTGGCTGATGATCCCGGTTGACAAAAAACAGCATCCCAGACCGCTAATTCAGCGTTATAGGTTCACCTTTCCTAGGAGTAAAATAAAAAAGATGTTAAATCAATACGCAAACAAAAATATAAATAAATAAATAAATATGTATAAAATTATTTGCAATTTTTGTTTCACACAAAAATTTGAATAGATAATATAATATCGGGTTTTCCAATAAGGACTTGACAACTTTGAATTTAATTTGTGAACGCACCCTTTCACTAATCATCGAACTGTCAGTGTCAATTTATTCAGTAAACTCAACATTTTCATCTGGCTAGATACACCAACGAACAACATCTGCAAATTATAAAAATTTACTACCGAATTTTGGAGTCGGTGACCACAACTTTAAGAGCGTTAACCCCAATTTTCGGTGGTAATTCTCCCCCTAGTAGACAGGCAATAATAAGTTTAGTGCAACAATTTGAGTCTATATATTCGTTGTGTGATGTTGCCGTTCCAGTGAGACAACGGGTTGGTCAAAGTGTCGAAAATATCGCTACCGTTCAGGCGTCCGTAGCAAACGATCCAAATCATTCAATTCCACGGCGTTCTCAAGAATTGGGCATCGCCCAGACCACTTTATGGCGAATTTTGCGTAAGGATCTTGGTTTACACCCATACAAGATCAAGCTGACTCAAGAATTGAAGCCGATGGACCATTTGAAGCGACGTACGTTCTCCGATTGGGGTCTGGAAAAGATACGCCAAGATCATGAATTTCATCCCAAAATCATCTTCAGTGACGAAGCTCATTTTTGGCTCAATGGGTTCATCAATGAGCAAAGCATGCGTTATTGGTCGGGTGAAAATCCACATGTGCTTCATGAATCACCACTTCATCCACAAAAAATAACTGTTTGATGCGGTTTGGATGCCGGCGGCGTCATTGGGCCATATTTTTTCGTCGACGATAACGATCGTCATGTTACTGTGAATGGCCATCGTTATCGCGCCATGGCTACCGATTATTTTTGACCCAAATTGGAAGATATAGAGTTGGGCGACATGTGGTTTCAACAGGACGGTGCCTCAAGCCACACAACACACGATACAATCGAATTATTGAAGAGTAAGTTTGATGAACGTGTTATCTCAAGAAATGGGCCCGTCGGTTTGCCGCCTCGTTCGTGCGATTTAACGCCTCTAGACTATTTGTTTTGGGGCTACGTCGTCATTGGTCTATGCCAACAAGCCGACGACGTTGGAAGAGCTCAGAGCCAACATTGAACGCGAAATAGCGGCCGTTTCGGCCGAAATGTGTGGCTGAGTCATCGAAAATTGGGGGGTCCAACGATTCGACCGCTGCAAACGTGCCCGCGGTGGTCATATAAACGAAGTAGAGCTCCATTCATAAATGTTTTGATTGTACTTCAAGCCGATAATAAAGTTTTTGGAATATCTCAAATAGTTTGCGTTTTATTTAAAAAAAAAGTTGTCAAGTCCGTATTGGAAAACCCAGTATATCAAATAATCAATTGAGTTGAAACGAAAAATAAAAAGACACGTAAATATACAAAAATATGAAGACGAATATTTTTTTTATTAAATTTCTCTATCTTTCGAAGATCAACTCAACATTTGCGGTTTTATCCCGACCCGTAGAGGAATCATGCCAGGGTAGATTGAACATCCTTTTTAGCGTTGTGTTCTATGTAAATTGTAGTTCCTTTAAGTGACTTTTAGTAGACCCCGCCCACACCAAAACACCACACAAAATGATTGCTAAAAAATAACCTTGAAGATCAACATTTTATTGTTACCACATAGTTTCAATTTTCTTATTTATGAAAGGGTATATCATTTTTGTAGCTACCTTAACTTTAGTCAATATCTTTGTGACATGCTCATTAAAGGTTAATGTCTTATCCAAACAAACATCTAAATACTTAACTTGAGGCTCCTATCATTTATCATCGCACCATTGACGCATAATTGGTTACATTACAACTTCATAGTTTATACTTGGCTGATCGAATATATACCATAGTCTTTACTATTATAAATGGAGTTCGACGTCAATCAATTCGACGCCTCTGGCCATAGTATAAAAGCGAGCTCTTATAAGCACATTTTTCATATCAATTTCGCAGAATTCTTTGTTAATTCAATAATTTGGTTTCGAAAGGTGCCTCTACACATCAGTATTATGATTAGTTTGCCGCTGTGTACCTTTTTCTTCACGAACTCTTACAGGAAGACATCGAAAGGGATCAAATCATGGAAACGCAGGGCCACTTTTTAAGTGTATTCAGTCGAGAAAAATAGCTTGCAAATTTGTAAACTATGTGTGATGTGGCACCATCTAGTTGGAACCAAATGTTCTGTAGGCCAAATGATCCAATTCGAAAACAAGAAAGTTTTCCAACATGTTCTGATTGTCAATAATTGTCGCAACCTTGCCTCTAGGATCTTCAAAGAACTAGGCCCAATAATGCCGTCGGCCAAAATGACACACCAAGTAGGTACCCCACCAAAGTGTAGTGGTATTAACTTTAGTTGTGGATAATTATGTTGCTTGAATTAAGCCAATAAATGGAGTTGTAGTCCCACTAAACTTAACGTATTTGGTGCATCAGTTGAGCGACTATTCTATTTATTAACAAAGCCAGCCAAGTCGAAATGTGCTCCGGGGGCTCAGAATTATTTAAACATTGATTTAAATAATACGTTTTAATTATTTCCACACGTTCTTATGATATTAGCTCCTCCATAATTATTATCAACTGCTCTCTGTCAAATATCAACCCAAAAAAGTCACCCAAACCGAAATAGCGGCCAAACAAAATCGACCTGGTACTTAGAGAATACTCTAAAGCATAGTGTGGGGGTTGAGAAAATGTTGTTGCCAGCGTATGGCACAAGATTCACTTCTATCCACAAGCACTGTTACTCCGTACACAAGAATTGTTCCCCAACGATTCCAAAAGGTAATGAAAATGCACTGATTAATTGTTGAGATTAGTGTTTTCTTTATTTCAATTTGTGTCCTCACTCTGTAATAGTACTGAGGCACTTTAAATTAAATCACATTAAAATTAGGTCTATAATTGGCATAAAAAGGTTCACAAACACTTTATAATCCTTCGGGTCTGGCTTAATAAGTTTAGCTAATGTTTTAGTTACTCGAATAGCTATATTTTAAATATACACTCTCCTTCTTAACGACAAAGAAATATTCACGACTCTGGTGATTTGAAATTAGATCTCTTTAGACTCTGTAGTGATGTAATTCGACTCATCAAGCGGAGCGACCGATCTCTCTCTAGATTGAACAGCGACTGTCTCTTGTGACTCCTCTCGACTCCACGCGTCCACTTGCGACCTCTTTCGCTTCCTTTGCGACCTTCTTGCCTACACACGCAGACACAACGCGACCTCTCCTCTCAATCCTCCAAATTCCAAGCTTCTCTTTACTTTTCGGCACCACAATGCCCACCACGCGGGCCGGTACATCCCAGCAGGCGCAAGCGCGACCTCAATCCCCCGCTTTCCACGACGCTTCCGGCGTCGGTTTTCCATCCTCTTCACAAAACGTAAAGCTCCCTCCGTTCGACGAGGAATATCCAGAGCTTTGGTTCGCCACAGCCGTCCGTAAGAAATTCATTTGGCCCCGAATGAGCAAAGACCTCACCACCTGGGCCCGCGCTTGCCTCCAATGCCAGCGCTGCAAAGTAGCGCGGCATAACGTATTAGAACCTGCACAATTTAAGCTACCCACGGCACGCTTCGCCCATGTCCATATTGGCATAGTGCGACCGCTTACTCCATCAATAGGATTTTCGTACATCCTCACTATGATGGACCGCTACACGCGATGGCCAGAGGCGACTCCTCTCAGAGCAGTAACTGCTTAATCAGTCGCCAAAGCCTTCTATTCGACCTGGATCACACGTTTCGGCGTACCTGCCACCATTACTACAGACCGAGGGCCGCAATTCGAAGCAACGATCTTCGCACAGCTGACGGATCTCCTCGGCTGCCAACGAAGTCGCACGACCGCCTATTACCCCGAATCCAACGGGATGATCGAACGCTGGCATCGGTCTCTCAAGGCTTCCCTCATGTGTCATAACGACACTAAATGGTTTGACGCCCTTCCTACCGTACTCCTCGGTCTGAGAACTAGTTTTAAGGAGGACCTAGGTGCTTCCGCTGCGGAACTCACCTATGGCACCAACCGCCTACTACCAGGCGATCTTTTCGTGGATGATGATACGCCACACAACCAGTTGCAGGATGTGGGCCACCTCCGCGACCTTCTTCGTAAGGTTAGAGCATCGCCCGTGACCAGGCATGGTTCTAAAAAACTTTTCGTCCACCCTGAACCGCACAGCTGCACGCACGTCTTTGTCGGGGTGGATAAGGTTAAAAAGCTTTGGACCCTCCGTATGACGGTCCCTTCAGAGTCTCCAACCGCGTCAGCGACCGTGTCTTCGAGATCGATATCCGAGGCAAACGATCCACGGTCAGTGTTGAGAGACTCAAACCTTGTTTCTTCGAGGCGTCAGCTCCAGATCCTCAGTCAGCAACCGACTCTGACAACATTCGCCAACCACCTCAACCTCCACTCACCCGAAGCCGAGCCCGTCTCCTTAGGCAATCAAAAAATCCTTCCAATCCACCACCAATCTAACTTCCTTCCGACACCCATCAAACTACTCCTTCCGCCCTACCATTATTTCGTGACTACGTCACTGGCGGGGGAGGACTGTAGGGGTTTCTCTATTCTATAGGAGAAACAACCCATAATTCCAACCACAATTCCTCACCAATTTCGACCGCTTTCAGCGTGTCATACCTACCCATTTCCTTTATCAAGTATTATCCTGTAAAACATGTCAAAAGGACGCATAGCTAAACTCATTATTCTATGCAGATAATGCATAATTGAGTTTAGCTACAATCTTCGCCATACGGCAACACTATTGCTCTAACCATGGGATTTCCACCGGAAATTCCATTCGTATTGGTTAGCAACAACCAAGTCAAACCAAGCGACGCGGTTGCATCATCGGCCATTGGCTTGGGTATTTACCAACATTCCACAGTGTTTTCCCCATGGTTTTATATCCCCAGCCGATGCAGCGTCCTATTGATTTTTCCCAGATCACCCATTCGCTTGGGATCAATGATATCTTTTTGCTGGTGAATAACCTCAGCCAGGTTTTCCTCTCTCTCGTATTTCTGTCTTGTTATAGTGCGATGACCTATGAGATCATCACTAGGTCAGTAGACCAGTCGCATACGCGGCACTGATGCACACACACTAAACCAGATCAACCCTGGGTTATTGTGCTTTCCTTTTTGATTTCTCCATTCTGGCTACGCCCATCGACGTCGAACGATTACACAAGTACGTTTCTACTTCGATGAGTGTGGTGAGTTGGGGAACGCACAAGAGAGCATGATTACCATTGGCGGATCGATGTGTAAAAGCATAAATCACGATTTCCACCCTAATTCAAACCAGTCGCTTGTAGTTTGTCATCGCGGATAGTTATACCGCCGCTCGGGCCAAAAATTAATTTAATCATTAACCTTGTCTTTATTCAATTCCGGTCGTGGCTACATACGTTTCGCGAGTCACAGCTGTACGTCAAGGTGCTCACGTGCGATAAAATATAATTTCTAATTACCGCGATCACAGTATTGAGAAATAAGTGCTTCATCTTAAAATACTATTTATATAACTAAACTATCTAGTAATATCAATAAGTCTAAGTTAAGTGAAATAAAAGTAAGGCATCATAATAACTAACAATAAATAAAGAGAAACGAACAACTAAATCGAACGACACACGATATTTTATTTCTCCTCCGCTTCTCTTGGATTATCTGACAATTTTGGATCAAGTGTCGGGGTTTAAAGTGAATACGTGCCATACGTTGGCATACGAACTTCAACCACCACAATAGTATATAAAATAAAGAATACATCTAGCGATAAACTGATCAATGACTCGGCCTCGCTGACAAGAATTTCAAACGCATTCGAAGCAGGCAACGCAGCTGTCGTAACATACCTGAACATCAGTCTCATGAAATCGGACAGTGGGAGAACCAACGACGTAGTCATGGACCCATTGAATCCAGAACCTCTGTTTGATTAGGAAGTGGACACAGGCGCAGGAACGGCTGATCGGGGACCTCAGGCACTCAACTAGGAGATGAGTGTTATATTTTTATTTACAACAATTGAAGTGTATTTAATTTTTACCCAACTTACCCCGGATCTTACTCAGCTGTACACTTTCTTCCCTCTGTTGTTCGGGGTTGTCCTTTTTATCCGTTACTAAGTCGCAGATCTTCCGAATTCCGTAGAGGTAGTCTCATCTGGTTCTCAGTTACGGCGACGTTATAAACCGACAACGGTAAGGCGTACGAAAAAGAGTTTTCTTCTTATAATTATATTTAACAGAATACAAATATTATTTGGCACTGTTAGTTATATTATTTTACATTTAGTGTGACAGATGTTCGATGAGCTTTAAACTATTTATCCAACAGATACAAATATTATTTGGCATCTTTTATTTATATTATTTTACCTTTAATGTGAAACACAATTCGATGAGCCTTAAACTAAACTATTGTTCTATATTATTTTACAGTTAGTGTGAAAGATGTTCGATGGTCCTTAAACTATTTATCCAACAGATACAAATATTATTTGGCACCATTTATTTATATTACTTTAAATTTAGTGTGAAACACAATTTGAGAACACAACTGTACCCATTGACCGTCTACGTACCAAGACTGTTGTTTAAAATTGTGCGGAGCGATAACCCCACTCGCTCAACGCACATGGGACAAGAGGAGGCATCCTGTTGTATGTCTCTGCATATACTTTTCTGTTCTGCTTCCTCAATGCAGGAATTGCTGTCGTTGTGAGAAAACGGAATTAGTGGAACTATTGTTGCGTTCAGTATATAAAATTTGGGACTCTTAGGTCGAACCAAATATTATCTACTGGGATAGGGATCTGTGGGGGTAGAAGAAGTATTTGCGCCAGACATGAGCGTGCGGTTCACTTCCTTCCCACTTGTAGTTCCGCTGCAATCAAAGTCGCCAATTAAATTGTCCACAAAAATATATCCCAGTGTCACGGGAAGAGTAAATGCAACGCTGGAGCACAGGAATGTTGTTTCGATATTAATCCGTTTTTTTATTGCTCTGTCTTTCTTTTAATTCACATAACTTAGAACTTATGATTAATGTAATTAAATTGAATTTTATAAATTTTATACTAGTGGTGAAACTTTTCTTTCTCGGTACTGTGACCGCGGAAAATTTTACGCAAATGCATGTGTGCACTTTGGTGTTTCGACAATATTCGCGCAACGACAATATTCGACTGACTAAAAATCGGGTAATTAAATTTAACTCCGGGCGGCGTGACTTCGCACGGTGGAGATTGGATAGCGACTTACTGTGTGTGTGCACACTTTGATGTAGAATTGAGAATCCATGCAGCGTAGCGTGTGTATGCTGCTGTGGTTGAATAGTGACTGATTTGGTTAGGGGGAAATTCGGTGTTCTCGATTTTGCACACAGGACAACCAAAAGAGACCACGCCTCTGCTCTCTCATCGTCATGACCGTCGAAATGTGGTAGCTTCGGTTAATTAATAATTGACGAACGTGGAGAATGAGAGAAAAGAAACACCATGTACTGTGATCTCGAGGTGGCTTGGTTTTGTGTGCTGGTATCAAATTCAACTACTGGGCATGACCTACTGCCCTAGTGTTACAGCTGTGGCGATCTCAGCGAGCATTGAACCGTATGGAAACAGAATTATGAAGGAGAGGAAAATTTAGCTGGTGCTATTCACCTGCGAAAAGAGATTATTGATCCCAAGCGAATGGATGATCTGAAGGAAAGTCAATAAGACACCGCTGATGCTTGGGAAATAATCAGCGTGAGAACCAGACTCTAAGACGCTGAAATAACCTCAGCGATTTTGCTATGATGCAACAGCGTCATTCGTTTAGACTTGTTGTTGCTAACCGACATTATGTGATTTCCGATGGAAATCCCATGGGCTAGCAAGATGAAGTTGCCGTGTGGCAAAAGAGTAGCTGAACTCAATTATGCATTATCTGCATAGGATAATGAATTTAGCTATGCGTCCCTTGGGAAATCAATGATTCTCAGGTGAATACCGAACGGTGGGATAAGGGGTTAGTATGACACGCTGAAAGCAGTCGAAATAAGGCGGAAATTGTGATTGAGATTGTGGTTGAAATTGTGGGTTAGTTTTCCATGTAGAATAGAGAACCCCCACAGATCTGGTATTTTTAGGGGTGTTAAATTATTTTAAATATTTGGCTATTGCAATGGTGGGATAATTCTATTATACTTTTTGATATTGGGAAAGCGTATGCATTAACCAGGTTTTATGTATTTTTAGGGGGGTGATAATTAACAGATATTAATTATATAACATGAGCACCGCAGAGGTCCATGATGAAGCCGCCAACCTAATGAATCACTAAACTTACACTTACTTGAGACATAATAGTAGAGCGTCTCCTGAAGTCGTGTGGTTATGATGGTGGGTAATAGTCCTCGACATCTGATCTTGTGTGGAATCTCCAGCTCCACAGGCACAGGCCACTCCAGCGGCTGGTTACTGAGCCCGGAGTATCGGTCCCTAATCACAGATTACTGTACACCTAATTCGGTCTTGTGACAATCAATCTGTCACACAATATGCACCGCTTAGTCACTGATCACTGATCATTGGGTAGATAATTACGTCTTGTGATAATCAACCTTTCATACGATATGCACCGCTTAGTCACTCATAGGCAGTATATGCCCGATGGGTAATGCAAGTCAGCCAAAATTCACACACTTGGTTGGACGTTTCTACAAATGTTCGCCAAAAGCAAATCTATGTATTAAAAACCATGTTCCAACTCGTTGCGGTATAAACTGAAACTCACTCCACACTCTAATCAAAAATCTCATTAACGAGAACTAAAACTCACCCTTGTTTACTTTGACGGCGCACTTGTGGATTCATCTTTGAATCATTCTTGGTGCACAGATCATAAGGGATGGAGCATCAGTCCAGCAATCGATAAGCCGAAGGTGACTGAAAAAATATCCATGAGCAAAGGACTGAGAGGTGCTGGTTCGTTGCTTTTGGTGAATCAGGACATACACCGGCCCTATTGTTTACAAGAACTTTACTTTAACATAAACACATAACAATTCAATTGGAGCAGAGCGTGAACATAATCTGAAACTTCAATACAGAACCAAGCAAAAGGTAGTTCATGGGATGATGATGATGTAAAATTCAGTAAAGAAAAGAAAAAAGAAGGGTAAGTTGCCGAAATTCGTCAAGAAATACAGGGTCATTCATCAAGAGATACAATCTAGCTGGAATCGGTTGTTCAATCCTTCAGCGCGGTTCTATGTCACCTAATAGTGACTATAATTTTTTACATGTACATTTTTTTATTAACTTTATTTCTGACACTTTAAAATAATCCTTTTTTATACGAATTTACCTCAAAAGGTGAGGACTTGTATGAATCAGAAAGCGAAAAAAGCGCCAGTTATTCTAGAGTTATTTCTTCTCAGATTAGATAATATAAGGAAACTATTTAAAACTGTCGTTACATTTGTCAAGAGTAAAAAAATGGTTTTATTTCCGGCTTGTGCTTATACCAAAAGGAGTCAAGAAACCAGAAACGCCATGGTCGTATCGCCCGTTGTGCATGCGGGATACAACCGAGGAACTGCTTGAGCAAGTAATTGCATTTTTTGAAGATTCCCATCCTCCTAACGAAAAAAAAACATATTTACCGGGTGTACCGGTCTGAAGTGAGCGTCAAGATACAAATGTATCGATAGGGAACGTTATTTTTTTATTTGGTTGCTATGACATCTGTCAAACATATTTAGTATGCATCAAGTCATTGTACAAACATCATTTTTTTTAATCGTGTTAAAAATGTCGAATTTTGTACCAGAAAATGATGATTTGCGGAAACTATTAATTTTTTGTTTTCATTTGAAAAAAAGTGCTGCAGGGTCGCATCGAATGCTTGTCTCGGAAGCAACATGCAAAAGATGGTTTAAGAGGTTCAGAGATAATGATTTTGATGTGCGAAATGAAGAACGTGGAAGACCACCAAAAAAGTTTGAAGACGCCGGATTGCAAGCAATATTGGATCAAGATGACACTTTAAGTCAAAATCAAATGGCGCAAATGTTAAATGTTGCACAACACACAATTTCTGACCGTTTAAAAGCTATGGGAAAGATCCAAAAGTGTGGAAACTGGGTGCCACATGAATTGAATGACAGGCAGATGGAAAAGCAAAACACCACATGTGAAATGTTGCTTCTACGACACGAAAGGAAGTCAGTATTGCATCGAATTGTGACTGGTGATGAAAAATGGATTTATTTTAAAAATTCTAAACGCAAAAAATCATGGGTACTTCCAGGAGAAGCGTCAACATCGAAACAGAAACTGTTTACGGACGATTGAATACGACAGTGACCACTGTCCATTCACGGCAGTAATAGAGCTTCCGAGCGATCTCGCAGATCTGGAGGGATTCGTGATCCCGCAACCCTACAACTACGTGCCAATGCGATGGCCGCGGTTCACCAGATCATTAACAAGAGAACTTCGTTCGAATGACTTTAATCTGCCAGTAAACAGAAACCTGACAAATGACGAAATCGACAAATACATCCAACAAATGGACGAAATCGTAAAACGAACAATGGACAAAACAATTCCCAAAACAACAGTTACAGATCACACTTACATGTACAGAAACACAACAATAAACGCACTCCACAAGAAAAAGAGCAGACTGCTATCGAAACTGAAACATTTACACAAACAGTTTACAGACAGACAAGACCAGGAGATAATATCACTGAAATCCCGATTAAAAAACCTCCAACAATTACTTAAAGCTAATTATAGATTAGCAACAAATTTGTATTGGAACAACAGAATTCGAGCTATAAAAACTAATAACCCGAATCATCATCATCATCATCGGCACTACAACCTGGAACCGGTTTTGGCCTTATTTAGCAAGTCCTGAGGCTTGTTAAATTTTCCATAATGATTTGTTTTTTCCGGGCAAGGTCATTAGTCTTGCGCCAGAGGCTCCCCGACGGGGAAACGAACCCCGGTCTCCCGCATGACAGGCGGGTATACTAACCAGTATCCTATTGAGGAATATGTTCCCACAAATAAATAAAATATTCAGGAGAAATAATCAAAACGAGATTCAGTGTCTCCAAATTCCACGTACTGATATAAACAAGCAGCTGCTAACCAACATTGGCATAGATACAGAGAACGCTATCCTCAATAGTGAGCTCTTCGTGATCGAAGATCCTTTGGAAAAGGTGAACGCTGTGGGAGCTGTCTTTCAGGAAATGTACAAGGTGAATGAAAGCATTCGCCGAAATCACGACCTGGAGGACAGAATTATACTGAATCACCTGCACCTCCGAAATGAAATTTCACTTTGGCAATCGGAGAATCCGGGATTTACCAAATTCAGTGACGATAATCTGTCAATTGACATTAATGCCAATAGTGAGGCTAATAGCCTTTTAATCACAAGGGAAGGAATCCAGAGTATCTTCGACACACTAAGAAGCAAAAAGTCAGTGGGAATAGATGGAGTACCTAACATCGTACTCAAGAACCTGCCTCCGAATGGCAATAGATATATACACGGTCCTGTTTAACATCGCGTTGAATAATGCATATTATCCCACGCGTTGGAAAACGGCTATCATTCAGCCCATCGTAAAAAAGGGCAAAGACTGTACAAACCCAAGGAACATGCGTTCGATAAGTTTACTCCCAAGCATCAGTAAAGCATTTGAAAAGATTATTAACAAAGCTCTGGTAAAACGGGTAGACGACAACAACATTATTCCAAATAACCAGTTTGGCTTTAAGGCGGTTCATGAAACCACACATGCCGCAGCTAAACTGGTCTCCGACATACAATGGAAATGTGTAGGAATCAATGCACAGGTGCCTGTTTGATCGACTTGGAAAAAGCCTTTGATACCGTCTGGACCGAAGGGTTATATTGCAAACTGGTCAGACATGGCATACATAAGCCTTTACTATATGTACTTTACGATATGTTAAAGGACAGGAAGTTCGTGGTCAAAAATGGTAATGTGACCTCTAATAAAACGTATTATATCAAGAATGGCTGGCAACAGGGAACATTAGCGATGTAGTGCTCCAAAAAGCCCTACCATCTTTTTCCGCCATTCCTAATCCAAAATCCCAGCAATATTACCCTAAATCCCAAAATCCTATCAAAACCTGAAAAAACCCAAACATTATCCAAAATTCGCAATAAACGAATCAAACATTCGTTTATCGCATAACATTTGCCCCCACGGCATAATAAAATCCAAAATCAAAATTAAAATTAAAATTCACAATAAACGAATCCAATATTCGTTTATTGTTCTATATTTGCTCCACAGCATCACCCAAATCCAAAATTCAGAGATTGTTATCTCTATCCTAAAAATTCCATTGAGTTAAACAAACAAAAACTCAAAAGCAGATACATTCACACATCTGCGTAATGGTTTCGTAAGAATTCAAGAAATTGATTTCTTATCTTGTGTAAACACAACATCTCGCTCGAAATATCCAAAAGATCGAGATTGTTGCACGAAAATGTGTATCTTTGAGATACAATTTTCGATTCCTTTTCCTTTATAAAAGAATGGTTTAGTGATCTCCGGGCCGCAGTATAATATCGTCCATTCTCCCTGGAGGAAGTACCCCAGGAGAAGGGCCGCAGTTTAAATTCGTATTTTGTCCCTGGAGGAGATACCCCAGTGGAAGAAAAAATAAAACTTTTTAATTTGAAAACGAAGACAACCCGGATTTTCGTTTTACTAAATATCACCTGGCCTGGAAGACCAAAAGAAGATCAAGGACAAAAGGCCAAATCTAAGGACGTTGCTCTTCCCTTTGGACTCAAAGAAAGCACGGCAACGAACCCTGTTGTGCGACAGGTTTTCGGGAACTTTTGAAAGAGATCTCTTAGTCCTTTTAAGGATCAAGAAACACGCTTCCTGAAACCAGAAACACAACAGCGACTTATTAGATGGACTTCCGCAGGCTATTGCGTACGCAGACGAACTCATAATTTACAGAACAGCTCCGAAAGTTGAGGTCATAAATAGTTTAATACAGCGAGACTTCAACAACGTGCAGCGCTATTGCGATAACTGGAAACTTAAGCTCAACTTCCAGAAATGTGAAGAAATGTGTTAGAACTCCATTATATAAAGCCATGAACGGCACAAGGAAAAACTGGCGAAAGCTAGTTGTCGTGGGACCGCATGGAGATAAACTGGAAACCAAGAGTTTAGTTAAATACCTGGGCATCTGGCTAGACCAATATCTGCATTTCAACAGACATGTAGAGGCTGCTCTGATCAAGGCTAGAAAAACGTTTGCTGTGACAAGGAGGCTATTTCACAGTAGCCAACTTGACAGTAGGGTAAAAGTCATATGCTACATGACGCTAATCGGGCCAATGCCAATAAGGTTGTCCAGTATGGTTTAACATAGGTCCACATTTGATGGAAAAGATTCGGGGGTTCGAAAGGAAGCGTCTCAGAAGTTGTCTCGGATTATATCGGACACCGGAATCGGACTATAAAAAGTATTATTCTAATGAGACTTTATATAATGAGGCGTACATAAATAGGGTGGATAATTTTATGATTAAATCAATCAGAGGACATCGTCGCGTCGTGCTTGAAATAATGAGTTCAAGCCATTTCTTTATCTTCTGTTTTATTGTTATGATTAGTTTGTTAGTATTTTCTGTTATCACATTGTGTTGTTAATTAGTATAGTTATATTCATTCGTATTGTTAGTTTTATTCATTGTTGTTATAATTTACAATTAGTTTGCATGTTTGGCAGCACTTGCCCTTTTTGTTATCGTTTGTTGTTAGTATTGTGTTGTCATAGTTTCTGTTATTGTTATTGTCAGTTTGCCTTATGCAAATTAGATGGAATTTGTTCGTTGTGAATTGTATTTGAATCGTTAATGTATCGAATCGTTTCGTTGTTCGTTGTAATAAAGTTTTTCGTTGTAGTATGATTCGTTTTGCATATCTTTATTCGATATCGTAGTCGTTCACCTTTTCGGTAAACGAACCGAAAGTAAAAATGGTCCTTCGAGCCGGATCGATTTTTGGGTTCCTTTAGAGCTTGAAGCGCTCGCAGATGTTTTTGTAACGCGTCTATGAACGCTCGAAACGAGATCTCTTTTGATATAGACGGCAAATCGACAATAGCCTTGATGTGACACTCACGTATGACCGTAACTGTGCCCTCTTCCCATTGAATATCCTGCCTTTTTTGTTATCGTTTGTCATTAGTTTTGTTGTCGTTTGTCATTTGTTTTATTAAATGTGATTAGATTTTTCGTTTTGCATCGATTCGTTTTCGTTTTTTGTATCGTTAATAATAAAGTGTCGTTTGTACAATAAACCATTTCGTGCTTTATATTCGCATTGCACGGTAAAAGCACCGTGTCGAACAGACATATTGAAAGAGCAATAAGCTCGCCCAATGACCTAATTTTCGGGACTTATTATCCAAACACTCTGTACTATGAGAGCATGCGTCGCAACGGCTTTGTTCCACCAGAGGCGTTCCTTGATTTGGACATGAAAGGGCTTATACAGGATAGATCCGGAATTCCGCTGATCTATCATGTAAGTAGATCATCCGTAGACGGGCGATTGAGCTACGACCGGGAAGTAACGCGCACTGAAGAAGAGCTCTTGCGCTTCAGTAGGGCTATCTCCCACAGAGACCGGGACGATAGTATTGGACAGCGTCAACAGTTCTGGCGGTTGAATGGCATATAAAGACCTAGATACCAATGTCGGTATAGAATCACACTATCATCAGCAAGCTTACATAGACTTAGCTTTTCTAGAATTAGGGAAGTATAAGATTTAAGTTAAGTTAAGCTAAGTGCTTTTAAATAAAATTAAAAATTAAAAAAAAAAAAAAAAGTAAGTTAAATTTTAAGAAAAAAATAACAAAAAAAACTAGACACCAAGTTTTTCAAATTTTTCTTTGTCTTTCAAATAATCCTAAGTACTGCCAAAAAAGTTCTGTCGCCGAAAGGCAAATTATACAAATTTTATGTAATGTTTAGCTTAGAGCGTCTGCGAAGGACCAGTAAGTTATAATATAAGATAATTAAGCTAGAATTTAAGCATTTTTTGTCTAGCATATAAATTAGAAAATAAGAATATAAAACGAAATAAAAAATGTTGTAAAAATGAAAATGAAATGAAGCGTCAACATCGACTGCAAAGCCTGATCGGTTCCGAAAAAAGACAATGCTCTGGGTTTGGTGGGACCAGCAGAGGGTGGTGTATTCATGAACTTGAAACTGTTGATGCGCAACGCTGGATGATGATCAATTTGAAACATGTTTTAATCGAAAAACGACCAGAATGGGCCACAAGACACGTAAAGGTAATTTTGTTGCATGATAATGCTCCGAGTCATACAGCAAAACCTGTCAATGAAACAATAAAAGCTGGCGGCTGGGAAGTGTTACCCCACCCGCCGTATTCGCCAGACATGGCTCCTTTCGACTACCATTTATTTGTTTTCATCGATGGGACACGCATTGGCTGAGCAGCATTTCAATTCTATGAAGAAGTCGAAAATCGGGTCTCCGCCTGGTTTGCCTCCAAAGACGACCGGTTTTATTGGCGTGGTATCCACAAATTTGGCGCAAGTCTAATAACCTTGCCCGGAAAAACAAATTATTATGGAAAATTTAACAAGCCTCGGGACTTGCTAAAAAAGGCCAAGACCGGATCCCGGTTGTAGTGCCGAATGATGATGATCCACAAATTGCCAGAAAGGTGGTCGAAATGTGTAGAAAGCAATGGCCAATACTTCGAATAAAATGTTTTTTATTTAAAAAAAAAACGCTCACTTCATACCGGTACACCTGGTAGTAATAACTATTGCTTTTTTTTTTGCAATTTTTTTAAAAATAAAATCAGGACATGCCACATGGAAAAAGTTGGATTTTCTTTTTAAATACTAATTAGTCCTTGAAGGGCACTTTCAGGTACTTCTACACTTGTCATGCTGAATTTACAGTATAACTACAATGTACGGTTGAACTACAGTGGTGGAAAAAATAATATAAACAGGCTTGTTCTTCAACATTAATCGTTAAGAAAAAATGTATTTGGGGAAAAATAAGAATTAAAAATTGGCGCAAAGCTGATAACCTTGCTCCTTTAACAAATTTTACTTGCTAAATACGGCCAAGACCGGATCCCGGTTTTAGTGCCGAGGGTGATTGGATGTGAAGAATTAAAAATATACTAATAGATTTCGTGCACTGTAATACATAAAAGAAATACTAAATTTTTAATTAAAAAAAGCGAGAAATAGTGATTGATTCCGGTTTTGGTTGGATTTGCCTGGACAAAATAATAGGAACAAATTAGTTTTTTGTTTGTGTTTTGTGAAGAATTAATTTAGAGTAAAAGTGTTTCAATCCCTTTAATACTTAGTTGTTACACCTTTGTTTTTAATAACTGCTTCGCATCTTCGTCCCATGGAATTGACTAGTGTTTTTGTCGCACGATTAGTTTACGGCGCTGCGTTACTTACGTGTAATAGTCTTCAAAATTACGCCAACAAAAAGCAGTGTTTTAAATAATATATATTTATTTTTTTTAACAACAAGGCTCGATCACTGCGAAAACTAGACTGATCTCAAAACCAAACGAAAATTTACATTACACCTTCCAAAAGATGGTGCATACATTTAGTTAGACAAAACAAAAGGTACGATTCCAAGAATTATACAATTAATAGGTACAAGGACAAAGATTAAAGACACATTTGAGTAAATTGGTTAATAGCAAAAATGTTCTTGGAAGGACTACGTCATTAAAAGGTAATTAAGGATGAACATAATTGTTCATACATTAAAATTCTGGGAAGAACGAGTGTAGGAGCAACTAAAAAAAGGACAAATGCGTTGAGCACGATGCAACAACTAGTTTGGTACAAGTCGCGGGTGGTATAAAGTACTGTGGGGTGGAAAGTATTGTGCCAGTCACGGGCACTAGGGTCACTTTCCTCCTCCATCATAAATGGTTCCACTGATACCCTTTTGCGACTGCTAGAAGGTCCGCCAAAAATAACAATTCCGATCACGAAAAACAATAACAAACAACCGAACACCCAGAAAGGAAAAGTTGGTGAAACACACTGGTGGAAACTGCAACACAGGAAAATTTAAACACACTTTTGATGTTGTTGTAGTGAATATTCTTTTTATTTAGTCAAACAATATTCTTTTTATTTAGAGAACAATTTCCGCGTACTCGAGAATAAGGTTTTAAGGGGTATATTAGGCGGTAAATATGACGAGGAGTCAGGACAATGGAGGAAACTCCACACCACGAATTGGAAGAGCTATACCGCAAACCTACAATAGTGAGAGTGATCAAGTCGCGAAGATTAAGATGGGCCGGACATGTGGCGCGAACGGGCGATGATAGGACCGTGCATAGAATTCGTGACGGTAAACTAACGGGGAAGAGACCGACAGGACGGCCGCGACGGAGATGGGAGGACAATGTTAGATTGGACCTCGAGGAGATCGGATCGGATGATCGAACGTGGAAGGAGAGCGCACAGGACAGCGTACAATGTGGAGCCGAGTCGGTGAGGTCATGAACTTCCGGGTAAATAATCATAATAATAATTTAGTCAAACGGTTTAAAACTGGCCTTTAATTAATGTTTCACTTATGTTATCGTTGGGCTCCTCGATAGTATACTGGTTAGTATACCCGCCTGTCACGCGGGAGACCGGGGTTCGATTCCCCGTCGGGGAGCCTCTGGCGCAAGGCTAATGACCTTGCCCGGAAAAAACAAATCATTATGGAAAATTTAACAAGCCTCAGGGCTTGCTAAATAAGGCCAAGACCGGTTCCCGGCTGTAGTGCCGACGATGATGATGATGATGTTATCGTTTTACACTTTGTTCTTTAATCAAAACTTAAAAACGGTGGGAATTTATTTTAACATAATGTTTTTATATTTGAAGGGTAGACTGCACTGTAGAACAACACGATTCGAGGTCGACTCGTCTCCGCGGGGTTTAAAATTTTGACTCACTAATTACTCGACTCTGGGACATTTACGCTTCTCCGCAGCACGGCGGAGAGCGGGAGACGGGCCGACCGACCGACTCGGTCGGGTGATGAGAGACGACACCGCGATAAACGGCTCGTGGAGAGCCGACTCGCTAATGGGTGAGTTTCCCCGAGAGAGAAAGTGTTCCTCTCGTGGTGAAAACGAGGAAAGAGGATCTCACTGGTGAGGTCCTATAGTGGTGTGCGTGAAGTCGATCGTTGAGATCAGATTGTTTACTAACGCTTGCAGATCAAAGCGAAACGAAACCTAGACAAGGGATGCAGGACAAAGGAAGAAACGACCAAAGGCGTCGTCTGTAATGAGGGTCAGCTGAGTAAATAGCAGCCACTCATTAGATGCTAAAAGGGATTGAGATAATGGAGATCGTATATCGTATCTCTGCCGACTGGGAGAATCGGATTCTTTTTTTTGCATGTGTTTATGCTATTGAATCCAATCCGGTGGTTAAGCGCGACGTTGGTGGTTGTTTGAAGATTCAAACAAGGAAGTATTTCCGAGAGAAGTGCTTTCAGCTGAATAAATAGTTGCAAGTCTTTGGAAAGTAATTTAGATGGTTACACAATGATGGTTGTGTATACCATCTGTGTCAATTGTACATGGCATCTATGGCGACGTAAGTCTCGAACTCTAGTGTGAAAATCTACACTAATTGGGAATTCGGTTCTTGGGCGTTAATGCAGAGATGTATTGATATATGTATAATGCCCTTGTAGGAAATATTCTTTACAGGAATTTCCAGATATTGCATTGAAAGCATTAATGGGAAGGAAATGCTTATGCTGCGGGAAGATTGCGGTGCAGGTGTGGGAAGGTTGGAATTTGCCTGGCAACCGAGGGTACCGAATAGGTTTTGGTTTTATGCTCCTGTATAATGAAAAGAATTCTTGTAGGGAATTTGTATGCGAATAGATGCATTAAAAGGGAAGAATTCTTTTACAGGGACTTTTAGGTTATACCTTACATAACCTAGATGCGTAAAGCATTTAAGGTGCTAATCCGATTGCATTAGCGAACTTATAAGATTGGGTTGAAGTTATGGGGGTTCTTCAGGTAAGTGGACGGTGGGGTTTGGCGGAACCACCACAGTACCATTAATCTTTTATCTTGGACCACAGTTCTTCCTTATTTTTGGCCTTGCAGTCTCCGATCTTGCGCTTAAGAATGCCCCATAGATATTCTATTGGGTTCAGATCAAGGGATTGCGATGGCCACTCCATAACATCGATGTTGTTGTGAAGAAGCCATTCTTTAGCCAATTTTGAGGTGTGTTTGGGATCATTATCCTGCATAAACTCCCATTTAATAGGCATATCCTCTTCAGAAAATGGTAGCATAACGGTGTTTAAGATTTCTACATAATCTTTAGCACACATTTTATCCTTTATAAGAAAAGATGGACCAACACCAAATGCTGAAAAGCACCCCCAAACCATTAAATTACCTCCACCATGTTTCACTGTCTTTTTCGTATACTTTGGATCGAAT
Source organism: Microdon myrmicae (assembly GCA_963931805.1). Lineage (NCBI taxonomy): Eukaryota > Metazoa > Arthropoda > Insecta > Diptera > Syrphidae > Microdon > Microdon myrmicae. Next base: position 141,045,178 of record OZ007498.1, on the reverse strand, counting down.
TCTGAGTTCATTGGTCGTCTTACGTACATTTTTTCATCGGAACCAAACAACTTAATCTTGGTTCCATCCGACCATAAGATGTTATTCCAATTCGCACAGTGGAGATGTTTTTTGGAAAAAACGAGTCTGCTTTATATTTTTCTTGCTCAAGTGTAGTGCTCTGAAAAGTCCTACCATCTCTCCTTCCCCCACACATACATCCAAACCCCATATTCATCCAACTAATCCAGAAATACATTATCCCAATCCAGCAAAATTCCTGGTAAGAGAATCAAATATTCGTTTATCATCCGTACACATCAATTTCCTATGGTCCTCAAACAGAAGCAAACATATGGTAGATTGAACCAGATGTTCAATTTCCATACTCACCCGCATGTGTCCGAGAATTCACCTAGCCGAATTCTTATCTCAAAAAACAAACACTTGACTCCACCCAAAGTATATAAATCGAGATTTTGCTTCGAATTCGATCTCTTCGCGATCCAAAATCTCGATTTGGTTTCATTTATAAGGGTGATGAATTGCAGATTCGAGCATCAGTCTCAATTGGCGTCCGAAGTATAAGGACGCCAAAAAATAAATATATTAATAAATTTAAATTTAAATAAAATATTTGTCGTTTTAATTGAGCCTGCCGGATTCCCAGGCCCATATTCAACAATCGGTCGTCACTCTTCCCTCAGATCTAAGGAAGCACGGTGGCGACCGCAACTAGCCTTCTCAGGAGTGGCCTTAAGAGATCCCTCGTCCTTTTAAGGACAAGGAGATACGCTCCCTGGGTGAAAGGTTACAACACAAGAATGGAACTTTTCTAGGAATTCTTCTAGAAAGACCCGCTTCTAGTAGTCTGTTTCTAATTGTACGACTTGTGGCGGTGCCGCCAAACCCCACGGTACACTTACCTAAAAACCCCCATTACCTCGCCCCAAGACGCATAAGTTTTCGCCAATGCAATCGCATTAGACACCTGAAAATGCTTCACGCATTAAAGAGATCAAATCTATGATCTTTAAGTCCCCGTAAAGAAAACTTACCTTTCATGCATTCTCCTCGCATACCAATTCTCTGTAAGATTTCTTTATTAGCTTATAAGGAATTCCAAACCAATTTTGGCATCTACGTTGCCAAACAAATTCCCCTAGACGAAGTCCTGTAAACAAATCATTCGGTTTACATACAATGTAACCTTCATGGCAGGTATCATATATTGTGCGCCGTCTATTTTTCCAGCCACGATGTGTGTACAAAAAACTACACACACATGGGCTGGCGACCCCTTCTAGCCAGCGATAAACAGTCCAACGCAGATGCATGTAATTAGCACCATCTGCGTTGAGACTAATGCCTTACCAATGCACTAAGTGCAAACAAAAGAACGCCGTCTACCAGCAGGCATTCTGGCGATACACAAACAATCCAATCACCAAGTATCCCAGACGCATCTACCATTTAATGAGTTGCAACTTGATTACTCAGTTGAATTCACCGGTCATAAATCTCTTTTATCCTACATAGTTCTGGATCCGTTTCCCACTAACCTTCTTACATAAACTAACATCTCTACGATCCTTTTCCCTTTCTTTGTGTTTCAGGTTCTTCATTATGGCTTTGATCTATGAAAAGAACCGACGTACACACACACTTGTGTATCGTGAAGATCTCCTCTATGAGATCGGTTTGGTTACTCCAAAGAGAAAATGTACGTATCTCTTGGAATAGGAAAACGCAACCCTTAATTAAGAGAACCAGTTTCACTGGCCGAATTCCCTTGTCAGTGAATTAATATCGCTGAGTCCATTTCCATCCATTGACCACCACGGTCATGCGACTTCCGCTCTCCGTCACGGCGGAGACGCGTACGCGTAATGTCGAGTCGAGAAAACGCGTTTTTATTAAAAAGTAGATAAAAGTACGATTTACGAAATTTTGCTTTGTAATTTGTCAACGTAGTCTAAAAGTGAAGTATTAAAACTCTCAAATTTATAACGAACGCGAAATAAAATAAAGATCATTTACTTTTAAAGCCGGGACGGACTAAAGCAGGGAGATGATCTATCACCGTGTCTTTTTAACCTTGTGCTCGAGTATGTCATCAGAAAGGTACAAGACGACAACATGGCCGGATCATCCCTGAACGGGGTCACACAAGTGCTCGCATATGTGGATGACATCGCCGTTCTGGGCGATAATCTAGAAACTGTTAGTAAAAACTGTGAAATCATCATGCGAGCGGCAGAAGAGGTGGGCCTAGACATAAATGAAGACAACACAAAATACATGATTACGGCGAGAGCAGGTGGACCTCAGAGAACACATATAAACGTCAGAGGTAAGATATTTGAAAATGTTGAAGAATTTAAATATCTGGGAACGATACTGACGGCCAGTAACGAAATGTTGAAGGAAATTAACAAGAAACTGCATTCCGGCAACGCTAGTTGGCACGCAGTCAGTAAATTGCTGAAATCCAGACTGCTATCACGTAACATAAAGCTCCGTGTCTATAGAACTATAATCATGCCGATTGTTCTATATGGATGCGAAACATGGGCTCTCACAAAACGGGAAGAAAACAAATTCCGCGTATCCGAGAATAACGTTTTGAGGGGCATCTTTGGAGGTAAATATGACGAGGAGGCAGAACAATGGAGGAAACTCCATAACCACGAATTGGAAGAGCTATATCGCAAGCCTTCAATAGTGAGAGTAATCAAGTCGCGAAGATTAAAATGGGCCGGACACGTGGCGCAAATGGGGAACGATAGGACCGTGCATAGAATTCTTGACGGTAGACCAACGGGAAAGAGACCGGTAGGACGACCGGGACGGAGATGGGAGGACAATGTTAGGTTTGACCTCGAGGAGATCGGATCGAATGGTCGAGCATGGAAGGAGAGCGTACAGGACAGGGAACAATGGCGAAGCCGAGTCGGCGAGGTCATGAACTTCCGGGTTCCTACAGGCCAATAAATAATAATAATACTTTTAAAGCAGTGCGTTTAACTTTTCCTCCAGTGTCTATTTCCGCTCTCCTATGGTGGACATTGTGTTGCGGAGGTTTTGTTTTGTTTCGCTCCTGCGGTTTGTGTTCCTATAAATCTCCGGTGGAACACTCGTGACAGTGGAGGACGACGTAGAACTCGCACCCTTGCCTGGCGCCAAGACTCGTCCCCCACAGACTCCTACAAGGTGTGTTTAAGTCATTTTTTAATTCCGTTGAAGAAAAAAACGGCTTGTTCTTGGATAGTCGGATAAGCAGTTTGTCGAATAGTGAGGTTGTTTTTCTTTTTCTATCTCTGGTTTCCATTTTGGGACTTGAATGAAGAGCTGTGAATATTTTTTTCTTAAAGCACTTCATTTGCTTAGCTATTTCATCCATTGTTTTCCCGTCATTTCTTAATTTTTTTAGCAATTCACGATCGGAACTAGTGCAATGTACTCAACGACCCATTTGCACAAAAATTGTTTGTTTCTAACAATCACTAAAATACAAGTCTAACAAATTTACGAAGATTTCAATAAAGACGAACCAGTAGTTTACTTCACAATCACGATTGAAGACTGTGGTGGTAGGCAGTTACTGACTGTTGATTGTTATCTAAACCTTTGTTTCTATTATATTTTTCTCCACTGTATTTGAATCTAATACGTAAAGGTGGGCGCACAAATTGGTATCAATTTAAAATATAAAATATTCAAACGTATTACTAAACTCCTACATTTCGTTAATCTCCTGCAGAGGTTCATATTACTGACAAATTGTTCCATTTAATTGTCGGACTAACCAGTGTGCTGAAACTGAATTAAAAATTCCTCCAGGGCAATAGGCGAATCAGCAATTCGTCATCTACTAAAGATTCTCTTGAAATCTAACACCTCCTGTGAACTGCCCCAATACCACTCTTAAATCATTGAATTGCCGGCCCAATCTAAAAGTGAAAGTGTTTGCCCCAGGTATTTAAAATGTATAACTTAAAAAGATTTGTGAGTTGCGAGTTACGTAACGGTTTCGATCTGGCTTCCATTACCAACTAATTTATGTTTTCGACCAGTCGAAAAGATTTACGCTTGTTTGAGTATATTGTTGGACTAAGAAATTAAAATATATCCATTAAGTAAAACCAATTATATCTAGTCAAATTTTAACATGAACGCTTTTATGTCAGAACCTTTTGTTCAGTATCTATAAGTTCGTTAAACTAGATTGGAATAATGTTTATTATAGTGGTCTCTAATAGCTTTTATATGCAAATAGCTTTAATGTGGTCAGGATCATTGCCGTTTCTAATTTAATGTGATTGCAGTCTATTTAAATTTAAAAGAAGGTTCTTCTGTGCATATCTTGGAGACAAATTTGTTTTCTGTCATTTCCTTTATATACCAGTGTTGATAATGTGAGTTGAAAAACTTGTTACACGAGAAAAACGACAGCAACAAGCGATTTTTCAAGTAATACTGATATGCAAAATAAGACGCAAGTAAACCTGAATCTCAAACATATCAGAATAGGATTCGGATTATCCGAAGTAGAGTAGATGTCTAAGTTGGGACGGTCTTTATAAAGCGAATTGCATAACTTAACATATTTAAAAGAACGAACTTCAATGAGAGGAGAATGATATAGCCTCACTAAAATTTGACTTATGTGGTCATCCTCTGGGAGATTATTATAATTCTTGCATTAATCGTAGCAAAAGGATTTTCGTCGATCAAATAAGCGGTATGAGATTGGAATCGACTTTATTTCAAATTATAGTCGACTTTCAATAAATCGAGTTTCAAGCGCTTAAATAAAAACTTAAATTTTCAGAGGTTTTCGGTTTCGATTTCGAACTAAGTTTTACTTGTGTAATTTAAAATTAAATTCAATTAAAGCGATAAATGTTCAATAAAATAAACATTCATACGTAATAAAATAATGTACCAGAAATACTTAAAAGCACCCTTTAATTTTATCTAAAAATGGGTCCGTTACATAGCTTACCTGGATCCGGGGATATTTACCATCAATTACAAAGTGGGAACGGGTGACGTCACTCTTGGCAGATGAATGCTCTTCGTTTGTCTCCATGTTGATATCCTGTGATTCACTTTGAACAACTTATGCCCAAAAATTTCACACGTCATTTTTTCATATCACGCCAAATGCTGAAAACTTAATTCTACGACTAGCGTGCACAATTAAAACTTCCAGAAATTGATAATATTTCGTTGATTTATTAAACGTAGGACTATAAATATATTCTGGCTGAATTTTCCAAGTGGGAATTCGAAAACTGAATTTTCCCGCCGAACCGAGGTGCAATTGACAATTAAACAAATACACCAATACGCTGACCGTACCTGGAACGAGATGGTCAGAGTCAACTTGACTCATTGAATTACATTTACTAACTACTCTATTCTATTCTATTTATTAGCCTGTAGGAACCGGGAAGCTCATGACCTCACCGACTCGACTCCGCCATTGTTCCCTGTCCTGTGCGCTCTCCTTCCACGTTCGACCATCCGATCCGATCTCCTCAAGGTCAAACCTAACATTGTCCTCCCATCTCCGTCGCGGGCGTCCTCTCGGTCTCTTTCCCGTTGGCTTACCGTCAAGAATTCTATGCACGCTCCTATCGTTGCCCATTCGCGCCACGTGTCCGGCCCATCCTAATCTTCGCGACTTGATTACTTTCACTATTGTAGATTTGCCCCCCGCTTGGTAGAAACCTTGACGTGGTGCGGGGGCTTAAAGTACAATGAATCACTCAGGCTATGCTGACGGAAGCATATGCTTCCAGTAGGGTCACCCATGTCAGACAGGCTAGCGAGGAGTAACACACAAACATCTACCACCCCTAATCCAGGGTGTTACGCGTCACCGTGCCCATTGGATGGTTTGCAGCCAGGGGTATACCGGCTGTATTATAACGGCGCCTCTCTGACACCGGGTCGAATCAGAGCAGTAAGCAGACCTTACCACATCAAAACGGGGCTCTGATGTGGCGGACTATTTGAAACCCCAAGTCTCGTGGGATAAAAATGAATAACCAATATTCAAAAAACAATCCCACGAAAACCCGGTAGGCGTAGGTGTGATGAGCCGACACTACCATAAGGGAAAAAATCATCAAGAAAATATCGACTCGGCAAAAAGAAGACGTAGTGAAAAACTGAAAAATCGGGATATACGCGTCGGCACGTGGAATGTTCGAACGTTATATAAACCAGGCGCGATACAGACGGTTGTACAAAACGCGAAACAATATAAAATGGACATCGTCGCGGTTCAGGAAGTTCGACTCCCACATCAAGTAATCGAAACCAACGGGTTTACACTAGCGTGTGGAGGTACCGATACACATAACCTCGGAACTGCCTTCATCATAAGCAAGAAGATTACGCCCGATGTAAAAGGAGAGATTTATTAATGACCGAATGTCGGTGCTAAAAATACAGGGCCCATGGTACAATTATGTATTTATAAACGTACACGCCCCAACAAAATCTACCGACGAAGAAACGAAGGACACATTCTACTAGACTCTAGAGGAAGTATTTGATGGGATCTCATCATTCGATGTTAAAATCCTCCTCGGCGGCCTCAATGCGAAAATTGGAAAGGAAGATATCTTCCAACCAACAATAGGTAAGGAAAGCCTACATGACGTTTCAAATGATAATGGTATTCGAATTATCACGTTCGCAGCGCCAAAAGATCTCGTAGTGAAGAGCACGATGTTCAAGCACAAGCAAATCCATAAAGCCACATGGATATCACTCGACGGCGTAACGCGTAACCAAATAGACCACTTCCTCATAGAAAAAAGACACCACTCGAATATCCTTGACGTAAGATCATATAGAGGAGCAGATTGCGACTCCGATCACCTTCTAGTGATGGGCAAAATTAAAAGTCGGCTTGCAGCAAACCCACATGGACATTCACGGGAGACAAGCAAAAAGTTCGAGATTGATAAACTAAAAGACCTACGTAAAAGGGCGGAATATCAACACGAACTAACGAATAGATTTAGCATCCTAGAGAATGACAGTAGTGAGGAAGAGGAAGCCAATAGTGTGGACACTAAATGGGCATCGATCAGAGACACAATCAAACAAACAGCCCAAGAAGTATTAGGATTTAAGAAAACAACTAAGTCCAAACCTTGGTTTGACGATGAGTGCAGGGCAAAGATCGAAGAACGTAAACGCCTCAGAATGATCCACTTAGAAGCATATGATGAAGTCAACGCAGTAAGATACGCGACAACTCGGAAAGAAACAACTAGACTTTTCAAACGCATAGTCGCGAATGGGAGAAGACTCGGATCGAAAAAATCATAGAAAATGCCAGAGCAAAGAACAGCAGAGGTATGTATGCCGGCATAAATTTAATTAGAATTACCAAGGGAGAGCCAAAATAATTCGAGACGCAAACGGCTGTCCGACCACAGAAACAAACAATATCGTGACAAGGTGGAAGCAGTACTTTGAAAACCTGCTCAATGTGCGCACCCATTAACCACAAATAAACGCACCAGACGTACATACAGCCGAGCCCCAGATCCCAGAGCCCTCTTTCGACGAAGTTGTAGACGCGATAAATCGACTGAAAAACAACAAGGCCCCCGGAATAGATTGCATACCCGCAGAGCTTGTGAAGCATGGAGGGGGACAACCGCTCGAAAGATCCACCAACTGGTTAAAATAATATGGGGCAAGGAAGTCATTCCGAAAGAATGGAAAACCGCAATAGTCATCCCCATTTTCAAAAAAGGCGACAGATCTGACTGCGAGAATTACAGAGGAATATCATTGCTCCCAATCACATACAAAATATTAACAAATGTCATACTGGCAAGAATCACACCGTACGCAGAAGAAATATTGGGAGACCAATGCGGATTCCGTCGGAACCGGTCAACAAGCGACCAGATGTTCACAATGAGGCAACTGCTGGAAAAGAAGTGGGAATACGGAGAGACGGTTCACCAACTGTACGTGGACTTCAAAAAAGCCTACGACTCAGTCGCAAGGCAAAGACTCTACCATATTGAGGTTGAGCTGGGGATCCCGAAAAAATATGCCGCCCTCATTTAAATCTGCATGAACGAAAACAAAGGACGAGTTAGAATAGAAAACCACCTCTCAGAACCATTTGAAATCCGGGACGGACTAAAACAAGGGGATGGCCTCTCACCATGCCTTTTTAACCTTGTCCTCGAGTATGTTATCAGAAAGGTACAAGACGACAACACGGCCGGATCATCCCTGAACGGGGTCACACAAGTGCTCGCGTATGTGGATGACATCGCCGTTCTGGGCGATGATCTCGAAACTATAAGTAAAAACTGTGAAATCATCATGCAAGCAGCAGGTGGGCCTAGAAATAAACGAAGACAAAACGAAATACATGATTACGGCGAGAGCAGGTGGACCTCAGAGAACACATACTCGTATAAACGTCAGGGGCAAGATATTTGAAAATGTCAAAGAATTTAAATATCTGGGAATGATACTGATGACCAGAAACGAAACGTCAAAGGAAATTAACAAAAGACTACATTCCGCCAACGCTAGTTGGCATGCAGCCAGTAAACTATTAAAATCCAAACTGCTATCACGTAATATAAAGCTCCGTGTCTATAGAACCATAATCATGCTTATTGCTCTATACGGATGCGAAACATGGGCTCTCACAAAACGGGAAGAGAACAAATTCCGCGTATTCGAGAATAAAGTTTTAAGGGGTATATTTGGCGGTAAATATGACGAGGAGTTAGGAGAATGGAGGAAACTCCACAACCACGAATTGGAAGAGCTATACCGCAAACCTACAATAGTGAGAGTGATCAAGTCGCGAAGATTAAGATGGGCCGGACACGTAGCGCGAATGGGCGATGATAGGACCGTGCATAGAATTCTTGACGGTAAACTAACGGGGAAGAAACCGACAGGACAGCCGCGACGGAGATGGGAGGACAATATTAGATTGGACTTCGAGGAGATCGGATCGGATGATCGAACGTGGAAGGAGAGCGTACAGGACAGGGAACAATGGCGGAGCCGAGTCGGTGAGGTCATGAACTTCCAGGTTCCTACAGGCCAGTAAATAATAATAATAATAATTGTAGGTTTGGGTTTAGCTCTTCCAATTCGTGGTTGTGGAGTTTCCTCCATTGTCCTGCCTCCTCGTCATATTTACCGCCAAAGATATCCCTTAAAACTTTATTCTCGAATACGCGGAATTTGTTTTCTTCCCGTTTTGTGAGAGCCCATGTTTCGCATCCGTATAAGCAATCGGCATGATTATGGTTCTATCCCTATTTCCGCAAATGACAGTACGGATTTCAACTCTAATATTTAGACAAAACCGTTTAACTCTTCAGGGCCAGGTGGGTTAAAAACTGCGCCACCGTTAAATTAGGTATGCATGGTGGGATATATTTTAACCCACCTCGAAAAGTTGAAGTTACTCATAGTTATACAATTATTATTATTATTATTTATTATTTATTGGCCTGTAGGAACCCGGGAGTTCATGACCTCACCGACTCGACTCCGCCATTGTTCCCTGTCCTGTGCGCTCTCCTTTCACGTTCGACCATCCGATCCGATCTCCTCGAGGTCAAACCTAACATTGTCCTCCCATCTCCGTCGCGGCCACCCTGTCGGTCTCTTTCCTGTTGGCTTACCGTCAAGAATTCTATGCACGGTCCTATCATCGCCCATTCGCGCTACGTGTCCGGCCCATCTTAACCTTCGCGACTTGATTACTCTCGCTATTGTAGGTTTGCGCTATAGTTCTTCCAATTCGCATAGTTATACAATATATTGTTTATAAACAATTGGGTGAAAACATGGAGCTGAGATATTTTAAGGGGCAGTGCACTGAAGGGTTTGTTGCCCAGACGTTAATTGATAAAATTAAAACTGTGCGTCTCAAAAAGTTAAAATCCGCTTTGTTAATATAAATCTGAACTGACTACTGGTTCCACTCAAACACTCTAAGCTAAGCATAACTTAACTGATATTTTAAAGTATTGCCTACGGCATTAATTCATCTTGACTCGGTTTTTTTTTTATTAGCACACAAAGGGGATTATTTTACACCTCTAAACGAGGAAGGTCGTGGAACGAATTTTCGAACAAATTATTAGGCTTAAGAAGCAAAGTGGTTAAATCGATTTTAGTTTGAAAGTAATAGTAATAAATAAAAAACAAAAAAAAAGCAAAAACAGGAAACAAAGTTTTTATTAGCATCGTGTGAAGATGCAAAATCGTCAAAAGGTCTCCCCGCATTATAGTGTGTCACCTAATCGGTCCTGTTTCGATCTTCGGTTTAAAGTCCAAATAATTTTCCATATATTAACAATAATCATGTACAATTTATTATGTCTTATTTGGAACATGTCGTTTCAGATGCTCCTGTCATCCTCACGATGCCGCACATGCTAGGTGCCTCAAATGAATACACAAAAATGATCGAGGGCCTTAAACCAGACATAAAAAAACATCAAACTTTTGTGGACATTCAATATGTAAGTCGCTATAAATAAAAAAAGAAGCAACATATAGTACACTTTTTTAAAACCATTTCAGCTCACGGGAATTCCCTTGCAAGGGGGAAAGCGCGTGCAATTTAACATGTTCTTAAAGAGCATTAACAAGATCACTTTAACGGAAAACCTTACCACAGTTCTCATGCCTGTGATGTGGGTCGATGAGGTTAAATACATCCCATTTGTCACTCCAAAGTTCTTTTTAATGATATCTTCTTCTTCTTCTACCAGGGAATTCAACTAAACTCCGAATCGGTTCAGATGTTCAAATCTAAGCTACTTAGCACTCTCTACCGATTGACTGTGATACAATGGGCTATCCTTTGTGGCGGACTAATGACTTGCATTGCTTCGGTGTTGTTTTACTTTGTGCTAAAGGCGAAGCCGAAAGAGGATGTCAAGGTTATCAAGTGAAGACGCCGAAGCAAAATGAAGCTTTATACTTAGAGGTGTATGTCTAATATAAAACAAAAAATAAATAATTTCGGATCGCTGTAGCCAGCATCGTATTTGTTTCATGGAGTTGTGATTTTGAATAATGTGATGCATAAGTATAGATTCTTTATGTAAGCGAGCGTTTGTGGATATTATAATGTATTAAAGTATTTTAAAATCAAGACCGTTTAATTTGGATCATGTTTAAATTACCTTGACGAATGTACTTTTGGTCAAATAATCCGGACCTGGATGAATTTTCACTTGAATCAAGAAAGTGTCAGTAGAGATTCATCGGTTTGATTTATATTCTGGCATCGAAGTTGAAATGATTTTATATAATAGTTTTGGAATCTAAAATTAATTCCAAGTATGTAGTATAAATGATATGCTTAGGAATTTTTTAAAAGCAAATTTACTTCTACTCAATCAGACAACTTCAGATGTGTAGTTGATAATATGTTGTTCGCAAATAAAATGCTTATTAATATTTAATAATCCATTTACATTCTTCTATACACTTTTAATAGATTGGAGAAAAATGAAGTGTTAGCTAAAATTCTTTAATTCCTTTTCCTTCCTTCTTTATCGGTGGAAGAAAGTATTTCAGTGATCATCCCTTTTCAGGAATTTGATAACCAAATTCCATCCTTTAATACTTTGAGTTTCATCCCAGTTAAGACAAATTTTATCTGCCTTCGAGGGTCAATCTTTAATAGAGAACGCTAATCATTTAAAATAACTTCAATTAAGTATACTGGTCAGTCTCTAGATTGGCATCCGACATTTAAAGGTGCCAATAAATTTAAAATATAATCATATAACAGGTCAATTGAAAAGTCCCCGGCCTCCCATAGTAAAACACATTTTTTTGGCAAAATTCGTTTTTTTTTTATTGAACATAATTCCCTTCGAGGGTGATACATTGATTATAGCGACCCTCCAACTGTTCGATACGTTTTTTGTAGTACGATTTGTCCTTTGCTTCAAAATATGCCTCAGTTTCGGCGATCACCTCTTCATTCGACGAAAATTTCCTCCCAGCGAGCATTCTTTTGAGATCTGAGAACAGGAAATAGTCGCTGGCGGCCAGATCTGGAGAATACGGTGGATGCGGAAGCGATTCGAAGCCCAATTCATGGATTTTTGCCATCGTTTTCACTGACTTGTGACACGGTGCATTTTCTTGGTGAAGCAGCACTTTCTTTTTCTTCAAATGCGGTCGTTTTTCGGCGATTTCGTCCTTCAAACGGCCCAATAACGCTGTGTAATAGTCGCTGTTGATGGTCCTTCCTTTTTCAAGATAGTCAATGAAAATTATTCCGCGCGCATCCCAAAATACAGACACCATAACCTTGCCAGCCGACTGTTGCGTTTTTCCACGCTTTGGGACGGGTTCATCGTGTGCAGTCCACTCGGATGACTGTCGATTGGACTTCGGAGTGAAATGATGGAGCCATGTTTCATCCATTGTCACATATCGACGCAAAAACTCGGGTTTATTACGCTTGATCAACTCCAAACACTGCTCCTAATCATCAACTCGTCGTTGTTTTTGGTCAAAAGTGAGCTCGCGCGGCACCCACTTTGCACAGAGCTTTCTCATACCCAAATATTCGTGAATGATATGATGTACACGTTCAGTTGATATCTTTAGAGTGCCTGCTATTTCATTCAATTTCAATTTACGGTCATTCAAAATCATTTTGTGGATTTGTCTAATGTTTTCGTCGGTAACAACCTCTTTTGGGCGTCCAATGCGTTCACCGTCTTCGGTGCTCATTTCACCACGTCTAAGCTTAGCATACCAATCCTTGATGGTTGATTTTCCTGGGGCGGCGTCTGAAAACTCGTCATCAAGCCAAGTTTTTGCTTCAACTGTATTTTTTCCCTTCAAAAAGCAATATTTTATCAACACGCGAAATTCCTTTTTATCCATTTTTTTCACATTAACATAAGTTGCTTCACTCAAAATACTATAAATCACAAACTAATGATCCGACACCTGTCAAATTTATACACACGTCTTTTGAAGATTAGGGCTAACTAAAAATCATATGGATTTAATTCTAGTGCCGCCATCTATGTGTCAGGCCGGGTACTTTTCAATTGACCTGTTAATATAACCAAAAGTAGTGTTAAATAAAATAAATAAAAAGTACAATACAATATATAAAAAGTCTTTAAATTTTATTGGGCTCATTAGATTGTCAGTACCCTTCTCAACAACGGTTACCACTCTTCCTTCTAGACAGGGGAAGCATCCCAGTACCAAATTGAATACCATGCGGTTTAGACGTGTCGACAAAAGATAGTTGATGAACCATTCAACGGAACGACCTATAAAGCGAAGTATATGTAAAATTATTATTAAATTATTTTTAAAAAATTATTTTTACATTATTATTTTTACATTAAATCGCGCTGCACATCTTAAATGGGTACGGGTTCGCTTGGGACTTCTCTGCACCAAATATAATTAAAAAACAATTAGTGCCGATACGCGACATACGAAGTGTTCCTGTTTGTGTATGTGCACAGTATAATAAAAAAAAAACTCTTGAACGTGATTTTCTATCTGTCAGTCGCACAATAAAAAAAAACAATAAAAACAATAAACAAAAAAAAAGCATATGACAATCAGTACTGGAATCTTCGAGAAAGTCCGAAACAAAGTACTAGATTCTTTTAGGAAATACTGGAAAACTGGAATAGAACATTCAAGACTATGGAACGGACGTTAACGATACACCAAATCAGAATGAGGAAAAACGGTATAAATACGTCGCACGCAGATCGGGAGTAGAGTGATAAGTAAGACAGTGAAGCAAGCGATACGTCTCGAGTGAGAAGTAAGCAGTAAAAGACGCGATAAGTACGGAAGCGATAAGTAAAGAAATCGTTAAGTCTACGGTATAAGTAACGGTTGTATTGCGGACTAATAAAGTGTTATATTAATTCAAAATCGATTTAACGGCTCTTATTTATTTTAAAATAATTAATCCAGCGAACCCTAAGCTCGCTACAATATGAACGTAAATCAAATGGATGCCAAAATGGTGCTTCGGAGAAAGCAAAATACAGACCTAAATCTAAAGGCTGAACGCCTTAGAACCAATAAAAATAAGTAACGTGGAGTCGGGTGCGGTGTCTACCCTGGCACTGTCCGCGTGTCCTTTCGTAATGACAGTCACGGGCTAAGTGCCTCCCGGGGTCATCGCAATGCAGCCTCTGTGGATGCACAGAGGGGCGTGCTTTCTTGCTGGAGATCAAGAGACCGCTGGTTGCTGGGGAGCGTCGCCCGCCAAGCGGGGCATTGCGCACCCCTGGTCTTGTTTTGGTGGCTACAGGTGGTAGCGGTTGGCCTGGGTAGCTTTGGACCTGGGCAGGAGCTTGACCACGTGGTGCCCCGGGTGCGGTGGGATACCTTGAAGTGTTCGAGTGGGTAAGCTCCTGGTTCCTCGATTGCCTCTTGCCACTGCAATGGTTCAGGGGGGGGGGGGGGGGGGGGGGGGTATGTTTTGTAGTTGGGTCGCGCAAGTGGTCGGTGGCTGGTAGTTGAATGGGCTTCGTATGTGGCCACTGGGGCAGATGCCGGCGAGACGTCCTTTGGGTTCTCTGATGGGTGCCGCGGCCGTCAGTCGGAAGGTCGACCAGTTCCTCTGGGTCGGAGTTGTAAATTCGCAACCCACGAGGAATGGCCATATGATGGCTGGTGACAGGCCTTGTAACCTTTGCGGTAGACCGGACATACAGCAGGGTATGATGTCTCCGCTGGTATCGACGGCACATCTTGCTGGAATGGCAGTCGCGCAGGCGGTGGCGACCCAAGCAGTTGGTGCACAGGTTTCTTTTGTGTGCGAAGGACTTCCGACGGCCAGGTGTGAGTGATCGGAAGCCTTCGCAAGCGTAAATGGTGTGTGAGGCCCTGCAGAATGTGCAAGCGCCCTGTTGCTTTACGGGTGTCGGCGGTGTTTTGTGCATCGGGACACTGGGCTGGTTAGTCATCGGGCCGGCTACTGTTGCTGGCACAGTCGAATTCGTGGAAGGCATTGGCGTTGGATCTGACACGGATCCTATGTACGCCGTGCCCACTGCTTGTGTGATGGTAGCCAGTTCCTCTGGGTCGGAGTTGTAAGTTCGCAACCCACGAGGAACGGCCATGTCATGTTGTGCCCCACAATGCGTGCGCGGCATCGTCTTCTGTGGGGCCTTCGGCTGGTCGATCATCGGGACCTTGAATAGGTTGGACTTTGGGCAGGCGGCACTCTGGTCGGC
The DNA here is from genome assembly GCA_963931805.1 of Microdon myrmicae. Taxonomy (NCBI): domain Eukaryota; kingdom Metazoa; phylum Arthropoda; class Insecta; order Diptera; family Syrphidae; genus Microdon; species Microdon myrmicae. Next base: position 141,029,912 of record OZ007498.1, on the reverse strand, counting down.
GGCCTGCTCACTCTTATCCACTGTTCTGGGGTGCGGTTCCGTTTCTGATGGCTTGATGTCGGCCATTGGCAGCTGCACTGGGGGCAGCACGCTAGGGTGAAGGCGATTGGTGCTGTTGGCCATGATTGGAGAGGCTGACTTGAGCGCGTACTGAGCCTCGAGGAGCTTCGTCTGTTCCTCCAGGTATAGTTCTTCGCTCTCGCCGATGAAGTCCTCCGCGAAGTACTGAAGCTGTTGGTACTCAGGGGGTGCCATGTAAATGATTTGGTTATGCCGCCTGCGGATGGCTTCCCATTCGGTGTGCAGGTCTCGTTTTGTGGCCTCGATTGCTGTCGGACTTGGTTGTCCCTTGTCCTGATGTTGAGGAAGGTGCCAGAGATGCGATCCTGTGCCGTGAACTGAGCGGCGATGAGTTCTTCAAACGGCATTTGCTCATCGATAGGTTGGTTCGCGGCAACATATGACAGAACAACAAAAAGGCAGAAGTGATTTTTTATCTCTTCCGACCGAGGAATGTCGTCGGGGAACCGTTGTGAAAGTTGTCGCCGCCGCCGCCGCCACCACTGTCGTTACCATTGTCGGCTCCGTTACGCATGGTGTTAAAAGGCGTATGATCTCTTCCGAGCGAGGAATGTCGTCGGTCGAGATCTTTGGTGTTCCGCCGGCCGAGGAATGTAGTCGGGCGTTTGGTGTCACTACGGGGGGAATTTTCCGGCTGCATCATCCGTGATGACGATCCGGGTGGGGGGCCGGGCGGCATGCGCATGTCAGGTGTTGGTGGAGATTCCGGGCGCCGTAGAGGCTGCCGGAACATCATTAGCGGCGAAAGACTTGCTGGCGGGGAGATGGCCGGTGCACCAGTCCGAGGAGCATCGTTACCAGGTTTCGGCGTCGAATCACTTTCCCCGTCAACGGTTTCACTCGATGTATCACTTTCTTCCTTTACTTAAGAGAGATCTGGTCGGCGATTCGCTCTTTTGGCTGGTTGTAGCGATTCGTCATTTTCTGCATCGGTGTCCAGATCCGACATATCGACTAGGTTAGTCGGTGGGCCCAGTGGCACGCCAGGCGTTTCCACTTTCTTTGTTTTCCTCAGCTTCCTTGCGTTTGGGCCTTTCTTCCTGGTTGCCCCGGCTTACTTCCTCAATGGCTTGGCGCAGACGTTCCTCTTCGGTTTCTCGATGTTTGCATTCAGTCAGACGTCCTGCTTTGGCGAGTCTTCGGCGTTTGGCCAATGCAGCCTTTGTTGCTTTCCACTCAACTGTCATTGGTGCCGGCATTTCGTTTGTGTTCGCTTCCAGTTTCTCTAGAACTAAATATTTTCACTGAATTATCTTCACTGTTGTCGTGTTGTTCTTCAGGTGTTGTGCCGCGAGCTGGGCGGCGATGGATTTGATCCGCAGGTTGCTGAATCCGATGTGTTTTGTCACGAACTGGGCGGCGATGGATTAGATCCACAGGTTGCTGGATCCGATGTGTTTTGCCACGAACTGAGCGGCGATGAATTTGATCCAAATCGGCACTGGATCCGTTTCGAAGGACCGGAAAATGTTTGTTTATAACTCTAAGTAGTCCGCGTGCAAACCAATAACTTTGTCGTAGGAGACAGAACAACAAAAAGGCAGAAGTGAACTTGAAGGCAGCTTTATTAATAGACGTGTTGATTGACAATTATTGACCGATGGTGTTTATTCGGTGAATGTTGATTGTAGACGATTGTAACGAGCCCGTTGAAGGTTGATTGCAGACTGAAGCATTGGCATAACTGCCAATTCAAAAGGCGACGCTATGACATCATCGTGGTGACAATGATGGCCAGTTGGTGCCAGCTGCTGCGCAACTGGTATACATGCGAAAGTACTAGATTTCTCCAGTACATTCCAGCACATTTAATTGCCAATCCGCAACAGTATATAATACACGAAATAGTTAAAGTCGACGCAATTAATAATCCTTTTGGTGTGAACTGAAATAATTATATTTTATGTTAGCTGTAATAATTACATTTTTGGCGTTGACTGCTATAATTATATTTTTTGTATTAAACGAAGTAAGCACAGTCAACGCGATAAGTTAAGTGTGTATACATTAAGTTATACCGCACCTACCCAGTTAATTACTTTCCAATAAAAAAATGAATTCGGTCCTGGTAAGTGATTCCAGCGTTTACTTTTATTGAAATTTGTACAATAGAGACTGACAACGTGGAGTCCTTGGAGAACTAGTACACTTGCTTGCACACAGCCAAGACAGACAAAAAACCCCATAGGACCATTTCCAAAAACCAACGACAACAACAAATACATATTGGTCATCATGGATTACTTCAGCAAGTGGGTGGAAGTCCTTCCAATTCCAAATCAAGAAGCAACAACCATCATTGAACAGCTTATCAATAATTGGATCAGCAGATATGGAGTTCCCTGTGAGCTGCATTCCCATCAAGGCCGAAACTTCGAATCACAGATATTTCAAGGCATCTGTGTGGCACTGGGAGCAAGGAAAACCAGGACCACACTCTTACATCCGCAGTCAGACGGAATGGTCGAAAGGTTCAACCGAACAATGAAAGAGTATTTATCGAAGGTCGTTAGTGATCACCAACGAGATTGGGACAAATATGCACAAACCTTTCTCATGAGCTATAGATCGGCGATTCACGATACGATGGGCCATTCCCCAGCAAGAATTATATTTGGACGAGAGATGCGATTCGGAATACCTCCAGACGCCATACACAAGACCGAAGACTACATAGTCGAATGGAGAAATCGTTTCGATGAGATTCATCATTTGGTTCGAAAGCAAATCAAGGTATCCAGTGACAGGATGAAAACAAGGTACGACCTTCGAGCCAATGCATCCGGATTTAATGCAGGCGATAACGTGTGGCTTTATAACCCTCATGGGCAAAAAGGAAGGTCTCCGAAGTTGCAGCAACATTGGGAAGGACCGTATAAGATTCTCACAAGGATTAACGACATTGTCTATAGGATTCAGCGAAGACCGAAGCCAAGATGAAGGTGGTACATCGTGACCGACTGGCGACTTCTGTTAACCCAGAAGACCAGTGAACTTAGTTCGGGACGAACTAATCTAGGCGGAGGGTAGTGTGACGCATATGACAATCAGTACTAGAAGATTCAAGAAAGTCCGAAACAAAGTACTAGAATATTGTAGGAAGTACTGGAAAACTGGAGACTAGGAACAGTAGAACATTCAAGGCTATGGAACGGACGGAAACGAAACGCCGAATCAGAATGAGGAAACGGTATAAATACGTAAGTAAGAAAGTGAAGCAAGCGATAAGTAAAAAGTAGAAAGTAAGCAGTCAAAGACGCGATAAGTACGGAAGTGATAAGTCAAGAAATCGTTATGTGTACGGTAAAAGTAACGGTTGTTATTAACGGACTAATAAAGTGTTATATTAATTCAAAATCGATTTAACGGCTCTTATTTATTCAAAATAATTAATCCAGCGAACCCTAAGCTCGCTACAATATATATATATATATATATATATATATATATATATATATATATATATATATATATATATATATTGTGACGCATATGACAATCAGTACTAGAATATTCTAGAAAGTACTGGAAACTGGAGACTAGGAACAGTAGAAAATTCGAGGCTATGGAACGGACGGAAACGAAACGCTATATTTATATATATCGATTGAAAAACAACAAGACTCCCAGAGTCGACTGCATACCGGCAGAGCTTGTGAGCATGGAGGAGAGGCAACCCCTCGAAAGATCTACCAGCTGATCAAAACAATATGGGATAAGGAAGTCACTCCGGAAGAATGGAAAACCTCAATAGTCGTCCCCATTTTCAAAAAAGGCGACAGGTCTGACTGCGAAAACTACAGAGGAATGTCATTACTCCCAACCACATACAAACTGACTGCGAAAACTACAGAGGAATATCATTACTCCCAACCACATACAAAATACTAACAAATGTCATACTGGCGAGAATCACACCGTACGCAGAAGAAATATTGGGAGACTACCAGTGCGGATTTCGTAGGAACCGGTCAACAAGCGGCCAAATTTTCACAGTAAGGAAATTGCTGGAAAAGAAGTGGGAATACGGAGAAATGGTTCACCAACTGTTCGTTGACTTCAAAAAAGCTTACGACTCACTCGCAAGGCAAAGACTCTACCATATTGTAGTTGAGCTGGGAATCCCAAAAAAATATGCCGCCCCCATTCAAATCAGCATGAACGAAAACAAAGGACGAGTTAGAATAGAAAACCACCTCTCAGAACCATTTCAAACCCGGGACGGACTAAAACAGGGGGTGCTCTCTCACCATGTCTCTTCAACTTTGTCTTCGAGTATGTTATCAGAAAGGTACAAGACGACAACATGGCCGGATCATCCCTGAACGGGGTCACACAAGTGCTCGCATATGGGGATGAGATCACCGTTCTGGGCGATAATCTAGAAACTATAAGTAAAAATAATGAAATCATCATGCAAGCAGCAGAAGAGGTGGGCCTAAAAATAAATGAAGACACAACAAAATACATGATTACGGCGAGAGCAGTGGACCTCAGGGAACACATATAATCGTCAGAGGTAAGATATTTAAGAAACTTAAAGAATTTAAATATCTCGGAACGATACTGACGGCCAGTAACGAAATGTCGAAGGAAATTAACAAAAGACTACACTCCGGCAACGCTAGTTGGCATGCAGTCAGTAACATGCTGAAATCCAAACTGCTATCACGTATCATAAAGCTCCATGTCTATAGAACCATAATCATGGCGATTGTTCTATACAGATGCGAAACATGGGCCCTCACAAAACGGGAAGAAAACAAATTCCGCGTATTCGAGAATAAAGTTTTAAGGGATATCTTTGGCGGTAAATATGACGAGGAGGCAGGACAATGGAGGAAATTCCACAACCACGAATTGGAAGAGCTAAACCCAAACCTACAATAGTGAGAATAATCAGGTCGCGAAGATTAAAATGGGCCGGACACGTAGCGCGAATGGGCAACGATAGGACCCTGCATAGAATTCTTGCCGTAAACCAACGGGAAAGAGACCGACAGGACGGCCGCGACGGAGATGGGAAGACAATGTTAAGTTTGACCTCGAGGAGATCGGATCAGATGGTCAAACGTGGAGGGGAGCGCACAGGACAGGACAGGACAGGAAACAATGGCGGAGTTGAGTCGGTGAGGTCATGAATTTCCGGGTTCCTACAGGCCAATAAATATATATATGTATATATATATATATATATATATATATATATATATATATATATATATATATATATATATAACCTATATGTATATTGCATTACCAAAATTGTAAAAGAGGAGAACTTCTTATATACTGATTACACTGCAAACAAAATTATAAAAATCATTGTACGCCGAAAGGCATAAACAAAAAAGTAGATATTGTATAATTTAGAGTGTTTGCAAAGAGCCAGTAAGTTAACATTAGAACAATATTTGTAAAATAGGACATGCATTCAATCCTACATAAAGAAATATGTATAATTTTATGTTGAATGGATGCGGACTTCAAATAAAAAAAACCGTTTCAACCAAATCCAATGTGATATTTCCTTTTTTCGCTGATCTCATCTAAAATCCCTTGTATCGGGTTTTCCAATAGGGACTTGACAACTTTGAATTTAATTAAAAGAAACGTTACCGCCATCGAGTTTTGTTCTCAGACGTACATCTGGACTCTATGGTTTTATTGTTTAGCGATGCCAGTAAAGAATTTTTCGAAATTGGTGCTTGGCCCGGGATGACTGTGGGTGGTTTTGGTCCATAACAAGTACTTGCTATGAATACCATTCTTTTATGGATACCCTACGCCACGTTTTTGTAAAGAATGAGTGCAAAACTGACATAGTAATCGAATATCAGGTTATGTACCCATTTAGGTTATTAGGCTGTGAATACAATAATGAAGTGTACTTGAAATAAATTGAATGTTTCAAAGCATCCATTGCAGACCTCTATTAAACATTTCCCCTTCTCTGTTCATTCTATCTAACTCCTCACGAACACATACAAAATTTTGCTTCAAAAACCAGAAGCATACCCTTACCCTAATGGTTTCGCTACTCTTTAAATCGGCCCATGTTCTTGCAGCCTTGTGTGAAAAAAAAGTAGAACCACCGAGAATCCAACAATCCAATGAGACTTCTTATTCAGTGATGAAAACTATTCACCTCCACGCATGCTTTCAGTCGCGGCCGTTCCCGTTCCCTCCAATTTCAAATGAAAACAGTTCTTAACCGAACCATATTTAAAGTGAAGCACATGAGTAGGTCACAATCATCGTCTACACCTGTAAAACTAAAACTTGTATAGTGGATTATCACGTACATTCACCAAAAATAACGTTCAGGTTATATTAACTTGAAGCAAAGTTTTTTATTGGCATACTTCGTGATTAAAATCTAAACCAAATAAAAAATGTTATTTTGTATAGTTTCTTGTATATAGAAAATTATTTTAAATGCCTTCCTGAAATACAGTGAATTTCTTGGTGGCGCTAGGTGAAAACCAAAAAAGAAGCCTTCATACACACGTTTGTTTACTCAGGAAGTTTTATATAATAGGTGTGCATATATAGGGTTATACAATAGGGACTTGACAATTTTGAATTTAATTTGTGAATGCACCCTTTCACTAATCATCGAACAGTTACTGTCAATTTATTCAGTAAACTCAACATTTTTATTATTGTTAAATACACGAACGAACAACGTCTGCAAATTATAAAAATTTACTACCGAAAAAAAGTTCTCAAGTCCCTATTGGAGAACCCATTACATACATACTTGAACGCAAATAATTCGCTCACCATTTTGGAATTATGTAGCTTAGTCATTTGCGTTTTTATGACTAAGTCATTTACAAGCATCAGTTGTATAAGAGTTGGATGTCAATAAGCAACATTTACTACATTTCATTCTATTCTGTTTTCAAATGAAAAAAAAACATGCTGCTCAAACATGGTGTGTGTCCAACAAGAGTTGAACACACCTAACAAGGGTTCGTGTTTTGTTGTGGGCATAGACGACGACTCTTTACAGAAGTTGCAGAGATCCAACACGACAACACAGCAATGGCGTTAGCAGTCTGATTCCTGAAACCCAATGCGTTATTTACAACTGAAACTGAATGAATACCTTTAAATGCCCCAAACGCTGAAAATCATCATCCTTCTACTTTCCAGTAATAGTCGGGATTATTTTGCTTATAATTTTATGTCCTTTATTAAAGTGATTATTGATATTTATATGGATTATAATTAATGCGAACCGTGTCGCTTGAAACGGTTAACGAAGAATGGCAAAAGTTTGTTTATGCCGTTTCCTTGACAACCAAATTCGATTATGTCAGCTAGTTGCTGACATTTGTTATATTGTTGCCAAGGGCAGTATTCCATTGCGACTTCGCTGGTTGCATCCAGTGAATCCGCAACACATGGAATTGATTAATTCGACTTTGGGGGAACATTCTGTGAGTCCTTCAACAGTAAAAGAGTGGTTCGCAAGTTTTCGTGAAGGACATTTTAGTCTTGAGGACGCTCCAACTCCAGGAGCAGTAAAAAAATTTGACGACGAAGAACTTCAAGTTTTATTGGATGAAAATCCATGCCAACCTAAAGAAAAGGCTGCAGAACAGTTAGGAATTCCTCACCAAGAAATATCGCTTCGATTGCATGCATGGGAAAGATACAGGAAGAAGGAAAATGGGTTTCTCATAAACTAAAGGAAGGAAACAAAAAACAAAGAGTAGACATCTACATGAATTTCCACAAAATTGTTCCAGATGATGAAGAGTGGATTTTGTAGCACAATCCTAAACGCAGAAAACCATCGACGGCAGTTGTAAATGAAAATGGTACTCTCTGTGTCTGGTGGGATTGGAAATATTCATTTACTACGAGCTTCTGGAACCGGGTCAAACGGTTACAACTGAACGTTATCAGACCCAATTAATAGAATTAAGTAATGCTATAGAAGAAAAAAAATCATTTACGGCCCAAAAAAGGCGCAAAGTGATGTTGCTGCATGACACTATTTGTTCTTAGGCTGGAAAGTTGTCCACCATGCGGCGTATTCTCCAGACTTGAAAGTGTGCGCCCATTTGTGTAAAAAAAAGGCTTGGCTACTTCTGATTACCACTTATTCATTTTCGTACATAATTAATATAAATAATACCCCTGTGGCGTCTCAAAGAGATACACACACAATACAATAGTGAAGAACGCCGAATGAAAATCGAATAAGAATACATCAGAGCCGTAAACCATAGCGATAACAAAAATAATTCACATCAGTGGAATATACTTAAGTTTAAAAATCGAATTCTAAACACGGCCAATAGCTTGATGGGTAACGCTCAGGTTCAATTTTTGGTGATTCTAATTGTCATAGCGTCAGTTCGAATCACACGTTTTTCACTATCATTTCAAACGCTATACCCCCCCCCCCCCCCCCCCCCGGCCCCACGATCACAGAGGAACAACAATGAGGGAGACACACTCAGGAACTGCAGCATGGAAATGTTAATTCTATTAACTGTTCTTTATTTTAAGTCTTGTTGTTATTCCGCAATGTTGTTTACACGGTTCTTAGATTTAGTATTTATGTTTGACTGTCATTTCACAACGTTGTTTGAACTGTTCTTAGATTTAGTATTTACGTTTGACGGCCTTCGAAACTTAATAAGGTTTTTGAAAACACAGCAATTTTTAACACACGAATTATATCGGCGCACCGCGGGTGATAAAAACGGAGAGCTCGACTCTTTTTGGTTACCGAACTACTGCTCTCGCCTCTTAGGTTAATTACGCGTCCCCGGCGTGCCACGGGGAGCGGAAGACGAGCCGTCCGGATCGGCGGTTGAAATACGACTCGATATGCGTTCGACTCGAACTCGACTTGTTACGTTTTAAGGCTTGTTGGTAAATTATGCTCACCTCAGGGCTTGTGTCTACCACCAATTTCACTTTATCGTTTTAGCTTATGTCTAAAGGTAGGTTAACGGTGGGCACACTGACTGGAGGTGGCTGAGGGTTCCTTGAATGAAATTTATTTCCTAATGTTGTCGAGCCGGGGATTTTTGGCTCGACCTTAATACGTTTCCCTGGTTCCGGGATTCCTATCTGATTTTTTGGTGGCACTCTATTACGTTATGTCCTTGCCTACCGCAGAAATCACAGAATTTTCGTATATTGTAGTCTCTAGGGGTATTGTTTATCGGGGTGTCTCCAGGTAGTGACGTAGGGGGGTTGGCGAAAGCAACTCTGTTGTTTAAAGCCTTCTGAATCAGTTCGTCTACCGTTCCATCTGCCAGCGTCAGTAAGTACTGGCAGAGGTGTGAGTTATTGACGCCACTTTTTAGTGCGTTCTTGGCGAAGTCTTCCAATTGTGTCTTCACAGCTGGGGCTGCTGTCATGCCGTATTTTTGGTCCACGGCTTCCTTGCAAAGCATCAGAATCTACTTTATCCTTACGACAAAAGCGACGAGGATCTCCAAAGGTAGTTGTCGGACCGTAATTAGTTTATTTACTACGAGGGTTGCCTCTTATGTTTCGGGATTTGGCAACCCTAGTGTTGCAATCCGGCAATTGACAGCTCTGTCGTAAAGTTGGACATTTTTGAGGTTATACGCACTCAGAACGTTTTGACATACGAGCGCTATTTGTGTTGTTTACAGTAACTTAAAAGATTCATCTCGGCCCAAAAATGGAATTAAATCGTCAACATTTTCGTGCGATTATTTTTTACAACTTTCGGCGTGGATTAACTCAGCAACAGTGCATGGATGAACTTAATTCAATTTTTGGCGATGAAGCTCCATCAAGGACCAGTGTTTATCGATGGTATGGTGAATTCAATCATGGTCGTAGTTCACTCCAAGATGAATTTCGTGAAGGTCGTCCAAAATCAAATCAATTGTTCCGAAAACCATTGGTGCTGTGCGCGAACTGATATTGGAAGATCGTCATGTGACCTATCGTGAGATTGAGACAACCTTAGGCGTTAGTGGGACCAGCATACATTCAATATTGCATAAACATTTGACTGTCAAAAAAATTTGTTCGCGTTGGATCCCACACACTTTGTCAATCGCCCAAAAAAAGGCTCGTGTCAATTGGTCGAAAGAAATGCTCAAAAAATACGGTCGCGGTGCTTCGAAACACGTCTATGACATCGTGACAGGTGATGAATCGTGGATTTACGCGTATGAGCCCGAAAGTAAACAGCAGTCGACTGTCTGGGTGTTTCAAGATGAGCCAAATCCAACAAAAGTTGTTCGCACACGAAGCACTTCCAAGCAAATGGTCGCCTGTTTTTTCGGAAAAACTGGACATGTCGCAACCGTACCACTAGAACAACGCAGAACAGTCAATTCTGAGTGGTACACAACCATTTGTTTGCCAGTTGTCTTCCAAGAAATCAGGAAAACCAACCGCCGAAGACGGATCACTCTTCACCACGACAATGCGAGCTCTCACACATCGGCTGCGACAACTGCATTTTTGAGCACCCAAAACATCGATTTTATGGGTCATCCGCCGTATAGTCCTGACTTGGCACCGAGTGACTTCTTTTTATTCCCGTACGTAAAAAACAAACTGAGAGGTCAACGTTTTTCGACACCTGAAGAAGCGGTTGCTGCATTCAGAATGCATGTGTTGGAGATACCTCAATCAGAGTGGCAAAAGTGCTTCGACAATTGGTTCAAACGCATGCAAAAGTGTATAGATCTTCATGGGGAATATTTTGAAAAACAATAAAGTGATTTTCGATGATCAATATTTGTTTTTGTTCTCTAATCCCGAAATATAAAAGACAAGCCTCGTATCTATATTATCAAACATATAAAAAAGTGCACAGTGCATTTATGGGGATTTTATATGCTCGTGGAGCCTACGAGGCAACAAATTTGAAACTGAATTAATTATGGTCAGCAAAGTGGGGTCAAGCCAAAGGAAGTAGGCGCCTACAAACAAATAAATATGCCTTGGTTTCGGAAATATGAGACAAGTTCATTAAAAATAGTCAAGCTTGCTACCACCAACCTGGGCAAAATATAACAGTTGGCGAACAATTATATCCCTCAAAAGCCAGGTGCAGGCTTACACAGTATATGCCTAATAAACCCAACAAATTTGGCATCAAATTCAGGCTTGCATCAGATGTTATTAGCAAATATGTTTTGAATGGTTTTCCTTATTTGGGGAAAGATGAACAACGACCATCGTCAATGCTTCTCAGCGAACACGTTGTTCTGAAACTTGTCGAGCCATATACAACCTGTGGAAGAAATATCACAACCGATAAGTTTTTCACTAGCATGTCACTTGCGACAAACTTATTGGCCAAACAAACAAGTCCAGTTGGAACTATTCATCATCATCATCGGCACTACAACCGGGATCCGGCCTTGGCCTTATTTAACAAGTATGAGGTTTGTTAAATTTTCCATAATAATTTATTTTTCCGGGCAAGGTTATTAGCCTTGCGCCAGTTGGAACTATTAGAGGAAACAAAAGAAAGCTAGTTCTCGTAGATTATTATTATTTATTAGCCTGTAGGAACCCGGGAGTTCATGACCTCACCGACTCGACTCCGCCAACGTTCCCTGTCCTGTGCACTCTCCTTCCACGCTTGACCATCTGATCCGATCTCTTCAAGGTCAAACGTAACATTGTCCTCCCATCTCCGTGGCGGCCACCCTACTGCTCTCTTTCCCGTTGGTCTACCGTCAAGAATTCTAAGCAGGGTCCTATCGTTGCCCATTCGCGCTACATGTTCTCGTAGATGGCCCCTCCAAATATTTTTCAATATTTTAGATTTGGCTGCTATAAATGCTTGGATCCTTTACAAAGAAACGACAGGAATACAAATACAACGAAAAGAGTTCTTGTTTTAATTAGCAGAACAGCTTTCCACCGAATACAGAGATGCAAGACAGAAAAATTCATCAGAACATGAAGACCCACAAGGGAAAGGCGAGCCTATAGCCCCGAATGGGCGCCCCGAGATGCCACCAAATAACTGTTGCAGTTCTTTTTCAACAGTTGCAGGTTGTAACGCCCCGGGAACACTCGCGTGGAACGGGAGTTCCACAGCTTCCCTGGTCTGTAACGGAACGAGTTCTGATGCGGGGATGTTTGCGCCGACGGGAGATGAACCACAAAGTTTTGCATAAAATATACAAATAATAATGTATAAATTATTTTTTTTCCAAGTGAAGTAAATTTTTTTATTGTTAATATTTACTAGAAACTTGTTATACAACTGTAAATAATATAAAAAATATTAAAGATTAATTTTAGACAAACTTCTTTACGCATAGTATTCGTAAGAGAGGCGGCCGATAATGAGGTCGCGTCCAGGAGAAAAGCGTTCCACGAGTCAGTGTCCAAGAGTGGTGGTTGATAGAGATTAGTAGGCAGTGTCCAGGAACGGTGAGCTGTACCCAAGAGGGTGATCGATAGAGATAAGTGGACAGCATCCAGGGACGGTGAGCTGCATCCAAGAGGATAACCGATAAATGCAAATGATGGGAGGACGGCGATGGAGACAACGAAGAGGAAGCACAAAACCAAAGTCTGATCTCGAGGTCTTTATTCCTTGTGAGATTAACTTTATTTTTCTTGTCACTTAAATGGTATACAACTGGCTTTATTCCGCTTGACTGGTGCTTGTAATGATTGCTCCAAGGATGTGCACTTGATGAAGGTTGGCTACAAACTGCCCAAAAAAACGGTAGTCACGTTTGAATTTGGGTGACAGTTCGATGACGTCCCCAGGCGGGCGACGCACTGTCAGCTGGCGGCCGACAGGCGGGGTGAGTATGCTGGTTGGGGAGTGTGCTAGACAGTGAACGTACTAGATTCTCCCCGCTGCATTTAGTTGCGAATCCGCAACTCATAGTTTATTCTTTTACAATGCTGTCATCTTGACTACTTTTGGGCAAATAGGTATATACTAATTTTCAATCTTTCTAGTGATATTGTTTGTGCCGGGGGGGGGCTTAGCTTTAAAGTAGTTTAAAAACTGGGCAATGCGGAACCAAACAAAGTTGGATAGACAATAGCATTGTAGTCCTCTTGTTGCGGATTGGCAATTAAATGTGCTGAAATGTACTGGAGAAATATAGTACATTCGCAGTGTATACCAGTTGCGCAGCAGCTGGCACCAACTGGCCGATTGTCACCACGATGATGTCATAGCGTCCCTTTTTGAATTGGCAATTATGCCCAATGAGTCAGTCTGCAGCCAACCTTCACCGCGCTCACATCATCGGAGAAATCATCGCCAGGTACCCGTTCATCGTAATAAAACAAGGTGTATCCCCATTAAATAATAAAGTAAATAAAGGTTAATCTCCTGAAGTAAAGATCTCGGACTTTGGTTTGTGTGGTTCCTTCCTGCCTTTCCATTGGATTCCTCTCGTCAAGGGAACGTGGACAACACCCAAACACTACTGCAACATTTTCTGAAGGAACAGTGGACAACTCCGAACACTGTTACAACATTTTCTGAAGGGAACAGTGGACAACTCCGAACACTGTTACAGCACTCTAATAATCACAATATTATGACAATAATCAATAATATAATAATTATGAAAAAGAGAGGGTCAACTAATATTAGCAAAGTTAAGGAATTGATAAAAAAATCGAAATCAAAGAAGGCTGCTGATCTTGATCATATTAATAACAAATTAATTTAAGCACTTTCATCTGCTGCAAGTAACTATTTAACGTTCATTTTCAACGCTTGTCTTAGGAACTGTTATTTTCCGGGCTGTTGGAAAACAGCAAAAGTAATACCTATCCCAAAACCCGGCACACCGAAGAACAGCCCTGAAAGCTACAGACCTATTGGTCTACTTAGCTGTCTGAGTAAGCTCTTAAAAAATATCATTAAGGAAAGGATTGATCGTTTTGTGGAAGGCAACAACATCTTACCACCAACTCTTGCGCATTAAAAACCACATAGCTGGTAAATTCATCGACAAGGAGTCGACTCGTTCTCCTAGACGTCGAAAAAGCCTTTGATACGGTATGGCACGATGCCTTGATTTATAAGCTACTAAAACTTAAGCTGCCAATACCGCTTATCAAAATTATCCAGAGCTTTCTTCGTTCGAAAAAATTTGTTGTGAGTATAGGAACCGACAAATCCTTTACTCACCAAATCCACTATGGTGTACCCCAAGGCTCGGTCCTTGGTCCCATATTATTCACATTGTTTGTCGCAGATTGACCATGTCTAGGTGAAAACATTCAGGTAGCTATGTTTGCCAATGATACGGCTATTTTCTCTTCGGGTACCTTATTCACTAACGTGTGCAACCCTTTGCAAGCAGCTGTTGACAAGCTAGCAGTATATTACAGGAAATGGAAAATAAAAATAAATGGTAATAAAACACAAGCTGTCTGGTTTTCGAGATGTAGGAAACACTGCTACCTACCAAATGGCACTAAACTCAGTATGTGTGCAGTTGATATTGATTGGTCCGAAGACTGTAGATATCTAGATATTATTCTAGATAATAAACTTATCTTCCAAAAACAAATCACTACCACAATTGACAAAATAAACAAAGTCGTAAGAGTTATGGATCTCTGGGGGTGTTGTACAATTTTGTCCTGGTGCCCACCGTGCTTCTGGTTCCCCAGGAAGAGTGGGCTACCGTTTTGTTTTTATTCAAACTTCAATTTTAATTTCTGATTCGTTTATTTTTATTTAAGACATACATACTCGTCCGCGGTCGCACAACACCAAATCGAAACTGACTCAATTGCCAGCCGCCATTCCATTGTTTTTGTTTTACTTTTGGAAATTTGGAAAATGGACAACAAAAAGGAAATGAAAGGAAAGAAGGTCATAAATGCACTTCGGCAGGAAACAATAGATAAAGGATCTAGCGGATGCGCATTTATTGTCCTAGATGTTGATGCGCGATAAAATGAACATGTGGTTCCTTTTATGGCGCAATTTGTTTGTATTTCAATTTGAAAGATGTGAATAGATATTCACTTTTCTGGGACCAAATTTGTGCAAACAAATTCTTAGAGGATCATAAAATTGCAGACGCGCATTTTATGATCCTCAATAATATCTGTTCGGAAATGGGACATCTGGTCGGCACATTTAATTTAGAGATTTTGGAAATAATAATTGGAAATACAGTGCATATGATTTATAGATTGAAGGATTTCTGGGAATTGAATCAATGCGACAATTGAACGTTTGTTTCAATTTGTTCAACATTGGATTCAATGTTGATTTGGGGATATGGATGGAGTTATGTAAGAAGGTGTAAAATGTATGGGGGAGGGAAACGGCAGGGCTTCGTGGAGCACTACAGGGGTTTAGGTTGTATGCCAAGACACGGGCACAGTTTCACTTAACTCCCCGACGAATGTTCCACCACAAGAGTTGTTCACCAGAGAAGAATGAAGAATAAAAACGCACTGATTAGCTTTGTTGTTTGTGATCTTTTTATTTTTTTTATTGTTTATATCAGCACATACCGACAGCACACATTTGATGTTAAATGGTTTCGATTTACAGAATTTGTTCTTTAAGCACAGTTGGTTCTACTCTTAATATAGATGGGCACATAACTTTTAATAGTGTTTTCGAAACACGTACAAAATTACAGATGGGACTTAGTTGGTAAGGAAACTCAACGCCCGCATTCACTTTACTCCGTTCTCGATTGTACTCCGCGGGAGATGAGATTTGGCTCTCTTATTTTTAAATTCAAAATCTGAACAGCACAACGATTGAGACTCGACTCCTCCGGAGATAAAAGAAAAGGCTCTCGTCGCGTAGGCTGTTGAAACTCGACTGCCTAAAAGGGGGCAAGAATCCATTAATGGTGTCGTGGCAGTGGGGTTATAGCTAAGTAAAACTCCCTGCCACTTACTAGGAACTTGAAAAGGGTTGCTATGCGTGCATGGAGAATTTGTTTCAGGGAATTCCTACCGTACAGGCTGAGTTAGATTCCTCGGTTGCTGTGTATACTGAGAAATCGATTTTGGAGGCATAACCAAGTATGGGCATGGGTTGTCGGTTAGACAAAGGAACATGGACCTTGATCCTTGCGATGGTTGTTTCGTGGAAGTGCAACGCATCGTGCTGGTGACTTACCAGTAAGGAGAATTGGTATTGTTTCAATTGGTTTAGGTAGGATGGGAGCCGGTATGGTTTTCGGGGAAACTAAATGCTGCTTGAATAAATGCCGCTTGGTTGCAAGCGAGGAAAATAGTTTAAGTAGGAAGCAAGCCGAAATGGTTTTAGGGGAAACTAAATGATGCTTGAATAAATGCCGCTTGGTTGCAAGCGAGGAAAATAGTTTAAGTAGGAAGCAAGCCGAAATGGTTTTCGGGGAAAACCAAATGCAGTTTGATGTAGATGGGGCAGATGATTTAAAATGTATTCTGTTGTAGGATTGGGGGTATATTCTGTTGTATGTTTTACAAATGCATTCTATTAAGGATTGGGAAATATATGCTATTGCAGATTGGGAAATGAATTCTTTGCAAGTTTGGGGATGTATGTGATTGCAGATTTGGGAACGGATGCTGTTGCAGATTGGGGGGTGTATTCTTTGCGAGTTTGGAATGGGGGAGTTAGGTTATGGTGACGCGCTGTTAGCGGTCGAAGTTAGGTAAGAATTGTGGGTTGGTTCTCCGTGTGATATAGAGAACCTCCACATATCCATTAGTGCGTAGAAAGTCAAAGCTTAGCCTCGAAAATAAAATTATGATTTTTCAAACCATTTTTCAAGCTATACTCTTGTACGGGGCCCCTATATGGTGTAATTGTGCTCGCACACACAAAATAAAATTGCATTTGTCCGTCGAGATCCCTTTTTGATGATGATCTGATCCAGCTCGAGAAAATCTTACGGGAGTGTTTGGAATTGTCCACTGTTTCCGTGTAGAGAGGAACCTGATGAGCCTGGCAGCAGATTCCGGAAGCACAAGAAAAACCAAACTGAACTCAAGGTGGATCTTTAATTCTTTATTGTCTAAGTCGGATGCGACTTGGTTAACAATTTCTTAACAACGCACAACGATTCAATTTCTCTGCATGAGATTGAGTAAATTTACTTCATAATTTATGTTGGATCCGCACCTAATACAATGACTCGGGAGATGTGCGCGTGGTAATAGCCGATAGCAGACTGATGATTTCTCCGATGATGTGAGCGCGGTGAAGGTTGGCTGCAGACTGACTCATTGGGCATAACTGCCAATTCAAAAAGGGACGCTATGACCTTATCGTGGTGACAATCGGCCAGCTGGTGCCAGCTGCTGCGTAACTGGTATACACTGCGAATGTACTAGATTTCCCCAGTACATTCCAGTACATTCAATTGCCAACCTGCAACACCGACAATGTTCTCGTTTTCCGTCTTGCGTTATCCTAAATCACTACCTATGTACTCTGTCTATAAAAATTATGTCGAGGTCATTATTACATCAAATAACCGAAAACCTGTGCAATATTAGTCTTAAGATTCAAATAAGGGTTTTTTCTTGTAGGTTTCCCTTAATCATTTATTATTTATAATTCATTAAAATTGTGCTATTTTCAATATAAGGATTTTAGATTGTAGTTGTAGAGGAATTGCTGTCCTAAAACTCTTAAATCATCATCATCGGCACTACAACCGGGACCCGGTCTTAGCCTTATTTAGCAAATCCTGAGGCTTGTTAAATTTTTTTTTCCATAATGATTTGTTTTTTTTTTTCGGGCAAGGCATTAGTCTTACGCCAGAGGTTCCCCGACGGGGAATCGAACCCTAGTCTCCCGCTTGACAGCCGGGGATACTAACCACTATACTATCGAGGAGCCCACTTTAAAGTATACAATATCTATATTTTTATATTTCCTACGTCACGGCATCCTACAACACGGTTTCCCTCTAACACGATAACAAAATTATAAAAACCTCTGCACAGCACTGAGTACCATGAATTTTGTTTAAAATATTTGAAAATTGAATTTACTTATTAGGCGTGCAACTAAGTTCATGCCGAATTTTTTTTTATGAAAATGCAACTTTATTGTGAAAAAATTGCTACAAATAATCCATTCGAAGTATTGCCCTTCGCTAGCTACAACTTTTTTCCATCTCTTAAATACTAGTTGTAAAATATAATTGTATTATCCACCTAATAATAATTGAATTGAATCAATAATACTCAAAGTGAAATATCAAAAACCTATAATAATATTGTTTTATGTTTATTGTTAATAAAATGTTTTTATGTGTATTGTTTTGGCTGGTAAAAAATAACAGTTTTACCTAAATGTAATAAGGGCGTAAGAATGTACACAAGTACTACTTTATCGGCTGATGATAGCGCACTCTGACAGGAACTAGCGGTAAAAGATGAAAATGACAAAAAACTTTTTGATTTGATGGCAGCTACCCCGCAAACGACCTTATCGACATTAGATTAGTTTGTGTGATTGCAATGAGAAGTGCGGGTCGCTGTTCGGAATTAGTAAACAAGTTTATTTAGAAATCTAGCGTCAATTTCGACCATAAATTCAATAAATTACCCGTGAAAATGTTCCCAAATGTCTACTTAACATAGTTATTATTAAATTTCATCTGTATATATCCTACAAAGTGCTAAATTTCGATTGCAAATATCAATAGTGTTTTTCCTTCTCTTCGTTTCTTTTTTTTTCTGTGCAAAATTCTCAAGTGTCAAAGGATGAAGTGAAATTAAATGATCTATTTCCCATGAAGTGTATGAATTGAAATGAATTTTAAAATAATAATAAATTATTTTGAATAATGCTTAAACGTCCTACAGCAATATTAATAATTAAATCAAATGGTTAATATATTTAACATCAGAAGCAATTCGGTGTGATGCATGTAACGCGGTAATCACTGTCTGCCATAATGCCATGGAAAAGGCTTTTTATCGACACGAAGGTAGAGGTCGCTTCATCATACTGAGAGAATTTTCGCTTTGATTTCGGATTTTCTTGCTTTTGATATTCTCGACAGGATCGGGGGAAATTCGTGTTGTTGTTCCTCCTTCATTTGGGTGTTTACTTGATGCGCGCGGATATCTACAGTGCGTATGGATCCATATAAATATATTGCTTTTAAAGTGTCAGCTAATGAGCGAGAGTGATGTCCATCGGTATGAGTTTGTGATTACCGTTCTGTAGAAATGGACAAAAACCGGGAAATAATTACTGTTTTTCGGTTGATTCTGGAATGAAAAAAATCGTTTTTTGTGTTGTGCCAAATAAGCTTTCGAGTGCACTGTGCGATCCGTGTGAGTCAGGTAGAGGGAAAGAGACGGATTGTAGAATAGGGCGGCTTGAAACCAGGATTGGTACTAAACCGACAATGAACGGCGGTGTGTGCGAGTGTGTATTTAATGAAGAAGGTGATGTCTGTCACTTGACGCGTGTGTCGGAGACATCTGGTGTGTTGTTTGTCGTAGGAGGAAGGTGAAGGATGCCGCAGGAGGTCGTATAATGTGTATACCTCGCATAGACAACGAACTATGAAGGACGAAGGCGATGAATTGAATGGATATCAAATGAGAATGTTAATCCTTGACCGGTGCGACAGTTCCCTAATGCTCAACAAGTGTGGCGGCATATTTAATGGCATTAGTCTCCCGCTTTTAGAAATTTGGCGATAGTGTGTGCGTGTGTGTGATTAGTGAACAAGTTCTTGGAATAGTTGTAACCGCTACCTAATTATAATGCGCTTCCCTCTGTGGAAAAAAAAACCAATTCAGAGGAATCACAAATTGGAATAATTAACTAATGCAAACATTGTTGTTGTTCGTCCGCACAAGCTCATTAGCATTTAGCGCCTAATTCGCCACATCGAAGATTTGGCGATTTGTTGCCGTTCCAAGACCATATCCCGTTTTTTCCTCAATTCATTACTACTGCACCTCACGCCACACGCGACTTTCTACTAAATGATGCACCGTAAAAGCGCGAACCGTTATTGTGTGCAGCGTGCCCCCGCAGTCACCAGCGACCCCTTTGCGCACACTTCGTAATTCCAATATAACTGTGGTGTTTAATGATTTCGGTGAAAAAATATTTAAATGTTGCACACCCGACCAATCGCATTCACACCAAATGTGTATAAATTGAATTTTGCGAGGAATATTCTTCGTTAAGCGTCCAGCATCGCTATGCTCTCAATCAACTTCTAATTTGTTTCGTACACTGACATTTCCTGCTCGGTTCAGTGTCGCTACGAATCTATTACAATCGACACATGTCATACACACGCACGCACAAGCATTGGCCTTCTCTCGCACACATCTGCACGAATTACTGTTGTTTTTCTCTCGTAATTCTCCCTAATGTAGTTTTTTTCTGTTTTATTTGTAAAATAAAACCAAAATGGCGGTTAATGCGAATTTTTTTGATAGATGGAAATCAAAATAAAACATTTTTCAATAATGGCGGGCGATTGGTTTTTACATGATAACATCAACAAAAACAATAAGTTAATCCGATATCCAGAGTTCTTATCAATGATTGTATTGATTTTTACAGAAAACAATTCATGAACAATTTTGACGCGGCACCGTATTTCTTCAGGTGACATTGTAACGGATGCATCATTAAAAACACCTACATCAAACCCCTGGATAACACACGATATACTAAGGCTGCAAACAATCAAAACACACACAAATTGGTGCCAAGGATAATATTGTTTATTATGAATATGTCACCCGAAATGTATGTGATTTGAAAACGCACTGTGCGTTTTCAACGCCTCATTCAACAGGTGTGTTAGAAGTTCAGACGATAATTCTGTTATATTGCAGAGAATATGCCAAATAGCAATGAACCGATTCAGGTAGCCTATTCAAAGATAGCATCAGCAGCACACCAGCAGCAACAAGTGCAAGAGGATCAGAAATCGACGCGACTTACACACTTTCAATTGTCTGGAAACACGCTAATAAACACTGGTGTAACATCCACCAATAATAGATTACAGGTTAAAATGAACTCCGCCAACCAGACGAGCGGCGGCAATCGAATCACCTTTACCAGCCAATCAATACCGAATGGTACAATAAATATTTCACAATCGGGACAAGGTGGATCCATTCTACAGACGGTATCGACAGCACAACTACCGAATACAACAACGATTAAGACGATATCATCGGCGGCCGCAGGGCTATCTCAGTCACAACAACAACAACAGCAGCAGCAGCAACAACAACAGCAACAGAATGCTCAAACAGTAGGTGCCACAACACAAACTTTGGTAATTAAGAATCACGCAGTCTCCCTGCCTGCGGGCTTAGTATCTAGTGCACCAGGAATCGTAACTATGACCAAAAGTCTCAATCAGGTATTCCATCACATGCTAGATATTCTCAAGCGTTCTTTAGCGCCCATTATGTATTTCTAGGACAATATATTTTAGACACCAACGCCTGTTGAACGCTCCGTAGTACGTTGCCGCCAAACGACCTTATGTTTTGTTTTCCTATTTTATATTACACATTTATCGTAGCGTGTAGCCCATCTTCAGTGTTTTCTATATACATTTATTTCTCACCTTTTTTTATTTGCGAATTACTTTATTATGTTTTCTCTTAGAGGGCGCCACACCGATACTGCCGGCGGTCGGTGTAACAAAAGGGAAGGATGTAGACACCACCTTCTTTAATCGTAGTTATGAGCTTGCATTAATTTCGAATGTACGTTTTTGTTCGCTTATCATGCTTTGCTTCTGCATCTTTGTATGAGGTTTGGGGGAAAAAAACATCCGTCCTTTTTCTTCAATCCGAATGTTATTAGTTAAACTCCAAACAGTTTTATTAATATTGTAAGCGAATTTTATTTGAGGGGTAACACCACTGTAAAAGACTGGAATAGAAATGTTTTGTACCGATTTTTGTTTTTTTTTTGTTTTTGGTAAGAGATAAGGTTAGAGGATGTATGCACATTTTGTAGTGTTCAAAGAAGTGTTTGTATTGAAAAACTAGAATGTTCGGCCCTGCTCCGTTCACTCCAAAACCCCACGACATACTTATACATACTTATATGTATACAAGATGGTAGCGGCGAACACATTTTGTGTTTAATAATGAAGAAATGTTCAAAAAATAACATCATCATCGGCGCTACAACTGGGATCCGGTCTCTCCACCAGTATCCGGTCCTTATCCAAGACTTGTTAAATTGCCCATAATCATTTGTTTTTCCCGGCAAGGTTATTTGCCTTGCGCCAACCTTTCTCAGGATGTCGCTGCATGCATTGGTTCACTACTTGGTGGGTGCCAAAGTAGCTATCCAGGGGTGTCACGTGGAGACTGCATGTCAACTTGGATTGAACAGGGACAAGGATCGTCCTGGCCTTCGCCGGCTTGAAAGCAGAGACTTTACCCTGTATGTTCGCTCCCATCCCACCTCAAAAAATAACAACGGTGACAGAAATAAAAAGGAGAAGGCTGCATTTCAGCAATACTAGTTGGGGACACAGTTAGCAAAGTGCTATCACGTAATATAAAGCTACGTATTTATAAAACAATAATCATGTTGATTGCTTTATACAGATGTGAGGCATGGGTGCTTACAAAACGGGAAGAGAACAAACTCCAAGTATTCGAGAATAAAATTTTAAGTATTAACTTTGGCGCTAAATATGATAAGCACAGGGGACAATGAAAGAAACTACACAGTCGCGAGTTGCGAGAATGGTACCTCAAACCAACAATAGTAAGAATCATTAGGCTAAGCCGCGAAGAATAAGATGAGCCAGACATGTAGCGAGAATGGGTAACAAAGAACAGTCTGTCGAATTCATGAACGATGACCAACGGAAAAAAGACCGGTGGGGAGGCCTCGGCGGAAATAGGAGGATAACGTAAAGCTTGACCTTGAAGAAATTGGGTCAGGTGGCGAAACTTGGAGGAAAAATGGACAAGATAGGGAACGGTGGCGTAGCCAATATTTTTTTTTAAATCGCCTTTTATTTACAATAAAATTACGAATTTGTGTACTTAGGACTGAATGCCATATCCTATTTTACAAGTATCATTCTTATATTAACTTCCTGGCTCTTAGCAAGCACTTTAAATTATCATCATCATCATCGGCACTACAACCGGGAACCGGTTGATTATTTGTTTTTCCGCGCTTGTTAGTCTTGCGCCAGTAGCTCCCGACGGGGGATCGAACCCCGGTCTCTCGCGTGACAGGTAGGGATACTAACCACTATACTATCGAGGAGCCCACTTTAAATTATACAATATCTATATTTTTTGTTTATGCCTTTCGGTATACAATTACTTTTGTGTTTTTATAATGAATGACAATCGACGATCTGTAGAGGGATTCCTTCTTTACATTTTGCTATTTTTGCAATCTACAGGTAGGCCTCCTACGACACGGCGTCCTACAACACGGTTTCCCTCCAACACGATAACAAAATTATGAAAACCTCTGCAGAGCACTGAGTACCATGAATTTTGTTTAAAATATTTGAAAATTGAATTTACTTATTAGGCGCGAATTAAGAAGCCCGATTTTGTTTTAATTTAATTAACAAATATCTTTATTTTCTGTTAAAACTTAGGACTACTTATTTTTAATAATACGAGGGTTGCCTTTTATATTTCGGTATTAGAAAACAAAAACAAATATTGATCATCGACAATCACTTTATTGTTTTTCAAAATATTCCTCATGAAGATCTATACACTTTTGCATGCGTTTGAACCAATTGTCGAAACACTTTTGCCACTCTGATTGAGGTATCTCCAACACATGCATTCTGAATGCAGCAACCGCTTCTTCAGGTGTCGAAAAACGTTGACCCCTCAGTTTGTTTTTTACGTACGGGAAGAAAAAGAAGTCATTCGGTGCCAAGTCAGGACTATACGGCGGATGACCCATCAAATCGATGTTTTGGGTGCTCAAAAATGCAGTTATCGCAGCCGATGTGTGAGAGCTCCCATTGTCGTGGTGAAGAGTGATCCGTCTTCGGCGGTTGGTTTTCCTGATTTCTTCGAAGACAACTGGCAAACAAATGGTTGTGTACCACTCAGAATTGACTGTTCTGCGTTGTTCTAGTGGTACGGTTGCGACATGTCCAGTTTTTCCGAAAAAACAGGCGACCATTTGCTTGGAAGTGCTTCGTGCGCGAACTTTTGTTGGATTTGGCTCATCTTGAAACACCCAGACAGTCGACTGCTGTTTACTTTCGGGCTCATACGCGTAAATCCACGATTCATCACTTGTCACGATGTCATAGACGTGTTTCGAAGCACCGCGACCGTATTTTTTGAGCATTTCTTTCGACCAATTGACACGAGCCTTTTTTGGGCGATTGACAAATTGTGTGGGATCCAACGCGAACAATTTTTTTTGACGGTCAAATGTTTATGCAATATTGAATGTATGCTGGTCCCACTAACGCCAAGGCTGTCTCAATCTCACGATAGGTCATATGACGATCTTCCAATATCAGTTCGCGCACAGCATCAATGGTTTTCGGAACAACAACTGATTTTAGACGACCTTCACGAAATTCATCTTGGAGTGAACTACGACCACGATTGAATTCACCATACCATCGATAAACACTGGTCCTTGATGGAGCTTCATCGCCAAAAATTGAATTAAGTTCATCCATGCACTGTTGCTGAGTTAATCCACGCCGAAAGTTGTAAAAAATAATCGCACGAAAATGTTGACGGTTTAATTCCATTTTTGGGCCGAGATGAATCTTTTAAGTTACTGTAAACAACACAAATAGCGCTCGTATGTCAAAACGTTCTGAGTGCGTATAACCTCAAAAATGTCCAACTTTACGACAGAGCTGTCAATTGCCGGATTGCAACACTAGGGTTGCCAAATCCCGAAACATAAGAGGCAACTCTCGTACTATAGCGAGCTTAGGGTTCGCTGGATTAATTATTTTAATAAATAAGAGCCGTTAAATCGATTTTGAATTAATGTAACACTTTATTAGTCTATTAATAACAACCGTTACTTTTACCGTACACAACGATTTCTTGACGTATCGCTTCCTTACTTATCGCTTGCTTACTCTGCTTACTTCTTACTTTTTACTTATCTCCCTGATCTGGTGCGACGTATTTATACCGTTTCTTCATTCTGATTCGGCGTTTCCTTTCCGCCCTGTTCCATCATCATCATCATCGGCACTACAACCGGGGACCGGTCTTGGCCTTATTTAGCAAGTCCTAAGGCTTGTTAAATTTTCCATAATGATTTATTTTTTCTGGGTAAGGTCATTAGTCTTGCGCCAGAAGCTCCCCGACGGGGAATCGAACCCAGGTCTCTCGGGTGACAGGCGGGTAGCCTCGAATTTTCTACTGCCCATCGTCTCCAATTTCCAGTATTTTCTAGAACATTCTAGTACTTTGTTTCGGACTTTCTAGAATATTCTAGTACTGATTGTCATATGCGTCACAATACAGTTGCGGCTATGCGGGTGGGTGTCTCCAAGAAGAATGTGCGTCTTCGTGTAGATTGCTCATATTTATCCGATTGCTGGGTCACAGATGAGCGTCCCGTGTTGACCCATGAGAATGGTGCCGTGTGCGAAGATAATTGTCTTCAATCATTGTTGATCTATGATCCTTTTAGAGCGTCTATGCGATGTCTGGGTCATAGATAAGTGTTCGGCGTTGACTCATGAGGATGGGTGCCATGTGTCAAGATAAGTGTTGACCCATGATGATTGTTTGATGTTTGGATCATGGTGCCGTGTGTATTATGATATTGTGGCTATCCCTAACTTGTGCGAAAATAATTGTTTTAGGTGATTGTTGATTTATGATGCTTTTAGAGCGTCAATGCGATGTTTGGGTCATAGATAAGTGCTCGGCGTTGATTCATGATTGCTTGATGTTGGGATCATGGCGTCGTGTGTATTGCGGTAATGTGACTATCCTTAACTCGCGCAACTAAGTGCGCGCCGGTTTTTTTTTTTTTTTTTTTTTTTTTTTTTTTTTATGAAAATGCAACTTTATTGTGAAAATATTGTTACAAATAAATCATTCGAAGTATTGCTCATCGCTAGCTACAAATACCGTTACGGTAAAAGTGCCCATCTTTTGGGGCTACCCATGAATCAGGCCATTTTTTTTGTCTTCATATAAGCGAATCTGCTGATCAGCTAGACCATGTGTCGTCGAACGGAACAAGTAATAATCGGACGGCGCAATATCTGGTGAATATGGCGGGTGAGGTAGGACTTCCCATTTGAGCGTTTCCAGGTAGGTTTTAACAGGTTTGGCAACGTGAGGCCGAGCGTTGTCATGCTGTAGAATCACTTTTCATGCCTCTGCTCGCAGTGTGGCCGTAGTGCTCGGCTTAATTGCAGCAATTGAAGTCGATACTATTCCCCAGTGATGGTTTCGTTCGGTTTCAACAGTTCATAATAAATAACACAGACCTGGTTCAACGAAATACACAGCATAACCTTCGCAGCGTGAATATTCGGCCGATCCGACGACATAGAACCATAACCGGGCAGTCCTCATGACTTTTTTTCTTTGGCATGCTGTAATGAATCTGTGGCGTCTCTAATAGATACACACACAATACACAAGCAAATAATGAAGAACACCGAACGAAAATCGAATAAGATAATGCATCAGGGCCGTATACCATAGTGATAAAATAACAATTCATATCAGTGTAATATAATTGCGTTTAAAAATCGAATTCTAAGCACGGCCAGTAGCTTGGTGTTACGCATTGGTTCAATTTTTGGTGATTCTAACTGTCATAGCGTCAGTTCGAATCACACGTTCTTCACTATTATCCCAAATGCTATAAATCCATTTTTCATCACTCGCCACGATGCGATGAAGTAAACCCTTCCTTTTTTGCCGCTGGAGCAGTTGTTCACAGGCAAAAAAACGATGCTCAACGTCCTTTGGGTTCAAATCACAAGAACCGAAGTTCCTTGCTTTTGAATCATTCCCAACGCATGCAATCGCGTGGAAATGGCTTGGTGGGTAACTCCTAATTCTGATGAAAGCTCTTGTAGCGTTTGGCATAGATGTTATGTGTAAGATTATAACATTTAATATTATTATTAAGATTATACCAAGTAATATATTTTAGTTAAGGAGAATAGTTATGTTGACTTACGTGGTGATTGCCGTCGGACCGCTCTCGGTCCACGTAGCAGTTTTCCCGGTCGCAGGGGGTGTAGGATTCTTGATCCCCCCTGGTTATTATGTTGTTTCTGTACTCGTGGCGGGTGAGCATTCTCTGGTGAAGATGTCGGGGATTATATAGGTGGATTACACACGCGGCACTAGTATCCGTTGTGACCGGTCGCTACCCGGGGTTACGTACTCGGAGTTGTTATTTGTCGAGCCGTTCAATATATCTTTTCGTAATCGGAGTTTATTATTTTAATATGTCCGTTCCTTATATCGGGTTTTTAATTTTCCTTTTTGTAATCGAAGTTTTTTTTTCATGTGACCTTTCGCTTTCTCAGGTTTTTTTTTTGTAATGAAAACTTTTCTCAAGTATTCTGACGTCGTTTATTTTTTTCGCCAACTTTTTAATTTGATTATTCCCAAGTAGTTTATGGAAATTTACTACTTGTTGCCGTTTTCTAAAGGTAGAGAGGGGGAGTTATGGGGACTTTGGGAGAGGGTTCTGGTGTAGGACCCGTAACATGGATCTTCATCGAGCAATGCCTCCAATTAAGTGTTCTTTGAAGTTCTTCTGGCTTTCCTTCACGCGGACGGTTGTCAACATCGAAACCACCGTCTTTGAAGCGACGGAACCAAACACGCCACGTCCTTTCACTTGACCATTATCCCCGTAAACTTTGTAGAGCTCTAGATGCGCTTCAGCCGCCGTTTTCTTCGAATGAAAGACGAAAATCAACACTTCCCGTAAATGGCGATTATTTAGCACAAAAGCAGACATTTTCACAGAACCAAAAGTATATGAGGCCAAAACCAAATTAATGCTGTGTCAAAGCGGTTTGTTTACCGTATGTCTGAGCTTCGTTCATGACGTTTTGGATATGTCGAAATCGGCCAGCACTTATTGCTACAGCCATCTATTGAAAAACAGCAAGAACTTAGTTGCGCATCTAATAAAATAATGGGGGGAAGGAATTGTGGACCATAGTCCTTTTACATGAAAGTTTATTATAAATTACGATTTGTTCACATGTAACTCTATTTCGATGTTATAGTGAAAAGTGTCATGCACAGTTTACATGCCATAGGGCGAGATTTATTAGGAGCACAAATAAGTTTTGAAGGTTCTACAAAAGATGGTTTAACTAGCATTAAATCGTATTGGATCATCTTGTAACTATATTCATATTATGCAACGTCATCATCTTACTTTGGAAGTATAAACAACATTCTTACGTTTTGCTCTAACCATGTCATTCCCTGTGCCAACAAAACACAATTCGTGGGAAGCACTGCTTTTTAGTTTTAATTTGAAGAGAAGCACAGCTGATGGGCATCGATTGCTATGTGAAGTATATGGGGAACATCATCATCATCGGCACTACAACTGGGATCCCGTCTTGGCCTTATTTAGCAAGCCCTGAGGCTTGTTGAATTTTCCATAATGATTTGTTTTTTTCTGGGCAAGGTCATTAGTGAGTACTGGTAAAACCATGGTCTTGTACAGTAGTAGCTTGGATGTTCTGGATAAATTTCGGGATTTAAAGAGCCTTGATAGACCATCGTAGGCTTTGTTGGATTTAATCAGGCGTCCGCGTATTTCCTCTTCCATATTGTTATCGGCACACATAAACATCAGGGGTAAGATATTTGAAAATGTCAAAGAATTTAAATATCTTGGAACAATACTGACGGCCAGTAACGAAATGTCGAAGGAAATTAACAAAAGACTACACTCCGGCAACGCTAGTTAGCATGCAGTCAGTAAACTGCTGAGATTCAAACTGCTATCACGTAATATAAAGCTCCGTGTCTATAGAACCATAATCATGCCGATTGTTCTATACGGATGCGAAACATGGGCCCTCATAAAACGGGAAGAAGATTAAGATGGGCCGGACACGTGGCACGAATGGACAACGATAGGACCGTGCGTAGAATTCTTGACGGGAAGCCAACGGTAAAGAGACCGACAGGACGGCCACGACGGAGATGGGAGGACAATGTTAGGTTGGACCTCGAGGAGCCTTGATAGACCATAATAGGCTTTGTTGGATTTGATCAGACGTTCGCGTATTTCTTTTTCCATATAACAAGATAGTGATCCGAGTCGACGTTGGCACCTCGCCACATTCGTACCGCCATCAGGCTCGAGGAGTGGCGGCGATCTATCAACACGTGGTCAATTTGGTTGCGAGTGGCTCCATCAGGTAATACCCAGGTGCATTTGTGGATGCCTTTACGCGGAATTCTGGTACTCGCAGCGACCCAAGATATGGGGAACATGCTCCATCAATAAAAGCAGGTGAGTACTAGGGTTCCGACGGATTAAAGGATGCGATTTTTGATGATACTGAGTTGGAGGCGTTATTGGACCAAGATTTATGTCAAACTCAAGAAGACCTCGCTGAAACCTTTGGAGTGATTCAACAAGCAATTTCATACCGTCTTAAGGCAATCTGTACGGTCGAAAAACAAGGTAATTTGATTCCGTGTGAACTTAAACTAAGAAACGACGAACGCCGTTTTTTCAAGTGCGAACAACTGCTCCAAAGGTAAAGTTGGAAGGGTTTTTCGCATCGAATCGTGACAGGGACGAAAAGTGGATCCACTACGACGGCCCAAAGCGCAGAAAATCCTGGCATGAGCCCGGCCATGCACAAATTTCACTGGCCAAGTCGAATATTCATGACAAGAAGCTAATGTTGTGCATCTGGTGGGATTAGCTGGAAGTGATCTACTCTACCTCCTGCTAGAGGCCTGTGTGGCATGATTTTCCTTTCTTTTCAGAGGTTATGCCAATAATACTTGAAGCCGTCAGAGCCGTCCAGATTAAGTTTTTTCTCATCACTGAAGATCACATGAGACCACATTTCACTGTGTTGGATGTGTGTTCCAGCGAATTCAATGCGTGCGTCTGGTGGTATTATCCGGAAGTGATTTACTCTAAGCTACTCCAGCCTAACAAAACCATCACTGGGGAACGTTACCAACAACAATTGATGCAATTAACTCATCATCATCATCGGCACTACAACCTAGAACCGGTCTTGGCCTTATTTAGCAAGTCCTGAGGCTTGTTAAATTTTCCATAATGATTTGTTTTTTTTTCCGGGCAAGGTCATTAGTCTTGCGCCAGAGGCTCCCCGACGAGGAATCGAACCCCGGTCTCCCGCAATTGACTCAGGCGCCCTTAATACCCAAAAGACATGACTAAATCATCTTTCAGCACGACGACGCTCGTCCATATGTTCCAAAAGTCGTCAAGGCAACTTTGAAGACGCTTCAATAGGATGTCCTATACCACCAGCCGTATTCACGAGAAATCGCTCCTTCCGAGTATCACTTGTTTCGGTCGATGACACATGGCTTGGCACAGCAGCACTTTACTTCGTATGAAGAAGCAAAAAATTGGCTCTATTTTCGGATTGCCCCAAAATAGGGAGAAATGTTCCATCGCGAAATCCGTATGCCCGAAAGATGGGGAAAAATCATAATTGACGATGGACAAAACTCTGAATAAAATACGTTGTACCAATATCTTTGAGTAAGGCTTCCACATTACAAAAAAATAAAACACTAAGAACTTATTTGTACACCCAATATTATCTCAAGGATAAAATGCAATGTGACATCCCCGTATTGTACCGATCTGTTGTGAATCATAATCGCACCCAAAGCCAAGCCCTGTTTTGTTTCCTCTTGTTTCCATGGTTTGGACACAAATTGTCTTAAGCGACTGGGTGGCAGTCTGCGTCGAACTATAATGCGTCAAAGAGTTTGTCCCTAATATCGGATACTGCAATCTCGAACCATGCCCGATAAAGATAAAAAACAACTTTAAGAGAAAATTAATTTTTTTAGAAGTGAAGATGCAAATCTTGGATTGCCTTTTCAAAAGACAAAAAGCATCTCATATCGGAAAGTCTTAACTTAAACGAAACGACAGTCCAGACTTTTAAAAAAAGTCAGATTAGATGGTCAAGTGTGGAAGGAAAGTGCACAGGACGGAGCGATGGCGCAGTCGAGTCAGTGAGGCCATGAAGTTCCGGGTTCCTATAGACCAATAAATAGTAATAGGAGTCAATGTAGAATCTTCGATATGCGTAAAATATGCAGATCGTCCACGGGTGCCAATTATTGAGAAAATGGAAATGCTACTTAGCATTTGGATGGATGAAAAAATAACTTAATTGGATGGTAACATCAGTAAGCAAAAAGCACTCATTATTTATAAACATCTTAAAAAACATGGAGGACCTTCTATCAATCTAAGATTTTGAGACGAGTAAAGATTGGTTTGAAAAATGCAAAAAGCGCTTTGCAGTGCATAGCAAGCTTAAGGAGAAACTGCACCAGCTGATCATGAAGATGCCCGGACGTATTCAGAAAAAGTTGTGAACGTTATACTTGTATATGATACACGAAACCAATGAAGCTGGGCTTTGATGAAAAAAAAAATTCCCAGTAGAACATTTATATCGAAAAAGGAAAAAATTGCACCCGGATTCAGTGTCTAAAGATCGTGTAACGCTACTATAACGTTGCAACGATAGTGAAGAATATGTGATTCGAACCGACACTATGACGGTTAGAATCACTAAACGATTGAACCAATGCTCAACACTTCAGGCCACTGCCGCGTGTACGAATTCGATTTCTAAATTCAAGTACACACTCAACTGATGTGGAATTGCTATGCTATTGCTTTTTGCTTATTCGATTTTCTTTCGGTGTTCTTCACTATTTGCTTGTGTCCTGTGTGTGTATCTGTGAGAAACGCCACACTACTTCGGGGGACTTTATAACAAAATCATTATTAGTTGATAGATCTGTAAGTCTGTCGGGGGTTTTACGTATGTGTCGTCGTCGTATATTCTGTTTATAAGTCTTCTTAGGGCCTTTCAGTAATGTGCCACAGGGGCACAGGTTCACGAGACTTCCCTACGCGTTGTTGAGACGGAACGACAACCGCGATTCACTGTCGTCACGCTCCTAGCTTCAACGCTTCTTTCTTCACAAATAAAAACTAAACTCACTCGTGGTACTAGTTTATTCTCGTATATTAAAGGATCGAATGCCAAATGATACAAACTTATTTGATATTTTCTAGTACTAATTTATGTTTATGGTAAAAGGTCACTAACTATATGTACACATTTATTTACATCGATTAAAAGGTCAATCACACTGGGTGATGTACAACTGTTTAATTAAATTAAAAGTTCCAATAGAAAACTCTTTAGTTGACTTGAATAATCACTCGGTGATGTACAACGATTTAGTTAAATTAAAAGTTCCAATGTTAAACTATTTAGTTGAATTGAAGAATCACTCGGTGATGTAAAATGGTTTAATTAAATTAAAAGATCCAATGTTAAACTATTTAGTCGAATTGAAGAATCACTCGGTGATGTAAAATGATTTAATTAAATTATTTAGGCACACAACACCAATTTGCTCTTTACTCGACACCGACTATCAAATTTCTATTTCTACTTTCCAAGAGCTCCCGGCCTCGTTTAATACTTGTGCACTCGCCAGCAGTTGACTCTCTATTACCTTGTAAGGGCGAAAATTGTAACTCATCCCTCGACCAGCAACCGACAGACCACGATCTTCGACCCTCGTCCTAGTGATGATGTGCACGCACACCATGACGGGGTTACCTCGCACGCTCATGCTGTGTGCGCCTGAGCATGCGATGTGTGGATACTCAAATTTACTTCCTGAGACGGGAGTTACGCTTGCTGCTTGGGCGAGTCGTTAAGCCCGAGGGTTGCAGCTGTGAACTCGTTGTATGGGGGTACGATGGATGTTTGTATGATCGGCTACTGCGTACGGCTGGTACGGCTACTTCGTTGGTGCTGCATTTTTGCTTTTAGTTTTGTTTGGCATCCAGGCATGGTTTCTCACATCGACTGTCGATCGGTTTAGCGACCGAGAAGCTTAGGACCAAAGAAAAGAAGAAGTATCTCCTGGATGTAAGAGATATGAGCGCCGAATTGATTTACGCTTGTATCGGTTGGTTGGTGACGCAACCGAATTGCTTTCATAAGAAGATTAAGCGCTTCATGAAATCATTACTTTAGGCAATATTTATGGCAATGCTATTGCATTGGCGAAACTATAAATTGGTTACTTAAGGCAATTGATAGGGAAACATACCAGAGAATTAGTGATGGCGTTCACCTGGAATCGCCGTAAGATAATGTTTTCTCTAGTTTTTAGATGCTCTGGCTGCCCCACAAGGAGATTTTCCGTTAACCGGGAAGAGGTGAGCGGCGGCGTTGGGTGGAAACCGCCACAAATCCTCGTGCGTTTAATGGCGTCAATAAAAACACTTTACTGGTATATTGGAAAGCAAGTCCTAGACCTTGGGTGGCGGGGAATTTATTTAAAGACTGGTTCTTAAATTGTTTTGCGTCAGACGTAGAAAATTATTTAACTTTTTGGGGCTAGAGGGAGTAAGAACTGCCCCATCGTCTGCTTAACTTGTTATGCATGGTGGGGTAAAAACGGCCTCACCGTTTGCTTAACTTTTCATGCATGGTGGGATATATTTTAATCATCATCATCATCGGCACTACAACCGGCATCCGGTCTTGGCCTTATTTAGCAAGTCTCTCCGCCGGTATCCGGTCCTTATCCGAGACTTGTTAAATTGTCCATAATAACTTGTTTTTCCGGGCAAGGTTATTAAGCCTTGCGCCACCATATATTTTAATACACCTCGAAAAGTTGAAAATACTCATAGTCATTCAGTATGTTGTTTAAAAACAGTTGGGTGAAACCTTTTAAGCAGCAGTGCGCTGAATGGTTACTTGCCCAGACTTTAAATATAAAGTTAAAATCGTCTGCCTCAAATAGTTAAAACCGAAAAATTGGAGCTTCACCCACAAGATTTGGGTCATCTAAAGGTTAAAATATTTTTTTTTTATTTTACTTCTAGGAAAGGCGAACCTATAGCGCTGAGTCAGCTCCCTGAGTTGCTTTTTTTTTCTTTCTCGGTCGGGTCCACCAGTCAAGTTCTGAAAGATACTCAAGGAATTCTCCCAACCATTTCACGAAGCCTATTACTGGGCGGGTGGGCTTTGACACCATACGTACCACTTAGTAATTGTGCCGAAGTGCACATCAGCAAGAGTCGTCAGTTGAACCTAGGTTTGCATAATTAAACGCAAGACACAACTTCTTTACCAACTTAGCAATTGTGGCATTGTTCCTATCATCTAATTAATACATTTTCGGAAGGTAAACGCCCCTTTTGTGCTGAATCTGGGTCTCACATAGCACGGTTTCACACAACACAGCATTTTCTTATGATCTACCTACCGTGTTATAGGAGGGCTACATGTACATATATTTTTCTATTTTTTTTCCCTTTCTTTTAATTAAAAAACAAACTAAAACGTATAAACAAAACACAAATGAGAAGTAAAAATTAAAAAAATTATAATTAGGTATCTGGGATAAGAAAGGGAAGCGCTATGTCCGACAGGGATACTATATTTGGGGCCGTGAAGTCCTTTCTTCCTCAAAAATCCACCCGTTAGAAAGTGATCGGCCTTTTTTTGATGTATCTCTTCCACTGATCACCATACTAACACGTAAGCGATCTGGGATATTAGACATATCGTTATCATGGACAATTCGTTTATCCCTGGAGCCACGGAAAGCGTGATAAACAGTAGACCCTTGTCTTGGATAAGTCATTTTCTATTCAAGAATGGGAGAGCTTCTGGGGGAATACACCCATTCTGGTGGGTTATCTCTAGATACATATCATCGGGATAGAATACTCCCGAAATGAGATTAGTTTCGCTGCACATTACCCTTGCGGTGTGACCACAAATAACTAATCTAGATAATGAAATTGTACATTTTGTTTAGTCTTGATTTTTGTCGTACAGGACTTTATTGGGGTAAAACTTCTTGTGTTGCGACTCTGTAGTTCTATACATTCCGATGTACGAATGCAAACACTACCTCTCGTACACCCGAAACTTCTCCATGTAGAATGGGGATATGTTACACCATGCCGGGCAGGCATACATCGGTACTGATCAGATGAATGTCGAGTATGAAACAATTTTGACTATGGGATCTAGAAGACTACTGCGAAATAGGCCTTCTAGATGTAGCATATACGTTTTTAGCTATGGTAAGGGTAGCTGTTATGTGCTTATCGTAGTAAAGATATTGATCAAACCAGATGTCAAACCTGTAGGAGAGGGCCATTTATATTATACTCCTGGTGCACCACCGTGGTTCCGGGGCGTGCGGGATGAGTGGGCTACCGTATAGATCCTGATGGATACGTGGAGGTGTATCTTCAATCCTTCCGGGTAATCCAAAGGATGCGCCACACGACTGTCACGCATGTGCCAATATACACACACTAAAATAAGTTCCCGAAACTACCGATGGCACTAATGGAAAGGTGAAAGGCCGAAAACAAAAATTGATTTATTTTATTATTGACTTCATTTCAGAGGATCCTCCCCTGACACACGCTACTATCTGATCACCTCCTATAATGGAAATTTTCTCTAATTTCGTTTTGTATGCCTCGATGGACAAGGGCGTTTTGATAAAGGCAGTCTCTGTTTTCTGAAAATTGATCTTTAATTTTCAGTTATCGCAAAAATGTTTGATGCAATTCAAATCTTGCCGAAGTCTGTTGCTCACATCAGTCGTTTCTCTAGATCTATACATCACAACCTCGGCGTATACAATGGCATGGTTGAGAGAACCCACTAGATTACTAGTGTAAATGTTAATCAGAATGGGGAAATTCACTGCTCCCTGCTGCTTATAACTTATATAAAATGTCTATTAACAATGAGGTGTCGAAAGCCTTTCCAAAGTCAACCAAACAACCCCCCGTGCCCTGTCGGCTTGCCTTGTTCAACTGTATGTCGGAAACAGCTTTCGTCGCAGCATGAACCGTGTCGTGTTTCGATCTACAACCATAATGGTTGTTTAGAATGACACCATTATCATTATACCAGGTTGTTAATGCTCTATTTATAATTTACTCCAATACCTTTATAGCGATTGGGACGATAGTGAAGAGCGTGTGATTCGAACCGACGCTATCACGGTTAGAATCACTAAAATATAGAACCAAAGCTCAACGCATCAGGCCACTGCCGCATGTACGAATCCGATTTCTAAACTCAAGTACATTCGACTGATGTGGAACTGCTATATTATTGCTATGGCTTTAATGGATGTGCTTTTGGTGGTGTTGTTCTTCACTATTGGTCGTGTGTATCTGCTAGTAACGCCACACCTTACTTATGTTTGGAAGCAAACTAAATAAGTGAAGATTGCCTAGATTGGTACTGTCCTTTCCTCTTTTCGGGGATGAGGTGGACTACTGCAGTTTTCTAACGGGTCGAATAGTACGCATTATTTAGACCGTTGTTCAGCAAATTGGTATAAACCTTCACTGCTTCAAGAGACAAGTGCTTTAGCACAATGTTTAGAATGCAATCTAAGTCTGCAGATTTTTTGTAGTTAATGGATCTAAGAATGTCCGTAAGTTCAACCTTATGCACAAACATATTCATGTTTGGATTTCTAAAAGGGCAAACCGCTTTATTGTTGTTAAAAGTAGTGAAACTTCTGTTTCCGATACGATAATTGTTAATCTCATTATGTGGCGAAATAAGGTTTTGGGGGCTCTGGTTTCGAGGTCGCGGTTAGAATGAAAAGATTCGTTTACTCTGTACATTGCCTTGAAACAGGCACCAATTGAGTTCGCTTTGTCTTGCGGATGCTCTACTAATATTAGCTTCTTGTTCGAGTTGGTGTTCCAGGGCAAGTGCTGCGTTCAGCAGTGTTTGACAGTTCACGGGAGTCGGCGGAACTTCCAAGCATGGGATGTCATTATACTACAGAGGTTGAAAAGTCCAGGGATTTTTGATGAAAACAAGGGTTTTTTTTCGGGCAAAGTTATATTTATTCCTCAACTTACGTGCATAATTATAGACTCAAACGTAAATTTTCGGTTTTCTTGGAATGAGTAATAAACTTTTATGACTAGTTTTGTGACAAATATTGTCAACCGAAACCAACTCAGGGAAAACCCTTTAATGGCTTAATTGCTTTTTTAACAGAAATGGTAATTAAGTTTCTGAAAAAAAACCAAATTTCGCCTGTAAAAAAGTATACTACTATTTCTTGGCCTGTAGGAACCCGAAAGTTCATAGCCTTAGTGACTCGTCTACGTCTTCTTTTTACCGTGTCTGTGCTTTCTTGATGAATTCTTCCCTTATGGTAGTATTCGGCTTATCACACCCAACGCTACCGGGTTGTTTATAGTTTTCATTCATTTTTTTTTGTTCCCATGAGTCTCGGGGTGTCTTGGTAGTCCTATATATCAGAGCCCAATTTAAATTTAGAAAGGTCTACTTGCTGCTCTGATTCGACCCGGTGTCAGAGAGGTGCCGTTATAAGACAGTCGATATACCCCAGACTGTAAACCTTCCAATGGGCACGGTGACGCGTAACACCCTGGATTAGGGGTGGTAATTGGTGGTATGTTACTCCTCGTTAGCTTGTCTGGCATGGGTGACTCTGCTGGAAGCATAGGCTTCCGTCATCATAGCCTGAGTTATTCATTGTTATTTAAGCCCACGCACCACGTAAAGGTTTCTATTACGCGCGGACTCAGAGCGGATCGAGTGGTGAGGGAATACAACGCCAAAGGCGACCGCTTTCAAGAAGCCCCCATTAATTTGACTGCCAATCCCCCCAATAACCATCAACGACCCTTTAACACATGTTTGACTCTCAAATCATTCCAAGGTTGAAACCACCAAGAGCAGAACTTATCAAACGAAAATAATTAGATTCAACGTTGTTTTGAAGTTTAAGTCCCATTCTCGTCCAACATCCCTCCCTCCAATCGGAGAACCACTTATATTGCAAATCACAACATTCGTCCCACTCCGACGTGGTGTCGGTACATCAGACCAAGTCATCGCCAACGACATAAGAGCCTCGCCCTAATCAGCTCAACACCAGTGGATTAAAGAAATCTGATAGTTCGAATTGCCTCTTCCACCAATTCGTTTGAAGAGGTGTTCTTCTACACTGTGGAAGCTATTCTTTCCGCCCTATTCAACTGGCCAATTCCCAAATCTTTTTTTTTTTTTTTTTTTTTTTTTTTTTTTTTTTTTTTTTTTTTTTTTTTTTTTTTTTTTTATAATTAGACTTCTCTCGGGAGAGGCAAACCTATAACCCCGAGTAGGGGCCCCGAGATGCCAACTGTTGCAGTTCTTTTTGAACAGTTGCAGGTTGTAACGGTCCGGGAACACTCGTGTGGGAAGAGAGTTCCACAGCATCCCCGCTCTGTAACGGAACGAGTTCTGATGCAGATATGTTCGCGCCGGCGGGAGATGCACCGCAAATTGGTGCGATCCGTCGGATTGTCTTGTAGAGCGCATATAAGCCGAATTGCGTGGAACAATACCACGAATCTGCGAAGAACAGTACCCGTGATAATATCTGTAAAACAGACAGAGGTCGGCTACGCGCCTTCGATATGATAGCGACTGCAGTCCCGAGGTCAGCGCCGAATCCCCGATCAGGCGGATCGCTCGTCTCTGTATGCTCTCAACTAGGTCGAGGGTATGTTTAGGAGCCGAGCTCCAAACATAAGAGCAATATTCGAGCGCGGGTCTAATTTGGGATTTATATAGGAGAAGAAGTTGGGCCGGAGTAAAATATTTCTTAGCTGTAAAAAGATAACTCAGTTTTCCTGCGGCTGACCTGGCGATGCTCGACACGTGTTTATGCCATGATACATACCCACAGACCCTGACGCCGAGCAATTTCAAGCTTTCCCCAGCCTCGAGGGCCCGGCCATTCATCAACAGCTGTGGAACTGGTGATCCACTTTTCTTTGTGAATGTTGTATATTGTGTCCGCTGCATTGAAGTCGACGAGATTGGCCTTTCCCCACTGCAGGACCTTATCTAGATCCCTATTCAGAGAGTCAATCTGTCTACATCTCAGCTGATGTGACGCAGATGCACCAATCGGCCGAACACTCGAAAAAGAGAAAACAAGCGTACTATCATCCGCAAAACTGAACACTTTGTTATCCGTTGTCTGCAACAAATCATTTATGTGAAGCAAAAACAAAGTTGAAGCCAAAATAGAACCTTGGGGCACACCCGAATTAACAGGATACAGATCCGAACACTCGCCGTCCACAACAACCCGGATCGATCGATTCTCGAGGAAGCTCCTCGTCCAGTCGCAAAGCTGTTGGGAAAGTCCATATGAACGAAGTTTGCTCAGCAATGCCCCGTGCCAGACGCGGTCAAAAGCCTTGGAGATATCCAATGCGACCGCCCTTGACTCACCATGCCGCTCAATCGCACATGTCCATATATCGGTTATAAGTGTCAAAAGGTCTCCCGTGCACCGCCTGCCACGGAATCCGTATTGACGATCATTCAGAAGTCCGTTGCACTCCAAGTACTTAACTAACTCTGTATTGGTGACTTTTTCCATTACCTTGGATAAAATAGACAGTAATGCTATCGGATAGTAATTTTGTGGGAGACACTTTTTTCCCGTCTTTGGGATCGGCTGAACTCGAGCGATTTTTCAGCAGGCAGGAAATGCCCTCCGTGCATAAGATAAACGAAGAGTCTGCCAAGAATCGGCGATAGTTCTGCAGCATAGTTCTTAAGGACTATTGTTGGTATTCCGTCCGGGCCAGTTGCCTTCTTACAATTCAGTTCACGTAGAATGCGTTGAATA
This sequence comes from Microdon myrmicae, assembly GCA_963931805.1. Lineage (NCBI taxonomy): Eukaryota > Metazoa > Arthropoda > Insecta > Diptera > Syrphidae > Microdon > Microdon myrmicae. The sequence continues at coordinate 140,989,892 of OZ007498.1, read as the reverse complement.
GTGCGCGGACGAAATCGCACATCCCGCATGGAAGACCGTACCGGAGCGATCACAGGTGGCGCCAAAAGATCGGGTTCGAGGTTTGAATTCGCAGAAAATAAATTCGCGAACACATTAGCTTTATCCTTTGATTCGTTACTAACGTCCCGCTATCTGTCACCAACGGAGGGAAGGAGGATGATGCGAAGTTATTGCTGACAGCCGTTGCCATTGACCAGAAGGAGCGCGAACAAGTTAGGCACCGAAGGAGCTTATTGATCACCCTGTAGTTGTGAGCTTTCTTCGCGGTATCAATCGCCTGGTTGCACGCGTTTCTGATTCTAACAAAATTCGTTCTGTTAACATCGGTGGGGTTGGAGCGCCATTGCTTAAAAGCTCTATTTTTTGCCGCTGTAATTTGCTCGCATTTTTTATCAAACCAAGGTTTATCAGGCGACCTTCGTTTGATGGAATGTGGAATATACATCTCCATCCCCTGAAGAATAATCTCTGATACCGACTCCGCGCAAGCGTTAAAATCGGAATCTCCGAAGCACACCTCGGACCATGGAAAGGATGCGAAGAAATCTTACAAATCGTCCCAGTTAGCAGCTCCATACTTCCATACATGGCGAATCTGCCTAGGCCGGTTATTCGCTTGATATGCAAGTGCTTACGCGACAGATACCAAGCAGTGATCAGAGTTTCCCAGTGGTGCAGAAACCTCTACGGTTTAAATACTCGGTTCGGATATCAAAAACAGATCCTGGGTGTTCGCATAATCGCCTCGGGCATCCGGCACTCACGTCGGTTCCTCCACGCGTTGAGTCAAGTTGTGGCTTACAGCAAACATCTCCGCCAGCCCCCCAGCCTCGTCGGTTCTGTTAGAATGTAGCAACCTGCCGGAATTGTGCACATTAAAATCGCCAAGGACAACAATTTCAGAAGCTGGGTGGGTGATCTGTATCCAGTCGACGATATGTGAAAGATGTTCGAAAAATGTCACCGGTCGATCGTCATTCGGGGAACGGTAAAGAAAACAAAGAAATTTAACGGAATTCCTCAGCACGACCCTCAACCATATAATGGCGTCCATATTATTGGGTTCCAACGCCTCCATCGTCTGGCAAGCCAGATCGGACCGCGCGAAGACGCAGACTCCGCCCTTAAAACGGAATCTCGAATGTAAGTCGTATCCTAAGCAACGAAGATATGTCGAATCAGTTGACGAATCGACCTGGGTCTCAGTTAGGGCAAGGATATCAGGTTTCGTTGTTTGCAAATATTGGTGGACCGGGTTTACATTCGTATTGGTGAAACCGATGCCCCTGATGATACAAAATGCCATCACCAGTCGAGCGTGGGCAGAGCCTCGAGAGCGAGCCCGAATATGCGATGACGAACCTCTCAGAGTTCCGTTATTTATCATGATATCTGCATGATGTTCCCCCTGAGATCCGAATGGGAGACTAGGTACTATCATGACTTATCCCCGTGTCAGGCCGGGCCATCAGCCACACACCCGAAACACCGTCCAAGATTTCTCTCGGCAATATCACGGAATGTACAGCGTGACGGGGTGGTATCTAACCTTGGGACCGACTACCACCTAACGAACCTTTTCTCGAACCGGTCCATCAGTCAAGCTGCGAAAGACGGCCAGGGATTTCTCCCGACTATTTCACGGAGCCTAAAGCTTACTTTATCGCATAGGCATAACCCTTGCAGATATTTGTGTTCGGTAAATTATATAAAGTGTTCGCCTTCATTTTTGGTTGGCATTATGTTAGGTTTCTATGTGCTTGTTCGATCTCATGATGGGTTGTTTTTCTGCTGAACTGACTAGAAACCTGACTCCCCATACAACGGTTAGCAAATATACAGTTCTACAGCATTGGGGCACCCACTTCATTCTTTCTATTATTTTTTCTAACTTTATGGTAGTTTGTGTATAAAAAAAAGGTATTGTGCTCACCGTGTAACTTTTGATAATATACATAAGGGGATTAACCATATATCTTGAAACGTTTTTTATTATTATTACTGTAACTGCGATTAAACATGCTTGCACTTTCAATCCTTCCTACTTGAACATTTTCGAGGAACTGGAGCTACTGATAACCTCTACCTAGTATTTGATGGCCAAATGTAATTATGGTCAAGGCCCCTTCTGTAAACGAAAGCCAATCTCTTTTAGATCTTGATTTAGGTGCAAATGCATATACACCGTTTAACGGCTTAGAGTTAATAGTCCAATATGTGGACAATATAAAAAGACATAGTCCGAAAAGTGAATATTTTTTATGATATATTATTTAATTTGTAAAACAAATTACCGCTTCGTTCTTTTTTCTGATTCAAAAACTTATTGGTCTACATTTTTTGGCACCTACAACTTGATTAAGCGTTCAATATGGCTACCAGTGTCAAAATACATTAGGCAGGTTTATAGTCGGGGCCAAAAATAGGAGTACAATGTTAAAGAAATCACATGACTGCATCAGCTTGTCTAAATCCTTTTCTGATATAATCAAAACTTTCGGTAAAGATGTTTCCGTTTTTTTTTAACCAATTACAATTTAGCAAAGGTTTTAATACTAAACGTGATCCATTATAACTCATCTTTACAGCACTGTTAAGTCTGCCCTTAAAATCGATAAGAAAGTGATGACATTTGGGTAGAGGTGTGTTTTTACTGAAGACATGCGGTGGACACGATATCGTTTTTAACTTCTTATGACATTGTGGGGTTTCTAACAGATACACACACAATATGCAAGCAAATAGTGAAGAACACCGAAAGGAAATTCGAATAAGCAAAGCATCAGAGCCGTACTATCATCGTCATCGGTACTACAACTGGGAGCCCGTCTCGGCCTTATTTAGCAAGTCCTGGGGCTGGTTAAACTTTCCATAATGATTTGTTTTTTTTCGGGCAAGGTCATTAGTCTTGCGCCAGAGGCTCCCCGACGGGGAATCGAACCTCGGTCTCCCGCGTGACAGGCGGGTTTATATAAGAGCCGTATACCATAGCGATAACATAACAATTCCGCGTCAGTTGCGTGTACTTGAGTTTAGAAATCGAATTCGTACACACGGCAGTAGCCTGATGCTTCAATGCTTGGCTTTTTACCTGTTTCATCGTATGTTCAAATCAGCTTACCTATGGGAGATTGTGTGTTGTGTATACAGATCACGTCGGGCTGTTGCGTTAAGCGAGGATAGTGAAGATGGTGATTTGAACATACGATGAAACAGGTAAAATGCCAAGCATTGAAGCATCAGGCTACTGCCGCGTGTACGAATTCGATTTGTAAACTCAAGTATAATACGATTAAACGGGTACAATCACGACTTCCGCATAGAGCACCGACACACTCGCCTGCTCCAACGTTTTCTCGCTCGCTCGATCCTCGCTCCGTCGTTCGCACATGAAGTTGATCGTAACAAAGTTACTGAGGAGGGAGGAGTGTGGCGTTTCTAACAGATACACACACAATACGCAAGCAAATAGTGAAGAACACCGAAAGTAAATTCGAATAACCAAAGCAATCAGAGCCGTATACCATAGCGATATCATAACAATTTCACATCAGTTGAATGTAATTCAGTTTAGAAATCAAATTCGTACACGCGACAGTGGCCTGGTGTGTTGAGCATTGGTTAAATTTTTATTGATTCTAACCGTCATATGGTCAGTTCGAATCACACATTCTTCACATCGTCGCAAACGCTATTATTATTATTATTATTATTATTATTATTATTATTATTATTATTATTATTATTTATTGGCCTGTAGGAACCCGGAAGTTCATGACCTCACCGACTCGGCTTCGCCATCGTTCTCTGTCCTGGGCACTCTCCTTCCACGCTTGACCATTCGATCCGATCTCCTCAAGGTCAGACCTAACATTGTCCTCCCATCTCCGTCGCGGCCGTCCTGCCGGTCTCTTTCCCGTTGGTCTACCGTCAAGAATTCTATGTACGGTCCTATCGTTCCCCATTCGTGCCACGTGTCCGGCCCATCTTAATCTTCGCGACTTGATTACTCTCACTATTGTAGGTTTGCGATATAGCTCTTCCAATTCGTGGTTATGGAGTCTCCTCCATTGTTCTGCCTCCTCGTCATATTTACCTCCAAAGATGCCCCTCAAAACTTTATTCTCGAATACGCGGAATTTGTTTTCTTCCCGTTTTGTGAGAGCCCATGTTTCGCATCCATATAGAACAATCGGCATGATTATGGTTCTATAGACACGGAGCTTTATGTTACCTGATAGCAGTCTGGATTTCAGTAGTTTACTGACTGCGTGCCAACTCGCGTTGCCGGAATGCAGTCTCTTGTTAATTGTTAAACGCTATAACATCATAAAGGTTTTGCGTTTGAGGTCTGAAAGAGACTGGTCAATTTGCTAATATATGATTTCAGACGTTCACATTACAACGGCTGGTGCATTTATCTTGTGTGCACCTCATCATTCTGGTTCAATGGCACGGCGCATGTCCCATTTCCTTTTATTATATGCCCAATATCTCTAAGTCTGTCGTCTACATAAATAACATCATGACTTCGACTCTCAGAGCAATCACAGAATAAACTGCTGTTTTATCAAAAACTGAACCTTGGCTGCCTATAATTAAATTATACAATCATAAGCTGCCTAAATAGGTCATGACATCGACTCTTAGAGCAATCAGAATAAAGAATCTGTTGTTTTATTGAAAACTGAACTATGGCTGTCTAATTTAAAATTAACCAAGCATAATCAAACAATACTGAGGAAAACGGGAAAAGATTTAAGGGAGCTAGGAATGACTGCAATGCGTATATTCAACGGGCCAAGTTCTTGCATGACCAGAGAGTGAGACAAAAATACTACACTCTCCCACAGGTAGTAGAAACTTCTTGGCATTCGTGAAAAACATTCAAAACTCAGTCTCTTCATCCATTCCATCGCTTATAGTCGATGACAAACCAGAGTTTGGTCGGGAACGTTCGTACGAGTATGAAAAACTCAACGTGCTATCATCAGCAAACGAGCGAGGTGGGTTGTGGACAATGGAAAACAGGTCGTTTATAAGGAAGAGGAAGAGAGGGTGAGAATACAGAACCCTGGGTACACTTGCATTAATTTGATGGGAGGCAGATTTGACATCATCGAAAACCACTTGGATTGAATGGCCAGAAAAATAGTCTCTTATGCATCGGATCAGTGAATTGTCCACTTCACAATGATTTCGTCAAAGGGGTTGGGGACTACGTCGAACACTTGAAATATGCAATGCGACGACCTGGCTTTATGACGCAAGATTAATGACCTTGGCCGGAAAAACAAAATATGGAAAATTTAACAAGCCTCAGGACTTGCTAAATAAGGCCAGGACCAGTTCCCGGTTGTAGTGCCGATGATGACAACCTGGCTTTCAGCGAAGTGGGAATGGAATGGCTCCATTTCCCGCTAAAATCTCCTGTGGACCATCCGATCTTTGTGGACCTGTTTTGTGTGAAAGCCATATAGGCCATTATTGAGGAGGTTGTGGCGTCTCTAACAGATACACACACAATTCACAAGCAAAATAGTGAAGAACACCGAGCAAAAATCGAATAAGAAAATACACCAAGGCCGCATACCATAGCGATAACATAACAATTCACATCAGTGGAGTATAATCGAGTTTAAAAATCGAATTCAAAAATCGGCCAGTAGCCTGATGGGTAACGCATAGGTTCAATTTTTGGTGATTCAAACTGTCATAGCGTCAGTTCGAATCACACGTTCTTCTTCACTATTATTTCAAACGCTAAAAGGTTATTTGGTTCCAGATATTTCGAAAATTGGCGGTTAATTACTGATTCCATTACCTTCGAGAGAATGGAAGTTAGTGCTATGGGTTGGTAAGAAAGGAGGGATGCTCTGTCACCCTCTTTAAGAATTGGTTGAATGTTCGCTGATTTCCATCTACTTGGGAAACGGAAAGTAAAATAGGACTGATGGAAGAGTTTCTGCAGCAGTTTAGCGAGTGAAGAAGAACATCTTTTTAAAAGAATTGGGGGAGAATGCCATTGGCCCCAGCGAATTTGTTGTTTGCGTTCAGTGCTTGAGCAGTAGGCACGTGTTCGAAAGTGAATCTAGCTCATGGTGTGCTGCGTGTTCAAGTTGGGGTGGAACTGATGTGGTATCAGGCAGCGTTAAGCTGGCTGCAAAATGTATAGCTGGTAGGTTTGCTTCCATATATGCTGGTGACTCTCTCTCGACTAAAAGCTAAGGAATGGATGAGGAGACCGAATTTTGGATGCTTTTCATAAATGCCCTGAAGTTTGTAGCGTTCTACGAACGCACAATTCCGCGCAGGTCAGGTTCCTACCTTCAAGGAACTTACTTACCTGATAAGGCAGCGCACGTGCCCACAGACACGCGGCCAATAGTCATTACAATATCTGTAACAAAGGTCATAGGAGGCTGCAAAATGCGAACCGATATAAAAAGAAGCAAGAAACTGAACGTCCCAAAGCTTTCAATATCAAGCAACAAGCCGAGTGTAGCATACCTGAAACAAAGGTAAAAGCATTCATTCATCTTATTCATAAAGATTGAAATGCGCCGCACTCCAACACTGCACAATCGAAAATCCTGAACATCTACACGATGTTACAAGGATTCGCTATCACCAGCAAATTCTCCGAATAACGGACGCACGTGCGGGTGGTCTACCACAAAGACCACCAAATCTATCACCCAACAAAAGAAACGGCAACCGTAATTATCTCAACAAGATAATTCAAAATGTATGAGGTTTAAAACCTACAAGGGAACTACTCCTATCCCACGGTGTCTGTTTCTATTTCACACCCATTAGAAAGATCTAATGGATTTCGGGTGTATTGACAAAAGTCAAACAAAACCCATGAACCATACATCCATGCAAATTGCAGTATATCTTTCGGCCGCGCGCCAGATGTGCTATGCAAATAGAAGCGGCACATGATCGACAACCGTCGATCCGAACTTCGATCACCACCACGGATGGTGATAATGATATAAGGATGTATGCGTCAATGACTTTCTCCTTTCAGGAAAATAGAAAATTACCCCTGGGATAAAATAGCATGCTGCTAAAAGAGATTTCCGGAATTCTGTTAGCAGATCGAATAGAGAAATTTTTCCGTACAGATACAGATACCAGTTTGGAATCTGGATATATGTGTGTGCAGGCAGACAGTCGATATGGAGCATCCAACCGAGGAAGGCAATCCGGGAACCCCGACGAGGAGGTGATACGCGAGTCGAGATTTAAAGAATTGGGCGTTTGCTATTTGAAATTGTACCGAGTGTGTTTAAAATGGTCATGCCAATCAGTGGCTTCGTGTTAAAGATTGTAAAGCGGCCTAACTAAATACAAGTGAATGCGAAGGTTGTGCTTAAGTTTGATACTGTAATAATGATAAGGATACCTGTAAGAATCAACGAACCATATTTACCAACCACTAGGTCGTGCCGAAAATAAAAAAACATACAATATTTAAATAAAATAACCCTCAGTGTTTGTTTTTTGGACAATTGATTTCACCCCATTGGTGCTCCGGTGTGGATATCACTTCGGACAGTGATTGGCGGACACCGCCGAAGTTGCCCAACATAAATACCGCCAAAAGTTTAAACTACTTATGGCAAAGTGTAGTATTTTTTGGTTTATCATCGACTATAAGCGATGAAATGGATGAAGAGACTGAGTTTTGAATGTTTTTCACGAATGCCCAAAAGTTTTTACTACCTATTGCAAAGTGAAGTATTTTTTGTCTCACTCTCCGGTTATACAGGAACTTTGCGCATTGAGGTCACTTTTAGCTCTCTTGATTCTTCTCCGGTTTTCCTCAGTATTGCTTGATTTATACAACAGAAAGCTTTAACTGTTCACCCTTAATTGCTTCTCCCCACCCGGAATCGAATCACACATTTCTTCTTGAGTTTTATACTCTTCACCCTGTGTGGAATAAAGGTTCGCATGCTGAGCAGAATCCTGTCTTTCAATGTGTCCGTTACAGAACCAACATCGTTATTGAGGCAAAATAACGACCAACTCAACTTCCTGAAAAAGTCATTCAGACCTTCTCAGTTAACTTTCTCGTAAAGCCGTACTGTTCTCTAGGGAGTTTTCCCGTTAACGTTCCTGTTGGTTAGAGGAAATTTAGGTGGTACGACACAGTGGTCTGAAGTGCTTTAGGGGGATTCGATTGTGTATTTATTCGGGTGGGCTGGAAGAAACAGGTCCAGTGTGTTGGCGAAATGACCATATATGTCTGGTACCCGTGTTGACTCATTATTAAAGTTAAACTATTTGAATCAACAAACAACTGGACATACTAATGTGTTGCGTGCGCAAAGTGTCGTATCCACTGAGAATTATGCACCTTGAAATCACCCTGTCGAGATAATCAGATAGAGCATCAAAATCATTAAATGATACGTCTATCCAAATTCGGGCTTCTGTAAAGAAAACAATAATGAATCAAATGATTATGAACGTGAAATTTTAGCCACGAGAAATTAAATTCTGGATTAGAGCAGAGCCCATGTTGTGGCAGAAGTTGATAAGCAATATCACTTTGTATGTATGTGGTTAGATCACGATCTGGGAAATTCAGAGGGACTAAGTTATAACCAGGTAGAATGAAATCGAAAATATCTACCATATATCAGTTATAGCCTCAGAAAGGATGCAAGTCGGGACTCTCAAAAGGTGAGCGAAAGCAAGCCCAACAAGCGTTATGGCCTTGTAGTAGGTACCCTACTATATGTATGCCGAAATCCAGATCACATCTTTTTCATGACGAATATAATGCCACTCAACCATCAAAATCCCACCAAAGATAATCAATCAATCGAGAGTATCAACGCCAGAGGGACGCAACAGAGGTTGGAGAAAGAGGAAAAAGAGACGCAAGAAAAGGAAACGATAGGGAATTTTCCCGCACTTACTTCACTTGTGCGTCTATATTTTCACATTGTCCACTGCAAGTGTAGAGATTTGTTTGTTTGCTTCGGATCCCACAGAAAACTTGTCGCACGAACCGATAGTACAATGGGGTATCTTGTGTTTATTGTAGATACCAAAAATAGATTCCACAATTAATCCGATGGTACGGGTCATGAGGCAGAAGCGCACGTGCTGTCTCCTCGGCAGTTTGACTAGGACTCCCTGGTTTGCATGTGAAACTCGTAAGCCTATGTCTCATCACCGGCTATTGTAACCGCGTTTTATTAATGTGGAGTCAGAATTGACTTGTTCTAGCATGGATTCAGCGACCTTTACGATATCGTTTTTGAAAAAAATTCAGGAAAAATCACAAAACACACCTGGAGTGAACTGACAAAATCGAGCACTGTAAACAAATAGTTTGACAGATCGCATTCAAATTTTACATAAGGATAGAGGACAGCAATCTGGCGCAAGACTAATGACCTTGCCCGCAAAAAAATAAATCATTATGGAAAATTTAACAAGCCTCAGGATTTGCTAAATAAGACCAAGACCGGCTCCCGGTTGTAGTGCCGATGATGATGATGATAGAGGACAGTTGAGCCAACTAACATTTTGACAATCCTTTTAAGCGGGCTTTTTAAATGGATCAACTCTCGGTACGTAGCAATCCACAATTGAAGAAACGAGTCGTAACAACCTGGTGGGCATGCGACCGTAGTCTGATATATTAATCCTTTGGTTCTAACCTTCTCAAAGAAATTATCTTTTCCATACTTCTGATATTCCTTTAAATTCCCATACTTGGTCTATTGCTTCGTGAATAGCTTTCATATTATAAGTCCACATGAATACCATATGATCCCAGGACTTTGTTTTCGAATTGATTTACTGTGCTGTTATCTGTTTCTTCTGCACAATATGTATGTCAGCTATCACCTCTAATCCCTTTGTTGGCTGGCCATTTCTGAAGGTAACATTTCCGTAACTTGAGGGTAGTTCTCGGATCGATAATAGGGATTACCGTATTTGTGCTTGCTGCAAGTGCAACATAATGTATATTGCCTAATATTTCGCGCTATCCAGTAAAGTTCCATGACACGATTTACACACTGAACTATTGTAGTTCGCAAACGAGGTTTTTTTTTTCTTATGCTACGCTCCTTAAGGCCGATTCAAATCTGGTTCGCCGGTATCACAATTACAGGCATGGTGGAATGCGCAATATGCATTTAAACAATTAAATGTTGACCAGACGTTGCACTTCGGGATGTTCTTACCTCCAAAAAGTTCGATACATAACATAAATTGCATTCGGTGGCGGTTTAATTAAAGGATATCCTGATTTCATGGTTTCTTTGAAACAGACGAATGCACAAAGGGCTTTTTTTTTTTTTTTTTTTTTTTTTTTTAAATTATACTTCTCTCGGGAGATGCGAACCTATTGCGTCGAGTGGGCGCCCCGAGATGCCATCAAATAACTGTTGCAGTTCTTTTTGAACAGTTGAAGGTTGTAACGCTCCGGGAACACTCGCGTGGGAAGGCAGTTCCACAGCTTCCCCGCTCTGTAACGGAACGAGTTCTGATACAGGGGTGTTCGCGCCGTCGGGAGATGAACCACAAACGGGTGCGATCCGTCGGATTGTCTTATGGAGCGCATATAAACCGAATTGCGTGGAACAATGCCAAGAATCTCCGAAGAACAGCACCCGTGATAGTATCTGTAAAACAGACAGAGGTCGGCTACGCGACTTCGATGTGATAGCTACTGTAGTCCCGACGTCAGCGCCGACTCCCCGATCAGGCGGATCGCTCGTCTCTGTACGCTCTCAAGTAGGTCGAGGGTATGTTTAGGAGCCGAGCTCCAAACATGAGAGCAATATTCGAGCGCGGGTCTAATTTGGGATTTATATAGGAGAAGAAGTTGGGCCCGAGTAAAATATTTCTTGGCTCTAAAAAGATAACTCAGTTTTCCTGAGGCTGATCTGGCGATACCCGATACGTGTTTATGCCATGATACATTCCTACAGACCGTGACGCCGAGCAATTTCAAACTTTCCCCAGCCTCGAGGGCCCAGCCACTCATCATCAGCTGTGGAACCGATGATCCAGTTTTCTTTGTGAATGTTGGTCTGGGTCTTCGTTGCGTTGAAGTCGACAAGATTGGCCTTTCCCCACTGCAGGACTTTATCCAGGTCCTGATTAAGAGAGTCGATCTCTCTACATCTCAGCTGGTGCGACGTTGATGCACTAATCGGCCGGGCTGTCTTAAGGCAGAAAAAAGAGGGAGAGGATGAAGGAAGAAAGAATCGATGAACATGGGTCTTGTATGCTTGGATATTACACTTTCGTGTCGTTGGTCTAAAGAAAATCCGTATGCTTGAATTTGGCTTTCAATGTGAACTGTTGCATACTCTTTGAAAGAAGAGGTTTCGCGGAAAAATATTTGAAGAGCCGGAATATATTCACCAAGTTCAGTTGCGCAGCAGCCGAGCCAATACCTATAGAAAAGAAATAGGCAAGAGGTACTGTGAGTATTTTCCAAGGAATATTCAATATTTTCTCTATTGATGTTGTAGTGTTTCTAACAGATGCACACACAATACACAAGCAAATAGTGAGGACACCGAACGAAAATCGAATAAGAAAATGCATCAGAGCCGTATACCATAGCGATAACATAACAAATCCACATCAGTCGAAACTATTATACTTGAGTTTAGAAAACGAATTTGTACACATGGTGGTGGCCAGATGGGTTGCGCTTTGGTTCAATTTTTGGTGATTCTAACTGTCATTGCGTCAGTTCGAATCACACGTTCTTCACTATCATCCCAAACGCTGTGTAGGATCAATCATTACTTCACTAACTCGGTTACACCACCGTTCGCTGTTCTAACGACAGAATCGATAAAGTTACGTCTAAGTCCGTCTCAAATACGCCCAGTAGTAAAACAGATCCCCCGATCAAATATGAGAATTCAATTCCAGTTAAAAACGAATATGTGGCTTGTAAATTGCAGACAGGTCGGGTGGGGTTGTGTTTCTTGTGTCTCTTCCTATACATTTGGCCGCACTTGTCACAACTTTAGTCGTTCCAATTAATTTGAGTGCCTAGATGTTGATAGGTGGCGCAAGGCTAATAACTTTGCCCGGAAAAACAAATTATTATGGAACATTTAACAAACCTCGGGACTTTCTAAATAAGGCCAAGACCGGACCCCGGTTGTAGTGCCCATTATGATGATGAAGATGTTGATAGATCCTCAACTTCCATGATCTGGTCGTTGACATTGAATTTAGATTAAGATTACACTTAGACTTTAACGAAAAGAGTTAGCAATAGGTTTTAGAGGTACTCGATATAAATAATCGCCATTGGTCGTTGGAATTCAATGAGTCTAGTATATCCTGCTGATTGATAATGGGATTCGATGACGATGGTCGGGCATGTTCGAAAGGGTACGCACAATTCTCCTTGCAGCAAACAAGTAAATTGGGTTTTGGATAATGAATAGAATATCGTTTAGAAAATGATGTATAGAGGCGGTGAGAGGACGGAACCCTTGGGAACACCAGCATGCATTCTATGGAATGCAGATTTGATACCATTGTGGTGTTTCTAACAGATACACACAGTATATAAGCAAATAGTGAAGAACACCGAAAGAAATTCGAATAAGCAAAATATCAGAGCCGTATACCATAGCGATAACATAACAATTCCACATCAGTTGAATGTACTTCAGTTTAGAGATCGAATTCTTACACGCGGCAGTGACCTGATGTGTTGAGCATTGGTTCAATCCTTTAGTGATTCTAACCGCCATAGCGTCGGTTCGAATAACACGTTCTTCACTTTCGTCGCAAACGCTATACTATCGAGACCCACTTAGATTGAGCGACCAAAAAGATTGATTGTGTTTTATTCATTGAACCAGTCTGCCGTCAATTCCGTAGCAATGCGATTTCGACAGCAGGAGTAGATGGTAGCTTTTGAATTATACAATGCGATAAAGTTGCTTTCACAGAAGTAGGGATTCAAGTAACGCCATTTTTCGGTAAATCACGGCATAAGTTTCCACTCGATATGTTGCCGGTCGCTGAAAAAGTCATTTGATTTCAGATGTTTCGAAAATCGATGATTAATCATTGACTCCATGACCTTCGACAGAATAGAAGAATAGAATAGCTGTGACTTGCGACAGAAAGATAGAACGATTTACCACCCCCTCTGGGAATTGTTGATTATTTACTGAGTTCCATCGATTTGGAAGCTGGCTAGTTGAATTGGACTGATGGGAGTGCATTCGAAGGGGTTTAGCAAATGAAGAGAAGTCTTCTTCAAAAAGATAGGAGGCATCCAGACCTGCGGATTCGTTAATGTCATCGTCATCATCATCATCATCGGCACTACAGCCGGGAACCGGTCTGGCCTTATTTAGCAAGTCCTGAGGCTTGTTAAATTTTCCATAATGATTTGTTTTTTTCCGGGCATGGTCATTAGTATTGCGCCAGAGGCTCCTCGGCGGGAAATCGAACCCCGGTCTCCCGCGTGACAGTCGGGTATACTAACCACTATACTATCGAGGAGCCTATAGCGTTTCTAACAGATACACACAATACACAAGCAAATAGTGAAGAACACCAAACGAAAAACGAATAAGGAAATGCATCAGAGCCGTATACCATAGCGATAACATAACAAATTCACATCAATCGAATGTAATTGAGTTTAGAAATCGAATTCCTACACACGGCGGTGGCCTGATGGATTGCGCTTTGGTTCAATTTTTGGTGATTCTAACTGTCATAGCGTCAGTTCGAATCACACGTTTTGTTGTTCTTTAATTGCTCAATAGAAGAATTTGAAAACGGATCGGGTTACATGTGTGATCCTTGTGCTCAAGAGAGCAGATGGCATTGAGTTGGCCGCGAAATTGGTAGGACTCACTTGATGACTAGAATTCATGATTTCCTTAGTGCTTAAGGCGTTCAACATAAATTGCAGCACTAACGATCCTTTTTTTTCTCTGTAAATCTTGTAAATTATCACCATCATCATCATCGGCACTATAACTGGGATCCGGTCTTGGCCTTATTTAGCAGCTCTCTCCATCGGATGTCATCCAGTTTGGCACTCCCAGGCTCTGGTCGTTCTGGTCTACGCCATCCCTCCTTCGCAGACGAGGTCTGCCGCGCTGTCGCCTTCCATACATCCTGCCACAAAGGACTTTCCGGTCAGGCTCTTTAAATTGCCTCCTTCTTATTGTTTTGATTGCATCTCATCTAGTATTGCAAATCATTCGATATTGCTACCCATTGATATAAGCAACACGGTAATACAGAGAGGAGCTACAATTGGAGGCAATACAGAACCGGGTAGTCTGGGACAACTCGAATTGATTTTCAAGGGAAATTTTTATCCGACCACATAGGTGTAGAGATCCGTAGGAAAAAAGCTCTGCCCTAGACGCAGCCAAATTTCTTGGGTATATCCCATGCGACTGCTTAGGTTCACCATGGTTTTCGGTTACTGAAATTAAAACATTTCATGTGGTACAACCCACTACTTAGGAATGGATACATTCTTCCATCACCTTGTATAGGATGAACGATGAGGCTATTGACTAATGACCTTGCCCGGAAAAAAAAACCAATCATTATGGAAAATTTAACAAGCCTCAGGACTTGCTAAATAAGGCCAAGACCGGTTCCCGGTTGTAGTGCCGATGTTGATGATGTATAGGATGAACGATGAGGCTATTGACTGGTAGTTTTGCAATTTTCCTTTCTGTAAAATCTGTTAAATGTATGTGGTTATCCAGTATGTAAAAAAGGTTATAAGGGAATAAAATGTGCCGAAAAGTCTGTTTAGAACGATGGTATTTCATCTAGTTCGGTTGTTTTCTTGCTTTCGAGGCCCCGAGGGACGCAATTGCGGTAGCCATTGAAGATTGTAGTGATGTGGTCACAACTTGCTTTAAAGGATCAGGATCGAGTTCAATTTACAGAATGCATTTTTTTCTTTGGAGATAGGACAGAGTTAAAACCATCCTACCACATATTCAAACTTTTGTTACACTTCTATCGGTCTGGCTCAGAAAGATGGATAAAAATGTCTCCTAACCATTTCAGGAAATTTTGGTATGGGTGGTGTGCTAGCTCACTGGGTGGATCGGTATTGAGACCCAACCAACACCCCTTAAGGTAATTGAAATCTAGTTGACAGGATTGTGGCGACTCTAACAGATACACACAATTCACAAGCAAAATAGTGAAGAGCACCGAACCAAAAATCGAATAAGAAAATACATCAGAGCCGTATACCATAGCGATAACAAAAATAATTCACATCAGTGGAGTATAGTCGAGTTTAAAAATCAAATTCTAAAATCGGCCAGTAGCCTGATGGGTAACGCTTAGGTTCAATTTTGGTGATTCAAACTGTCATAGCGTCAGTTTGAATCACACGTTCTTCTTCACTATTATTTCAAACGCTATAGGATCATTTAAGGAGCATATATAACGAGGAAGAGAGATAGGCAACATGAGTCGCAGCTATGTTCCAAATAAAATTGAACTGGATATATCCGTCTTGGGTGGGAATTTTATTCCTCACTTTTGGAAATTGCGAAGTACTTGCAGTGATGAATTTAACATTCACGGTCAGAGGAGGTACTTGTGTTCCATTATAATATAAGTCCAGCTGTGAACGTTCCCCTATTCGGAATAACTTTTTAAACATTGGTTTAGATTCATTTGCTTGGTGGAAGGTGTTATTTTATAGATATTCGATAATAGCGTAGTGAAAATCTCCCTTCCCTAGTTGACATGATTAAAAATAGTAGTTGCAGGTAGAATTTAATAAAATGTTAACTGAGTTTTGTATTCCGCTTACCTTATATGTTAGGTTATCGAAAAAACTGTTCATGATGAAATTTAGAGTAAATAGGAATAGAATAACATTCTTATGCTAGAATACTACGAAATGTATTTTAAACTGAGTTCCCCCTCTCCAAATCTATTGTTTTTCAATACCTTATGTGCACTTTTGATTTATATTCTATAGTACGCCGCAGGCAGCATGTTTATTTGAAATCTAGCCAATATCTTGTCCTAGTTGTAAGCTTATTTTATGTTCATTCAAGCTGTATTAAAATATGATTTACTTACAATAGGGTAATCAGCAAAATATCATAGGAACCTCAATGATCCCAGCAAGTGTAGTTGTAGGAATGCGTCCTCCGGGGCAAAATCAACATAAAAATGTTGGTACGGGAACAATTGGACGGATGGTGATTGGTGGACAACATATGGTAGGAACGCGACCGACGAGCCCGGCGGTAAGTTTTTAAATTTAACATAACTATGTTTCGATTCACATAACAAAATTAATTTGTAGATAACACTAAGTGCACTAACCCCCGGACAAACAGGACCAGCGTTAATACTAAAAACTGAAAATGGATTTCAGTTATTACGCGTTGGAACGGCGTCTTCAAATCCAGTTACACAGACGATGGCGACGAATTCCACAAATCCAACGATACGTTTGCAAACAGTTCCAGCTGCTGTAAGTAGATTTACAGGGCCACCTTTAGCACTTCGTAAAACGATTGTAAGGTCCTCAGCACAGCATCAGAAACAGAAACAAAATGTAATTCGATAAATTAAACATTTCAATATTTTGTATGAACGTAAATATTGCATATATGATGTTTATGGCGTAATAGTATTCTTCAATATCCTCTGAATCTCTCTCTCTCATTTCGATGTTAATTTTTTTTTTTTTTTTTTTATATAATTTCTTATGAATCTCATTTTTTAAAATTTCATTTGGATTGTTTTTGAAAATTTGAACTTTTGTCGTCAGCTGTTTAAATGTCATACTTTTGATGAGCCAATCTATTACTTTTTTAACATTTGTAAATTAGTACTTTTGCCGCCGTTTATTCGAAGGATTCGACCTCTGTTAACTTTAATTTTTTTTTACAAAAGGAGCCCAAATGCGCAATGAATAGAGAGAAAAAATGACAATACAATATTATAGTACTTTTTTAAGTTTTGAGTTACTAAAACTATTTGAATCTCGACGTTTACTCGCAACGAACAATTTCTTTGCATGCCAACCGATATTTTCACTTTTGATATCATAGAACCAAACGGACAAATCTTACTTTCACGTGCCGGACACGTTTTGATTACAATTGGTTTGAAATGTATTTATTAGTCCTTGCGTTACATTTTGATTTACTGTTTCTTAGTGTATGCTTTTAGTTTACCATTAATAGTTTGCATATTTTGATTATATTTATTTTTAATTTATTGGTTTTGTGTGGAGGGCTGTGTGTATTTACAGTGTAGTTTCTGTTTTTGGTTTCGTGTAATTTTTTTTTCTCGGAATAAAAAAAAAAAATTTTTTTTTTGGATCAAAAAAATGTTTTTTTTTTTCGGATTAAAAAAATGTTTTTTTTTCGGATTAAAAAAATGTTTTTTTTCTCTGACTAAAAAATGTTTTTTTTTTCTGATTTAAAAAAATGTTTTTTTTTCGGATTAAAAAAATGATTTTTTCTTCGGATTAAAAAAATGATTTTTTTTTCGGATTAAAAAAATGATTTTCTTTTTCGGATTAAAAAAATGATTTTTTTTTCGGATTAAAAAAAAAGATTTTTCATTAATTTGTGTCGAACGTTATACGAAATTGAAATTCATGCTTTTCAAGACTACTTTGATGCTGAGAAATATACTATTCACACTGAAGTAGAGCTACCAGGAACTAAAATGAACACTTAGTAATATTCTACCCGGATAATAAAGAGAACTTGATCAAGATTGCTAACATCTACACGTTACGGAATGTTTTCTCACTAAATTTGAATTTACACGCGTCATGTGTTGACAATTCTCCCTTGGGTTTGGCAGTCAATGACAACTTGATTTTTTATTTCGAATTCAAACCAATTGTCATTCGTTAGATGAAAAGAAAACGATTTTGACTGATATTTTAGATTTATCAAATTCAGAAATTGTGGATAACCGTCCATATAACGACGAAGGCAAGTTAATCTTGTTAAATATGCTAGAAAGAAGACAAACCAGAGCTTGGATAAAGAGCAGGCGAAAAGAATGATTTTCAACGTTTTTAAAATGAAGATTGGATGAAGAATCCCTTTGGTTTTAACTTTGAATAAGTGAGTTATGTTTAATTAGCTAGCGTTCTTCATCAAACGAGGATTTTAAGCAAATAAATATGAAGGGTGCCCTCGTGAACAAGATAACTCGCCATTCCACGTAGAGGGAAAACTTATCAGAGCTTCATTTACCAGACAAAGTTGTCCTAATTTTGCTCTCCAATGTCTGGTGTCTACAAAGCTGTATAAAGGGGCTTAAGTGCAAACTATCCCCCAGTGAGTAATTGATTACATATTTTCCCTCTAAATTATTAATACTGTATCAATCAATGGACATATTTTTAGGAGGCTTTTATTTTCAGCATTGAATAGTCTCTGTATTATGACAGCATTTTAAAAAAAGCATTCTTGTACGGATATTATTCGTTTTCGGTTACTTTTAATTTTTCTTAATTTACAAGAACAAAAAAAAAACTAAACTACAAATGTATTTTTTTTTTGATTCGCTTTTGTCTTCAGTAGTCATTTTTTTACTGGTTCAAATCTCGGGCCGATTTTTATAGTTTGATATTTCAACATTTTCTAGTGTTTTGGTTAGTCACACCTCTACAGTGGAGACGCGATCCTTTCTGGTGGTGTCCATCAGAAATCCTACGACACGTGCTTTTCAGGCAGGTTGTCTTTCCTCATATACAAAATAAAATACCTATTGCGTCGGTATCGACTATATACAGGATATCCTGAAAGATTTCCTTTTTCGGTACGGAAAATCTCCACTGCGATATCGATTGAATTATTTATTCGATGTAGAAAAGATGTCCGCAAACTAAATACCATCATCATCATCGGTACTACAATCGGGATCCGGTGTTGGCCTTATTTAACAAATATCTCCACCAGTCCCGACTTCGAGCCGATGTCATCTAGTTTGGCACTCCCAGGCTCTGGGCGTCCTGTTTTACGCCATCCCTCCATCGCAGACAAGGTCTGCCGCGCTGTCTCCTTCCATACATCCTACCACAAAGGACTTTCCGGACAGGCTCCTCTTCGTTCATTCGAGCTAGGTGTCCCGCCCACCGGAGTCTACCGAGCTTGATTTTTCTTACAACATAAGCTTCAAGGTAGATCGGGTACAACTCATAGTTGTAGCGTCTCGGGAATCGTCCTTCCTCACATAAGGGGGCCAATAATTCTCCGAGAGACTGAACTGTCAATTCTTACCACTTGAATTATTTCGACTCTAAATAGAAGCGATCGCTACCTACATAGGCTGAAAAGTTTCGGGATTTTTAATGAAAACAAACGTTTTTTCGGGTATAGTTATATTTATTACTCAACATAGTTGCCTTCGAGGACGATACACTTGGTATAGCGATTTTCTAACAATTCAGTAGTATAAAACATCCAAGCCTTCGGAATACGCCTCGGTTTCCGCGATGATCTTCTCACTCGATCTGTTTCTCTTTCCCTGGAGCCACTGCTTGAGGTTTGGGAACAGATAATATTCGCTGGGAGCCAAGTCTGGAGAATACTATGGGCAAGCAACCATGTAGCGGTTCTACGAACCACACAACCCACTATAGGTTGAGATATCGTCGTTCCACCAAAGGAACATACTCACCTATAGCCATTACACGCGCCCACAGACACGTTTCCCAAAAGTCCTTATTTCCGACTTAGGTATCTGCCAGCCGCCCGACAGCCCATGGGCGAACCCACTCCATCTCGTCAAAAAGAGTAACGGCGAGTGGCGTCCATGCGGTGATTACCGAATGCTGAACGCAGCAACGACACCCGATCGATACCCGATAGCAAACCTGCACGACTTTTCCTATAAGCTGCACGTATGCGAAGTTTTTTCGACCCTCGACCTCACGAGGGCGTACCACCAATTATAGCGTTTGGAATGATAGTGAAGAACGTGTGATTCGAACTGACGTTATGACAGTTAGAATCACCAAAAATTGAACCAAGGCGTAACACATCAGGCTACTGGCCGTGCTTTAGAATTCGATTTTTAAACGTAAGTATATTCCACTGATGTGAATTGTTATATTATCGCTATGGTATACGGGTCTGATGCATTATCTGATTCGATTTTCGTTCGGTGTTCTTCACTATTTGCTTGTGTTTGTGTGTGTATCTGTTAGAGACGCCACAACCATTCAAATAGTAATTGGTCCAATTTGGCCATCGCATCCGAGACGTGTATGACGATGGGTTATCGCGATGGTACAGAACTTTTTCTTTGTCATATGGGGTCGTTTTTTTTCTTTATTTCGTCGTTCATCATCATCATCGGCACTACAACCGGAATTTGGTCTGGGCCTTATTTAATAAATCACTCCACCGGTCCCGATTTCGAGTCGATGTCATCCAGTTTCGCACTCCCAGGCTCTGGACATCTTCGTCTACGAAATCCCCCCATCGCAGACAAGGTCTGCCGCGATGCCTCCTTCCATACATCCTGCCACAAAGGACTTTCCGGGCAGGCTCCTCTTCGGTCATTCGAGTTAGGTGTCCCGCCCACCGGAGTGCTTGATTTTTCTTACAAGATTAACTTCAAGGTGGATTGCGTACAAATCATGGTTGTAGCGTCTCCGGAATCGTCCTCCCTCCCATATGGGGCCGACAATTCTCCTTAAGACCTTCTCGAACGCGGCTAAGAGTTCAGAGTGCCTTTTATTGAGCCCCCAGCTCTCGGATACATACATGAGTGCCGCGACGGTACATAGCGTTAAGGTGGATTGGCCTGTATCATACATCCATACATGAGTACTGGCAAGACCATAGAAGGCTTTGTTGGATTCGATCAGCCGTTCGCGTTTTTCTTCTTCCATATTGTTATCGGCTGATACTATTGACCCAGGGTAGTTAAAGAATTGCACTACTTCAAATTCGTGCTCCACTACCCTGATAGTTAGACCAACGTTAGGTCTTCTCTTCGCAGAAGTTGCCACCATGTACTAGTTTTCCCCTCATTAATCTGCAGTCCCAGTTTTTGTGCCGCCTGCTCGATATGGGTGAAGGAATCCTGTACAGTCGATTCGGTTTTACCGATGATGTCGATGTCATCTGCGTAGGCAAGTATCTGGCTGGACTTGGTGATAATAGTTCCTCTAGTTGTGACGCCAGAGTCACGGATTGCTTTCTCCAACGCCAGGTTGAAGAAAAGACAGGCCAGACCGCCCCCTTGTCGGAGTCCATTAAAGATGTTTATTGTTTTGGACAGCAATCCCGCTATTTTTGCTTGATTAGTTACGTTGGTCATGGTCAAAGTACAAAGCCGCATCAATTGGTTTGGAATACCGAACTCTCTCATGGCATTATATAGTTCTACCCTGGCTATGCTGTCGTAGGCGACCATATATTCTATAAATAGATGAAATTATGGAATCTTAATTCCTGACATTTTTCCATCGCCTGCCTAAGGGTGAATATCTGATCAATCGCTGATTTGCCTGCGATGAAGCCACACTGATATTGACCAATGATGACTTTATCGTATGGGGATATCGGGTCTTTTAGGATAGAAGAGAGTATCTTATAGGCGGTACTCAGCAATGTTATACCCCTACTGTAATGCCTCCCTTCTTATATATGTGGCAAATTATTCCACGACGCCAATCTTCCGACATCTCCTCTTGCTCGCATAAGTGCACCACGATCTCATGAATTGCGTGATGTAACGCTGTCCCTCCTTGTTTGATCAGCTCCAGGGGCTTTATTTGATTTGAGCTGTCTAATGGCTTTTAATGTTTCCTTAATCCTTGGTGACGGCAGTATTTGGTGTTGATCTTGCATTGTCTCGAATTCTTCTCTGAGCTGACCATTTAGCAATTCATTGAAGTGCACTTCCCATCGCTCTGGAATGCCTTCAGGATCGGTGATCAGATTACCCTCTTTATCTTTTCAGTAAGTGCCAGCGTGGTGTACCGCGTCATACTACGGATTATTTGTTGGAACTTCCGCGCCTGGTGCAGACCTCTCTCTGCTTTTCTCTATTTCACAGACAAGTTTTTTTTCCAACCTCTTTTCTTTTGTCTGTGGAGTCTTTTTTCAGATTCTCTGAGCTCTTTTTATTTCTCTTCGCGTACCCGCGTCCTATGGGACTGCTGCATTGCCCGGTATGCAACATTCTTACGTTCAGTCACTAGTTTGCACTCATCATCAAACCAGTCGCTCCGATCTCTACGACTACTGCCTAAGATGGAGTTGGCAGTACTAATGACAGTATTCTTAAGGCGTGTCCATTTCTCTTCTACGCCCGGCATTCTGGCCCTAGGACTTACTCTCCCTCCGTCGAGCTCTTCGAGGGCGAGTCTTAACGCATGACCAAAGGTGTTACTGGTGTTCTCATTGCGTAAGACAGCCGTGTTGATCCGAATCTGATCCGCGGATGCAATACGTCTCCGTAAGGCAATCCGCGCTCGGAAAACTGTACCAACAAGATAGTGATCCGAGTCGACGTTGGCACCTCGGTACATTCCTATCGCCATCAGGCTCGAGGAGTGGCGCCGATCTATCAACAAGTGGTCAATTTGGTTGTGAGTGGCTCCATCAGGTGATACCCAGGTGGCTTTGTGGATATCTTTACGCGGAAACCTGGTACTCGCAACAATCAAGTTCTTTGATGCTGTCGGTTCGATGACTCGTACTCCATTGTCATTAGTGTTCTCATGCAAACTATGGGAACCTGCGTAGTGCGTGAAAACCGGCTCCCGACCTATTTTGACATACAAATCACCAATAACGATTTTCACATCGTATCTTGGGCAGGCATTGAGGGCCCGTTGAACGTTATCGTAGACCTCTTCGTCGTTGTCAGCGGACTCCTCTGTAGATCCGTGAACACGCAAAGAGTGCATAGCCTTTCGTCTATTGCATTAAAGCTGATAATGGTAGGTTTCAGGTTTTAGCTGACTAGAAAGAATACCCCGAGCACATGGTGTTTTGCATGACAGCTATAATAAATGTCATACTCGGTTCCTTGAAAAACAACATTCCCCGTCCATCTTATTTCTTGCAATGCTGTTATGTCAGCCTTATGTTCGGTCAGGGCATCGGCTAGTTGCTATGCAGCTCGAGCTCTGTAAAGTAAGCGTAAGAAAATTCTCAAATCGTTTAGCCATTTTCGTTTCCGTGGTCGTCGTCGTGTATCCGGTCCATATCCGAGGCTTGATAAATTGGCCATAATAGTTTGTTTTTCCGGGCAAGGTTATTAGCCTTGTGCCAACCTTTCTCACTATGTTGCTGCATGTATTGGTTCACTACTTGGCGGGTGCAAAGTATCTATCCAAGGGTGTCACGGAGACTGCATGTCAACTTGGATTGAACAGGGACAAGGATCGTCCTGGCCTTCGCAGGGTTGAAAGCAATCAGTGACTGCCCTGTATGTTCGTGATTATCTTACGGAGCTTGGGTGATGGTCCCGGTCGAGAAAAAATAGCGTTTCAGGGCACTGCCTCAGCGCTATAGGTTCGCCTTTCCTAACAGAAGTAATATTAAAAAAAATCAAAACGATTCGATGCACTTGCTTACGATTTTCGCACTCGTAGCCTCTTTTGACCTTCCAGAGCGAGGTGCGTCTTCGGTGCTTGTACGACCCATTTTAAATTCCATAAACCACCAATAAACTGTTGTTCTCGAAGGAGCTGGTGTGGGATAACATTTCTGCAACCATTGCAATGATTGTTCAGAAGTTTTCCCCACCAAAAAAAAAAAACAATATTTGATTAAGATGCGATATACCTGTTGTTCCATTTTTACGAAGGCGAACGTAGCGTGACTCAAATTACTGTAACTTTTAAACGAATAAACGAAATGTCATGAAACTTCATACATAAACCAATAACAGATGAGTCTCTCGAAATGAGTCATGTTCATTTTTAGTGGCTCCACCCATTGAAAAATCCTGGGACTATTCGGCCCATATAGTATTTGAAGCTGCCAAATGTATGACGGTAAGGGATGCGGGAAATGCTTCACTTCATCCAATTTGGCCACAAATTACAAGGCGTATATTCATCCTAAAGTGGAAGGCAGTTCACATTTTTGGTAGCGCAGATCTAAAGAAGCGAAAACGTGCACTGGGACTCAGCATGGACCCAGTCGCAAGTACCTCCTTAAAATACAGACACAGCCTATCCTGCTTATTACTGTTCTATGGGAATCATCAGAGAATTTGTAAGAGATGCGGGAAATGCTTCACCATCCAGTCTGGCCATAATTTACGAGGCATATTCATCCTAAAGTGAAATGCAGTTCACATTTTTGGTCGCGCAGATCTAAAGAAGCGAGAACGTGCAGTGGGACTCAGTGTGGTCCCAGTCGCAAATCGTTCGAGATTCCCATTAAAATACAGGCACAACTTATCCTGCTTATTACTTTTTAATGGGTATTATTAGGGTCGTTCCTCAACAGAAATTGCATTGCAAATCACAAAAATTTGCTTCATTTCACGTTAAAAATTAATTTCATATGTACGGTTAAGCACGGAAGATAGTTATTTAGCCGAACTATAAGAATATAGAATCCTTTGTTGGAACGTGCGTTTCCTTGCTATAATCTCCAGGCATTCAGGACCAATGTACATATATACTGAGTGGTAGGTACGGTTACAAAGCCTAGACGCCCGAAGAAATACCACCCCATTAAGCTATATACTTCGTGAAATGGTTGGCAGAAATCCTTGAGCATCTTTCGGAGCTTGGTTGATGGACCCGGTCAAGAAAAAAATATAGCATCTCAAGGCGCCGACTCAGCGCCGAGAGATGCTATTTCCTGGGAGAAGTAAAATAAAAAAAATCATTTTTCCTTACCTTCTCCTTCTATTTGACGTTTAAGGGAATTTCAAAATTTCTTTTGTGTTAGGCATGTCATATTAAAAAAAAAAGTTATTACTTTTATTATTATTTTTTATTAACAAAATAATAACATAAAATAAATTACAATGCTAATCTTAATTAAGGAGCACAAGCTGCAGGGGCTTTCGGCTCTAATATTAATTGAATATTTAGTTAAAATAATAATGTGTATTTATATATATTTCTTCTATATGAATATATATGTAATTTATATAGGAGTATTATACAGTTTTACAAATTCGTTGATTCTTAATATATTTTCTGTATTTGGCGCTTTTAAAATTGATAAAGCAGAGTTGTTTTTAAAAATATCGTTTATAACCGAACTGGGCAGTGAACATTGTCCTTAAGCCCAAAATATGTTTTATGTCGATAACTGCGTTGTATGTTGTGCAAATCGGAGGATCTTCTCTGCGTAGTAGACGCTGATGAGTGACGGTTGTATGGCCTAAGCGGAGTCCTTTAAAATTTGGGTTTGCATCTTTTGTTGTGGTTGTGGGATATATTGGCGTGTCGTGTTCTGGATTAATAGTGGCGTAGTGGTGTACATATGATTTCCATAAGTCTTGTTCCATTTTTAAGTGAATGTTTTGAATAGCGTTGAAAAGGTCTTTTTTGGTGAACGTATCAAAAAAATGGAGTGGCGTCTTGCGAGCCATAGCTGCAGCTTTGTCCGCATGTTCATTTTCTTGTATTCCTGTGTGACCGGGGGTCCCCATTATCTTGAGTTTTTAAGGTGAACGAATGAGGATGTCTCTAATTTTGTTTATGACATGGACATTATATCTATTATTACGGATAGCAATAATAACTGATATACTATCAGTTGAGATAATGTATTTGCTGCAATTTAAGCTGCTTCCAGAACCGCATGTGCTTCTGCAGTGAAGATTGATGCTTGTTCACACAGTAGACCCATCTTCATGAGCAACTGCAAAAGAAACGCTTTGAGATATTTTGAAGCCGTCGGTGAAAAGTACCGTCCATCCTTTTGTTCTGAATTCGGTCGAGATATCGTTGAAGAGAGCACGGAAGAATTTGCTGTCGGTATTGCTTTTTCGGTTCGAAAAAGAGTTAACTTACGGGGGTGTTTCCATAAAAACATATCCTTAAATGTGTGCGTTGATTAAAAAAAAATGGAAACTGAAATTGGATCACTATTTACATCATAAGTAACCAACTCCTTTGTGTGTTTCATCTAATGAAAAATAACGCTCATCGGCTTCCTCTGTTCACTTAAGGGAACATTCGCTAAAATTGAAGAATAAAATAATAATTAAATTTTTTTTTAAACTGCTATTTATTGAAAAACTTTCTTTTGAATATTATAGTATATGTATTGAAGAACATAAACAAATGTTGTTGATGACTTGTTACTTCATATCGGCCGAAGAGTGTGCATCCCAAAAATCACATTTTAAACGGTTAGATACTTTTTGAGCTTCCTGAAAAAGATT
Source organism: Microdon myrmicae (assembly GCA_963931805.1). Lineage (NCBI taxonomy): Eukaryota > Metazoa > Arthropoda > Insecta > Diptera > Syrphidae > Microdon > Microdon myrmicae. The sequence continues at coordinate 140,963,474 of OZ007498.1, read as the reverse complement.
AAGTCAAATTTCAAAATGGATTCCTTTCCTTAGAATCTTCGCTAGGGAATATACCTAACAAATTATTTAAAAAAAAATTGTTTTGATACTTTATATAAAATTTTCTAAAAATGCTGAAAAATCGACATTTTTTTGGGTGAACTACCGCTGTAAAAAGGGTTGAATTGTATATACAGTGGAAAAAATAATAGAAACAACGGTTCAGATAACGATCAATAATCAGTAACTACGTACAATTTGGTTTTTCTTCGACACAAATTCTATACCCGAACCGTACCTAAAACTGCTTTGATATGGTGCATCAATTTGCTCTTATCAGTTTTTTGTTTTTGCCTAGTAGTAAAAAATGCAAGCGAAAGGGATATTTTGCCTGAAAAAAAAAACAATAGAAACAAACCATCACCACAGTCTTCAATCGTGATTGTGAAGTAAACTACTGGTTCGTCTTTATTGAAATCTTCGTAAATTTGTTAGACTTGTGTTTTAGTGTTTGTTAGAAAAAAAACAACGATAAAAATAAAATTTTGTGAAAATGGGTCGTGGAGTACATTGCACTAGTTCCGATCGTGAATTAGTTGATAAAAAAATTAAGAAATGACGGGAAAACAATGGATGAAATAGCTAAGCTAATGAAGTGCTCTAAGAAAAAAATATTCACAGCTCTTCATTCAGGTCCCAAAATGGAAACCAGAGCCAGAAAAAGAAAAACAACCTCACGATTCGACAGACTGCTAATCCGACCATCCAAGAACAAGCCGTTTTTTTCTTCAACGGAATTCAAAAATGACTTAAACGCACCGTGTACGAGTCGTACAATTAGAAATAGACTAATAGAAACGGGTCTTCCTGGGAGAAATCCCAGAAAAGTTCCATACTTGAGCAAGAAAAATATAAAGCAGAGACTCGTTTTTGCCAAAAAAACACCTCCACCGTGCGAATTGGAATAACATCGTATGGTCGGATGAAACCAAGATTAATTCGTTGGTCCGATGGAAAAATGTGCGTCAGACGACCAATGAACCCAGAATTCGATCCAAAGTATACGAAAAAGACAGTGAAAAATGGTGGAGGCAATTTACTGATTTGGAGGTGCTTTTCAGGATTTGGTAAAAAATGCAAGCGTTGGTCCAATGTTTCTTATAAAAGACAAAATGTGTGCTAAAGATTATGTAGAAATCTTAAACACCGTTATGCTACCATTTTCTGAAGAGGACATGCCTATTAATTGGGACTTTATGCAGGATAATGACCCCAAGCACACCTTAAAATTGGCTAAGGAATGGTTTCTTCAAAACAAACTCGATGTTATGGACTGGCCATCGCAGTCCCCTGATCGTAACCCAATAGAACACCTAACGGGCATTCTTAAGAGCAAGATCGGAGATTGCAAAGCCAAAAATAAGAAGAACTTTGGTTCAAAATAAAAGATGAATGGTACTCTATACCACCCGCGACTTGTACCAATCTAGTCAATTCCATGGGACTAAGATGCGAAGCAGTCATTAAAAACAAAGGTGCAACAACTAAGTATTAAAAGGATATGAAACACTTTTACTGTAAATTAATTCTTCACAAAACACAAACAAAAAAGTATATTGTTTCTATTATTTTTCCCAGGCAAATGCAAGGAAACTGGCGCGAGACTAATGACCTTGCCCGAAAAAAACAAATCATTATGGAAAATTAAACAAGCCTCAGGACTTGCTAAATAAGGCCAAGACCGGTTCCCGGTTGTAGTGCCGATGATGATGATGAAATGCAAGGAAAACCGGAATCAATATTTTTTTTTTTTTTTTTTTAAATTAAAAATTTAGTATTTTTTTATGTATTACACTGCACCAAATCTATTAGTATATTTTTAATTCTTATTTTTCCCCAAATACATTTTTGCTTAACGATTAATGTCGAAGAACAAGCCTGTTTCTATTATTTTTTCCACCACTGTATAGAAGTTTGTAGAGGTATATCCCCTAATATTTTGTACAAACGATCGAGTGCTTTTTGGTTTTTTTCAAATCGGGTAATTAGAGACTGCAAAATATGTCTGACGAGTTCAAAAATGTTGTTTCGAGAAAAACGCATAAAAAATTTTAGTTCGATAATGTATACAATAGAATGCATACATATAATTTATTTCGACTTATTACCTTAGTCTGCCATTCCTGGTGAATACTGTAGGTAACTTCCACCAGACGTTAAATCTCTGCAGGGACTTCTTTTTTCTATTCGAGCTCCTTTTGACCGATCGGTGCTCCTCCTGTTGGCATCAAAACAGCTTTCCATTCCCACGTTGAGTGTGTATACATTTTTTTCTATATCTCAAAATGGTTTTAGATAGTAATTCTCTGGTGTTTTAGAAGACATTTATGCAAAAAAAAAAAAAATTTCTCTTTCATTTTGAAAGCGAATGTTATAAGATTCTTATTAATTCAATAATAGATGTGTGAACGGAAATAGTTCTGACTGATAATGCGCATAGGCATTAGGAAAGAAGTAATTTACTAACCGCAAACGAGTCAGCATGTGCGCTTCCGCCCCGTGATCCGTACCATCGGATCAATTGTGTAATCCGTTTTGGGAATCTTAAATATACACAAGATACTCAATTGCACTATCGGTTCGCGCGTCAAGCCTTTTGTGGGATCCGAAGTAAACAAACGGATCACCACAAACGCGTCCGAGTGTAGTGCAGTGATATCTATGGTATTCGCGCCGTAGAGTGAAAATTGTGTGGAAGTGTAAAGTGCGGGAAAACTCATACCCTTTACTTTCCTTGCGTTTCCTCTTTTTCGTACCTCTGTTGCATCCTTTAGGCATCGATACTCACGATTGATTTATAATCTTTTGGGGCTTTTTGGTGCTCTGAGTGGCGTGTAATATTCGTCACGAAAGGGATGTGACCTAGATTTCGGCACGGATCTAGTGGGGCACCTACTACAAGGGCATAACACCTATAGTCGTTGCTTTCGCTTATCTACCGCCGGGTCCAATTTGCATCCTTTTCTGAGGCGGTATTGGTTTTCTGTGTCGCAATTTCAATGGAGCGGGAATTTCACGTCAATCTTGCAACATCCGTGGCCTAAGATGCAATTTCCCCTCTGTGTCTGCCTATGTCTGTAACCCGAAACCAGCAATCCTTGCACTTAGCGAGACCCAGGTAATAACCGATACAGATCTTTTTCATTTTACTATACCCGGTTATAACTTAGTGCCTTTGTTCTTTCCACATCGTGGTCTAGCTACATACATATGAAGTGATATTGCTTATCAGCTTTTGTCACAATATGGGCTCTGCTCCAATCCAGAATTTAATTTCTCGTGCCTAAAACTTCACTTTCTTTCTTTACAGAAGCCCAAACTTAAATAGAAACGCATTAACGAAATTAATGTTCAATCTGATTCTATCGATAAGATCTTGACCTTACCAGTGGTACCGGTATGAAGTGAGCGTTTTTTAAAGTAAACATTTTTTTAAAAAAGTAAAAAACATGTTATTCGAAGTATTGGCCATTGCACACATTTCGACCACCTTTCTGGCAATTTGTGGATACCACGCCAATAAAACCGATCGTCTTTTGAGGCAAACCATTCGGAGACCCAATTTTCGACTTCTTCGTAGGAATTGAAATGCTGTTCAGCCAATGCGTGTCCCATCGATGAAAACAAATGGTAGTCGGAAGGAGCCAAGTCTGGTGGGGTAACACTTCCAAGCCGAGAGCTTCTTTTTTTTCTTTGACGGATTTTGCTCTATGACTCGGAGCATTATCATGCAACAAAATTACCTTTCCGTGTCTTGTGGCATATTCTGGTCGTTTTTCGATCAATACATGGTTCAAATTGATAATTTTGTTGTCGGTAGCGTTGCGCATCAACTGTTTCGCCAGGTTTTAGAAGTTCATGATACACCACCCCCTGCTGGTCCCTCCAAACACAGAGCATTGTCTTTTTTCCGAACCGATCAGGCTTTGCAGTCAATGTTGACGCTTCTCCTGGATGATCCATTTTTCATCAGCAGTCACAATTCGATGCAATATTGACTTCCTTTCGTGTCATAGAAGCAACGTTTCACATGTGTTTCGCTTTTCCATCTGCCTGTCATTCAATTCATGTGGCACCCAGTTTCCACACTTTTGGATCTTTCCCATAGCTTTTAAAAGGTCAGAAATTGTTTGTTGTGCAACATTTAACATTTGTGCCATTTGTTTTTGACTTAAAGTGTCATCTTGATCCAATATTGCTTGCAATTCGGCGTCTCAAACTTTTTTGGTGGTCTTCCACGTTCTTCATTTCGCACATCAAAATCATTATCTCTGAACCGCTTAAACCATCTTTTGCGTGTTGCTTCCGATAGAGCATGATTACCATAAGCCTCGACAAGTATTCGATGCGACTCTGCAGCACTTTTCTTCAAATAAAAACAAAAAATTATTGCTTTCCGCACATCATCATTTTCTGGTACAAAATTCGACATTTTTAACTCAACGCTGCCGGATACCACCTCAGTTCCACCTCAACTTGAACATAAGCAGCACCCCATGAGCCAGATTCACTTACGAACGCGTACTGTTGCTCGGGCACTCAAAGAGCTAAACGCAAACAAATCCGCTGGTCCTGATGGCATTCCCCCAATTCTCTTGAAGAGATGTTCTTCTTCACTTTCTAAACTACTGCGGAAACTCTTCCATTTATCTTACTCTACTGGCCGTTTCCCAAATAGATGGAAGTCAGTGAACATTCAACCAATTCCCAAAAAGGGTGACAAATCATCTATTTCTTCTTTTCGATCCGTAGCACTAAGTTCTATTCTTTCGAAGGTTATGGAATCACTGATTAACCGTCAACTTTCGAAATATCTGGAATCAAATGACATCGATGACGGCCAATATAGCTTTCGTAGCAACAAGTCCACATGAGATTTAACGGCGTACCTTACCGAAAAGTCGAGCCATTCCATACACTACTTCGGCGAAAGCAAGGTTGTTGGACTGGATATCTCGAAGGCTTTCGACAGAGTTTGGCATCCAGCCCTTTTATTAAAATTATATTCATATGGACTGGACAATTCCCTGATTCAATGGATAAAAGACTATCTTTCTGGCCGTACAATCCAAGTGGTTCTTGATTGAGTCAAATCTACCTTCCATCAAATTAATGCAGGTGTTCCCCAAGGTTCGGTACTCTCACCCATTCTCTTCCTCCTCTTTATACAACCCAATCCACTCGTTTGCTGATGATAGCACATTGAGTTTCTCATACTCATGCGAACATTCCCCACGAAACTCTTCGAACGTCAATACTAATCAGCAGGTTATGCTTAATACATTGAATTCCGACCTCAACAAGATATATCAATGGGGATTATCTAACCGAGTAGAATTCAATGCCTTAAAAAGTCAGTGCTGCCTCTTGTCGTCAAAGGTGAACCCGAAAGTAAATACACTGTCGATGAACGGCACTTGCATCGACGAAGCCAACGAACTATCAATCCTCGGCACTCGAATTAATTCGACTCTTAATTGGAATGACCACATATTAGAAGCTGCGAAAAGTGCAGCCAAATGTATGCGGTTCCTTAAGAGATGCAAAAGATACTTCACTGCATCCAACCTTGCCACTATTTACAGGGCCTTTATTCGTCCAAAAATGGTGTTCATCTGCCATATTTGGTCAGGCGCATCCAAAACTTCACTACACGTGCTTGATAAGATACAAAAACGAGCAGCGAAATTGATTGGGGCCCCAGTCGTAAGTCGATCAAGTCCGTCGTTAGAAAATATGCGCCAACTATTATGCCTATCTCTTTTCTATAGGTATTATTACGGTCGTTGCTCAACTGAACTTGCTGAATGTGTTCCGCCCCATCAGACATTTTCCCGCGATGCCCGTCAATTTGTGAATGCGCATCAGTTCACGTTGAAAGTGGGCTTAGGCGCACAAATAAACATAGAGAGTCATTCTTTAGCCGAACCACACGAATGTGGAATGTTCTGCCTGATCATGTGTTTCCTGGCCGTTGTGATGTCCAGACATTCAAGACCAATATACATCGACACCTTCTTTCCTTATCCACTTCCTCTCCTTCCGCTCACACTGTGCTCTGACATTTAAGGGTAGTCCAAAATCAACCCTTGTGCGCACGTTTGAGTAAAAAATAAATAAAAAAAAAGGCGGTTTGCATTACAGAGTAGTTGGAGGCAACTAACTTAAAATCGAACTAACTGTAAGGATTATAATATTTTGAATGTTAAGAGGGATGTAAAAAATGATAGGGAATGGAATGGGAATCATTCGCCATTAGAATTAGAAAATCAACCTGTCAACATTTGATAGGAACAGATCTCGAAGTTGGCGCAAGACTAATGACCTTGCCTGGAAAAAACAAATCATTATGGAAAATTTAACAAGCTTCAGGACTTGCTAAATAAGGCCAAGACCGGTTCCCGGTTGTAGTGCCGATGATGATGATGATGTCGAAGTTATTGCCCAACCGGTTAAATTGTAAGAAGTCATTAAATGAACCTACACGTCTGCAGTGAGCAAGTATGTGAGCAACTAATTTGTGCCAGTGGTATGAAGTGAAAAATATTTGTGATTTTAATTAACTTATATCATTCTGTAATGACATTAGATGATGTGTAAAAGCATAAGGTAGTTAGGAACCTGGAATGATTAAAAATATATATATATTATTTTATAACATTAACCAGATAAGGCGCTAGTTATTATTAATCTACACAATCATAGAGCCTTTCTACACAAAACCAATGGACGAAGTTTTTCTATCAACATTAATTTGCAAAACAAGAATGACCTTATGTTTTAAATTATTTATAATTATGTATATATATATGTATACGATAAATGTGTAGATGGTTATATTATCCTGGTTCGTTGTTACTTAGTCTCTTAAACATAATCATATTTATTAAAATCTATCCGCAGTCACTGACAGCGACGTCCGCTAATAACATAATTGTAAATTCCGTATCGGGAACGAACGCTACACAGTGTTTTACTAGCCAAGCGAATATATCATTACAACAGCACCAGACATCGACTGCATCAGTAGCACCAATAACTGCCATTCAACACCATCAGATACAACAGCAACACCAACCACAAACACAACAAATAACACAAATTGTTCAACAACCTCAACAACAACAACAGCAGCAGCAGCAACAACAACAGAACACAACAATAATCAATAGCGGGATAAACAATCAAATTAACACCACCACACAACAGAACACAGTTGCTCAGGTAAAGAAACTACCGACAGTTTTATCCTGATTTTTATAATACCTCTAACAATATGTTATCTATCCTTTAGGGGAATACCAAAGAAAAATGCCGAAAGTTTTTAGCAAATTTAATAGAATTATCAACACGAGAACCTAAGCCTGTGGAGAAGAACGTACGAACTTTGATACAGGAGTTAGTCGATGCTAATGTTGAGCCCGAAGAGTTTTGTGATAGGCTAGAGCGTTTATTAAACGCAAGTCCTCAACCCTGTTTAATAGGTTTTTTAAAAGTAAGTGTGTATCATTTTATATGGTCTCATGTTTTGATGGTTAATTATTTATTTCCCATCTTATAGAAAAGCCTTCCTCTCCTACGGCAGTCCTTGTTCACGAAAGAACTCATTATAGAAGGAATTAAACCGCCACCTCAACACGTAATAGGTTTAATTGGTTCAACATCATTAACGCAGCAATTACCTGTAAGTTAAAACTCGATGTCCACCCAACGATGATGTTTCCATAAAATTAAGAAATCGTTATTATTTTATCTGTAGAAAATTCAAGCGCAGATCCGTCCAATAAGCCAGCAAACAACAACCATCGGACAAACTCAGGTTAGAATGATTTCTCCAGCAGGAACAAGGCCTGTAGGCCACACGACAATAACAAAACAACCGTCAAGTGGTATTAGGATTCAAGGACCAATACAAACTGGGGCACCCCGGTTAGTTGGTACTCAAATACGTGCTGTAAATGCATCTAATACAACGTCAATACAAGCGAATAACCCTCAACTTCAACCCGTCTCTCAACAGGTAAGAAATGTAATTTTAGTTTACTCCTATTTATGTTTACGACAACTCATAATGATCTTGTATTCATAGAATATTGTCCAAATTCGTGCACCAACATCGCACCTTAATCGATCACCAGCCACTGTTCAAATTCGTGCTAGCGGACCCGTTTCGAAGGCGAAAAATGTCGCTGGCCTGACACATGTGAAAGTAGGACAAACTCAAATAAAAGCTATTGGAGCGCCACAACAACAAATCATTCTACCAACGACAAATATATCGAACACATCAGTGTCTCACAATAATAGTCTAATAGCGTCATCGTCAGCGACAATAGGTGGCGTTAGCACTGCCGCCGTTTCATTATTAAATTCAACGAACTCTCATTTTTCATCTGCATCTATCTCAGCCGCAAGTGGCCTAAATGCAATTGTGGCTAATTGTAACTCCATTGGTGGTGGTCATACGATGACAAACAACACTGGCTTATTACCGGCCTTACCAACGCTTAATGCGGCATCAGGTACAATTATAGCGAATTCGGCTCCTAATAAGTTGGTTACAGTTAAGGCACAAATTGCGCAATCCGTTAGCAAGGCTTCGAATAAAAAGAAGCAGCTACAGGATGAGAAAGCTGCCACAACTGCGTCGTCCTTCTTTCAACAAGCTTCTATGTCTATGTCGTCTTCTATGTATGGAGACGATGATATCAATGATGTTGCGGCAATGGGAGGTGTCAACTTAGCGGAGGAGTCGCAACGTATTTTAGGTTCAACGGAAAATATCGGTACACAAATTCGTTCTTGTAAGGATGAGGTGTTCTTGCATTTGCCTGCGCTACAAACCCGAATACGTGCTATGATGGCGGAACAAGGATTCGAAGAGCCCAGTCAAGAAGTGGCTGTTCTCCTGTCACATGCGTGTCAAGAAAGGCTGAGAAATATTATAGAAAAGTTGATTGTGATAGCGGAACACAGAATTGATGTTATCAAAGTATGAATAGCTAACTGTAAATATATAAATACATTTTATAATTTAAAATCTTCCACTTTTAGCTGGATCCGAGGTATGAAGTAACTAAAGACGTACGTGGTCAAATAAAATTTCTCGAAGAATTGGATAAAGCGGAACAAAAGCGCCATGAGGAACAAGAGAGAGAAATGCTGTTAAGAGCGGCGAAATCTCGCTCAAAAGTTGAAGATCCTGAACAAGCTAAACTCAAAGCAAAGGTGAGTTAAACAATCTTGATGATCTCTCTCAAAGGGGAATGAAAGATTATTCTAGGCTCAGAGAGCCTTCAATAAATTACTAACATTTTATGACACTACTTTCTCATCAGCCCGTATATCTTCCTATTATACTTTAAGAGTTTTTTAATTCAAATTGTGTTGCACACAGAAATAATGTACCATATCTTTACCTGTAACATAAATATTGCACTTTGCTATACGCAAAATTCTGCAAAAACAATAATGTTGCATGCATATGGGGCATCTTTTAATAACGTTAAAACCGAAAGAATTCTTTCAGTGTAGCATCAAATATAATTCCTGCTACAACCAATGGAATCCTTTCGGTGTAGCTGTGAAACCTTATCACATTGTTGCTAAACGCATTTCCAGTTCTCATGCTCACAATTGCAATCTTGCATTTCCCACATTCCACCAATGCCCTACAAGCAAACCAAATCCCCATCACCTTGAAATGCATGCATTTCCCATTGCCATACCTAAAATTGCAATTCTGCAATTCCCACACCCAACATTCTCATCACCTTGATCACTCCAAAGCCCAATCACCTTCAAGGTAATTTTACCCCGGCACAAGCGTACTATTCGCTATGGGCAAATTGGATTCGCGTCACAGTGAATCGAAATTTTCCCATGGCCTTGGGGTGGAACTGCAGCCAGAGTGGGCATAAGATTACCACCTGGGGACGATTCACTGCAGAAAAAAATGCGACGTTGTGGTTCCCATCGTCGTTGGCATGGCCTTCGACTGAGACTAGCCCAGGTGGCTGTCTGGAGGACAGCTATGATCGTGGGACCGTATATTGGGTTTTGATTTAAGTTTTGAATATAAAAAGGGGAGCTCCGTTAGAATAGAATCAATTAGAATCAGTACACAAACAGGGGTGCATCATCTATTAGAATTGGAATTTAGCAAACAAAAGAAGTAGCGGTGGGTAAGTGTTGTGTAAACATAAATATACAGCAGTTGCAAAACACAATTTATTTATGTTGATATTCGCGTGATAAAAAGAAATTGCTTTTGGATTAAAAGTTTCTGTATTGAACAGCAGAAGAACACATGCGTACTTATCAGTAGAAAAAAGGAAAAAGAAGTAATGTAGATGAACGAAGTGAAGTAGATCTGACAGCTAACTGGCAGTGCCATCTATCGTCGCGTGGATTGCAAAAGAAAGATTGGTGGAAATGAATCCGTCCAGAGATGGTAAAGGAGTATTATACACATTACACACCCAACGCCCCTTCTCAATTCCACAATCAGCTGATTTGATTTAGTCCAAAAACATCCCTAAACGTTTGAAACAGCTCATGTGAGCTGGTAATCCCATTGACTTTGTTAAAGTGTCCACTGGCATCTCTTCTGAAGCAATAAATTCCAACTTCTCCGGCCGCTTCCTTAACGAAATGATACTCGATATTAAGATGTTTGGTTCGTCCTTGGAGCCCGAATAACTTGCAATCGTCTTGCACTGCGGTTGTGGTCCAAATTGTCACTGACCGTTGATGTAGTCCATGGCGCAAGGCTAATAACCTTGCCCGGAAAAACAAATTATTATGGAAAATTTAACAAGCCTCGGGACTTGCTAAAAAAGGCCAAGACCGGATCCCGGTTGTAGTGCCGAATGATGATGTTGTTGATGTAGTCCAAGTTCCTTTAGCAAGTTCCGTAAAAATGCAGCTTCTTTTGCAACAAAGCTGAGATTTACGTATTCTGTCTCTGTGCTTGATATGGTCACAATTCCGGTTCTTCGATCCCAAAGAACCGTTTCTCCTCCGTAGACAAACGCATATCGGCTTTGGGACTTTCGGTCATTGTAATCGCTTGCCCAACTGGCATCGGCAAATGTGTATAGATCCTGTGATGTATTATACAAAATCTCAGCCATTTTGGAACCCTATAGGTACCGCAGGACGTGTATTGCTGCTGCCGAGAATAACTGGAGAATCGAGATAATGCGTTAACTGCATAGGATATATTGGGTCTACTAAACGTGGAGAAATGCAATAGATTTCCTATCAAACGACTGCAAAGGGTTCTGTCTACCTCTTTTCGCTCTTCTTCGATTGATGATTCCCGTTCTAAACTCATGTTCGTCCCCATCAGTAATCGGTCTAGCTTGCAATTCTTAAGCCCGTATTTACCTAGCAGGCTGTTGATATATCCTTCTTAACTAATACGTAGACAGTTGGCAAGACGTTTTGTAGCGTTTCTAACAGATACACACACAATACCCAAGCAAATAGTGAAGAACACCGAACGAAAATCGAATAAGGAAATGTATCAGAACCGTATACTATAGCGATAACATAATTCCACATCAGTTGAGTGTACTTGAGTTTAGAAATCGACTTCGTACACGCGGCAGTGGCCTGAAAGGTTGAGCATTAGTTACATTTTTAGTGTTTCTAACTGCCATCGCGTCAGTTCGAATCACACGTTCTTCACTATCATCGCAATACGCGATAGTTTAACTTCCAGTCTGACACACAGTTCAGGTTGTCCTACATCCCTTATATCGAACTGCCAGTCAATCACTGCTTCAGCACACCGAACTCCTTTGGATCGCTCGTTGCTACCAATAAATCATCCACATAGACAGTAATCAATATGATTTTACCCTTTGCAACTTTGTTGTAATACATACATTTGTCATATTTGGAAGGAGTAAAACCGAGCATCTTGTGGGTAACGCCTAACCTTAAGTTCCATTTGCGTCCACTCTGCTTCAACCCATAAATTGCTTTCCTCAGTTTGCACACTCGATCTCCATTTCCGAAACGCTCCGGTTATTCAGGTCCAAATCCTCTTCGATCGCGATTGCCATGGTTAATCGGATCGAGCTGATATTTGCCACTGGTGAGTAGGTATCTTGGTAGTCGACACCTTGATTTGATTGATCCCCTGGCAACGAGGCGCCCCTTCCTCTTGTCAGTACTTTGAAGACACGTGTCTTAAAGACACATTTGGATTTGATCACTTTCCGATTCAGTGGTCTGTTAACCAAAGTCCATGTATTGTTCTTGAATAGTGTGCTATACCCAATTCGCTTCGCGTCTCGCCATTCCTCCGCGTCTTTCAATCAGTCGATTTCTTTAATTGTTTCCGGATCAGTGCATACCCGGTTCAAATTTTCTTCGGGAGTACTTGATGCATTCAGTTCATCCCACGACTCATTCGAATTTAAGTCCATTGCTGGCGTTTATTGATCAGAACTATTCCGTTCAATGCAGTCTTCGGGAAGTGCTCTACAGGTCTTGACACTATCTTGAAACAAGAATTGTAAAAATTATTATTTTTGGGTCTATTACCTTCCAACTGCCGCCTCAATGACTGAGTTGGTAAGGAGGTTGTGTCTTTCGTTTGATTGTGCAAACCTAGGTTCCACTAACTACTCTTTATTGTGCAGTTCGGTAGGTAGGGCCCCAAAGCCCAGCCACTCGGTGAAATATCACCCCATTAAGCTATGGGCTTCGTGAAATGGTTGAGCATCTTTCGGAGTTTGGCCGATAGGATCGGTCGAGAAAAATATAGCATCTCAGGGCGTTGACTCAGCGCCTTTCCTGAGAGAAGTAAAAAAAAAAAAACTGGACCTTGACGTCATTACAGAGCAATCTGATGTTTTTGCTCCTAATCACACATCGCCTAATTGGAGTCCGGGCTCTGAAAGATTTTGACTCTTCCGCATAACCAACAAGATTTTGACTCTTCCGCATAACCAACAAGATTTTGACTCTTCCGCGTAACCAACAAGGATGCCCTCCTCAGATTTGCAGTCAAACTTTCCAAGATTTGAGTCCCTTTTCAAGGTGTAAATTTAACCTCCGATTCCCCTAGGAAAACTCATTTTCGCTTGCTTCCGCTCCACAGCTCTTCCGGTGTGACATCGCTGTTACATTTAGTTGGACATCGGTTTCGCAAGAACGTCGCGGTATTAACCAATTCACCCTACATAAATTCAGACAGTTCACTTCCGTTTATGAGGACCCTGGCCATCTCGGTCAAAGTTCGGTTTACCCTTTCCGCGAAACCTTTCGGGCGTATGTGGTAGAGTCTTCTAGTGCAGGATACCACTTTTTTGCACGTATTTTTGGAAATCCTAACTGCAGTACTCCACCCCATTGACAGTCTCTAGTGTCTTGATTATTTCACCGGTCTGCCTTTCAGCAAATGCTTTAAAGGTTTTGAAGGCCTGAAGAGCTTCATCTTTTTGTTTCAGGAAGTAAACAAATATTTTTCGGGAGAAATCATCGATGAAGGTGATGGAGTTTCGCCTATCCTAGAAATTCTGTCCACATGGAATCGGACACACATGAGTGACATGTTCCAAGTTAATCCTGGAAAATAAGATGAATGCCAGGGGACAAATTATGTCCAAGAAGGCGCAAATTGTGACCAGGGGTTTTTCGCAAATACCTGTATATGATATTGTGGCGACTCTAACAGATACACACACAATTCACAAGCAAAATAGTGAAGAGCACCGAACGAAAAATCGAATAAGAAAATACATCAGAGCCGTATACCTTAGCGATAATATAACAATTCACATCAGTGGAGTATAGTCCAGTTTAAAAATCAAATTCTAAAATCGGCCAGTAGCCTGATGGGTAACGCTTAGGTTGAATTTTTTTGTGATGCAAAATGTTATAGCGTCAGTTCGAATCACACGTTCTTCTTCACTATTATTTCAAACGCTATAATATGCCCCAGTAACGAGACTGGTGCCCGTCGGGCTCCTAACGGCATTGGCAGCAGAACTGGAAGTGAAAATTCATCACATGGATGCGTCACGGCGTATTTACACGGCAACATCAACGAGGAATTATAATGGAGAGCCCAGATATGTTGAAAGAAGCACTGGAACACATAATCCGGACAGAGCAACGGGATTCACCAATCGTACAGAAAGCGATGAAAATGCTGAAGGACCTATCCGCAGGTGACAAACCGTGTAAAATAATCAAGCGCTTTACGGACTAAGACAATCCGGCGAAAGGAGGTATGAGCACGTATGTCAAGTAATGAAGAAACTGGGACTGAAACCCACAATCTCCGATCCATGCATTTTTTGTACATGGTTAACAACACTGAAGGCCTGGACACATCCAAATCAACCGATGTTAAATCCGAAGTACCGGGAACTAATTGGGTCATTAATGTAACTGTCGGTGGCGACCAGACCAGACATTGCGCACAGTATAAGCGTGCTGAGCCAGTTCAACGGGAACGAACGAAGAACACTGGGTAGCAGCGAAAAAAGGCGATCAGATATCTGAAGGGGACGTCAAACATGGCGCTTGTGGACTATGGCAATCATTTGGACGATTCGATATCGTTCCCGGGGAACGCGTTCAAGCTAGGGGGGAGCCGCAATCTGATGGAGGTCCAGAAAACAAAAGAACGTGACATTGTCGACAACAGAAGACGAGTACAGGGTGCTCGCAGAGGCGACAAAGGAGTCAATGTATCTGCGAGTAATTGGGATCGAGCTGGGAATACCAGAATTGTCAGAAGGTTTCATACATTGCGACAATTTAATCGCAATACAACTATCAACAACGACGAAGTTAGATGATCGCACGAAATATGTCAGGATCCATTTGATTCTTGTACATGAAACGGTACGGGATAAAGCAATCCAAATATATGCCGACATTTTGACGAAGACGCTACTCAATGGGAGGCATCAATTTGCTGTCGCTGCGACGTTTTCTCCTCGTTGCTGCTGGGGAAAGGTGATTGGTTTTGTTTCGCTCGAATACAGGTTGTGCAGCTTGTAACGTGTTCATTGAATTTGTCCGGCAGTCCGTGGACCATCTTCTTCGACAAAAGCATCTTCAAAAAGTTGATGTGTCCCAGGCTTTTATACCAAGACATAAAATATCCATAGTGAACCCTTGATGTTCCCCATGTACCTCTGCTTACCAGCGCCCTTTCATCCATGACTAAGTAGTACAAACAATTTATTTTTTCAACTCTCATCATCAGACGATCCGCGCTATTCCAGACTTTTGTTCCGGCGCTTTCAAAAAACACTCTGTAGCCTTTATCGAAATGAGGTTGTTTGTCAATTTTGGAAGTAGTAAGGTGTTGTACATGTAAAGTGGTTCCTTTCCATTCCCAACGCGAATGCCAAATTCAACGGCTTCAGTTCCCTTTACGTCTACAATGTGGTTGTCAGCTAATTTAACTTGATTAGGCTACTCAGTTTTGTTGAGAATGGCAAATCTCGACTCCTGAGCACACATGTGTGAAGGCGCTCCACGTTCCAGGCACCAGAATCGTTGGTTTTTCTCACACGTAAGATTTGCTGGTCGTGTACATTGTATATTCCTGTACAATGAAGCTACATTCATTTCCACTTTGGGTTTGCATGATTTGACCCGCTTTGCTCCAGCAGGCTTTGGCCATGTGACCCTGTATAACACATTTTCTGCAATTATAGGGAAACATTATTATTATCTCTCATCTAAGACTGATTTCGCTTTTTCTGGTGTCTTAGAGGTTTGAAATGTTTGGCACTGAGCATGTTGTTGTTTGAGTCTTCCTTTTTCTGTCGCCAATTTTTAATAATCTTGTGCAAATGGTTGAAACTTCCGGGTATTTGCTTTGGGCATTAAAAGTAGATCGTATATCCTTGTAGTCTTCTGAGAATCCATCGAGAAGCACTACAACCAGTAAATCATCATCCAACGTAGCTCCCCATTCCTTTAGTATGTTGGTTATGGTTTTGAATTCACGAACATATTCGCTGATTGATTGTCCTGCGGTCATTTCGAGGCTGGTCAGTTTGTGATACTTCTCAGTCTTTTGGGGTGAACCTTTCTTGGCGTAGCACTCTAACAAGAATACCTAGACTTCTTTGGATGTTATCGAAGTTGCTGCCAAGGAAACTATATTTGCCTTCATTGATGTAAGCAATTTTGTGCGGGCGTCCAAATCCTTGTCGTACCACTGCGTCTGCTCTACTCCAGCCGCTCCCGGGCGTTCGGGCTTACCCTTGACGTGTTGAAGGAATCTTCCACGATGACGCACGACTTCCACCTGTGCCTTCCATGTGATATACTTGTCCCATTTAGGTGCGGTATCCAGCCATGTGAGTTTGAGACACTCACTCATAACTGTTGAAACAAAATTGTGTTTTTTAAATGCCCCCCTATCTTCGTCGTGGAGTGGGGCCATATCCTCTGGAGATGCACGTAAAAAAAAAGAGATTGCTCTTGGATTAAAAGTTTCATTACTGATTCTTATCAGTGGAAGAGAGGAAAAGGAAGTAAAGTAAATCAAGGAAGTGAAGTAGAAATGGCTCCTCGATATTATAGTGGTTAGTATACCCGCCTGTCACGCGGGAGACCGGGGTTCGATTCCACGTCGGGGAGCCTCTAGCGCAAGACTAATAATCTTGCCCGAAAAAAAAATCATTATGGAAAATTTAACAAGCCTCAGGACTTGCTAAATAAGGCCAAGACCGACTCCCGGTTATAGTGCCGATGATGATGATGATGATGAAGTAGATCTAACTGGCAGTGCCATCTACCGTTGAGCAGATGGCAAAAAAAAAGATCAGTGGAAATAAAAAAAGGAGTGTGCACATTACACACCGAACAATTTATATCTTAAATGATTTTTTTCTTATTTATAATCATCTTATCATCTTATCTTCTAAGTCGGATCTTCTGGAGTAGGGCGTAAGAATATTCCGCCAGTTAAGCCTGCTCACCGTAAACGGTGATTAAACGCTCCATGCCAATCAGTCCAAAGTATTGTAGATAATAAATCCGCAACACAGTTATTTTTCTTGGTCATTGCACGAAGTCGATTTAAGACCGCCAACGAGACAGCACGTGCGCTTCTGTCTCGTGACCCGTACCATCGAATCAGTTGTGCAATTCGTTTTGGGAATCTTAAATATACATAAGGTAACCAATTGCACTACCGGTTCGCGCGACATATCATATTGTGGGATTCTAAACAAACAAACGGATCTCCACACACACGTCTTAGTGCTGTGAAATGTGCGAGGATATACACTCGAGTGATGTGCAGTGCGGGAACACCCTCTACTCATTCCATTCCTTTTGTCTGTTTTCTTTTTTTTCGCACCTCTGTTTGCGTCCCTTAGGCATCAATAGTCTCGATTGATTTATAATCTTTGGAGAGTTTTTGGTGTCTGAGTGGCATAATGTTGGTCATGGAAGAGATGTGACCTGCTTTTCGGCATGGATCTAGTGAGGCAGCTACTACAAGGGCATAACACATGTAGTGGTTGCTTTCGCTTATCTATTGTTGGTCCCGACTTGCATCCTTTCCCGATGCCGTATTGGTTTTCTGTGTAGGGCCACTTCAATGAAGCGGGAATTTCGCATTGATTTGTGTAACAGTCACGACTTGAGATGCAATTTCTCTTCTGTGTCTACCCACGTTTCTAATCAGATACCAACTATCTTTGCACCTAGCGAGACCCAGGTAATAACTGATACAGATATTTCTGATTTTACTATACCCGGTTATAACTTAGTGCATTTGTTCTTTCAACATCGTGGTCTAGCCACATACATACGAAGCTATATTGTTTATCAACTTCTGCCACAATATGGGCTCTGCTCCAACCCAGAATTTATTTTCTCGTGGCTAAAACTTCACGTTCGTAAGCATATCATACATTACTGCTTTCTTTACAAAAGCCCAAAGTTAGATAGAAACGAATTTGATGCTCTGTCTGATTATATCGATAGAATCTTGACCCTATATCCGCACACTGAAACCGTTATTGCGGGTGATTTTAATGTGCATAATTCTCAGTGGCTTCCTCACACACAACAAATAGTTCAACTTAACTTGTCAATGAGCCAAAACGGGTACCAGACATATATGGTCATTTCGCCAACACATTGGACCTGTGTCTCACATCCCACCCAAACAAATACACAATTGAAGTTTCTTCGCCCTTGGGCATTTCAGACCACTGTGTCGTGTCAGCTAAATTTCCTCTAATCAACAGTAGCGTTAATGAGAAAGCTCCCAAAAGAACAGTATGGCTCTACGAGAAAGCAAACTGGGAAGGTCTGAACTACTTTTTTGGGAGGTTAAATTGGTCGTTATTTTTCCTCAATAATGATGTTGACTCTATAGCGGACACATTGACAGACACGATTCTACTTGGCATGCGGACCTTTATTCCACACAGAGTAAAGAGTATCAAACCCAAGAGAAATATGTGGTTCGCTTCCGTGTGCAGAGAAGACATTAAAGCTAAATAGTTGAGCTTCCGGTTGTATAAATCAAACAAAACTAAAGAAAACCGGAAAAGATTTAAGAGAGCTAGAAACGACTGCAATGCGTATATTCAACGCGCAAAGTTCTTGCATGACCAGAGAGTGGGACAAGAAATACTTCACTCTCCCACAGGTCGTAGAAACTTCAGGGCATTCGTGAAAAACATCTAAAACTCAGTCTCTTCATCCATTCTATCGCTTATAGTCGATGACAAACCAGTCACCACTGCAATAGAGAAGGCGAATCTACTTGCTGCACATTTTGCAGCCAACTCAACGATGCCTGATACCACATCATTTCCACCTCAACTTGAGCATAAACAGCACCCCATGAGCCAATTTCGCTTCCGAACGCGTACTATTGCTCGGGCACTCAAGGAGCTAAACGCACACAAATCCGCTGGTCCGGACGGCATTCCCCCAATCCACTGCGGAAACTCTTCCATTTGTCTTATTCTACTGGTCGTTTCCCAAATAGATGGAAGTCAGCGAACATTCGGCCAATTCCCAAAAAGGGTGGCAAATCATCTCTTTCTTCTTATCGACCCATAGCACTAACTTCTATTCTCTCCAAGGTAATGGAATCAAATGACCTCTTCAATGCCCGCCAATATGGCTTTCGTAGCAACGGGTCCACAGGAGATCTGATGGCGTACCTTACCGAAAAGTGGAAAGCAAGGTAGTCGCATTGGATGAAAGCAAGGTAGTCGCATTGGATATTTCAAAACCCTTCGACAGAGTTTTTCAAAATTGGATTCCTATGGAGTAGACAATTCCCTGATCCAATAGATAAGAGACTACCTTTCTGGCCGTTCAATCCAACTGGTTCTTGATGCAGTCAAATCTACCTTCCATCAAATTAATGCAGGTGTTCCCCAAGGTTCGGTACTCTCACCCACTCTCTTCCTGATCTTTATAAATGATCTCTTGTCAAGTACTCAGAACCCATTTCACTCGTTTGCTGAAGATAGCACGTTGAGTTTCTCATACTCATACGAACACTCCCGTCCAAACTCTTTGAACGTCATTACCAATCAGCAGTTTATGCTTGATTCATTGAATTCCGACCTCAACAAGATATATCAATGGGGATTATCTGACCGAGTAGAGTTCAATGCCTTAAAAACACAGTGCTGTCTCCTGTCGTCAAATGTGAACCCGAAAGTAAATACACTGTCGATGAACGGCACTTGCATCGACGAAGCCAAGGAACTATCAATCCTCGGCACTCGAATTAATTCGACTCTTAATTGGAGCGACCACATTTTTGAAGCTGTGAATGTATGGGATTCCTTAAGAGATGCAAAAGATCCTTCACTGTATCCAACCTTGCCACTATTTACAGGGCGTATATTCGTCCAAAAATGGAGTTCAACTCCCATATTTGGTCAGGCCCATCCAAAACGTCACTACACGTGCTTGATAAGATGCAAAAATGAGCAGTGGAATTTATTGGGAACCCAGTCGTAAGTCGATCAATTCCGTCGTTAGAACATAGGCGCCAACTATTATGCCTATCTCTTTTCTACAGGTATTATTACGTTCGTTGCTCAACTGAACTTGCTGAATGTGTTCCACCCCTTCAGACATTTTCCCGCGATGCCTGTCAATCTGTGAATGCGCATCAGTTCACGTTGAAAGTGGACTTCAGACGCACAAATAAACATTCAGAGTCATTCTTTAGCCGAACCACACGAATGTGGAATGTTTTACCTGATCATGTGAGATAATAGTGGATTTTATAATTTACAAAACACAACTTTTATTTTTCTTATTAATAATACTTTATTAACTTAATATACTTAAAACTAATTCTTCTATTTTAAATTGCTCGGAGGCTAGTGGACGACTGACTTACATTTGTCACTTCAAAACTTTTCTGACTCGAAAACACAACTAGTGTTTACATATTCGAGATAACGATTCATAAAACGAATTGGATTTGGGTATTGTATACATTTTCGGGATAGCGTAGGGAAAGGAATTGGGTTTAGGTTTTGTTTGTATATTCAAGATAACATAGGATCGAGGAATTGAGTTTGAGCATTCATTACATTTGAGATAACATAAGATAGAAGAACAGAACTGAAATATTGCTTACAATGTGTGAATGCAATGTAAATAGGATTTAAGATAATGTTACCATTCCTTTGGAGGAAATTATTTCTATTTTTATTTTCGGCTTGTTTTGCGGTTAGGCTTTTGAGGTTCTTATCTTGAGCCTCAATTAGCGGGCACTTGGGTGGTAGGTATGGTTAACATAACCTGTGTTTCCTCGTTGTTGTGATGTTCAGGCATTCAAGACTAATGTACATCGACACCTCCTTTCCTTATCTGCTTCCTCTCCATCCTTAAAAACAAATTGCTTGCGTTGGATCTCGTAAAATGTTGCCAATTTCGAAGTGGTGTGAATGCCAACGTGGTTATTCATTTGAAGGTATTTTTTTCCCAGAAGGAATTTTATGGAAGATCAAATTGTCATGGCATTTTTGATTGACATTTCATCATGGAAACATTTATTTCTACTCAGCACCTACAAATTATTTAGCTGTACTATTTAAATGAGCGTTCTCCAATTAACTTATGATCTTATATAATTGGTGTATTGAAAGCATAGTATACCACCGGCAAATTTGAAACCCAATTTTCATTATTCGATACCATGTGACCAAATAGACTACATCCAGCAAAAATATAATAACAAGCTAATGCAAATTTTTTGTGATCATCATGGGTAGTTTGAAACGTAATAAAGCTCCTTTAAGAAATAAGTAAATACATTTTCAATCTTTTTTTTTTTTGCAAAATATAAATATAGTAGTTCCAAAACTATAATAAAAAATATGTAATTAGAAATTTAACTGTTTAGCATTTATGTTGTTGTAATTTTTCTAGGCTAAGGAAATGCAACGAGCTGAAATGGAAGAACTACGACAAAGAGACGCAAATATGACGGCGCTGCAAGCAATAGGACCAAGAAAAAAAGTTAAACTGGACGGCGATCTAACAGCAATAGGCACAGTAAGTTAAATAATAAAATTGAGAGTATTATATTTAACGAAAACGCTTTCAGCCATCGGGTAGTATTGGACTCGGTTCATCTTCAACAGCTACGGCACAACTGAGGCCACGGATAAAGCGTATTAACTTAAGAGACATGCTCTTCCTGATGGAGCAAGAACGGGAAACGTGTAGAAGTCAAATGTTGTATAAAGCATACCTCAAGTGATCTATAGTGTTCTCGTTATCAGCATCATTTCCAACCAACCCAAGAATCTTAGTTTACTTTTACACGACCTTCACTCACTTTTTCGTCACACTGACTTCGTTATTATTATTATTTTTTTCTTCCTTTATTTGCGTTTTTGAACGCAGTCCGTTTATTGGACGGTTACCTATTTTAATAGAGAAGTTGTTTAAAGTTCGTTTTTGTTCTTTTTAAATAATTCAAAATTTTTGTAAGCCTATTAAAGTATATAGACCATTTTTTATGTAAAAAATTTAATTATGATGGACAGTAGTATCAGTAAAGATTCCATCGTGATCGTTATGAAATTCGTGCATGCCTTTCATGCTACAATTATGTAAGTTATTATTGTAAATGTTTTGAATTTACTCTTAAATTATAGGACCTACCACGCTCAGATGTGAATAAAATACACGAAAGTAAACAAAAAAAAAAAAAAGAAACATTTTATAATTTCAAGGGCGATCACTTTTCCTGGGCACCGATTCCTTTTTTCCTTCTTTTTCTTTAAATCATTAACAAACTAGGTTCTTAATGTGTGTCTGAGAAAGGAAGAGAATACAAAATAAAACTAGGTGTACTTTTATTTACAAAAAAAAAGAGAAATAAATAAAAAATTACAACAAAACTAAATGTAATATAATATATGGCCTTATAACGAAGTATTTAAAATTAAATTAATCCTTTTTTATCATCGACGAAATGTGTAAGAAAATAAATGTTTTCTACTGTGAAACTTCAGTTCATTCAATTGAAAGGTTTTCCCTTATATAAATATGTAAAATAATTATTCATTTACTATTGATAAGAATATGTATAAAATTAAATTTTATTATATATACATCAATATATATATATAATAACTTCGGTTTTAAACCATAAGGAAAAGGATTAAGAAAACAAGAAAAATTAATACGTTTTTTATATATATATACTAATATTAAATTAACTATATTGAGGGATGTTATGTTCTGATTTCCGAAAAACTTTATAAAAAAATATGTATGTGTATATATACACATATGTATGTATACGTAATTAACAGATAAAAATATATCAATCATTTATATATATATACATATGTATATAAATATGCATATATTTCAGATTTAAATATAAGTGTGTATATGGATAAATGTGTATATATAATATATACACATGTATGCGTATATTTACATATATATATTTATATATACATAAAGACCGCCGATGAGAATCGAAGGTGCATTGTGAGATAATTAGATCACCGAAATAAAATGAAATTATGTAAAATTAGCATGTAAATTATTTAAGATATCGCTTACGGTTAGTTTACCAACTAAATAAAATATATAACAATAAGAAAAAATTATTGAAAATAAATTAAAATTTCATAAAACAACATTACTACGTGCGTAGTTTGTAATTCGAGAAATGTCTGCAAATAAACAAACAATAAAAGGAAGCAATTATATACAACAGTAATTAAGTTTTGTAATTGATTAAACAATAATTTTGTTGTTGTTTCTCTTTTTGTATATTCGAACATCAAAACAACACTTAAATTATTGAACAAATGATGATCCCCGAAATGAATAAAGGATTAAACAGATAGTAATACTGGAGTAATAAATAAACACATAACAGAAGTTTATATACACTATAAATATGGTTGCGTAAGTTTTACTTGTAAGTTATGTACAATTGTATTTCAAAAGCAAAAACAGAAAAACAAACTGAAGAAATAATAGGTGAAAATTAAAGAAAAACTAGTTTCAATTTAAATGTGTTTTTAAACAATACCGTTTCAATTATATATCACTCTGCTCCCTAACAGAATTTGGTACATTTTATTTATTTATTTATTTATTTATGTAATCGCCTTTACGAGCGCAGTAACAGAATTTGGTACATTTTATTTTTTTATTTAATCGCCTTTACGAGCGCAGGGCACTTTTGACATCCGGTTTCAATTATATACCACTCTGCTCTCGAACAGAATTTGGTACATTTTATTTTTTTATTTAATCGCCTTTACGAGCGCAGGGCACTTTTAACATCCGGTTTCAATTATATACCACTCTGCTCTCGAACAGAATTTGGTACATTTTATTTATTTATTTATTTAATCGCCTTTACGAGCGCAGTGCACTTTTGACATCCGGTAGTCGTCTCTTGCATTGATTCCGATCTCAAAGCAGATATGTTTTTCTGCATCACTAAACTTTACTCGTCCTGTAAATGAGCTAAAACGGGATCTCAAAAATGACGGTATTTTGTGTTTGTTCCTCAAATTTGTTCCCAATGAATATATTATTACAATATAGGAACCGGGAAGTTTATGACCTCACCGATTCGGCTGCCCCATCGTTCCCTCTCCTTTGCACTCTCCTACCACGATTGACGATCCGATCCGATCTCCTCAAGGCCAAACCTAACATTCTCCTCTCATCTCCGTCGAGACCGCTCTTTCCCATTGGTCTACCGTCGAGAATTCTACGCACGGCCCTATCGTTGCCCATTCGCCGCACATACACGGCCCATCTTAATCTTCGTGACCTGATTACTCTCACTGTTGTAGTAATCACTACTGTACGCTTGCGGTATAGCTCTTCCAATTCGTGGTTATAGAGTTTCCTCCATTGTCCTGCCTCTTTGTCATATTTACCGGCAAAAATATTCCCTAAAACTTTATTCTCGAATACGCCGAATTTGTTTTGTTCCCGATTTGTGAGAGCCCATGTGTCGCATCCGTATAGAACAATCGGCATGATTATGGTTCTATAAACACGGAACTTTAAAATACGTGATAGCAGTTTGGATTTCAGCAGTTTACTGACTGTGTGCCAACTATCCTTTCCGGAATGCAGTCTTTTGTTAATTTCCTTCGACATTTCATTACTGGCCTTCAGTATTGTTCCCTGATATTTAAAGTTTTTAACTTTTCTAAATAACTTGCCCCTGACGTTTATATGTGTTCCCTGAGACCCACCTGCTCGCGCCGTCATCATATATGGGGTTGTACCACATGAAATGGCCGATTTTATAGTAAACAATTTAAAAGCCACTATTATTTTTCCGTAAATTTTTATTCAATCAAAAAAGGATCCGTTGGCATCTATGACATTCTCCCTACTCCCAACGTGATACAAGGTCAAATATTCCTTTTTCGTAGAAGTGCTGAATTTTTGAGAGCAATGAAATCTTCTAAAGCTTTATGATCTCTGATCGGTTCCGGAAGACCTGCCGGAAATTTGAATCCAATTTACGGAAAAGATTGTGGTCCGTTGGGGAAATGTCAAGAGAGTACGGTGGATGCGGAGGAATTTCAAATCCCAATTGCAACTGTTTTTGCATCGTTACTTGCGACGTATGGGGTCTAGCATTGTCGTGCAAAAGGACCGGACCGTGCCTATTGACCAACGCAGATTGCTTTTCAACCAACATAGCATGCATTATGTCGATTTCCTCACAATAGCGTTTATCGTTTCTCCTGGTTGAAGAAATGAAAAAGTGTATTGGTCCTTTCGATGTCCACCAGATTGTCACCATAAACTTTTTTTGGGTGAAGACCGTGCTTTGGGGTGTGTTTTAGCTTTTCACCTGCATCCAATCACTGTCCAGGTCTATTTCACACAATCCACTTTTCGTCACTATCCGGTACAAAAACGGTTCAGTTTGGTTTCTTAATCTAAGCGATGCGCAGATTTCCAGGCGCCGTAGTTTTTGGGAGTCGGTCATTTCATTGGGTATTATCGAGTTTCTTTACCTTTCCTATGAGAGAAAGGTGTCGACTTATTGTCATTGGGGATACTCCCATGCTTTGTGCAATCTCCCGCACCGATTTCGTTGGGTCCACATCCACCGTTGCGCTTAACACATCGTCGTCAACTAACGTTTCCGGCTTCCCACGTGGTTCATTTTCGAGGGTGAAATCTCCCGAACGGAATTTTACAAACCAGCATCGTATAGTGCGTTCGTTTACCGCTACATCCTCAAATGCGTCAATAATGTTTTTCATTGCCAATACCGCATTATGGCCCATTTTAAATTCATAAAGGAAGATAGTTCGAATTTGAACTACGGACAGCATGGTAATGTTGTAGATATTTTACACAATTTAATATATTATTTTAATAAATAAGTAATATATGTAAGGTAAGTGGATTGACTTACTTGTATTGACCGTGGAGCGGTCGCTGCAGCTGCTGCTGTCTCTGCTGCTGGCAGGTTGCAGGGGGCGTTGAGCTTTGTGCTCCCCTGTTCAGCTTGTTGGATTATTTGTGGAGGCAGGCGTAACTGCTTCGTAATTAGTTATTTTAGGGCGATTAGCCGATGTTATCGTCTCGTTCTATTCCAAAATATTTTGAATTGCGATATTTAAGTCTTCATTTGATGGTTGCTCTTTCACTGGTTGTTTAATCTGCGGCTTAGCCACAATTGTATCTGGCATAGACGAATCGGGTAAAGGTCTGATACGTGGTCGACCAACTTTTCGTCGTATTGTAAGGGAATCTTGGGAAATTGTTGAATGTTTGTTACTCTCTTGTGCAATATTTTAACGACGAATGAATATTTTTTTTTTGTTTTCGCCGTTGACGTTTTGTTTTTATTCGGCGCCAACGCCATTTTTTATTATTTTTTCCTGTCAAGTAGAATTTGCATAAAGTAGTTTATGCAAATTAACTACTTGACGATTTTTCTTCTTTTTACAGGTAGGGAGGGGAAATTTGCGGGAATTAGTGGGTGTTAGGCGAGGCAAAAAAATAACTGTACTTGTGACGAACCCTAAAATTCTCACACGTCAAGCACACGTACCACTTTACTTCATAAAAAAAGAAAATTTAATGTTCACCCGAGAACTTCTTATTTCTGACTGAGCGAAAATCGGAGATTTCGTATGGTACAACCCAATATTTTGTTTTGTCGTCATTTATTTCTAGGCCCACCTATTCTGTCGCTTGCATGATGATTTCATTGTTTTATCTTACAGTTTCTAGATTATCGCCTAAAACAGCGGTGTTATCTGCATTTGCGAGCACCTGTGTGACGCCGTTCAGGGACGATCCGGCCATGTTATCGTCTTGTACCTTTCTGATGACATACTCGAGCACAAGGTTAAAAAGATATGGTGAGAAGCCATCACCCGGGAGATCGGGGTTCGATTCCCCGTCGGGGAGCCTCTGGCGCAAGACTAATGACCTTGCCCAGAAAAAATAAATCATTATGGAAAATTTAACAAGCCTCAGGACTTACTAAATAAGGCCAAGACCGGTTCCCGGTTGTAGTGCCGATGATGATGATGATGAGAAGCCATCCCCCTGTTTTAGTCCGTCGCGGATTTCAAATGGTTCTGAGAAGTGGTTTACTATTCTAACTCGCACTTTGTTTTCGTTCATGCAAATTTGAAAGGGGGCGGCATATTTTTTCGGGCCTCCCAGCTCAACCACAATATGGTAGAGTCTTTGCCTTGCGACTGAGTCGTCGCCTTTTTTGAAGTCAACGAAAAGTTGGTAAACCATTTCTCCGTATTCCCACTACTTTTCCAACAATTACCTTACTGTGAACATTTGGTCGCTCACTGACCGGTTCCTACGGAATCCGCACTGGTAGTCTCCCAGTATTTCTTTTGCGTACGGTGTAGTTCTCACCAGTATGATATTTGTTAGTATTTTGTATGTGGTTGTGAGCAATGGTATTCCCCTGTAGTTTTCGCTCTCAGATCTGTCGCCTTTTTTGAAGATGGGGATGACTATTGAGGTTTTCTATTCTTCCGGAGTTACTTCCTTATCATATATTGTTTTGATGAGTTGGTGGACCTTTCGAGTTGGCTCTCCTTAATGCTTCATAAGCTCTGCCGGTATGCAATCGACTCTGGGAGCCTTGCTGTTTTTCAATCGATTTATTACGTCCACAACTTCGTTGAAAGAGGGCTCTAGAATCGTATGTACGTTTGGTGTGTTTATTTGTGGTTGATGGGTGCTACCATTAAGCAGATTTTCATAGTACTGCTTTTATATTGTGACGACATTGTTTGTTTCTGTGACCAGACAGCCGCTTGTGTCTCGAATTATTTTGGCTCTCCCCCGGTAGCCATTTCTAATTGAATTTATGTCGACATACATTCCTTTGATGTTCTTTGCTGTGGCATTTTCTAAGATTTTTTCCATCCGAGCCTTTTCCCATTCGCATTGTGTTTGTGACACCAGAGGAATAGGATTGCTGTGTTATATTAGAAGCAGGTGGTGAATTATAATTTTGGAAGTTTTGCTGCTGCGGTTGTGTGGAAGATAATGGAGAAACACCGAATTCATTTCCCCCTTGATACACCGATGTCGGAACATAAGGAGCTTGCTGATAATTCGTATTCGCACCTTTACCGTTGCCGATATCGTTATATGTAGGAATATTTATTGGCAG
Organism: Microdon myrmicae; assembly: GCA_963931805.1. Lineage (NCBI taxonomy): Eukaryota > Metazoa > Arthropoda > Insecta > Diptera > Syrphidae > Microdon > Microdon myrmicae. Next base: position 140,935,264 of record OZ007498.1, on the reverse strand, counting down.
TGTAGAACTTTGCGTTGGCTCTTGTTGTTGCAACGCCTGTAAAGTTGTCGGAACACTGCAGGTCCCCCAGCCATTACTGGTCAGAGGAGTAGTCATTTGATTTACAATGAAGTTTGTTGGCTGAGATGGGCTACTGTAATGTGGTTCAGTGCCGTTCATTTGCGATTGACCTTGTTGCTGGTAGTCCTCGAAGGTAGGCACGTCGATATGCCTCAACTTGACCGGTCGGGTTGTCGCTCCACTCGTGGAATCCGTTGCTGTCGGTTCCGTTGACCGCGTAACCAATTCCACCAAGCTGTTCATGAGCTTCTGGCTGGCGTTCATGGCCACAAGCAGCCTCTTCATTCCTGGTTGCTCCGCTGTTAACGTTGTAGTAGTTGCCGTTCCCAGGGTGTCTCCTGACGTATCTAATGCGATGGAACCTGTGCCTGTTGCCATGGTCAACCGCTGGTTGAGCTTGCTTTGCAGCGAAAGGTATCGCTCCTCGAATTCTGCTCGCTCTTCGATCTCCCTGTCGATGTTCAGTTCCGGGTCGTTCTCTTCGATACATTCCTGAAGGTTCTCAAAAGATTTGAATGAGTCCTCCAGTTTGCGCAGTCTGCTTGCGACTTCCTCCCTGGTCACCTCCTTTGACTTGTCCGCGAACTCCTCCAACCGCGTGAGGAATCCCTTGATGACTCCTCGTCTCCGTTTCATTGTCGGAACAGTCATGTCGCCGGTAGCCATTGCAACTTAGTTTGCCCCTTTTTTCGATGCTTGTGGATCGAAGGGCCACTAGCTACTTGATTCCGATTCTTGTGGATCGACTGTAGGCTGGCCTTAGGATTCTACGCAACTGAGTGCGCTGCTGGTTGTGGCTAGCTTTAATCGGCTGGATGCCCGTCTGTCTTGTTGCTTTGCGTTGCGGTTGAAATGCTTGGGTCACACGTTGCACTGCAGGAGAGGTTGTCCAGTCGGCAGTTGCTGCGTTTACCTCGGATCGTGAATCCTCTAATATGCCGTGACGTAAGAATCTGCAACTCGTTTGTCCACTGCGAACTGGCAGCAGAGGATTGGATCCACAGACTGGATCCGGCTCAAAGGACCAATTTGTAAACGCTAAATTTGTTTGTGGTCTTTGCCGTTGACTGAATACAATGGCAAATCCGAATGTGGTTCAACCACTGAAAAGAATTACCTCAATTGGTTGGATCGAACAACTCTTCTTTCGATCGTAGTCCCTCAGTTCTTGGACTCTCTGGGGTTTCCTGATGTTGCTCGACTCACGAGGAAAGGCTGTTACGTTGCTAACCAAACGACCGACCATTAATAACAACCACAAGAGTGAGAAATAAACACTGATCGAATATTAATTAATGTTTTGGTTTATTATTTACGCTACACCCGACAAAGTAGAAGCGGATTTGCAATGACAGCTCGAATTTTGATATTATTGAAATGTCAGCTGTTTGCTGACATTTGTTATTCGCTGTTGTCATGACAGCATTTCAGTGGTGCCTGCGCCAGTGTTGCCATCGTCTGCTGCTCCGTCTCCAACAGATGTCTTCCTTTCCAATTTTCGCATTGAGGTCCCCGAGGAAGATTTTAACACCGAATGATGAGATACCATCAAATACTTCCTCAAGGGTCTCGCAGAACGTGTCATAATCTTATTGGTTATGATGAAACCGATTCCGTGGTAACGTGTGTCGGTACCTCAACACACTAGTGTGAACCCGTTGATTTTAATTACTTAGTGTGGGAGTCGGTCTTCCCGAAGCGCGACGATGTCCATTTTATATTGTTATAATATAAAACGTTCGAATATTCCACGTGCCTACGCGTATATTCCGCTTTTTCTGTTTTTCCCTACGTCTTCGTTCTGCCGAGTCGGTGTTATCTTGATGATTTGTTCCTCATGGTAGTGTCGGCTCAACACACCGACGCCCACCGGGTTTGTAGGATAGTAATGCTTATTTAAATTTTATATTGCGCGAGGCCAAACAGAGAGTAATGCTTATAAAACCAAGAAAAGAAGAAACAAAAAAAACCTAAACAACATATAATTACACTTAAAAAGGATAAACTGCTCTTGTATTCTCCGTGGTCCATATTTTGCAGTCTTGTTTGTTTACGGTCATTTACCAGTGTGAAGTGAGCGTCAAGATACAAATGTATCGATAGGAAACGTTTGTTGTGAACGAGCCCATATATTTTTTTTATTTAGTTGCTATGACATCTGTCAAACATATTTAGTATGCATCAAGTCATTGTATAAACAACATCATTCTTTTTAGTCCTGTTAAAAATGTCGAATTTTGTACCAGAAAATGATGATTTACGGAAATCATTAATTTTTTGTTTTCATTTGAAGAAAAGTGCTACAGAGTCGCATCGAATGCTTATCGAGGCTTATGGTGATCATGGTCTATCGGAAGCAACATGCAAAAGATGGTTTAAGCGGTTCAGAGATAATGATTTTGATGTCCGAAATGAAGAACGTGGAAGACCACCAAAAAAGTTTGAAGACGCCGAATTGCAAGCAATATTGGATCAATATGACACTTTAAGGGTACATTCTCATCAGTAAGGCCGAAAAATAGGCTATTTTCATGTTTTTTTTTTTTTGAGGAAAGTAATAATTCTAGACACGCGATTTTTCAGGTATATTTATTGTACTTTTAAGTAGCTTTTAAAAAATTTTCAATTAATTTCATGATAACGCCGAGGTTGCACGTTGCGCCGTAGACCGCTGCGAAATAAAGGACCGCGATGGCGACTGTCCTACAGGTCATAAGATTTATCAGAAACAAAAAATCGAAAAAGTTTACTAGTAAGTATGAATGTGGTTATGGCATGAACCATGAAAAATGAAATCTATCCAAAAATAACAAAATGGCGACTGAGTTATCACAGTCGCCAACTCGAAAAACGTTGTTTTCCAGAAAATGTGTTTAAAGTTTTAAGTGTAGTAGCTACCTGCTTTGACTCAGTCGGCTCGGAGGCTCATAACTTTTTAACCGTTACGAATTTCCTTTTAACATGATATTCTAGAGAGTTATAGCTATCGAATTCCGCAAAAAAAAATGTTGACCAAAATTTGACCCAACTGATTAGAATGTACCCTTAAGTCAAAAACAAATAGCACAAATGTTAAATGTTGCACAACAAACAATTTCTGACCGTTTAAAAGCTATGGGAAAGATCCAAAAGTGTGGAAACTGGGTGCCGCATGAATTGAATGACAGGCAGATGGAAAAGCGAAACACCACATGTAAAACGTTGCTTCTACGACACGAAAGGTCAGTATTGCATCGAATTGTGACTGGTGATGAAAAATGGATTTATATTAAAAATCCTAAACGCAAAAAATCATGGGTACATCCAGGAGAAGCATCAACATCGACTGCAAAGCCTGTCCGGTTCGGAAAAAAGAAAATGGCTCTGTGTTTATTTTGACCAGAAGGGGGTGATGTATCATGAACTTCCAAAATCTGGCGAAACTCTTGTTGCGCGACGCTACCGACAACAAATGATCAATTTGAACCATGTATTGATCGAAAAACGACCAGAATGGGCCACAAGACACGGAAAGGTAATTTTGTTACATGATAATGCTCCGAGTCATACAGTAAAACCCGTCAAAGAAACAATAAAAGCTCTCGGCTTGGAAGTGTTACCCGACGCGCCGTATTCACCAGACTTGGCTCCTTCCGACTACCATTGTTTTCATCGATGGGACACGCATTGGCTGAGCAGCATTTCAATTCCTACGAAGAAGGCGAAAATTGTGTCTCCGAATGGTTTGTTTCCAAACACGACCGGTTTTATTGGCGTGGTATCCACATATTGCCAGAAAGGTGGTCGAAATGTGTAGAAAGCAATGGCCAATACTTCGAATAAAATCTTTTTTACTTTCCCATTTAAAATTTGTGTTTTATTTATTTCACTTCATACCGGTACACCGGTAAAAGAAAATGACCTCCATCGCTTATTACTAAATAAAATTAAATCGGTATTTTCTTTTGGTTTTTGCACAAAACGAATGGTATCCTTAAGTCGATGCCGATGGTCTGATATCTTCAATTGTTGCATAAGCTGAACTTTATATGGGACCACTCGACACACACAAAATTCTCCGCAACAACCTTCGTCATAATCCCGGTTGTACCAAACGACTCCTTGTCGACGTTTCTGGATTATCTAGACTACTTTCCCGTTCACTTTTAATATTTTCAGCCATGTGCAGCGTACGTCATCTTCTGGCACCATGATGTTTCCTTATTGTCCTTGTCGAAAATGTTTAACCAGACGGATTATTGTTGGTTCAAAAGATCCGAGCTGCACACGAAGAAATCGACGATACGTCCACTGCGTTTAAACAACGGAGTGTTGATTTTCAAAATAAAATTCGATGACTTTGGTTCCATGTTACATTTTATATTTCCCAAGTCTTTTCTAACAAAACTCTGAGAAAAAAAAGAAGAATTTAAATAAGAAAAGGTGTATAAAATTTGAACCGCAAAGCTCATTCTGGGTCACCTTGTACCGAACAGTTGGCCACGTTATCGAGATTTTAATTTTCAGAAGAATATTTCGCGAACAACAGGTAAGGTGGCGTAAATGTTGCCCCACCTTCCTGCAACCGGTTGTCACCATTAAAACCTACAAAATCTTGCAAAATTGAGGCGAATAAGTTGTTAATTATAACCACATATTGCTTCAAATTTACAGTAACTCTGCGACTATACAGGAAGATCAAAGGACTGGCAAACTGATTGACACGCAATCTCCACGTTTTTTTTTTTGTCGACCAAGATTGTCTCGTCCGTCGTTTGTCCATTGTCGAATCGATCTCACCCTTCTGTACTCAGAAGTTTAAAAGTCCTTGTTTTGATAAATTGAGTACTGAGTCCTTCTGCAAAGCGATTCTAATTTGGTACAAATTACAAAATTTTCGCTGATTAATGATAGTAGTATTATTATTTTCATAAAACTCACGCATTATAAAATTGTCGCTGAACAATGATAGTAGCATCATTGTTTTTATAAAACTCACGCACACGTACAGTGACAAGAACAAATTGAAAGTGAGTTTTGAGACTCTGTATATACAAAGTTCCAACCCTTTCTTCGTGCTCAAATATAAAACCATTTGACATTCGATGACAATTGAATAATATCACTTTACGTGAACTCCAAATGTATCATCGACGTTAGAATTCTTCAGTTGCTGTGGGGAAACCTCTGCACGGTATACATCATTCTAGAACTAGCAGGAAGTCATTATGTGCTATCAAATTTTTTTTTGGAGCGCGCATTTTTCCTGGGTGTTATTTTCATCCACAATAATTTGCCGGTTCCGTCAAATTCGTTTTCAGGGACAACTACGAATCTTACTATCGGGACATATCTCGCGTTTCGCCCAGCGATTAGGTTCGTTCTTGGAGCGACGCAAAATGAACATTTCTGGGACAGCATGTAGGTATGTCCGGGCTCCTCGATAGTATAGTGGTTAGTATACCCGCCTGTCACCCATGAGACCGGGGTTCGATTCCCCGTCGGGGAGCCCCTGGCGCAAGACTAATGACCTTGCCCAGACAAAATAAATCATTATGAAAAATTTAACAAGCCTCAGGACTTGCTAAATAAGGCCAAGACCGGCTCCCGGTTGTAGTGTCGATGATGATGATGATGTAGGTGTCCAATAATTCACGAACGAAATAATTTGTTAGAATACACGAATTTGTAATTATAGATTGTACATTTTCTATTGATTCATGATGTATATATATAGTGCAAGGTATAGAATATCCCAGAAATCGCTGCCATGGCTTTGCCTAGTCCATACGCACGGATTTGTTGCAATTTTTTATGACCATTTCGAATAAATGCGGCTAACATGGTGGCTTGGTTTTTATGGGTTTCTTAGTATAATCCTTAGACCTCAAAACACTGTTAACAAAAAAGTCCAACGGTTTTTCTCTGGTTTGGTCCTCCGTCAAGAATCCTGTCGTTGCCCATTCTCGCTACTTGGCCGGTTCATCTTAATTTTCGTAACCTGATGATTCTCACTATTGTATGTTTCGGATATAGCTCTTCCACTTCACTGTTGTTAAGTTTCCTGCATTGTCCTGCATCTTCATCATACTAAGGGCCAAAGATACTCTTTCAAATTGTATTTTCAAATGCGCGGAGTCTGTTTTCGTCTGTTTCATAAACGCCCACCTCGATTACAATATGGTATCGTCTATGTCTCTTGACGGAGTCGTAGGGCTTTTTGAAGTCAATGAATGAAAAGTTGGCGAACCGTCTTTCCGTATTCCCACTTCTCTTCCAACAATTGTCTTTCTGTAAACATTTGGTCGCTTGTTGGTCGCCTCCTATGGAATCCACACTGGTAATCTCCCAGTATTTCTTCTTCTCTCGCCAGTATGACATTTAGTATTTTGTATGTGGTTGGGGTGGCGCAAGGCTAATAACATTGCCTGGAAAAACAAATTGTTATGGAAAATTTAACAAGCCTCAGACTCGTTAAATAAGGCCAAGACCGGATCCCGGTCGTAGTGCCGATGATGTTGATGATGATGATGATGTGGTTGGGAGCAATGATATTCCTCTGCAGTCTCGCAGTCAGGTCTGTCGCCCTTTTTGAAAATAGGGAAGACTATTAAAGTCTTCCTGGCGCAAGGCTAATAACATTGCCTGGAAAACAAATTATTATGGACAATTTAATAAGTCTCGGATAAGGACCGGATACCGGTGGAGAGACTTGCTAAATAAGGCCAAGACCGGATCCCGGTTGTAGTGCCGATAATGATGATGATGATGATTAAGGTTTTCCATTCTTCCGGAATGACTTCCTTATCCTGTATTGTTTTGATTAATTGATTGTCCATTTGAGCGGTTGCTTCTCCTTTTCATTTCATTTTTATAATATTGTAGGGAGCTTAGGGTTCGCTGGATTAATTATTTTGAATAAATAAGAGCCGTTAAATCGATTTTGAATTAATATAACACTTTATTAGTCCGTTAATAACAATCGTTACTTTTACCGTACACTTAACGATTTCTTGACTTATCACTTCCGTACTTATCGCGTCTTTGACTGCTTACTTTTTACTTCTTACTTATCGCTTGCTCCACTTTCTTACTTATAACTTCTTACTACCGTACTTATCGCTTGCTTCATTTTCTACTTCTTACTCGTTACTTCTTGATCTGTGTGCGACGTATTTATACCGTTTCCTCATTCTGATTCAGCGTTTCGTTTCCGTCCGTTCCATAGTCTTGAATGTTCTACTGTTCAAAGTCTCCAGTTTTCCAGTACTTTCTAGAATATTATAGTACTTTGCTTCGGACTTTCTCGAATATTCTAGTACTGATTATCATATGCGTCACAATATTTTTTTATTTTCTTTTTATCTTCTTAGTTTCTAAATTACATGCTAGCCAAAAAATGCTTAAATTCTAGCTTAATTATCTTATATTCTAACTTACTGGTGCTACGCAGGCGCTCTAAGCTAAACATTACATAACTATTGTATAATTAGCCTTTCGGCGACAGAACTTTGTTTGTGGCATTACTTATAATTATTTAAATGACAAAGAAAAATTTTGAAAATTTTTTGTCGATTTTTTTTTTGTTTTTTTCTTAAAATTTAACCTACATATTTTTTTTTTGTAATTTTATTTAAAAGAACTTAACTTAATTTAAATCTTATACTACCCTAATTCTAGAAAAACGAAATCTATGTAAGCTGGCTGATGGTACTGTTATTCTATACCGACATTGGTATCCGAGTCTTTATATGCCATTTAACCACCAGAACTGTTGACGCTGTCCAATACTATCGTCCCGGTCTCTGTGGGAGATAGCCCTACTGAACCTCAAGAGCTCTTCTTCGGTGCGCGTTACTTCCCGGTCGTAGCAAAATCGCTCGTCTACGGATGATCTACTTACATGATAGATCAGCGGAATTCCGGATCTATCCTGTATAAGCCCTTTCATGTCCAAATCAAGGAACGCCTCTGGTGGAATAAAACCGCTGCGACGGACGTTCTCATAGTACAGGGTATTTGGATAATAAGCCCCGAAAATTAGGTCATTGGACGAGCTTATTGCTCTAGCAATATGTCCTCTGATTAATTTGATCATAAAATTATCCACTCTATTTATGCAGGCTTCATTGTATAAAGTCTCATTTGAGTAGTACTTTTTGTAGTCCATCCGGTGTTCGATATAATCTGAGACAAGTTCTGAGACACTTCCTTTCGAACACCCGAATATGTTCCATCAAATTTGGACCTATGTTAAACCATACTGGATAACCATATATGAGCATTGGTTTGATTAGCGTCATGTAGCATATGACTTTTACCCTGCTGTCAAGTTGGCTACTGTGAAATAGCCTCCTTGTCGTAGCAAACGTTTTCTTAGTCTTGAATAAAGCAGTCTCTACATGTCTGTTGAAATACAGATATTGATCTAGCCAGATGCCCATGTATTTAACTAAACTCTTGGTTTCCAGTTTATTCCTATGCGGTCACACGATAACTACCTTTCGCAATTTTTCCTTGTGTCGTTCGTGGCTTTATATAATGGGGTTCTAAATAGGATGGCTTCACATTTCTGGAAGTTGATCTTAAGCTTCCAGTCATGGGAATAGCGCTGCACGTTGTTGAAGTCTCGCTGTATTAAACTATTTATGATCTCAACTTTCGGAGCTGTTCTGTAAATTATGAGATCGTCTGCGTACGCAATAGTCTGCGGAAGTGCATCTAATAAGGCGCTAATGTAAATGTTAAAAAGAATCGGAGAAAATACCGCTCCCTGTTGCAAGCCATTCTTGATATTATACGTTTTATTAGAGGTCACATTACCATTTTTGACCAAGAACCTCCTGTCCTTTAACATATCGTAAAGTACATATAGTAAAGGGTTATATATGCCATGTCTGACCAGTTTGCAATATAACCCTTCGATCTAGACGGTGTCAAAGGCTTTTTCCAAGTCGATCAGACAGGCACTTGTGCATTGGTTCCTACATTTATTCCATTGTATGTCAGAGACCAGTTTAGTTGCGGCATGTGTGGTTTCATGACCCTCCTTAAAGCCAAACTGGTTATTTGCAATAATGTTGTTGTCGTCTACCCATTTTCGCAGAGCTTTGTTAATAGGATTTTCAAATGCTTTACCGATGCTTGGGAGTTAACTTATCGAACGCATGTTTATTGGGTTTGTACAGTCTTTGACCTTTTTTGCGATGGGCTGAATGATAGCTGTTTTCCAACGCGCGAGATAATATACATTATACAACGCGTTGTTAAACAGGACCGTGTATATATCTATTGCCATTGGGGGCAGATTCTTGAGTACGATGTTAGGTACTCCATCTATTCCCACAGACTTTTTGCTTTTTAATGAGTCGAAGATACTCTGGATTCCTTCCCTCGCAATTAAAAGCCTATTAGCCCCACCATTAGCATTAATGTCAATTGACAGATTATCGTCACTGAATTCGGTAAAACCCGAGTTCTCCGATTGCCAAAGTTAAATTTCATTTCGGAGGTGCAGGTGATTCAGTAGAACTCTGTCCTCCAAGTCGTGATTTCGGCGAATGCTTTCATTCACCTTGTACATTTCGTGAAACACAGCTCCCACAGCATTCTCCTTTTCCAAAGGATCTTCGATCACGAAGAGCTCACTATTGAATATCGCGTTCTCTGTATCTAACAGTTGCTTCTCCTCCATGCTTCGGTATGCAGTTGATTCCGGAAGCCATGTTGTTTTTTAGTCGATTTATTTGTATCTACTACTTCGTTGGAGAAGGGATCTGTGGCGTGGCTATATGTACGTCTGATACATTTATTTGTGGTTGATTGGCGCGTATATCAACCGTTATGTTAATGTTAATATCCGGGTACCCGGATACCCACCGCGTTGCATTTGCATGAAAAAACAGGAAAAAAATGAAAATTTCATTTTGAGGTCTCGGCTCGTTGCCATTTAGCTCAAAAGCAGGCATATCGTGAATTCAAATTATTTCTTTTTTAATTATCTTTTTTTAAAATTACTTTAAACTTCAGCCATCGTTGCATTTGCACCCGGGTACCCACAACAGTATTTGTATAAAACACATTTAAAATTATTTTTGTTAACGCAAGTAAACTTTATTGTAAAAATAAAGAAACATAACAGTTATTTCATTATAAACAATATTATTTATTGCATTCCACACATTTTATAATATTTGTTGAATGTTCATCACCAACCGGCAGTTGACATTCGGTACAGCTCTTACGCGTTTTTATAGTTAGTTTATAACACATTGAACAGGATCCCGTGCTTTCTTCTTCCCGTTCTGACCCACTCCATCAATGGGGCAGGATCTTCTGTGATAGCTGCTACCTGACGACCTATAATAATTTCAATGGCAATTTTAGTTCTATAATTGCGCATTACTTGAGGATTCGTCATGCGTGCGTACTTCAATCATTGGCTTGGCAAATCCTTCACTTAGTTTTCACATAAAATGACGGCGTTCCGTTGTTCTCTTCGCAATCATTTTATAATTTTCATAATAAATTATATATATGCCGCGAGTGAAGTGACGTTCAACATGTTGAAGAACATTTCCATTGAACATTGCCGCAGAGTTGTGGCGGCTCTAACAGATACACACACACAATTCACAAGCAAAATATTGAAGAACATCGAACGAAAAATCGGATAAGAAAATACATCAGAGCCGTATACCAAGCGATAACATAACAATTCACATCAGTGGAGTATAGTCGAGCTTAAAAATTAAATTCTAAAATCGGCCAGTAGCCTGATGGGTAACGCTTAGGTAGAATTTTTGGTGATTCAAACTGTCATAGCGCCAGTTCGAATCACACGTTCTTCTTCACTATTATTTCAAACGCTAAAGACTTGTGTATCTCCTGAGTATTTGGTCCATAGTATCAACGACAGATTCATATTTATTATAATAAATGGATAATATCTAGTTTATATTTTGCATCGTCACTCACAGCCATGTCCGATTTCATTGTCGATATTAGAATTACCGCCTCTTTTTAGATACGTAAGAACACATTGTCACTTTCTCATGAAAACCAAAAACTACTCGTGATTTATTTGCTGCCATGATACTGATGATACTGCTAACAATGGTAAGATTCCACGATAGCAAGTGGGTTGCAACGGGTAGAATTGTAAAAAAAATTTTCCATGGAGATGTTTCTTCCACTTCCTCGGTGCGAAGGCGATATTTCATACACCACTCTTTCCCTGCATTATTTCGTGGGCATCATTCGTTTTGCCAGTGTGAGTTATACCCTGAAAGGGATATGCGTTTTCAGCATCGCAAATCCACCAGATTGTTATACCATACTTAGCCAGATTGTTATACCATACTTAGACCAAATACTCGTAAAAATCACGGCCCTGTCCATAAAGGGAAACGTTCGTTACAGAAAACGTATAGTTAAAAAAGATTGCGGGGACACAGTCATCACCACGAACGGAGTAATAGTGCATAAAAACAATATCAAAAACTACAAATTGAATAAAGATGAACAAGCGCAAGGCTAATAACCTCGCCCGTAAAAATAAATTATTATTGAAAATTTAACAAGCCTCGAGACTTGCTAAATTAGGCCAAGACCGGATGCCGGTTGTAGTGCCGATGATGATGATGAACAAGCGCTTCCCGATATTACTCGCAATTTCCGCCCTAGCAAGTCAAATCACACAATCCACAACTGAAACACATCTAGAAAAAACACTAGAATCAATCAATTGGAAAAATACTAAGAATCATTTTGCATTAGAACAGATACACGAACAGAACCATAAACGCAGCCAAGGTAAAAGAGTTTTTGTCAGAATTACTAGATTTAGAGGACGTAAAAGAAATACTGGACAGGGAAACACGGATAGCACCAATCATAAACATATTAGAATACTCAACAATTAGTATCGCTAGGGTAAAAGAATTAATTATAACAGTCTATAAATATCCTGTTATTCAAGAACAGTGTAAAGTTACCACACTCAAGTATTCCAAAGGAAACAAGTTTAACTTATGACCAAATAGCATCTTGTCGGGATTTTTATATTAGAGAAAAACTTTTTCAACGCAATTTAGGTAAACATATATGTAAATTCAATGGAGAAGAAGATAGATGTTTGATACCCCTTTCAAAAGGATAAAAATCAGAATGTAAAATAATACAAGAATACAACCCAAGTGTATTGGAAATTGATGACGGTGTTGTATATTTTTGCACAACATTTATCTTTATTTAATTATATCTATTACTTATGTTATGTTAGAGGTAATTTACCTGGACTTCGGGCGTTCCCCTGGGGTTGGCCTTTCTCAGCTGAGGGATATTTGCTGGGGACTTCTCCTTTGGGGCGGATTCCGGCTAGTCTAGCCCGTGGGTAGGTGCTTCCTGTTACGGTCCTTGGTTTGAAGCTCAATTAAAATTCGGTGATTGTTTTTCTGATCAGATTGTTTCTTTTATATTTAGTTTTAATACGTACAATTTACTACTTGAGTCTTATGCACACACTTAGGCTGCCTGATTCTTTTTCTGATCTTTTGATCGGTTGATGCACCTGTGGGGAAGAAGTATGGTGCGCCGGCGCGGCGCTGATTCTCTTCTTCCTTCAGCATAAATTGATAGTTCCGTCGATTGTTACGCTGAACACTAAGAGGAATCTGTCCGCAGGAAATTGTCACCAGAAACAAGCGAAAACGCACGGATGATAGTCCCAGGAATAAAACGCACTGAATACCATTTTATTGTTTTTTATTGTAATAAAAGGTTCTTTTATTTATCCTTTGAGATTTTAATATATTAAAGAGAGTGACAATACACAAAAACATTTGGCCCTTAACAAATACGGCGCACTTGAATTTGTTTTCTTATTCGATTGTTCCTCCTACTCCACACACGATTGACACTGAATACATTTTCGGTTATACATTGATCGATTCTACGTTTGACAGTGTTTTTACTTTAACGCACAGTATTCCAAGCGAGTTGAGGTTTCAGATCCACGACTACAAGGGTGTACGCGTCCCCTGGCGCCATACGGGGAGCGGGAGACGGTCCGTCCGATCGACTCGGTCGGGTGATGGAAAACGACTCAGCGATATCAATTCGCTGGCTAAGGAAATTCGGCCAGTGAAACTGGCTCTCTTAATTTAAGAATGCATTTTCTATTCCAAGAGGAACGTAAAGTCTCTCTTTGGGGGAAGGTAATCAGATCTCATAGAGAAGATCTATAATGGTACACATTATGGGTGAACATTGGTTCTTTCATGAGACAAAGCCATGAGAACGGATCTGAAAACGAAGAAAGGGAATAATGTGCATCAATGAGATGTGAGTTCAGCTAAGTAAACAAGCCGAATCTCATTGGGTGCTAATTGGGTTTCTGTTTGTTCATGCCACTGGATCATGAGAAGCAGATCCAGAAATATGTAGGACAAAGAGATCACGTAGATCATTGTTTATGATGTGCATTGCAGCTGCATTGATAGCCGCAATGCGTCATGAACATGGTGCTAATTGGTTTTAGCTTATTCGATGAAAATTTGTGTTTATGGCATCGCTGCCAAGGGTAAGTATACAATTCCTATTTGCATTTGCCTATGCCATGGGATTTAATTTATGCCTTAAGACGCAAGATGCGTACATTTACCTTTGTCCCTTGGGTATAGGTCGCCAGCCAATATGTATGCAAAGGAATTTATTATAAACATGATTAGGCTGGGAATAGGCGACGCAATGCTTATGATCCCTGTTATGATGGTTACATTATATGAAAACCAAATTGTTTCGTTTTCAGGAATTCGACTAGGGAAAATGCGTATGTAAAGTTGGGATTTGTCTGGCAACGGAAGGTGCCGAATTGGAATTTATGATAAGTTTGGAGAGAACTCTTATAGGGAATTTTTAATTCGAATTAATGAATGAAGGTAAGAATCCTTTTCCAGAAGCTTTTAGCTAAATACATTTGGTCTTTGTTGCGTGAAGCATTTACAGGTGCTTAATACGATTGCATTAGCAGAACGTTATGATGGCTGGGTTGTAGTTATGAGGGTTCTTCGGGTAAGTGTACAGTAGGGGGTTTGGCGGAACCGCCACAGGCCTCTTAAAAGTTTCAGATGAGTACAGTCTTTTAGTATATGAATGACTGTAAGTGTTGTGTTGTATTTTTGGCAGATTGGGAGTGTGCCTTTGTTGACCAGGTAAAGATGCATAGCGGACGTCTGGCCTAATCGCAATCTCACGAAGTTTGTGATTTGAGATTTACTTAAATTCGTTGGATAGAAGGGGCGATATTTAAATGGGTTTGCGTTTTTATAGTTGTGGTGATAAGAATCCCAATTTATTCGAATTGTATTTTTTAGTTTATTTTGGATGGTTGCTAGTAGATCGGCTCTTGTATAGATGTTAAATTTATGAATTGGAGCTCTTCTAGCTGAGTTAACTGCACTGTCTGCATTTTCATTGCCGCTGATAGAAACATCCACACTAGTTTCATTTTATTATAATATTTAATGATATTGTTTCGAATATTGGAAATAATATCGTCGGCGTTGTTGGTGTTCCTTATTGAATTGAGTACTGACAAGCTGTCTGTGCAGATGATATATGTTTCTCTGTGCTTGGTGGCAATTATTACGGCTTGTGAGATGGCGAAGGTTTCCGCCGTAAAAATGGAGCAAAATTCAGGTTACACTCCGATTTTTTTTACATCACCTTCTTCAGTCGTAACAGCGAAAGGTGTATTTTCGGTCGTTTTGGATCCGCCTGCATATAGAAATCGGGGGAATAGGAGCGGCAATACAGGGCTAAGTCTCTGATTACTTTCAACCTGACGAAGGCAAGGACGATCCTTGTCCCTGTTCAATCCAAGTTGACATGTAGTCTCTACGTGACATCCCTAGATAGCTAATTTGGCACCCGCCAAGTAGTGAACCAATGCATGTAGCGACCTCCCGAGAAAGATTAGCGCAAGGCTAATAACCTTGCCCGTAAAAACAAATTATTATGGAAAATTTAACAAGCCTCTGATATGAACCGGATATACGAGGGTTGCCTCTGTAGCATATACAGCCACACAAGATTTTATTAAAGTAGTAATAGTTTGGTTACCTTGAGTTTCCTGCCGTTTTCAAGTACTTTGCCGGGGAGAGTTGGAGGTCGGTGCAGCAGCTTCCATCCGACTCAGTCCAGGTTCTTCTTCTTTTGGGCCAACACTTTAGCAGAAATTTCTTCAGTCGCAACCTCCTTGGGTGTCGCTTAACGCTTCTTCCTCACTGCAAGACGTCTTCGTTTCCTTTGAGGGACAATTGGGGTTACCAATCGTTGGATTTTTGGAGCCTTCGATATGGCTGCGACTGGCCAGTTCGATCCCTTTTTCACTTGCGTTTCCACTTTTAAATCAAATAAGAAGAACTTTTTGTCCACGAACACTTTTAGTGTTTTATAATTTTTTATTTCCAGTCTAGTTTTTCTCTTTTGTTTTCTTTACAATCATTACTATTATTCATTTTACGTTTTTAAGACAAAAAAGGAACAAAAAATCAAAGGGAACCGGCTCTTCTTCTATATTCTCTTCCTCTTCAGCCCACGGAACACCGAACCGTATTCTTCTTATCGTTCTGTCGACAACTGTCAACAACGGGACCACAACAAACCGAATTCTTACATCCTCCTGTCTCCCTCATTTCGCTCTCCATTCACGTCCACTTCGAAAAACAAATTCGAACTCGAAGAACTGCACGATCCACACCCGAATCAGGGTGGGTTCAGAAACTCACTTCAGGATCATGCAATTCTTCCACCACCTTACCATCATACTATGTTGAAACAAAGTATTCAATTCAATTATTATTATTATTATTAAGTGTAAATTATTAAATGATGGTGGTGGCCGACGTACGTAACACACCTCCCCCCCGCACAAGACTGCGTGGCATTCTTGGGAGAGGAATGTCACGCCGGAGAGTGGACGGCGGAGAGCAAACAAACAAACAGACAGCAGACCAATCAACAAATAAATAAATAACTAAATAAATAAATTAGTCTACATGCTTAAGTGCTAATGTTAGTAGGGATTATACTACTTATATATGAGGGTTAGTACAAATAAATAAATAAATAAATAAATTAACTAATCTACATGCTTAAGTGCTAATGTTAGTAGGGATTATACTACTTATATATGAGGGTTAGTACAAATAAATAAATAAATAAATAAATTAACTAACACGTAGTTATTAATATAAGAGGGGGGAACAACAGACTAGCGCTCCACAGAAACAATGACAACACACACGTCCACGGCGGGTCCGACACTCCATCCGATGGTTCGACCAACAGCTCGACCGCCCACACGATCCGGTTAGGACTCCCCCGCTAAGGCGAGGCGATCCCCTCTCGTTCAACCTCCGAAATGTCACCCGGCCGGCGAAAGCGTCCCGCTCTTATACGTCTTCCAAACTTCGAGCTCACGACTCCCCCACTCCCAGTAGGGCTTCAGACGGTTGTTGTGCACAACCACCGTCCTCTTGCCTAGCCTCACCGCGCTGTTGACCGCACTTTTCACCTCCACCACGTCATAAGGACCTCTCCATAGGGGCGCCAATTTTCCTTTTTTGTTTTCTTCCCGCATCAAGACCTTATCGCCCACATGGAACGTGAACGGGCGTAACTGGCGGTCATGATACCCTTTGGACCTCCTTTTCGAGATCAACAGATTGCGCCTAGCTATTTCGTACGTTTTCTGAAGCTTGTACTTCAATAGCTTATGGAAGCTCTCGTGGTTGTAAACCGGTTCCGGAGGTAATTTGATGTTCGAGGGAACCTCCGGAGTAAAACCAAAGAGACAGTCCATTGGCGTCAATCGGGTACTCTCGTGCACGCTGGTGTTGTACACGAACGTGGCCGCCCTCAGGTACTGATCCCAGGTTTGGGGATTTGTGCCCACAATGCTGCGTAGGTATTCTACCAGCGGTCGATGGGCTCGCTCCAAGGCACCATTCGATTGTGGGTGGTACGCTGAGGTTTGCAGTTTTTTGATGCGGAGCAGCCTGCACACGCTTTTAAACAGGCTGCTCAGGAAATTGCTGCCCTGATCGGTGACCAGTTGTGTAGGTACACCATACCTTGCAACTATTTGGTCGAAAAAGACCGAAGCCACCGTCTCAGCCTCTGCATTGGGCAGGGCATAGCAATCTATATACTTCGATAAATTATCTTGGAACGTAAGTATATATAGATTGCCTTCAGGAGTACGGTCCAGGGGGCCCACGATATCTAAATAAACCTTTTCGAAGGGCCTCGTGGCAATGTCGGTGATTACCATCGGCATTCGTAAATTTGGGGAAGACTTCATGCGCTGACAAATCTTGCATACTTTAATATATTGCTTGATATCGCGCATCATATTCTTCCACCAATAGTGCCTGCGTATCTTCTTATACGTCTTGATCACCCCTTGGTGCCCACCTAAAAGGTGATCATGGTAATCCCGTAATAAGTGTTGGATCTCCTCGGGATTAGTTATTTCCATTCCTTTTTCCGTGCAGGAAGGAATGGCGTCCTCTTCAGAAGGTGACTCCTCGTCACTTGGACGTCCCGGGGATCCCTCGCTGTCCCGTTGGGTCTTTGCCTGGGAGCGAGTGACTACATTGCATCGCGGTGGTGAAGGGGTTTCGTCTACAGAATGGGGAATACGGCTTAACGCATCCGCATTGGTGTTGTATTTACCGGGTTTGTACTCGATTGAGTAGTCAAACTCCGATAGCTTATGACGAAATCTGGTAAGGCGTGAGGTGGGTTCTTTCACGCCGAACACTCCCTTCAACGGTTTGTGGTCCGTGTACACGGTGAAGCGTCTACCCAACAAATAGCACCGAAAATTCGTCGCCGCCCATACAATGGCCAACAACTCCTTCTCGATTGTGCTATATCTACGTTCGGCCCCATTCAGGGTGCGGCTGGCATAAGCAATAGGCTGGTCTTTGCCTATCTCACCTTGGGATAATACCGCTCCAAGCGCCTCATTACTCGCATCCGTGGTTAGATTAAAGGGTTTAGTGAAGTCGGGGTAAACCAATAGTGGTGGCGAAATTAACTTCCCCTTTATCTCTTCAAATGCCTGTTGACATTTGGACGACCACGTGAACTTCACGTCCTTCCTCAATAAGTTCGTTAAGGGGCGCACTATCCGGGAAAAACTTGGCACAAATTTCCGGTAATAGTTCGCCAACCCTACGAATGATTGGACGTGACGTACCGTCTTTGGAATGGGGAAATCTCTGACACTAGCTGTCGTGTCAGGATTTGGCGAAGCCCCTTTTTCTGAACAAACATGTCCCAGGTAGACCACTTCCCTTTGCAGGAATCTACATTTTTCCGGCTGAAGTTTGAGGTTGTGGTATCTCAACCGGTCGAACACCCTCCGGAGCTTGTCATTATGGTCAGCCAGGTTCTTACCATATATGACGATGTCATCCAGATACACAAAGCATTCGACCCCTTGCAGACCAGTAAGGACATGGTTCATTAGTCTCTGAAACGTAGCCGGGGCTCCTTTTAACCCGAACGGCATACGTCGAAACTCATAATGCCCATAGTTGGTGCTAAAGGCGGTTTTATTCCGATCGTTTAGATCTACCAAAACTTGGTGATAGCCACTGGCCAAATCGAGCGTGGAGAAGTAACGCGAGCGACCGAGCTGGTCTAAAATGTCCTCTATACGGGGAATAGGATACGCGTCCCCGATGGTTTTTTCGTTTAGTTTGCGAAAGTCCACCACAACTCTCCATCGGGCTTCTCCGTCGGGGCCCGCCTTCTTGGGAACCACTAGAAGGGGTGAATTCCACGGGCTCTTGCTTGGTTGGATAATGTCGTTATCCAACATTTCCCGAATTTGCTCGTTTATAACCTGCCTTTTGCTTTCGGGCAATCGGTACATTCTTTGGTTAATGGGTGCCTGATCCCGTACCAAAGGTATTTCGTGCGAGATTGCACTGGTGTACGTCAGGTAGTCGCCCTGTAAATGAAATATGTCGTTGAACTCTCGACATAACTCCGTTATCGATTGGCACTCGGGTGTGTTCAGGGTATCCCCTAAACGAAGTTCCCCGTGCAATTGTGCCAACCTGGAGCTCAAATCGGGTTCATCAGGCGACTGACCATCCGAGAACAGGTGTCGAATGAAGTGGAGGGATCGTCCCTCCGAAGATTGGTTCTCGGGCACGGGCCTGCTTGACTCGTCGTCAGAGTCAGTTCCCGGCGACGTATCTTTACGCTTGACCAAGGGGATGGTGTTATAGTCCTTGGTAGGGTATACCTTCACCGTGAGCTGTTCAATCCTCTGAGGGCCACTCTGGGTATTAAGTGCCAATAACCTGGCACTCCTTGCCCTACTAGAAACGCAGTGCGAGAATAAAATCTTCCCTCGCGCGTCTTGCGGCACCAGAATGGCCTTTTCCCGGATGTCAATGGGGATAGCCACCTCCATTTGGGAGCGTGCCGGCACTTCCACCGGCCTACTCAGGGCTACTTCGATCCTCGGCGGCCCACGTTCATCCATCCACGATGTTTCCTCGCGCTGGGGTGACCTGGCTGAGCATTTTTTCGTATCCCTTCCCCGTGTGGGTGGGGTCTCCGGTGAAGTGTGGACCTCGGTATCGACCCTGACAGGTCCCCGTGTCCCAACTCCCCGTTTGGTTACCTTATGCTTCAGCCCCTTTGTCCCACCATTAACAAAACCAACGGAGAAGAATTCGGGGTTTATGGTTGTTCGGGGAAATTCCAAGCATCCACCCGGTCCGTTGATGTTGCAATGTCTGGACAGGAAGTCATTACCCAACAAGCCATCTGCTTCCAACCCCGGCATGGAGTCGACCACGTGGAAACTGCAGGGAATCTCATGGTGCAACTTGAGAGTCCCATGGCAGGACCCACTCGACCTGCCGTTGCCAAATATGGTTTGCAATGGTGTGGATTGCCGAACGTCCACCGCCTGGCCCCGGTGAAGGGCCCCTCGCTTCAAGAGACTGACCTCAGCGCCAGTGTCCACCATGAGACGCGTAGTATTCCTACGGCCAATGTCCAAAGGAAGCTGGACCATGGGGACTTCTACTGGCAAAAGCTGAGGGCAGTATTGGCCAATCAACGTGTTCAGTGCGGTCGGGTTACGGTCTCCCGACCCGACCTCTGGGAGTTTTCCGACCTCTGATTAGATGTCTCCCGCCGACGCACCGTCGCCGCATAAGTGCGTCGGCTGCAAGATTCGCACCGTGCCCTGTCCTTCCGTTCAGGACTATCCCGCTTGGAAGTCTCAATAGACTCCGAACCAGCGGGACTGGACTGGCCTTGGCCCAACCTGGGCCCACGGTGCTGAGGTCGCTCCCTCGTATTTCTTTTATCCCTTGGTGAGGTGCCATGCCTCGCACCCGCTTCTGAGGACTCCGAGTCTACGGAGTCGGCTCGTCTCTCGTCATCGACCGACGCGGGCGATATTCGCCCATCAACTCCTTCCACCCCCCGGCAAATCACACTCTCCGCGCGACTATTACCGGCTTTCCGATTTCGCCGACGCTGTCTGCGTCTATTACTCGCGCCCGCCCTACTCTCCACACGGGTGTCCTGCTCTCGACTCGCAGCAGGTGCTGTTCCGGCGCGCCGCTTGTGGGGAGAACCCTGGGAACCCTGTTGTTGTTCCCACCTTAGCCTGTATTCGCACCCGCGCAAGCTATGACCTTGTCGGCCACAAAACTCGCAACAGCACCGGACGCTGAATACTCTTGGGCCTGATGTCGCCGGCCCACCGCCCGTAGACGGGGGCTGCGGCTCTGGTAGGGCTCTCCGCTGAGCCTGCGGCCGCTGATGTTGTGGCCCATGCCGCGCGGTCCCGCTCTGCTGACCACCACCCCTGTATGGAGCCTGGGCTTGGCGCGTCTGTCTCGGACGATCCGGGCAGTCCACTATGTCGTGGCCATACCGCCAGCACTCGCGACAGAAAGGAGTGTTCCTCCTCCTCAGGCACTCGTCGTACACGTGACCCCTCACTTTGCAGAAACTGCATGTTGCCTGGGATTCCAGGGGGCGAGCCGATCGACCAACCGAATCCCGGACCGAATTGTCCCGACCCGATCGATCTCCAGGCACATACGCCCCCTGAACCAAACCCTGCGACCCTTCACTCCGACCCGGGGGAGACACGGTATTTGACCACGCTCCCTCGCTAGAGGAGGCCGGAGCACAGGCACCAGCATCCCGTCCATAATTGAGAGGCCCGCACGACTGCTCCCGAACGAAACCATCCTCCCCCCGTCGACGACTATCAGGCTCCTCGGCCGGCAACACGAATGACACCGCCCGGGGATTTAAGTTCGTCAAAACCGGCGCCGGCGCCGCGGTACAATCCCTAAAAGTGGAGTATGTGTCTTCCATAAAAGTTGAAGAGCTTCCCAGTCCTACACCTAATGATTCTGACGCCGTTGGCCGCGCATCCACAAACAGGTCGTCCTGCCTCAACATTTCCTTTCGAGCTCGCTCAAACCCGGTCAGGTGGTCCACCAGGCTACGAAAAGGGACATTACCCAACGTGAGAAGGAAGTGCTTTAGTCCTTCCTCCCTCAGACCCCTTACCAACACCGGTTTGGCCATGCCCTCAAGCTGGCTGGCGAAGACGGACCTACCCTGGCGACCATAAAAGCGCTCAGCTGCCTCCTCGCACCGTACCACGGCCCGCTTCACTCGGGAAACAAAGCCTGTGGCATCCTCGGAAGGAAGTTGTCGCATTTTGGAAAGTTGTGCACACAACTCCTCATACGACACCCGGGGTTCGTAGGCCTCTCTAAGACGCTGTTCCGCTTCAAGGAATGTCGTGGGTGGTCTCTCCTCGAACATTCGATAGGCCTCGCCGCTCAGCCTAGAGGGCAGCCACCGGAGGAAGGTATGTTCCTCCTCCACCGCCAGCCCATCCAAGGTCCTTCTACAGCCTTTGAGAAACGAAGAGAGTCTCTCGGCCGTATCCGGTCCTTCCTGTCCCGAAAACATGGGGACCGCCTTCGACACAAGGTCGAAAACCCTATCTGTGCCCAGCATGGTCCGTATAGGACATGGTTGTGGGCCCAGTTTAAAATACGAGGGCATCGGCGTGTCCTCCATGCTCCCGACAGGCTGTTTACCGACGGTGGGAGGGGGGCGTGTTGGCGATCGGTCGTCCACAAATTCGTCCCTCGAATCATGGAACGCCTCCGGATCCACCTCGTCAACCGGCGGCTCGGGAAATGCCTCGGGTCGTGCCCGGGCAGGAGTGCCCTCTCGGACATCTCTCTGACGTTGCCTTGTCTGCATTGTCGGCCGTCTAACCAGATCTCAAGGTCACCTACACCAAAGCTACTCCCGGATACCCCGCGGAGAAAAGAAAAAACAACCTCGTCACCGACAGTATCCACCAACAGGAAGGGGTTCGAAAAACAAAACAAGCACGCTCCCAATATACAACAAGACGTCGACGAACCTTCCTCCCTCGCAATCACTATAGTGGCTTGATGCGTATCAAGGAAGCCCGGAATATCAGAGGAGGTCAGCCCGTAATCAAAAACTCACCAATGTTTGGGACCGTAAAACGGTGCACTAATCTACAAAACAAACGGTCTCGCAACGAGAAAAAGAAACACACACCACACCCGTCGGTCACAATAAACAAACAAAAACACTACTCTATTAACCAACGCAGTCCTCAGTGGGAGCGAATTGGAGAGAGAGAAAGGGGTATGCAAATATAATGACCACTTTTGGGTCACTTTTGTAACACAACAAAAAAAATCCACGCGAAAAACAAACGCGCAGCCGAAAAGGAAGAAAAACAGAATCACATTAAAAAATTTCAAAAGATCGATCAAGGTCGACAATAAATAATAATGAACAATTTAAATATCACAAATTTCACCGGAAGGAGCTTCCAACAAATGTCTTTCACACAAGACAGACAAATAGATAAATAAATAAATAAATAAATTTTTTTTTTTAAATAAATAAAAAGAGCTATTAAGGAGCTTCCAACAAATGTCTTTCACACAAGACAGACAAATAAATTAATTAATAAATAAATAAATTTTTAAATAAACAACGAGAGAGAAAAAAAATTATTCTTTCTTTTTGCGCCTGCTCCCTCTGCCAGTCTCCGCTCACGACCGTGTGGTTATCTCCAATATCATACCAATCAAACCTGCCGTGGTCACTCGAGAAGGTTTGTCCGCAGCGCCAGTTTGTAGCATATACAGCCACACAAGATTTTATTAAAGTAGTAATAGTTTGGTTACCTTGAGTTTCCTGCCGTTTTCAAGTACTTTGCCGGGGAGAGTTGGAGGTCGGTGCAGCAGCTTCCATCCGACTCAGTCCAGGTTCTTCTTCTTTTGGGCCAACACTTTAGCAGAAATTTCTTCAGTCGCAACCTCCTTGGGTGTCGCTTAACGCTTCTTCCTCACTGCAAGACGTCTTCGTTTCCTTTGAAATCCATTGGGTTTTACCCGCACAGGTTCGAATCCTGTCCGCAGCGCCAGTTTGTAGCATATACAGCCACACAAGATTTTATTAAAGTAGTAATAGTTTGGTTACCTTGAGTTTCCTGCCGTTTTCAAGTACTTTGCCGGGGAGAGTTGGAGGTCGGTGCAGCAGCTTCCATCCGACTCAGTCCAGGTTCTTCTTCTTTTGGGCCAACACTTTAGCAGAAATTTCTTCAGTCGCAACCTCCTTGGGTGTCGCTTAACGCTTCTTCCTCACTGCAAGACGTCTTCGTTTCCTTTGAGGGACAATTGGGGTTACCAATCGTTGGATTTTTGGAGCCTTCGATATGGCTGCGACTGGCCAGTTCGATCCCTTTTTCACTTGCGTTTCCACTTTTAAATCAAATAAGAAGAACTTTTTGTCCACGAACACTTTTAGTGTTTTATAATTTTTTATTTCCAGTCTAGTTTTTCTCTTTTGTTTTCTTTACAATCATTACTATTATTCATTTTACGTTTTTAAGACAAAAAAGGAACAAAAAATCAAAGGGAACCGGCTCTTCTTCTATATTCTCTTCCTCTTCAGCCCACGGAACACCGAACCGTATTCTTCTTATCGTTCTGTCGACAACTGTCAACAACGGGACCACAACAAACCGAATTCTTACATCCTCCTGTCTCCCTCATTTCGCTCTCCATTCACGTCCACTTCGAAAAACAAATTCGAACTCGAAGAACTGCACGATCCACACCCGAATCAGGGTGGGTTCAGAAACTCACTTCAGGATCATGCAATTCTTCCACCACCTTACCATCATACTATGTTGAAACAAAGTATTCAATTCAATTATTATTATTATTATTAAGTGTAAATTATTAAATGATGGTGGTGGCCGACGTACGTAACACCTCTTATGTTTCGGGATTTGGCAACCCTAGTGTTGCAATCCGGCAATTGACAGCTCTGTCGTAAAGTTGGACATTTTTGAGGTTATACGCACTCAGAACGTTTTGACATACGAGCGCTATTTGTGTTGTTTACAGTAACTTAAAAGATTCATCTCGGCCCAAAAATGGAATTAAATCGTCAACATTTTCGGGCGATTATTTTTTACAACTTTCGGCGTGGATTAACTCAGCAACAGTGCATGGATGAACTTAATTCAATTTTTGGCGATGAAGCTCCATCAAGGACCAGTGTTTATCAATGGTATGGTGAATTCAATCGTGGTCGTAGTTCAGTCCAAGATGAATTTCGTGAAGGTCGTCCAAAATCAGTTGTTGTTCCGAAAACCATTGATGCTGTGCGCGAACTGATATTGGAAGATCGTCATGTGACCTATCGTGAGATTGAGACAACCTTAGGCGTTAGTGGGACCAGCATACATTCAAAATTGCATAAACATTTGACTGTCAAAAAAATTTGTTCGCGTTGGATCCCACACAATTTGTCAATCGCCCAAAAAAAGGCATCCTGTCAATTGGTCGAAAGAAACGCTCAAAAAATACGGTCGCGGAGCTTCGAAACACGTCTATGACATCGTGACAGGTGATGAATCGTGGATTTACGCGTATGAGCCCGAAAGTAAACAGCAGTCGACTGTCTGGGTGTTTCAAGATGAGCCAAATCCAACAAAAGTTGTTCGCGCATGAAGCACTTCCAAGCAAATGGTCGCCTGTTTTTTCGGAAAAACTGGACATGTCGCAACCGTACCACTAGAACAACGCAGAACAGTCAATTCTGAGTGGTACACAACCATTTGTTTGCCAGTTGTCTTCCAAGAAATCAGGAAAACCAACCGCCGAAGACGGATCACTCTCCACCACGACAATGCGAGCTCTCACACATCGGCTGCGACAATTGCATTTTTGAGCACCCAAAACATCGATTTGATGGGTCATCCGCCGTATAGTCCTGACTTGGCACCGAATGACTTCTTTTTATTCCCATACGTAAAAAACAAACTGAGAGGTCAACGTTTTTCGACACCTGAAGAAGCGGTTGCTGCATTCAGAATGCATGTGTTGGAGATACCTCAATCAGAGTGGCAAAAGTGCTTCGACAATTGGTTCAAACGCATGCAAAAGTGTATAGATTTTCATGGGGAATATTTTGAAAAACAATAAAGTGATTTTCGATGATCAATATTTGTTTTTGTTCTCTAATCCCGTAATATAAAAGGCAACCCTCGTACGACGACGACCACGGAAACGAAAATGGCTAAACGATTTAAGAATTATTTCATGGGACGTCCGCTCACTGTATAGAGTTCGAGCTGCACAGCAGCTAGCCGACGTCCTGACTGAATATAAGGCTGACATAACAGCATTACAAGAAATAAGATGGACGGGGAATGGTGTTAATCAAAGAAACAAGTATGACATTTATTACAGCGGTCATCCAAAACACCATGTGTTCGGGGTAGACTTTCTCGTCATCCAAAAACTGAAGCGTGCTATTATCGGCTTTAATGCAATAAACGAAAGGCTATGTACTCTTCGGGCACGAGGCGAGTTTAAGAACGTAAGTCTCATAAACGTTTACTGACCTACAAAGAAGTCCGCTGACGACGAAAAAGAAGAGTTGTATGAGAACGTCTAACGAGCCTGTGGGGGTTCTTTAAGGCTCGCCCGAAGAACCACCCATTTTTCTAACCCAACTCCTCCATCCCGCACACGGCACCCCGTCACTGCGGAGGCTCGAAGATCCTCCATCCCGCACATGTCGACTCGTCACTGCGGATGCGACCGAGCTCCCGATAGGTTCTGACCTAATCGGACGTCACACCTGCTGGTTCATACGAACCACAACAGGCCAGTGGAACGCACCGCAATCCCCTTGCCCCTCCCGACATCAACGCGGTAACAACCAGGTCCACTCCCAATACCGAACACCAAACTCCTCTCAATACCCTCTACCTATTTCGTGACTACGTCACTGGGAGGGTGGTGGAATGATTTGGGGGTTCTATAAAGCTCGCCCGAAGAACCACCCATTTTCCTAACACAACTCCCCATTCCAAACCTGCAATATATTACCAATCATTATCTCTTACCTGCATACGAGCAGTACAAAGCTCTCTTTCAACCATTTTTAACCTGAAATATAAATCCCCGGCAAGATCATCATCTCGCCACGGCATCTGACAGTATTGCTTTCTTCCCAAAGCATTTCCGTTCCTCTCGCCGGCACCCATGACCTTCACAAACCATTTGGGAAGCTACCCGGGTCCTCTTGCCGGCGTCCATGTCCACCATATACACAGTAACCTCCCTGTGTTTACTTTTCCCAAACAACTGTTGGTCGCACGACCAAGCCATGGTAAAATGCTTGCTTATACAGCTGCAGCCTAATTATCCATGATCGCTTGTCTAACCGATAAACGATCATCGAATTGGACACGACCCATAATTGTTTATCCAATGGTCATGTCCTATGATTCGTTTTCTAAACCAAACATACACTCATCCATCCTAGCGCTTGCTATCGTGGACGAATTTTCTGTTGATATAACATCAACAGAAAAATTCTATTCAGGCAATATGCCTCCATTGTTTACGACAGCAATGCCTTTAGCCTCTGTTGCATGAACATATTGTTTGAGCAGCTGCCTGATTGGATTCCCTTCTTAGCATCCAATGCATTTTCGTTGTCCTTCCTTCCCGAGGGATGGACTTACAACAGATCTATACGATCACAATAGAAATCGTTCCAATGAAACCACAACTGATTTCTCACTGGTTGGCGGTCAAATGAGAAATGTCTTTTTCCATTTTACTTCGGTAATGGAAACTCACCACACTGATGAGTTGATTCCGAAGCGAGCAGTCCTCAAGGAATCAAATAGTATCCCCCGAGGTGTGCGCACACACAACACTAAAGTCGAGATTTAACTAACGAGCCACACACGTGTTAAGTGTGTCGATGATGTCATACCTGAAGATAACATTCAGGAGATCATTGACATACTCAAACAAAAAGCGCCACCAAATTCTAAACTCAGATGACCCCACAGAGCAGTAGTGCAATTAAGTCAATATTTCGAAATAATTGCAATCAAAACTCAATTAACAAATTGGTCAAAGAAAAACGGTTAATTGCATTTATCAAACCAATTAACGATTGCACAAGCTGGAACAATTAAAATACGGAAACATCCAAACTGCATGTTCCAGCACAATCGGCATAAGTGCAATTAACTGGGTCAATTCATGAACGCAAAAGTTCAACTCGAGTCCGAATCGACGAAAAAGTATTGACCAGCTCATCAATATGAGGCGTTTATGAACTAAAGCCGATGATCGGTAATTGGGACAATTAAAACCCAAATTGCTGATGTGAATCGAAAGGTGTTAACCCCAGAGGGAATCGAAAAGTGTTGACCACGGAGGTAATGAAGAAGTGGTTGGTCGAGTAGTGAGTAGTTTTGTCTTGGGAGTCGAGGATGGTCGGTCAGTGGTTTGTCGTGAAAGTGGATGGCGTTAAAAGAAAAAGTGAATAAGTAAAAAGACAGGGAGTCAGTCTCTGGTCACGGAAGGAAGATCTTTAAGAGCAATAGAAACGGAATGTTAGAAGTCTATTGGAAATTAGTTAAAAGTGGATGAAAGATTAATAAGTTAAAACTAATAAGTTTAAAGAAAGAGCAATTGAAACGGAATGTTAGAACGCTATTGGAATAGAGATAAAAGTGAATTAAAGATTAATAAGTTAAAACTAATAAGTTTAAAGAAAGAGCAATTGAAACGGAATGTTAGAACGCTATTGGAATAAAGATAAAAGTGAATTAAAGATTAATAAGTTAAAACTAATAAGTTTAAAGAAAGAGCACTTGAAACGGAATGTTAGAACGCTATTGGAACTAAGATAAAAGTGGAATAAAGGTTAAAGAAGTAAGAATATTAAAAATGGAGTAAAACATTAATTAAAATATATTGTAATTAGATTAAAGAATAAGTAATAAACCATAGTCAGTGTATAAAGACAATGAATGAAGTGGAAAGAAAAGAAAACAATAAAGATTGAATATAGAATTGAAAGTGAGTCTGAGTTTTGTTTTTTAATGATAACTGTTATTGTGTGGAAAGAAAGAATTGTTTGTTATTCTCTTGGCGTCGAGTAGCTAATTAATTTTCAACAAAAACCAAAAACCATAACTGGCGCAGTCGGCGTTCCTCTATTCTGTAGAACTAGAGGAAAGCGATCGAGCAATCGCGATAAACTATTATAAAGTGGAAACGCAGTGAGTCAATGAAAAATTTAGTGATTCGCGAAGAAACCCCTATACAATAATAAAGCTAAAACACACCAAGACTAAAAAAAAAAGCCACCAAAACTAAAAGAAAACGAAACGACAAAGTGTAAAGTAAAGAAACTACAAACCATCAAGTGAAAAATAAGCAGCATCGTGATCATCGGAAGCAGCAGCATCATCACCAGCAAGGAGCAACCATTTTTTTTCAAGGCAAGTCATTAGATCATTTAAAATTAGGCGAAGTAGTTATTGTGAAATTATATAATATTAAGTAACATAGAAATTAATTGTAAAGCACTAGCTCACGTAACTGGCAATAAGAAAATTAACATAGTTAAGAAATTGAAGACAGAATGAAAGAAGAGAAAATTTGAGAAAGTGAAGAAAAATATATTTAATAATATTGGAATAAAACTTAATTATTAGATTATCCCGAACAGACAAATAATTAGTGAAAGAACGTACTACTAAGTAAGAATAGTAAGTCGTAGGGATCATTGGAACAGCGGATGAATTAACAATTTTATTAGGATCGGTACTGCAAAGGATAAAGGAGAAGTATTTAACTCGATCCGAAGCTGAGTAGAGTAGTGAAAGGGAAGAAGGAATTTTTTTTTTTCAAAAGTACTTGGTGATAATTTTGCAGCAGCGTATTCATTATAAGAACGCAACGGAAAAAAGAGATAAGCATCTAGCCTCCCAAGGGAAGACAGTCGCAAGATCGGAATTCTGTTTTCTTACAGATGGTCGTTCTGTTTTGATACAGGAAAAATCCATGCAACGTTGGTCGCGGTTTCAAAAAAATAGTTATCTACAATTTAACATTTGAGTAGGCGTTATAAGTGACTAACGAACCAAAGGTCGGTGTAGCAATCTGTAGTCGATTTCATCCAAAAAGCGGTAATTTCGGTACGTAAAGTAGAAAAAGCTACCCTCGTATTCCTCGAGAAGATAAGATTCGGTACGGGTATATCTAGCCGACAAAATTGATCGGAGAGAAGCGCGAAATAGACTGATAGACGAAAGAAGAGGAATGGCTCAGCAAATGGAGCAATGTATAGCAGCACTGACTCAGCTGATGGTCCAGAACCAGCAGCAGAGCACGAGTCAGAGGCTGGAAAAAGAAATTCGTCGCATTCGCGAATTCGATGGGGCAAAAGGGACCTTACCTTCATTCATAGATGCTGTATCGAGAAAGCTAGGCGAATACAGAGCTGGTCAGGAAGAGGAAAAGGCGAGAGCTTTCAGTATGATCTACGATCAAAAAATACTGGGCTCAGCAAAGAACCTTTTAAGAGTAAACCCTCCTCAAAATTGGGAAGAGTGCCAGCAAAAATTGAAGCTGCACTACAGACCAAAGAGAGACCAAATGGCCCTGACGAGGGACATTATGTTTTTAAGGGCAAACTCGATCCTCGACCTCAGCAACAAATTGAAATATCTTGTGGATGACATTGCAGAGTATTCCGTATTTTGTACAGACGGTAATGCAATGATAGATATATTCAGTGGGATGCTAGTCCAGAAAATTAAGAGCTTAGTTTCAGGTACCTTGGCATATAATATAATGGACAAAACGAATCTGACAGAGGTAAGAAATGTGATAGACTCTTTTGTTGGAATGGATGAGACTAATTTAAATCCTACGAGTAATATAGAACATAGGCCAACCACGACGAACAACCGACATATTAATAGGAATCACAAACCAGACCGTATAGACCACAGAAACAGATTCGAGAATAGGCAGGGCGAAGGTAATGTTGGAAGACAAGGAGGCAATCATACTAACTTCAGGACAAACCACGGATTAAGGCAAAACTCAGGCGATAACCTTAATTGGAGGACAGGGCCAAGTAATGTTAGGCAGGGAAATGAAAGATCTGTGCAAAGACATCCACATATAGGTAATAGTGCACACCATAGGGAAAGCTCAGACCACATGTCAGTGGACATGATAAGTAGGCGAGAACCAAGAAATGGAACAAATAGATTTTCTCGCAAACGAACCTCAGAAAATAGAATCGTACTGAAACTAACCAACGAAGAAGAAAAATACCTAGCACTCTTAGACACAGGATCCACGATAAGTATCCTGAATGAAAGCAATACCCCGAGACTTAGATACAACGTAATAGATACCAACACGACAGCGATAGAGACAATTCAGGGAGAAGTAGACAAGCGAAATAAGACAGTAGCGTCAGTCTGCCCGGTAGAATTTAAATATCCAGATAACGCAAGGATAAGGTGGGTAGCACTAAAGATGAAAAAACCATACAATTTTATTCTAGGTATGGATTGGATAGAGAAAAATGTCGAAAAGATTTGCGTGAGGAGTCAGAAAATTTACATGACTAATGGAGTGAGCCTTCCATTCGGGACAAAGTCTATTGATGAAGAAGTCAATATGCTCGAAATAAGTGAAGTGCGAGATATCCAGTTGAATCATGAGTACTTGCAAGGGAAAGAGAATAAGGTAGCAGATTTCCCGAATAGATTACAGCGTTCGAAAAGAAAAGGCAAAGATAACAAAAGCAAATCTAAGGTAGCGTTCTACGATAGGGCAACTCGTCATCCTACAGGTAGGCACAAATTGGACCACATAGGGATAAAAGACGAGATAGTGAATAAATATAAGACTCAAATCGTACTGACCTACAGCCCGACGCAAGAAGTCCAGGTTGTCCATAAAAGAGTAATAATAGAAGTAAATCCATTAGAAAGCAGAAGTAAGATAGAAAAGACACTGAAAAGGTACGTTAGAAGAGGCCGCATAGGAATTTATTCAGAAGTTCGAGTTACAGACTACCATAAGATACAGTCAATTTTGATATCGTTATTCTTGTCTAACAAAAAGATAAAATTCATACGGTGCTCCAGAAGAGCCCAAGAGGTTAAGACAGAGAAAGAGTTGTGTAATCAACTATATCGGTATCATGACAAAGGGTCAAGACACAAGGGAATTAGCGAGAGTTACCATAGTCTGAAAAAGAAAATATACTTTCCCAAGCTGCGTAAACACATTTACTTCATGACTAACAATTGTAGCAAATGTAGAGAAAGGAAGTACGACAAGAAACCCACCAATTGCACAGAAAACAGGGGCGTAAGACATGTACAGAACTACAAGAGACTGAAACATGGAGACGAACCGTATCGTAGGTTAGCTCCATTAGACAACGTTCACACAACCAATAATATTAAAGGACCGCTCAAAATTATAGGTGATGTTCACGACAGTAGGTTGCAGTTTACCAAAGCAAACCAGAACAAACATAAAGCATTCACACTCGACCTTATTAGGAATAATAACAGGAATTGAGAGTAGGAAGCTTTGGACTGAAACAAAGATACAGATGGCTATATGAAACTATAACGATCTGTATCATTCGAAAAATTAAAACGTTCAACGAAAACAAACGGTAAACGAAACAACAAGTCGATAGCTTAAAGCGAAGAGTAGGAAGAATAAGACATCGTTGGTTGTAGCAAAAGAAATATATCAATGAATTTTTATGAAGAGGACAGACTCATAAGATATATAGAAATTTTAGTTCCATACAGATGATATATATATATACCTTGAAAGATCACAAGTAATACTATTTTAATCTATTTAAGTAGACCCAGACGCTATCAAATTCATAATAATTGGAGGAAATTAAAGACTTCATTCACAAAAGAAATTAAAATCCGATACTTAGTACTTGAAAAATTATAACCACATCATGTTAGCTCAAATACAACAACATACCACTGTCATATTTAATGTTTATTATAAATCAGAATTAATTACTAAAATAAACAGATGAAATGTTAGAAATATTAATGTTAGAAAGATAGAAGAATATTAAAAGAGTTAAGGCCAAGAATGTTGAAATGGCAATCCGAAAAGAATATGTAAGTTTAAACTAAGTACCAAAAGAAGAAGAAAATGTATATAACAAAAGCAACTTGCTGAAAAATAATTACATAATTGAATGTACGAACAAATAAATTTTAAGGAAAAAGGAGGATACAAAATGAATGAAGTCAAATACTATAACGATATGTGTAGGTAACAGGAAATGAATGATATTGGGAAGAGTACATGCAACTAAAGTTAAAGCAACTAGCAAAAAGTTTAAGAATTCAGGAGAATTCAGATTCTGGCGGTGGGGGTGTTAAGTGTGTCGATGATGTCATACCTGAAGATAACATTCAGGAGATCATTGACATACTCAAACAAAAAGCGCCACCAAATTCTAAACTCAGATGACCCCACAGAGCAGTAGTGCAATTAAGTCAATATTTCGAAATAATTGCAATCAAAACTCAATTAACAAATTGGTCAAAGAAAAACGGTTAATTGCATTTATCAAACCAATTAACGATTGCACAAGCTGGAACAATTAAAATACGGAAACATCCAAACTGCATGTTCCAGCACAATCGGCATAAGTGCAATTAACTGGGTCAATTCATGAACGCAAAAGTTCAACTCGAGTCCGAATCGACGAAAAAGTATTGACCAGCTCATCAATATGAGGCGTTTATGAACTAAAGCCGATGATCGGTAATTGGGACAATTAAAACCCAAATTGCTGATGTGAATCGAAAGGTGTTAACCCCAGAGGGAATCGAAAAGTGTTGACCACGGAGGTAATGAAGAAGTGGTTGGTCGAGTAGTGAGTAGTTTTGTCTTGGGAGTCGAGGATGGTCGGTCAGTGGTTTGTCGTGAAAGTGGATGGCGTTAAAAGAAAAAGTGAATAAGTAAAAAGACAGGGAGTCAGTCTCTGGTCACGGAAGGAAGATCTTTAAGAGCAATAGAAACGGAATGTTAGAAGTCTATTGGAAATTAGTTAAAAGTGGATGAAAGATTAATAAGTTAAAACTAATAAGTTTAAAGAAAGAGCAATTGAAACGGAATGTTAGAACGCTATTGGAATAGAGATAAAAGTGAATTAAAGATTAATAAGTTAAAACTAATAAGTTTAAAGAAAGAGCAATTGAAACGGAATGTTAGAACGCTATTGGAATAAAGATAAAAGTGAATTAAAGATTAATAAGTTAAAACTAATAAGTTTAAAGAAAGAGCACTTGAAACGGAATGTTAGAACGCTATTGGAACTAAGATAAAAGTGGAATAAAGGTTAAAGAAGTAAGAATATTAAAAATGGAGTAAAACATTAATTAAAATATATTGTAATTAGATTAAAGAATAAGTAATAAACCATAGTCAGTGTATAAAGACAATGAATGAAGTGGAAAGAAAAGAAAACAATAAAGATTGAATATAGAATTGAAAGTGAGTCTGAGTTTTGTTTTTTTAATGATAACTGTTATTGTGTGGAAAGAAAGAATTGTTTGTTATTCTCTTGGCGTCGAGTAGCTAATTAATTTTCAACAAAAACCAAAAACCATAACTCACGCGAGTGCAAATTTCTCGCCTTACCGGGTTAATCCAGTAATTCAATTTAAATTCTGTGTTTAACGTAGATCATTTATAAATGGGTAGTGAGGTTATACTACAGACATTATCAAGAAAAGAAAAAAGAGACCTGGTGCAATAAACGTTATATTAAGAATCTCCAGTGTAATATGTGTATGTGCTGATACCAAATATCCAGGATTCATTGGTTGTCCGCGGCAAGTGTTATTTTAATATACAGAGATTGTCTTTAATATTGTGATCACCAAACCTAATGACATTCGCATCTTACTTATAAAAGCCTACGGCAATCTGGGAATTGTAAAGTAATAGATCAAAATTAAGAAAAATAAAAAAGAAAACTATACAACAAAACAACCCAGTGCGTTTTTATCTTTCTCTTTCCTGGGTGCTTGGATTTTTGTGCACGTGTATTCGGCGGAACAATCGTTGGGGCTTATCAGTGAACCCATGTCGTACGTCGGCATTCATACCTTTACCCCCACAGGCCCTCAATACGTGCATGCTTGCTCAAGATACGATGTGAAAATCGTTCTTGGTGATATGAATGCGAAAATAGTTCGGGAGCCGGTTTTCAGACACTACGCAGGTTCCCATAGTTTGCATGAGAACATTAATGACAATGGACTACGAGTCATCGAACTGGCAGCATCAACAAACTTGGTCGTTGCGAGTACCAGGTTTCCGCGTAAAGATATCCACAAAGCCTCCTGGATATCACCTGATACCACTCGCCACTCGCAACCAAATTCACCACGTGTTGATAGATCGCCGCCACTCCCCGAATCTGATGACGGTACGAACGTACCGAGGTGCCAACGTCGACTCGGATCACTATCTTGTTGGTACAGTTTTCTGAGTGCCAATTTCCTTACGGAGACGTATTGCACCCCCGGATCTGGTTCGAATCAACACTGCTGCCTTACGCAATGAGAATATCAGTAACACCTTTGGTCATGCGTTAAGAGTCGTCCTCGAAGAGCTCGACGGAAGGAGAGTAAGTCCTGGGGCCAGAATGGCGGGCGTAAAAGAGAAATGGACTCGCCTTAAAAATACTGTCATTACTACTGCCAACTTCATCTTAGGCAGCAGTCGTATAAATCGGAGTGACTAGTTTGATGATGAGTGCAAACTAGCGACTGAACGTAAGTATGCTGCATTCCGAGCAATGCAGCAGTCTCATAGGACGCGGGTACGCGAGGAGAAATACAAAGAGCTCAAAAGATCTGAAAACAGACTCCACAGACAAAAGAAAAGAGACTGGGAAAAAAACCTAGTCCGTGAAATAGAGAAAAGTAGAGAGCGAGGACCGCACCAGGCGCGGGAGTTCTACCAAATAATCCGCAGTATGACGCGGTACACACCACGCTGCACTTACTGCAAGGATAAAGAGGGTTATCTGATCACCGATCCTGAAGCGATGGGAAGTGCACTTCAGTGAATTGCTAAATGGTCAGCTCACAGGGTAGTCGAGCACGAATTTGAAGTAGTGCAACCCTTTAACTACCTTGGGTCAGTAGTATCAGCCGATAACAATACGGAAGAAGAAATACGCGAACGTATTCCAATAAAGCCTACTACGGTCTATCAAGGCTCTTTAAATCCCGAAATTTATCCAGAACATCCAAGATGCTACTGTACAACACCATGGTATTACCAGTACTCATGTATGGATCCGAGACCTGGGTGCTCAATAAACGACACACCCAACTCTTAGCCGCATTTGAGAGGAAGGTCTTAAGAAGAATTGTTGGCCCCGTATGTGAGGGGGGAAGATTCCTGGAGACGCCACAACCATGAGTTGTACGCGACCAACCTTGAAGCTAATGTTGTAAGAAAAATCAAGTTCGGTAAACTCCAGTGGGTGGGACACCTAGCTCGAACGAGTGAAGAGGAGCCTGCCCGGAAAGTCCTTTGTGGCAGGAAGTATGGAAGGAGACAGCGCGGCAAACCTTGTCTTCGATGGAGGGATGGCGTAGACCAGGACGCATAGACCTTGGGAGTGCCAAACCGGATAACATCGGCTCGAAATCGGGACTGGTGGAGAGACTTGCTAAATAAGGCCAAGACCAGATCCCGGTTGTAGTGCCGATAA
Organism: Microdon myrmicae; assembly: GCA_963931805.1. Lineage (NCBI taxonomy): Eukaryota > Metazoa > Arthropoda > Insecta > Diptera > Syrphidae > Microdon > Microdon myrmicae. The sequence goes on along the minus strand of OZ007498.1, from coordinate 140,898,943 downwards.
AAATCTCCATCCATCGGATTTATATTTTGAAGCGATTGACCAAAATAGTGCACTGTATATTTCCTTGTTTGTGTTCGTTTTTTAAAATGTTGTGTGTTGTTATAATAGCACTCTCATTTAGGAGCCATGGCGGGTAAGTTGACGAAAACTTAAAAGTTTGTTTAAATTGTAATTCTAATTTGACTTTATTTATTATCCTGGTAATTGCAGATGGAATTCGGTTGCGGTTTTTGTACCCTAGCGTCAGTTCTGACGCAAGGCTAATAACATTGCCTGGAAAAACAAATTATTATGGACATTTGAATAAGTCTCCGATAAGGACCGGCTGCCGGTGGAGAGACTTGCTAAATAAGGCCAAGACCAGCTTCAGCCAATAGATTTTTTATTGGAGTTGTTTTGAAAGCGAATATGCTGTTTCTAGCGGCTTGGTGATACGTGGATTTTAGCATTGCTTTTCTTACTACTTAAGTATTTAATAATATTCAGTCCCGCTGCTAGTGATTTCTTAAGATCTAAACAGTGTTGTTTCCAGCAATACTTATTATTAAATGTTATACCTAGGATTTTAAGGTTGAGGATATTTTGGATAGTTTTATTATTTATGTTGAGGTGGGGTCAAGGTCGTTGTCGCCACACATGAAGTAATTTACATTTTTCAATTGACAGTTTGGCACTTGTGTGGGGGTTTAGGTTGTGTGCCGGAGCACGACACGGGTTCCTATCACCCACCAACGGATTGTGCACTGAAAATGTTCACGAAGGTCAAAGGATCGTCACACCTGTGCACTTGCAAAAACGGAAAATAAAACACACGGAGCTTTTCTTGGTCTATAAGTATTTTCATTGCGGCACTTAGGAACAGCTTTTAAAATTTAACTTGCAGAGTTGTTGCGAGTAAGGGACCCTTAGGTGGTCTTTTCCCTGTAATGCACTTAACTTATTTATCCTTTTGGCACTAATGAAAACAGTGACTCGACTTGCGGAGTGCGTGCTCCTCAGCGAAACTCGACTGTGTTGCGACTCGACTAAGTGATGGGCACCGTTCGGCGGATGAATCTCGACTGACTAGGAAGGGACGAGAATCCATTCATCGTGTCGTGGTGGAGTCATAGCTAAATAGACTCACTGCCACTTACTAGGAACTCGAAACGGGTTGCTATGCTTGCATAGGGAATTTAGTTCCAGAGAATCACTGCCGTACTGGCTGGGTTAAATTCCTCTGGCGCAATGTATACGAGGAAATTGGTTTGGAAACACGACCAAGTATGGGCCTGAGTTGTCGGTTAAACAAAGGAATGTGGGTCTTGGTTGTTGCGATGGTTGTTTCACGGAAATGCAACGCATCGTGCTGGTGACTTACCAGTAAGGGGAATTGGTATTGGGTAGGATGGGAGTTACAAGCGAGGAGATAGTTTAAGCAGGAGGTGAGCCGGAATGATTTTCGGGGGAAATTAGAGCTGCTTGGTTGCAAGCAAGAAATATAATTTAAGTAGGAAATTAACCGAAGTTGTTTTTGGGAAAAATGTATGCGGTTTGGTGTAGTTGAGGGAGATGATTAATATTCCGTTGTAAGTTTGAATATGAATTTTATTACAGCTTGGGAAATGGATTCTTGGTAAATTTGAGGATGTATGCGACTGCAGATTTGGGGACGGATGCTGTTGCATATTGGGAAGTGTGTGCTATTGCAGATTTGGGTTATGGTGATGCGCTGTTAGCGGTCGAAGTTAGGTAGGGATTGTGGGTTGGTTCGCCTTGTGATATATTGAACCCCCACACTTGAATAATTTAACCATTCTAAAATAACTTTCAATGTGTCAGTTAACATCCTTTTGCAGGAGATTAAATCACCGGCTTTACTTAAGATGTATATATCATTGGCGTAAATACAATCATCTAGATGTTTCTGTTAATATATTATCGTGCTTATGTTGTCAAAGGCGATAATAAATAATATGATCGACAATGGGGATCTTTGAGGGATTCCGTTGTGCAGCGGGAGTGTACTGGAGTATATGTGGTTAACTTTACACTGAACTTTTCTATTACGTAGAAATGATTTGTCGTACTCATATATGTTGTTACCAACTCACCATTTTAACAATTTGTTAAGTATAACGTGAATGGCAATACTCTCGAAGGCTTTCTCGAAGTCTAGAGAGAGGATTGTGATGTGGTTTCTAGTTGATAGAGCCCTTGAGGTATAGTGGTCAATGTGCAGTAAGGCATCTGTGCAACCTCAGTTGGATTTGAACGCTACTTGGTTGATAGATGTCAATTTCTTTGTTTCTATAAACCATAGCAAACGTTTGGCTACTATTTTTTCTAAAACCTTTGCAATACTGATTAAGGATATGGGACGGTAACCCTCTATAGTACCTTTATCTTTCTTTGGTTTTGGAATAGGGATTAGGACCGCGGTTTTCCACATTTGTGGGATATGTGATGTTTCAAATATTTTATTGTATAATTTAATGATTCTCAGTTTTGTAATTTTCAAAAGGTGTTTCAACATTGGGTAGGATATTCGATCTCTCACTGGGGTTTTGCCTTTAGTTATACAAAGTACTGATTCAAATTCAGTAAATGAGATGGGTTCTTCGATACGGTGGGCCGCAGGGTTGGAGGCTTACAAATATACTAAATTGTTAAGGGATTCAAGTCTTTTGCGATTGAATTCGGGATGGAAGTTGTGGTTGCCTGAGGATTGCGACCGGGTTTTGGCGAAGATGTGGGGGGCGAAGTGGGGTGTGCCGGCGTACGGCACGGGTTCACTTCATTCCCCATCAATCACAAGTTCAGCCAAAAGTGAATCACCAAGGAAAAGGAAAATAAAACACACTGTTTCAGGAGTAAATGTTCTTTTATTTGTATGCATGTAGTTTATTTATATGGTTCCTGCTTAACGTTTTAAATATTTTTCTTAATTTTTACAAGTGAACTGTAATGAATTGATTTTTTGCGCCGCACTAAATGTTCTTACGTTACATTTCTTTTCCTTGAATTGAATTGGCTGGGATGACTTTTAATGTCCCGATTAGCATACTACACTGAATTATCGATGACAAATAGAATTGTTATTACACACGAACGCAAGGACTCTCATTAAAATAGCTAACCACCGATGCACGACATTAGACAGGATAGACGAGCCTGACTCGCTGCTACTGTAACACAAGAATCTCTCGGACACTCACGGCGGATGAAACTCGACTTTTTTTTACACTGGGGGGCGTGCACACTCCCGTGTGCTGGCGGTGGTTACAGGGCGACTTCAGATGTGCGCGCCCCGATGGTTGAATGACGACTACTCCATGCTCTGCCGAGAAGAGGGAATAGAGCGTTGGTCCCTATACATCACCGAGGGAAGGTAGCCATAGGTCGCACAAGTGAAAAATAAAACACTCGATCGTTGGTTGTTGATGATTCCCAATGTGGTTTAAACTGTGCTTAAATTTAACGAGAGACGTGACACTTGGGATTAACAACACTTTAAAACTTTACGAAGTTATTTTGTAATAATGTTTTTTTATATTAACGAAGTTAGTTTCAATTTTATTGCATTCGGTCGCGGGGGGAAACTAGGGAGGAAAAGCGACACCTTGATGATACGCGTCCCCGATGTGCCATGGGGACCGGGAGAAAAACCTACCGTCGTGATCGGTGGTTGGAATAAGACTCCCTGAGGGTTTGAATCTGACTCCTGATTCGCCCTCAATTCGGTGGTGAGTTTGTCAGCACCAAAGAGAAGAGAGAGAACATTTCTCGAAATGGGGTAACCACCAAGAGCGTCTTGCTGGCTAAATTCCGGTGGTGTGTGTGAGATGATCTTAGCAATGTGCTAATGGATCACCGTTTGCTCATGCCGCAAGGTCATGAGAAACGAATTCAGAAACCTTGAAAGGAATAAAGGCATTTATGAGATGTGAGTTCGGCTAAGTCAATAAGCTGCAACTCATTAGGTGTGGTGATGCATTCGGGATACTTGATACAATCTGGATTGTATATCATATCTCTAGAATGCCCGAAGAAAAACCGAATTCTTTTGTTTGCGCACGTGATGCATGTTGAAGAATTCGGTTTTTGCCGCTATTGCGCTGATTGTTTGTATTAGGAAAAGCTGGAGAATTCGGTTTCGAAGATAATGTTTGGGATGCGGTAATTGTTTGTCAATTTGACAAACGAATCGCGGGTCGGTTTATTGCAGCTGCATAAACAAGCTGTCCGACATTGCATTTTATCTGATGCGGTAAGTACTTTAAAGAATTCTTTCAGAGAAGTTGAATAACGCATTAAATGCGTGAATGCAGGGAGAATTCTTTTTAGGGATTTTTAGATAATCCGTTGAATGCATTAAATGTCCTTGAAAAAGGAAATGTTTTCAGGTGCTAATGCAATTGGTATTAGCGAAAAACAATAGGAGTTGGGTTAAAATTATGGGGGTTCTTCGGGTATGCTTAAAAGAAGCCCCACAAAGAGTTGGCATATTTGCATTGTGTCTGTGGTTGTAGTATTTTGGGAATCAAGACAGGAGAAATTATAGGATAGTAATTTCCGCTTAAGCTGCGTATTTTATGCCATATATATATATATTTTTTTTTTTTTGGGTTGATTGTTGAAGTGAATTGAAAGAGGCTTTTTGCTTTACTATCTTTCATCCTTCTACGAAATAAAACGTTAGCCACAAGATTAGCCTTGGTGGGTCTTTTTCTAAATTGAGAGAGGGCTGACATTTTGCATTTGCGGAGAGATGTTAGTTCGGAGTTCCACCAAGGTACATGCTGCATGGTTACCGGTTTAGCTTTAGTATTCGTTTGTGGTATTGAAACGTTGGCAGCAGATCAAATTGCTTTATTGATTATTGTAGCTTCATGATTTGTATTTGGTATATAGGCGTAGCTTGAAAGAAATTCATCAACTTTTTTTTTCAAAAAGTGGGCAGTTGGCAGAGTCAGTTTTATATTTTGGAGATTGATTATGATAGGTTATCGGTCGTTGGATATTTCTCATAGTTAAACGGAAAAACGGTCACTATTGTAAAGATCGTCTAGCCATGAAGTTCTCGGAACCAATTCAGAGGAGCAACTAGTGATGTCAATGTGAGTGAGAGTTTGTGAGTAGAAAGGTGGGTGGGCGATCCTTCATTCAGTAGAATAAGGTTGCAGTCGAGGAGGATGTTTTCTATTATTTCACCTTTTTTTTTAGACGGTGAGCCTCAGAGTATACTCCATGCATTTATGTCACGTCCAAGTATTCTAGGCTCGCTTGTTTGATTGAGTATTGACTGAAAATCATCTTTATTTATCGGCTGATTTGGAGGGAGACATAAATCTATGTAGGTGAAATTTATGGGGTATTGTATTTCTACAACGAGATCTTGTATATTTGTAGTGATGGGGGGAATTTTGTGGGGAGTACATTTTTTAATGAGTAACCCTATACTTTGTTTATGTGATGTATTTGCAGCGAAGTTATTGAAATAACCTGTATGGGATTTAGGAATGATTGGTGACGTGTTAACTGGACGTTGTGTTTCTTATAATGATATTACCCATGGGTTGTATTCTTTAATTAGAATGTTTAATTTGTCAAAATTATTAGTGTTGCAGTTCCGCAACATATATCTTATACCAGTTGGAAAAACCTACCACATGGAACGCCACCTATTGCTGAATAGACAAAAGCAAAATTGTCTATTCATGTGACGTTTTATATGTTACTGTTTGCACACAGTTGCTTGTTTTACTGTTTTCATGGACAGTATGTTTTTTAACGTAAAAAATTGGAGATTGTTTACGGTGCCTTCAGCACCTGTGCTTTTATATGACAGTAAAATTCGTGTAAAATAAAGTAAAATGTAGTGTGTTACAAAATGTATTTCTTTTGTGCCCAAAGCGGCGGTCATTTTTGTTGTTTCGTCGATGAAAGGATCGACACGCAGAATCAACCTTTTGCTGTTTCCCAGTTGGCGAACCATCGGCAAGAACAGAGTTGCGACCCAAATGGCGAAACAATTAGTATAACCGTTCTTGTTCCATTGCAAAATGATGAATAGTTTATCTTGTGGAGTGGGTTGTAGGTGTTCAGCCAGTGTGCTTGAGTTTCGTTTGTTTTATGGAATGGGGTAGTGTATTCTTAAATTTATTTTCGTGTAAGAATGTTGGGTGGATAGGATGTATGTTGTTAGGAACTTGATTCTGATATTGCTTATACGGGGCACTTATACTCTGAGTATAGTTCAAGTGTCCTGTGGAGAACGAGAAGTCGTGGCACCGACATGGGTGCGAGTTCTACTTCGTCCCACTAACACTCTGTGGTAGTGTTTAGCTATGCACCAAGCACGGGTGCGGATTCAGCTAACACCCACTGATAGTTCTCAAAAAACCGCACAACGTTCGCCGAAAGAGGAAAATAAATAAAACTCGCCGGATTAATTTTAATGTTCCTTTATTAGCTACGAAGGCTTAATTTTAATTTACACGAGTTCTCAACTGCACAAAAATTAATCCAAATTGGTTCCTTATAAAATCTAATTCGGACACACGCACAACAAATAGTATGAAGATTCGTTGATCTCCTCGACAACCGCACACTCTCTGGAGGAAAATCTGACTGGTGTTGGATGTCTCTTTACAGACATCCAACGAAAACGAACCTAAAGGATTCGCCGCCAATGGCGAAGGTCCAAACAAAAGGAAAAAGGGAAAAACTCATGTAGCATATGGAATCGGCTGCTACATGTTTGGGCAAGATAAACTGCCGCCATACGCAAGGGATAGATTCTTGATTGACGTGAGTCAATAAAACCCTTGCCGAAGGCAGAAATCTATCTTGGAAAAATGTATCGAACATTGGGCATGGCCGCTGTTAGATCATCTAGCATAAACAAATTTCGGTCGTATGATTCGATGCATGTTATGTTAGGGATGTGTTAATCCCGTTGAAAGGCACCGTCAGGCGAAAGTATCCGCTTGAATGTTTACTTTGTGTAAACTAAAATTGGTGGCCATGACCGATGCTGGTGATAGTTCCAAGAAACGGCAACGGATCATAAAATCGGTCATGCTTAGATCCAAGCAAAATATGCGCGCCTGGAAGGCCAATGTTTGATTTGATCTTCTTTACTTAAGGAAAGATAGATCATAGACATGCCGTTGGAAATCTGGCTTGCAGCTGTGCAAGCAACCCGAAATAATGCTAGGTCAATGAATGGGTACGAAAATAACACACGGAAAGATCAGCGTGTGTTGGTGGATATGTGCCATCCATTGTTCGGTCGCGGAAGCTCGGTTGATGAACCGATGTCATGGCAAGATGATAATCTTGCCGTGAATTATGCTTTTAGGAATGACCGTGGGGAAGAGGTTTGGAAAAGCACCCAAAAAAGGTAAGCTGCCTAATATATATTTATGTCGGTTATCCTTGGAGATAACCGAATTAATTCCAGCGAATTGGTTGGCGGTTAATGCCGTAGCAAGGCTGCATAATCTTGCCGAAAATTCGACTTCAAGGTAAGTCGCATCGCCGGGAATAGTGGGGATCGAGCGATGCATGGCTCTTCGGGCCCTGAAAAGCCCCACAACTCCACTAAACTTTGCACCAAAAACAAACGAATGATCGCCGAGGGAAGCAGCATACCTCAATCACAGGAGAGAATGAAACACTGGGAGTTACGTTATAAAGTTCCTTTCATTTTCAAAACACAAAATAATTAAAATATTTCACACGTTCTAATCCACAAAATTGATGTATAAAATTGGTCTTTCACATTTCCGATTCATTGAATCTTTTGTTACCTCTTCAATTTCGCGTCCTCGGTGTCGCATATCCTTGAGCACATTCTCTTTTTATTATATTTCAATTTCGACGGTGAAAAGAACTGACACTTCCATATCAACAAAACGCAACACTTATCATGCCTTTCTCAAGTTATGAATCACGAAAAGGAAGACAATCTGGTTCGGGACATAGAATAAAGGACTCGGACACTCGGTTGAATAAGACTCCGGGACTGATGCACCCCGTGGCGCCACGGGGAGCAGAAGAAAAAAACCGACCAGCGTGTCTGGATGTTAAAATACGACTCCAAAGGTATATTACGCATCTCCGCGGTTTGCGGAATGTGGGAGAAAAACCTACCGTCGCGAGCGGTGATTGGGATGAGACTCAGCGATAATTATCTCGTGCAGAGATCACTCGCTAATCTTGATCATGGTGGTATGTGTGCATGGTCCTTTCATGGATGAAAAGCAAACCTAGAACAAGGAAAGGGAATAAAGAGCATTCATGGGATACGATTTCGGTAAAGCCAACAAAACCGAAATCGTCGGATGCATGTGCGTCGCGGCTGAACAAAGAGACAACAATGCGATGTGTTATGTGCTAATTGGTTTTAGCTAGGTTACTGGGAAATGGTGTTTATGGCATCGCTAGTAAGGGTACGTATTGAATTCCTATTTGCATTTGTTTATGCAGTAGGATTTAATTGATGCCAAGAGACGCGGAATGCGTATTTGCTTTGGTTTGCACATTGTGCGAGTCAGAGAAAAAGGTCGTCGGCCAATGTGTACATAAAGAAATTCATTGTGCGCATGGCGAAGTTGGAAAATAGACGGCGCAATATTTATGATCCCTGATGAAGGTCACGTGATATGCGAACCGAGGTTTTCTTTTCAGGGATATGCTGTTTGGAATAGAATTCTTAAGTGGAATTTTGAATTCAAATAAATGAAAGCAGGTAAGAGTTCTCTTACAGGTACTTTAGGTTATACGAATTGGATCTATTTGATGCGTGAAGCATTTAAGATGCTAATGCGAATTGCATTAGCAAAAGCTTATGCAGACTGGGTAGCAGTTATTGGGGTTTTTTTTTAGGAAGGCGAACCGTGGGATTTAGCGGAACCGCCACAGTCCAGTTTCAAAAACAGCAGAGTCACGGGGTTGGATGTTAATATTATTCTTACATATTGAAGTCATCATCTTCTAAGATGTGTACATTTTAATTTTTTTTTCGCTTAGTATGGGACGATCTTTTTTTTTACCTTTAACGTGGGTTGCATTGATTTCGACAGGCTCTTGGCATTGCGAAAGGCTATTGGCGGAAAAGCTTGTTGTAACTTGTGGAATGGTTTGGCTGTAGACTTGGGTTGAAGAAGTTGTTTGTAGTTTTGAGGTGTTGGTTGGAGTTAGTTGAGTTGTTGATGTTATATGAGTTGATGGTGTTTGTTCAGTTGGTGTTGTTGTTGTTGGGTACGATTTGGTGAAATTGTATTTTATTGGTTTTGATGGCTGCTGAGCCGATGCATTTTTAATGTTCTTTGTTGTATGAGATGTGGGGGGCCAGTTTGAAGGGCTTCTTTGAGTGTTGGGGTTGGTATTATGTTTGGTTTGTTTTGTTCTTTTGTGAGTCTCTGCGATGAGTTAAACTTCAACGTTTCTGCGAAAGTTGATCGGGTTTGAAGACATTTTTTTCCTTATAGATACGTTTAGCTTCGCCCATTGAGCACTTGGTAGTGGTTTTTATCGCCAGTATTTCCTTGGCTTGAATATATCTCGGCAACAGAATGAGGGAGTGAGCAGTTGACGCACACAGCACGACAGCAATCGGCAGGCATATGAGGTGGGAGGTTACATTTCTCACACATTGTGGTATTTGTGCAGCTTTTAGTGGTATGGCCGAGTCATTGGCAGTTACGACATCTCATGGGGTTGGGGATGTATTCGTTGACCTTTGCTTTGTAGAAACCTATATCCACCGATTTTGGTGGTTGGTAGAGGTCGAAAGTAAATAGCATTAGGTCGTTGGAATTTATTTTCATCCCTTTTTAAAAATTCGTAAACTTGTGTTACATTCTGCGATTGCATTTCCGAGATTATTTCTGATTCGGGAACATTAACATGCAGGGAGCGTAAGCTATACCTTTAGAGTCGTTCAATTTCTCGTGAAGCTTAACAGTGTTTTTGTTTTTAGGAACCGACACGCGCTTTTTGGTGAGTTGTTGTATTCCAGAATACTACCCTTTATTAAATTTAACACTGAATCTCCTTACACATCCTTAAAAACTTCCCTTAACATATATTACATTCTCACTTAATACATACCATTCATAAACATTCACAATATTGCCAGTTACAGCACATTTAATAACATGCCCCTTTTCATAACTTGCCCCTTTTCATAACTTGCCCCTTTTTATTTTAAAACAGAGCACTTTGATTTTCGTTCAAATTTTATTCAATTTAAAAGTCACAGAAACTAAAAGAATACTTTGAGAAAATTTGTTTTGTTCATATTATAATTTACAGTAAATTAGAACACAATATTCCATAAGTAGGGAGAAATTCTAATTGTAAAGCCAGTTGAGTTGAAGCAGTTGAAGTGAATCAGTTAGTTGAGAAATACAGTCGAGGAAGTTAGTTGAAGTAGAAGAGTTTTGAATCAAGAGTTTTGAGAAGAGTTTTAAAAGAGTTAACTTCCATTAATAAGTTTCTGTCGCGTAAGATCGTAATTTGTTCATATTCTCGAGAAATATCATCTATCACTTTTTTTATTACAAACGGATTAAGCGATGAGATGGGTTTATCACTTTGTTTGGCCGTGATAATTAAAAATTTCGGATTTTTTACTGATGTCATCGGTAAATTTGGAAAATTTACTTCGATTCTCGGGTGTTTTTTTTGCGTATTTCGAAATATACGTCCTCGGCAAGATCCCGAAACCGATTACCACTCTTATTTAGCCCGAAGGCCATTGTACCACAATTATTGTTCACTGGTCTTTGTCTATGCACTGTCACTGGCACTGTTCACAAAACAAAACCTGGCGCGGAAAGGGAGATGTATTATATTGTTCGGGTATACCTGCTTGTGGCGCAAGACTAATGACCTTGCCCGGAAAAACAAATTATCATGGAAAATTTAACAAGCCTCAGGACTTGATAAATAAGGCCAAGACCGGTTCCCGGTTGTTGTGCCGATGATGATGATGATACCTGCTTGTACGCGTACTGCGGAAAGATTATTGGAATGTATGCGGACGAGCGAACAATCTGTGTCTTTTTAAGGTTCGTTAGTGAGTGAGAAAATATATTTTTTGTGTTTACCTTAGTTGAATGTAATAACTCGGTCGACTTTGTAGTCAGTACAGCCATGAGCGACCAAGAGGTAATATGTGCACAACGGATTATTATAAAATTTTTAACAAATGAAGATGTTAAACCCTCGGAAATTGTTTCTCGATTGAAGGCACATAGTCTCAGAATCGTGTGTATGCATGGGCCAGAGAATTTAAAACTGGGCGAGAGCGTATCGAAATTAACCGTCATGATCGACGCCCAAGGACAAGTCGTACAGATGCCAACATCCGCACCGTTCGAGAGCTTATTGAAAGTGATCGCCGCTTAACTGCTGAAGAAATCTCATCAGAAGTGGGTTCAGCTTTGGTAAAAGCCGGATATCGAAACAAAAGACGAGGTATGCCCATTTGAGAGCTCATACTTTTTCATGACAACGCCAAGCCTCACACCGCGTCCTTGACAAGGGGTACATTGAAAGAAATGGGCTTGAAACTCTCGAACATCCTCCTTATAGCCCGGACTTGTTTTTATATGACTATTTTTAGTTCGCACCCTTGAAGCAATCACTTGAAGGAAACAAATTCAAAAGTAATGAAGAAATCGAGGAGCACGTGCGCAATTGGCTAACAACTCGCTCTAAATCTTTCTATGAACAAGGGAAATTAAAGTTTCCAAGTCAGTGGCAAAAGTATTTAGATCACGCAAGAGACTATATTGAAAAATGTTGATAGTATAGTTAGTGTGTAACATTATTCACTAAATGTATAAAAAGAAATTGCCGTTTATATTTGATTCACCTTCGTACTAGTACGAGGATTATTTCCTGATATCTAATAGATCCGATCAACTTGCAATTCTTCTCTCAACTCCCTTCGGATAAGAGTGTTTCCAGAGCGCAACAATTCACGAGCAGTTTCAACAGTTAATAACAGACAACAATTAATGTCTGGGCGTTAGCTCAACGCTACGGGTTTACCTTTCCGGAGAGAAGTATTGTAACGAAAACTAGTATTTTTAAATACTGTGCTCATTTGTCGGTGTAACAGCTCGGCGGTTCCTAAGAGAATCATTAATCTTAATGATAAGGTAGATCATACCACTGCCGGCAAAATTTCTGCTGATACGTCCAGGCTTGGCCACTCCACTTCCTAGTTGGAGCAGTGAGTTTGAGTCAGCACTGTTTCAAGATTTGTTCTATTACTTGTTATAAATACATTCACCCACTGCCAACTACCCCAGAAAATTGAATCGTTGATCCTTAGGAAAGACACATTGAATACAACAATCAGCCCATACTTACCCGAGAATTATCCGTAAGCATTTCCAAGTGTACTATTTGGCTTTTCTTTAAAGAAAAGCAAGCCTTGTAAAACAAGAGCGTAACTGTTCACTTCAAGAATGAAATAACACAATGTTCAATGTGACTCCCATTTCAAAAACTATCTATAACAGAATTTATTTCATATTTTAACTAGTTCGTGATATTGATATTTCGTAATTACCTATATCTTTGGTTAAAGTAAATTGTTTCAAAAAAAAAAGGGCGCACATTATTTCATTTGATTTTCAGTTAACTAATTTATTTATCTAGCGTCGTTGCGAACAAAATTTTATTATTCTACCTTTCCTACATCTTGCTTAGTATTCTAGAAGTGTACGTATTTTACAAAATATTATTCAATTTATTTATTAGCTATTCGTTGTTGGTCGATAGTAGGCCGCGACCCTCTATGTATTCAGTTGTCTTAGGTTCTTTTAAAGATTCTACTAAAGGCTCTACTAATCCACAAGTCTCATCTTCCGTTGTCATCGTCTATATCCTTTACAATGTTATAATATGATGTCACATTGTATTTAAAAACTTCAAAGTCGTACCTAAAAAATAAAAATAAAATTTAGAAAGTAACATCAAAATATCTTCGGAGTTACGTCAATAACGTTACTGACTTGTAGTATTCATACAGCCGATCTAATTGTTTACGGTTGATTTGTGAATAAAATTGCTCGACGACATCGACGGTATTCTTTCCTTTCCCGGGGTTTTCCCATTCGGGTGCAATGATGCGCTGTAATCCAGCTTTTTCAATTAAATAGATCTGGTCCTGATGTAGCGTTTCAAATTTGATTATGATATCAAAGTGCATTAAGCACGGAACACAGAACTTCGTTATAGGCACTAAATGCATGTCCATATTAGGATTATGCTGAATTTCATTTAACAACCAACAGACGAATTCGTAGAATGAGGGATATCTCGTTTTAGGCTGATCAGGCTTCTGAAATAAATAAGTATCGTGTATTTGTTTTTATATTATTATGTTCTCTAAAATTTAGTCTGTACGGAAGGTTTCAAACAAAACAGGGTAGAACGACATTAAACCAGACAGTGTAGTGGCAGCACTCGCACAACACTTTGGGTCCACCTTTTGCACCCACAAACCTCGATGCATTGAAACAAGAGTGACGAATCGGATGTGTCAAAGACCGAACCCAAACCTTTCCTTCAATGTTCAAAAATTCTGGCATTACTAACTCCTCATAATGAAGGTAAAAAGAAAATGCGCGCACACATCGACACATATTTAAAATTAAATGTCAGGACGGAGGCACCTCTGCAGGCCTATATAAGGAAGGCAGAGTTGCTCGGCGGAAGCTGTCGAGTATCAGTCCTCGAATCGACTGACGTACACACCTTTATTTTGTTTTTATATCTTTAGTTTGTCAATTATATAGCACTTGCTCCTATACTCAAGGCACACGAACTGCCACTTTAGCCACATCGCTTACGAACTATTCCTACTATTACAATCCAATTGCGTCCTTCAAATTTCGACACCGACTTTTACTTTAATCTTTTTCTCATGTGCGAGGAAAACTCTCCCTCTTCATTCATTTTGCATCCTATCAATAGATGGACACAATTGTCGTTCGCTGTCGGTGGCCGAAGATGCGATAAGGATAACATTGGATTTTTACACTTTTGCGGTGTTTGTTTTTTGAAACGAATTTCCGCTGTGTGATTTATGGTCTTTGATTCATCATGTTTTTTAATAAAAAATTTGCACGTGTCAGTTACAAAGGTAAAAATCCATCGATCGCCTGCTATGGAATCCGGGCTAATAAGGAGACGGAACTCTTGTGCTGAGGTTAATGTCAAAGAAGGAGAGTGTGCGTGGGGTGTGCGATCAAGGTCAACATTCTTTTCGCTTTTGCAATAAATTCCTGACGTCGGAGGTCAACATCGTGCGCCGGTTTGACATCTGCTAGAATTCCCTGTTGTACTTGTATAACCACCGAACACAGCAATGCCCTTGTCGTGTGGATTGCTAGTTTTGCCATCGAAGGCATCACTCACACACATCACGAAGCGCACCCTCAGCCCTCTGATTCCCGGTGGACGACAGAGAGCACGCAGTCATTACACGGTACTGGTCAGGTGATCTCCACTACGAACAACTTCCATATCCAACGTCATGGTGCCACCCAGGTATTGTTGGCGACCGCGTTGGCGAGTGTCAGGGCGGCCACGGGATAGGTGTTTCACTTGCGAGCCTTGTTTGATACAGGTTACGAAGCTACTTTTTTCACTAGTTCCGCAGTACAGTTACTGGGACTGAAGAGCAAGCGCGCATCGGTTGACGTAACAGGATTGGGCCAGGTCAGTAGCGGGACCTAGGTAACCCTATCGTTTGGGTCACGCCATTCATCGTACGAGGGGCAGACGGGAGTTTCTTCAAGTCCTTGACGGGTTTGCTTCCTGCATAGTCCATACCGCATTACCACTGGACACACATCAATGGTCTGGTCTTGCCCGACCCATTGTTTCACACTCTAGACATCGTGGATATCCTGTTTGGGAATAATGTTTATGCAGACGTCCTGCTGCCGGATATTAGACATGAAGGGAAATTCGTAGCCCCAATCGCTCAGAAGACGCGTTTCGGTTGGATTTTGACTGGCGGGGTGCACCGAGAGTCGCCACGAATGGTGAGAAGCTTCCTACAGCTATCTGATTTGGGGACACAGCTCCGCAAGTTCTGGGAGATAGAGGAGCAGCCTTTCGATAAGTACAGCGTTTGTGAGTTTCACTTTTTGGCTCACACTAATCGTTTGCCTGATGGAAGATATCAGGTGGTGCTCCCTTTCGAGGACCACTCACCTTCCGCGCTGGGTTCGTCGCGGTACGGAGCCCTGAGAGGCCGTACCAACTGGAGAAGAGGCTTACGACTAACTCAGCACTCCGCAATAGATGCAGGGAGTGTCTCAGGGAATACATCAGCCTGAGCCGCATGCAGGAGATTACCAACATTTCTCAAGTGACGTCCACGCCTCACCATTATTTTTTTTCTCCTCACGCGATTTATAAGGAATCCATTGATTCTGCCAAGTTGAGGGTTTTATTTGATGAGAGTACCAGGGCGTCAGATGGCTCGTCACTGAACGATAGTCTAATGGTAGGACCGAAGATCTGGCAGAATCTCTTTGATGTGAAACTCGCATGAAGAAGGTATCGATACGCCTTCATTGCAGACATGAAAAAGATGTATCGACAGATCCGAGTTAATGAGAAGGGTGCGAACTATCACCTGCTATTCTGGAGAAAAGATCCTGACCAACCGGTGAAGGTGTTTCGATTGTGGACAGTGACTTTTGGCATGGCTTTGGCAACGTTCTTGGCGAACCGGGTGCTACGCAGGTTGGCTGACGACGAGGGGAGCTTCCCTTTGCTCGCCACCGCTCTGCGCGAGGACACTTATTTGGAGGATGTGATTACTGGAGGTGATTCCGTAGAGCAGGCAGTTCAAAGCAGAGGCGAGATACGAGGACTCCTGGCGTCCACCGGCTTTAAACTGCGTAAATGGACGAGCAACGACGAAAGGACCCTATCGCAGATTCCAGCTGAGGAGCGTCCGGTCAATTTATTGTTGCTCTTCGATGAGGTTTACGTAAAACGCATGAACCGGGTGCTACGCAGGTTGGCCGACGAGGAGGGGAGCTTCCTTTTAGCTGCCACCGCTCTGCGCAAAGACAAGTATGTGGACGATGTGTTTCCCAGAGCAGGCAGTTCAAAGGGGAAGCGAGATACGACGACCTGTGGCGTCTGGCGGCTTTAAACTACATAAATGGACGAGCAACGACGAAAGGATCCTATCGCAGATTCCAGCTGAGGAGCGTGAGGTTAATTTATTGTTGCCCCTCGATGAGGATTACGTAAAAACGCTGGGAATTCAATGGCTTCCAACGTGCGATTCATTTTTGTTTCGGGTGGCTCAAGTGGACTGCGGGGAGATCACGAAAAAGACCATACTGTCACCGATCGCCAGACTCTTTGACCCGTTGGGATGGTTGTCCCCTACAATAGTCCAGGCGAAGATGTTAATGCAGCGAATCTGGGCACGCGGGTTGGAATGGGACAGTCCAGTTCCGGTCGACATCGGGCGTGAGTGGACCCGGTTCTGTCAGGACCTCCGGCACTCAATAGGCTGAGGATCCCGAGATAGGTGGCCACTGGAGTGTACCAAGTGGAAAACTTCACAGTTTGTCAGTGATGCTTCAGAGAAGGCATTTGCGGCGGCGGTGTACTTGCGAATTCGAGGTCAACACGACGTAATTCACATGAACTTTCTTACGCCAAAAAGTAGGGTCGCTCCATTAAAGCCCATAACTTTTTCGAGGTTGGAATTGTGCGGTGCCGTTTTGCTGGCGAGGCTCGTCCATGAGACATTCAGGATTTTGATGTCGAACGTGTCGAGGCGTCGCATGGACAGTCTCCGAGATAGTTTTAGTTAGTTAGTTTTGGTACCTGGAAGGAATCCGATGGGTTTGGCATCTCGAGGTTGCTCACCATCAAGCTTATTGAACAATGAGCTGTGGTGGGGCGAGCCACCATATCTCCATGACTCGTGAGAAATCGGTACGACGGATCAGCCACCGCATTCGGACCCTGAAGCAGGTAGACGATCATTAAGGGTGTTCTGGTTGTGGAACGAGGAATATCCCATCGGAGATCTAATTCCGCGCTAATCCAAGCTGTCCAGCGTCACACGCGTCGTGGCCTGGTCCGGGCGATTTGTCCACAACACCAGGAGCCTTTCCAGAAATCAACGGGGCCCTGTGGGGGTGAGGTATGTGCCTGGCACGACACGGGTTCACTTCACTCCCCAAACGCGCCACTGGGCAGATAGAACTCTGTAACATCCACCAACGAGGAAGACAATATAATAAAAACGCAGTCTGATTGTTTAATTAATTAAATGTTCTTTATTCTGCTTCTTGGTTGACACTGTTTCTTTCTTTATTATTTTTGGTTTATAATGTTCACTCTCTATCAATAACATGGATGTATTCGGAAATGCAGCAACAATACCTTAGTATAACACAATAACAAGTTAATGGAACGATTAAGAAACTATAGCACTGGCAAGACTTTTCTTATATTGTTATTCGGTTCGTTCTCCTCAACAGTGACTATTATTTGGCCATTAGTGTATCGCCGCCCGAAATAAATTTATCACTCACTTACGTTAGATTTAAAGTTTTAGTTGCCGTGTAATTGAACCACGAAATCACTTTATTCGAACTGAGGTGATACAAGATACATAGCTTAAATTCAATTAATGAAATCTCGCAATGATAAACTAGCAACGCACTGTCCGTACAGACACTCTCAACTGCCGTGATATACACCTACTCGTGGGATGAAAATTTTACTCGGATGTTGTGTGCACTGTTTGAGAGATGATTATCGACTCTACTCCAACGCCTGACGTGGGGTGTACGCGCTCCAATGGTTGGCGAGAGACTCCCCGGTGTGCAACGCGGCGTGGTCGACCGCGATGGTGGAACGACGCTGGGACGGGTGTGCACGCAGCGGTATTTGTAAAGCGACTGACTGAATGAATGCAAGAATCCATTCAGGGTGTCGTGGCAGTGGAGTCATCGCTAAGTAAACTCACTGCCACTTACTAGGAAGGTGGAGAAGGGTTGCTATGCCTACATAGAGAATTTTGTTTCGGGGAATTTCTACCATACAGGCTGAATTAGATTCTTCTGTTGCTGTGTGTATGGATAAATCGGTTTCGGAGGCATGACCAAGTATGGGCATGGGTTGTCGGTTAGACAAGGGAACATGGGTCTTGATCGTTGCGATGATTGTTTCATGGAAATGCAACGCATCGTGCTGGTGACTTGCCAGTAAGGAGAATTGGTATTATTTCAAATGGTTTAGGTACGGTGGGAGCCGAAACGGTTTTCGGGGAAACTAAATGCTGCTTGGTTGATGTTTTAAAATGTATTCTGTTGCGGGATTTGGGGTGTATTCTGTTGTAGGTTTTAAAAATGCATTCTATTACAATTGGGAAATATATGCTATTGTAGATTGGGAAATGGATTTGTGGCGTTTCTACTAACACCACTGCTACCTTTTTCAACCTACCTCCAAATCTTCCTTCCTAAAGCTCCACTAATTTCATCATTTTTACCATGCAAGCGCAATAACTTCCCCAAGCATACTCCCACCGATTACCTTTCGATTATGCAAATCGCATCCATCAAGCATCTGCCCATCAAGGACATCAAGGACTTATCCCGAAGATGCTTTTTCAGGAATTTTCATTCCGACGGTTCGACCACCCATGAGCTCGCATCACGAGCCAACAAGGTGATCCGCGCGCAAAGTAGTTCAGTCGATGAAACAGTAGCAAAGGAGTCGAGTCTCCTGGAGTGCGCCCTAAGACGAGTTCGAGATACGGTGGAGTTCGCCTGCGCGAGTGACGTCGAGTGTGTT
The DNA here is from genome assembly GCA_963931805.1 of Microdon myrmicae. Classification (NCBI taxonomy): domain Eukaryota; kingdom Metazoa; phylum Arthropoda; class Insecta; order Diptera; family Syrphidae; genus Microdon; species Microdon myrmicae. The sequence continues at coordinate 140,880,082 of OZ007498.1, read as the reverse complement.
TGCGTGTTCTATAGTTTAGTAAAAATTAATAAATAAATAATACCATAAAAATAAAAGACAAGCAACAAACAATGTATAAGTCATTAACTGTTTGATATTCAAAATTTAAAAGTTAAGTAAACACAAGTCAAGACTCTTTTAATTGTGAAGCGTATGTCCTGTGTCGCTGCCATTAAAAATTGAATTAATGTATAATACAATGCAAAAAACACCGACCAGTAGTTACAATAAATGACAAAATTCCAACAGTGTAACCAGTGTTTTATTGCATCAAATTCGGTGGAGCAATCCGTGGAGTAGGAGTTAACCAGTGCCAAAGTCGGCACACATACGTTCAACACCACAGATTCTTTGCAAGTTTGGGAATGTATACTATTGCAGATGTGGGAATGGAGGCTGTTGCAGACTGGGAAATGTATTCTTGCAAGTTGAATGGAGCGTTGGGCTATGGCGACGCGCTGTTACCGGTCAAAATTAGGTAGGAATTGGTTCTCCGTGTGATATAGAAAACCCCCACAGACCCATTCCACCAACGGCGATCCATGCGGCAGTGCTTACTATCACGCGAATAGTGCAAAGGGACGTGCTCTCTGAAGATGGTAGCAAGGATGTCAAGTGACAAACGCCCCGGAAAGGATTAATAAACCATAGCATTCGAGAGATGGGTTCGTTAGAGCCATAAGAGGTGTATTAGGAAAGCAAATAGAAGAGACGAGAGTTGCGTAACTTAGGCGATTTGGTATTACACGGGATTGAGAACAGAAGGCTTGCACAATTGATCGGGCTTGAGAGGAGACGGTGGATAAGGAGAATTTGTGCGTAAGCTCTATAATCTTCAAGCGTGTTTAGGTTAAATAGTTTGATAGGACTTGTGTAAGAGGACAGGAATAGATGGTTTTCTAGCTTTCCCAACTCAGTCCTCAGAGGGTAAAACGTAAAAATCAACCCTGAGCACTCTTGATTCAGTGAATGTGGAACATACGGTGAGGGGACCAGACGTGATTAGCGTATTCTAGCAGGGCGCTGAGAAAGGTAACGTATAGCTATCGGGTCATTTAAAAGTTTGAAAATTTCTTAGACCGGCGTTTCACAAATCCGAGAGCGGAATTGGCTGTAAGGATTATGTTATCACTATGTAAGAGGAAATTATCTCCATAAGGTCACATAATATGCCCAGCTAGCGAATCGATTGAGTAGAAGTTACCGAGTGATTTACTAAGAAATAAGGGGAACGGGGGCGAAGGGAAATTGACCTATTTTCTAAATTCGGCTTCCTGTAACTATGTAGAGCCGATGTGAGTTCGTTTTGTGTCAAATATCCCCAAAATGTCACTTATTTTTATTTCGACGTGTTTGAAAGGGAAGTTCACTAGACCAAAGCGAGTAATGATTCAGATTTAAATGTTCCAGTCGATTGACAGAAAAAAACCCTTTTTCACAGATATTACTATAAATTTTGTATAAGCAACGTTTGAAACTGTATTTAACCTAGTCAACACCTTTGCTCACGAATACAGTTAATGAGAGACCATTGACATTTCAGTTTAAGAAATTCGTTTCCAAATTGCTTGAAGGGAATGAAGTTTCGAATTAAACACATCTACCTCTGCCCAGTTTTGTACACTTCCATGTACGGCACAACATAAACTGTCTTACCAATTCAATGGATGCTTATGTCTTATTTATAGTTTTAACTAGGGTACAGTCTTATTAATAATGGACAAATAACAACCTCAGCCAATCACACACTCCGTGTAAAGGCCTAAGTTTACATTACACTTTATACTCATACATCTTCAACTTACATTCTTGTTCCTATAGGCGCGAATAATTTTACTTCCAAGCTTATCATGAAATGAATTAGGGCGCGCATGCATAAACTTATCTTTATAGGCACTCAGCAGCCTTTCAAAAGGATGTCTTGATATTAGAAAAGTAATTGAATCATTTTGTGCTTCTCGTAGCTGTAAAGAGAAAAATAAAAAGCAAACATGAATATCATAATTAATTCGATGTGGTATTTTTAATCTCCGTCTTTCAAAAAAAGAATAAAAACAATTTTATTTTTGTTTCTTCGAAGATAAATTCATTAAAATGGTACAACAAAGGTTACTTACCTCAGACACTGAAACCCTAGGATACCGTTTCCTAGCCAAAACCAAAGGAACTTCGTGTGTCTTTTTTAAAAACTCCGGTGTATATCCGGCAAGGATATTAAAGTTGTACATCCACGACGACGATGCTGCTTTAAAAACATTGCACCTGTTAACAATTATAAACAATAAAGCCGAATGTCTAATGCGGAATACTTAGTTGCATACCATATAATATGATGTTCGCGACTAACTAAGAACTCCCAGGCGCTTGGCTTGTGTAGGGTATCTTTTCCTGTAAGGTATACACATTTATGTTCCTCGAGATTCTGTATAAAACGCTAGCTATTACCTTCAATATTTAAACCATTTTCAGCACATTTTTCATTCAAATACTTTTTCCTTCTCTCCATTCGGTCCTCCATTAAAAGAATTTCGTCGTCTGACAATTTGCGAATGGAGTCATCTGCAATGAGTGCTTGCTTGGTTTCGTTGAAAGTCTAATTGAAAAGACAAAGTTGAGCAAATGCTGTTAATCTGTATCGAATAAAGTTATTGGTATTAGGGGATGTGATGAAAAAAATAACAATGACACAATAAGGAGGAGAAGGCGTCATAAAAACTATTCGGATACGATGCCAAGGTCGCCAACTGACTTAAATCTAAATTTGAAGACTTTGCAAATGCATTTGCATTAAGAAAACGGCGACCTTTGAGCTCTAGATCTAGAATGCGGCTCCGATAAAAAAGTCATTGACATTGTGCAAAATATGCGGGGCGCATTATCCTGATGAAATTTCACTTTTTGAGATGCGATCCTTGTGTAGCGGCTTCAATATTGATACGGGCGATGTAATAAGTCGCTACCCTTAAACGCGGATCAGTACGCACCATCACAGCTTGTGTTTTGTTGATTGATGTTGAGCAGTGACAAGTTTCCGTGGCCTACTTCCAATTCACACAACTCCCTGTGTTGCGGATTCGCCCTGGACACAACCGGCGAATTCGCAATTAAATTCAAGATGTGGCATCACCGTAAACAATGCCAGCAATCAGCTGACATTTTGGCATTATTTCTTTTGATTGTCAAATGACAACCACTTTTATGTTTTGTTTGCTTCTTCTTGTTAATTTCTTATTACGAACGGATGTCAATCAACTATCGCTGCGACGATTTATAATCCAATTAAATATAGTCCACCCGCTGAATAAATCTTAAAAGTAAAACCATCACTTCACCGCGTTTCACTGTTGGGGTTTTGGATCGTTTCTTAGTCGAATTGATCAGGTATTTCGGTCACTTTTTTCATTTAATATCAAGTTGGTTTCAGGAATCAAATTGCTGCCGCCATTACCAAATTGCTGTGTTGCCATACACAATCAAGATAATTTACATACCAGGATACACCATCGTGTTCCCACCGACGGTGATCAGCGCTTGCCTGACACACCAATCTCTTTGGCCAGGAGACACCATCGTGTTCTTGACCGCGTTGTATTCTTGCTTGTTGGTTATAACACCCTGCCTCTTTGAAATACGTATACCATCGAGAACACATTATTTTGCTCATCTTATCATTGTTAAATGACATACGCAACCTTTCATTTTTTTTTTTCATTTTTAAACATTTTTTATTTTCTTTTTATATTCTTAGTTTCTAAATTATATGCTAGACACAAAATGCTTAAATTCTAGCTTAATTATCTTATATAATAACTTACTGGTCCTACGCAACCTTTCATAACTGTTGGTAGATGATAACCCACACAAAACACAATTTTTAATCGCACATTGTTGCCCATGTAACGTAGATTACTAAATTTCAAAGCGGCACGTTTAAAAAAAATGTTTCCCTCTTTCAGAGACTTCTAATACGTTCGCATTAGCCAGCTGTCAGCTACCAGCTGACATTGCCTCGGTGACAGAGGGAGAAAGATACTTAAGCGTCACAATTTCAAATTTCTCAACGATCATTCTTTCATCATCTCGAGTTGGCATTGGGCGCTTATCATTCAACGGTACCCTCAACGCTGATTATTCAACGGTATTCTCAACACTGATCATTTAAACTGCTCAACGTTGATCATTCAACGGTTATCCTCAACGCTGCTCATTCAACGGTATCCTCAACACTGATCATTCAAACTCCTCAAAGTTGATCATTCAACGGTTATCCTCAACGCTGATCATTCAATGGTATCTTCAACCCAGCTCATACAACGGTTATCTTCAACGTTCCTCAGTCTACGGTATCTTCAACGCTGATCATTCAATGGTATCTTCAACCCAGCTCATACAACGTTTATCTTCAACGTTCCTCAGTCTACGGTATCCTCAACGCTGATTATTCAACCTCTTCAACGCTGATCATTCAACGGTTGCTCTCAACGCTGCCTATTCAACGGTTATCCTCAACACCGCTTCTTCAACGGTTATTCTCGACGCCGCTCACGGTGGACGCAACCTCATCAAAAAAGGTAGGTTGAAGAATAGAGGCGTTATAGCCCAATAACTTGGACATCATCTATTCTATTTATTGGCCTGTAGGAACCCGAAAGTTTATGACCTCACCGACTCGACTCCGCCATTATTCCCTGTCCTGTGCACTCTCCTTCCACGTTCGACCATCCGATCCGATCTCCTCGAAGTCCAACCTAACATTACCCTCGCATCTCCGTCGGGGCCGTCCTACCGGTCTCTTTCCCGTTGGTTTACCGGCAAGAATTCTATGCACGGTGCCCATCTTAATCTTCGCGACTTGGTTACTCTCACTATTGTAGGTTTGCGGTATAGCTCTTCCAATTAGTGGTTGTGGAGTTTCCTCCATTGTCCTGCCTCCTCGTCATATTTACCGCCAAAGATACCCCTTAAAACTTTATTCTCGAATACGCGGAATTTATTTTCTTCCCGTTTTATGAGAGCCCATGTTTCGCATCCGTATAGAACAATTGGCATGATTATGGTTCTATGGACACGGAGCTTTATATTACGTGATAGCAGTTTGGATTTCAGCAGTTTACTGACTGCATGCTTGGACATTATGTGGCTTAAAATCGTGTTGAAGAATTCTGTCGAATATCTTTGTTGCCTTTACCGCTTCTCGAACCACGATCGACCAGCGACACTCTCCGACTATCTTTCATGTATTGTCGTCTAGATAAACTCAACCACCCAGCTTCAGAGATTGTCGTTCATGGTGACTTTAACGTAAACAAGTACACGTGGAGTACGATATTTTTCGAACACCTTTCACGCACCGTCCACTGGATACAGATCAACGACCTGACTTCTGAAGTTGTCGCAATTTTTTCATTTTTTATGTCATATTTTATTTCTTCCTCTTGTTATAATTTACTTAGTCGCTAGACAAAAATAATTAAACTCTAGCTTATGGTATCTTATTTCCTAACTCACTTCGCGTCCTTTCCGTTCCCGGAGGTGTGCTTTGAAGACCGCGACGTTAACGCATACGCGGAGTCGATCACGGAGATTGTTCGATTGGAGATTAACATTCCGTATTCCATCTAACGAAGTTTATCTGGTAGGCCTTGATTTGATAGAAAATACGAGCAGATTACAGCGACAAACAATAGAGCTTTTAAGCAACGGTGATCCAATCACAAGGATGATAACAGAACGAATTTTGTCAGGGTCAGAAACGCTTGCAACCAGGCGATTGATATCACGAAGAAAGCTCACAACGACAAAGTCACCAATAAACTCCTTGAGTGGTCTGGTCAATGGCAAGGCAACAACTTCACTTATACCCCTTTTCCTCTGTCAGTGACGGACAGCAGGACACTAGTCACGCGCGTATTCAAATCTTGATGCCGGCTTTTTGAAGCCACCTGTGATCCCATCGGTGCGGCCTTCGATGCGGGATGTGAGGATCCGCCCACGTACTATTCAACGCATTCTACGTGGACGGGACTTTAAGAAAGTAACCGGCTCGGACGGAATACTAGCAATACTCCTTAAGAACTGTGCTCCAGAATGGCAGCCGATTCTTGGCAAACGTTTTCGCTTATCTTATGCACAATGAACCTTTCCTGTCTGCTGGAAAATCGCTCGAGTTCAGCCAATCCCAAAGATGGGAAAAAGGGTCTTCCACAAATTCACCGGCCGATAGCATTATTATTTATGTTATCCAAGGTGATGAAAAAGGTCATCAATGTCGAGTTGATTAAATATTTTCAGTGCAACGGACTTTTGAATGACCGTCAATGCGGATTCCGTGGGAGGCTGTCCACGGGAAACCTTTTGACGTTTGTAACTGATATGTAGACATCTGAGATTAAAGGGCATTGTGAATCAAGAGCGATCGCATTAAATATCTCCAAGACATTTGACCGTGTCTCGCACGGGGCTTAGCTGAGCAAGCTTCGTTCATATGGACTTTCTTAACAGCTTCACCTGAAAACTATACTCGTCATTTCAAATATGCATTGCACATTACATGGCCGATCCGCAATGACTCGCGTCTCAGATGACGGATGTATACCATACATGCCACATCCATCGGAACGCCTGGGAAATGGCGGGTTTTTTTTTAATAGTTATCTCAGGAGAGACGAACCTATAGCGCCGACACGGCGCGGCGCCCCGAGATGCCACCAAATAACTGTTGCAGTTCTTTTTGCACAGTTGCAGGTTGTGGCGCTTCGGGAACACTCGCGTAGGAACCCCCCCCCCCCGCCCCATTCTCCTCCCGCTCTGTAACGGAACGAGTTCGCGCCGTCGGGAGATAAAGGAACTGAAAATTGGGGCGATCTTTTGGATTGTTTTGTGCAGCGCATATAAACCGAATTGCGCGGAACAGTGCAACGATTCTTCGAAGAACAGTACCCATGATAATATCTGTAAAACATATAGAGGTCGGCTACGCGCCTTCGATGCGATAGCGACTGTGGTCGCGATGTCACCGCCGTGTCCCCGATCAGGCGGATCGCTCGTCTTTGTATGCTCTCAAGTAGGTAGAGGTATGCTTAGGAGCAGAGCTCCACACATGGGAGCAATATTCGAGCGCCGGTCAAATCTGGGATTTATACAGAAGAAGGAGTTGAGCCGGAGTAAAATATTTCTTGGCTCTAAAAGATAACTCTGTTTTCCCGAGGCTGATCTGGCGATGTTCAACACATGTTTATGGCACGATACATTCCCACAGACCATGAAGACCGAGTAATTTCAAACTTTCCCCAGATTCGAGGGCCTGGCCATTCATCATCAGTTGTGGAACCGACGATCCACCTTTCTTTGTGAATGTTGTATATTGTGTCTTCGCTGCATTGAAGTTGACGAGATTGGCCCTTCCCCACTGCAGGACCTTATCTAGCTGTCTAAATCTCAGCTGATGCGACGCAGATGCACCAATCGTCTGTGATGACTGTGGTATATATTTGAGTTGGTTTTACGGTGTAAGCCAGTGACAAACCGGAAACATTTTTTTTCGAAAACACGTAACTTCTCCATTTGGGAGGGCGAAATGTGGTATCCTAATGGGCAGGGGTATGTAAGAGTGGGTCTGATTATCCTATTTATAGATGAGCTGTTTGACCTTGTGATGGAGGCCTTTGGGTTTCCCCAACACTCGTCTGCAGAGGTTAAGCTGTATTGAGGCTTTATGAAGGGAATTTTTCGATATGGGTTGAGAATGACCAGTCATTGGAAAGGCTTACTTCCAAATATTTTAGAGTTTTGGAAGGTTTTATGAGGGTGTTAAGTTTAATTTTGTTGTGGCAACGTTTCGTGTTCTTTGTGTAGTGGAAGTTTTTGGAGGGAGAAGTCGATTGTTGACTGCGTCGAGCTGGTAACAGGAATTGGATGCAGTGGGCTGTGGATGTACGTATATGGGTGAGATGAGAGGAGGTCCAAAAGTTGGCAACCGTATTTGTTATTCTTGATGTCGTTGAATGCTGTATGCCGAGCGTTCGAGTCTCCACCGATTATGAATGGTGTGGGGAGAGATTGTCTGGTTATTTGGGATATGTTTTCACAAAAAAGTTTAACTACCGTGTATTGGATATTGAAAACAGCGAATCTGATGAATTGGAGTTTTTTGTGTAGTAGGATGCCGGTATCCAATAGTTCTGGGGTTTGAAATAAAAGTGTAATTGGGGATGGTTACTCGGGAGTTGGACTTAAGCCATGTTTAATCTGCCTATATCTCAGCTGGTGCAACGTTGATTCACCAATCGGCCGATCAGTCGAAAAAGAGCAAACAAGCGTACTATCATCCGCAAAACTGATCACTTTGTTGTCAGTTATCTCCAACAAATCATTTATGTGAAGCAAAAACAAGGTTAGAACCAAAATAGAACACTCGCCATCCACAACAACCCGGATCATTCGCCTTTCGAGGAAGCTCTTCGTCTAGTCGCAAAGCTGCTGGGAAAGTCCATATGAACGAAGTTTGGTCAGCAATTCCCCGTGTCAGACGCGGTCAAAAGGCGTGGAGATATCCAATACGACCGCACTTGACTCTCCATGCCCCTCAAACGTAGATGTCCATATATCGGATGTAAGGATTAAAATGTCTGCTGTGGACAGACTGCCACGGAATCCGTATTGATGATCATTCAGAAATCCATTGCACTCCAAATACTTAATTAACTCCGCGTTGATGACCTTTTCCATTACCGTAGATAACATAGCCAGTAATGCTATCGGCCGGTAGTTTTGCGGGAGACAGTTTTTTCCACTCTTGGAGATTGGCTAAACTCGAGCGATTTCCCAGCAGATAGGAAATGTCCTCCAGGGATAAGATAGTCGAATGAGTCTGCCAAGAACCGGTGATAGTTCTGGAGCTCAGTTAATAAGGGCTATTGCTAGTATTCCGACTGGGCCGGTTGCCTTCTTACAGTACAGTCCACGTAGAATGTGTTGAATAGTACGCGGGCGCAACCTCACATCCCACGTCGAAGACTGCACCGATGGGATCACAGGTGGCTCCAAAGACCGGCATCGAGGTTTGAATTCGAGGAAAAGAAATTCGCGAATACACTAGCTTCATCTTTTGAATTTGTGACTAACGTCCCGCTACCCGTCGCCAACGGACAAAAAGAGGAGGAAGTGAAGTTACTGCTAAAGGCCCTTGCCATTGACCAGAAGGGACGCAAACCAGTGGGGCGCCCAAGGAGTTTATTGATCAGTCTGTTGCTGTAGGCTTTCTTTGCGGTATCAATTGCCTGTTTGCACGCGTTTCTGATCTAACAAAATTCCTTTTGTTAATCTCGGTTGGGTTGGAGTGTGAGTGGGACGCAAACCAGTCGGGCACTCAAATCACTCTATCGTCGTAAGCCTTCTTCGCTGTGTCAATCAACTGGCTGCACGCGTTTCTGATTCTAACAAAATTTGTTCTGTTAATCTCAATGGGATTAGAGGGCCATTGTTTAAAAGCTCTATTTTTTGCCGCTGTAATTTTTTTGCATTTTTCGTCAAACCAACGTTTACCAGATGAACTTCGTTTGATGGAATGCGGAATGTAGATGACCATCTCGAGAAGAATAATCTCTGTGATCGACTCCGCGCATGCATTCACATCGGTACCTCGGCCACGGAAAAGATACGAAGAAATCTCGCAAATCGTCTCAGTTGGCAGCCCCATAGTTCCATACGTGGCGGATCTGCCTAGGTCGGTTATTCGCTTGAAAAGCAAGTAGTTGCCCGATCGACATCAAGCCGTGATCTGAGTTTCCCAATAACGCAGCAACTTCTACAGTGCAAGTGCTCGGTTCGGATGTCAGAAACATATCCAGGGTGTTTGCATAATCACCTTGGGTATCCGGCAGTCGCGTAGGTTCCTCCATAGGTTGAGTCCAATTGCGGCTAACAGCGAAAATCTCCACTAGCCTCCCACCTTCGTGGGTTCTGTTAGAATAAATTAGCCAGTCGGAGTTGTGTACATTAAAGTCGCCAAGGACGACAATTTCAGAAGCCGGGTGCTTGATCTGTGTCCAATCGACGGTATGTGAAAGATGTTCGAAAAATGCCGCTGGTCGATCCTCATTTGGGGAGCGGTAAAGACAACAAAGAAATCCGTTACGGACCTACCTTGCGCCCAGGTCCCCCCCAACATCCACTGATCCCCTTTCGTAAGTTTGGTCGCATGCTCCTCGATAGTATAGTGGTTAGTATACCCGCCTGTCACGCGGGAGACCGGGGTTTGATTCCCCGCCGGGGAGCCTCTTGCGCAAGACTAATGACCTTGCCCGAAAAAAAAAAAAACAAATCATTATGGAAAATTTAACAAGTCTCAGGACTTGCTAAATAAGGCCAAGACCGGCTTCCGGTTGTAGTGCCGATGATGATGATGGTCGCATGAAACGCACCATGTTCCTTAAAAGCAATTTGGTTGCACCACCAGAAACCAACATGACACGAACCATTTCGGTGCACATATCCCCGAACGAATTCCGCCGCATACATGCAGGAGATATTCCTTCTTTTCCTTTTTCCTACAAGCACACCGGTCGCTAAAACGACCGAGAAGCAATAGCTTAACTCGCACCTGGCTGCCAAAGTGAATCGAGTTCTCGTTAGTGTAAATACACACACGAGAGTCCGACCCTCTGAAGACAGATGCCGTACGCAGTGCCGATGGGGTAAACATCCCATGTTCCTTGTCACGATAGCTTGCCCAGTGCAAACTCGACGTTTAACATCTCCTTTTAGATTCCAATATCCACGGTTCGCATGCGCATGGACACACAGCATGAGCGCGCGAGGTTACCGCACTTGTGTGCGTGCACATCCTCACTGTAACCAATGTATGGAAGATCATCGCCTATTAGTCACCGAAACGATGGATGAAATTTGGTATTCTGGCGTTTCGGATGGAGTCTTCAGTCTTGATACAGATTCCGTGGAGGCAAGCCAGGTCCTCCACGTAAATTAACTACATGGTTCGTCTACCAACCATCGCGGCGTGTGCACGCATGTGCATACGCTAAACGGAGTCAAGTTTCATCCACCGGGTAATACACACGAGCCGAGTATAAACGGAGTCGATGTCCGAAGTGTTGTTCAAGTTGTCATATATTTTATTTAAACATACACGAACCCGAAGTGCTGTTCAGGTTGTCATATATTTTATTTAAACATAAACGAACCCGAAGTGTTGTTCAAGTTGTATTATATTTTATTTAAACATAAATGAACTCGATGTGTGGTGTAAGCTGTAACCAATATTAACGAAATATATATGAATTCAGACATTGTACGTGAGTCGTGAACAGAAGCCAGTCCCAAACAGAAGCCGGAAAATAGAATTGGAGTCGTTTTTGTAAATCTACTTGAGACGTGGAGGGACCAACCACGGCGTCTTGGTTTCTGCGCCAGTGATCCATGACTAGAAAGCTAGGGAGTCTTAGTGAACCAGTGCACCTGCCTGCACATAACAAAGACTTACTGTAAAACTAGCTTTACTAAATTCAAATTTTATTTAAATATAAAACAATCTGTTGATCTCTTTATAAATCCATGTGCAGCGTTTGACTGCTTGACTTGTACTCGCTCTCAACTCCACAACTGCCGCTGCTTATATTCGCTTTTTTGTCTCCTTTCCCTCGTTCGCATGTTGTCACAGGAACAAGAAGAGCCAGAGTATAAAATGTGCGATGCTCCGTCTGCCAGTCGGCAGTCTCCGCAGAATGAGATTTCGTCACCGCTTTACGCAAAGGGAGCCATTATTGCGATCCATTATTCACAATATTGGTACACTGATAAAACAGAGAATCCAAAACAATCGTACCCGACAATTGGAAGACAAGCTGAAAGGTATTCAGATGGACCAGAACGTTTATAAAAATGTTAAAAAGATATGTGGCACTTCCCGCATCACTGGGCCAATTATGCACAATGGTGTTGTTGTCAATAATGACACCAATAAAGCAAATATCATCGGAGAGACCTTCGAAAACAATCACAAACTTACTCTCCAAGATGGCGACCCGGATACTAATGCAATCGTTAGTTCAGAGGTCCACAGTAAGCTGGACGACTTCAACGAGCCAATTGTTGTCTTTAACCCAACTAACAGTGCATACTTCGATGACACACGTGATAATTGTCAGGGTTTTATCACACCCAATACCCTACAGAGCCTGGTTAAATCTCGACACCCTAAGAAGTCACCTGGTATCGACAACATGTCATACCACTCGTTGCGAAGGCTTTCTGCCTTATTCTTTATAAAGCTCTCCATTCTGTTCAACCATGCTTACAACATGGGGTACTTTCCCCAAGCTTGGAGGCACGCTATTATTTGTCCAATAGCAAAAGTTGGGAAACCAACGTATCACCCCTCAAGCTTTCGCCCTATCTCGCTTCTCATTTGCATCAGCAAAATATATGAAAAATTCATATACGAGAAGCTAAATAACTTTGTCAGTGCCAGGCACCTAATACCTGATTTCCAATTCGGATTTCGAAGAGCGCACAGCACCACTATGGCTCTCAATTTATTTCAAAACCACGTCTGCGTGCGGCTCTTTAATAAGGAACTCACCGTTGCGGTAAGCCTAGACATTGAAAAAGCTTTTGATACGACTTCGATCGAAGGTCTCGCTTTTAAACTACTAAATACTGGCCTCAGTAGAACGCTATGTAGTATCATCTACCAGTTTGTTCGAAACAGAACCTTCCAAGTTAGAGTGAATGGAAAGCTTTCCCGAACTTTTCACGTCGCTGCAGGCGATGATGACCTCCTGGTGTACACGTCAACCAAAGGCCCTAATCTCGCAACAAATCGACTCAACCGTCACTTGGATGAACTGTATCAGTATTACAGTCGATGGAAAATCCGTCTTAATCCATCCAAAGCAGTAGCCATAATTCTGAGTAGTAAACACTCCCAACCTGCCTCTCGATATTCACAGAATATTCGAATAAAAATGGGAGATACTACGATTAGACCACAGGACAAGATGAAATATCTTGGGGTCACTTATACCCCAAAAATGAAGTTCATCAAACATGTGACCCACATTCTCCAAAGGGGCCTCGGTCGGTCTAAGCAACTGCACAACATCTTGAAGTGGAGGAACAAAGTTGACACCAAAGTTAAGCTTCTCTGCTATAAGCAGCTAATCCGATCTGGAATATCGTACGCCTTTCCCATATGGTCCTGCATATCTTCGGCCCAAATGGAAAGACTTCGGGTTTTCGAAAGGAAACTCCTCAGAAGATGCACCAATCATTCTAGAAGGCCTGACGGTCGTCATTACCCCAACTCTCACCTAAACGAAGGCGCCTCCAATACCCCTATCGACGAGTACTTGCTTCAATTAGCATATAAGTACCTCGAAAACACCCAGAACAACGAGAACCTACTTGTACGGGACTCTTGCGTTCTTGACCCTTCTCTCTCTCGATCTCTTCGTATCAAACCCCCACAATTTCTTCTTCAGTACAAAACTGAAGAAAGCACCCTCCCCAACAACATTCCCCTCTATAATAGAGGATTCCTGGACCCATCCGATAGGGTCTACTACGAGGGTTGCCTTTTATATTTCGGGATTAGAGAACAAAAACAAATATTGATCATCGAAAATCACTTTATTGTTTTTCAAAATATTCCCCATGAAGATCTATACACGTTTGCATGCGTTTGAACCAATTGTCGAAGCACTTTTGCCACTCTGATTGAGGTATCTCCAACACATGCATTCTGAATGCAGCAACCGCTTCTTCAGGTGTCGAAAAACGTTGACCTCTCAGTTTGTTTTTTACGTACGGGAATAAAAAGAAGTCATTCGGTGCCAAGTCAGGACTATACGGCGGATGACCCATCAAATCGATGTTTTGGGTGCTCAAAAATGCATTTATCGCAGCCGATGTGTGAGAGCTCGCATTGTCGTGGTGAAGAGTGATCCGTCTTCGGCGGTTGGTTTTCCTGATTTCTTGGAAGACAACTGGCAAACAAATGGTTGTGTACCACTCAGAATTGACTATTCTGCGTTGTTCTAGTGGTACGGTTGCGACATGTCGACCATTTGCTTGGAAGTGCTTCGTGCGCGAACAACTTTTGTTGGATTTGGCTCATCTTGAAACACCCAGACAGTTGACTGCTGTTTACTTTCGGGCTCATACGCGTAAATCCACGATTCATCACCTGTCACGATGTCATAGACGTGTTTCGAAGCACCGAGACCGTATTTTTTGAGCATTTCTTTCGACCAATTGACACGAGCCTTTTTTTGGGCGATTGACAAATTGTGTGGGATCCAACGCAAACAATTTTTTTTTTACAGTCAAATGTTTATGCAATATTGAATGTATGCTGGTCCCACTAACGCCTAAGGTTGTCTCAATCTCACGATAGGTCACATGACGATCTTCCAATATCAGTTCGCGCACAGCATCAATGGTTTTCAGAACAACAACTGATTTTGGACGACCTTCACGAAATTCATCTTGGAGTGAACTACGACCACGATTGAATTCACCATACCATCGATAAACACTGGTCCTTGATGGAGCTTCATCGCCAAATATTGAATTAAGTTCACCCACGCACTGTTGCTGAGTTAATCCACGCCGAAAATTGTAACAAATAATCGCACGAAAATGTTGACGATTTAATTCCATTTTTGAGCCCAGATGAATCTTTTAAGTTACTGTAAACAACACAAATAACGCTCGTATGTCAAAACGTTCTGAGTGCGTATAACCTCAAAAATGTCCAACTTTACGACAGAGCTGTCAATTGCCGGATTGCAACGCTAGGGTTGCCAAATCCCGAAACATAAGAGGCAACCCTCGTATTAACAAACCACACACACGAACGCACAGTACAAGACGGGACAAACACAAACATACACACCGACCAAAGCGCAGATTATCAGACGCCAAAGACGTGATCTGCATTCACTACCGCACCCAAGACCTACCGGTCTTGTACGATTTCTTTCCCACCATCCCTCTATAAAAGTAGTTAGAGAACACCTGGACTAACACTATCCACACTATCCTTGGATAACCCCCCCCCCCCCCCCCCCCTTTTTTTCAGATATCGCGAGACCGAGCCCAACATCCTTAGGGATGTGGGTGATTCTGGTTATCGCAAGATGACCAGAAGTCAGAGACAAGATGAAGGACACATATGCCCTTGTCTCGCTAAATTCGGCCTTCTCGCCACAATTTTTTTTTTTTGCCAGTCGGCAGTCGTGTGCTGCTAGTCGGCCGTCGTGTGCTGCTCCGTCTCCATCACTTACCCACAGATCGATACACAATTTCGTCCTTCGATTGCCGTGCAGGCGTAGGGAAATTGTTCGGGGCTTGTGGCTCACGTATCTATGGATACGTGGGGTTGTTGACACCAGTATGAATGTCACCTTTGGCCAGGTGAAAAGGTGGACTTTGGGGACACGTGTCTGTGGGCACGTGAAGTTTGATTATAGGTGAGTATGTCACCGTCATAGAACGAAGAGATCTCATCCTATGGTGATTTGTGCGGTTCGTGGAGTTTGGTTATAGGTGAGTAACATATGTTCCTTGGTGGAACGAAGACATTTCAGCCTATGGTGATTTGTGCGGTTCGTGGAACCGCCACAATGGTACCTTCTGAGATAAAGAATTCAGGAGGTAAACTAGTTTTTTAATGCACAACCATGTCAATGGTATACATTTCAGCATTCAAAACGAAAACCCGGCGATGCGACAACGATAAATCTATCGGTACTGTGATGCATGAAGAAGAATTCGTCAATTATCCAACTGAATTCTTAAATTATCTTGATTTTCCAGACTTGCGGCGGTATGGGCCAACATAAAAAATTGGCGTGCCTATTATTCTTCTCTGAAACATCAATCCTCTACGACTTTGTAACGATGCTGGAGTTTCAGTAAAAAAACAGATGAACAATATCATCGAAGCTACAATTTTAAAAGGAACATTTAAAGGACAGGTTGTATTGTTGCCTTTGGCGCAAGGCTGATAACCTTGCCTGGAAAGTTTAACAAATTTTACTTGCTAAATAAGGCCAAGACCGGATCCCGGTTGTAGTGCCGATGGTGATGTGTGTGATGTATTGTTGCCCCCATCCCAATGATTCCGATAGATGTGCCATTCGTTTTCGATGCGATTCACATTTGCAATGACCATCAATAAAGCATAGGGATATTCGCTAAAAGTTTGAGGACTACATTTAAAAAATCCATCCTCCCCACATGGACAGCTATATGGTGTCTGCTCACGCATTGTCAAGCCTTCTGATTTATTTGTGTACACAATCGATGAAAAATCAAGGAGTTTTGCGTGTCCAAACGCCGTGCAGTGAGGAGACATTACAACACAAACGCTTGCTTTTGTTTAAATGACATCGCAACGCATGCCGGGTAACAACTAGTTATAAATAAAAATCCATCAATCGAACAAATTGTTCTCTACAAAGTACAAATAACAGCTGAACAGCAATCCTCAATCAATAAATGGCTTACCTGACCTTTTTCGAATTTCAACACCCAATAAATGTTTAATTGCCATCAACTAACTCTGTGGGTGATGTGTCTTCACACATATTAAAAATAAATACATTTATTCAAGTTAGAAATTTATTGCCCATCGACCTACAGTCATTAGCCTAAATCATTAATATATTTTTAAAAAACCGTTTTCAACAAATTACTAACAAAAGGTTGCATATGAATTATGGGAACATTGCACTAAAGGGTAAACATAAAACATATATGAAATTAGACGATAAATATTCGGAAAAATCACTAAATTATATTTACGTCTCCATTTTTCAAGAATTTTTTTCTCGATTTAATAACGGTCTTTTCGCCTAAGCGGTTGAGCGGCGCCATCAACAGAAGAGGATACCGAAACGAGCCCTCCGCCAAGGGCTTCTTCCTGTATTCCTAAAATTGCACGAGGAAAGCTTATTATACTTCATGGTAATGAAAACAAAAGTTGGATGTTGAATAATTTACATAGGATGCTGCAGGGATGAATTCGTTCGCAAGCTGAATGGCGGTGGATGCCGTTCAAATTCGTGGCGATGGTTTTTATAAATGTTTATAAATAACGCAAGATTTCATTTGAAATCAGTTTACAATCTGATGTAGTTATATTTGATTGATATGCAGTGAGTGAATGATTAATTTATAGACCCAATTGTTCTGCGGTGTCATGAGAATTTGCTTTTAAATTTGATTAACATCAATTCGAAATCGTTTTAGTTTAGTTGTGGATGAATCAGCTTTTCATTTTCTATTGGGCAGATGGAAATTACGCTTTAATACATTCGTAGCATGCACTCATTCGTTTTCAGGAATTTAGGAACTAAAAATAACTAAAGTGGCCCACACCACTCATCATTTGGGGAACAATGTTATGGAAATAATGAATGAGAGTCGTTACATGCGGGGTATCAATTTAAATTTTAAATTTGTTAATTAATAATTACATCGCTCACAAATTACGACCTGTTAGAGTTTGGAATACAAAAAGCAAAGGACGGAAAAAATTCATTAGCTATGTTATGTTTACTGTAACCAATTACACAAGCGGAGGTTACCTCCAAGCGACTATCATTACGGTCGTGTCAACTACCATTATCTTGTATTAACTCGGGTGTCATTATAAACTCAGGGAGAGATTGCAGGCTACTTTAGGTCTTCAATTTTTTATTTGTGTATTTCGAATAATTGCAGTTTATTCGACTGTTGAAGCTTTTGTAAATATATAAATAATGAGTCAGAATATATTTGAATACAAAAAAAAGTTAAAAATTTTATTTTATTTTAATAATGAATTAATTAGCATTAGTTTTATTAATAATAATAAGTGTTATGTGATATCTTAAATAAGCACTAATAATTTTTTATGGTAATGCGGACCCTTAAGCTGTTTGACCTCAACGTCAGCTATGGTTTACATTTTTATCAAGGTGAAAGCGAGCAACTTTCGGATATTATTACAAACTACTCTCGAAATTTCTATTCGGTAGTGGCAAGTTTAAGGGGGAAACCACATTAGACGGCTCAAAGAATTCCATTTTTTTATTGCTTAAATCCTTACTACAAGGTGGCGCAAAATTAATTAATAATAAACTAAAATTAAAATTAAATAATTAATAATTAATTTAAAATTAAATTAATCCATTTGGAAAATGTTATAATTTTGGCAAATGGCGTCGTACATCAATCATATTTGACATTTGTGAACTAAACAGCTGCAGTATACAAACAGACAAGCAATGGAGCGCTATACTCCGCAAGTGCGTTGAATAATTCCTTAGATTTTTTTAACCAATAATCGGTCGGTGGTGTTAGCGCAGCGTAAATTTCGACGTCGATTTCCTAATCGTGTCGCGTCAACCCAGCAAACATTCCGGCGCTTAGTTACCCGACACGAACAGACTGGAACCACGGGAGACCATGCAGGGCGTCGCCGCCACCGGACTGGTCGTTCGGCCGAGAATAGCGCGGCAGTGGGTGCCGATGTCGCTGAGAACGAAGAAACATCAAGCAGACGACGGGCCACGCAATTAGGCATCACCAGACGGACCCCACAGCGAGTGTTAGTGAAAGACTTACACATGTTTCCGTACAAAGTGCAAACAGTACATCAGTCAATGCCTGTTGATCGTCAGTCGCGTGTGAACTACCGTCAAGCCATCCTTAATCTCAACAACGAAGAGGACGATTTTGTGTCGGAAATAATCATGAGCGACGAGGCGCATTTCCACTTAAGCGGTTACGTCAATAAGCAAAATCTTCATTTCTGGGGCACTCAAAATCCGCGTGTGATGCACTAAGGGCCATTCCATCCACTCAAAGCCACTGTGCGGTGCGGCGTTCACGCGGGAGGAGTGATTGGGCCATATTTTTTTGAGAACGTCATCTGAAATACGGTCACTGTTACTGGCGAACGCTACGGTGTCATGATAAACGACTTCTTACTGCCGGAATTGGGTGAGCGGAGGCTTGGTGAACATGTGGTTTCAACAAGACGATGCAACCACACACACACCCCAATGGATATTGTGAAGGAAGCGTTTCCTGGTCGCGTAATCTCCCACTTTGGCGATTTGGCATGACCAGCAAGATCGCCCGATTTAACCATCCCTGACTTCTTTCTTTGGAGTTACTGTTATGTTATTAACAATTTGATATATTTATTTTTCTATATTAAATATATTTCACTATATTTAATTGTAAGTTAAAAGGAACTTACTTGGATAGACCGTTGAGCGGTCGCTGCAGTTGCTGCTTGTTGTTCTTGGTGTGTACTGCGGCTGGGTGCAGGGGGCGTTGACTGGTTGCTCCCCTGATCGACTTTAGTTCCTTTTTTATTATTGTTGCTCTTGTTTTACGTCGTTTTTGTTTTTTGCCGTTGACGTTTTATTTTATTATTCGACGCCAACGCAGGTTTTTATTATTTTCTCTGCCAAGTAGAATTTGCATAAAGTAGTTTATGCAAATTAACTACTTGGCGAGTTGTTCTCCATTTAAAGGTAAAGAGGGGAAACTAACGAAAGGGGATTAGTGGATGTTGGGGGGACCTGGACTCAAGGTCGGTCCGTAACACTACTTGAAGTCGCGGGTGTATGCCAACAAGCCTCAGACAATCGCAGCCCTTAAGGAGAATATTCGACAGGAATGCGAACAATTATTACCGGAAATCTTGTGGAAAGTCATGTAAAATGCGATAAAACCGGTACAAATGTGTATCAACACTGGCTGCAGCCACTTGACGGATATCATGTTTTCCACTTAACATAAAAAATTGTAAAGATCCAAATTAAGATTTCCATCACTCAAAATCATTTTCTTTTATTTAGTAAAAAAGAAATTCAAAAACAAAATTGGATGATTAATTGTGCGCCACCTTATATATATATATATTCAGCAATATGCTCAAACATTTTTAAGGCGAACATTTAAGTCCTTCATTCACCAAGGATGTCAAACAGAGCGCGCCACAGTTTACCGTCAGAGCGTAACTTTTTTTAAATCCGTATTTCCCGATATGAGTTTTTTTTTCAAATAGTGGGCAGTATCACTAGAAAAATAATGGTTTGATCATTGCAAACGTGAGTTTTTATTGTTTGTTATTGAATTATCTATTAGTTAAACCTCGTTTGGAGAAAAAAAATTTTTTAATGTACTTTTTTTAATGAAAAACAAAGCGAAAAAATTACAAAACAAACACGATTTTTTTTTTCACACGTCTCTTCTTTTTTTTTTTTTTACTAAAAGCGGGCTCAACTAATAATTTAGTACCTATACATTGTAACTAAGCTTTGTAAAGTGCTTCCAGGTGTAATGTACCCATTAAAACAAAAACACATTTCCCATAATGTACACCGGATAATTAAATCATAATTCAAAACCTACGGTCTTGAGATAAAATACCGGACGACACACGGCGAAGCAAAGACAAAAAGTATGACATGGCAATACTCGATTGATGCCGTGAAAGAGGCCTACAACGACAGAGTGACCAATAAGCCTTTCAGTGCCCGACTGGTTCGTGCTCCTTCTGGTCAATGGCAAAGGCTGTCAGCTGGAACTTCGCTTCCTCCTCTTTTCCTCCGTTGGTGACGGGTAGCGGGACGTTAGTCACAAATTCAAAGGATAAAGCCAAAGTGTTCGCGAATTTATTTTCCGCGGATTCATACCTCGATGCTGGTATTTTGGAGCCACCTGTGTTCCCACCGGCGCGGTCATCGATACGGGATGTGACGTTTCGCCCGCGAACTATTCAAAGGATTCTACGTGGACTGGACTGTAAGAAGGCAACGGGCCGGAATACTAGCAATAGTCCTTGAGAACTGTGCCCCAGAACTATCACCGGTTCTTGGCAGACTCTTTCGCTCAGCTTATGCATGGAGGACATTTCCTATCTGCTGGAAAATCGCTCGAGATCAGCCGATCCCAAAGAGGAGAAAAAACGGTCTCCCACAAAATTACCGGCCGATACCATTATTGTCTATGCTATCTACGATAATGGAAAATGTCATCAATGCCAAGTTAATTAAGTATTTGGAGTGCAATGGACTTCTGGATGATCGTCAATACCGATTACATGGCAGGCGGTCCACGGGACACCTTTTGACCCTTATAACCGATATATCGACATCTGCGATTGAGGGGCATGGAGAGTTAAGGACGGTCGCATTGGATATCTCCACGCCTTTAGACCGCGTCTGGAACGGGCGGTTGATGAGTAAATTTCGTTCACAGGGACTTTCCCACCAGCTTTGCGAGTGGACGAAGAGCTTCCCCGAAAATAGATCGGTCCGGGTTGTTGTGGATGGCGAGTCTTCAGATCTGTATCCTGTAAACTCGGGGGTGCCCCAAAGTTCTATATGGTCTCCAACCTTGTTTTTGCCTCACATAAATGATTTGTTGGAGACAACGGATAACAAAGTGTTCAGTTTTGCGGATGATAGTACGCTTGTTTGCTCACTTTCGAGTGATCGGCGGATTAGTGGATCAACGTCAAACCGGCTGGGATGTGGCAGATTGACTCGGGATCTGGATAAGATGCTGGAGTGGGGAAATGCCAATCTCGTCGACTTCAATGCATCGAAGACACAGTATGCAACATTCACAAAGAAAAGTGGTTCATCGGTTCCACAGCTAATGATCAATGGCCAATCTCTCGAATCTGGCGAAGTTTGAAATTACTCGGTCTTCACGGTCTGTGGGAATGTATCGTGCCATAAACATGTGTTGAACATCGCCTGGTTCGCCTCTGGAAAACAGAGTTATCTTTTTAGAGCCAAGAAATATTTTACTCCGTCCCAACTTCTTCTTCTGTATAAATCTTAAATTAGACCCGCGCTCGATTATTGCTCCCATGTGTGGAGCTCTGCTCCTAAGCATACCTCGACCTACTTGAGAGCATACAGAGACGAGCTATTCGCCTGATCGGGGGAACTACAGTCGCTATCACATCAAAGGCACGTAGCCGACAAATATTATCACGGGTATTGTTCTACGAAGATTCGTGGTATTGTTCCGCGCAATTCGGTTTATATGCGCTCCAGAAGACAATCCGACAGATCGCACCAATTGGCGGTTCTCCCGACGGCGCGAGCATCCCTGTATCAGAACGCGTTCCGTTAAAGAGCTGTGGAATTCCCTCCCTGCACGAGTGTTCCCGGAGCGTTACAACCTGCAACTGTTCAAAAAGAACTACAACACTTATATGGTGGTATCTCGGGGCGTCGACTCGGTGCTTTAGGTTTGCCTCTCCCGAGAGAAGTGTAATAAAAAAACGCCCTCGAAGGCAAGTATGTTCAGGAATAAATATAGCTGTGCCCAAAAACTACTTATTTTCATTAAAAGTCCCGGAACTTTTCAGCCTATGTAGTACATTAGCCTAGTGATATGGACATTTTGTGTGAAAATGTTTATAGACGATCTTATGTAAACGGAAAGGGAAAAGGTCGTCTCATCTATTTTTGAGGTCAAGCAGAACATTCAACGGGCACAGATTCCATGAATGCATTCTTCGTATGCATTATTTGTTGAAGGTTACGGGGGACTACCGTAACTTGCGCAACTGAAGCGGCTGTGCGAAACCTGCAGATTGAACCAATTCCACACTCCCTTATTCCCCTGAGCTGGGGCCATTGGATTTTTATTTTTTTCCTCTACCAAGGGGAGACCTCCAGGCTAATCATTACACCTGGGACGATGAGGTAAGGGCTGCTGTCATGTCCTGGAATCGAAAAAAATCTAACGAATTTTTCAGTGACCGAATAAAAAGTCGTTGCACGTTGGGAGAAATGTATAAGCCTCAACAGTGACTATGTTAAAAAATAAATATATGATTTTGAAGCTGAAGAATTGTATTTTAAAATACTTCTTGTCCGATGTTACTATTTTGTTTTTGTTCGCGCTTCACAAGCATGTGGGTATTACCTTTCAGCCTATCCTCGTATTTCTTATTATATTTAATGAGAATTCTATAATAAATACTCAACATGTTTTCCACGTTCTCTAATACATGCTCGAGATGTACGCAAAAATAACCTCTTATGTCTTCTCAACCTAGCTGACTGAATTTCCCGAGCTGCTTGATTGATTCGCTACCGTAACTTCTACGCACGGTGGATCGGCTTAGCGTAGACCCTGTCTTTGACATAAAGAACCTAGAGAAATATTAACATAACATAAAGAACCTAGAGAAATATTTTCTAATTTTAATACCCATAGAGGAGCAACCAATCTTAAATGAAATTATAATAACCATAACTATAATCATAATCATTGTAATAAAAGTAATATGTAACCTAGCTTGTAAGAGATGTAATGAACTTAAAGTTACTAGAAATAGAGCAAAGTTGCAAGAAACCCATTTAAAAAAATTAACAGAACTACAAGAGACGGAAACATCATTTTAAACAAAGGGGAGAGTTAACGTATCCCGCTTACTCATCCCAATGACATGTAATTTTCCACAGTTCTGTGTTTAAAACCACATCTGGTGATAGGTTTCTTTTTGTTTCATGTGATAATGATGTAGTGTAATGATAAGAGTCTCTTTGTCTCATATTAAGATAACGATGTAGTATAATGATGTCTCTCTTTGTTTCATATTAAAATAGCGATGTAGCATCAGGATAACTGATTGTTTAGATAACAATGTATTATAGTACTCGTATAAATAGCAAGCAAATCTAGTCGAAGCACTTCTCTGTACTAAAGAAATATTGAATAAAGTATCGCACACCAGCCGTAGGTCAAAAAAAAAAATAGTTTTTTGTACAAAATAAAGAAGTCAAACTTAACTTAAGCAATATATAGCAATAGAACTACCTTCCTACGCGAGCGTTCCCAGAGCGTGACAATCTGCAACTGTTCAAAAAGAACTGCAACAGTTATTTGGTGGCATTTCAGGGCGGCGTGTCGGCGTTATAGGTTCGCCTTTCCTAAGAGAAGTGTAATAAAAAAAACCCATTCCCAGGTGGTCCGATGGATGTGTGTCATGTATGGTATACGATATCACAGTACATGACCTCACCTATTAACGTGTCATCTGAGAGCTGAGTCATTACGGGGTGGCCATGCAATGGGCAATGAATATTTGAAATGACGGACATAGTTTTCAGGATGTGATCTACTTAATTTTGGTATGCATAGGAAATATTAATGGGAGAAATAGGATTTAAGGGCAGAATTTTGGAAGAATAAATCAGATTCAATCAGACCATAATCTTCATTTCTGTTTTTAAAAGAAACCCATGGTATTCGTGCCTTCCCTTCTTTGTCAAGCGAAGGTGTTGGGGTTCTCTATACCACACGGAGAACCAACCCACAATCCCAACCAATTTAGACCGCTAACAGCGCGTCACCATAACCCCAATCCGTAATCCATACGCAAACATGCAACGAACACATTCCAATATGCAACAGCATCCGTCCCCAAATCCGCAATTGCATACATCCACAAAGCTACCAAGAATCCATTCCCCAAGCTATAATAAATGCATATTCAAATTTACAACGGAATACTAATCATCTCCACCAACTACGTCGAGCCGCATACATTTTTCCAAAAACCGCTTCGGTTGATTTCTTATCTAAATTATATTCCTTACTTGCAACCAAGCAATTCTCGTTTCCCCCGAAAACCATTCCGGCTCACTTCCTGGTTAAATTATTTCCTCGCTTGTAACCAAGCAACATTTAGTTTCCCCGAAAATCATTTCGCATCCCGTCCTACCCAATACCAATTCCCCTTACTGGCAAGTCACCAGCACGATGCGTTGCATTTCCGCGAAACAACCATCGCAACGACCAAGACCCACATTCCTTTGTCGAACTTATACCCATACTTGGTCGCGCTTCCAAACCCATTTTCGCGTATACACAGCGCCAGAGAAATTTGACTCAGCCTATGCGGCAATGATTCTCCGGAACTAAATTCCCCATGCAAGCATATCAACCCTTTTCGAAGTTCCTAGTAAATGGCAGTGAGTTTATCTAGCCATGACTCCACTGCCACGACGCAATGAACTTTCCCTCGCTTGTAACGAGTCAGTCGAGTTTTACCATCAGAGGAGTAGAGTGCTAGCCAGAGTCGGAGTTGGACGCTGATGATAATCGTGCTTTCGCAGTCGCGAAAACTGAATATGCGAGTTGAATACAAACATTTATTAAAGTACTAACGTTAAGTACATAACCATTTATCACCACTATAAGTAAAAATAAAGTGTTTTATATGTGTAAACCTTCATTCGCCGGCGTTAATTGTACCGATTGAAAAGACATAGAAACGTTAAGTACATAACCATTTGTCACCACTATAAGTAAAAACAAGGCGTTTTATATCCGCTGGCGTTAATTGTGTTGGCTGAAAAAACCAGCGAAGGTGATACTGTTCGCACCAACACAAGATATATCGGCTAATTAAAGACCTGCCCTTTGGAACAATATCTAGTGTCACAAAATGGGATCGACCTCAATAAAAGGACTTACCTCAATCGTTATCAGCGCGTTTTATTTCTCCTTCAGAGAAGGTTTTCAGGCAGAACTCAGTGGGATATTAGTGAACCTGTACCCGTGCCGGTACACTAACTAATATCGATCACACTGTAGGACTTTCCACCGCTGATAGAAACATTTGGATTCGGCTCACAGCATCTTAATTACCCTGACAATTTTCTTACTCTACATCTGAACAACTTCTACTCAACATGGTGATCCTGCACTATCTTACCTGGTGACCTTACAATTACCTCTACATCCTGCCAATCCGATCCCGGCAGCTCAGATGATTGTAGGTCTATATCCATTATACACCTACTCGTTTGCAGCCCTTTAGTAACCAGGAGACGAAAACAGACTTTTTACAATCTTTACTTTGATAGTAACTGACCCAACAAAATTTTAATCTGGAAAAGAGAAAAGAGCTTGAGTGACGAGCACGACGTGCCAACCATATCACAGAGTTGAATTGGGATAACTGCAGAAGTACCAGCGTTGTAGATTTCACGGACGAATATACCGCATTGGAATCCATCTACATCTGAACAACTTTTACTTAACATGGCGATCGTGCCACTTTTATTCTACACGGGTTAATTTTGCGACCTCCAGACTGGACACCGATACTGAACTCTAACGACGGACCATCATGAACAGTAGCATATAACTCGGGCAATTTCCGAGAAAAACTCTTCAAAATTTTACATTATGTAGTTCAAAATATAAACAAAATCACCTCTAAGACCCAACCACTTTTAATCATTCCTTCCTTTATAAAAAAAAAACATAAAAATCAACCCCTTAATGAAGTTTCCTCCTTTAAGTAAAACACAATAATTTATTATATTATATTTCAAATTCAGTACATATGTTTTATTTATGTATAGAAGTCAATCTTGTTCATATAACCATAAATATGCACAGCTAGGCCGGCTTGTCGTAAAAGGCAACTAAAGACCGAGTGGTAGGTAAAATACCATCCCGTCAAGTTGTAGGTTCCGTGAAAAATCCCCGGCCACCTTTCGGAGATTCGCTGATGGACGTACCCGAAAAAAATTGGTTTAGAGATACCATTCCGTCACGCTATATATTCGGTAATATTGTCGGAAGAAATTTTGGACTATGTTCCAGACTTTTGGCTGATGGGCCAGACTGAAATGGAGAAAAGTCATAATGGTATTTTCTGAGATAAAGGATTCAGGAGGTGAACTAGTTTCCCATTGGGATCTCTGGTGGGAATTATGTCAAGGGGACATCATGCAAATGTTTTGATAAATAAACAAATTATAAACAACTCGTCACGGCTGTCAATGTTCACCTAGTACAGGCTTTTGTAACACTAGGGACATCGGTTTCACCAAAATGAATATAAACGCCGTTCACCAATATGTGCAAATAGCGAAACCTAGCCCCAACCGAGACCTGGGTCGACTCGTCAACTGGTTGGGCATATCTTCGTTGCTCAGGATACGATTTACATTCGAGATTTCGTTTTAAGAGTGCAGTTTGAGTTTTCACTTGGTCCGGTTTCGCCTGCAAAGGGGAGAAGCATTAGAACCCAATAACTTGGACATCATTTGAATGAAAATCGTACTAAAAAGGTCCGTGCAATTTCTTTGCTGTCTGTACTGCTCCACGAGTGACGATCGACCATCGACACTTTTCGACCATCTTTCACGTATTGTCGACCGGATACAACTCAAACACCCGGCTTTAGAGATTGTCGTTCTTGGTGACTTTAACGTAACCAACTTCACGTGGTTAGTATGTGGGGATTAGGTCGTGGCACCCGCATGGGTGCGAGTTCTACCTCATCCCACTAACACTTTCGCCGCTAAAACCCGAACGAAAACAGCACGTCACCGGTGTTCAGGAAAACACATTCGATATACGTTCCAGCCAGGGAACAAAACTTCACAACAAATCGTCCACCAGGAGGAAAGTAAATAAAACTCACTGTTTTAATATTTGCACCAAATTTTCTCTTTATTAAATCCATTTCAATCAAACAAAGATTAATGATGCACGGGCAATGGTATTTCTGAATGTGTTTAATACAAAGTCGATTAACGTTAAAATGAATGTTCGTGTATAATGTTGTTAAAGTAACTTACGCAACAAACGGACCTTTTTAAATGATTAATATTGAAATTGGTTAAGCCATTAAGCATTAATTGGCACGAATACACTTTTCGTTGTTAATCACGGATTTAACACTTAAGGAAACTCTCCACGGGGGAAGTGAAAATTACAACTCCAGGGGTGCACTCCGAGCACATCCTACAAGGAATGATAACGGCTCGACCGATCAGTCCGGTGATTGGGATACGAGTTCACGATATTAAATCGTTATCAATAGAAATTCGGCCAGTGAAACTGGCTCCCTTAATTAGGGGTACACATGTATGTGTGTACATTGGTTCTTTTATGGATCAAAGCCATGGGAACGAATCAAGAACAAAGAAAGGGCATAAGTGCATTCGTGAGATGCGAGTTCGGCAAAGCAAATAAAACCGAATGTCCTTGGATGCTAATGGTTTTTGTTTGCTCATGCCGCTGCTGGTGAGGACCAGATCCCGACATATGAAAAGACATAGGGAACGTTTGGGCCTTTGTCTAAGATGTGCATTGCGGCTAAATAAATAGGCGGCAATGCAATGTGGAAATATGCTAATGGGTTTTGGCTAGATTACCGGGAAATTGTGTTTATGGCATCGCTGGTAAGGGTAGGTATTGAATTCCTATTTGCATTTGCTTATGCTGTAGGACTCAATTGGTGCCAAGAGACGCGATGTGCGTATATTTGTTTTGGTCCCTCGGGTGTAGGTCGCCAGCCAATGTGTATGTATGATGATTTATGATACGCTTGGTGAGGACGGGAAATTGGCGACGCAATGTGTATGGTGCCTGTTATGATGGTTACATTGTATGTAAACCAAATCATATTGTTTTCAGGAATTCGTGTAGGGAGATTTGCTTGGCACCGAATTGGTCTTGAGATTCCTGATAAGGTAAGCAAGAAATCTTACAGGAAATTGTATGCGCAGAGATGCATGAAAGGTAAGTTTTCTTTTCCAGGGACTTTTAGATTAAATATTTGATATCTTTAATGCGTGAAGCATTTAAGGTGCTAATGCGATTGCATTAGTGAAGTTATGAGATTGGGTGGAAGTCATGGGGGTTTTTCAGGTAAGTGAACCGCGGGTTTGACGGAACCGCTACAAGTACATTTTAACAGAAATGATGAGGCTTAGAGATTGGCCGAAAAGTTCGCTGATTATTTGGATATTCACATTGGATCCAGCATAATTTGACAAACGCTAAAAAAAACGCTCGTATCGAATGAGGGAAGGTTAATTCAAACGCCTGCAGAAGCATATTAATTTTCATGAAGCGGATTTTGAAAAACAATAAAACAAATTGCTATGATAAATATTTGGTTTCTCAGACATGCTCGACAGTTGCTCTTCCTCTCCTCAAAAATTCGCGTAAGAAAGCGGTCAATTTAAAATACTAAATAATCACACTGGATAATAGATAAACCCTGGGAATCGTTCTTTAGTCGAAGCGTATGAACATGGAATAAGCTGCCAAGCCAAATGTTCCGCCTCGGGCATTCATGATAAATCTGCACAGAATCATCCTTTTCCAATCATTGTACATTGACATTTAAAAACAATTGGTTTTATGTTCGTAAATTGTAAAATAAATGTAAACATTTTTTTTTTAAGTTTTGTTTAATAATTCGTGTATCTTAAAGCAACCAGACAAACCGCAAAATTTGCTTTTAAACTTAAAACTGTCTGTGATTTATTATTTCATCATTATAAATGCATTGCGTAATGGGATACATTACTTTTCGATGACACCACCTGTAGTACTACAAATAACGAAGGAACAGTTCTGTAACATCGGTTAATATACAGGGAATCAGATGTAATACCTCGTTTCTTCAGTTGGGTACACACATTAAGTAAAGGAAATATACTTGAACAACACGTATACAAAATGTTCTAATGGATTTTCAATGACGTTTTTCAGTTTACCTAGCGCTGCCTTAATGTTATTACATTTTATAATGCAATATCATACCCGCTGTGGAACATCAATCACCTTTTATGTCTGGTATCGTTCTTAAATTACGTATATTAGAAGCACTTAATAAACAGCAGTATATTTTGCTCTTCTGTTATAATGTATTATGGCTCACCAAAAACTGAGGGCATTTTACATAAGTTACTACTAATAGCAAATGCCCCTTTTTTTGTAGAACACATTAGCTTCCTGGTTAAGCATGTAACGCAAATAATATACCTTATAATGAGCACGTACGACTAATTACATACTTTTGTACATGTTCTTATCAGTACCACAGGTTGTAAGGAATGCTGAACAAATCTGCGAGTATTGTTCCAGAAACGCATTAGTAATGTACGAGTATACACCGAAATTAATCACGGCAATTACGATAATGATATGTGTTACTGCGTTTATATATTAATACATATATTATTTTGTTGATTACAATTAAAATAGGGAGAGGAATAAATCCCATCACGATGAATGTAAAAATATTACAATAAGCTAAATTTAGGATATAATATTTATTCCTTTATTGGTAGCAAGATATATATATATATATATATATATATATATATATATATATATATATATATATATATATATATATATATATATATATATATATATATATATATATATATATAATAGTAATTCCGAGTTGTTTGCTCGTAAACAAAAAAGCAAAATCAGAAGCGGTATCCTGAAAAAGGACAAACACACTTTTGTGCGGGTTAATTTGTTTCGTGACAATAGGCAATTAATTAATTTCATTCAAGCGGCATTTGAGAAAAAAAAACTAATCGTCGTCATTTGTCACCGAACGATTTTAGGCTCAACGGAAATTGGCACTTAAATTCATTCCACATCTCGGCCTCAACTCATTCATTTCAATAGCCAACAAATCCATTGTCTATGTTTACTGTTGCAAGGAGATAAATAGCCGCATGTGACTGAGGAGATTTCATTAAGTCCACTTGTATTACTTTCAAACAGACAATGCGACAATGGGCTGCAGTTACCGGTCATGCATTTCATTTAGATTTATTCTAGTCGTACTGTATCGTCTTCATAAGTTCTTAAAAGCATCATTGAGAGAGTTGATGAAGAATTTGAGGTGATACTTAGAAAATCCAATCTGGTGACGACTTCCTTTATGTGCGCAATGTGACTAGGGTCTTCCGATGAATGAATGCTCTAGAGTGATGACAAAGATTAACTAAAAAGCTCTCCAATGATTTATGTATGAGAGTTGCATGCAATTGTGCATTTGTAGAAATTAGACATTTGACTGATAGTGACAGAATGTGCAGCCTTGGTTTAATTTTAATGGAATAATCAGTTTGGTCTTTAAATAGTTATGTAATTGCCTTGTGAGGACTAATTTCAGTACTAAAACAGTTACAACAACTAATCTTCCGCTTAAACTAATATAATAAACTAATTTTAAAGTGATATACATTAACCGCCAAGTAAAATACATTGTATTAACTATAAATCCACTGGTGTTTTGAAAGTAATGCAAAATAGGAACTCAACAACTTTCAAATAGTTGGTCGAAAACGAATACAAAATTCATTAGGTTTAATGATCATATAAATTATCTTTTTTTTTTATTTTTATTTATTTATTTATTTATTTATTTATTTATTTATTTATTTTTTTTTTTTTTTTTTTTTTTTTTTTTTTTTTTTTAATATTCTTCTCTCGGGAGAGGCGAACCTATAGCGCCGGCACGGCGCCCCGAGATGCCATCAAATAACTGGTGCAGTACTTTTTGAAAAGTTGCAGGTTGTAACGCTCCGAGAACATGAGCAAACATGGGAGCAATATTCGAGCGCGAGTCTATTTTGGGGTTTATACAGAAGAAGAAGTTGAGCTGGCGTAAAATATATCTTGGATCTAAAAAGATAATTCAGTTTTGCTGAGGCGGACCTGGCGATGTTCGACACGTGTTTATGCCACGATACATTCCCACAGATCGTGCGCCGAGCTATTTCATGCTTTCCGCAGATTCGAGGAGCTGGTCATTCATCATCAGCTTTGAAACTTTTCCTTGTGGATGTTGTATATTGTGTCTTCATTGCATTGAAGTCGACGAGATTGGCCCTTCACCAGTGCAGGACCTCACCCAGATCCCTATTCAGAGAGTCGATCGGGCCAAATCTCAGTTGGTGCGACATTGATGCACCAATCGGCCGATCACTCGAAAAAGAGGAAACAAGCGTACTATCATCCGCGAAACTGAACACTCTGTTATCCATCGACATCAACAAATTATGTATGTGAAGCAAAAACAAGGTTGGAGCGAAAATAGAACCTTGAGGCACCCCGGAATTAACAGGATACGGACCCGAACACTCGTGGTCCACAATAACGCAGATTGATCGATTTTCGACGAAGCTTCCCATCCAATCGCAAAACTTCTAGGAAAGTCCATATGAAAAAAGTTTACTCAAAAGCCTTGGAGATATCCAATGCGGCCGCCCTCGACTCACCATGCCCGTCAATCGCAGACGTCTATATATCGGTTATACGGGTTAAAGGGTCTCCCGTAGACCGTCCGCCATGGAATCCGTATTGACGATCGTTCAGAAGTCCATTACACTCCAAATACATAATTAACTCGGCGTTGATAACCTTTTCCATTACCTTAGATGACACAGACAGTAATGCTATCGGTCGGTAATTTTGTGGAAGACTCTTTTTTCCTCTCTTTGGGATTGACTGAACTCGAGCGATTTTCCAGCAGATGGGAAATGTCCTCCATGCATAAGATAAACGAGTCTGTCAAGAACCGGTGATAATTCTTATGGACTATTCGGTCCGGGCCGGCTGCCTTCCTACAGTTCAGTCCTCGTAGAATGCGTTGAATAAGATGCGGGCGAAACCACTGTACCGGTGCAATTACAGGTGGCGTCGAAAGACCGGCATCGAGGTTTGAATTCGCGGAAAATAAATTCGCGAACACATTAGCCTTATCCTTTGAATTTGTGACCAACGTCCCGCTACCAGTCGCCAACGGAGGAAAAGAGGAGGAAGCGAAGTTACTGCTGACAGCTCTTGCCATTGACTAGAAGGAGCGCGAACCAGTCGGGCACTGAAAGAGTTTATTGGTGACTTTGTCATTGTAGGCCTTCTCGCGGTGTCAATCGCACGGTTGCACGCGTTTCTGATTCTAACAAAATTCGATCTGTTAACATCGGTGGCATTGGAGCGCCATTGCTTAAAAGCTCTATTTTTTGCCGATGTAATCTCCTCGCATTTTTTATCAAACCAAAGCTTATCAGATGAAAATAAATTCGCGAACACATTAGCTTTATCCTTTGAATTTGTGACTAACGTCCCGCTACCCGTCGCCAACGGGGGAAACGAGAAGGAAGCTAAGTTACTGCTGACAGCTTTTGTCATTGACCACAAGGAGCGCGAACAAGTCGGGCACTGAAATAGTTTATTGGTGACTTTGTCGTTGTAGGCCTTCTCGCGGTATCAATCGCCTGGTTGCACGCGTTTCTGATTCTAACAAAATTCGTTCTGTTAATATCGGTGGCATTGGAGCGCCATTGCTTAAAAGCTCTATTTTTTGCCGATGTAATCTGCTCGCATTTTTTATCAAACCAAAGCTTATCAGGTGAACTTCGTTTGATGGAATGCGGAATCTCGAGAAGAACAATCTCTGTGACCAACTCCGCGCAACTGTTAACATCGGAGTCTCTAAGGGTTCCAGATTCGACAATGGAAAGAATGCGAAGAAATCTCGCAAATCGTCCCAGTTAGCAGCCCCATACCTCCAAACATGGCGAAGCCGCTTGGGTCGGTTATTCGTTTGAAATGCAAGTGGTTGCGCGACAGATACCAAACAGTGATCTGAGTTTCCCAGTGGCGCAGAAACTTCCACGGTATAAATACTCGATTCGGATGTCAAAAACAGATACAGGGTGTTCGCATAATCACCTCGGGTATCCGGCACACGCGTCTGTTCCTCCATGAGTTGAGTCATGTTGCGGCTAACAGCAAACATCTCCGCCAGCCTCCCAGCCTCGTCGATTCTGTTACAATTTATCAACCAGCCGGAATTCTGCTCATTAAAATCACTAAGGACAACAATTTCAGAAGCTGGGTGGTTGATCTGTATCCAGTCGATGGTACGTGAAAGATGTTCGAAAAATGTCGCTGGTCGATCGTCATTCGGGGAGCGGTGAAGACCGCAGAGAAATTTACCGGAATTCTTCAGCACGACCCACAACCATACGATGTTCATGTTATTGGGCTCCAACGCCTCCATCCTCTGGCAAGACAGATCAGCCCAGGCGAACAGGCAGACTCCGCCTTAAAAGCTAGAATGTAAATCGTCAACGAAGACATATCTCAAATCATCAGTTTTTTGGCAACTAAGAAAGTGTAGCTCATCGGTTCCACAGCTGATGATGAATGGCCGGGACCTCGAATCTGGAGAAAGCTTGAAATTGCTTGGCGTCACGGTCTGTGGGAATGTATCATGACATAAACACGTGCCGAGCATCGTCAGGTCAGCCTCGGGAAAACTGAGCTATTTTTTTAGAGGTAAGAATTATAATCACATTGTAAATATTATTTTTAAGCCATAATAAAATTGTCACTATTATTGCAATATCAAATATTGTAAATTGTAAATAATATTAGATTAAGTTCTGTTAAGTAGTTTTAAATAGGCTGAGCTAAAATAAGGAAAGGCCCTGGTTTTTTCTGACCTTTTCCAGGAAACATAAAAATTACAAATATCCAAATCCCATTAAATCCTAAGTACATATAAACATTTTTTTTTTGGGAAATGTTGACAAATAACACGTAAACAATTATTATATAACCAATCTATTATAAGTTAACAGTATTACTTATTGTAACTATTGGTTTTCGGTTGGATGAATGCAGCAAAAAAAAAATTATTATTCGAGGATCTGTCTCAATTGGCGTCCGACGCATAAGGACGCCAAACCTAAAATACAAATATTGAAATACAGTTCAATTGTTTTATTTAACATCAACAATCGGTCGTCACTCTTCCCTCAGGTCTGAGAAAACACGGCGGCGACCCCAACGCGTTTTCTCAGGAGCGGTCTATCAATTAGGCCCTGGTCCTTTTTAGGACAAGGAAAGGCGCTCTCTGAGAGAAGGCTACTACAAAAATGGTGGCAGCGGTGGGATTCCAAGATCCCCTACCAAGAAGATTGGCCGAGGCATCTAACACACTGGGATAGAAACCAATACATGAAGAAGAAAGCGACTGGCATAACTATCCACTACATGAAGGAAGGAAGATTGTTAACCGTCCCATAACCAATCGGCTAAAGAACTCTGGGTACGTTCCGTTCAGATTGGCTGGGATTCGATATCATTTTTATCGTCTTTATCTGCATCCGAAAACCTATCATCGTGTACTGGCGGCAGATGTGTAGCGTTCTACGAACGCACAATTCCGCGCAGGTAAGGTTCCTACCTTCAAAGAACTTACTTACCTGATAACGCAGCACACGTGCCCACAGACACGCGGCCAATAGTCATTACAATACCTGTAATAAAGGCTACACGAAAGCGCAACAACGTTGAACCCGATAGCAAAAACCAAGGAGCTTAACGTTCAAAAGCTTCCAAGATCGAGCTCAACGCACCCATACATGGTATTCTGCCCAATTCAAAAGGGCAGCTAAAGCATCGCTTCTAAGCAATGCGTCAAACGCAGCAAGCATCGCATACAGATCTCCCATCTTAAACATCTGCACGATGTTTTCAAGGAATTACCATTTTCGGTAGATAGACCGAACAACGGATGCATACGCTGGTAGCTAAATGCAATAAAGCATATCGCCTATCCGTTGCCAAATTGTAAACAACCGTAATTATCTCAACAAGATAATTCGGAATATTTACGAGAGTAAAGCCAACAAAGGAAATACTCCGGTCCCACGATTCCTGTGTAGAATTTCACACCCATTAGAAGGATCTAATGGATTTCGGTTGTGTTTGCAAAAGGCAAACAACCACGGGCTGTACGCCCGAACAATCATCTCCGTCCTGCGCGCCAGATGTTCTGTCCAAACAGAAGGCCGTGGAAATGAAATTCTACCAGCGATAATAAGGATGTATGCGTCGATTGACTTTTCCCTTTTCAGGCATCCAGATTACCCCTGGGGTATAAATAACATGCTGCTAACAGACATTCGGATATTTTGTTAGCAGATCTAAGGAAAAAAGTTGTCTGCACACATACAGATGGACAATCTGTATCTGGGTATCTGAGTGGGCAGACAGACAGTCTGAATTTGATAGCCATCGCGACGGGAGGTCGCCTTCGAAGCACCAGAGGAATTAGGATTTGATCGTCACGCGGCGAGGAGTACGAGAACCCCACGAGGAGGTGATACGCGTTAAGACAATCCGAGAAAGAAAGTTTAAGTAATATTAAATCGCGATTGTTGGAGGTCGAGAAGTTGTTTCGGTCGAGTGGCATCGAGCAAAAACTCTTTAAGTGTTTCTGAAGTAGATTGTTAATGTGTGTAGGAAAAATCACCGTTACATGTAAACGTTCAAATAAATGAAAAGGAAATGAAGGAACGCTTCCAATAAGAAAACAATCTTGCCTGAGTTTCATTCTTGTGTTGTATTTATTTTCGTGTGTAGTGGAGATAGTGTTCGGCGGAACACAACTTGCGACCAAGGCAAATTATTACCGCCAAAGATGTGTTACCCTAAACGCCTCAGCAGTCACCAGAACAGCAGTTGACCGAACACGTGTCGTAACATCAATCACACTTACGCCAACATCCTTTTCAACTCCGAAAGCCAACGCAATCCTTCACAATAAAGCAAGCGCAGTGGGAGGACCTTTAGTGAGTGATTGCGAAGATTCAATTGGAGGATTAAATGGTTTTTGAGTGCCAGTCGCAAACAACAACGTCATCAGCACTCACGACCATGTGCCCAACCATAGCCAACAATTGATGGAGCAACGACTACAGAGCAGCCAATACAGCTGTAGCAGTCAGCATCAGCATCAATACCCAACGACACCAACACACTTAACAGCATCAACCTGCAACAACCCAAGGTACTTATGTACATTTTAAAATTACTTAGTTTAAGGGGATAAATAGAACTCCCAACTTTCAGAATTTTCGCACACTAAGCCACACAATAAAAAATGTAATTTTATTACAAAGGGACACCAAGAAACTCCAAGCAAAAGTTTAAGTATACATATAAATAATTAAAAAGGGGTAAAGTGAAATTTTAAATTTGATTTTAATATTCTGGGTTGGTGATTATCAACTCCGTAAAATGCATACGTAACAAGGGAATAACATTAAGCATAGAAACAAAACAACTTTAAATATATATAGCGATAATGGCAAACCCGAAAATAAAATAAATTCCTAATGCATGTATTTTAAGCGGGTAGAAGAGAAAACTCCGATATTATTAGATTACGTTTTTATTATAACATATCACTCTAAGGGTATAAAAATACCCGAAAGTGGAAATCCATTATACATATATATATATATATGTTTTTTTTTTTTAAGAATTTCCATCACAAGCTTCTTAATAATTACTCGAGGATCTGTTTTGATTGGCGTCCGAGTGGTACGGACGCCAATGAATCCAATAAAGTAATCAGTGCAAGAGGAAGCCACTAAGCGAGTTTAAATTAAGAAATCTATTGTTAAACGAAGCTCTCGGGCAAGTACGCCGAGACCAACTAAAGTTATCCAAGCCTTTCAAATAAAAGAAAACTCTATTTAAATATAAAATGTATTTTATTTAGCCCGAACAATCGGTCGTCACTGTTCCCAGAGGCCTCCTCAGGAGCGGTCTTGAGAGATCCCTCGTCCTTTTAAGGACAAAGAGACACGCTCCCTGAGAGAAAGGCTACTGCAACCAGTCCTTCCAGATCCTGTTGTTTTATCCAATATATTTTGTTTCTTTATTAAATGGGCTTTTAATACCTGCAGGTCTAGCATATGGTTGTTTTGGGTTCTTTCCCGTTATCACTTTCTTGATCGTAGGTATGTCTACACAGTACGTTGTCTAATATTTTCTTTCTCACGGTTTTAAATTTCATTAATCACTGAGTTTCGTTGATTTCTCTATATTTTTCAGATTAGCTCTAAGTTAATTTATGTTGTTTTCCTGGTTCCTATGTCCAGTAGTTGTAATCGTCTATAACGAATTTTTTGGTCCGCTTACACAGGGAATATTAAAAATATTTCGAGTGGTAATCCTGGAGGAGCAAATCTTGATACCTAGAGAAGTACAATCAGAGATTTTACTCCCTAATTGTATTTTAAATAAGGCAGAGAGTGCCCAAATCGGGACACTCAATATCATTGATTGCCCCCAGACCATTGACCGGATAAAGGTGGAGTTGCTTCCAACAAAGGACTATGCCTTTGTAAAACCGGGAGAATATACATACCGGTAAGCGAGTTAATACGTTATCGGGAATTAACTTTGATGATGAATCAGGTCATCCCGTATCCGAGATAAACCATTCAGAGGTAGAACATTTCCAATTTGTTAGACACCTTTTCGCGGAAGGTGAGTTGCCTTAAGAATCAATAAAAGATTCGAGGTTGGCACAATTACACGACGAACTCCATTTAGGGAAAAACCTAAGTCCTCAACAGTGTCAATCGATAGTGGAAATATGTGAGGAGTTCAATGACATTTTCCACTTAGAAGTCGACTACCTGACGTATACAAATGCGATATCGCATGAATTGTCTTTGGTACAGGACCAAGCGTCTATAAACCAAAAACCATACCGTCTGCCTGAGTGTAAGAAACAGGTAATAAACGAGCAAGTTCGGGAAAGAGATCATTCAACCTAGCAAAAGTCCGCGGAACTCACCCCTCCGGGTAGTTCCCAAGAAAGTGGGCTCCGATGGAGAGTTGTAGTCGATTTCAGGAAACTGAACGACAAAACCATCGGAGATGCGTATCCGCTCCATAGAATAGAGGATATTTTAGATCAGCTCGGTCACTCACGTTACT
Source organism: Microdon myrmicae (assembly GCA_963931805.1). Taxonomy (NCBI): domain Eukaryota; kingdom Metazoa; phylum Arthropoda; class Insecta; order Diptera; family Syrphidae; genus Microdon; species Microdon myrmicae. Next base: position 140,841,430 of record OZ007498.1, on the reverse strand, counting down.
TTGTGGCGGTTCCGCCAAAGCCCACTGTTACTTACCCGAAGAACCCCCATAACCGCTCCCCCACCTTCATAATTTCCTGCTAATGCAATCGCATTAGCGCCTGTAAATGCTTCACGCAACAAATTTATCAAATGTATTTAGCTACAAGCTCCTGGAAGAGAAATCTTACTTTCATTCATTTATTCAAATTCAAAATTCCTTTTAAGAATTCTTTTCCAAACAGCATATCCCTATAAAGAAAGCTTATCGGTTCACATATTATGTAGCTACATAATAAGGGAATCTTAACCTTGAGTTGGCTATTCCCAGCCTCATATGTGTACAACAATGTCTTACATACACAATGGCTGGCGATTCATTGTCCAACGGCCAAAGCAGCGTCGGGCAGCTAGTTTGTTCAGCTGGCATTTACCCGACCATGATCCCTCGTCTAAAGGAATAAATAATCACAAATTTCGTTCTTTGCCACAAACGAATTTCCCTGCATATACAAATGCAAGCAAGGGATTCGTTTCGACCACCGACCCAAGATACGATATAAAATTCTCATTGTATAAGCTATTGTGATCCAGTAGCACCTCCTTCTAATGGCTATTCGGCTATTTACAGAAGGGCATCACTCAGCTAAGACTTTTATGATGCCCTCGTCCCATCTTTTCTTTTAACACAATTTCTTCGATGCATCGTCGTCTATTTATTTAGCCGCGATGCACATCCTAGACAACGATCTATCCGGTCCCTTTGTCTTTTAATTTCCCTGGATTCGTTCCTCATGAACTCGAGGCATGAGCAAACAAAGCCCCAATTAGCATCCAATAAGATTCGGCTTATTTGCTTAGCCGAACTTTTTTCATTTCATTTTTAAAACATTTTGTTTTCTATTTGTATTCTTAGTTTCTAAATTAAAGGCTAGACAAAAATGCTTAAATTCTATTTATATAATAACTTACTGGTCCTTCGCAGACGCTCTAAGCTAAACATTACTTAACCATTACATAATTTGCCTTTCGGCGACAGAATTTTGTGGCAGTACTTATAATTATTTGAAAGACAAAGAAAAATTTGAAAAACTTTATTTTTTTTTTCTTTCTTAAAATTTAACTTACCTACTTTTTTTTTTAATTTAATTTAATTTTATGTAAAAGCATGCTTAGCCGAACTCACGTCGTATGGATGCACATTACGCCCTTTCTTTGTTTTAGGTTCGTTCTCATGGTTTCGTCCCATGAATGAACTAATGCTCACACATACATGTGTACCTTAATTTGAGAGAGTCGGTTTCACTGGCCGAAATTCTATTGATAGCGATTTAATATCGCTGAGACTGTTCCCAACCACCAAATTGACCACGTGTTGATAGATCGCCGCCACTCTTCGAGCCTGATGTCGGTACGAACGTACCCAAGTGCCAACGTCGATTCGGATCACTATCTTGTTGGTACAGTTTTCTGAGCGCGGATTGCCTTACGGAGACGTATTGCATTCGCGGATCAGGTTCGAATCAACACGGCTGCCTTACGCAGTGAGAACACCAGCAACACCTTTGGTCATGCGTTAAGACTCGCCCTTGAAGAGCTCGACGGAGGGAGAGTAAGTCCTGGGGCCAGAATGCCGGGCGTAGAAGAGAAATGGACACGCCTTAAGAATACTGTCATTAGTACTGCCAACTCCATCTTAGGCAGTAGTCGTAGAGATCGGAACGAATGGTTTGATGATGAGTGCAAACTAGCGACTGAACGTAAGAATGCTGCATACCGGACAATGCAGCAGTCTCATAGGACGCGGGTACGCGAGGAGAAATACAAAGAGCTCAGAAGATCTGAAAAAATACTTCACAGACAAAAGAAAAGTGCCTGGGAAAAAAACCTTGTCTGTGAAATAGAGAAAAGTAGAGAGCGAGGTCCGCACCAGGCGCAGAAGTTCTACCAAATAATCCGCAGTATGACGCGGTACACACCACGCTGCACTTACTGCGAGGATAAAGAGAACAATCTGATCACCGATACTGAAGGCATTCTGGAGCGATGGGAAGTACACTTCAATGAATTGCTAAATGGTCAGCTCACAGAAGAATTGGAGGCTCCACCAATGCAAGACCAAGACCAAATGCTGCCGCCACCAAGCATTGAGGAAACATTAAAAGCCATTAGACAGCTAAAATCAAATAAAGCCCCTGGAGCTGATGGCATACCAGCTGAGCTGATCAAACAAGGAGCGACAGCGTTACATCACGCAATTCACGAGATCGTGGTGCAGGTATGGGAGCAAGAGGAGATGCCGGAAGATTGGCGTCGTGGTATAATTTGCCCCATACATAAGAAAGGAGATATCACACTGTGCAGCAACTATAGGGGTATAACATTGCTGAGTACCGCCTATAAGATACTCTCCACTATCCTACAAGACCGGATATCCCCATACGCTAAAGCCATCATTGGTCAATATCAGTGTGGCTTCATCCCAGGCAAATCAGCAATTGATCAGATATTCACCCTTAGGCAGGCGATGGAAAAATGTCAGGAATTTAAGATTCCATTATACCACCTATTCATAGACTTTAAGGCCGCCTACGACAGCATAGCCAGGGTAAAACTATATAATGCCATAAGAGAATTCGGCATTCCAAAGAAATTGATACGACTTTGTAGGTTGACCATGACCAACGTAACTAGTCAAGTAAAAGTAACGGGATTGCTGTCCAAACCAATAAACATCTATAATTGACTCCGACAAGGGGACGGTCTGGCCTGCCTCCTCTTCAACCTGGCGTTGGAGAAAGCAATCCGTGACTCTGGCGTTACAACAAGAGGGACTATTGTCACCAAGTCCAGCCAGATACTTGCCTACGCAGATGACATCGACATCAACGGTAGAACCAAATCGGCGGTACAGGAATCCTTCACCCAGATCGAGCAGGCGGCACAAAAACTGGGACTGCACATTAATGAGGGAAAATCCAAGTACATGGTTGCAACTTCTGTGAAGAGAAGACCTAACGTTGGTCAAACTATCAGGGTAGTGGAGCACGAATTTGAAGTAGTGCAATCCTTTAACTACCTTGGGTCAATAGTATCAGCCGATAACAATATAGAGGAAGAAATACGCGAACGGCTGATTAAATCCAACAAAGCCTACTATGGTCTATCAAGGCTCTTTAAATCCCGAAATTTATCCAGAACATCCAACCTACTACTGTACAAGACCACGGTCTTACCAGTACTCATGTATGGATCCGAGACCTGGGTGCTAAATAAAAGGCACTCTGAACTCTTGGCCGCGTTCGAGAGAAAGGTCTTAAGGAGAATTGTTGGCCCCGTATGTGAGGGAGGACAATTCCGAAGACGCTACAACCATGAGTTGTACGCAATCTACCTTGAAGCTCATATTGTAAGAAAAATCAAGCTCGGTAGACTCCGGTGGGCGGGACATCTAGCTCGAATGAGCGAAGAGGAGCCTCCCCGGAAAGTCCTTTGTGGCAGGATGTATGGAAGGAGACAGCGCGGCAGACCTTGTCTGCGATGGAGGGATGGCGTAGACCAGGACGCCCAGAGCCTGGGAGTGCTAAACTGGATGACGTCGGCTCGAAATCGGGACCGGTGGAGAGATTTGTTAAATAAGGCCAAGACCGGATCCCGGTTGTAGTGCCGATGATGATGATGACTTATAATTATTTGAAAGACAAAGAAAAATTTGAAAAACTTTATTTTTTTTTCTTTCTTAAAATTTAACTTACCTACCTTTTTTTTTTTTTTTTTTTTTTTTAAATTCAATTTTATGTAAAAGCGTGCTTAGCCGCACTCACATCGTATGGATGCACATTACGCCCTTTCTTTGTTTTAGGTTCGTTGTCATAGTTTGGTCCAATGAATGAACCAATGCTCACACATACATGTGTACCTTAATTTGAGAGAGTTGGTTTCACTGGCCGAAATTCTATTGATAGCGATTTAATATCGCTGAGTCTGTTCCCAACCACCGATCCGGTCGAGTCATCCCACATCCTTCAGTGCGCGCACAAGTATTCGTTTTATCATCCCCCGTAAGGTGTGCATCGGAGTCTGCAGGGACGTGTCCCCTACGTGGTCGTGTTTCGTTCGGCCAATGAATTCCAGAAGCATAAGATGCGGTGATTGATGATTTGTAATCTCCGTATCAAATCTCGTTTGTGTTTGCGGGCAGTGAGTCGGGTATTCGATAAAACCCAGTTGCATTCAAACTGACTTGACATTATAATAAAATAATTGTAATTGTTGTTGCACAAGCAACAAACATTGAATTCAAGGCAGCCTCTGGTGAATCGGAACTGTCATACACTTTCTTCACAGCATTAAGCCCCTGGATGTATGCCGCAGAAAATCCAGCTTGCGGTTGCATCAAACAATATTGGCATTAAAACGCTGCCAACTGATTCAGCGGACTGATAACGGGCCCCGCTGTTCAATGCTGAATGGAGAAAGTGAGCCGGCGACAGTTCACGAACAGTTGTGACTGTTTTTACTGTTTTTAAAACAGTATTGTTTTAAACCTTGCTTCTTAGAACAAAGAAGTTTCTAATTTTGATTTTTTTTTGTACAGTATACTTTTTTCACGCGTTTACACCGTTTTGGTCATGTCTTTAGATTTTAACTATTTAATAATGTAAATCAAGTTTAAAATGCATGTATTTCTGAAACCGCGTTTTGTGTACAATTTGTGCCCAATGCGGCAAATGGTGAATTTGGTGTTCTGCTCGGGACAGAACACAATTTTGGCTTTTCCCACTTGGCGAACCATCGGCAACAATTGGAGTTGCGGTTCCCAACTGGCGAACAGTAATCATTCCCCGAATTTTAAACAGTTTTAAATAAATTAAAGATGATCCACTACAATATACCAAACAGTCTTTCATTCTACTTACTCCGTGTAGACAGTGTTTTGTTTTTCCGGTGAACAGGTTTCTTTTGGCGTTCGGCGGAACTGTATGGAAGTTGTGGGGACGGAGTAGAGCCCTGTGCCCCTGCCGGCGCCACGACTCCGCCCCCCACAACTTTTCCATGCTTGATTTAGCCAGCGGCTACCACCAAGTCTTAGTCGATCAGAAGGATCGCGATAAGACGGTTTTTAGCACTAATTATGGGCATTATGAGTTCATTCAGTATACCCGCCTGTCACGCGGGAGACCGGGGTTCGATTCCCCGCCGGAGAGCCTTTGGCGCAAGACTAATGACCTTGCCCAGAAAAAACAAATCATTATGGAAAATTTAACAAGCCTCAGGACTTGCTAAATAAGGCTAAGACCGGTTCCCGGTTGTAGTGCCGATGATGATGATGAGTTCAGACGTATGCCATTCGGGCTAAAGGGAGCCCCGGCTACGTTCCAGAGACTCATGAACCATGACCTAACTGGGTTGCAAGGTATCGAATGCTTTGTCTATCTGGACGACATTGTCATATATGGGAAGAACCTAGAGAACCATAATGACCAACTCCGGAGAGTATTCGAACAATTGAGATATCATAATCTTTAATTGCAACCAGAGAAATGCAGGTTTCTACAGAAAGAAGTAGTTTACCTAGGACATGTTTGTTCTGAAAAAGGGGCAATGTCAAATCCCGACACGACAGCTACTGTCAGGGATTTCCCCATTCCCAAGACGGTAAAAAACGTTCAATCATTTCTAGGCTTGCCGAACTACTACCGGAAATTTGTTCCAAATTTCTCGAGGATAGTGCGCCCCTTATCAAACTTGTTAAGGAAGGTCGTTAAATTTACCTGGTCAAACAAATGTCAACATGCATTTGATAAAATAAAGGGATTGTTGGTCTCGCCGCCACTGTTAATCTATCCAGATTTCACCAAAGCTTTTAATCTGACCACGGATGCGAGCAGTGAAACACTCGGTGCCGTGCTTTCACAAGGGGAAATAGGCAAAGACTAGCCTATAGCTTATGCAAGTCGAGCCTTGAATAAGGCGGGCGAAGATTCACCGTGTATACGGATCATAAGCCACTAAAGGGAGTTTTAAACGTAAAAGATCCCACCTCACGTGTAACTAAATTCCATCATAAGTTATCGGAGTTTGATTACCAAATCGAGTACAAACCCAGTAAATATAACACCAATGCGGATGCTTTGAGTAGCATCCCGCAAAATTGTGATGAGACTCCCACACTAAGAAGGTGCAATGTAGTAACACGCGCCCAAGCAAAGAAGCTCAGGGAAAGCGAAGGAACCCAGGGAAGTCAAAAAGATGACGAGTCTTCTCTCCCAGAGAATCCCATTCCTTCCTGCACGGAAAAACGAATAGAGATAACCAAACCTGAGGAAATCCAGTTACTGCTGCGGGATTACCATGATCCTCCTTTGGGGTACACCAAGGAGTGATAAAGACGTGTAACAAAATACGTACGAACTTTTGGTGGAAGAACATAATGCGCGCGCCAGTTAAGTTTGACTTCTTTATTGTGTACAACAAATTATGTATTTATTTATACGACCGGTGTTCGATACTTAATTCAACATTTCTTCAGTACACCGAAGTGCTAAGGTTACATTTACTCGCTATTTATATTACATTGTTATCTAGACAAGGAGAGAGTTATCATAATGCTACATCATTATCTTAATATGAGACAAAGAGAGACTTATTACCAGATGTGGTTTTAAGCACAGAGCTGTGGAAAATTACGTATCATTGGGATGAGTAAACGTGATACCTTAACTCTCGCATCTCGACACCATAGTACGTGACGTGTATATAATTTTGTATTCACACTTTTCGTCTCAGCACCAAAGGAACATTTTCTAGCAAAAGCGGTAACTTTATTATTATTTACTGGCCTGTAGGAACCCGGAAGTTCATGACCTCACCGACTCGGCTCCGCCATTGCTCCCTGTCCTGTGCGCTCTCCTTCCACGTTCGGCCCTTCGATCCGATCTCCTCGAGATTCAATCTAACATTGTCCTCCCATCTCCGTCGCGGCTATCCTGTCGGTCTCTTCCCCGTTAGTTTACCGTCAAGAATTCTATGCACGGTCCTATCATCACCCATTTGCGCTACGTGTCCAGCCCATCTTAATCTTCGCGACTTGATCACTCTCACTATTGTAGGTTTGCGGTGTAGCTCTTCCAATTCGTGGTTGAGGAGTTTCCTCCATTGTCCTGACTCCTCGTCATATTTACCGCCAAATATGCCCCTTAATACTTTATTCTCGAATACGCGGAGTTTGTTCTCTTCCCGTTTTGTGAGAGCCCATGTTTCGCATCCGTATAGAGCAATCGGCATGATTATGGTTCTATAGACACGGAGCTTTATATTACGTGATAGCAGTTTGGATTTTAATAGTTTACTGGCTGCATGCCAACTAGCGTTGCCGGAATGTAGTCTTTTGGTAATTTCCTTTGGCGTTTCGTTTCTGGTCGTCAGTATCGTTCCCAGATATTTAAAATCTTTGGCATTTTCAAATATCTTGCCCCTGGCGTTTATATGTGTTCTCTGAGGTCCACCTGCTCTCGCCGTAATCATGTATTTCGTTTTGTCTTCGTTTATTTCTAGGCCCACCTCTTCTGCCGCTTGCATGATGATTTCACTGTTTTTACTTACAGTTTCTATGTCATCCGCATATGCGAGCACTTGTGTGACCCCGTTCAGGGATGATCCGGCCGTGCTGTCGTCTTGTACCTTTCTGATAACATACTCGAGGACAAGGTTAAAAAGGCATGGTGAGCGGCCATCCCCTTGTTTTAGTCCGTCCCGGATTTCAAATGGTTCTGAGAGGTGGTTTTCTATTCTAACTCGCCCTTCGTTTACGTTCATGCAAATTTGAATGAGGGCGGCATATTTTTTCGGAATCCCCAACTCAACCACAATATGGTAGAGTCTTTGCCTTGCGACCGATTCGTAGGCTTTTTTGAAGTCAACGAACAGTTGGTGAACCGTCTCTCCGTATTCCCACTTCTTTTCCAGCAGTTGCCTTATTGTGAACATCTGGTCGCTTGTTGACCGATTCCTACGGAATCCGTATTGGTAGTCCCCCAATATTTCTTCTGCGTACGGTGTGATTCTCGCCAGTATGACATTTGTTAATATTTTGTATGTGATTGGGAGCAATGATATTCCTCTGTAATTTTCGCAGTCAGATCTGTCACCTTTTTTGAAAATGGGGTTGACTACTAAGGTTTTCCATGCTTCCGGAATGACTTCCTTGTCCCGTATTATTTTAACCGGTTGGTGGATCTCTCGAGCGGTTGCCCCTCCTCCATGCTTCACAAGCTCTGCCGGTATGCAATCGACTTCAGTCGATTTATCGCGTCTACAACTTCGTCGAAAGAGGGCTCTGGGATCTGGGGCTCAGCGGTATGTACGTCTGCTGCGTTTATTTGTGGTTGATGGGTGCGCACGTTAAGCAGGTTTTCAAAGTACTGCTTCCATCTTGTCATGATATTTTTTGTTTCTGTCACCAGACAGCCGTTTGTGTCTCGATTTATTTTGGCTCTCCCTCGGTAGCCATTTCGAATTGAATTTATGCCGGCATACATACCTCTGCTGTTCTTTGCTCTGGCATTTTCTATGATTTTTTCGATACGAGTCTTCTCCCATTCGCGTCTTTTGCGTTTGAAAAGTCTAGTTGTTTCTTTCCGATTTGTCGTGTATCTTACTGCGTTCACTTCATCATATGCTTCTAAGTGGATCATTCTGAGACGTTTACGTTTGTCGATCTTTGCCCTGCACTCATCGTCAAACCAGGGTTTGGACTTAGTTGATTTCTTAAATCCTAATACCTCTTGGGCTGTTTGTTTGATTGTGTCTCTGGTCGATGCCCATTTAGTGTCCACACTATTGGCTTCCTCTTCCTCACTACTGTCATTCTCTAGGATGCTAAATCTATTCGTTAGTTGGTCTTGATATTCCGCCCTTTTACGTAGGTCTTTTAGTTTATCAATCTCGAACTTTTTGCTCGTCTCCCGTGACTGTCCATGTGGGTTTGCTGCGAGCCGACTTCTAATTTTGCCCATCACTAGAAGGTGATCGGAGTCGCAATCTGCTCCTCTATATGATCTTACGTCACGTAAGTGGTCTATTTGGTTACGCCGTACGCCGTCGGGTGATATCCATGTGGCTTTATGGATTTTCTTGTGCTTAAACATCGTGCTTTTCACTACCAGATCTTTTGACGCTGCGAATGTGATAATTCGAATACCATCACCAATAGTCATGTAGGCTTTCTTTACCTATTGTTGGTTGGAAGATATCTTCCTTTCCAATTTTTGCATTGAGGTCGCCGAGGGGGATTTTAACATCGAATGATGAGATCCCATCAAATACTTTCTCTAGGGTCTCGTAAAATGTGTCCTTCGTTTCTTCGTCGGTAGATTCTGTTGGGGCGTGTACGTTTATAAATACATAATTCTACCATGGGCCCTGTATTTTTAGCACCGACATTCGGTCAATAATAAATTGCACATCTTTTACATGGGGTATAATCTTTTTGGTGTAATGATGAAGCCAGTTCCGAGGTTATGTGTATCGGTACCTTCACACACCAGTGTAATCCCGTTGGTTTCGATTACTTGATGTGGGAGTCGAACTTCCTGAAGCGCGACAATGTCCATTTTATACTGTTTCGAGTTTTCTACGACCGTCTGTATCGCGCCTGGTTTATTTAACGTTCGAACATTCCACGTGCCGTTGCGTGTATCCTGCTTCTTCCGTTTTTCGGGTTTTTCGTGGGATTGTTTTTTGTATATTGGTTATTCATTTTTGATCCCACGAGTTTTGGGGTTTCAAATAGTCCGCCACATCAGAGCCGTTTTGATATGGTAAGGTCTGCTTACTGGTCTGATTCGACCCGGTGTCAGAGAGGCGCCGTTATAATACAGCGGGTATACCCCTGGCTGCAAACCATCCAATGGGCAAGGTGACGCGTAACACCCTGGATTAGGGGTGGTAGATCTTTGTGTGTTACTCCTCGCTAGCCTGTCTGACATGGGTGGCCCTACTGGAAGCATATGCTTCCGTCAGCATAGCCTGAGTGATTCATTGTAGTTTAAGCCCCCGCACCACGTCAAGGTTTCTACCGAGCAGGGGAGCGGTAACTGATTTTACAATTAATTCAAATAATTTTTCGAGTTCACAGTAGGACGGAACTCTGGTTTCTCCGGTTGCCCATTCAAAATTCCAGACCACACATTTACCTTGAATTGATATTATGATCGATTTTCTCTGATTTTGTTAGGGTTCTTCAAACGCCAACTGTGAAGATTGTGCAGGTGCATTTCTTTCATATAGCCGGACTCATCAGACCACAAGACTTTGTTTAAAAAGTCAGGGTCTTCTTGGTGCTTATGTAGCATTGTACGACAGAACTCTTTTTGGGTAATCCCTTGATAGATGGCTTTGAGATCATTGATTGTGGGCACTGCACATAATGTTGGCTCATCGATAGTATAGTGGTTAGTATACCAGCCTGTCACGCGGGATACCGGGGTTCGATTCCCCGTCGGGGAGCCTCTGGCGCAAGACTAATGACCTTACCCGGAAAAAACAAATCTTTATGGAAAATTTAACAAGCCTCAGGACTTGATAAATAAGGCCAAGGCGGGCTCCCGGTTGTAGTGCCGATGATGATGTTGCACATAATGTTGTAAATATTCCTGTACGAGATTGTGTAGTTCTCGTGGACATGGATGAGTCCTCATCAACAACTGAAGGCAGTCCTTCACCACTATGTTGGCTTGCCTCTTTGCATTCCACATAGTCGTTGTGAGTTTTTTGTAAAAATCGCTTGTGTCAGGTGACTACGATTAGGAAGGCATAAAGCCGCAGATGTCAGATGTCTACGATTAGGAAGGCAAATGCAGCTGCTCTCGCATTTTTGCGAACTTCTCCGTAAATAAAATGCATATCTGCAAACTCACGAATTGTAAAAACAGATATCTCTGTTCTACATCGTCCATTCATATTGTTTTCAGCAAATCTCAAGAAGTCCGAATGAACATTGAGACGTCGTTTTCAGTTATGTTAAACTAGTACTTAACGCTATTAACAAATAAAACGCACTAGTTTTATTTTAAATAATGTGTACACACACGAATACACGCGGCTTTTCATTTTAAGTCTGTTCTTGCCGTGCCTAAGAAGAGATTATTTGAATACTGATTTTAATACGCAACGGGTTTTATAATTATCCACCGATGAGGAGGTGACCTTTCTTCTTCTTCGATAGTGCAGGTCGAAGTATGCATTATTAATTACTTACCTTTGTTTAAATGCTTCGCAGTACATTCATTATTTACCCAAGACAAATGGGAGCATACTTTCACAGCGATGCCTAATTGACCGCACCTGTGTATTGTTTACTTTAGATAGGCGTAATACGATCCTTAACAACTTGTATTTACACAAGTGTCCATTCATGGTCAACGATAGCAAAGATATTTTGTATATCGTATGGTATCGTTTTCAAGGAATTGGTTAGTATTAATGTGAGTAGGACAATTTGTGTTATTTGTCTTACTTTTTGTGCCGTCATAGTGTTTCTAGAAATGTTATCTGGATTTTATGATTTGCCTGTGCATGTATTTTAGGTTTTATGGGTTTTCGCAGGTAGTCATAAAATAATTTGGTATATCGATTAAGAATAAACAACATATGGATATTCACGATGGGTGAATCCGCCTATTGGGTGGGGATAGCCCCCAGGGGAAGTATTTGGGGTGACGGTTGTCCCTGCAACAGTGTTATCAATCACCAATTAGAACAAGCAACAACTACATTGTGCCAAAATAATGAAAATAAATATATTGCAGGGCAACTAGTTTCAATTCGATTTCACGAATTTAGAAAAAGAATTGGCACCTCTTAAATAAAAAATAAATAACAATAACTTTCTTGCTAGGTTGATCTAATATTGTAGCACCTTTCTGAAATCTTCATGAATGTCAGATGTTTTTAAATTAATTTGCCATCGTAGTTCAGTAATCTTTTTTGTTTATCACAATAGCTCAAAGTTGACCGATGACAATTTGCTAAAGTAAAACTTGAAAAGGAAGATCATCATCATCATCATCGGCACTACAACAGGGATCCGGTATTGGTCTTATTTAACAAATCTCTCCACCGGCACGATTTCTAGCCGATGTCATCCAGTTTGGCATTCCCAGGCTCTGGGCGTCCTGGTCTACACCGTAACTCCATCGTAGACAAAGTCTGCCGCGCTGCCGCCTTCCATACATCCTGCCACAAAGGACTTTCCGGGGAGGCTCCTCTTCGCTCATTCGAGCTAGGTGTCCCACCCACCGGAGTCTACCGAGGTTGATTTTTCTTACAATATTAGCTTCAAGGTAGATGGCGTACAACTCATGGTTGTAGCGTCTCCGGAATCGTCCTCCCTCACATACGGGGCCAACAATTCTCCTTAAGACCTTTCTCTCGAACGCGGCCAAGAGTTCAGAGTGCCTTTTATTAAGCACCCAGGTCTCAGATCCATACATGAGTACTGGTAAGACCATGGTCTTGTACAGTAGTAGCTTGGATGTTCTGGATAAATGTCGGGATTTCAAGAGCCTTGATAGACCATAGTAGGCTTTGTTGGATTTAATCAGCCGTTCGCGTATTTCTTCTTCTATATTGTTATCGGCTGATACTATTGACCCAAGGTAGTTAAAGGATTGCACTACTTCGAATTCGTGCTCCGCCACGTTGATAGTTTGACCAACATTAGGTGTTCTCTTCACAGAAGCTGCCACCATGTACTTAGTTTTCCCCTCATTAATGTGCAGTCCCAGTTTTTGTGCCGCCTGCTCGATCTGAGTGAAGGAATCTTGTACATCCGACTCGGTTCTACCGACGACGCCGATGTCATCTGCGTAGGCAAGTATCTGGGTGGACTTGGTGACAATAGTCCCTCTAGTTGTAACGCCAGAGTCGCGGATTGCTTTCTCCAAAGCCCGGTTGAAGAGGAGGCAGGCCAGATCGTCCCGTTGTCGGAGTCCATTATAGATGTGTGGCGTCTCTAACAGATACACACACAATACACAAGCAAATTGTGAAGAACACAGAACGAAAATCGAATAAGAAAATGCTTCAGAGCCGTATACCATAGCGATAACATAACAATTCATATCAGTGGAATATACTTGAGTTTAAAAATCGAATTCTAAGCACGGCCAGCAGCCTGATGTGTTACGCATTGGTTCAATTTTTGGTGATTCTAACTGTCATAGCGTCGGTTCGAATTACGCGTTCTTCACTATCACCCCAAACGCTATAGATGTTTATTTGTTTGGACAGCAATCCCGCTATTTTCACTTGACTAGTTACGTGGGTCATGGTAAACCTACAAAGTCGTATCATTTTGTTTGGAATGCCAAACTCTCTCATGGCATTATATGGTTCTACCCTGGCTATGCTGACGTAGGCGCCCTTAAAGTCTATAAATAGATGATATAACGGAATCTTAAATTCCAGACAGTTTTCCATCGACTGCCTAAGTGTGAATATCTGATCAATGGCTGATTTGCCTGGGATGAAGCCACACTGATATTGTCCCATGATGACTTTATCGTATGGGCCTATCCGATCTTGTAGGATAGAGAAGAGCATCTCATAGGCGGTACTCAGCAATGTTGTACCCCAGTAGCTGGTGCACAGTGTAATATCTGTGGCGGTTGCTTTCCGCCAAGGAACACACTCACCTTTATCCATTACACGTGCTCACAGACACGTGTCCCAAAAGTCCTTATTCCCACCTGATACAAAAGGTAACATTTCAGACACCAACGTTGAATTCAATAACAAAAATCAATCGAACTAAACGTTCAAGTCTCTAATATTGAATTCAACGCATCCAAGCCAACGCACCCATTCAATGCATCAATGCAATACATCCATTAAACGCGTTCTTCGGTAAACAACACGAACAACGAATATCTCCTCTTGTAGCTAATAGCAACAAGCACCTAAATTCCTGGCATGACCCAGAACCTAAAAGGCACACTTGGGCAAACAAAGAATAGCGATTCGCCGCCGACCAACAGTCCATGCAATCATAAACATCCTAACGTAGATCTCACGCTAGATGTCTATGATTTGGAAATCCAATTAGAAACGAATACCAATCCCACGGTTCCTTTATTACCCATCTGAAGCGCATAAGAACATTGTTATCTTAAGCCAGATGGGTAACACAAACAAATCCCACGAAAAGATCGGAAAATGAGTGGCGGTACCCTCGATCGTACAAAAAAGGAACAAGATTTCGATAAAGAAGACGGAAAGGAGAATGATCATTATGATGGGAAATTTTCTTTGCAGATTGGATGGGAAATTTTCTGTTTCAGATGGGGGATGATAAAAAATTCGAAATGGGGAGGAGAATTTTTCAGTCTACGCCGAGTACCAGACAGATCGACATAGAGATCCCTAATCGAGGAGGTCGACAAGACGCGGTGATAAAAAAGAAGTTAACAAGTACACGCGTTGCGAGAAGTCGTTAGTTTTCGTGTCGATCGAGTGTCCGCTTCGTAATTCAGTGTGCAAATTTTAAGTCACCATTTGTTTTGTGCAGTTGTCTTGAAAACACTAAGCAAAAGATAATATACGATGTGACAGAAATAAATAAGACAATTCAAGGCGAGGTGGACGTTTGTGTTTTATTTTGTAACATACTACCCAAAAGAACAAAATACTAGGATTGTGTCTGAGACGATTAAGCGAAAAGAAATAAACAATAAAAAGAGCGTTTCCAAAAGAAGAACTGGTGTCTTAATTGTGTTTTCTCGCGCCGGTGTGTTCTCTGTGTTAACAGTGTTCGGCGGAACACTGCATCACGAACATTCGAACAAATTAAAATCCGCCAAATATCTATCTTCTAATGTATGTGGCAACTTATTTCACAACGCCAATCTTCCGACATCTTCTCTTGCTTCCATACGTACACCACGATCTCATGAATTGCGGGATGTAACGCTGTCCCTCCTTGTTTGATCAGCTCAGCTGGTATGCCACCCACTCCGGGACTTTATTTGATTTGAGCTGTCTTATGGCTTTTACTGTTTCCTCAATGCTTGGTGACGGCAGCATTTGGTCTTTATCTCGCATTGGCGGAGCCTCCAATTCTTCTGTGAGCTGATCATTTAGCAATTCTTTGAAGTGCACTTCCCATCGCTCCAAAATGCCTTCAGTATCGGTGATCAGATTGTTCTCTTTATCCTCGCAGTAAGTTCATCGTGGTGTGTACCGCGTCATACTGCGGATTATTTGGTAGAATTTCCGCGCCTGGTGCGGACTTCCCTCTCTATTTTTCTTTATTTCACGGACTAGATTTTTTTTCCCAGGCTCTTTTCTTTTGTCTGTGAAGCCTTTTTTCAGATCTTCTGAGCTCTGTGTATTTCTCCTTGCATACCCGCGTCCTATAAGACTGCTGCATTGCCCGGTATGCATCATTCTTACGATCAGTCGCTAGTTTGCACTCATTATCAAACCAGTCGCTCCGATCTCTACGACTACAGCCTAAGATGGAGTTGGCAGTACTAAACAGTATTCTTAAGGCGTGTCCATTTCTCTTCTACGCCCGGCATTCTGGCCCCAGAACTTACTCTCCCTCCGTCGAGCTCTTCGAGGGCGAGTGTTAACGCATGACCAAAAGTGTTGCTGGTGTTCTCATTGCTTAAGGCAGCCGAATTTGATTCGCGGATGCAATACGTCTCCGTAAGGCAATCCGTGCTCGGAAAACTATAGCAACAAGATAGTGATCCGAGACGACGTTAGCACCTCGGTACTTTCGTACCGTCATCGGGTTCGAGGAGTGGCGGTATCTATCAACACGTGGTTAATTTGGTTGCGAGTGGCTCCATCAGGTGATACCCAGGTGGCTTTGTGGATATCTTTACGCGGAAACCTGCTACTCGCAACGACCAAGTTCTTTGGTAGTGCCAGTTCGATGACTCGTACTCCATTGTTGTAGTGCCTGAAAACCGGCTCCCGACCTATTTTCGCATTCAAATCACCAAAAACGATTTTCAAATCGTATCTTGGGCAGGCATTGAGGGCCCGTTCGACGTTTTCATAGTATTCTTCATTTTCGTCGTCAGGGGTTTCCTTTGTAAGTTTGTGAACGTTTATAAGGTTTGTGTTCTTAAACCTGCCTCGCACACGAAGAGTGCATACCCTTTCGTTTATTATATTAAAGCCGATGATGGCAGGCTTCAGTTTTCGGCTCACTAGAAAGCCTACCTCGAGCACATGATGTTTTGCATACAGCTGTAATAAATGTCATACTCGTTTCTTTTAATAACACCACTTCCCGTCCATCTTATTTCTTGTAATGCTGTTATGTCAGCCTTATATTCAGACAGGGCACCGGCTACCTGCTGTGCAGCTCGAGCTCTGTATAGTGACGTTCCATGAGAAAATTCTCATATCGTTTAGCCATTTTCGTTTCCGTGGTCGTCGACGAGTATCCGGTCCGTATCCGAGGCTTGATAAATTTACTTTAATAGTTTGCTTTTACGGGCAATATTATTAGCCTTACGCCACCCTTTCTCAGGATGTCGCTGCATGCATTGGTTCACTACCTGACGCGCGTCAAAGTAGCTATCCAGGGGTGTCACGGGAATTGAACTGCATGTCAACTCGGATTGAACAGGGACGAGGATCGTCCTGGTCTTCGCCGGATTGAAAGCAATCAGTGTCTTTGGCCTGTATGTTCGCTCCCATCCCAAGGAAGATCAAAATGACTTTTTTCCATTCGATGAAGCAGTTAACATATTCAAGAATTTTGAGCAAAGAAAATATGACTACTGGACAACCCATGCAATTTTCTACAGGGTGTGGTTATTAAAAATTTTGTAAAAACGGAAATAACGCGAAAACGGTGCGACTTTTGATAAAGATATATTTTGTTTTCCTGATAGGTTATGAGGTAAGGAATCACTCCCTCCAAAGTGACATGCTATTCACGGGACACCCTGTATATGCATATATATACATATAATGTCAATGCGCACACATATATTTTGATCTTCAAGGAACCACACAAAGGAAGAAGTTTAACGGGGCCAAATCGTCGAAAATTGGTGGTCAGTCGTGATTGCCATCCACAGAATTTCTTGATCAGAACAGTCATCGTTTTATTTGCTATGTGAAAAGTAGTGTCGTCCTTTTAAAATCACATGTCGCCCATATCCTCACCGATTTGGCCACAAGCACTCGGTGGTGTTTTCGAGAAAGTATGGATAGATTTCACTACCAACCCAAAAATCGCAATACAAAGACTCTCCGCAGATGGATGAGAACAATCATTTTTGCATTTTCATCCGTTCAGATGAGTCAATTTCGCCGCTGAAGGTGACCATTCACTGTGGTCATTTCACTCACTGAGTCTACTAACGACGACACAAATGGTCGGTAGGCTTGATTTCGTGTGTCAATTGGATTTTGCAAGCGTGTAAGTTCCAATCCTTCGTCAAAATCTTGAACAACATGGTTAGTACAATATTCAACCTCTGGGCATCCGAAGTGACGGGCCTCATTATCTCACACAGCAGCGATATTCCCGATGGTACGGACCGTAGGAAGGACTTTTTTCGGGGCTACGTTCACCACGCGCCCTGAATTTTTTTTTTCTTTTGAAGGATCTTCTAAAATGTTAACTCGGCACGAAATTGATCCTGGCCGAAAAGAATTACGTAATGCGCGGTGTTTTTTTTTTTTAAATTCCCATTTACGTTTATTAGGTTAAAGTTTTATTAGATTTATTGCGTCCTCTTAAATTCAGTCTTTGCGACTTGTGATGTCTATTATTCTATCAAATGCACCTGTTCTTATGACACTCTTTCGTAGTTCATCTTTCTCAAAAATTAATTTTAATACGATTGGATAATATGCGATCCAATACTTCTCAGTCGTTACCTTCCCTGCCAAGCAATGTTCATGGTCACCTATTTGGACAATCCTCCTTGGGTACTTGAACTAAAAATGCTAGTCAAACATGCGAATAGATTAAAAACGTGGTCTACTCTCCCACGTAAGAGAACATTTCACCATGTCTAATTTTCAGCCTTTTAACTTAAAACAAAAAGCTGAAAACACTCAAAGTCCGCCCGCAGAATGAATTTGTGGGTGCTGTTACACTTACGTGTGTACCCGGAAGTAGAATACTCATCGCATTCAGGGGCAAGTATTCATATAAACGGATAAGTTGTGGAGAACCAAACGAGCAGCGAGAATTTCATTGCGTGAGTTTATTTCGTTAGAAGGTGGCGGTAATAAAGCGAAGCTGGGCGCACACGTTCGGTATGTTATTTTGAAATGGTATCGCACTCGTTCATGACTGTTGACAGAGAAGTAGCCGTAGTGGGTAGGTCATGGTTGCTTATAGTTGCCTATCAAAGTCTAATGAAATTCCGTTTGGATTTTGTTCTTTATCAGTGTTTACGGATACTTAAGTGTGGCTATGGGAAATGGTGGGTGCATAAAAGATAAGGTGTTCCCCTATTCTACCAAACATCACATATTAGATTAGAAACAGTTGGAAAATGTGATTTAATGTTGGATTGAAAATATGAAAGAGAAATCGGATTTGTTGGTTATTGGTTGTCAACTAGGGGGAATAGAAAGGATAAAATATATTAAATATAAGGTGAAGGGTTAGGGTCCAATGCCAGGTCGCCCCGTCAGGTACCTCCAGTCTAATTAGAAGAAGTCCTTGAACTTACTGGAAGTTCTGGTCAAAGATAGAGAAAAATGGCATGATGTCATCTTCTGTGATAGGAAATTTTAGAATTGAAATAGTCGCCCAAAATGATTGCTGGGGTTACTGTTTTAGGGAAAAATACTGCGGCCAACACGAAACCCAGCACTAAACAACATTTCTCCACGGAATCAAATATTTGCAAAACACTGGCAACGTTAAATTGGAACGGGATTTTGTAATATCAAGTGACTCGGTTTCACTAATATGGAGCTAAACGGCTTTCATCATTATTTACTAGCTACGAAGCCTGATATTATGGACTTAGATTAACTCATAAACCAACTCGACTTCTCTTGGTTGTTCAATACGTTTTAGTCTCACCAAACTCTAATTTAAGAATGACGTTAATTTGATAGGGTCACATTTGCAAACGGAAAAAACATTGCAACAAGACAACTTGGACGTACTTCGCTGAAGACTGTTTAAAGCTCCGTCATGTTTCCGTTTTGTCTTTACCGTTATTTCAACAATGATAGACAGGAGACACTCTTTAAATATCTGTTACACACCGTCGGCTTTGTACAAATCCACCATCCCATATCTGAGAGTATTATTTTTCATGACTTTAATGTGGATAAGTGATAATCCATAAATCTCGTACCGCTTTTTTTACCATTTTTATTACACACATGAGCATTGCATTGTTTATGGATGACCTCTAACTCCAACCGGCTACAACATTCTACCATGAAAGGCGAGGGTTCGTTGCTAGTTGAAATGTTTGCTATCAACCGTAGTTTGATTCAGTTAGTAGAAGATCCTACGCGGATAATAGATAATCACGAAGATTTTGGAATCACCTTGAATGTGATTTGGTCATCTAAAGCGTTGGGAAATGTGAACTATCGTTTTACGTATGCTATAAGATCATATACGATTTAGACGATTTACCAAAATACATGCAGCGTCGCCAAGTCCGGGAAGGCAAACCTAACAAGTGCGAGATTTATTGTTTTCTTGAACCCCCTTTCCGAGTTTAAAGTCTGCGGTAATAACAATTACTTTTTACTATTCATTGCCCTATAGCAGCGGTCGGGGAACTTTTTTAACCATTACCCCAAAATATTTTTGCGTAAGTCGATATTACCCCCCTCCCCACCCCACCCCCCCCCCCCCCCCTTTGGTTTGACAAAGAATGTGAGCAGATTACAGCGGCAAAAAATAGAGCTTTTAAGCAATGGCGCTCCACTCCCACCGATGCTAACAGAATGAATTTTGTTAGAACCAGAAACGCGTGCAACCAGGCGATTGATACCGCGAAGAAAGCTCACAACGACAGGGTGATCAATAAGCTCCTTCGGTGCCCAACTAGTTCGCGCTCCTTCCGGTCAATGGCAAAGGCTGTCAGCGGTAACTTCGCATCCTTCTCTTTCCCTCCGTTGGTGACAGACAGCGGGACGTTAGTCACGAATCCAAAGGATAAAGCGAATGTGTTCGCGAATTTATTTTCCGCGAATTCAAACCTCAATCCCGGTTTTTTGGAGCCACCTGTGATCTCGCCGGTACAGTCTTCTATGCGAGATGTGAGATTTCGTCCGCGCACTATCCAACGCATTCTACGTGAACTGGATTGTAAGAAGGCAGCCGACCCGGACGGAATATCAGCAATAGTCCTTAAGAACTGTGCTCCAAAACGATCGCCAGTTCTTGGCAGACTCTTCCGCTTATCTTATGCACGGAGGACCTTTCTTGCCTGCTGGAAAATCGCTCGGGTTTGTGGCGGTTCTTGTGAACGCCACTACTTACCTGCTTATCTACCACCAGGTAACCCCCTTTTTATACGCGTCCTGTTCCAATAAAGCGTGTACTCACCTGCATTGGCATTTCTAACAACCACAAAAACCTGTAAAGCGCAATGCCTGCTGATACGAAACGTATAACATGGGCATTAAAAACCTGAAAAGTATGATTTACCTGCCGATACGACTAACCACCAGCTGCAATGCTTAACTGCGCTGAAGTAAAGTACCATCAGCAACACAAGGATGTCCATAGGAAGGGCAAATTGGTCGCACATCTAGCAACCAACATTGCATTACTTCCTACCAACGAAATGCTCATAAGAAGCAGCGACAATGCAACAAGAGATGTTTATATTTCTCTTGATTCTTTCACGCAATGCCCACATCGGCCGCTAACTCGAGCCACACACCGGGGAACTCGCATCTGGCAGCAAAAGGCAATAGAGAACTCGCCAGTGTAAATACACGTACGCCGGTTCGACCTCATTAATGCCAACATCTAACATGCGCACGATCAGCAATCATGCTACACATAGGCGCTGATCGTGCAAATACAATGACTTTTTCAGAAAAAATTGCCCCAGCTGCGAATGTGTTATTTTTATGTTTATTCAAAGTCTGTGGTTCGCATGCTGGGCGACACAAGCGATGAGCACCTTCTATGGTAGGGAAAAAGGTAAAAGGAAAATGACCAAATATGGTCATCGAGGCGATAGATAAAATTTTGGTATCCTGTCGCTTCGATGGCGATAGGCAATCGCGTGACGGATACGAACGGAGAGAGTTGTGCTTCTAACAAATTAATAAATCTCTCCTGGGATGGCCCAAGAGATTACTCCGAATATAATTTCAAACATATTACATGAATTGAGTGCGAGCGCGGATTTTCATTGAACATATTGTAAAATAGTTTCCCTAGAAGTTAACACAAATATAATTTCGAAGTGTATACTGAACATATTGTAAAATAGTTTCCCTAGAAGTTAACACAAATATAATTTCAAAGTGTATACCGAACATATTGTAAAATAGTTTCCCTAGAAGTTAACACAAATATAATTTCGAAGTGTATACTGAACATATTGTAAAATAGTTTCCCTAGAAGTTAACACAAATATAATTTCAAAGTGTATACCGAACATATTGTAAAATAGTTTCCCTAGAAGTTAACACAAATATAATTTCAGAGTGTATACCGGACATATTGTAAAATAGTTTCCCTAGAAGTCAACACAAATATAATTTCAAAGTGTATATTGAACATATCGTAAAATAGTTTTGTGGGGGGTTTCTCTATTCTACATGAGAAACAACCCACAATTCCAACGAACATTTCCTACCTAATTTCGACCGCCTTTCAGCGCGTCAAATCAACCCCATTCCCCCCTACTTACCTGTTCACCTGCAAAGCATGTTTCCACCAAGGACACATAGCTAAACTCATTGTACCACGCAGACAATGCATAAATGAGTTTAGCTTACCTTTTTTGCCATACGGCAACTCGTGTCCATGTAGATTAGCGACAACCAAATCCAGCCGGACAAAGTTGTCGTATCATTGCAGATCCGCTTGGGAAATTTATCAGCACATTCGATTGAATCACGTGATAATATTTCCCTAGCGTTACTTCGGTTTTTCTCCAGACACTTCATTCGCTGGGGATCAATGTTCTCTTTTTGCAGGTGAATATCATCAGCTCAATTCCCCTCTCTTTCTCAGTTCTGCCTTCGTATGGATCAATGTACACTGAACTCACCATACTACCGAATCAGGTCAACGGGTTCCGCTCAGAACTACATTGATTCATGCACATACAACCAAATCCACCCCAAGGTAATCGTACAGCATGTTTCTGTTCTCTTATTGTCCCGCTCTCTTCGATCATCAGATTACCGATGTAACCTACCACACATCGAAGGACGTGGCAATGAGAGAGCAGAAGTATGTTATCTTTTGGTTGTATCCAATTTCTTCCCTTTTCAAGTCAGTCGATTAACGTGTTTAATCAAAGGTGGTGGTGTCGCGAATTGCCACCGCGTGTGCATGCTCATGCACACGCTCGTCCGCGGACATCCTACACTGTAGGATTACAATTGTAATTAGTCGAAATATAATCTGAGTTATGTGTTGTGTGACCGAATCGGAATGTTGTCTCTAGTGAATATTTTAAATAAATTAAAACGCTTGCTGGCAGTACTATCTGTTATCTTTTTTATTGATTACTTTGGTGTCTTAACTCAATTATTCGAATTAGACTTCAATCGTTTATTTATCTATCCACTCGAAGGAGATGTCGTCCAATATGCGCATCGGATTCGGTACAACCAGGAAGTGGACGTGCGTCCTATAAATGTTTACAATTACGCATTCTTCAATAAAGATGAACAAATCCCACGGATCGATGGGAGGTATAGGAATACGTGCCGTACGTCGGCACATTCATATACTTATACCCCCACAGTGGTGAACCCGAAAAAACAGCACGCAACCTTCAACAAAAACGTTCAAATAAAAACAAAAACTTTAACGGAGCGCAGTGACAAAACATTAAACAAAATTCAACTAAAGTAAAAAGTTAAACAATCGTTCAACAAAAATAATTAACAAAAAATCAACAAAACTTCATTGAAAATAAATAAAATCAATTATTTAAAAAAGACAATAAAGAAATTTAATCAACAAAAAATTCAAAATTCCATAAACGTTCAAAATTAAACAAAATTAAGCAATAACATTTCGGAAACGGGGCTAAATTTCAAAAACAATAAAAATATATTGAAGAAAGAATATACAAAGTGGCGTGGCAGAATCAAGCAACAGATACATCGTCGTGACTCATAAAAGTGAAAATTTTCAAAGATGAGGATTAAGCGAGAATTATCACCCCATCAGGGACAGCATCTCCATCTTCATCATCTGCGCCATCACCAATATCAACGACACAGGCGAGTAAATTTTTAGGGATAATAGAATCGAGACCCAGATTGAAAAAAATTATAAATAAATAAAAACAAAAAACACCAATGCAAATAATGTAGTACAGTAGTTTAAACAACTTTTTCCCTAGATTTAGCTTTAAGTTTTTACTTTAATGTGTTTTTGTATGTGAATACGGAATATCTTTAATTATCATTCCTCTGCTTATATCAAATTTGTCGTAGTAAGGAATTAGAATTATAGCATAGAATTAAGCAGAATGTGTAAACCTAAGTAACAATGCATGACGAAAGATCATGAAACTCTTGTGCATAATTTTAAAGCCAAAAGCAGTGCTTGTTTATTATTATTATCATTATTATTATTTTTAATTCATTGAATCTTCTTTTTACAATTTAAGAATAAGTATCTCTACTATTCGATTTAAGTACTTAATGAATTTCTTGTAAAACATTTGATTTATGGAAATTCCGTATTTAAGAAGTTTCGATCAGAAACAGCAAATCCTAAGAATAGGCTTTAAAATCTATAAAACTGAAATTATAACTGATAGAAAAATTGAGATACTACTGCTATTCTAGAAGCAGATATAAAACTTAATGCATAAAAACCTTAACATAAGAAATCTTACTACAGCAATGATGTGTATATACATACATATAAAACTGTTTCTAGTTTTAAACGATATATAAATTATTTTCATAGCAAAACCAACATAAGCAAAAAAATTTCCAAGAATGAAAGAAACAAACAAATATACATATACGTTGGGAAATCTATGTGAAATCTATAAGTTTAAGGTTTCTATATACACATAAACAATAACGAATACCATATATACAAGTAAACGTTCTCTTTACACTAGATGTACAATACAACATAAATTGTTCACTAACAACGTCAATGAAGACGGTTTTTTTTACTTTTTAACACATTTAGTTTTAATTGAATCTGTGAACATTACTTAATTTTATTTCATAATCAAAGAAAATATTTTTTTGCATTATTATTATTATATTTAAGAAAAAGTGTAATTAATAAATAAGATATTGTATGTAATTAAGCATATAATCCCTAGAAAATAACTGACTGTAAATAATCATATTATAAACCATTGTAAGCCCCTTCCGGGCACACACCCACGCACAACACCGCATTAACACACCTCCTCGACATCGGCTCAATCTCACTCCATTAACCCGACACCCTTCTCCTCCGCCCAACTTCACGCAACACTCCTCAGACTCCGCCCTCTCTTTCAAACCGACTTCTCTCTCAACCTCGGCACAACGACGCCCACCAGCCGACTCCACGTAACCCAGCTCGCCGTCCCTCAACCCTACGCAACCCTGTCGACATCGTTCGACACCGACCAAACCATTCGACATAGTTCGACCTACTGGCCCGTAGTGGCATACTGGCACACGACGCCCCCATTCAATCCTTTCGGCTTCACGCCCTTTCACAACTTCGGCTCCTCACTGAACCATAGCTACTACGTGTAGCAAACAACCAGTAGGATACCCGACTCCCCAGGCCAGCTCCTTGCTATCCACCCGCTACTCCGAGTAGCAAACAATAGTCAGGACGCCCGCCTCTACCACCATTACTCCCACGCAGGAATTCTTCTTTCTAGGGACTCCCGCGGATGCGATGAACCCTGGCTCGAACCTCTTCCATCCCAATAGGCCCTGACCTATTCGGACGACAAACCTGTTGGTCCAAATGACCCATAACAGGTCAGTGGACCACGCCGCATACCCCTTGCCCATGTGGCATCAACGCGGTAACAACGTGTCCACTCCTTGTATCGACCCAGGCCCACCGAGCAAAGAACTCGTCACTCAGGACAGTTCCAATACCTCACCACCGCGCCTTCCGAAGCGAGAAGACCTACCTTATCGTTCAAGCGTCTAGCCATCCTTTCAATCCATCACCAACCTCACTTCCTTTCGACACCCATCAAACTACTCCTTCCGCCCTACCATTATTTCGTGACTACGTCACTGGCGGGGGAGTACTGTGGGGGGTTTCTCTATTCTACATGAGAAACAACCCACAATTCCAACGAACATTTCCTACCTAATTTCGACCGCCTTTCAGCGCGTCAAATCAACCCCATTCCCCCCTACTTACCTGTTCACCTGCAAAGCATGTTTCCACCAAGGACACATAGCTAAACTCATTGTACCACGCAGACAATGCATAAATGAGTTTAGCTTACCTTTTTTGCCATACGGCAACTCGTGTCCATGTAGATTAGCGACAACCAAATCCAGCCGGACAAAGTTGTCGTATCATTGCAGATCCGCTTGGGAAATTTATCAGCACATTCGATTGAATCACGTGATAATATTTCCCTAGCGTTACTTCGGTTTTTCTCCAGACACTTCATTCGCTGGGGATCAATGTTCTCTTTTTGCAGGTGAATATCATCAGCTCAATTCCCCTCTCTTTCTCAGTTCTGCCTTCGTATGGATCAATGTACACTGAACTCACCATACTACCGAATCAGGTCAACGGGTTCCGCTCAGAACTACATTGATTCATGCACATACAACCAAATCCACCCCAAGGTAATCGTACAGCATGTTTCTGTTCTCTTATTGTCCCGCTCTCTTCGATCATCAGATTACCGATGTAACCTACCACACATCGAAGGACGTGGCAATGAGAGAGCAGAAGTATGTTATCTTTTGGTTGTATCCAATTTCTTCCCTTTTCAAGTCAGTCGATTAACGTGTTTAATCAAAGGTGGTGGTGTCGCGAATTGCCACCGCGTGTGCATGCTCATGCACACGCTCGTGCGCGGACATCCTACACTGTAGGATTACAATTGTAATTAGTCGAAATATAATCTGAGTTATGTGTTGTGTGACCGAATCGGAATGTTGTCTCTAGTGAATATTTTAAATAAATTAAAACGCTTGCTGGCAGTACTATCTGTTATCTTTTTTATTGATTACTTTGGTGTCTTAACTCACTTATTCGAATTAGACTTCAATCGTTTATTTATCTATCCACTCGAAGGAGATGTCGTCCAATATGCGCATCGGATTCGGTACAACCAGGAAGTGGACGTGCGTCCTATAAATGTTTACAATTACGCATTCTTCAATAAAGATGAACAAATCCCACGGATCGATGGGAGGTATAGGAATACGTGCCGTACGTCGGCACATTCTTCTACTTATACCCCCACAGTTTCCCTAGAAGTTAACACGAATATGATTTCAAACATATTACATGAACTGAGTGCGAGCGCGGATTTTCATTGAACATATTGTAAAATAGTTTCCCTAGAAGTCAACACAAATATAATTTCAAGGTGTATACTGAACATATTGTAAAATAGTTTCCCTAGAAGTCAACTCAAATATAATTTCAAAGTGTATACTGAACATATTGTAAAATAGTTTCCCTAGAAGTTAACACAAATATAATTTCAAAGTGTATACTGAACATATAGTAAAATAGTTTCCCTAGAAGTCAACACAAATATAATTTCAAAGTGTATACTGAACATATAGTAAAATAGTTTCCCTAGAAGTCAACACAAATATAATTTCAAAGTGTATACCGAACATATTGTAAAATAGTTTCCCTAGAAGTCAACACAAATATAATTTCAAAGTGTATACTGAACAAATAGTAAAATAGTTTCCCTAGAAGTTAACACAAATATAATTTCAAAGTGTATACTAAACATATTGTGAAATAGTTTCCCTAGAAGTCAACACAAATATAATTTCAAAGTGTATACTAAACATATAGTAAAATAGTTTCCCTAGAAGTTAACACAAATATAATTTCAAAGTGTATATTGAACATATAGTAAAATAGTTTCCCTAGAAGTCAACACAAATATAATTTCAAAGTGCATACTGATGTTGACGTCCCGCGCCGTGCTTCCTCGGTTGAGGGAAGAGCGGGGACCATTTATCAATCTCAGACTTCGAATTTAATTTATATCCTATTTATATAGGGCTTTCCGTCCGTCTTCTTTATTGAGTAATTGTAATTTGTTTTTCTTTTTATTTTTTTTCTTTATTCACTCTTTTATATTTTGCATATTTTTTATTTTTTATTTATTAAGATTAATTTAAACTCAGGATTGCGAATTTATTCACTGTTCTTTTATTTATTTCTATTTTAATAACTAATTATTCCTTTTCTTAACTTTTCCGAACTTAACTTCACTTCTCTGATTCTCAACTCCAACTCAAACTGATTTTTTCTATTCTATTTTCTCTCTGACTTTTCACATGAATCAAGACGAAAATCCAAGTTACTATGTTTTGAATAAATAAAAAGGTGCAGGTTATTAAGTGTGCTGTAACTGGTAATATTGTGAATGTTTATGAATGGTGTGTATTAAGTGAGAATGTAATATATGTTAAGTGAAGTTTTTAAGAATGTGTTAGGAGATTCAGTGTTAAATTTATTAAGGGTAGTATTCGGGAATACAACATCCCACCCTTCTTCGAGAAAGAAAATTATCCTTGAAGAGAATAATTTTCTAGTAACTATATATTAAATTAAGATTAATTAAAAACTTGGATTTTCGTTCAATTACATTACAAAGGTTTTCAAAATTAATCTTTCATCAAAGGTTACAATAATCAAAAAGTTCTTAATACTAGAAAAATAATCTATTTACATTATATATTAACTAAATTTTTTCAATAATCAAAAAGTTCTTAACACTAGAAAAATAGTCAAAATATTACATTACATATTACCTAACTAAATTTAAATATTTCTCCTTGGAACCTTTTGTTTTCTTATCCAAAAGTTATTATTACTTATTATATTAATTATATAATATTAATATTATTGTTTCAAAATTCTCATTTCCGTTCGAATATATATATTAATTCCAAAATTTCCAATACATATATTACCTCTAAAATTTCCTTTCTTTCCTTTTCCGTTCGAATATATATTAATTCCAAAATTTCCAATATATATATTACCTCTAAAATTTTCTTTCTTTCGTCCCCCTCATTAACTTTTTTTTTTTTCATTTCCGTCATTTCCTACAATTGTTAGATTATTTCATATATATTGAATAATAAAACAAAGGCCATTTGTTATGTGTTTATCTTTTCCTTAAATTTATGGAAAATTTTCCAAAACCTTTTTGGGCCTATTACTATGATGATTGAATAAAGATGATTATTACCAAAAATCTTCTTGAAAAATGATCTTAAATAATTTAAATGACGGTGTAACTTTTTATTTTTTTGTATTTTGTGTTTGAATAAATGTTTATTGTTGTAAAAAAAAGTTTGTAATGTACTTATATGGTTTTCCTTTTCCGTACCTATTTTAGATAAATTATTATTTTCATTATTTATTATATCGTGTTTGAGTAAGTGTTTGTGTTTGTTTTCGTTGTTTAAAATATTTATTGTTTTCGACTTAGTGTTGTCATTGTCCATAGCTTTAACTGCTGTCGGAACGTCTACCTTTTCAGTCTTACTCACTGCTGATGGATCGTTTAGTTTCTCAGTCTCATTTACTGATTCGTATAGTTCTTCAGGCTTATTAGCTGTCAGAACATCTTGGTTCCCAGTCCTATTTGCTGTTTGAACTATTTCTTCAGTTATATCTGCTGTAGAAACATTTAATCCGTCAGTCTTTGCTGCTGAAAAGATTTGTTCATCAGTATTAGCTGCTGAACTGACTTGGGTTTCGAATTTTATTGCAACTATTGGGTCTTCAGTCTTTAACACTGCTGAATTTTCAGTCTTTGTTGCTGAAGTGTCGGGGTTGTCTATTGGGATAGCCGAAATATAAGGGATTTTTGGTTGTGTATTTTCTGAAATTTCCGAATTTTCAGTCTTTATTACTGCTGAGTTCTCAGTCTTGGTTGCTGAAGTGTCTGGGTAATCAATTGGGATAGCTGAAATATTAAGGATATCAGTCTTTAATACTGCTGAAAATTTCGAATTTTCAGTCTTAGTTGCTGAATTATTTTCCAGAATTGCAGTCTGAATCGGAGTCATTATATTAGGGTTTGGTTTAACTTCTTTTATATTTGTATTTATAGCTTTATTGGAATTAGTCATACGGTTAGGATAATCATAAGCTGGTTCAAGGTAAATTTGGGTAGGAGTTTCATTAAATTGGTCGTTATCTATTTCCGAAGATCTAATGCTGTAAATAGAAAAATTTTGTTTGTCTTCCATACATTTTGGTTGGCGTCTGGCCTCGTTTTCCGACTCTTGCACCCGAGAAAAGTGAACATTTTGCCGATCGTTTTGTCTATTGGTGGTTCTAGAATATTCACCAAAACGAGTTTTGGAGTTTCAGAGTTTGTAGGATTATTTCGGAATGGGTTACGCGTTGTTGTACCTTGTTGGTAATTTGTTGAAGACGCTCCATTCCTAGATATCTTGTATCTACACTCATTCTCTGTGTGATTATTCCGACCACAAAAATTGCGTAAAATGTTATATTCCCTTTTTATGGCTTGTCTATTCGGAAAAAAGTTGGATTGCATGTTCCGATAACATGTGTCCTGTGTATGCCCTGACTTACCACAGGTTTGGCAGACTATACGATTGAATGTAGGTTTTTCATTGTATTGATATGACCTGGGAGAGTTGTCCATTCGAGCGGCATGTGACACTACATGTGCAATCGACTGTTTCAAATTGTTTCCCCCATGGACTTTAGCTAGTATCTTTAGCTGTTCGTTGTTTAGTCCATCCTCAAATGTTTGTACGGCCAATTTTTTGTTTTCTTCCATTAAGAATTCCCTAACCACCGCGTCTGCTGTTATTTCACACGTGGCAGAGTTTAGAGTCCTTAGAGCATTCGCGACTCTATCGCCGTATTCCCGGACGGTTTCTCTGTAGCGTTGTTTCAGAGAAATCAACTCACTGTGTGCCGTCGACCGAGATTGCTCCTCTTTATATTCCGATTCTAATTTTTCTTTTAAATCCTCCCACTTAGCGATTTGGCTATACCTAATCAGATCGTAAGCATGACCCTCTAGTCTATTTTTGACTAGCTCTAAAAATGCCTCGTATATATCCGGGTCTGCCTTCTTTATAGATCTAAATAAAACGTCTCCCCCGGAAATAAATTTACCTAAGTCGCAGGGTTTCCCGTCAAAGGTAGGGACGATTCTGAAAACATCAGAAATTCCGACAGAAAGAGCCATTTCAGGGGGTTTAATGTGTATCTGTTGATAGTGGATTTGTTCTTCCCCCTGCCTAGCCGCCTGTCTCGTGTAATATGGACTCGTAATAGTGAAAGTTTAAAATAATGTATGGCGAAAATTCAATTCTTAAAATATGGTTAACTTAAAAATATGGTTATGGAAAAATTGGCCTTTCTTTTGGTTATTCAATATATATATATATAGGAAAGAAAAATAAATTGGCCCCAAAACTGAAAAGAAAGAAAATTCGACGAGAAAGAAAGAAAAAAAACGGAAATGTCTTCGAAATACTGAAATGAGAATTTGCAAATAATTTAGATAGAAATTTCTATCGAAAAAATATTCTATTGGGATAAGGAGAGCTTCCAAGTAGAAAATATTCCTAAAAAAAGTAGAGAAAAGTCGCTAAAAAAAAATTCTTACTCTACTAAATGTTGTCGTTGTACTGTTGATAGCAGTCTTGAGTGTTGCTGTTTTGTTTTTTTTTTCTTCAGTTTTCCTTAGTTGGTTTTTTTTTTGTTTTTTTTTTTTCTTTTTAGATTTTTTTTTTCTTTTCCGCCAGGCAGACTTCACGTCCTAAAGTTGATTTGCTTATCCTGGTCTTGGCTGCTTTCCTTTTTTTTTTCTTTTTATTTCGTTGTTTTATGTCGGGGTTTTTTTTTTTTTTTTTTCTTATTTTGGTTTGGTTATTTCTCCTGTTTTTTTTTTCTCTTTTCTTCTTGAAAAAATTTTTTTCTTCTTATTTGGTTATTTCTCTTGTGTTCTCTTTTCTTCTTATAATCAATTTTTTGTTGTTGTTTTAAATTTTTTGTTTACTTTGTTTTTCGTTGTTTTATGTTTACTTTTTTTTTCTTCTTCTTATTTGGTTATTTCTCTTGTGTTCTCTTTTCTTCTTATAAACATTTTTTTTTGTTGTTTTAAATTTTGTTTTGTTTAAAAAATTTTTTTTCTTGTTTTTTTTTTTCTTCTTATTTTCTTTCTATTTGGGATCCTTTGGTTGGATCATCCCACCGCTGCCACCAGTGTTGACGTCCCGCGCCGTGCTTCCTCGCTTGAGGGAAGAGCGGGGACCATTTATCAATCTCAGACTTCGAATTTAATTTATATCCTATTTATAGGGCTTTCCGTCCGTCTTCTTTATTGAGTAATTGTAATTTGTTTTTCTTTTTATTTTTTTTCTTTATTCACTCTTTTATATTTTGCATATTTTTTATTTTTTATTTATTAAGATTAATTTAAACTCAGGATTGCGAATTTATTCACTGTTCTTTTATTTATTTTTATTCTAATAACTAATTATTCCTTTTCTTAACTTTTCCGAACTTAACTTCACTTCTCTGATTCTCAACTCCAACTCAAACTGATTTTTTCTATTCTATTTTCTCTCTGACTTTTCACATGAATCAAGACGAAAATCCAAGTTACTATGTTTTGAATAAATAAAAAGGTGCAGGTTATTAAGTGTGCTGTAACTGGTAATATTGTGAATGTTTATGAATGGTATGTATTAATGGAGAATGTAATATATGTTAAGTGAAGTTTTTAAGAATGTGTTAGGAGATTCAGTGTTAAATTTAATAAGGGTAGTATTCGGGAATACAACACTGAACATATAGTAAAATAGTTTCCCTAGAAGTCAACACAAATATAATTTCAAAGTGCATACTGAACATATAGTAAAATAGTTTCCCTAGAAGTCAACACAAATATAATTTCAAAGTGTATACTAAACATATTGTGAAATAGTTTCCCTAGAAGTCAACACAAATATAATTTCAAAGTGTATACTAAACATATAGTAAAATAGTTTCCCTAGAAGTTAACACAAATATAATTTCAAAGTGTATATTGAACATATAGTAAAATAGTTTCCCTAGAAGTTAACACGAATATAATTTCAAACATATTACATGAATTGAGTGCGAGCGCGGATTTTCATTGAACATATTGTAAAATAGTTTCCCTAGAAGTTAACACAAATATAATTTCAAAGTGTATACTGAACATATAGTAAAATAGTTTCCCTAGAAGTTAACACAAATATAATTTCAAAGTGTATACTGAACATATAGTAAAATAGTTTCCCTAGAAGTTAACACAAATATAATTTCAAAGTGTATACTGAACATATAGTAAAATAGTTTCCCTAGAAGTCAACACAAATATAATTTCAAAGTGCATACTGAACATATAGTAAAATAGTTTCCCTAGAAGTCAACACAAATATAATTTCAAAGTGTATACTAAACATATTGTGAAATAGTTTCCCTAGAAGTCAACACAAATATAATTTCAAAGTGTATACTGAACATATAGTAAAATAGTTTCCCTAGAAGTCAACACAAATATAATTTCAAAGTGCATACTGAACATATAGTAAAATAGTTTCCCTAGAAGTCAACACAAATATAATTTCAAAGTGTATACTAAACATATTGTGAAATAGTTTCCCTAGAAGTCAACACAAATATAATTTCAAAGTGTATACTGAACAAATAGTAAAATAGTTTCCCTAGAAGTCAACACAAATATAATTTCAAAGTGTATACTGAACATATAGTAAAATAGTTTCCCTAGAAGTTAACACAAATATAATTTCAAAGTGTATACTGAACATATTGTAAAATAGTTTCCCTAGAAGTCAACACAAATATAATTTCAAGGTGTATACTAAACATATTGTGAAATAGTTTCCCTAGAAGTCAACACAAATATAATTTCAAAGTGTATACTGAACATATAGTAAAATAGTTTCCCTAGAAGTCAACACAAATATAATTTCAAAGTGCATACTGAACATATAGTAAAATAGTTTCCCTAGAAGTCAACACAAATATAATTTCAAAGTGTATACTGAACAAATAGTAAAATAGTTTCCCTAGAAGTCAACACAAATATAATTTCAAAGTGTATACTGAACATATAGTAAAATAGTTTCCCTAGAAGTTAACACAAATATAATTTCAAAGTGTATACTGAACATATAGTAAAATAGTTTCCCTAGAAGTCAACACAAATATAATTTCAAAGTGTATACTCAACAAATAGTAAAATAGTTTCCCTAGAAGTCAACACAAATATAATTTCAAAGTGTATACTGAACATATAGTAAAATAGTTTCCCTAGAAGTCAACACAAATATAATTTCAAAGTGTATACTGAACAAATAGTAAAATAGTTTCCCTAGAAGTCAACACAAATATAATTTCAAAGTGTATACTGAACATATAGTAAAACAGTTTCCCTAGAAGTTAACACAAATATAATTTCAAAGTGTATACTGAACATATAGTAAAATAGTTTCCCTAGAAGTCAACACAAATATAATTTCAAAGTGTATACTAAACATATTGTGAAATAGTTTCCCTAGAAGTCAACACAAATATAATTTCAAAGTGTATACTAAACATATTGTGAAATAGTTTCCCTAGAAGTCAACACAAATATAATTTCAAAGTGTATACTGAACATATAGTAAAATAGTTTCCCTAAAAGTCAACACAAATATAATTTCAAAGTGTATACTGAACAAATAGTAAAATAGTTTCCCTAGCAGTTAACACAAATATAATTTCAAAATGTATAATGAACATATCGTAAAATAGTTTCCCTAGAAGTCAACACAAATATAATTTCAAAGTGTATACTGAACAAATAGTAAAATAGTTTCCCTAGAAGTTAACACAAATATAATTTCAAAATGTATAATGAACATATCGTAAAATAGTTTCCCTAGAAGTCAACACAAATATAATTTCAAAGTGTATACTAAACATATTGTGAAATAGTTTCCCTAGAAGTCAACACAAATATAATTTCAAAGTGTATACTGAACATATAGTAAAATAGTTTCCCTAGAATTCAACACAAATATAATTTCAAAGTGCATATTGAACATATAGTAAAATAGTTGCCCTAGAAGTCAACACAAATATAATTTCAAAGTGTATACTAAACATATTGTGAAATAGTTTCCCTAGAAGTCAACACAAATATAATTTCAAAGTGTATACTGAACATATAGTAAAATAGTTTCCCTAGAAGTCAACACAAATATAATTTCAAAGTGCATACTGAACATATAGTAAAATAGTTTCCCTAGAAGTTAATGCAAATTTAATTTCAAAGTGTATATTGAACATATTGTAAAATAGTTTCCCTAGAAGTTAACACGAATATAGCTTCAAACATATTACATGAATTGAGTGCGAGCGCGGATTTTCATTGAACATATTGTAAAATAGTTTCCCTAGAAGTCAACACAAATATAATTTCAAAGTGTATACTGAACATATAGTAAAATAGTTTCCCTAGAAGTTAACACAAATATAATTTCAAAATGTATAATGAACATATAGTAAAATAGTTTCCCTAGAAGTCAACACAAATATAATTTCAAAGTGTATACTGAACATATAGTAAAATAGTTTCCCTAGAAGTCAACACAAATATAATTTCAAAGTGTATACTAAACATATTGTGAAATAGTTTCCCTAGAAGTCAACACAAATATAATTTCAAAGTGTATACTAAACATATTGTGAAATAGTTTCCCTAGAAGTCAACACAAATATAATTTCAAAGTGTATACTGAACATATAGTAAAATAGTTTCCCTAGAAGTCAACACAAATATAATTTCAAAGTGTATACCGAACATATTGTAAAATAGTTTCCCTAGAAGTCAACACAAATATAATTTCAAAGTGTATACTGAACAAATAGTAAAATAGTTTCCCTAGAAGTTAACACAAATATAATTTCAAAATATATAATGAACATATAGTAAAATAGTGTCCCTAGAAGTCAACACAAATATAATTTCAAAGTGTATACTAAACATATTGTGAAATAGTTTCCCTAGAAGTCAACACAAATATAATTTCAAAGTGCATACTGAACATATAGTAAAATAGTTTCCCTAGAAGTTAACACAAATATAATTTCAAAGTGCATACTGAACATATAGTAAAATAGTTTCCCTAGAAGTCAACACAAATATAATTTCAAAGTGCATATTGAACATATAGTAAAATAGTTTCCCTAGAAGTCAACACAAATATAATTTCAAAGTATATACTAAACATATTGTGAAATAGTTTCCCTAGAAGTCAACACAAATATAATTTCAAAGTGTATACTGAACATATTCTAAAATAGATTCCCTAGAAGTCAACACAAATATAATTTCAAAGTGTATACTGAACAAATAGTAAAATAGTTTCCCTATAAGTTAATGCAAATTTAATTTCAAAGTGTATATTGAACATATTGTAAAATAGTTTCCTTAGAAGTTAACACGAATATAATTTCAAACATATTACATGAATTGAGTGCGAGCGCGGATTTTCATTGAACATATTGTAAAATAGTTTCCCTAGAAGTTAACACAAATATAATTTCAAAGTGTATACTGAACATATAGTAAAATAGTTTCCCTAGAAGTTAACACAAATATAATTTCAAAGTGCATACTGAACATATAGTAAAATAGTTTCCCTAGAAGTTAACACAAATATAATTTCAAAATGTATAATGAACATATAGTAAAATAGTTTCCCTAGAAGTCAACACAAATATAATTTCAAAGTGTATACTGAACATATAGTAAAATAGTTTCCCTAGAAGTCAACACAAATATAATTTCAAAGTGTATACTAAACATATTGTGAAATAGTTTCCCTAGAAGTCAACACAAATATAATTTCAAAGTGTATACTAAACATATTGTGAAATAGTTTCCCTAGAAGTCAACACAAATATAATTTCAAAGTGTATACTGAACATATAGTAAAATAGTTTCCCTAGAAGTCAACACAAATATAATTTCAAAGTGTATACCGAACATATTGTAAAATAGTTTCCCTAGAAGTCAACACAAATATAATTTCAAAGTGTATACTGAACAAATAGTAAAATAGTTTCCCTAGAAGTTAACACAAATATAATTTCAAAATATATAATGAACATATAGTAAAATAGTGTCCCTAGAAGTCAACACAAATATAATTTCAAAGTGTATACTAAACATATTGTGAAATAGTTTCCCTAGAAGTCAACACAAATATAATTTCAAAGTGCATACTGAACATATAGTAAAATAGTTTCCCTAGAAGTTAACACAAATATAATTTCAAAGTGTATACTGAACATATAGTAAAATAGTTTCCCTAGAAGTCAACACAAATATAATTTCAAAGTGCATACTGAACATATAGTAGAATAGTTTCCCTAGAAGTTAACACAAATATAATTTCAAAGTGTATACTGAACATATAGTAAAATAGTTTCCCTAGAAGTCAACACAAATATAATTTCAAAGTGCATACTGAACATATAGTAAAATAGTTTCCCTAGAAGTCAACACAAATATAATTTCAAAGTGCATACTGAACATATAGTAAAATAGTTTCCCTAGAAGTCAACACAAATATAATTTCAAAGTGTATACTAAACATATTGTGAAATAGTTTCCCTAGAAGTCAACACAAATATAATTTCAAAGTGTATACTGAACATATTCTAAAATAGATTCCCTAGAAGTCAACACAAATCTAATTTCAAAGTGTATACTGAACAAATAGTAAAATAGTTTCCCTAGAAGTTAATGCAAATTTAATTTCAAAGTGTATATTGAACATATTGTAAAATAGTTTCCCTAGAAGTTAACACGAATATAATTTCAAACATATTACATGAATTGAGTGTTAGCGCGGATTTTCATTGAACATATTGTAAAATAGTTTCCCTAGAAGTTAACACAAATATAATTTCAAAGTGTATACTGAACATATAGTAAAATAGTTTCCCTAGAAGTCAACACAAATATAATTTCAAAGTGTATACTAAACATATTGTGAAATAGTTTCCCTAGAATTCAACACAAATATTATTTCAAAGTGTATACTGAACATGTAGTAAAATAGTTTCCCTAGAAGTCAACACAAATATAATTTCTAAGTGTATACTGAACATATAGTAAAATAGTTTCCCTAGAAGTCAACACAAATATAATTTCAAAGTGTATACTAAACATATTGTGAAATAGTTTCCCTAGAAGTCAACACAAATATAATTTCAAAGTGTATACTAAACATATTGTGAAATAGTTTCCCTAGAAGTCAACACAAATATAATTTCAAAGTGTATACTGAACATATAGTAAAATAGTTTCCCTAGAAGTCAACACAAATATAATTTCAAAGTGTATACCGAACATATTGTAAAATAGTTTCCCTAGAAGTCAACACAAATATAATTTCAAAGTGTATACTGAACATATTGTAAAATAGATTCCCTAGAAGTCAACACAAATATAATTTCAAAGTGTATACTGAACAAATAGTAAAATAGTTTCCCTAGAAGTTAATGCAAATTTAATTTCAAAGTGTATATTGAACATATTGTAAAATAGTTTCCCTAGAAGTTAATACGAATATAATTTCAAACATATTACATGAATTGAGTGCGAGCGCGGATTTTCATTGAACATATTTTAAAATAGTTTCCCTAGAAGTTAACACAAATATAATTTCAAACTGTATACTGAACATATAGTAAAATAGTTTCCCTAGAAGTTAACACAAATATAATTTCAAAATGTATAATGAACATATCGTAAAATAGTTTCCCTAGAAGTCAACACAAATATAATTTCAAAGTGTATACTAAACATATTGTGAAATAGTTTCCCTAGAAGTCAACACAAATATAATTTCAAAGTGTATACTGAACATATAGTAAAATAGTTTCCCTTGAAGTCAACACAAATATAATTTCAAAGTGCATATTGAACATATAGTAAAATAGTTTCCCTAGAAGTCAACACAAATATAATTTCAAAGTGTATACTAAACATATTGTGAAATAGTTTCCCTAGAAGTCAACACAAATATAATTTCAAAGTGTATACTGAACATATAGTAAAATAGTTTCCCTAGAAGTCAACACAAATATAATTTCAAAGTGCATATTGAACATATAGTAAAATAGTTGCCCTAGAAGTCAACACAAATATAATTTCAAAGTGTATACTAAACATATTGTGAAATAGTTTCCCTAGAAGTCAACACAAATATAATTTCAAAGTGTATACTGAACATATAGTAAAATAGTTTCCCTAGAAGTCAACACAAATATAATTTCAAAGTGTATACTGAACATATAGTAAAATAGTTTCCCTAGAAGTTAACACAAATATAATTTCAAAATGTATAATGAACATATCGTAAAATAGTTTCCCTAGAAGTCAACACAAATATAATTTCAAAGTGTATACTAAACATATTGTGAAATAGTTTCCCTAGAAGTCAACACAAATATAATTTCAAAGTGCATACTGAACATATAGTAAAATAGTTTCCCTAGAAGTCAACACAAATATAATTTCAAAGTGCATATTGAACATATAGTAAAATAGTTGCCCTAGAAGTCAACACAAATATAATTTCAAAGAGTGTACTAAACATATTGTGAAATAGTTTCCCTAGAAGTTAACACGAATATAATTTCAAGCGTATTACATGAATTGAGTGCGAGCGCGGATTTTCATAGAACATATTGTAAAATAGTTTCCCTAGAAGTTAACACAAATATAATTTCAGAGTGTATTTTTATGAATTAAGTGCGAATGCGACCTGTATATTAAACAATAGAGTAACATAACCTTCCTGTGAGTTATTGCGGATTTAATTTCAAACACATTATATGAATTAATTAACACGAACTTAATTCCTAATATATTGGTATGAATCAAGCTTAGTGTGAACGAAATTACCCTTAGCACTAAGAGCTGGGCATCATCTTTGGAGTCGGATCGTCGAACATCGGTTTATTTTTAACCCTTTTTTTGTGTTACCAGAGTAACTAAGCGTTTTTCTTGTGCGGTGAAGACGTTTACTGACAGCAGCCGAACTGGGTTGGCGTTCCGCTATTACATCCCCCAAAACATCAAACCCCACAGGTTCAGACAATCCCAAAGACGGGAAAAAAGTGCCTCCCACAAAATTACCATCCAATAGCATTACTGTCTATTTTATCTAAGGTAATGAAAAAAGTCATCAATACGGATTCCGTGGCAGGCGGTACACGGGAGACCTTTTGACACTTATAACCGATATATGGACATCTGCGATTGAACGGCATGGTGAGCCAAGGGCGGTCGCATTGGATATCTCCAAGGCTTTTGACCGCGTCTGGCACATTACAACATACGCAGCGCCTCTAGTGGTCGATGCAAGAAACAACGCAACGCAAGCACGCACACACACACAACGCGTGTCTCTTGTCTATCACGCACCCACCAAACGAAAAACTCGACTTCAACCAGAATTAGCGGCCCGGCCCGTATATCGCGCTGAATTGTTTAAGTTTGTTAACATACTACAATGTTTATGAAATAGCAATAGAAAAATTAGAAAAATTTCCCCACTACCAAAAAAAATCTCATTTTTACCCTATAGCGTTTGAAATAATAGTGAAGAAGATCGTGTGATTCGAACTGACGCTATGACAATTCGAATTACGAAAAAAATTTTACCTAAGCGTTACTCATCAGGCTACTGACCGTGTTTAGAATTTGGTTTCCAAACTCGACTATATTCCACTGATGTGAATTATTTTTTATTTATCGCTTGGTATACGGTTCTGATGTATTTTTCTTATTCGATTTTTTCGTTCGTGTTCTTCACTATTTTTGCTTGTGAATTGTGTGTATCTGTTAGAGTTGCCACAACCCCATTTGGGGTAATTTACCCCGGTTCCCCGACCGCTGCCCTATAGGCTGACTAACCTGCGCCATCGTTCCCTGTCCTGTGCAATCTCCTTCCACCCTTGAGCATCCAATCCGATATCCTCAAGGTCAAGTATAACATTGTCCCCCCATCTCCGTCGCGGTCGTCCTGCCGGTCTCTTTCCCGTTAGTCTACCATCAAGAATACTACGCAAAGTCCTATCGTTGCCCATTTTTGCCACATATCCGGCCCATCTTATCTTCGCGACCTGGTTACTCTGACTATTGTAGGTTTACGGTATAGCTCTTCCAATTCGTGGTTGTGGAGCTTCCTGCACTGTCCTGCCATTACGTCTTATTTACCGCCAAAGATACTCCTTGAAACTTTATTTCCGAATACGCGGAATTTATTTTCTTCCCGTTTTATGAGAACCCACGTTTCGCATCCGTATAGAACAATCCGCGGTAATAACGATTACGCAAATTATTCTTCTCGCCATGGATAGTCACGGAATATACATAAGATTTGTTGAAAGACAGTGTCACTCAATGGTCCGTGGGCTTCTTCTGTTCCGAGCTGTGTACTCACAATTTCAATTGTATCCATCGCTAATTGGCCCAAGGTTGCCCTTGATGAAGAGAATGAACTGAGACGTTGGCCCTTTAATAAAGCATATTGCGTTAAGAAACCATCGTACATATTGGGTTGTACTATATGAAATGTCCGATTTTCGCTCAATCGGAAATAAGAAGTTCTCGAGTGAAAGTGTACCCCGTACCACGGGTTTGACGTTGGAGAATTTTAGCGTTCGTTACAAGTACAGTTTTTTTTTCTTCTAGGAATTGTTTACCATGCTGTCAGCAGTTCAAATTCTAACCCTCTTCCTTTATGAATTTAAAATGGGACATAATGCGTCATTGGCAATGAAAAACATTAATGACGCATTTAAGGATGTAGCGGTAAACGAACGCACTATACGACGCTGGTTTGGAAAGTTCCGTTCGAGAGATTACAGCCTCGAAAACGAATCACACAGACCCAGAGAAATCGGTGCGGAAGATTGCAAAAAGCATGGGAGTATCCTCAATGACAATAACTCGACACCTTTCTTTAATAGAAAAGGTAAAGAAACTCGATAAATGGGTACCCCATGAACTGACCGACTCCCAATAACTACGGCGCCTGGAAATCTGCGCATCGCTTAGATTAAGTCACCAAACTGAACCGTTTTTGCACCAGATAGTCACCTGTGATGACAAGTAGATTCTGTATGATAACCGTAAAAGACCTGTGCAGTGGTTGGATGCTGGTGAAAAATCAAAACACACCCCTAAGCCCGATCTTCACCCAAAAAAGGTTAAGGTGACAAGTTGGTGGACATCGAAAGGACCAATCAACTTTTCATTTCTTCAACCAGGCTGAAAAGCAACCTGCGTTGGTCAATAGGCACGGCCCGATCCTTTTGCATGACAATGTTAGACCTCATGCCTCACAAGTAACGGTGCAAAAACTGTTGTAGTTGGGATTTGAAATTCTTCCGCATCCACTCTCTCTCCTGACATTTCCCCAACGAACACTATCTTTTCCGTAATCTGGATTCATTTTGCCCACAGAAGGTCTTCCGCAACCGAGCAGAGATCATAAAAGTCTTTAACGATTTCGTTTCCGCATTTCTACGAAAAAGGAATATTTGACCTTGTATCACGTTGGAAGAATGTCATAGATGCCAACGGATTCTATTTTGATTGAATGAAAATTTAGGGAAAAATAATATTGCCTTTAAATTTTTAATATAAAATCGGACGTTTCATGTGTACAACCCAATACATGTAAGCATTGAATAACTTTGACATTTATCAACCGATTGACTTGGCTAGACATGTTTTTGAAACGTCAATTCAGTACAATTTTAAAAATAAATCGCTTCGCACTGGAACAACGCAACGGGAAGTAGTGCCGCTGTACATTGAAAATACTCATGCATATCGTCGAAAATATCGTGGCCAACAATCACCATCTGACAACACTATTCGTCGTTTGGTGTCGAATTTTGTTGAGCACGGGACAGAGGGGGATAGTCGACATGCAATTTATCAATACCCAAGACGTTCCAATGAACTGGTTGAATCGGTAAAAGAGAATATTGCCGAGAACGCACATGTGTCGACACCGCGCTCAGCATTTTGGCGTGAATGGAATCACCTTGCGGCGCATTTTGAAGGATGATTTGCATTTGTTTCCATATAAAGTGCAATTGACTCAAAGTCAGTCTACATTGCTTGGAATAGAAACAACAGAATAGAATTGAAAAACAACAAGGCTCCCGGAGTCGACGAAGCATGGAAGAGAGGCAACCGCGCGAAAGATCCGCAAACTCATCAAAACAATATGGGATAAGAAAGTCACTCCGGAAGAATGGAAAACCTCAATAGTCGTCCCTATTTTCAAAAAAGGTGACAGATCTGACTCCGAAAACTACAGAGGAATATCATTGCTCCCAACCACAAACAAAATATTAACAAATGTCATACTGGCGAGAATACCAATGCGAATTCCATAGGAACCGGTCAACGACCGACCAAATGTTCGCAATAAGGCAACTGCTGGAAAAGAAGTAGGAATACGGAGAGTCGGTTCACTAACTTTTAGTTGACTTTAGAGAGACTCTACCATATTCTAGTTGAGCTGGGAATCCCGAAAAATATGTCGCCCTCAGTCAAATTTGCATGCAACAAAAGGCGAGTTAGAATAGAAAACCACCTCTCAGAACCATTTGAAATCCGGGACGGAGTAAAACAGGGAGATGGACTCTCATCATGTCTTTTTAACCTTGTGCTCGAGTATGTCATCAGAGAGGTACAAGACGACAACATGGCCTGATCACCCACCCCCATTGTCCCACCGAGCGGGGAAAGAGTAATAAATTTAAATAAAACAAACCTACGTTTTGGATCGCATATATGGCGCGAGAAAAGCAATACGTCAGGCGTTGAATTATACAAGGAAAAAAGAAAACATTTAATCCACAGTCCACATTTTGGGTTAGTATTCAATACGAGCAGATGCCCGAACCTGCATTCGTTAAGATGTGGATTTCAAGGGAACAGTCGCGGCGGATTTCTCTTCGGAGAGGTGAGAGGTAGCGGAAAATTGGGAGAGAGTGAGAGGAGTGTCGAAAAAGCGTTGGTTAAGATCAGTCGAAAGGGAAATTAAGTCTATGTGCAATACGGAAACGTTTATTTGTAAAGTCGATACTCGTAAAGAAATTAAGTCTATGTGCAACACGAAAACATTTATTAATAACTAACCAACAATACAATTAATTGTGCCCTGTATAACGTCAGATAGTGTTTTTAATTAAAACATCGCAAAGATTGAAACTTGGAGCCGGTAAATCTTGGCTCGTGTGACGTTTTCCGCCACAGAAGTTTATCTATCTAAAAATGGGTTACCTGTGGTTAGTCCAGAGTGGGGTGTCTATTATTTCGCTCTCCAGTTAGGACTCTTCTTCTTCTTCAGCGGCTGCTCCACCAACTGTGGTTCTTCTTCGGGTTCTTCCTCAGGTTCTTCCCCTTTACACGACCAGGGCGGCCACCGCCAAATGGTGATTTTAGAGAGAAGTCGATGTGTTTCTGTGGTTCCAATCGCACCACAAGCGATGGGATGTTCACCTCCTGCTTCCGAACTCAATTGTGTCTTTGACGGATCAACACACGAGCATGATGGATAGATTTGGCCAATCCACGTTTAAGCACTTGCGTTTTTAAACGGCGCTCCAAGAAAAGAAAGAGCTTTTATTCTTTTTTCTTATACGTTTAATTTCAAAACTTCACTTTGACAAATGTTTTAGTATTTTTTCGTTTTCCTTCTTTTTAAATTTTAAACTTTAACTTTTTCTACTTTCAACCAAAAAAAAGAACGGAGCGTTACTCGCGACTTTTCTTTTTCTCTTTTTCTTATCTCTGTTAACCAACTGTATTCTGTTAAAAACCGTATCGAGCAACCAAAATCAAAATAAACGGAATCAAAATATCATCGTTCTCTCCCTCTCCATCAGCACCCACTCCGAAAACAGAAATCTAACTTCCACACAATCCACCCTCGGACAGGAGTATGTTCGCACATTCAACATGTGGATCGTGTGTTTTTCCCACCACCTTACCATCTACCATTAAATTATATTAAAAACGAACAA
This sequence comes from Microdon myrmicae, assembly GCA_963931805.1. Lineage (NCBI taxonomy): Eukaryota > Metazoa > Arthropoda > Insecta > Diptera > Syrphidae > Microdon > Microdon myrmicae. The sequence continues at coordinate 140,796,916 of OZ007498.1, read as the reverse complement.
ACGATGGAGGTGGCGGAAGTCGCACGTAACACTCGGCAACGACTTGATAAGCTTTGCAGTCACATAACCGTCCATGGAGAGAACCGTTTGAGGCCGTTGGCCGAATTGAAGAACCGAAATTTCCGGAGCGAATATCGTGAATAACATGTATAATCCCTATGCGTGGAATAACATTAATGATGGCATCTAGGTAACATAGCTGAATACTCCTAACTTTATCTCCACAGAATATCAAAAACTTATTGTTAACAATTGGGTGGTGATCGGCAACCATTAAATATAGCCATCAATCCAACCCCAAAACCGTTAAAATCTGTTACAGAGGCAAGATATTTGAAAAAGTTAAAGAATTTATATATCTGGGAATGATACTGACGACCAGTAACGAAATGTCGAAGGAAATTAACAAAAGACTACACTCCGGCAACGCTAGTTGGCACGCAGTCAGTAAACTGCTGAAATACAAACTGCTATCACGTAACATAAAGCTCCGTGTCTATAGAACCATAATCATGCCGATTGTTCTATACGGATGCGAAATATGGGCTCTCACAAAACGGGAAGAAAACAAATTGCGCGTATTCGAGACGAGGAGGCAGGACAATGGAGGAAACTCCACAACCACGAATCGGAAGAGGTATACCGCAAACCTATAATAGTGAGAGTAATCAAGTCCCGAAGATTTTTATGGGCCGGAAATAAAGCGCGAATGGGCAACGACAGGGCCGTGCGTAGCCTTCTTGACGGTAGACCAACGGGAAAGAGACCGACAGGACGGCCGCGACTGAGGTGGGAGGACAATGTTACGTTTGACCTTGAGGAAATCCGATCAGATGGTCAAGCATGGAAAGAGAGTGCACGGGACAGGGAACGATGGCGGAGTCGAGTCGGTGAGGTCATGAACTTCCGGGTTCCTACAGGCCAATAAATAGTAATAGTATACGTCAACTCGTGATGTATCCTCTTGTTCGGTGGTGTCAAAAGGCAGTTTTTGCTCTTGTTACCCACACATCCGATTATCCGATGGGAGAATGGGGATGAGTATGCGATGAAGCATGAGTGATCGTGGGGGTATAGTTAGTCAGTCGAATTTTAACCATCAAATCACACACACGAGTCGAAAAGGTCTCTGCGCGAGTGCGAAAGTTTCTCCTTACCAAATTAAATCATTAATTCCACATCAATCCTCTTTTAAACGTAGTATATACAGTTCAAAAAAAGTTTAAGTTTCAATCATTTACCACAACGAGAATTTAGTTTATAGTGCAGTCGACCAGTCATCTAAATACTATTGCTTATCATCGAGAAGCTGCTAACGAAATCTAAAAAAAATATGTGAACATACTTAGAACATATAAAATATCAAATAAGATACATTAACAAAAAAAAAGGTTGAAGTGCTCATAACTAATTTATAAAGTTATTGTGAATTATTTGGTGTGAAGTTTGGAGTTAAAATTGAATGTGCTTAAATATACTAGGCGTTCCAGCGCAATCAAGAAGTTTTTTTTAAAGCAAAAAAATAAAAAATAAAAACTAATTTCAACCACAAAACACCACTGCGTTTTTTATTTCTTCTCTTCTCTTGGTGATCGTTTTGCTTCGGTAATCGGTGGGTGTTTAGTGAACCCGTCCCCGTGCCGGCACAACATAATATCAACATCCACAGACGTATACCAGGAGTGATATATTGGCAGCATCCATTGAACAGAGTCCGTAAGTCCCTTGCAGTAACCCAGTACACTTCCTAGCATTTGTAATACATCTATACCGATGGTAAATCACTGGTGAGTGGAGTGTGTATGGAAACTCATTTCTCCGACTCGAATTTCTAATCATCTAAATATCGGTAAATCACTGCTTGACTGTTTTGTTTGGAATTCAACAGCTATAAACGACTGAATGAAGAGTCGGACTGACGGATTTCGACGTTGTGCTTAAAAAATGGTTTATTATGCTCAATGAATTTTGTATTGAAAGTCTACGTTGTATGATGCTCACATTTTGTAAAGTCGCTACGGCCGTGTAAGATTTTAAAACATTTCAGCATTACAAGGACATCAATATCAACAAATGTATGGAGCGAACTTTCATACTTTTGTAACTCTAATTTCGTTTTTGTATATTCTCAATTATTCTCATCATATACCGATACCTAGTTCTTGAGGGATGCAACTTAGTGTAAGCATGTCAGTGTTTTTCTAGCACTCCAACGTCAACTCAATTATTTTTATTCAAGTGACGGTACAGAGATGTTTTTCCTTTTTCGGAAAAAACATCAACTAGAGATTCGGATCGATGAACACAAGGAATTTGTTAGTATTTTATTATTTTATTTTTATAACACTACCGGATCACTTGTATTCCTCACCGGATTCAGGTAACCGACCTAATGTAACAAAGGTAAACATATTACAGAAGCTAAAACAGGACTTTTAAAGTATTTTCAGACCAACAAAATAATTTTTTTTTCAGGATCAGAAGGATCAAATTGAGTCCGCAAAGATGGTTCTCACCGACAAAGTAATCAACCGGCGAGTGTCCAACTTACGTATACCACACTATAGCTAAAAGGTATTAATAACGAAGAAAGACATACTTACCCTTGTCCTAAAGACATCTAACCTACCACCTATCATCTTTCGGCTATATGTGTAACAACGGAAAAAAACTTTTACAATATTACATTGCAGAGAAGATCAGATGTTCAAAAAATTGAACAAAAAATATCTGGGTCACTGTTTTTGACACACTCTTATCAAAAAGAAAATATGAAATTTCTGCGCCATAATTATATGCACCTTTATACATCTTTCGACCAGAACTGTAATTTCCAGACAGAGAAGGTTCCTTGTAAAATATTATACTATTAGTCCATCAAGAAAATTCTTATGTATTCAAAAGAATATGCCGAAAAGATTTGTGCCAGAAATGTTGGCATGCATTCAAATTCTATTCGTTCTGTTTTTGAAACTGAGGCAGTCGGCTTGCCCCTCCAAATAGAGAAGACTTTGCGACCGAAACCACGCGCTGCAAGTTGTGCAGTTGGAACATTTGGGATTTCTGTCTTGTTGTCAAATTGTAGGCCAATGTAAACGATTCTATGCTCAAATAGCCTATTCTTAACACCGAAATCCACCTAGACTAATCGATTCTAATTATAGCTCGAAATATAGAACATTTTCCAAGTTCTTCAGTGCTGAAGATGTTTTACATTCGACACCATGACGTAGTAATCTGTCCTATCTCTCTAACTTATCATTTGTTTTTCAATTTAAGTTCTTATATTTTTTAATGTTTCACAGTTGAGCTAACAAATAAAATGTAAAAATGGAACGACATCTTCGTTGTGTGTTATTTACATATACCGGAGGAGTTGTAGCACTATCCCGAACGACCGACTACTTTAAGCATTACAGCGCAAGTGGCTTTTGGAATTTTTTATTTATTCAATATTTTTAGTTCATTCAATATGTAACGTTCAGAAAAATATAAAATCAAGGTCGCGCTCGTGTAAGCTATTACTCATTATCACGAGAAACGAATTTGAGCAAGTATTCTCCAGCGTTCAATTGGTGCCCGTGAGCTTAGATTTAAACAGAGTTCTAAATAAGAAATTAAACATGCGCAAATAATACTGCTGCTTTATATATTCCACAGATTCATTAAAGCACAATGATATCAACATCGACACTTGTTCATTAAGTTGTATAACTGAAAATCTTTATTACTCAAATAAACTACCTGTTTTGGTTGTTTGTTCTTTGTTACTCAGATCTACTAAATTGTACACTTTTTGACATTGAAGAAACCTACAAAGAAGTCCCTTAATTGCGCCATATGTTTTCTGAAACAATTACTTTGCGATTTACCTATCTAAAGGAGCCTGTGAATTCTCACTCATATTAACATTACTCATATACAATACATATTTATTTAACAATGTACCTCGGCTAAGTAGAAGTAAGTAGAGTCAGTGTTGAACGCGACACCCAAGGTTTTGTGTCTCCACTAAGCGCCACAATGACATGTTTTTGACAATTATCTTAAATCCACATAAAGTAATTTTTCCAATTCAACAGTGGAATATTCCGTGATAGCGATGTTGCTTACATTTCCTTGTACCTGACTGTACGGTGGTAGCGAATTTTTCTCTGATTCAAACATGAGATTTTATCTACTCACCTGAGATTGCTTCTATCTACAAATTATCTAATAGTGTAGTTTCATTATATCTTGCATCACAAGAGTGATGCCACAATCAGTTTCCAAAAAGTGAAATCTGATATCGTCCTTGTTTCATCCTTAAACAGGTGCAAAAATGCTAAAAAATAACCTCTTTAAGTATGACCACTTCCAGGTTCATTAATTTTGCCACATATTTCCAAGTTTATTGACGGACGACGAATATGAGTAGACCCCGTCAACTTCTCGTAGTACACCTATGTCACTGAATTTGATTGTCGCGGTAAAGTAGACATGAAGAAAGTAACGTGTAAGTACAGCGAACAGCTGTTGAGAGAGCTTAAGCAGGGATCGACTTGCAGTAGACTCGATTCAAGAAGCTGTAGAAGGAGAATGTTTTAAGGAAGTTGCACGACTTAAATACAGTAGTTCCTACTATTACTTGATATCAAATGGCGATGACATTACTTTTATAGGAATTTCTTAATTTTAATTTTACACATTTTAATTTGCTGTAAAATCGATTACTTACTGCCACAATATGGCCTCTCTTTCCACCAAGTATTTACAGTTTGCAACTGTTTGCTCTGTCCGGAGATCATTAAACCTGCTCCGAGCAACCAGGTCACTGGGTCACTGATCTTGAGCGCACGAAACTAACTATGAATTCATATCATTGTACACCAACACTTTGTAGAGGATGTTTCATTTAGAGGTATTGATCTAGCCTAACCGCTCTTACTTCATAGACCTGCCCGAATTATCCCTTGGCCCCTTCATCTCTCAAATTATTCAGCATAACCTAGTTGAAGAAAAATTAAACTCACTTAAGGACGAGTTCAGCCCTGGACTTGATGGGCTTCCGGCTGTTCTTTTAAAAAAATGTTCCTCTGCTCTTTCTCTCCCGCTATCAAAGACATTCAATCTATCCCCTACACAAGGTGTCTTTTCAAATATTTGGAAACTCTCTTTTGTCACCCCCATACATAAGACGGGGTCAAAAAAGGATATTAGTAACTACCGTCCTATCGCCAAACTGTCACATATTCCAAAACTCTTCGAAGGCATTTTTTACAACGCGTTATGTTTTCGCTGCAAATCCATCATCTCACCCAACCAGCACGGTTTCCTTATGGGTAGATCGACCACCACCAGGTTGAATTCTCATTCCACGCTCTCCGTGCCTCAGAGAACGGCAACGAAGTCGATGTAATCACAACCGATTTCAGCAAGGCCTTCCATCAAATTTCATACAACCTCATCCTCTTTAAGCTATCCTCCCTTGCCTTCGAAACCCTACTGATTAAGTGGATTTCTTCCTTAACGATAGAACCTACCCTGTCACATTTAGATCCACCCTCTCCAATCCATTTCTCCCAACATCACGGGTGCCCCAGGGTAGTCATCTTGGACCCCCCCCCCCCCCCATTCATTCTTACTATATATGATATAGACTCCAGTATCAAGCACTCCTCCAACTCTCTATACGCGACACTAAATTTTTCAAGACGATCTGCACTTCTGTCGACTACTCACTTCTCCAAATGGATTTTGACAGCTTTTCAACTCGGTGCCAAAATAACTGCCTCGAACTAAATATTGCCAAATGTCGCTCAATCACCTTTTCCCGTAAACGACCACCCCCCCCCCCCCCCCCCCCCCCCCCCCACCCATACGGCCCCATGTCTTACTCAACCAACAGATAACACCTGTACAAATGATTCTTGATCTTGGCATCTTATGTGATAGGGAGCGTAACTTCATCCCACATATTGATGACATTATTCTCAAGGCCACTAAAAGAAAGTTCCGCCGAACAATTTCGCGATTGTTAGAAAGTCCGCCGAAAGCAACAATCACGATCAACAAAAACACTGACAACAATAGACGCACAGAAACGAAAAGTACGATGCAACATAATGGTGGAAAATGCAACACAGGAAAGATGAAACACGCAGGGTTTTGGTAGTTAATTTCTTTCTTTGTTTATTTTCGAATTTTATTTAAAAGAGTTATTTTTAATTCCGCTTTAATTAGTTCATACGGTCGATTCACACGATTCGTACTAACACTCGGGGATTGTGAAATTACTTTAAGGGTGACACACTCAGTGGAGTGCACACTCTCGTGTGCACTCGGCAGTGGAGAAGAGATGCTGCGCGCGCGATGGTTGGGATACGATTCCTATGTTTTATCGTTTGGGGTGAGTTTTTGGTGGTGTGGTGAAAAGGAAATGAAATTTCCTTTGACCAGTGACCAATGGAAAACAATCTCAGGTATGCGGCGGTGTATGTGTGTGTTCGTACACATCATGGTGTTCATCGATGCGTTTTGCCTGAAACGAGGAAAAAAAGGAACAATGGTGAAACGACCTACAGCATCTTTCGGTAATGAGGGTCGGCTGTCTAAATAGCAGCCACTCATTAGATGCTAAAAGGATCGTATACGTGATTACCTGCGACTGGGAGAATCGGATTCTTTTGTTTTGCATATGTTTATGCTACTGAATCCGATCTGACGGCGAAATTTGGCGTCGGTGATTGTTTGAAAATTCAAACAAAGCAATATTTCCCGGTGAAGTGCTTGCAATTGAATCCATAGTTGCAAGTCTTCGGAAAGCAATTTAGATGGGTACACAATGACGGTTGTGTATACCATCTGCGTCAATTATGCATGGTATCTATGGCGACGGCTGGATCGAATTATAGTGTGAATATCTACACTAATTGGAAATTCGGTTTTTGGGTCGCTAATGCAGAGATGTAATGTATGAATGTCCTTGTATACGCAATTGTTTTTAGGAATACTTTGTAATGCTTGTATGCATTAAAAGCTCCTCGATAGTATAGTGGTTAGTATACCCGCCTGTCACCCGGGAGACCGGGGTTCGATTCCCCGTCGGAGAGCCCCTGGCGCAAGACTAATGACCTTGCCCAGAAAAAATAAATCATTATGGAAAATTTAACAAGCCTCAGGACTTGCTAAATAAGGCCAAGACCGGTTCCCGGTTGTAGTGCCGATGATGATGATTATGTATGCATTAATGTCCTTGGAGAAGGAAATATTTTCAGGTGCCAATGCAATTGCATTGGCGGGAGACAATGGAAGTTGAGTTGAAGATATGGGGGGTTTTCAGGTAAGTGGGTCGTGGGGTTTGGTGGAACCCCCACACCCCCCCCGACCCCACCCCGCTCATCACCTATACTCTCTCGCACTCATAATCACACCCTAGCATCCGGCTTATCCTTGCTCTTCTCTGTCCTACCACCTAGACTACTATTCTATCCATCTTTGTTTAGTTCCCCATTCCATTTTTAAGTTACTTTAAAGTTAGTCCCCCACCCCCAACCCGCATGCCCTAGTTTTTAAGGTAATTCGTAAGTCTTGTACGAAGCGAAATAAAATGAGGGTTCTGCCCCGGAATCATTCATGCATTCATTCATTTATTCATTCATTCATTCATTCATTCATTCATTCATCCATTCATTCATTCATTCATTCATTCATTAATTCATTCATTCATTAATTAATTCATTCATTCATTCATTTATTCATTCATTCATTCATTCATTCATTCATTCATTCATATAAGCTGGCCACCCTTTTTATTAAGGAGACCCGATTTGATAGGTTTGATTTGCCATTTTACGATAAATAGAGTCATTCACATTTCCTTTGAAAATAATGGTTTATGCGTGAAATTCGTCGCGCGAGTTAAGGATAGCTGCATTTCTAAAATACACAATAAAACACACGACACCATGATCCAAACATTACACAATCATCATGGGTTACTTATCTTCGAAACACTCTACAATCATCATGGGTCAACAATAATCGAAGAACACTTATCTTCGCACACGGCACATTCATGGGTCAACACCAAGGTGACCACCAGATCGGACGCTTATTTATTACACACAGCCCATGACTCTGGCATCGCATAAATATCAGTAATTTACACAAAGACGACGCAATCTTTCATTGAAGCCACCCATCGGCTTAGCCGCAACAAACCTTTTAACTTTAGATAGATAAAGTTTATATTTTTAAAACTTACTTACGATCGGACAACTTAATTGGCGATCCTGTAAGGAGCGTGTTAACCCCTATCGTTATTACACCCTGTGGACCACAGGCTTGAGGACAATCCAGACGAACGCAGATATACATCCCAGGCAAAGGAGAGCCATCATCACACCAAGCCTTGAGAATTCCAAGGAAAATCCGAAGATATCCCCTTCAGACGGACAAGAGGACAATTGGACCGCAGCCGTAAAGGACCTTGATCAACGTACATAGTAGGAAAAATTCGGTAAACACACTAATCATTTCTAGTGAAAGGTGATATGTTCTAAATCAACAACAACGAGCACCTGCATATCAGAAAAAGTCTAAAAATCAATTAAGTTAAACAAAATAAAAACAATCAGAAAACGCCAGGAGAGGTTTGGATCCTAACTTCATCATATCCTAACTTCATCTTAAACTAAAAAGTTCTTAAACTAAAAAACAATTTGCGACAGAAGAAGCGGAAAACGAAAATGGTACAACAATAACAGCAAGAACAAAGTCAACAGCAACCCACGAAGCCAAAGAAAACACGACAAGGTAAGGAAACCCAACAGCAGGAATCACATCAACAACAGCAGTAGGAAACAAATCAATAGCAGGAACGAAATCAGAGGCAGGAACCATCTCAGCAGGTGCCTGTCAAAAAAAAAAGGAGAAAGTACCTCCCATCTACATCTGTTACATGCAGACAAAGGATCTCATAAAATGTGCTGAGTTGACATGCAAAACTTTTAAAATAAATAATTTTACGATTAGTTCAACATCCGATGATTTAGAAGGCTATCGCAAAATTAAATCGGCATTGGGGAGGTCGGAAAGCGAGCATGTGGGGGTTCTTTAAAGCATTCCCAAAGAACCACCCATTTCCTTTAAATCAACCTGCCTTCCCCTTACTCAACAAAGCCATTTCACCTACCTACAATCGAGCAGCGTAAGCTATCCTTCATTATCTTTCACCTCGACAGTAAACCCTCAGCAAGGCATGCATATCAATTAAATTATTCCGTTCATAATACATGAACCATATACCAACCCGATCGGCTCAGCTCGTCAGCAATCATGATTGGTAAACACACGCCAATCTTTCAGCGTGTTCTTGTTCCAATAATCCGTTGGCCGACGATGATCGCCTAAACCGATAGCCGATCATTGAGTTGGACACGACCATAATTGTTGTTCAACGGCCGTATCCCACGATCGGTTTTCCCAAACCAAACACACAGTAACCTCGCAGTGTTTATTTTACCTACCATCCATTGGTCCATAGCCACCCTGGGTAAGTCGTATGCTTGCACATCTGCAAGTCAAATTCCCCATGATCGGTCACCCAAGCGACGAACGATCATCGTTTTTCACATGACCCATGATTGTTATTTAAACAATTGTATCAATGGCCATGCCCTATGATGCATTCTCTAAAACAAACATACAACCACCCATCCTGGTCCCTTGCCTTCGTTGGCGATGTTTCTGTTGACTTAACGTCAACAGCAAAATCTATCCTCCATCGTTCACCATGGCAATACAGCCAGCCTCCGTTCGCGATCATCTATTTAATCAGCCGGGTATTTGGATTTTCTTTTGTGCATCCTTCGCATCGTCTTTATCTGGGCTTCCAGCGAATGGGTTTTCATCCAGACCTGTACGGTCACCACAGGGAAATTCTTCCAAAAAAACCCCAATCGATCGTTCATTGGTCATCACGAAAGAAAAGATCCGATTTGCTCCTCCCACATCGGGGGAAATTCGCCACCAGTTGAGACTGGCCGAAGGATCGAGTCAATGTCTCAGGGAGTCAGAGTTTAACCACCCAACCACGTGTAACTTTACTTCGCCGTAACAGCTGGCTATCTTCGTTCGTGGTGTCTCGTTTTTTGGTATGGCGTTGAATCCAAGAGTTAACCCAGGAAGTATCACTATCGTGCGTGTACTTTTAAATGTGAAAAACACAAAACATTAAATCGTTGGAATAACAGTGTGGACAATTTTATTCATCGCAAGTAATGTAAAGAAATGATCTACAAGTTGTATTATCGAGTGTTGCAATTAGATTACTGTTACCAATTTTAAAGAAAGAAAACCAATGAACGAGAATCCACCCGTCTTTTATTTGTTGCATAATTGTGAAGAGTAGTTTACATCGGTATTCGTCGGGGTTGGTAGAAAACTAGTTTAGGCAACCACATGCATCCAACTCCACAAGTACTACACTGTCTCCATGCACCTCAAAGGAGTTGACCCTTCCTTTACTTCCGAAAAGGTGCTCGAACAACTAAAAAGGTTCGAAAGCGATACTTTGAAATTTGTAGGTTTGAAACCATTTTCTACAGCAAATTCTAGAAATCGCAACCGTAAGTTGCCTTTCTTCATTGTGTCTCTAAGCCCCAATAGTAAAATTGATGGACTCAGATATATTAAATACATTAATCACCAAACAATAAGTTGGGAGAGAATAAAGAAGTCCGACCACGTATTGCAGTATATGCGCTGTCCACGCTTCGGCCATGTCCATCGAATTGCAATATGCGCTTCAAATGCGTTGAATGCGTAAATAATCATATTATTGGGGAATGCCTGTGGGGGTTCTCTATACTACATGGAGAACCAACCCACAATTTCAACCACAATTTCCGCCTTATTTCGATAACTTTTAACGCGTCATATCACCCCTATCCCACCGTTCAGTTGATTCACCTACAAAACATGTTCCCCAAAAGGACGCATAGCTAAACTCGTTATCCTATGCAGATAATGCATAATCGAGTTTCGCCATACGGCAACTCCACCGGAAATCGCATCATGTCGGTTAGCAACGGCATAGTCTGATCAAACGACGCGGTTGCATGATCATGCAACCGTTTGGGAAATTATCAAAGTATTTAATTTAGTTCCCATGATCAGATTTCCCTAGCCAAGTCAGCGTCCTTTCCACTTTCTCCAGACACTTCATTCGCTGGGGATTAATGATTTCTTTTCGCAGGTGAATAGCATCAGCTACATTTTCCTCTCCTTCACAGTTCTGTTATAGCGTTTGGGATTGATAGTGAAGAACGTGTGATTCGAACTGACGCTATGACAGTTAGAATCACAAAAAATTGAACCAATGCGCAACACATCAGGCTACTGGCCGTGCTTAGAATTCGATTATTAAACTCAAGTATATTCCACTGAAGTGAATTGTTATGTTATCGCTATGGTATACGGCTCTGATGTATTTTCTTATTCGATTTTTCGTTCGGTGCTCTTCACTATTTTGCTTGTGAATTGTGTGTGTATCTGTTAGAGACGCTAAACTGTCTTCTCACAGTTCAATGCACTCTGAGATCACCATATTCTCCGAATTAGGTCAATGGATTATCCTCAGAGCTGCAGTGATTCATGCACACACAACCAAAGCCACCCCGAGATCATAGTACTTTGTGTTTCTGTTCTCTCATTCTCCCATGTTCGTCGACTATCGAATTAACCGATGTATTCACCACACCTCGACGGGCGTGGCAATGAGAGAGCAGAAGCGTGATCTCTATTGGTTGTCCTGTGTGCAAAATCAATTTATCCATTTTCATCCCTAATTGGGATAAGTCGCTAGTCATACTTTACCGCGGTTGGTCACGCCGCTGCGCTAGTGTTCAGTTTAATTTGTGGGGTACGAGTTGATGTGCCGAACACGGGCACGAATTATGATTCCACGATTCAAAGTTGTAAAAAAAATATAATTTTATTTTCACAACATAGTACTTATACACTAATTAACAAGTTACTTTTCTATCGTGCTGATGAATCGGGAATGATGCTGCTGGTTCTGTATTCTCTATTTATATGGTAAGTCTTATCTCCTTATTTCGTGGGTGCTGTCCCTGGTAGTTTTCCTATGAAGCCTTTTGTGTCTTATCAACAGTGTTTTTCCTTTGTTCGGGTGGATTTGCATATGATGTTACTGATGAGATCATCGGTTGGTGTTCTTGGGAGTTTTCCTAGGAGATTATGTTATTGTTCTGCTGCGATATTTGAATAAGAGTCATGGCTGTTGGTTATGATTAATAATATGATATTTGAATATGATAGTTAGCCATGTTGGTTATGACTAATATGTTTTTAGACAATGTTGTTAACTATGACTGTTAACTCACGCGATTCACTCATATCCCCATCATATTACGCGAACACTGCTCTTGGCGATGCACTCAGTTGTCCTGCTGCTTGATGCAACTGTTCCCAGGCAAAGATAATAAAACACTTGATCACGATGATTAGACTTTTATTTTTGTATTTGTTTTAATTTATTCTAACACTGTTTGGTGAGGAGACAAAAATATATAACTTGTAATACATTTTGTGTAACGTTTATGTATGGATTAAATCTTTTTAATTTAATGTAGTTTAGCCGAATTAATTTGAAAGGGTACAAGTTAAAGTTCACGTACGCACTCGCGTGCGGACACAGCGGTGGTGGAAAGACGAGTCGTTAAGCGATGTGACCATCCGCGATGATGTTTGAGTAACGACTGATCCCAATTAGGAATGAAATTGGATTTTTAATTTTCGCACTTGACAACCATAAGAGAACACACGTCTGCTCTCTCACTGCCACGTTCGTCGATGTTTGGTGGATAATCGGTTAATTGATAATCGACGAACATGGAAGAATGAGAGAACAGAAACACGATGTATGATGATCTCAGTGTGGATTTGGTTGTGTGTGCATGAATCAATGTACTTTGAGGATAACCCATAGACCCAATTCGGTGAATGTGGTGATCTCAGAGTACATTGATCTGTACAAAGACAGAACTGTGAAGGAGAGGAAAATTAAGCTGGTGCTATTCACCTGCGAAAAGAGAGCATTGATCCCCAGCGAATGAAGGGTCTGGAGAAAGTGGAAAGGACGCTGACTTGGCTAAGGAAATCTGATCATGGGAACTAACTTAAATGCTTTGATAATTTCCTCAGGGGTCGCAAGATTAAGCAACCACGTTGTATGATCAGACTATGTCGTTGCTAACTGACATGGGTTAGCGAAATGGGGTTGCCGTATGGCAAAAAGGTAGCTTTTTTTTTTTTATTAGACTTCTCTCGGGAAAGGCGAACCTATAGCGGCGAGTGGGCGCCCCGAGATGCCATCAAATAACTGTTGCAGTTCTTTTTGAACAGTTGCACGTTGTAACGCTCCGGGAACACTCGCGTGGGAAGGGAGTTCCACAGCTTCCCCGCTCTGTAACGGAACGAGTTCTGATACAGGGATGTTCGCGCCGTCGGGAGATGAACCACAAACGGGTGCGAGCCGTCGGATTGTCTTGTGGAGCGCATATTAACCGAATTGCGTGGATAAATGCCAAGAATCTCCGAAGAACAGCACCCGTGATAATATCTGTAAAATAGACAGAGGTCGGCTACGCGCCTTCGATGTGATAGCGACGGTAGTCCCGACGTCAGCACCGAGTCCCCGATCAGGCGGATCGCTCGTCTTTGTACGCACTCAAGTAGGTCGAGGGTATGTTTAGGAGCCGAGCTCCAAACATGAGGGCAATATTCGAGCGCGGGTCTAATTTGAGATTTATATAGGAGAAGAAGTTGGGCAGGAGTAAAGTATTTCTTGGCTCTAAAAAGATAACTCAGTTTTCCTGAGGCTGATATGCCGATACCCGATACGTGTTTATGCCATGATACATTTCCACAGACCGTGACGCCGAGCAATTTCAAACTTTCCCCAGCCTCGAGGGCCCGGCCACTCATCATCAGCTGTGGAACCGATGATCCAGTTTTCTTTGTGAATGTTGTATACTGGGTCTTCGTTCCGTTGAAGTCGACAAGATTGGCCTTTCCCCACTGGAGGACTTTATCCAGATCCCGATTCAGAGAGTCAATCTGTCTACATCTCAGCTGGTGCGACGTTGATGCACCAATCGGCCGGGAGGAAACAAGCGTACTATCATCCGCAAAACTTTGTTATCACTTTGTTATCCGTTGTCTCCAACAAATCATTTATGTGAAGCAAGAACAAGGTTGGAGCCAAAATAGAACTCTGGGGCACCCCCGAATTAACAGGATACAGATCCGAACACTCGCCGTCCACAACATCCCGGATCGATCGATTCTCGAGGAAGCTCCTCGTCCAGTCGCAAAGCTGGTCGGAAAGTCCATATGAACGAAGTTTGCTCAGCAATGCCCCGTGCCAGACGCGGTCAAAAGGTGTGGAGATATCCAATGCGACCGCCCTTGACTCACCATGCCGTTCAATCGCAGATGTACATATATCGGTTATAAGTGTCAAAAGGTCTCCCGTGGACCGCTTGCCACGGAATCCGTATTGACGATCATTCAGAAGACCGTTGCACTCCAAATACTTAACCAACTCTGTATTGATGACTTTTTCCATTACCTTAGATAAAATAGACAGTAATGCTATCGGACGGTAATTTTGTGGGAGACACTTTTTTCCCGTCTTTGGGATTGGCTGAACTCGAGCGATTTTCCAGCAAACAGGAAAGGTCCCCCGTGCATAAGATAAGCGGAAGAGTCTGCCAAGAACCGGCGATAGTTCTGGAGCACAGTTCTTAAGTACTATTGCTGGTACTCCGTCCGGACCGGTTGCCTTCCGCCTTCCTACAATCCAGTTCACGTAGAAAGCGTTGGATAGTGCGCGGACGAAATCTCACATCCCGCATGGAAGACTGTAAGGGCGAGATCACAGGTGGCTCCAAAAGGCCGGGATCGAGGTTTGAGTTCGCGGAAAATAAATTCGCGAACACATTAGCTTTATCCTTTGGATTCGTGACTAACGTCCCGCTGTCTGTCACCAACGGGGGGAAAGAGGAGGAAGCAAAGTTACTGCTGACAGCCTTTGCCATTGACCAGAAGGAGCGCGAACCAGTTGGGCACCGAAGGAGCTTATTGATCACCCTGTCATTGTGAGCCTTCTTCGCGGTATCAATCGGCTGGTTGCACGCGTTTCTGGTTCTAACAAAATTTGTTCTGTTAACATCGGTGGGATTGGAGCGCCATTGCTTAAAAGCTCTATTTTTTGCCGCTGTAATCAGCTCGCATTTTTTGTCAAACCAAGGTTTATCAGACGAACATCATTTGATGGAATGCGGAATATACATCTCCATCCCCAGGAGAATAATCTCTGATACCGACTCCGAGCAAGCGTTAACATCGGAATTCCCGAAGCACACCTCCGACCATGGAAAGGATGCGAAGAAATCTCGCATATCGTCCCAGTTAGCAGCCCCATACTTCCATACATGGCGAAGCTGCCTAGGCCGGTTATTCGCTTGGTATGCAAGTGCTTGCGCGACAGGTACCAAGCAGTGATCTGAGTTTCCCAGTGGTGCAGAAACCTCTACGGTATAAGTACTCGGTTCGGATGTCAAAAACAGATCCAGGGTGTTCGCATAATCGCCTCGGGCATCCGGTACTCGCGTTGGCTCCCCCACGAGTTGAGTCAAGTTGTGGCTTACAGCAAACATCTCCGCCAGACTCCCAGCCTCGTCGGTTCTGTTAGAATGTAACAACCAGTCGGAATTGTGCACATTAAAATCGCCAAGGACAATAATTTCAGAAGCTGGGTGGTTGATCTGTATCCAGTCGACGGTATATGAAAGATGTTCGAAAAATGTCGCCGGTCGATCGTCATTCGGGGAGCGGTAAAGACAACAAAGAAATTTAACAGAATTCCTCAGCACGACCCTCAACCATATGATGTCCATATTATTGGGTTCCAACGCCTCCATCCTCTGGCAAGCCAGATCAGACCGTGCGAAGACGCAGACTCTGCCCTTAAAACGGAATCTCGAATGTAAGTCGTATCCTGAGCAACGAAGATATGTCGAATCAGTTGACGAATCGACCTGGGTCTCAGTTAGGGCAAGAATATCAGGTTTCGTTGTTTGCAAATATTGGTGGACGGCGTTTACATTAGTATTGGTGAAACCGATGCCCCTGATGTTACAAAATGCCGTCACCAGTCGAGCGTGAGCTAAACTCAATTATGCATTATCAGCATAGGATAATGAGTTTAGCTATGCCTCCGTTTAACATGTTTTACAGGTGGAATAGCTTATAAGGGGAATGGGTAGAAATGACGCGCTGAAAGCGGTCAAAATAAGGTATGGAATTGTGGGTTGGTTCTCCATGTGGTATAGAGAACCCCCACAAATTCTTCGCCGCATAAGAGTCGCTATCCTATCTCCCCCGTGGTCGATCATGCGGTCGCTTTGAAAAAGAATAAAAGAAGAAAATGTATATAATCCAATTTAGAAAAATTAATTATAAGTGCTAAGTTAAGTTAAGAAAAACAGAACAATAAAAACGGAGTACATCGAAGCAACAATTAAGTGTGTTTAAATATTCCCTCCTTCTTGTGAACAATTTTTCGGCGGACAAGTGTTGGGGATTTCAGTGAACCAAGTGTCATACGTTGGCATAATACTTCTCCCCCCACATACCCATTGGGAAAAGAACAGCTCCCGGATAGAAATGAACTATCCTGTGTCCTCTGTAACAGTTCAGGTCACCCTGCTAACTTTAGAGGTTGCGCTAAGTACTAACAACTAAAATCAAAGTTGGAAGCTTATAAGTACGCTTATACTATTTGAATCCATCTAAAGGCAAATCTGTTGGATTTTTAGTGATTTATTTATTTATTTTTCATTATATTTATTTATTCGTGTTTTATTTTATTTATTTCTTTCCTTTATATTTTATTTATTTATTCATTTTTGATTTTATAAACAAATTGACTGTATAGATTTTTTATTTAAATTTTCTTTTCGTCAATTCTTCAATAATTTCCGTAGAACATTACGAAAGACACAGAACTCGAAACTACATTGAATTACAAAAGAGAAGAGATGTTTGTTGTGGTAAAGTGTCCGAAAATGTAGTAGTTTACAGAATGTGGTCCAGGCCAAATCTCATTCAATTCACAGAAGCAATTCATTTCAGAAGAAACCTGAAGAGAGACTGTTTGTTAATTGATTCGGTTATTGATTTAAAAGACAACGATTACAGATTTCTATTTTCGGGGTACATTTGGTACATTTGGCAATTATGTCAATTCTATAACTTCTCTGTAATCTGTGGAGCTCGCTCTGGTTTATTCAGATTGAAACGGAAAAGTGTAAAAAGCCTCTTGAATTCATGACTATAAATTACAATAGCAAACACATTCGCGCTGCCCCAGTCCGCATAGCAGCACAGTAACTCCCAATTTTTGCTAAATGTAAATTTTAGCCTAAACCTAGGATTCGGTACCAGCTGACGAGGCGCAATGGCTCTACCCCAATTTCCAATTCTGCAATGCAACATTTTTGTGAGGACTGCGAGACATCATATCATGCCCCAGTTAAGGTTCTCTGATGAATATAGAATTGTTTCCATCTATTTAGATAGTCAGCATTCAGGGGGTATGCATATTTGAAAAATATTGTGCTGAGCAAAATTTTAAAGGTAACATCAGTTGTATTTAGTGCATTTGTTAGCTTGGTCTGTTGGCAATATTTGCGCTGGAGTCTCGTTAGACGACAAATAAACGTTGAGTATCTCCACCGGGCGGACCAACTGGACAACGTTGCTTGTTTTCATTGTTTTCATTTTTTTTTCTTTGGAAAAACGGAACGATAGACAATGTTCCGGTTTCTGTTCTTTCACAGGTGAAGTATGATTTAAAATTGAGGCCAAAATGTAATTACTGTAAACGAGGTCAAACAACGTCGCGACTCTAATGTAAATGTTGCAAATATTCCCTTGATAGCATGTTTTGATTTTTTTTTTAGTATATGTATCTAGTACAGTAAAATCTTCCTAAAATATGTGTGCATGCAATTGCTTTCTTGTTGGAAATAGAAAGGATAAAAGGAAAAGACAAAGAAGTGTTGTTCAGTAGAAACAAGGACATTTTTTACACAAACTTGAATGGTTCGCCTCTTTGAAAGAGCGAAAGTGCACTTGTCACCATTGCTTGTAATTGGACTGACACGTGAATCTTTCAGATACGGTGTGATTTAAAGTGCATTCAAGGATAAAGGTCGTGAGGACTGGAATAAATGCTTGCTGACAATTAAAAGCTAGTTATGTCCTAAGAAGCTATAATAAGAATGTGCTGCACGCAACGGGGCAGCAGTTGTTTCTGCAATCATGTTAACCGTACATTAGTTACTTCTACAAAGGATTTATTGCGGAGGTTACTGCTGGATTCAAATGACACTTAATTTTTAACGACAGAAACAGGAAGAACGCATCACGCGGCTTTAAAATTAATAGTTAAATAGGAAGCGCTATAACGTGCTTCATTGAAGTTACGAAAGAGAAAAGGTTATGCAGGGATTTAATAATATAGTAATTAGCACATCCTTGTCCTCGGGATGTATTTCGCAAATTTGAAGCAAGAAAAATTGTAATTTGTATTTTTAATGTCACAGTGAAGCAAAATGGAGGGACAAACAGAGGTGTCAAAATGTGTTAAAATTTATACAACACTCTTTTTTGTATAGCACAGGAAGTAAAAAGAGGGTTGTTGAACAATGTCATCCCGTTCCCAGGGAGGCCGACAGAGCGATCTCTGTCTGAATCAGAAATGCTTGCAATAAAATGATTGCGAAAAATTGGAGCAGAATAATTAACAAACTAGTCGAGTGCTCATCTGGTTCACGTCTTTTCTAGAAAATGAATAAGGCCGGTATCAGCAACCTATTTCCCTCCGTTAGTGAGGGGTAGTGGAACATTAGCTGTATTCTAAAAACGGCAATCTTTTCGCGAAGTCGATTTCCGAAAATGTAAACCTAGAGTAGGGGTCCTTAAGAGATCCTTAAGTCTTCTATCCCAATGAAGCTTTATATAATGGAGCCAACAAATTGATCAAAGGACATGTTGCGAGAGCAATGAGTTCATCCAACGATTTAATTTTCGGGGCTTATTACCCAAATATGACGTTTTAGAGAGAGTTCGACGCAATGGATTTGTTCCACCAGATGCAGTTCTGTACCTTGATTTTTTTTTTAGTTTTTATTAGACTTCTCTCAGGAGAGGCGAACCTATAGCGGCGAGTGGGCGCCCCGAGATGCCATCAAATAACTGTTGCAGTTCTTTTTGAACAGTTGCAGGTTGTAATGTTCCGGGAACACTCGCATGGGAAGGAAGTTCCGCAGCTTCCTTGCTCTGTAACGGAACGAGTTCTGATGCAGGGATGTTCGCGCCGTCGGGAGATGAACCGTAAATTAGTGCGATCCGTCGGATTGTCTTGTGGAGCGCATATAACCCGAATTGCGTGGAACAATACCAAGAATCTCCGAAGAACAGTACCCGTGATAATATCTGTAAAACAGATAAAGGTCGGCTACGCGCCTTCGATGTGATAGCGACGGTAGTCCCGACGTCAGCGCCGAGTTCCCGATCAGGCGGATCGCTCGTCTCTGTATGCTCTCAAGTAGGTCGAGGGTATGTTTAGGACCCGAGCTCCCAACATGAGAGCAATATTCGAGCGCGGGTCTAATTTGCGATTTATATAGAAGAAGAAGTTGGGACGGAGTAAAATATTTCTTGGCCCTAAAAAGATAGCTCAGTTTTCCTGAGGCTGACCTGGGGATACTCGATACGTGTTTATGCCATGATACATTCCCACAGACCGTGACGCCGAGAAATTTCAAACTTTCCCCAGCCTCGAGGGCTTGGCCATTCATCATCAGCTGTGGAACCGATGATCCACTTTTCTTTGTGAATGTTGTATATTGTGTCTTCGCTGCATTGAAGTCGACGAGATTGGCCCTTCACCACTGTAGGACCCTATCTAGATCCTGATTCAATCTGTCTACATCTCAGCTGATGCGACGCAGATGCACCAATCGGCCGAACACTCAAAAAGGAGGAAACAAGCGTACTATCATCCGCAAAACTGAACACTTTGTTATCCGTTGTCTCTAACAAGTCATTTATGTGAAGCAAGAACAAGGTTGGAGCCAAAATAGAACCTCGGGGCACCCCCGAATTAACAGGATACAGATCCGAACACTCGCCGTCCACAACAACCCGGATCGATCGATTCTCGAGGAACCTCCTCGTCCAGTCGCAAAGCTGTTGGGAAAGTCCATATGAACGAAGTTTGCTCAGCAACGCCCCGTGCCAGACGCGGTCAAAAGGTGTGGAGATATCCAATGCGACCGCCCTTGACTCACCATGCCGTTCAATCGCAGATGTCCATATATCGGTTATAAGTGTCAAAAGGTCTCCCGTGGACCGCTTGCCACGGAATCCGTATTGACGATCATTCAGACGTCCGTTGCACTCCAAATACTTAACTAACTCTGTATTGATGACTTTTTTCATTACCTTAGATAAAATAGATAGTAATGCTATCGGACGGTAATTTTGTGGGAGTCACTTTTTTCTCGTCTTTGGGTTTGGCTGAACTCGATGATTTTCCAGCAGGCAGGAAAGGTCCTCCGTGCATAAGATAAGCGGAAGAGTCTGCCAAGAACCGGCGATAGTTCTGGAGCACAGTTCTTAAGTACTATTGCCGGTTGCCTTCCTACAATCCAGTTCACGTAGAATGCTTTGAATAGTGCGCGGATGAAATCTCACATCCCGCATGGAAGACCGTACCGGCGCGATCACAGGTGGCTCCAAAAGACCGGGATTGAGGTTTGAATTCGCGGAACATAAATTCGCGAACACATTAGCTTTATCCTTTCAATTCGTTACTAACGTCCCGCTGCCTGTCACCAACGGAGGGAAAGAGTAGGATCTGAAGTTACCGCTGACAGCTTTTGCCATTGACCATTAGGAGCGCGAACCAGCTGGGCACCGAAGGAGTTAATTGGTCACCCTGTCGTTGAGAGCCTTCTTCGCGGCATCAATCAGCTGGTTGCACGCGTTTCTGATTCTAACAAAATTCGTTCTGCTAACATCGGTGGGATTGGAGCGCCATCGCTTAAAAGCTCCATTGTTTGCCGCTGTAATCACCTCGCATTTTTTATCAAACCAAGGTTTATCAGACGGACTTCGTTTGATAGAATGTGAAATATACATCTCCATCCACAGAAGAACAATCTCTGATACCGGCTCCGCGCAAGCGTTAACATCGGAGTTTCCGAAGCACACCTCGGACCATGGAAAGGATGCGAAGAAATCTCGCAAATCGTCCCAGTTAGCAGCCCCATACTTCCATACATGGTGAAGCTGCCTAGGCCGATTATTCACTTGATACGCATATGGCTCCTCGATAGTATAGTGGTTAGTATACCCGCTTGGCACGCGGGAAACCGGGGTTTGATTCCCCGTCGGTGAGCCTGTGGAGAGGAAGTATGTACCTGCATGGGTACTCCGTTCCCTTCCTCCGCCAACATCTGATTACTGTAGTCCATTTCGCCGCCGTAAACTAAACTGTTCGTCGAGAAAAAGGAAGCACACACAATCACTCAGGAAACAAATAAAATGAAACACGGTTTGGTTGTCTGTATAAAGGGTTGGTCTTTTATTTTTAA
This sequence comes from Microdon myrmicae, assembly GCA_963931805.1. Lineage (NCBI taxonomy): Eukaryota > Metazoa > Arthropoda > Insecta > Diptera > Syrphidae > Microdon > Microdon myrmicae. The sequence continues at coordinate 140,775,179 of OZ007498.1, read as the reverse complement.
TGTTAGTTATTGAAAGTTGTGGTGACTTTTAATACGTTCACTTTATGTTAAATTATTTCTATTTGCTAAAAACCCGGTACAAACATTCACGGAACACAGACTCCGGTGCACACCCTATGGGAGATGATAAGAAAGAAAAACTCGATGTGCGCGCACTGAAGGAAGGAAGAAGACTTAGCGATAATCATCTCGTGCAGCGATGATTCGCATTTTTGGGGTGAGTTTATTGTGCCGTGGTAGATATCCTACCACCAGAGAAACGTAAAGTCTCTCTTGGTGGTATGTGTGCGATCGTTCGGATATGTGTGGCTTAAACATGCACGAGGGCAATGGGTAAACGAAGCAGACAGGCGATAAAGACAAAAGAGAGAAATGACCAAATGCGCCGTTGGTAATGAGGGTCATTGTTTACGCGATGCCTCGTCGCTATTATCGACGTTGGGAGAAAAAAGGTGCTAAAAGCAAATTGGATGTTTATGGCATCTCTGGCTGCAGTAGAAACCGGGTTCATGTTTGCATTCGGAAATGCTGGAGAATTTGGTTTCAGCGTCTATTGCACTAATTATATGCAGCTGCTTGGATTGTTTATTGATGAGAAAAAAAAGGTCGCCAGCCAATGTGTATGAAAAGGTACATGACGCGGCTGGGAAAATAGACGGCGCAATATTTATGGTCCCTGTCGTGACGGTTACATTGAACGCAATCCGAATCATTTTGTTTACAGGAATTTGTCTGGTACCGAATTGGTTTAGAATACCAGATAAGCAAAGAAAGAAATCTTACGGAAAATTGCATGCGAAGGGATGCATGAAAAGGTAAGTTTTCTTTATAGGGATTTTAAGATTATAGGTGGTGATCTATATAATGCGTGAAGCATTTACAGGTACTAATACTGTTGCATTAGCGAACTTAAGGAAGTTGGGTAGTAGTTATGGGGGTTTTTTCAGGTAATTGTACCGTGGGGTTTGGCGGGATCGCCACAAGCCTCTGACGCAAAAGTAATGACCTTGCCCGGAAAAAAACAAATCATTATGGAAGATTTAACAAGCCTCAGGATTTGCTAAATAAAGCCAAGACCGGTACCCGATTGTAGTGCGGATGTTGCAAGTGCTTACGCGACAGATACCAAGCAGTGATCTGAGTTTCCCAACGGCGCAGAAACTTCTACGGTATAAATACTCGGTTCGGATGTCAAAAACAGATACAGGGTGTTCGCATAATCGCCTCGGGCATCCGGCACCCGCGTTGGCTCCCCCACGAGTTGAGTCAAGTTGTGGCTTAAAGCAAACATCTCCGCCAGCCTCCCAATCTCGTCGGTTCTGTTAGAATGTAACAACCAGCCGGAATTGTGAACATTAAAATCGCCAAGGACAACAATTTCAGAAGCTGGGTGGTTGATCTCATTCAAGACGAATACGGAATCCGTTGGTTTTCCACTTGCGTCGATCGACCGGAGACAAGAGGATAGATTATGGGCTGAAGTCGGACACACAGATGAAGAGTGTCTGCGGTGCAGTAGGGCGATATCTCACGGAGATCAAAGAAACGTTAAGAAACAACGCCAACAGTTCTGGCAACTAAAAACCTGTCAGTCGAGAAGAGCATAGCAAATGACATCTCAAACCAATGGCAAACTTACATAGATTTAGCTTTTCTTAGGTTAGGGTAGTGTTAGGCAAGGTTTAAAAATTATATTAAAAAAAAAAAGGTTAGTGAAATAAGTTAATTAGGCGAAAACAAAATACAAAGTTTTCTTTTTGTTCTAAATTTTCATTGTTTGACAAATTATTAATGACGATTGCAATAAATATAAGAGAAATAAAGCCGAAAGGCAATAATACATGACAAGATTAGCTTAGAGTGTCCGCAGAGGACCAGTAAGATAGAATATAATTTAAATAAGCTAGAATTTAAGCATTTTTTGTCTAGCAAGTAAGATAAATATAAGAAAAAGAACAAAGTAAAAGTGTATAATAAGTAAAATAAAAAAAAAATAGAAGGATCGTCTGCTGCTGGGACAAACATCCGACCAAGAACCCAGAACGGAGGGCTTACTCGACCAACAGGTAAACACTGTAAAGTATTACTGTCCTTTTTGCGTGAATCTGTTGATGCCACCGGTTGTTATTTCCTCGGATGGTCCCGTTCACAACACATTTATGGTCGGTTTTTCGTTTGACTTTTAGTGTCACACAATAAAGTTCAAAACAAATTAAAAACTTTTACTCAGTTCGTGTCGGCAGTGCATTGTTAATACCATTAAAATCCTAACTTCAACAAGGCAACATGACAGGACGGAATGCCAGCTACAGACTTTAAATATTGCGGCCTAAAGCTGGCACCCGTTAAATTCCGCATATTTTATGCATAGAAAACCTCTTCTTACTAATGGATAACAGCTCGCATGCAACCAATGCAATGAAACATATCATATAAAAAATGTCCCATCAGTAATCTTAATGTCTATTTTACCCAAGGTAATGGACAAAGCTATCACATCCAAATTACTAAAATTTTGAAATCCAACAGATTCCTAAATGTATGAAAAATTAGATAATCCCAAAAACACTCAGTAAAAGAAAGTATTCTCAGCAATCTATGAGGATAAAATGCTTGGTGCTGGAAATTAAAGAAATTAATCGAGAATCGAATGGGCGGCGAAATTAAAAGATTAATACTATAAAATGGACTCCAGATGTCACTAATTATCTTCTCGTTCCTCAATTAAAAAAAAATGTGTTAGGGAAATTTTATTGGTACTTGATAAACAGTCACCGGCAGGCCCCCAGGGGGATCGTTTTGAAACAATCATTGAGGAGTTGGATACCTTCAATGAAGGTAGTCATTGTACATTTAAAGCAAGCAGTAATTCAGCAGTTATAATTGGATATTTTCAGCAATAGTAATTCAACGGTCATAATTGCACATTTAAAGCAGGTAGCAATTTAACAGTGATAATTAAATATTTAAAACGGTGGTAATTTAAGGGTTATTATGTAATAGAAAATTTAATGCAAGTACCAGTTCGAAGGTAAAGCACGAAAACAAATTATGTTATGAAACAAGAGGATTATTGAAAAAGTGAAAAAATAATATTTAAATAAATTTAAACCGGAATCGCTTCCTATAGATGCAACCGTTGACTTTCTATGGTCTGTCGGCTGGTAATTGATTTATGAAAAGTTGCTCTGAAGCTGTAGTACGAAATATTAATTGATGGCAGTTTCAGTGCATGAGTCAAGAATGTATAAATCCGGAAAAGTCAATATTATGTTCTGTTTTAAAATTGGTAAAAATTCTACCGAAACGTTTGTATTGCTGAAAAAAACTGATGGTGATAATACTTCATTCAATGATTCCAGGAAAACAGGCAAGATGCGTATGAAGATAAACGTACAGACCCACCCATATGATGTAATTATCGAGGAAAACATCGATAAAGTACATGACCAATCCCTTCAGATTTCTAATTGCTCGAATGGCAATGTATACTGAACTTCTTTGATTTTGATTTGAAGTGCGCATTTATTTTAATTCAAAACAAATTATATATATATATTTTTTTTTTTTTTTTTTTTTATTTTCTTTTGATATCCTTAGTTTCTAAATTAAATGCTAGACAAAAAATGCTTAAATTCTAGCTTAATTATCTTATATTATAACTTACTGGTCCTACGTAGACGCTCTAAGCTAAACATTACATAACTACCACATTTCACTACAAACTGTTTACCCATTATCGTATCCTAGATAATGTACAATAAATATTCGGGCATACCCAGATTTGAGATCTTATATGTACGTGATACTGTATCGTGTTGCGATCTAAGACCAAACTGGTTGTGCAGAATGATGGAATTTTCGTCACACCAGTTTATCAATGCTTTATTTATAATTTTCTCGAATACCTTGCTGATGTTTGGAAGCAAGCTAATCGAGCGAAGATTGGCAGGATTGCTGCTATTCTTGCGCTTTTTAGGGATGGGATGGATTACTTTTGGCGCAAGACTAATGACCTTTCCCAGAAAAAATAAATCATTATGGAAAATTTAACAAGCCTCAGGACTTGCTAAATAAGGCCAAGACCGGTTCCCGGTTGTAGTGCCGATGATGATGATGATGATGATGGATTACTTTAGTTTCCCAACGGTTTGGTTAATATGCATTATTTATAGCGTTGTTAAACAAAATATTACACCTTCACTGCTTCAAGGGGCAAGTGTTTTAGAACAATGTTTAGAATGCCATCTATTCCAGAAGATTTCTTGTTCTTAATGGATCTGAGGATGTCTGTGCGTGCATCCCTGTGCACAAATATACCTGTGTTTAGATTTCTAAACGAGGAATACGCTTTATTGTTTTTCTTAAAAGTAGTGAAACTTCTGTTTCCGCGACGCCAATTATTAATCTCATTGGGTACCGAAATTTGGTTTTGGAGGCCTTGGTTTCGCCCCCGCTTCGTAGAAACCTTGACGTGGTGCGGGGGCTTAAATTACAGTAAATTACTTAAGCTATACTTACAAAAGCATAAGTTTCCAGTAGAGACACCCATGCCAGGCATGCTAGCGAGGAGTAACACACAAAGATCTACCACCCCTAATCCAGGGTGTTACGCGTCACCGTGCCCATTACTTGGTTTGCAGTGAGGAGTATACCGGCTATATTATAACGGCGCCTCTCTGATATGGCGCACTATTTGAAACCCCGACTCGTGAGATCAAAAATGAATAATCAATATACAAAAAACAATCCCGCAAAAAAAAAAACGGTAGGCGTAGGTGTGATGAGCCGACACTACCATAAGGGAACAAATCATCAAGAAAACACCGACTCGGCAAACCGAAGACGTAGGGTAAAACGGAAAAAGCGGGATATTCGCATCGGTACGTGAAGTGTTCGAATGTTATATAAACCAGGCGCGATACAGATGGTCGTAGAGAACGCGAAACAATATAAAATGGTAACACACATCAAGTAATCGAAACCAACGGATTCACACTGGCGTGTGGAGGTACCGACGCACATAACCTCGGAGCCAGTTTCGTCATAAGCAAGAAGATTACGCCGATTGTCGGTACTAAAAGTACAGGGCCCATGGTAGAATTATGTATTTATAAACGTACACGCCCCAACAGAATCTACCGACGACGAAACGAAGGACACGTTCTACGAGACCCTAGAGAAAGTATTTGATGGGATCACATCATTCGATGTTAAAATCCTTCTCGGGGACCTCAATGCGAAAATTGGAAAGGAAGATATCTTTCAACCAACTATTGGCAAAAAAGCCAACACGACGTTTCAAATGATAAAGGAATTCGAATTATTACGTTCGCAGAATCAAAAGTTCTGGTAGTGAAAAGCACGATATTCAAGCACAAACAAATTCATAAAGTCACATGGATATCACCCGACAGCGTAACGCGTAACCAAATAGACCACCTCCTCATAGACAAAAGATATCACTCGAACATCCTGGACGTAAGATAATATAGAGGAGCAGATTGCGACTCCGATCATCTTCTAGTGATGGACAAAATTAGGAATCGGCTCGCAACAAGTCACGGGAGACGACGAAAAAGTTCGAGACTGATAAACTAAAAGACCTGCGCAAAAGGGCTGAATATCATGACGAACTAACGAATAGATTTAGCATCCTAGAGGATGGGAGTAGTGGGAGGAAAAGGAAACCAATAATATGGACACTAAATGGGTATCGATCAGAAGCGTAATCAAACAAACAACCCAAAAGGTATTAGGATTTAAGAAAATAATTTAGTCCAAACCTTGGTTTAACGATAAGTGCCGGGCGAAGATCGAACAACCTAAACGCCTCAGAGTAATCCATTTAGAAAGATAGGATGAAGCCAACGCAGAAAGATACGCGACGATTCGGAAAGAGACAACGAGACTTTTTAAACGCAAACAACGCGAATGGGCAAATCCTAGCAAATGCCAGAGCAAAGACTATCAGAGGTATATATGCCGGCATAAATTTAATTAGAAATGGCTACCGAGGAAGAGCCAAAATAATTCGAGACGCAAACGGCTGTCTGACCACAGAAACAAACAATATCGTTCCAAGATGGAAGCAGTACTTTGAAAACCTGCTCAATGTGCGCACCCATCAACCACAAATAAACGCACCAGACGTACATACAGCCGAGCTTCAGATCCCAGAGCCCTCTTTCAACGAAGTTGTAGAGCCAATAAATCGACGGAAAAACAACAAGGCTCCCGGAGTCGATTGCATACCGGCAGAGCTTATGAAGCTTGGAGGAGAGGCACCGGCTTGAAAGATCCACCAACTCATCAAAACAGTATGGGATAAGGAAGTCACTCCGGAAGAATGGAAAACCTCAATAGTCATCCCCATTTTCAAAAAAGACGACAGATCTGACTGCGAAAACTACAGGGGAATATCATTGCTCCCAATCACATACAAAATACCAACAAATGTCACACAAGCTCGCATATCCGGATGACATCACCATTTTGGGCGATAATCTAGAAACTGTAAGTAAAAACAGTGAAACTATCATGCAAGCGGCAGAAGGGGGAGACCTATATATAAATGATATAAAAGAAAATATATATTTATTGCACAATCAGGTGGACCTCGTGGAACATACGGAATAAATGGCAGGGGCAAGTTATTTGAAAAAATTAAAGAGTTTAAATATCTGGGAACAGTACTGACAGCCAGTAATGAAATGTCGAAGGAAATTAACAAAAGACTGCATTCCGGAAACCTTACTTGACACACAGTCAGTAAACTGCTGAAAAAAGCTGCTAACACATAATATAAAGCTCCGTTTTTAGAGAACCATAATCATGCAGATTATTCTATACGGATGCGTAACATACAGCCCCAGAAAATAGGAAGAAAACAAATTCCGCGTATTTGAGAATAAAGTTTTATGGAGTATCTTTGGCGGCAAATATGACGAAGAGGCAGGACAATGGAGGAAACTCTGTAGGAGCGAAGTCGTGGCACCGACATGGGCGCTGGGTTCCACTTCGTTCTCACAAAAAAACAAGTTCCGCCGCGGCCTGTAAACGAACGATCACCAGGGAAAACCATACAGAAATTAAAACACACTGCCACAGATTTAAATGGTTATTTCATTTTAATTTATTGTATATTGTTTGATGACGGTCACATAAATACACAACTTGAAAAATGATTTAATGTAACTTTAAGTTTAAATGTTATTTGACAGGGAAAACACCGAATGCATTTCATGGTTACCGAACGCGACTCTCGACTCACGCGATTATCGCTCCCCTGTGCGCACGAGGGTAGCGATGGAGACACGACCCGCTCAGGTCGAAGGATGGAATGAGACTCAGCGACTGTCATCTCATGCAGAGATGATTTCGCTAAGGAAAAAAGGAAGAGAGAGAACAACTTTTCTCTTAAGGGTGTGACCACTAAAAAAATGCGATCTTTTTGGTGCAGTGGTATATTTGCGCGGTCGAACAGATTCAATGTTGTTGCACGTGTTCGAAAACAGTGGAACGACGAAACAGGCAGGCGGCAAGGACAAAAGGGAAAAATGACCAAATGCGTCGTTGGTAATGCGGGTCATTGTTTACACGATCGCCTCGTCGCTATTTTCGACGTTGGGAGAAAAAGGTGCTAAAAGCAAATTAGATGTTTATGGCATCTCTAACTGCAGTAGAAACCGGGTTCATATTTGCATTAGGAAATGCTGGAGAATTTGGTTTCAGCGTCTATTGCGCTAATTATATGCAGCTGCTTGGGTTGTCTATTGATAAGACAAACAAAAAAGGTTGCCAGGCAATGGTATGAAAAGGTACAGGACGCGGCTGGGAAAATAGACGGCGCAGAATTTATGGTCTCTGTCATGAGGTTACAAATGTATGTAAATCTAATTATTTATTTACCGGAATTCCTCTAAGGAAATTTGACTGGCGACGTAGATGCCGAAATTGATTGGAAATTTCTGGTAAGTTAATAAAGAAATCTTAAGGAGCAATGGTATGCGAAGAGAATGCATGAAGGTAAGTTTTCTTTACATGGACTTAAAGATCATAGATTCGATCTCTTAAATGCGTGCAGCATTTTTAGGTACTAATACTGTTGCATTAGCAAACTAAAGGGAGTAGGGTAGTAGTTATGGGGGTAAGTGGACCGTAGGGTTTGGCGGAACCGCTACAACTCCACTTCCACGAATTGGAATAGCTACAGTGCAAATCTACAATAGTGAGAGTAATCAAGTCGCGAAGATTAAGATGGGTCGGACACGTGGCGCGAATGGTCAACGATAGGACTGTGGGAAAAATTCTTGATGGACCAATGGGAAAGGGACCGGTAGGACGGCCCCGACGGAGATGGGAGGAGAATGTTAGGCTTGACCTTAAGGAAATCGGATCAGACGATCAAGCCTGGAAGGAGAGTGCAAAGGACAGGGAACAATGGCGTAGCCGAGTCGATGAGGTCATGAACTTCCGGGTTCTTATAGGCCAATAAATAGTAAACTAGTAGTACATTATAGGCCTCTGGTTTCGAGGTCGCAATTAGAATGAACAGATTCGTTCACTCTGTATACTGCTTCGAAACAGGCAGCAACAGAGTTTCCTTTGTCTTGTGGATCTTCTACCAATATTAACTTTTCGTTGGAGTTTATATGTTCCACGGTAAATCCTGCGTTCAGCAATGCTTGACAATTTTCCGGAAACCGCGGGTCACGCAGATATGGAAAGTCATAATCTTTCCTTCTAAATACTTTATTTATTTGTGGGGACATATTCGGTCCACTGGCTTCAATGGCTTGAATTTTGTTGTTCAATTTTTTTCATTTTTCCAACATTTTTTATTTACGTTTTTTTCTTAGATTCTAAATTATAGGCTAGACAAAAAATGCTTAAATTATAGCTTCATTATCTTATATTATAACCTACTGGTCCTACGCAGATGCTATTGTACAATTTTCCTTTCGACGACAGAACATTGTTTTTTTTTTTTTTTTAGTTATGTTTATTTTAATAACAAAGAAAAACTTTAAAAAACCTACTTTGGTTTTTAAACTTAAAATTAACTTACATCTATATATATACAATTTTTTGTTTGTTTTTGGTAATTGCTTAAAAACCCAATTTAATATAAGTTAAATCGTATTCTACCCTAATCCTAGGGAAGCTAAATCGGTATAAGCTGGTTGATATTGGAGTTGCTTTACCGACTTTGGTACATAGGTCTTTATTTGCCAATCAACCACCAAAACTGTTGTTGTTGCTTAATAATGTCCTCCCGGTCTCTATGGGAAATAGCTTTATTAAATCGTAGCACAATCGCCTGTCTACGGAAGATATACCTACATGATAAATCAGCGGAACTCCGGATTCATCCGGTTTTAGTCCGTTTTCACGTTTTTCGAGGGTTTGTGTTCAGAGGAATTAAATTAAGGGGGTAGGCACAGTAGACCGAGCCGGATGGGACCCGATGAATGAATATTATTTCAGCCAGGACCCTGCGCTCCTCAAGGGTTCTGAGGTTGACTATTTTGGGGCGATTTATGTAAGGGGGGAGGAGTAAGGTCCTATCCTAGCCCTCGGAGAGTGAACCGAAGGAAGCGACGTTGAATACTTTCGATTCTACAGATATGCATCTTGTGATAAAGGGACCGTACCTGGATGGCATATCCAAGCAGGGGACGGACGAGAATAACCTGAAGGGATCGAGTAACGTAAGGGTCGGAGAATTCCTTAAACCATCGTTCATGAATCCCAGGGTACAATTGGCTTTCCGGATCGTCTCATCAATGTGAGAGGGGAAGTTAAGCTCCCTGTCGCAAAGGATCCCAAGATCTCGAATAGATAGGACAATGGTCAGGAGTTGGTTATGAAGAGTATAAGAACGTGAAGATGAGTGTATACGATTATGGGAAAAGGTTATAGATTGGTATTTGGCGATGTTAAGTATAAAGGAATTTTTGTCACACCAAGGCAAGAAGCTGTCAATGTCAGATTGCAGCAGTGCAGAATCAAGTTGTGACTCGATGATCTTGTATATCTTGGTGTAATCAGCGTATAGGGACAAGCTGCAATTCTTAATGACCTTATCGATGTTATTAGTGGGCAGTATAAATAGGAGAGGACCCAGATGGCTACCTTGGGGGACCCCAGAAGCGGCAAGGAAGGGGTTGGATATCATGGACCTGAACCAAACGGAATAAAGTCGATGTTAACAGTATGTATAATATCATCATCATCATCGGCACTACAACCGGAATCCGGTCTTGGCCTTATTTAGCTAGTCTCGAGACTTGTTAAATTTTCCATAATAATTTATTTTTACGGGCAAAGTTATTAGCCTTGCGCCGACGTGTATAATATAATACCTCGTAATTGTTTCAAAAAAAAAAGGAGAGTAAAACGTACTTTGTTTTCAATTGAGTTCATATATCTGGATTATATATATACACTATACAAATAGTTGTAAATAAGGCGACCAAAAATAAATAAATGTGTTTAATAACAATTTGTTCAAACACCCAATAAACTGAAAACCAGAAATTCGAAAAGGCGAATGGCTTTGTAATACCGAAGGAAAAGCAATTAAATAGGTGAGCATCACACAGGATATACTTATACTTAACGCATTAGCAACTTTCTCCTGTTTATGAATATGGCTCGGAATTTAATAACTTTATTTATATTTACAAATGCATCCACATCAAAGTAATCCCGGTCCAATACTATAGTAATACCGTTCTTGCTAGCCTCCGAAAAACTTTTTAAAGTCGATTTCCAGAATCAACTTTAAAGTATGGATTGATTCGACTTTCATCTCCTTAAATGTGTTTAAAAAGGTAGGTTCGGAATAGACTTTTGAGTTTAGGAAATAGCCAAAAGTCACTTCATGTGAATATGGTGGTTATTGAATGGTACTAGTTGAACTTTTAGCAAAAACTGCTCTTTAAAAAAAAATCTGTGTTTTTGGAACCAATCAAGTTTTGACCCGTTTTAGGCGCAGAAAATCTTTTACAACGGTGTGTGCTGATCCAACTGAAATGCCAATTTCATCGTTAATGTGTCTTCCGTTCTCGACGATTTTTGAACACCAAATCTTTGACTTTCTTGACGTGTTATGCATCATTTGATGTTAATTGTCATCTCAAATATGGTTCATCAACGAGTTCTCGACCCTCTTTGAACAATTTATGACCATCATATGCTTATATCGGGTTTTCCAATAGAAACTTGACAACTTTGAATTTAATTTGTGAACGCACCCTTTCACTAATCATCAGACTGTCACTGTCAATTTATTCAGTAAACTCAAAATTTTTATCGTGGTTAAATACACAAACGAAGAACGTCTGCAAATTATAAAAATTTACTACCGAAAAAAAGTTGTCAAATCCCTATTGGAAAACCCTATATTTTCAACAAAATCTGATTACTGAAGGCTTTCTGCAACATTTTCAATGTTTCTGCAGCTGAAATTTCACTATATGCCGCATTTTGAATACAAATTCTTTGTTTAATAAATTTAAACATTGTAAAAATTGCCAAATTCATTTTGTTGCTCTCAGCATAACTATTTTACAAATGAAAATAATGACATGAAATTTGACACAGTTCTCTGTCACAGTGGCCCCAAGTTAGATAAAAATAAAATAAAAATTGTATCCACTCACACAATTTCGATCAGAGACACAATCAAACAAACAACCCAAGAAGTATTAGGATTTAAGAAAACAATTAAGTACAAACCTTGGTTTGACGATGAGTGCAGGGCAAAGAACGAAGAACGTAAACGCCTCAGAATGATCCACTTAGAAGTATATGTTGAAGTCAACGCAGTAAGATACCCGACAATTCGGAAAGAAACAACTAGACTTTTCAAACGCAAAAAACGCGAATGGGAGAAGACTCGGATCGAAAAAATCATAGAAAATGCCAGAGCAAAGAACAGCAGAGGTATGTATGCCGGCATAAATTCAATTAGAAATGGCTACCAAGGGAGAGCCAAAATAATCCGAGACACAAACGGCTGTCTGGTGACAGAAACAAAAAATATCATGACAAGATGGAAGCAGTACTTTGAAAAGCTGCTTAACGTGCGCACCCATCAACCACAAATAAACGCACCAGACGTACATACCGCTGAGCCCCAGATCCCAGGGCCCTCTTTCGACGAAGTTGTAGACGCGATAAATCGACTGAAAAACAAGGCTCCCGGAGTCGATTGCATACCGGCAGAGCTTGTGAAGCATGGAGGAGGGGCAACCGCTCGAAAGATCCACCAACTGGTTAAAATAATATGGGACAAGGAAGTCATTCCGGAAGCATGGAAAACCTCAATAGTCATCCCCATTTTCAAAAAAGGTGACAGATCTGACTGCGAAAATTACAGAGTAATATCATTGCTCCCAATCACATACAAAATATTAACAAATGTCATACTGGCAAGAATCACTCCGTACGCAGAAGAAATATTGAGAGACTACCAATGCGGATTCCGTCGGAACCGGTCAACAAGCGACCAGACGTTCACAACACAACAACACAGGCAACTGCTGGAAAAGAAGTGGGGATACGGAGAGACGGTTCACCAACTGTTCGTGGACTTCAAAAAAGCTTACTACTCAGTCACAAGGCAAAGACTCTACCATATTGTGGTTGAGCTGGGGATCCCGAAAAAATATTACCCCCTCATTCAAATCTGCATGAACGAAAACAAAGGGCGAGTTAGAATAGAAAATCACCTCTCAGAACCATTTGAAATCCGGGACGGACTAACACAAGGGGATGGCCTCCCACCGTGCCTTTTTAACCTTGTCCTCGAGTATGTTATCAGAAAGGTACAAGACGACGACATGGCCGTATCATCCCTGAACGGGGTCACACAAGTGCTCGCATATGTGGTTGACATCGCCGTTCTGGGCGATAGTCTCGAAACTATAAGTAAAAACTGTGAAATCATCATGCGACCGGCAGAAGAGGTGGGCCTAGAAATAAATGAAGACAAAACAAAATACATGATTACGACGAGAGCAGGTGGACCTCAGAGAACACATATAAACGTCAGAGGTAAGATATTTGAAAAAGTCAAAGAATTTAAATATCTGGGAACGATACTGACGACCAGAAACGAAACGTCAAAGTAAATTAACAAAAGACTACATTCCGGCAACGCTAGTTGGCATGCAGCCAGTAAACTATTAAAATCCAAACTGCTATCACGTAATATAAAGCTCCGTGTCTATAGAACCATAATCATGCCGATTGTTCTATACGGATGCGAAACATGGGCTCTCACAAAACAAGAAGAGAACAAATTCCGCGTATTCGAGAATAAAGTTTTAAGGGGTATATTTGGCGGTAAATATGACGAGGAGTCAGGACAATGGAGGAAACTCCACAACCACGAATTGGAAGAGCTATACCGCAAACCTACAATAGTGAGAGTGATCAAGTCCCGAAGATTAAGATGGGCCGGACACGTACCGCGAATGGGCGATGATAGGACCGTGCATAGAATTCTTGACGGTAAACTAACGGGGAAGAGGCCGATAGGACGGCCGCGACGGAGATGGGAGGACAATGTTAGATTGGACCTCGAGGAGATCGGATCGGATGATCGAACGTGGAAGGAGAGCGCACAGGACAGGGAGCAATGGCGGAGCCGAGTCGGTAGGGTCATGAACTTCCGGGTTCCTATAGGCCAGTAAATAATAAAATAATAAATAAAAAAAATCCACTCACACAATTTAGATTAAAAATTCCGGGTCATATTTGCACACGGTAGTATATCGTTGCATTCTGGAGCAAAGTACACTGCAACTTTAGTAACTTTTGATATGAGTGTCATAGTGCCTTCTACATCACCTTGTTTATAATAAGAAATGTCTGCACACCCCCCAATACCCAATACTAAGAGTCCGTTATCACAGAGATTTAAATTCTCTAAAAGCAATTTGATTTCAAGCTTTTATGTAGCTAATGCATAATTTCCCCCTTTGCATTTACTGATTCAATATTTCAAACAATGAATGATATGTTGGCTGCGCACGAAATTCACAGAACCAATATCTTCAAATCAAAATTTGAGTTAAAAAATATTTACAAATATTTATTTGTATAAAATGAACTTTCACAAAAACAAAATCTTCTCATTGAAAATAATAAATTAAATTTACCATAAGCATTCATAAGAGTGCGTGTGGCTGCGGTGATATATTTTTATTAATAATCTTATATATAAATATAAATAAAAATATATATACAAAATTCGCACAGAATAATAAATGCTACTTACCTCAGCTCCTCTGAATTTTCGGACTTGATCATTTGTAGCTAGATAGACAAATAAGACGGGAAGTAATGCAATTGCAATAAATACCACCAAGTATCGCCTTATGGCGCAGCAATGTGTCCTGCTCGGCCTCATTTAGTTGTAACGAATTTATCAGAGCTCAGCAATTGCATTGCCCTCAGCAGTTCGATGTAGTTTTGTGATCACGATTGTGAGTAAAACAAGAATCAACTTTTTATATGTTGAAACCGTTCAACATTGATGATATTAAATCTCACAAAAAATAATAATAAATGAATTGTCCAAACGAATTGTTACACGTTGGCGGGAGTTTATTTCGAAACACTTATTAAAAACAGACAGTATTTTAAATGCTTGTTGTTAATTTTGGAAAAAGTCCATGAAAAAAGAAAAACACTCTTCAGACCTCTTCAGATATTCGATATTCATCCACACTTTCAAATGCTTATAAAATCGTTGACTTCCGTGTTTGGAAGATCTATTTCGTAACACCTGATTCGGATGAGTACTCTGTTAACACTGCTCATATAATGTTAGATTTTCGATTATATACAGATACGACGGCAAAAAAGGTTTCTTATCATCTGACAAACGGTTCGCGAAACAACTGACTATCTGATTACAACTTATTCCGATTAGATGCGGTAAAAACTTTGAAATACGACTACAATACAGTGTTGACTTATGGATAATATCTCGATTAAATATTATGTTTTTCTTTTAGCTATTTATTGATTTATTTTTATTTTATAATCACAGAATGAAATCACTATCAGCACATATAACTGCGGATGTATCACATACCACTGCACACCTTGGCTAGTGGAAATCACTGAATCATATATAGAAGGACATCAGTTGCAGGCCGACCAACGAGTGGGTTGGTATGGCAACATAATCAATGAATATCCTGAAATACGGAAAAACGGATACTTGCACATATCCACACAAACACATTTCCTAGTTAGTTAGTCCTTAGCTATATAGCAGGAAGGACTTTCTTGAGTCTTTGTGCCCATGGCAATCAATGCACTTTGCACCAATCACTACCCTTACCGCATTCATTTCTAAATGTTTGATTGTTTTCCCTTTTTTTACGTAATGACGCGACGGTTCTTTTTTTTGTTTATATTATTTTACATAATGAACCCTTCTTGTGTGTGTTGTACGTTTAAAAAAAAACAATTAGATCAATAGAAAATATTCGCAGCACAGGGAACAGAAAATTAAAAAACAAAATAATTGAATGCGGAGAATACACGCACACACTTCTGAAGAAACAAGTCGGATATAAACTGAGAGCCAAATTTTCAAATGCGACTAGTTGTGGCTATGAGAAGTTTATTTTGGTTTTCCACCATTTCGCTTCCGTCAGAATACAATGCCAAACAACAAAAAGCATACGTTAAACTAAACCAGAGTAAAAGCTCTTAGGTGAGCAATTTTCTTTCGGCTTTATTCGGAGTCACGTTGTTTTGAACAAGAACAGTGGCGAAGTGTGTTTGAATTTCATTGTCACATTCTTTTCAGTTCGTATGCCTTAGAGCAGCTTGCATTCGCTCTAAATGCGTATGCTGATGGTAGTTACTCTTTACTTTAAAACGTTTACAATATTATTTAACAAAAACACAGCTGGTTTATTGTGTTTAGTTATTTTGTACTTTCATTTTGAACTCTTATTTTGCTTCCATTACCAGCTCCTGTCAGCTGTTCATGTAGTCATAATCCATCCATATTATTATTACATGTTTGCACTTTACTTTAAATTTCAACGATTTGTTTAATTAATTTACTTCTGTGAAAGGTCATCGTGACTGTTTCTATAACATTCAAGCATCTTAACCATTATACAGCCCTGTGAGTAGGGCCTTAGAATATGCTCACTGCTAGGCCGCCTTGTCGTCAGAGGCGACTAAAGGCCGAGTGGTAGGTAGGGTCCGACCACCCTGCCGCCCGGTAAAACACAACCCCATCAAACTATTGGTTCCGTGAAATGGTCAGGAGTATTCCCTGGCCATCTTTCTGAGTTTGGCTGACGGACCGGTTCGAGAAAAGGCTGGTTTAGCTGGTAGTCGGTCCCAAGGTGAGATACCACCCCGTCAGGCTGTACATTCCGCGATATCGTCAAGAGAAACTTCGACTATATTTCGGATGTATGGCTGACGGCCCGGGCTTACAAGGAGATACGTCATGATGGTACCTTCTGAGATAAGGAATACCGGAGATAAACTAGTTTCCCATTCGGATCTCCGGGGGGACTATGTCAGGGAAGACATCATGCAGATATTATGATAAATAACCGAACTTTAAGAAATTCGTCATCGCAAAATCGAGCTCGTTCTCGAGGCTGTGTCGACGTTCGACTGATAACGGCATTTTGTATCATCAGGGGCATCGGTTCCACCAATACGAATTTAAACGCCGTCGACCAATATTTGCAAACAGCGAAACCTGATATCCTTGTGGCGGCTCTGCAAAACCCCACTGACTACTTACCCGGAGAACCCCCATAACAACAACCCAACTCCCATAGTTTTCTGCTAATGCAATCGCATTAGCACCTATAAATGCTTCACGCATCAAGTTTATCAAATGTATTTATCTAAAATCTCCTGAAAGAGAATGTGGCGGTTCAGAAAAAACCTCCATAACCACAACCCAGTTTGCACCAGCTTTCGCTAATGCAATTCGCATTAGCATCTTAAATGCTTCACGCATCAAACAGATCCAATTATTATAACCCAAAAGTACCTGCAAAAGAATTCTTACCTTTTCAAGCATTCCTTCGCTTACAAATCCCCTGTAAGAGTTCTTACTTTCCTTATCATAAATTATCCTGAAAAGAAAAACCCCGGTTCACCTATCATGTAACCATTCCTGCCAGGAATAATTATCATTGCGTCGCCTATTCCCAGTTTTATTCATGAGTACAATAAATTTCTTTACGTATGTATACATTGGCTGGCGTCCTTTTCTCCCAGCAATAAAATTCCCTGACTCGCACAATGTGCAAACCAAAGCAAATACGCATCTCGCGTCTTAAACCTATTAGCACCATGTGCATCGGCATTGCGGCTATCATAACAGCTGCAATGCATAGCATAGACAATTCATATCGTTTAGGTACCCGAATCACATTTTCTATATAATGAGCGGCTGTTATTTATCTAGCCGACCCTCATTACCGAACTATGCATTAGGTCATATTTCCCTTGTCCTTTGATTCGCCGAATCTTGTCCCTTACGAACTAGATGCATAAACAAATACAAGGCCATTAGCATCCGACGAGACGCGATTCGTTTGTTTCAACAAACACACATCTCTGGGATGCCCAATATGCCCCGTCCTTGAGTTTCAGGTTTATTCCTATGGCCTTGTGTATGAAAAATATGTGATCTTCACTCACACATGCCACCATGATCACGATGAGCGAGTGAGCTCTGAACGAGCAAGATATCGTTGAGTCATTATTCAATCTTCAGAGCGGTCGGGTCGCTCGCCATCCACCGTACCGGCGCAGGTACAGTGGATTAAAACGTTTGTGCCGCAGTTCGTGTGTGGAATGTCTAAGAATCTATTAAAATCAGCCAACACTAGTAATAAGTATAAGTAAGGATCATTAATAATAATAAAGGTTTAAGCATAAATAGCATCGCCGGAGTGTTTTTCTTTCTGTGTTGTGTCCGCTCGGTCGCGAAGGTCAACCATCGTTTTAATCCCCCTTGCGTTATGAGCAGTGTTCGCACGAACAATTTATGATGGAGGAGGAAGTGAACCTAGTGTCCGTGTTAGGCACATTACTTCCTCCCCACAAGAATTCTTACCTTCATGCATTAATTCGCATTTTAAATTCCCTACAAGAATTCCATATATCTTATCGGATCGTAAATCCAAATCCCAATCTTAACATAAGTATTTTCCCTAGCAGAATTCCTACAAAGAAACAATTCGGTTCACACATAATGTAACCACATTTCTAGGGATAATAAACACTGCGCCGCCTATTCCCAGCCTTACCATGTGTACGATAAATTCCTTTACATATACATAGGCTGGCGACCTTTACCCAAGGGACCAAAGCAAATATACGCATCTTGCGTCTTAAGGGATAAACCCAATTCTATAGCATAAGCAAATGCAAATAGGAATTGCGTACTTACCCTTGGCTGCGATGCCATAAACACCAATCATCAGTGAATACGCCTAAACCAATTAGCACCATGTCCACGATGCATTGCGGTCTATCAATACAGCTGCAATGCACGTCATAGACAATGATCTACGCGATCTCTTTTTCTTCCAATACTTCTGGATCCACTGCTCGTGGCCTCGAGGCATGAGCAAACCGAAATCCGTTAGTAACCAATGAGATACGACTGGTTTACTTAGCCGGACTCACATCTCATCGATGCACATTATTCCCTTTCTTTGTTTTCAGATTCGTTCTCATGGCTTAGTCCCATGAAAGAACCAATGTTCACACATACATGTGTACCGCTACGATCTTCTCTACGAGATGCGGTTACCTACCCCCAAAGAGAGACTTTACGTTTCTCTTGGGATAGGAAATGCACCCCTCAGTTAAGAGAGCCAGTACCACTGGCCGAATTTCCCTTGCCAGCGAATTGCTATCGCTGAGTCGCAATTCAATCTTCAAAGCGGTCGGGTCGCTCGCCATCCACCGTACGGACGCCGGTACGGTGGGTTCTCTGGGAGTCACTTTTTCCTTCACCTCCGCGGTCGTGAGCCTTAAGCTGAGCAAAATTAAATTAGAGTAAACGTCATACACTTAAGTTAATCAACATACTGTGTATCAGATAAGTAAACCAAAATTCATATCGAAACTTTCTTCCGCTAGTGTTCATCGGCAGAGTGTAAAGTCTGGAAGTGAATAGTTAAAACATATGTTCTAACTCTAATACCATTCAAATCAAATGTTCAAAAGAATAATACGCAATAGATAATAAACGATAAAAGCAAAGTGAACCAGTGTGTTTTATTTCTCTCGACCGGCATCTGTGTGTCTTGCTATCATTTTTGGATATTCCTCTTTATGGTGAACAGTTTGCTGCGGCGGAACAATCGTTAAATTATGACAGCGAAAGTTTTAGCGGCGATGGGAGAGGGAGTGAACCTGAGCCGTACGCCGGCACCTGAACATCCTTCCCACCTCCTTTACCCTAACTGAGACCCAGGTCGATTCGTCAACTGATTCGACATCTCTTGGTTGCTCAGGATACGACTTACATTTGAGATTCCGTTTTAAGGGTGGGGTCTGCGTCTTCGCAGGGTCCGATCTAGTTTGCCAGAGGATGGAGGCGTTGGAACCCAATAACATGGACATCATGCGGTTGAGGTTCGTGCAGAGGCATTCTGTTAAATTTCTTTGTTGTCTTTACCGCTCCCCGAATGAAGATCGACTAGCGACATTTTTCGAACATCTTTCACGTACCGTCGACTAGACACAGGTCAACCACCCGGCTTTTGAAATTGTCGTTCTTGGCGATTTTAATGTACACAATTCCGGCTGGTTGATGCTTTCTAACAGAAACCACGAGGCTGGGAGGCCGGCTGAGATGTTTGTTGTTACCCACAGTTTGACTCGACTCGTGGAGGAACCTACGCGAGTGTCGGATACCCGTAGCGATTATGCGAACACCCTCTATCTGTTTTTGACATCCGAGCCGAGCATTTACCATATACCGTGGAGGTAGTTCAGCCACTGGGAAACTCAGATCACTGCCTTGTATCGGTCACGCAATCACTTGCATTTCAACCGCATAACCGACCTAGGCAGCTTCGCCATATATGGAGGTATGGGGCTACAAAGTGGGACGATTTGCGAGATTTATTTGCATCCTTTCCGTGATCGGAGGTGTGATTTGGAAACTCCGATGTTAACGCTTGCGCGAAGTCCGTCACAGAGAGTATTCTTCTAGGGATGGATTACATTCCTCATTCAATCAAACGAAGTTCATCTGATAAACCTTGTTTTGATAAAAAATGCGAGCAGATTACAGCGGCAAAAAATATAGCTTTTAAACAACGGCCAAATGGCTAATCCCACCGAGGTTAAGAGAAATTTTCTTAAAATCAGAAACGCGTGCAACCAGGCAATCGATACCGTAAAGAATGCTTACAACGACGGAGTGTCTAATAAACTCCTTGAGAGCGCAACTGGTTCGCGTCCCTTCTAGTCAGTGGCAATGGCTGTCAGCAATAGCTTCACTTCCTCCGTTAGTGACGGGTAGCGGGACGTTAGTCACAAATTCAAAGGATAAAGCTGATGTGTTCGCGAATTTATTTTCAATTCAAACCTCGATGCTGGTCTTTTGGAGCCACCTGTGATCGCGCCGGTACGATTTTCGTTATGGGATATGAAGTAACGCCCACGTACTATTCAACGCATTCTGCGTGGACTGGACTGTAGGAAGGTAACCGGCCCGGACGAAATACGGGCAATAGTCTCTAAGAACAGTGCTCCAGAACTATGGCCGGTTCTTGGCTAACCCTTTCACTTATCTTATGCACGGAGAACCTTCCTACCTGCTGGAAAATCGCCCGAGTTCAGCCGATCCCAAAGACAGGAAAAATGTGTCTCCCACAAAATTACCGTCCGATAGTGTGGCGGTTCTACGAACCACACAATCCACTATTGGTCGAGATGTCGTCGTTCCGCCAAGGAACATACTCACCTATAGGTAAATTACACTTGTCCACAGACACGTGTCCGTAAAAGTCCTCCACCATACCTGAAACGAAGGTAACATACATCGTGGAGGCAACTACCCCACGTGTCCACAGACACGTGGGTCACAAGTCCGATCAATCGTCCTACGCCTGCACGGCGATCGAAGGACACAACAAACGGACAAACATTGCCTTTCCAAGGACATTTAACGCATCGTCCTAAATTCCTAAAAATAATTATATACATCATACAGGCATCGTAAATTCGAAAACCTGATCGGCGCCCCTGTTAGCCAGCGTTACTTGCAAACGTGCAAATATAATCCTTGCCGCCAGCTAAGATACGGGACACAATTACCATTGTATTCCGAAATCCCTTATAGCACCATTGTCCTAATTGCGTTGCAGGCTATTAAGCAGCTACACAATGATCCTATGATGCCCCTTTGTTCCTTCCTCTTTTCTCAGTCCCCTTTGACATAACCTTCGCTGCAGGAGAAAACATTAGATCTATTAGCACACGTGCTAATAGATCAACCAGAGAGAACATTCGAGATTCAGGATCCGCGAACGCAACCGTCGCGATAATCAGCCATCGAGTAGCATTCACGGAGGTCAGATCCTCCATTCCCACGAGAGTCGTTCGTGTGTCGTCGCAGTCGAAATACAGATTCCTAACGAGGAAGTTAAGAGAAAAGCGAACCAACCACCGAAGGTTGCGTGTCGGCATAATTACGTGTTATATTATACTTTTTATATAAGAGTACCTTTTGGAAAATCGCCACGCGCGTTCCAGTGTAGTGAATCCTGGATTACCAACAATAAAATAAAGAAAAATATAAACAAACCCTTTCGCTGTGTTTTTATTAAAGTGCCGTTTCGCTCCGTTGTGCATTCGTGTGAACAGTGTTCGGCGGAACACTTCACCGTCATAATCAAACATTCGACAAAAGTAAAAAAAATATCCGCCAAAATAGCATTACTGTCTATGTTGTCTAAGGTGATGGAAAAGGTCATCAATGCCGAGTTAATTAAGTATTTCGAGTGCAACGGACTTATGAATGATCGTCAATACGGATTTCGTGGCGGGCGGTCCACGGGACACATTTTAACCCTTATAATCGATATATGAACATCTGCCATTGACGGGCACGCTGAGTCAAAGGCGGTCACATTGGATATCTCCACACCTTTTGACCGCGTCTGGCACGAGGCACTGTTGAGCAAACTTCGTTCATATGGACTTTCCCAGCGATCACAGTTGATGATAAATGGCCAGGACCTCGAATCTGGGTAAACCGTGAAATTGCCCGATGTCACGGTCTATGGGAGAGTATCGTGGCATAATCAAGTGGCGAACATCGCCAGATCCGCCTCAGAAAAACGGAGCTATCTATTTAGAGTCAAGAAATATTTAAATGCGGCCCAACTTCTTCTCCTATCATCATCATCATCATCGGCACTACAACCGGGATCCGGTCTTGGCCTTATTTAACAAATCTCTCCACCGGTCCCGATTTCGAGCCGATGTCATCCAGTTTAGCACTCCCAGGCTCTGGGCGTCCTGGTCTACGCCATCCCTCCATCGCAGACAAGGTCTGCCGCGCTGTCTCCTTCCATACATCTTGCCACAAAGGACTTTCCGGGCAGGGTCCTCTTCGCTCATTCGAGCTAGGTGTCCCGCCCACCGGAGTCTACCGAGCTTGATTTTTCTTACAATATGAGCTTCAAGGTAGATTGCGTACAACTCATGGTTGTAGCATCTCCGGAATCGTCCTCCCTCACATACGGGGCCAACAATTCTCCTTAAGACCTTTCTCTCGAACGCGGCCAAGAGTTCAGAGTGCTTTTTATTAAGCACCCAGGTCTCGGATCCATACATGAGTACTGGTAAGACCATGGTCTTGTACAGTAGTAGCTTGGATGTTCTGGATAAATTTCGGGATTTAAAGAGCCTTGATAGACCATAGTAGGCTTTGTTGGATTTAATCAGCCGTTCGCGTATTTCTTCTTCCATATTGTTATCGGCTGATACTATTGACCCAAGGTAGTTAAAGGATTGCACTACTTCAAATTCGTGCTCCACTACCCTGATAGTTTGACCAACGTTAGGTCTTCTCTTCGCAGAAGTTGCCACCATGTACTTGGTTTTTCCCTCATTAATGCGCAGTCCCAGTTTTTGTGCCGCCTGCTCGATCTGGGTGAAGGATTCCTGTACCGCCGATTCGGTTCTACCGATGATGTCGATGTCATCTGCGTAGGCAAGTATCTGGCTGGACTTGGTGACAATAGTCCCTCTTGTTGTAACGCCAGAGTCACGGATTGCTTTCTCCAACGCCAGGTTGAAGAGGAGGCAGGCCAAACCGTCCCCTTGTCGGAGTCCATTATAGATGTTTATTGGTTTGGACAGCAATCCCGCTACTTTTACTTGACTAGTTACGTTGGTCATGGTCAACCTACAAAGTCGTATCAATTTATTGAATGTCGTAGGCGGCCTTGAAGTCTATAAATAGATGATATAGTGGAATCTTAAATTCCAGACATTTTTCCATCGCCTGCCTAAGGGTGAATATCTGATCAATTGCTGATTTGCCTGGGATGAAGCCACACTGATATTGACCAATGATGGCTTTAGCGTATGGGGATATCCGGTCTTGTAGGATAGTGGAGAGTATCTTATAGGCGGTACTCAGCAATGTTATACCCCTATAGTTGCTGCACAGTGTGATATCTCCCTTCTTATGTATGGGGCAAATTATACCACGACGCCAATCTTCCGGCATCTCCTCTTGCTCCCATACGTGCACCACGATCTCGTGAATTGCGTGATGTAACGCTGTCCCTCCTTGTTTGATCAGCTCAGCTGGTATGCCATCAGCTCCAGGGGCTTTATTTGATTTTAGCTGTCTAATGGCTTTTAGTGTTTCCTCAATGCTTGGTGGCGGCAGCATTTGGTCCTGGTCTTGCATTGGTGGAGCCTCCAATTCTTCTGTGAGCTGACCATTTAGCAATTCATTAAAGTGCACTTCCCATCGCTCCAGAATGCCTTCAGGATCGGTGATCAGATTACCCTCTTTATCCTTGCAGTAAGTGCAGCGTGGTGTGTACCGCGTCATACTGCGGATTATTTGGTAGAACTTCCACGCCTGGTGCGGACCTCGCTCTCTACTTTTCTCTATTTCACAGACAAGATTTTCTTCCCAGGCACTTTTCTTTTGTCTGTGAAGTCTTTTTTCAGTTCTTCTGAGCTCTTTGTATTTCTCCTCGCGTACCCGCGTCCTATGAGACTGCTGCATTGCCCGGTATGCAGCATTCTTACGTTCAGTCGCTAGTTTGCACTCATCATCAAACCAGTCGTTCCGATCTCTACGACTACTGCCTAAGATGGAGTTGGCAGTACTAATGACTGTATTCTTAAGGCGTGTCCATTTCTCTTCTACGCCCGGCATTCTGGCCCCAGGACTTACTCTCCCTCCGTCGAGCTCTTCGAGGGCGAGTCTTAACGCATGACCAAAGGTGTTGCTGGTGTTCTCATTGCGTAAGGCAGCCGTGTTGATTCGAACCTGATCCGTGGATGCAATACGTCTCCGTAAGGCAATCCGCGCTCGGAAAACTGTACCAACAAGATAGTGATCCGAGTCGACGTTGGCACCTCGGTACGTTCGTACCGTCATCAGGCTTGAAGAGTGGCGGCGATCTATCAACACGTGGTCAATTTGGTTGCGAGTGGCTCCATCAGGTGATACCCAGGTGGCTTTGTGGATATCTTTACGCGGAAACCTGGTACTCGCAACGACCAAGTTTTTCGATGCTGCCAGTTCGATGACTCGTAGTCCATTGTCATTAGTGTTCTCATGCAAACTATGGGAACCTGCGTAGTGCCTGAAAACCGGCTCCCGACCTATTTTCGCATTCAAATCCCCAAGAACGATTTTCACATCGTATCTTGGGCAGGCATTGAGGGCCCGTTCGACGTTCTCATAGTATTCTTCTTTTTCGTCGTCAGGGGACTCCTCTGTAGGTCCGTGAACGTTTATGAGGCTTATGTTTTTAAATTTGCCTCGCACGCGAAGAGTGCATAGCCTTTCATTTATTGCATTAAAGCCGATGATGGCAGGCTTCAGTTTTTGGCTGACTAGAAAGCCTACCCCGAGCACATGGTGTTTTGCGTGACAGCTGTAATAAATGTCATACTCTTTTCTTTGAAAAACACCACTCCCCGCCCATCTTATTTCTTGTAATGCTGTTATGTCAGCCTTATATTCGGACAGGGCATCGGCTAGTTGCTGTGCAGCTCGAGCTCTGTATAGTGAGCGTATGTTCCATGAAAAAATCCTTAAATCGTTTAGCCGTTTTCGTTTCCGTGGTCGTCGTCGTGTATCCGGTCCATATCCGAGGCTTGTTAAATTTGCCATAATAATTTATTTTTACGGGCCTGGTTATTAGCCTTGCGCCAACCTTTCTCAGGATGTCGCTGCATGCATTGGTTCACTACTTGGCGGGTGTCAAAGTAGCTATCCAGGGGTGTCACGTGGAGACTGCATGTCAACTTGGATTGAACAGGGACAAGGATCGTCCTGGCCTTCGCCGGGTTGAAGGCAATCAGAGACTTTGCCCTGTATGTTCGCACCCATCCCCCCTTCTTCTCCTATATAAATCTCAAATTAGACCCGCGCTCGAAAATTACTCTCATGTTTGGAGCAACTGTGAAAAACTGGAAGCGGAGAGCGAGTGAAGAAGAAGAACAAAAGAAACCGTGTTTGACGGTTCTTGTGTCGTCAAAAAAGAGCGAACAAAGGAAACTGTGTTTGACGGTTTCGTTTTTCCAAAAAAATGGAAAAAGACGGTAGAGAGTTGTGTAAGAACCTTGTTTGTGAGCCCACAGAAAATATTTGTATCGCGAAGTTTTGTGGACCTAGTATTTTAAATCGATGAAAGGAAGGCGAAAAGGAGAAAACCAAGAAAGGTAAAGTGAAGTGGAAGCGCTAGTAAATTTAATGAATTCAAATAATCATCCAACCGATTGCTGTTAACATATTGAAGAAGAAATAAAGTGAATAAATCAAATGGAAATTATGGTTTTATATTTGGTGCAACCAGTCGACAATCATGTGCAACAGGCATCTGAAAACTAAGGAAACCAGAGCAAGGCAGGGAGTTAGGCTGGAACACTGCCCACAGGCAAAACTGAAAGGAGAGAACATATATATATAGATAAGGAAAACTTCGGCTGAGACTAATCTGATTTATATCAAGTGCCTCGGTAGCACCCAGCGTCCTTCGTCACACGACACCTGGACCAACGGCAGACCTCCATCGTTGACATCACAGCCGCCATCGCAAGGGATATGTGGGGGTTCTTTAACATATTTCCAAAGAACCACTCATTCCCTTTAAATTAACCTGTCTTCCACTAACCATTCAAAGTCATTTTACTTACCTGCAAATGTGCAGCGTAAGCTACCTGCAACATCTTCCACCTGAAAACAAAGCCTTGGCGTTCATATCATTAAATTTCTTTGATTCATAATACATGAACCAATTCATATCCTCTATCGGCTCAGCTCGTCACCAATAAACGATAAACACACGCTGGCCAGCGTATTGTGGACACAGCTGCAGCCGATATTCTTCCTACGGTCCATAATTGAACCATTCCTCCTATATCCTTTAGTCCCCAACAGTTGCGACCAATTCCCTATCATCGGCTATCAACTGATCATGGGATTTGGGCATGAATATGATCGTTGTTTAGGCAATCATACCCACGTTCATGCTATATGATGACCCTTCTGAAAATCAAAGTAAACACGCAGTACCTCACTGTGTTTGTTTTCCTTACCAACGCTGGTCCATGGTACCCCTGGGTGGCAAATTCCTCACCACCATATCCATGTACCAGCATATTAATCCAAATAGATAACCATCCAGCCTGACCCTTTGCCACCGTCGGCGAGATTTCTGTTGACTTAATGTCAACAAAATATCTTCCCTCCTTGTGCACCACAGCCATACGGCTAGATCAAACAAGCGCATCTAGTGCACGTCCCTCGGAATAACGTTTCTATTTACAGAACACACAGAAACCTATTTCTTCCTTCTGTGATCTTCGCTATGGCTTATCTCAACGATGCCTGCAGCCCCTACTACCAGTTGCTTTGTTTGTACAGTTGCAGGATCGATCTTTGCCTTGGCTTCCAGCGAATGGATTTTCTTCCTGACCGTATGGTCACCACAGGGAAATTCTTCCAAAAAAAAACCCCAATCGATCGTTCATTGGTCATCTGCAAAGAAACGATCCGATTCGGCTCCTCCCATATCGGTGGAAATTCACCACTGCAGCTAGGGAATGTTGAGTGCAACCGCCACCAGGGGAGTCGAGTTTTACTATTCAAGGCGGTCGGGTGTCAACCACGAGTCAGTGCGTTAGGAATAATAATTCGTGTCCTTTTGAAGTCACAAGCGATTAGACAGAAGTAGAAGAATAAGTAATACTGATTCGTAATATTGGCTATAAAGTAAGTTCATGTGTTGTTCTCTTCTAAATCCGAAAGTATAAACATCTCTGCGGTTCCAAATACCTCCAAACCGCGTAAGCAATACAAACTCTGCGTCAAGGATTGAAAAGCGGCTTATCCGAATACAAATACCAATGATTGTAAATGTTATGCTAAGTGGAATGTTATTATACGGAAACAATAAAATCATATTGATCAATGAGTTGCGTTTTGTTACTGTTATTTGTTGTATGCAGTTCCAGAGAAAGGATTGTCTAGTGTGTTGACAGGTGAAGACCGCCAAATCGTGACAAGTAAGTAAATAGTGCACCTCCCACGCAGCAAATTGGACTTGGCATCCGGGAGGCAAACATCAATCACGTGGGTGAAGAACAAATCCCATCAGGATCCGCTATACGAAGGCATACGTGTTTGCAATTTGTGGAATTCCCTTGTGAAAGGATATAAAATATATAAATAGAGGACAGAAAAGTAAGAGTGCCTGGAAACGTGTGAC
This sequence comes from Microdon myrmicae, assembly GCA_963931805.1. Taxonomy (NCBI): domain Eukaryota; kingdom Metazoa; phylum Arthropoda; class Insecta; order Diptera; family Syrphidae; genus Microdon; species Microdon myrmicae. The sequence goes on along the minus strand of OZ007498.1, from coordinate 140,747,163 downwards.
AAGTGTACTCATCCCATTTAGTGGAGTTGGCGATTTGGAAGTGAACATTAACAGTCCGCGAACTTGTTGGGAACCTTAGTGAACCCATGCACCTGTCGGCACATAACTAAGCGATAATAACCACAGATACCCGGAAAGAGAGAGAATAAAAATAATTCATCGCCTCAGGTAGGATACCATTGCGAGGCCTCAAGATCGTGAGTACCCTTTGTTGGTTAAATCCATTAAAATAGAAACAAGAAATTTCACAACAATATACTACTGTATTACCAATTATTTCATAACTATATACTAGCGTGAACATAAAATTATTAAAAGCCATTAAAATAGAAACAAGAAATTCCACGACAATATACTACTGTATTACAAAATTATTTCATAACTACTATATATACTAACGTGAACACAAAAATATATCACAAAGTTTTTAGTGCGCGTTATTTTTCAAACATGATTTCTAAAGATATAAGCAAATGGAAAATATAGAAATACAGTCGATTTTTTTAAATAATGTTTCGTATCAGTTCCTTAAATTGCAAAATTATATAAAACCAAGCTGTAGCTCTTCTTGTACCACATACTGTAGACTAAAAAATTACAAGCATCCGTGAATAACTCCGAAAAGTTTTTGGTTGATTGAGAATCCCGCTAGTGTTGATGGCTGTAGCCACATGCTCGTTTATAAACAGAGAGCAAGCTCAGAGCTTTTCCATCCGAACACGAGACTTTTCAACCTAACAGTAACTAGCTCCGGTGTGTCTACAAGTTTTCAAGTGCACTCATTGTGCATACATTTCCAGCGACGTAACGGCGAATAATTATCCGAACACGAGGTTGCTATTGAGAGAGATATGCAAATAGGGGAATGCTGACGATAGGGGTTGATTCAACACGCTACGAGGAAATTCAGGGGTGACAATTATTGTTTTGTTTACACTTGATAATGATTGCGTGTAAATTCCTGGGGGGTAAACAAATCTTCGATTTTTGAACGATTGTTGAGCGGAATATTTCGATAACAACTAAACTACACAGGTCTTTAACTTCATTTTACTTAGAATGGTTTCTATCTTCATGGTGGTCTTATGTTTCTGCACTAATGGTCTTATGTTTCTGCCAGAAACTATATGCTCATAATATGCTGTAACGCTTCTCAGACCTTGGAGGTCGCAGAACTTAATCTCAAGTCTTAATTGCTTACCAAATTAGGTTAACGTTGTTGTTTTAGTTTGCATTGCAATCAGATACCCCACATCTCATTGATAATAATAAAGATAAGATAAAAACGTCACATTGTCGTGCGGCTTCGAAGATAGGAAGGCATTCTTAACACCGAATAGACACGCATACAATGCGTTTTCAATCAAATTTGTCGCATTGTATTAGTCATCGTTAAAAAAAACTTCTAGACTAGAAACATGCCTCGTAAAACATTCATTCATTTTTAAAACATTTTTTATTTTCTTTTTATATTCTTAGTTTCTAAATTAAAGGCTAGACAAAAAATGCTTAAATTCTAGCTTAATTATCTTATATAATAGCTTACTAGTCCTTCGCAGACGCTCTAAGCTAAACATTACTTAACATTTGCATAATTTGCCTTTCGGCGACAGAACTTTGTGGCAGTACTTATAATTATTTGAAAGACAAAGAAAAATTTGAAAAACTTTCACTTTTTTTTGTTTTTTTTTTCTTAAAATTTAACTTACTTAACTTATTATTATTATTATTATTATTATTTATTGGCCTGTAGGAACCCGGAAGTTCATGACCTCACCGACTCGGTTTCGCCATCGTTCCCTGTCCTGGGCACTCTCCTTCCACGCTTGGCCATCCGATCCGATCTCCTCAAGGATCGGCCGTCCTACCGGTCTCTTTCCCTTTGCTCTACCGTCAAGAATTCTATGGACGGTCCTATCGTTTCCCATTCACGCCACGTGTCCGGCTCATCTTAATCTTCACGACTTGATTACTCTCAGTATTGTAGGTTTACGATTTAGCTCTTCCAATTCGTGGTTATAGAGTTTCCTCCATTGTCCTGCCTCCTCGTCATATTGACCTCCAAAGATGCCCCTCAAAACTTTATTCTCGAATACGCGGAATTTGTTTTCTTCCCGTTTTGTGAGAGCCCATGTTTCGCATCCATATAGAACAATCGGCGTGATTATGGTTCTATAGACACGAAGCTTTATGTTACGTGGTAGCATTCTGGATTTCAGCAGTTTACTGACTGTGTGCCAACTAACCTTTCCGGAATGCAGTCTTTTGTTAATTTCCTTCGACATTTCGTTAGTGGCCGCCAGTATCGTTCCCAGATATTTAAATTCTTTGACTTTTTCAAATATCTTACCTCTGACGTTTATATGTGTTCTCTGAGGTCCACCTGCTCTCGTCGTAATCATGTATTTCGTTTTGTTTTCGTTTATTTCTAGGCCCACCTCTTCTGCTGCTTGCATGATGATTTCACAGTTTTTACTTATAGTTTCGAGATTATCGCCCAGAACGACGATGCCATCCGCATACGCGAGCACTTGTGTGACCCCGTTCAGGTATGATCCGGCCGTGTCGTCGTCTTGTACCTTTCTGATAACATACTCGAGGACAAGGTTAAAAAGGCATGGTGGGAGGCCATCCCCTTGTGTTAGTCCGTCCCGGATTTCAAATGGTTCTGAGAGGTGGTTTTCTATTCTAACTCGCCCTTTGTTTTCGTTCATGCAGATTTGAATGAGGGGGGCATATTTTTTCGGGATCCCCAGCTCAACCACAATATGGTAGAGTCTTTGCCTTGTGTCTGAGTAGTAAGCTTTTTTGAAGTCCACGAACAGTTGGTGAACCGTCTCTCCGTATCCCCACTTCTTTTCCAGCAGTTGCCTGTGTTGTTGTGTTGTGAACATCTGGTCGCTTGTTGACCGGTTCCGACTGAATCCGCATTGGTAGTCTCCCAATATTTCTTCTGCGTACGGTGTGATTCTTGCCAGTATGACATTTGTTAATATTTTGTATGTGATTGGGAGCAATGATATTACTCTGTAATTTTCGCAGTCAGATCTGTCGCCTTTTTTGAAAATGGGGATGACTTTGCGGTTTTCCATTCTTCCGGAATGACTTCTTTGTCCCATATTATTTTAACCAGTTGGTGGATCTTTCGAGCGGTTGCCCCTCCTCTATGCTCACAAGCTCTGCCGGTATGCAATCGATTCCGGGGGCCTTGCTGTTTTTCAGTCGATTTATCGCGTCTACAACTTCGTCGAAAGAGGGCTCTGGGATCTGGGGCTCGGCTGTATGTACGTCTGGTGCGTTTATTTGTGGTTGATGGGTGCACACATTGAGCAGGTTTTCAAAGTACTGCTTCCATCTTGTATCGATATTTTTTGTTTCTGCCACCAGACATCCGTTTGTGTCTCGGATTATTTTGGCTCTCCCTCGGTAGCCATTTCTAATTGAATTTATGCCGGCATACATACCTCTGCTGTTCTTTGCTCTGGCATTTTCTATGATTTTTTCGATCCGAGTCTTCTTCCATTCGCGTTTTTTGCGTTTGAAAAGTCTAGTTGTTTCTTTCCGAATTGTCGCATATCTTACTGCGTTGACTTCATCATATGCTTCTAAGTGGATCATTCTGAGGCGTTTACGTTCTTCGATCTTTGCCCTGCACTCATCGTCAAACCAAGGTTTGGACTTAATTTTTTTCTTAAAACCTAATACCTTTTGGGCTGATAGTTTGATTGTATCTCAGATCGATGTCCATTTAGTGTCCACACTATTAGCTTCCTCTTCCTCACAGCTCCCATTCTCTAGAATGCTAAATCTATTCGTTAGTTCGTCTTGATATTCAGCCCTTTTGCGTAGGTCTTTCAGTTTATCAGTGTCGAACTTTTTGCTTGTCTCCCGTGACTGCCCATGTGGGATTGCTGCGCGGCGACTGCTGATTTTGCCCATCACTAGAAGATGATCGGAGTCGCAATTATTTATGAATTTCCTTGTGCTTGAACATCGTGCTTTTTACTACCAGATCATTTGACGCTGCGAACGTGATAATTCGAATTCCATTATCATTTGAAACGTCGTGTAGACTTTCTTTACCTATAGTTGGTTGGAAGATATCTTCCTTTCCAATTTTCGCATTGAGGTCCCCGAGGAGGATTTTAACATCGAATGATGAAATACATCCTCTAGGGTCTCGTAGAACGTGTCCTTCGTTTCTTCGTCCGCAGATTCTGTTGGGGCGTGTACGTTTATAAATACATAATTGTACCATCGGCTCTGTATTTTTAGCACAGGCATTCGGTCATTAATAAATTTCACATCTTTTACATGGGGCGTAATCTTCTTGCTTATGATGAAGCCGGTTTTGAGGTTATGTGTATCGGTACCTCCACACACCAGTGTAAATCCGTTGGTTTCGATTACTTGATGTGGGAGTCGGCCTCTCTGACACCGGGTCGAATCAGAGCAGTAAGCAGACCTTACCACATCAAAGAGGGGCTCTGATATGGCGGACCATTTGAAACCCCAGAGTGATCCAACGAAATGAATGATCAATACACAAAAAACAATCTCACAAAAAACCCGATAGGCGTAGGTGTGATGAGCCAACACTACCATAAAGGAACAAATCATCAGGAAAACACCGACTCGGCAAAAAGAAAAAAGAAAGAACTTACTTAACTTACCTATTTTTTTTTTTTTAATTTTTATTTAAAAGCACTTAACTTAACTTAACTTAAATCGTATACTACCCTAATTCTAGAAAAGCTAAGTCTATGTAAGCTAGCTGATGATAGTGTGATTCTATACCGACTTTGGTATCCAGGTCTTTATATGCCATTCAATCACCAGAACTGTTGACGCTGTCTAATACTATCGCCCCGGCCGCCCTACTGAAGCACAGGAGCTCTTCTTCGGTGCGCGTTACTTCCCGGTCGTAGCACAATCGCCCGTCTACAGATGATCTTGTAATGAAAATCTTTTACCACTTTAAACACCACCCACACTTGCCACACCTTTAAAATAAAACACTCTTTGTTTTTTGTAATTAAAAATATCTTTACTGTTAGGTTTATTAATAACACACACACTTATTATTCTTATCGCATGTAATTAAAAAGTATCTTTGTAAGGTTTATTAATAACACACACTTATTATTCTTATTGTATTGTTTGGGACTCTTACTCACTTTAGTTCAAAATGCCTCCATCGCTCACACCGCGCACCACATCAAGACCGTTTTGGTCAAACTTCTAAGACCAACTCCATTGTCTCACCGTCTCCGTCGTAATTCCCTTTCCTTATCTTTCCCGGCTTGGGATCAAACGAGGAAACACAAAGGAAAAATCAACAGAGGATCGTGCTAATGCACATTTATAATCCTCTATGTTGTTAGGTGCTAAACGAATGTGCAATTCGTTTTATGGTGTCTGTTGTTTGTTTTAGCGGAATCGACAAGGATCTTTTCCGTGGGAAATCGATACAAAGGGGAATATTTGCCTTTTGTTTGTTTTAACTTAATTTGGTTAAAACGAAAACTGGCGCTGATTGTTTTAATGGTTTCAGGTAACCATTTTTCTTTTCTAAGGTGCTGACGGGTATTTACATGACTCTCATCGATTTTATTTGGATGACGGTATCTGGCCAGCACATTTGGCTCTTAGGGGTTTGTGTGGTGAACCCTTGGTTCAATTATTATATTTTCGTATTTTTATGTGAGTAAATTTAGCGTTCAGCTCAATTTACTTGGCATTTAATTGATTAGCGCAAATTGCACATTTTAGCTTGATTTGCTTGCTATCAATTTATGCGGGACGAGTTGTATGAGGTAATGCTTTGATTTAGGTAAATGTCACATCCTTTAAGTGGATGTTTTTGGCGTGTATCGCCGTTAGTGGTGGAGACTAGCTCCAAAAGGGTAATTTTTATGGGATGGGTGGTTGTGGCCGTAACAATCTACTTACATGATAGATCAGCGGAATTCCGGATCTATCCTGTATAAGTCCTTTCATGTCCAAGTCAAGGAACGCCTCTGGTGGAACAAACCCGTTGCGACGCGCACTCTCATAGTACAGAGTGTTTGGATAATAGGCCCCGAAAATTAGGTCATTGGACGAGCTTATTGCTCTCGCAATATGTCCTCTGATTAATTTAATTATAAAATTATCCACCCTATTTATGTACGCTTCAGTATATAAAGTCTCGTTTGAATAATACTTTTTATAGTCCGATTCCGGTGTCCGATATAATCTGAGACAACTTCTGAGACACTTCCTTTCGAACACCCGAATCTGTTCCATCAAATTTGGACCTATGTTAAACCATACTGGACAACCATATATGAGCAATGGCCTGATTAGCGTCATGTAGCATATGACTTTTACCCTGCTGTCAAGTTGGCTACTATGAAATAGCCTCCCTGTCATAGCAAAAGTTTTCCTCGCTTTGAGCAAAGCAGTCTCTACATGTCTGTTGAAATACAGATATTGGTCTAGCCAGATGCCAAGGTATTTAACTAAACTATTGGTTCCAGTTTATCTCCATGCGGTTCCACGATAACTAGCTTTCCCCAGTTTTTTCTTGTGTCGTTCGTGGCTTTATGTAATGGAGTTCTAAATAGGATGGCTTCACATTTCTGGAAGTTGATCTTAAGTTTCCAGTCATCGCAATAGCGCTGCACGTTGTTGAAGTCTCGCTGTATTAAACTATTTATGATCTCAACTTTCGGGGCTGTTCTGTAAATTATGAGATCGTCTGGGTACGCAATAGCCTGCGGAAGTGCGTCTAATAAGTCGCTAATGTAAATGTTAAAAAGAATCGGAGAGAGTACCGCACCCTGTTGCAAGCCATTCTTGATATTCTACGTTTTATTAGAGGTCACATTACCATTTTTGACCACGAACTTCCTGTCCTTTAACATACCGTAAAGTACATATAGTAAAGGCTTCTGTATGCCATGTCTGACCAGTTTGTAATATAACCCTTCGATCCAGACGGTATCAAAGGCTTTTTCCAAGTCGATCAGACAAGCCCCTGTGCATTGGTTCCTACATTCATTCCATTGTATGTCAGAGACCAGTTTAGCTGCGGCATGTGTGGTTTCATGACCCGCCTTAAAGCCAAACTGGTTATTCGGAATAATGTTGTTGTCGTCTACCCATTTTAGCAGAGCTTTGTTAATAGTCTTTTCAAATACTTTACTGATGCTTGGGAGTAAACTTATCGAACGCATGTTCATTGGGTTTGTACAGTCTTTGCCCTTTTTTGCGATGGGTTGAATGATAGCCGTTTTCCAACGCGCGGGATAATATGCATTTTTCAACTCGTTGTTAAACAGGACCGTGTATATATCTATTGCCATTGGGGGCAGGTTCTTGAGTACGATGTTAGGTACTCCATCTATTCCCACTGACTTTTTGCTTCTTAATGAGTCGAAGATACTCTGGATTCCTTCCCTTGTGATTAAAAGGCTATTAGCCTCACCATTGGCATTAATGTCAATTGACAGATTATCGTCACTGAATTCGGTAAAACCCGGATTCTCCGATTGCCAATGTGAAACTTCATTTTGGAGGTGCAGGTGATTCAGTAGAATTCTGTCCTCCAGGTCGTGATTTCGGCAAATGCTTTCATTCACCTTGTACATTTCCTGAAAGACAGCTCCCACAGCGTTCACCTTTTCCAAAGGATCATCGATCACGAAGAACTCACTATTGAGGATCGCGTTCTCTGTATCTATGCCAATGTTGGTTAGCAGCTGCTTGTTTACATCAGTACGTGGAATTTGGAGACACTGAATCTCGTTTTGATTATTTCTCCTGAATATTTTATTTATTTGTGGGAACATATTCGGGTTATTAATTTTTATAGCTCGAATTCTGTTGTTCCAATACAAATTTGTTGCTAATCTATAATTAGCTTTAAGTAATTGTTGGAGTTTTTTTAATCGGGATTTCTGTGATATTATCTCCTGGTCTTGTCTGTCTGTAAACTGTCTATGTAATTGTTTTAGTTTCGATAGCAGTCTGCTCTTTTTCTTGTGGAGTGCGTTTATTGTTGTGTTTCTGTACATGTTTATGTGATCTCTAACTGTTGTTTTGGGAATTGTTTTGTCCATTGTTCGTTTTACGGTTTCGTCCATTTGTTGGATGTATTTGTCGATTTCGTCATTTGTCAGGTTTCTGTTTACTGGCAGATTAAAGTCATTCGAACGAAGTTCTCTTGTTAATGATCTGGTGAACCGCGGCCATCGCATTGCCCCGTAGTTGTAAGGTTGCGGGATCACGAATTCCTCCAGATCTGCGAGACGGCTCGGAAGCTCCATTACTGCCGTGAATGCACAGTGGTCACTGTCGTATTCAATTGTCCGTAAACAGTTTGTGTTTCGTCTGTTGGTGTTAAGTAGTCTCAGTCATGAGTTAATTAGCAAGATATCTAGGAACGATCTACCTCTAGGGAACGATGGATATTAGGTAGCTAGCAGGTCAGTTCTATATTCAATATGAAACTGATCTAACCAACCAGCCAACTGATTTCCTCTGGCATTAGATATATAATTGCCCCAATTTCTATGCTTGGCGTTCATATCTCCGCCTAGGATAGAGTAGTTTTTGCCCAGGTACAAATGTAAGCATCGAAAGAGTGTCTCGAGCTCCGCTATAAATAGGTTATGTTGGTGCTCCTCAGGTTCGTAGACCGCAATCGCATACAAACCCCGTCCTTGCTGAAGGGGTATGCGTACGATACAGACTTCCAGCACCCGGAACCTGCGCACTTCTCCACTATATATAACTTTATGATAGATTCCTTTTCTAATAAAGATTGCGACCCCCCGACCTCACGACCTTTGACACCCGCCAAGTAGTGAACCAATGCATGCAGCGACATCCTGAGAAAGGTTGGCGCAAGGCTAATAACCAGGCCCGTAAAAATGAATTATTATGGCAAATTTAACAAGCCTCGGATATGGACCGGATACACGACGACGACGACGACCACGGAAACGAAAATGGTTAAATGATTTAAGGATTTTTTCATGGAACATACGCTCACTATACAGGGCTCGAGCTGCACAGCACCTAGCCGATGCCCTGCCCGAATATAAGGCTGACATAACAGCATTATAAGAAATGAGATGGACGGGGAGTGGTGTTTTTCAAAGAAAAGAGTATGACATTTATTACAGCTGTCACGCAAAACACCACGTACTCGGGGTAGACTTTCTATTTAGCCAAAAACTGAAGCCTGCCATCATCGGCTTTAATGCAATAAATGAAAGGCTATGCACTCTTCGCGTGCGAGGCAAGTTTAAGAACATAAGCCTCATAAACGTTCACGGACCTACAGAGGAGTCCCCTGACGACGAAAAAGAAGAATACTATGAGAACGTCGAACGGGCCCTCAATGCCTACCCAAGATACGATGTGAAAATCGTTCTTGGTGATTTGAATGCAAAAATAGGTCGGGAGCCGGTTTTCAGGCACTACACAGGTTTCCATAGTTTGGATGAGAACACTAATGACAATGGACTACGAGTCATCGAATTGGCAGCATCGAAAAACTTGGTCGTTGCGGGTACCAGGTTTCCGCGTAAAGATATCCACAAAGCCACCTGGATATCAGCTGATGGAGCCACTCGCAACCAAATTGACCACGTGTTGATAGATCGCCGCCGCTCGTCGAGCTTGATGACGGTACGAACGTACCGAGGTGCTAACGTCGACTCGGATCACTATCTTGTTGGTACAGTTTTCCAAGCGCGGATTGCCTTACGGAGACATATTGCATCCGCGGATCAGCTTCGAATCAACACGACTGCCTTACGCAATGAGAATACCAGTAACACCTTTGGTCATGCGTTAAGACTCGCCCTCGAAGAGCTCGGCGGGGGGAGAGTAAGTCCTGGGGCCAGAATGCCGGGCGTAGAAAAGAAATGGACACGCCTCAAGAATACAGTCATTAGTACTGCCAACTCCATCTTAGGCAGTAGTCGTAGAGATCGGAGCGAATGGTTTGATGATGAGTGCAAACTAGCGACTGAACGTAAAAATGCTGCATACCGGGCAATGCAGCAGTCTCATAGGACGCGGGTACGCGTGGAGAAATACAAAGAGCTCAGAAGATCTGAAAAAAAGACTTCACAGACAAAAGAAAAGTGCCTGGGAAAAAACCCTGTCTGTGAATTAGAGAAAAATAGAGAGCGAGGTCCGCACCAGGCGCGGAAGTTCTACCAAATAATCCGCAGTATGACGCGGTACACACCACGCTGCACTGATTGCAAGGATAAAGAGGGTAATCTGATCACCGATCCTGAAGGCATTCTGGAGCGATCGGAAGTGTACTTCAATGAATTGCTAAATGGTCAGCTCACAGAAGAATTGGAGGCTCCACCAATGCAAGACCAAGACCACATGCTGCCGCCACCAACCCTGGAGGAAACATTAAAAGCCATAAGACAGCTAAAATCAAATAAAGCCCCTTGAGCTGATGGCATACCAGCTAAGCTGATCAAACAAGGAGGGACAGCGTTACATCACGCAATTCACGAGATCGTGGTGCACGTATGAGAGCAAGAGGAGATGCCGGAAGATTGGCGTCGCGGTATAATTTGCCCCATACATAACAAAGGAGATATCACACTGTGCAGCAACTATAGGGGTATAACATTGCTGAGTACCGCCTATAAGATACTCTCCACTATCCTACAAGACCGGATCTCGCCATACGCTAAAGCCATCATTGGTCAATATCAGTGTGGCTTCATCCCAGGCAAATCAGCAATTGATCAGATATTCACCCTTAGGCAGGCGATGGAAAAATGTCAGGAATTTAAGATTCCATTATACCACCTATTTATAGACTTTAAGGACGCCTACGACAGCATAGCCAGGGTGGAACTATATAATGCCATGAGAGAATTCGACATTCCAAACAAATTGGTACGACTTTGTAGATTGACCATGACCAACGTAACTAGTCAAGTAATAGTAGCGGGATTGCTATCCAAACCAATAAACATCTATAATGGACTCCGACAAGGAGACGGTCTGGCCTGCCTCCTCTTCAACCTGGCGTTGGAGAAAGCAATCCGTGACTCTGGCGTTACAACTAGAGGGACTATTGGCACCAAGTCCAGCCAGATACTTGCCTACGCAGATGACATCGACATCATCGTTAGAACCGAATCGGCGGTACAAGAATCGTTCACCCAGATCGAGCAGGCGGCACAAAAACTGGGACTGCACATTAATAAGGGAAAAACTAAGTACATGGTGGCAACTTCTGCGAAGAGAAGACCTAACGTTGGTCAAACTATCAGGGTAGTGGAGCACGAATTTGAAGTAGTGCAATCCTTTAACTACCTTGGGTCAATAGTATTGTAGGTGTTTATTACATTGGCATCAGCAAGGATGCGATGTTTGCAAAAACACCACAGATTGTTCGCTGAAACTCCAGCGACCAAACATCAACTCACCAAAATTATTTATCAAAAGAACGCAAGCCATGAACACAATAAATAAAACGACTGAGTTAATTTTAATGTTACTTTATTTTTGTCCCGAGATCATAAGTTGTTACACGGATGGTTGAATCTTTAGGGTTCATTAAACATTAATTATGACACATTACGCTCACTCTTAATTTGATACTTAAGTGATATTTTGCCCGAAATTAACGAGTGTTTAATAAGACAAACTATCGGTTGAGAATGAACATTCGTCGCGGAAGACAAAAAGAACAGCCTGCGATAATAATACAACTCAAAAGTAGTTGCTTCTACTTCCTATGATAAATTGGGCTGTGCCAAAATCGGCCTCGGGTATATGTGCACGCGGCGGTGGTTAAGAACTGACTCCTCGTGTATTGTGTACTCCGCAAAGGTTGTTTTCAGACTCCTGTTGGAAATCGTCCTCAACATTCCTTGTAGTATCGGATACCTCTGGCGTACCAGGGAAATTCCAATACACATCTGGAAAATAAAGGAACGGGTATTGAAACTGGCAGAAAATGCAGTCATAAATCAAGAGATGGTTTTCCCATGATGGTGATGAAATATCCGCAAAAACCCAAAGCTGCCGGAGAACATGAATCTTCTCGACTACATTATTTGTGTAGGAAATTGCCGCCTGGACGAAAATGTTTTCTTTTGTCTAGATCGGATAGACAGAAGTTTTTTCGGGTAGCATAATGGAACAATGCTGGCGGCGGCAATTGGGTCTTCTGTGATGTAAAATTCACAGAAGATCGCTCGCCATAGCAACTAGAAACAAGGTTTATTGATCTGGTTTATCCCGCTCATTACGTCCTATTGCAGGGCTATTAGAAATCTGGCTTGCAGATGTGCAAGCCAGCAAATAGCCCGGCATGTATTTCTGGACGCTAAATGGGCATGGCGACAGTGTTTGTGTACACTTTGATTCTGCCAAGAATGTATCATTTCGTCGGTCGATGAATCGAGTGTGTGTTATTTTAAATAACGCTCGATCGCTTGCAGGTAGCCAACGACGGCTACGCTGTATATCGTCGATAGGTGCGAGGTTCTTCGGGCCCTGAAGAGTCCCACAGTATCAGCCGATAACAATATGGAAGAAGAAATACGCGAACGGCTGATTAAATCCAACAAAGCCTACTATGGTCTATCAAGGCTCTTTAAATCCCGAAATTTATCCAGAACATCCAAGCTACTACTGTACAAGACCATGATCTTACCAGTACTCCTGTATGGATCCGAGACCTGGGTGCTTAATAAAAGGCACTCTGAACTCTTGGCCGCGTTCGAGAGAAAGGTCTTAAGGAGAATTGTTGGTCCCGTATGTGGGGGAGGACGATTCCGGAGACGCTACAACCATGAGGTGTACGCAATCTACCTTGAATGTAATATTGTAAGAAAAATCAAGCTCAGTAGACTCCGCTGGGCGGGACACCTAGCTCGAATGAGCAGAGAGGAGCCTGCCCGGAAAGACCTTTGTGGCAGGATGTATGAAAGGAGACAGTGCGGCAGACCTCGTCTGCGATGGAGGGATGGCGTAGACCAGGATGCCCAGAACCTGGGAGTGCCAAACTGGATGATATTGGCTCGAAATCGGGACCGGTGGAGAGATTTGTTAAATAAGGCCAGGACCTGATCCCGGTTGTAGTGCCGATGATGATGATTCTTCTGCCTCATGGCCTTTTCCGCATTTTACGCAACGGTGCTGCATTTCACAGTTGGCCCCTGCGTGACCAAATCTTTGGCAGCGGACACATTGCAGGATGTCTCTGCCTATTTTTAATTTGTCCCATGTGACACTTTGATGATCCAAGACTGTAATTTTTCTTAGACCACCAATTCTGCTGCTGGGCGTTAGTTGACCTAAAAAGAAGGGTAGCTTGCGGTTTTCCCTTCTAGCAATATATTGTGTGTTTTAATTTTCAATTTTACGACTGAGGTGATATATTTTAATTGTCTTACTTTGTTTTTGCACCTCACTGAAGTGATGTTGTGAGCACGTTTTTTGTCACTTTTAACATTCGTTTTGTTTGTTTGTTGTTTATGCACTTCGTTTTAATTGTCACAACACGTCACGTCACTGTTTTTCTTCGTTCTCGTTTATGAATTAGATTAATTATATCAATAGGTTGTCCGTTTTTTAAACACACTTCAGCTTCTTTAGACGTTTGGCTGATGGGCCCTACCGAGAGAAATAGCAGCTCAGAGCGCCGATTCAATGCTACAGTTTCGCTTCTTTTTTTTTTGAGAGAGGTAAAGTAGAAAATATGATCTAGTGGAATTTAAATAAATACGCCACTTATTCTGGTTAATGCCAGCAGATAATTTTATTATAGAAAATCAGTAATGTTACATATAGTTATATGTGGAGATAAGACGGGTATGCGGTTCACTCAGGGCGGGACTCATATTCTGACTGACTACTATACTATACGGCGTACAGCTCGCAATTAGCTCGTCGGCTTACGCTCGCATTATATGCTTTTATACACATACTTATTGTTTACTAATGGTGTGGCACCATAGCGTTACATATTGTAGCGAGCTTAGGGTTTTTGAATTTTGGGCATTCAACTTTGCGATAACATCTGCAGCTTGTGTGTCGAATTTTGTCATCATCATCCTGAACATCTCCGAAATGTCCAACTGTGGCGAACTCTTCTCCGATACATTGGCACCATCTTGAGTCGCTGTTTCTTCTCCATCCGGACAGTCTGGCCCAATCGTAAAAACATATGTGTCGACATCAATATCCTCTTCCTCCATTGCTGCTTGCAGACGCTGTCGAAGAATTTGCTTCTGTCCTATGCTATCCAGGTTCCGGTCCTGAAGTTCCTTCCTCAACTCAGGAACGCGAAGATCCTCCAAATGTCGATCTGACTTCGTCGCCACACACGTTTGTAGGGGTTCAAATAAGGTTACCGACGTACACCACGGGTTCACTCTCACCCACCGACAGAAGTCCGGGAACGGCGAATAGTTGCGGGTAATAGCACCGGTAATGGTAAGCCCGTTCGCACTTCGTGTCTTTTATATTTTCCTTTTCTCATCCAGAACTCACAGCCAAGGAACAGTCACCACGAAGTCAGTCTAGATCCTTGGCAATTATTTTAAAGGTTCGATTATCCGTACCATACCCTGTAGTTATTCGCCGGTAGCCGTCCACTATAAGATCGCACTTCGGGCACGTTGCAAGCACTTGAAGATCTGATGCGAAGCTGTCATCCGCGGGGAGGAGACACCACAAGGCAAAAGACGAATGAAAATCACTGGAAGATTTCCAGGTTAATGTTCTTTATTTCTTCAATAAAATAAAATAAACACAGTACAAAATATTGCGCCATTACCGCAATTACAAGTCAGTAGCACTTAGGCATATGGGGTACAATGAGTAGTTTAATACACTAGCCTCCGCGTAGGAAGTTATCGATCTCCGCTAATTTCCGACTTTACTTTATCCACTGAATTACGAGGTTGTGGCGGCGTATTATATTGTTCAATGAGTTTTCCGTGGTCGCGATAATTTACTTTATAACTCCCTCTCGCGTGTAAGCTATCGAGGTTGAATTCGTTCTTTTAATTTTCTTTCCTTTGTTTAATACAGTGGCACCGACTTCCTACTCGACTCGGGGTGATAGAAGACCGATGTGCGCTCGGCGGTGGTTGTGACTCGACTGATTAATTAATGGCGAGGAAAAGTTCGTCGCGTCGTGGCAGTGGAGTCACAGCTAAAATCAACTCACTGGCATTTACTAGGAACTTTGAAAAGGGTTGCTATGCCTGTATAGGGGATTTAGTTCCGGGGAATCATCGCCGTATAGGCTGAGTTGGGTTCTCTGGTTGTGTGTACCGGGAAATTTGTTTCGGCGGCATAGACAAGTATGGTCAAGGGTCTTGATCGTTGCGATGGTCGTTTCGTGGAAAGGCGACGCATCATGCTGTTGGCTTGCCAGTAAGAGGGAATTGGTGTGGTTCTACATGGTTTAGGTGGAATGGGAACCGAAATGGTTTTCGGGGGAACTAAATGTTGCTTGGTTACAAGCGAGGAGATAGTCTAAGCAAGAAGTGTGCCGGTATGATTTTCGGGGGAAATTGGAATTGCTTGGTTGCAAGCAAGGGATATAATTTAGATCGAGAATTAACCGAAGCAATTTTGGGAAAATGTATGCGGCTCGGTGTAGTTGGTGGAGATGGTGAGTGTTTCGTTGTAAATTGGATATGCGTTTATTAGAGAGTATGATTTTCGGGGGAAATTAGAATTGCTTGGTCGCAAGCAAGGAATATGATTTAGATAAAGAATTAACCGAAGCGGTTTTGGGAAAATGTATGCAATTGCAGATTTGGGGAGTGGATGCTGTTGCATATTGGGATTTGTTTTTGTATGTTGGTAAAATGGGTTACAGGTTAGGTTAGGGTGACGCGCTGTTAGCGGTCGGAATTGGTTGGCATTGTGGGTTGGTTCTCCATGTGGTATATAGAACCCCCACACGTTCACAGACTTATTTCCTTCACCAATAATTAATCCCGCCACTGACACCAATTGCAGCGAGCTTAGGGTTCACTGGATTAATTATTTTCATAAAATAAGAGCTGTTAAATCGATTTTCTGTTTCAAACTTTATTCGTCTCTTAATGACAATCGTTTCTCACTTTTCGCTAATCATTCCCGTGACACTTCTGTCACTGGCGACTTATCGTTTTGTTTTTACTGCTCATAGTCTCCAGTTTTCCAGTACTTTGTTTTGGAGACCTGCCAGATGTCCAGCTGATTGTCATATGTGTCACTCTACCCCCCGCCTAGATTAGTTCGTCCCGAACTAAGTTCACTGGTCTTCTGGGTTAACCAAAAGTCGCCAGTCGGTCACGATGTACCACCTTCATCTTGGCGTTCGGTCTTCGCTGAATCCTATAGACAACGTCGTTAAGTCTTGTGAGAATCTTATACGGTCCTTCCCAATGTTGCTGCAACTTCGGAGACCTTCGTTTTTGCCGATGAGGGTTACAAAGCCACACGTTATCGCCTGCATTAAATTCGGATGCGTTGGCTCGAACATCGTACCTTGTTTTCATCCTGTTCTGCTTTCGAATCAAATGATGAATCTCATCGAGGCGATTTCTCCATTCGGCTACGTAGTCTTCAGTCTTATCTATAGCGTCTGGAGGTATTCCGAATCGCAGATCGCCTGGTAATCGTATCTCTCGTCCAAATATAATCCTTGCTGGAGAATGGCCCGTCGTATCGTGATTAGCCGATCTATAGCTCACGAAAAAGGTTTGTACATATTTGTCCCAATCCCGCTGGTGATTACTAACGACCTTCGATAAATACTCTTTTATTGTTCGGTTGAACCTTTCGACCATACCGTCTGACTGCGGATGTAAGGGTGTGGTCCTGGTTTTCTTTACGCCCAGTGCCGCACAGATGCCTTGAAATATCTGCGATTCGAAATTTCGGCCTTGATCGGAATGAAGCTCACAGGGAACTCCATATCTGCTGATCCAGTTATTGATAAGCTGCTCAATGACGGTTGTTGCTTCTTGGTTTGGAATTGGAAGGACTTCCACCCACTTACTGAAGTAATCCACGATGACCAACACGTATTTGTTGTTGTCGTTGATTTTTGGAAATGGTCCTGAGATGTCGATCGCAATTCGCTCGAAAGAGGCACCCACGTTGTACTGCTTCACAGCGCTCCTTGGCTTTGCTGTTGGTCCTCTGGCCGCAGTGCAAGTTGTGAACTTCCTACACCAAGACTCGACGTCATCTCTCATGTGAAGCCAGTAGAATCGAGATCGTAATTTTGAAAGTGTCTCATTAATTCCCAGATGTCCACCGGAGGGGCCGTCGTGCATTTCTGTTAGTACATCCTTCACTTTTGATGGTGGGACTAGAATCTGCATTCGATGGGATTTTCCGCATGCGGTTTCCTATTTCATCATCATCATCGGCACTACAACCGGGAATCGGTCTTGGCCTTATTTAGCAAGTCCTGAGGCTTGTTAAATTTTCCATAATGATTTATTTTGTCTGGGCAAGGTCATTAGTCTTGCACCAGGGGCTCCCCGACGGGGAAACGAACCCCGGTCTCCTGGGTGACAGGCGGGTATACTAACCACTATACTATCGAGGAGCGGTTTCCTATTTACGCTTTAGAATTCCATCTTCCACTAATGGAATTCCATTGTGCGCAATATGCTTTAAATGTTCCACTCTTGTCGGAAATATTGTTCCAAGTTGGCCGCTCGTTCTTTTCTGTGTGTTCCAGTATTAGCGACATATCTTCATCCTGAAGTTGAGCTGCGCGTATAGCATCACTCATCCAACCATCTAGTACTTCTACTTGTATAATACATTTCGAAGATCGTACGCCTCTTGTTTTTATTCCGCTCTGTGACAATGTTTACAATCTGGTTTACATGGTCTTCTTGATAGACGTCTTCCCTTGACGGTGGGAAATTTGGAAATCGTACGTTTGAAGTCGTTCGATCCATCGAGCTATTTGTCCTTCCAGATTCTTAAAACTTAGCAACCATTTCAAGGCGGCATGATCCGTCCGAATATGGAATCGAGGTCCGTAGAGGTACTTATGGAAATTCTTAACGGCTTCTACGGCAGCCAACAGTTCCTTTCTAGTTGTGCAGTAGTTTCTCTCTGTCTTAGATAGAACTCGACTATAATATGCGACAACTCTCTCTTTACCATCGACTTCTTGTGACAACACTGCTCCGATTCCTGTGTTACTTCCATCAGTATCCAATATAAATGGGCGATCCGATCTTGGGAATGCCAATGTTGGAGTCTTACATAACGCCGCCTTCAATGTGTTGAATGCTGCCTCACACTTTTCTGTCCAATTGAATTTCTTGTCTTTACCCGTTAGTTCGTGTAGGGTTTTAGCCAAATTGGCGAAACCTTTAACAAACCGTCGGTAATATGTGGCTAATCCCATAAAGCTTCTTAACTGTTGCTTATCTTCTGGAGTAGGCCACTCTTCGATAGCTGCTACCTTATCAGGATCCGTTTGAACTCCTGAAGATGAAACGATGTGTCCCCGGAATTTTATTCTCCTTTGGAAGAGTTCACATTTCTTCGAATTGAGCTTTAAGTTGGCCTGTCTTAGTCGTTCGAAGACGGAGCGCAGATTATTGATGTGTTCTGGTAAATACCTTCCGACAACGATGATATCGTCCAAGTACACAAGACACGTCTTCCATGTAAGTCCCCGTAGAATACTTTCCATTAATCGTCCAAACGTTGCTGAAGCATTACACAATCCAAAAGACATCACGTTGAATTGATAAAGTCCGTTTCCGGTAGTAAACGCTGTCTTCTCCTTGTCCTCCTCCTTCACTTCCACTTGCCAGTAACCGCTTTTTGGGTTTAATGTTGAAAATCACTGAGCTCCAGAAAGGGTATCTAGTGTGTCGTCGATTCGAGGGAGTGGATAACTGTCTTTCTTCGTAACGTCGTTTAACCGGCGGTAGTCGACACAAAATCTAGTTGTCCCATCCTTCTTTCTGACGACCACTACAGGCGAAGCCCATGGGCTCGATGATTTCTCGATGACTCCTTGCTCTTCCATCACTCGAATCATGTTGCCTACTTCTGATTGTTTGGCCAACGGTAGTCGACGAGGTGGCTGTCTTATAGGTCTTGACTCACCCGTGTCAATGCGATGTTGAACTATACCGGTGCGTCCGAATTTATCATTTCCTGTCACAAAAATATCAGAAAAATCGTTCAGGAGTGATTTAACGCTTGCCTTTTCTCTGTCTGTTAATCCGATTTTCTGGGACATCAACTTATTATCCAAAGATGATGCACCAGAGGGCTGTTGAATTGAATGGTCCTCTCCCCTTCTCTGAATTGAGCTTATCGTTGATACGGGAGCACATTCTGCCATTACCTCTCCTTTTCTCATTGCGACCGGATCCTTGGACACATTTAGTACTCTGACAGGTACAGTGTGCTTCTTCGCATCGATAAGAGATTTCCCAACACTGATGTTCTCCTTACGCTGATTTTGTAGAGCTTCGGTGATGTAAAATCGATTGTCACCGGGATCACTCTCAAGACTGCTCCAAATTACCGAGTCTGAACGAGCTGGGATCTCATCCTCCTCACGCACATAACATTTCAGTCTTCACAATTGTTCGTCCTGCAGTGTAATAGCAATCTCTAAGTTACCAATTCGCTGAATTCGTTGCCCGATATCTAGAACAACTTGATGCTCCTTCATGAAATCCATTCCAAGAATGCATTCGTCCGTAATATCGGCAACCAAAAATTGGTGGGAGATGGAAATATTGTCCAGCACTATTATGCTCTCGACTTCTCCGTAGACTGTAGAACATTTTCCTGTGGCAGTCCTCAAACCGTATCTTCTATTTTTATTAAGGGCTATTTTGCCCGCGACATTTGTCGCACTGTCTCCTTCCATACATCCTGCCTGAGAGAAGTATATTAAACAAAACAAAAATCCACAGGTAGCCTCGGCTCACACATCAAGAAGGCAACATGATGAGAGTTGGGGACCTTTGACAGGCTCCGTGCATCAAGTACTGAAACCATCATAATGCAAAATTATTGTTTATTTCATGACAAGAGGAAAGAAGACTCAAAAACAGAACAAATAAACGAATAAAAGTAAAGTCACCGGCAACGCAATACTTTATGATATGTAAACAAACCATTGAAAAAAAAAACGAATACTCCTTTGATGGTCGTTGGATATTTCTTCCTTAACCACAAAACAAAGAAATTATGAAGGAGGCAATTTGCAGGGAGTTTTAACACAGTCAGATATATAAATAGAAGCAGTGCAGAAATTACATTCCAAGCCTCGAATGTTACAATGGTCGATACCTTAGTGGTGATTTTCGCCTTCCAGTGACCAACTATTGTATTCATGAAAAATGTATTATCGTTTCCTCCAAACAACGAGTAAGTAGTCCAAACCACGTTCGACCCTACATCTTTCCTGATCCTTTTTGTTATCTTCACAACCATTTACGCTCTTTACTGTCCACATTATATATTTTCATACTATAGTATCATTTTAAAAACCAATTAGTGTTTATGGTATCAAGAGTTAAAACACTTTATCACGACGCATTTGCGCGTGTATTTAAGAAGGTTGGTGACATATTTTTTGTCGCGCTGGTTTGAGCTCGGATTAAATGACTATTTTTATAAAGTTTGTTGAATCCTGTATCCTTTAAAAGCTAACATTTGTCAGGTGGAGTATAACGACCTACGTACGTGAGAATAAATCCCCAGTATCGGGGCAAGAGGTATTTTACATCTCCATTGTCAAGATTTGTTACAGTTAAATGTGAAAGCGCTCACAAATTGTGCTTGAACAAAACTTTTATGTCAACATATAATATGAAAAAAATATAAAAGTGTATATAAAATATGTCTTGGTTAAAAAGTTAATTTGTACTTATTTTTATTCGTATTGTATCAAGGAATGTACGTTGCAGTCCAAACGCTTGCGACCTCCCAATCCATTCAACTCTAGGACGACCAGACATTCTTGCACAACTCCTCCAGCTTTTCGTATCAATTTGATGGCGGCTTCCAATGAGCCACCGGTGGCTAATAGATCGTCCACTATCACCACTTTCTGTCCAGGTTTCAAGGCATTGTTTTGCATTTCAAATACATCCTAAAATGTTTAATTTTTATTATTTGAATGTAAAGTCAATTTAACAGAAGTTACTTACGATCCCATACTCGAGAGAATATTCGACCGATATGCATTCACCAGGTAACTTGCCTTTCTTTCTAATAGCAGCACAACCGACTCCAATTTCTGTGGCCACAAGTAGATTAAAAAGAAATCCTCGAGATTCCAAACCAATTATAAGATTGACATCGGGGTGTGTTTCGCGGATATGCAATACTAGGAGATCCTTAAGGTAGCGACATATTTCTGCATTTGTTAACGCTGAAAATATATCACTATGCACATCCAGATGTGATTACGATAATAGCTTATTAAAAAAGTCGTTTACCGGAATATAATTCCTTTCTTGGGGAAATCTGGGAATGTACCAATGTGCTCCTTAATTTTTTGCAGCTTCTCCTCGGCATTCATTTTTGGGCGGGATGAAAAGGATGTCCTTTGTTTATGGTGAAAGTGAAAACCAAGAAAAATTAACTACAGAACCGAGCAAGATGCTCTTGTCTCACTGAGTTATCAGTGATGAGTTTATCTCTTGGATGCGTTCAATAGCTCCCAAGATGCTGCATGATAGCAATGTTAGACAGTTGACACTTGACAGTTATCAGCGATTTTATTCAGACATAATAGGATTACATTCGAATGGTTATGAACTTTTACATATTTTATGATATTGTGACGCATATGACAATCAGTACTGGAATCTTCGAGAAAGTCCGAAACAAAGTCCTAGATTGTTATAGGAAGTACTGGAAAACTGGAATAGAACATTCAAGACTATGGAATGGACGGAAACGATACACCAAATCAGAATGAGGAAAAACGGTATAAATACGTCGCACGCAGAGCGGAAGGATAAGTCTCAAGTTAGAAGTAAGAAGGAAAATACGCGATAAGTACGGAAGCGATAAGTCAAGAAATCTTTGTGTACAGTAAAAGTGACGGTTGTGATTAACGGACTAATAAAGTGTTATATTAATTCAAAAATCAATTTAACGGCTCTTATTTATTCAAAAATAATTAATCCAGCGAACCCTAAGCTCGCTACAATATGTAATACATGCTGCTGTAATAAACGGTTTTTTCGTTTTTATTATTAATTTACTAGGTTAAAGAAATTGTCAGGTTTATGTTTATTTATGTTCCTCTGAGATTAAACATTTGGACTGTCGATATGCACAATTTCTATTAATATTATTAAGATTATTATTTTGTTGTTGCTGTAATTTTTGTTGATCCTAAAATTTACCAAAATTGCTTTAATGCGCACTTGTTTCATTTACTAATTTTTATTTTGATGATAGGGTCGTCTAGGGCATCCTTAACTGGTAGGGTCGGGTCACTCGTGTCCCATGTTCTAAAAAGTACCTAAGTGCTCAAAAAAATCTGAAAAAAAATCGTGCTGCTTCATTAACTATTCTTGTATAAGGACCAATCGCTATATTATTGATTTTTAATTTATTTAAAAAATAGAAGTAAATAAAAACCTGAAGAATGTATCATTTTATTTAAAAAAAAATCATAACTTTGCACCAGAAGTAAATAAAAACCTGAAGAATGTATCATTTTATTTAAAAAAAATCATAACTTTGCACCAGATAAATATTTGTTTTAAATTCGAACGGGAAATTGGAGCTTAAAAATAGTACTTTTAAGAAAAAAAAAAATGGCAAATATGCGGTAGATCGATATATATAGATATATGAGATAGTTCGAACATCCAAGGAGACTCGAGCTAAGTAAATAGCCAAGTCAGACATCGGAAAAGGGACCACACAAAATGTCATCGAAAATGTACAAACATCATTTTTTTTAATCCTAATTAAAATGATGATTTGCGGAAAGCATTAATTTTTTGTTTTCATTTGAAGAAAAGTGCTGCAGAGTGGCATCGAATGCTTGTCGAGGCTTATGGTGATCATGTTCTATCGGAAGCAAGATGCAAAAGATGGTTTAAGCGGTTCAGAGATAATGATTTTGATGTGCGAAATGAAGAACGTGGAAGTCCACCAAAAAAGTTTGAAGACGCCGAATTCCAAGCAATATTGGATCAAGATGACACTTTAAGTCAAAGCCAAATGGTACAAATGTTAAATGTTGCACAACAAACAATTTCTGACCGCTTAAAAGCTATGGGAAAGATCCAAAAGTGTGCAAACTGGGTGCCACATGAGTTGAATGACGGGCAAATGGAAAAGCGAAACACCACATGTGAAACGTTGCTACGTTGCTACGACACGAAAGGAAGTCAGTATTGCATCGAATTGTGACTGGTGATGAAAAATTGATATATTTTAAAAATCCTAAACGCAAAAAATCATGGGTAGATCCGGGAGAAGCGTGAACATCGACTGCAAAGCCTGATCGGTTCAGAAAAAAGACGTTGCTCTGTGTTTATTTTGACCAGAAGGGGGTGGTGTATCAAGAACTTCTAAAACCTGACGAAACTATTGATGCGCAACGCTACCGACAACAAATGATCAATTTGAACCACGTATTGATCGAAAAACGACCAGAATGGGCCACAAGACACGGAAAGGTAATTTTGTTGCATGCTAATGCTCCAAGTCATACAGTAAAACCTGTCAAAGAAGCAATAAAAGCTCTCGGCTGGGAACTTTTACCCCACCCGCCGTATTCGCCAGACTTGGCTCCTTCCAACTACCATTGGTTTTCATCGATGGGACGCGCCATGGCTGAGCGGGATTTCAATTCCTACGAAGAAGTCGAAACCCCCGCTTGGTAGAAACCTTGACGTGGTGCGGGGGCTTAAAGTACAATGAATCACTCAGGTTATGCTGACGGAAGCATATGCTTCCAGTAGGGTCACCCATGTCAGACAGGCTAGCGAGGAGTAACACACAAAGATCTACCACCCCTAATCCAGGGTGTTACGCGTCACCGTGCCCATTGGATGGTTTGCAGCCAGGGGTATGTCGGCTGTATTATAAGGGCGCCTCTCTGACACCGGGTCGAATCAGAGCAGTAAGCAGACCTTACCACATCAAAACGGGGCTCTGATGTGGCGGAATATTTGAAACCCCAAGTCTCGTGGGATCAAAAATGAATAACCAATATACAAAAAACAATCCCACGAAAAACCCGGTAGGCGTAGGTGTGATGAGCCGACACTACCATAAGGGAAAAAATCATCAAGAAAACACCGACTCGGCAAAAAGAAGACATAAAGAAAAACTGAAAAAGCGGGATATACGCGTCGGGACGTGGAATGTTCGAACGTTATATAAACCAGGCGCGATACAGACGGTCCTAGAAAACGCGAACCAATATAAAATGGACATCGTCGCGCTTCAGGAAGTTCGACTCCCACATCAAGTAATCGAAACCAACAGGTTTACACTGGTGTGTGGAGGTACCGATACACATAACCTCGGAACTGGCTTCATCATAAGCAAGAAGATTACGTCCCATGTAAAAGATGTGCAATTTATTAATGACCGAATGTCGGTGCTAAAAATACAGGGCCCATGGTACAATTATGTATTTATAAACGTACACGCCCCAACAGAATCTGCGGACGAAGAAACGAAGTACACATTCTACGAGACCCTAGAGGAAGTATTTGATGGGATCTCATCATTCGATGTTAAAATCCTCCTCGGCGACCTCAATGCAAAAATTGGAAAGGAAGATATCTTCCAACCAACAATAGGTAAAGAAAGCCTACATGACGTTTCAAATGATAATGGTATTCGAATTATCACGTTCGCAGCGTCAAAAGATCTGGTAGTGAAAAGCACGATGTTCAAGCACAAGCAAATCGATAAAGCCACATGGATATCACCCGACGACGTAACGCGTAACCAAATAGACCACTTCCTCATAGACAAAAGACACCACTCGAATATCCTTGACGTAAGATCATATAGAGGAGCAGATTGCGACTCCGATCACCTTCTAGTGGTGGGCAAAATTACAAGTCGGCTTGCAGCAAACCCACATGGACAGTCACGGGAGACAAGCAAAAAGTTCGATATTGATAAACTAAAAGACCTACGTAAAAGGGCGGAATATCAAGACGAACTAACAAATAGATTTAGCATCCTAGAGAATGACAGTAGTGATGAAGACGAAGCCAATAGTGTGGACACTAAATGGGCATCGATCAGGGACACAATCAAACAAACAGCCCAAGAGGTATTGCGATTTAAGAAAACAAATAAGTCCACTTAGAAGCATATGATGAAGTGAACGCAGTAAGACACGCGACAATTCGGAAAGAAACAACTAGACTTTTCAAACGCAAAAACCGCGAATGGGAGAAGACTCGGATCGAAAAAATCATAGAAAATGCTAGAGCAAAGAACAGCAGAGGTATGTATGCCGGCATAAATTCAATTAGAAATGTGTTGTGTTCTGTAGGGGTTAGTTTCAGGACGCGAGTCTCCTGATCCTTAAAAGGACAAGGCGATCTCTTAAAACAGACCGCTCCTGAAATCTTGTCCTACAAGGGGTCGTTAACCGTGCTTCCTCTGATCCAGAGGGAAGAGTAACGTCCTTTTGGTTTGGCCTTCGTCCTTAGTCTTCACTTGGTCTTCCGTGGGGGGGCAGGTGATACTTAGCTATCCATTGTTGGGTAAAAATGAAAGCACGTCTTGTTTCCTTTGGAATGTGTTTTTTATTATTTTCTCAAAGATTTATCCTGGGGTACTTCCTCCAGGGACTGTACACGAATTTAGACTGCGGCCCGGAGATCACGAAACCATTCCTTTATAAAGGAAAAGGAATCGAAAATTGTATCCCAAAGATACACATTTTCGTGCAACAATCTCGATCTTTTGGATATTTCGAGCGAGATGTTGTGTTTACACAAGATAAGAAATCAATTTCTTGAATTCTTACGAAACCATTACGCAGATGTGTGAATGTATCTGCTTTTGAGTTTTTGTTTGTTTAACTCAATGGAATTTTTAGGATAGAGATAACAATCTCTGAATTTTGGATTTGGGTGATGCTGTGGAGCAAATATAGAACAATAAACGAATATTAGATTCGTTTATTGTGAATTTTAATTTTAATTCGGATTTTGGATTAAACTTCGCCGTGGGGGCAAATGTTATGCGATAAACGAATTTTGATTCGTTTATTGCGAATTTTGGGTTATGTTTGGGTTTTTGTGGGTTTTGATAGGATTTTGGGTTTTAGGGTAATATTGCTGGGATTTTGGATTAGGAATGGCGAAAAAAGATGGTAGGGCGTTTTGGAGCACTACATCCTCCCCTCCTTGAAAAAAAGAAAATTGATCTTTATGAGATTAATTTTCTGGAAAATGGTGTGATTGGGAATAAGGATGACGGTATCGTGATTCCGTTACATATGCCTGATTTTTTCTAACATAGTAGCTTTTTGTATACAATATTTATTATAAATGTGTAATTTTTGTTCTTTGTTTTTTTTCTTAATATTTATGTATTCGTATTTATGGTCGTGTATTCAAGTTTCCACAATGGTTATATAATAAAATATTTTCTTTTTTTTCTGAGTGTAAGGTTAATTGTAGAATGTTTTATAATTACATAAGTATTTGAATTCATTATATTAAATTTAACTTTGCGTTTTTTTTTTTTTTTTTTTTTATAAAGTACTATTTGTAAAAAGATACATAGATAAGTAAGGTTTTTATGGTTTATTCTTACAATTTGTATATTACATAGAATTTTCATTGTTTATATACTCGTATAAATTTATTTACATATATTATTTTTGTTCTCTTTTTTTTTCATTGTCCTTATTAGTCGGGCGTTTATTTATTTATATAATTTTTTCCATGTATTTGGACGTACAATTTAATTCTATAACTTTTCCTTTTTGTTTTTTGTTATATAAAAATTTTCTTACTTTCTTAGTATTTTCTTAGTTGAAAACTGTTTTGAATTTATATAAATATTAGAAGTTCTTATTTTAACACTGTTTTGTAAGTTTTGTTTTTGTATTTTCGTTTTTTCATATATATATAATGTGTTTTTTCTTATAACCTAAGATTATTTATTATTATTACAAAATTTTGTTGTTGTTGTTTATTTATTTAAGTTAGTGGTGGTTATTTAAAACGTGATATAAACTTATTTTATTAAGTGCGTTAATATTTGTTTTTATCTATATATTTATTTTTGTTTTGTTTGTTTTTTTTTTCTCTTTTTTTTTTTGGTATTAAAAGTGTTGTATACTATTTACAAAATTATTTTATTCGTATACAATTATTTGAAGTGAAAATTTTTGAAGCAAATTTTAAATACATTGTCGTAGTGATATATATTTTTTTTTTTGACTTTATTTTTTTTTGTAAGTTTATCTATACATATATGCATTTATTTATTTCTCTTTTTTCTTTTTTTAAGGTTATCTATACATATATACATTTTTTTTTTCAACTTTTATTTTTCTTTGGAGTTTCTTATTCGTGATTGCCTAGTCCACAAATAGTTTTATATTATTGTTGTGGACTATTCGAGTTCCTTTTCCTATTTTGAGGATTGAATTTTCTTCGGATAGGATCTTTACAATTTCGTAGGGGCCTTTCCACAGGGAGGTTAGTTTGTTAGGTCTTGAGTGATTCTTTAATAGAACCTTGTCGCCAACATTAAATTTCTTACGGCCTACTTTTTGGTCGTAGTATACCTTAGATTTTTGTTTTTTCTCTATCAGTATTCCCTTGGCTGTACGATAACCATGTTGTAATCGCATTTTTAATTCGTTTGCGTAATGGTCGTAGTTATAAGAGCTTTCGGGGTTTTGTCTGAGAGAACTGGGTATTTCGGCTGGGAAACCATATAGTAATTCATGCGGCGTGTAGCCTGTATTACTGTGGGGTGTAGTATTGTACACAAACATTGCGTAAGGTATCCAGGTGTCCCAAGTGAGAGGATCCTGGTTTACATAGTGGCGGAGGTATTCCACCAGAGTTCTATGGCTCCGTTCTAGTGCTCCATTCGTTTGTGGATGGTAGGGTGCTGTATTGAGTTTTCTCATTTTAAGTAAGGAACAAATGTCCTTAAAAAGTGCGCTGAGAAAATTAGCACCTCGGTCAGTTAATAGAGAAGATGGTATGCCGTGCTGGCAGACGATATTTTCAACGAAAATTCTGGCCACGTCCTTGGTTTCGGCGCTGGCCAGTGCGTAAGCTCCTGAAAATTTAGTCAAATCGTCTTGAAACGTTAGTAGGTATTTATTTCCATTATAGCTGACTGGTAATGGTCCTACTATATCTAAAGCAATTCTTTCGAAAGGTTTTTTGCTTGTTGTGGTTATCTTCATAGGAATTCTAGGATTCCTTCCACTTTTGTTTATCTGGCAGGAAGCACATTTTCGAATATACGCCGCGACGTCAGCGGTCATTGTGCGCCAGTAATATTTTTGCTTCAATCTATTGATTGTTCGGGTGGCTCCTTGGTGTCCTCCGAAAGGTGAGTTGTGGTATTCCGCCAGTAACTTTTGTATTTCGTTAGGATCTGTTAAAAGCTTCTTTTTATTGGAGAAAACGTACATTGTCACCTTGAGGTGAGCAAAAGTTTCTTTTAGCAAGTTATTAAGTGCTACTTTTGATTCGTTTTCTATGAAGGGGACTAAAATTCCAATGGAATTGAAATTCCGGTCTTCGCAAATCTTCTTCAGATCAATAAGGGAACTCTTAGCGGTTTCCTGGTCGCTTAGGTTTCTGAAAGGCAATGGCAATGTGATGGCGCATAACCCATCTTGCTCATGAAACGTAATTTTACCTACGTCTGGCTTGGTGAAGTTTGGGATTCTTCCTGCCAGGTTTTCTTCCTCAGCAGAGTCTATCAATGGGAGGATTATAATACGTAGTCCGAGTTTTTTCTTGGTATAGATGGACCCTGTTTGTTCTTGCCATACAAGATTGGTAGTATCTTTGTATGATTGTGCAGCCACATCTTCTTCGAGTTTGGCTTTACTTCGTGTGGTGACGAGGATATTATTTTTGATGGAATCGACTGGGGTAGTCATTGTTATACGGCTGAGAGCATCAGCATTTGCATTTTGCTTTCCTTTTTTATGGACGATTGTGTACTCATACTCTTCGAGTAGAATTCTCCATCGCATAAGTCTGGATGTAGGATCTTTTCGTCCTATAAGCCACTGTAGAGAGCTATGGTCAGTGACTATAGTAAATTTTCGTCCGTAAACGTATGGTCGGAACTGGGCTAGTGCAAAAACGATTGCCAATAATTCCTTTTCGGATGTTGTATATCGAGTTTCTGCGTCGTTTAAAGTTCGGCTAGCGAAAGCAATAGGTTTATCTTGTCCTATTGTACCTTGAGATAGCACTGCTCCTAACGCAACATTGCTAGCATCCGTAGTTATTATAAACTCCCGGTTAAAGTCTGGATAAGCCAGTATTGGTGGGGTAATAACCTTTCTTTTTAGAGTTGTGAATGCCTCGTCACAAAAGGCATCCCAATAAAATGGAACATTCTTTCTGAGCAATCTGCTTAAAGGTTTTGCCAGTTCGGCGAAATTAGGGATAAATTTTCTATAGTAGCCTACAAAACCGAGAAAAGATTTTACATCTTTTTGTTTCTTGGGCGTTGGAAACGTTTTCACCGCTTTAGTTTTTTCTGGATCTGGTTTTATACCTTCCTTTGAAATAACATGCCCTAAGTAGGTGAGCTCCTTCCTTATGAAGTGACACTTTTCTGGTTGTATTTTCAGATTGTGCCTTTGTAATCGCTCGAAAATTCTGGTAAGTCGGGAATTGTGATCGTTCAGATCGTATCCGTAAATTACAATATCATCTACATAGACGAAACATTCTATTCCTTGGAGACCCATGAGTACATTATTCATAAGCCTTTGGAATGTGGCCGGTGCGTTTTTAAGTCCGAAGGGCATTCGATTATATTCGTAATGTCCGAAGGGTGTGCTAAACGCTGTTTTTGCCTTGTCTCTATTGTCCATGCGTATTTGGTGGAAACCATTTGCTAAGTCTAATGTGCTAAAATATTTAGCTTTACCTAGCTGGTCCAAAATATCTGTAATATTGGGCAATGGATATGCATCTCCGACTGTTATTTTATTTAAGGCTCTAAAGTCGACAACCACTCTCCACCGTTTTGTCCCATCAGGTCCTGCCTTCTTGGGTACTAGTAAGAGAGGGGAATTCCAAGGACTGAAACTTGGTTGTACCACGCCATCCTGAAGCATTTCATTCACTTGTTTGTGGATTTCTTGCTTCGAGCTATCTGGGAGGCGATATGGTCTTATGTAAAGTGGGGGCTTTCCTTCTTCAGTGATGATCTGATGCTCTATGGCGTCAGTGTGTGTGAGATGGTCGCCCTCTAAGTAAAAGAGATCGTTAAATCTGCGGCAGATGTCTAGGATAGATATCCTTTCCTCCTGGTTACAATGACGCAACTCTAGGAGTGATTCTAGCCGTTCAAGCCTATTTTTTAGAAAATTCTTAGTTTCATCCGCCTGTAACACATTGTAGTCATCCAGATCTTCCCATTCGACTTCTATGTCGTTGGTGCTTACTTCTTGATCGGTGTCTAATGTGTTCATTAATAATACCTTTATTTTGTTGTCCTGCGGTGTTGTCAAACTATTACCCAGATATATCCCTGGCACGATCTCGGATTTTTTAATAATCAGTTCTTGACTGGATTTTTCTTTAAAGGGAATCTCCATTATTTGTTGAGATCGTGAATGCAATTTTATGTAGTCGACCGTGGTGTTTCGTTTTAAATTTACTGACGGTATTAGAGTTTCAGGTTCATGTTTTCCTGAACTCAGTTTTTCGGCAGTTTCCTTACCTTTTCTGTTACCACAAACTTTACTTAAATGGGGAGAGGAAGATTCAAGGGTGGTTGGTTTCGTTGTGTTTGTCACAGCATCAGATCCGGCCCGTAGACAAACGGATTCGGATGTTGACTCACGAACGGTGTTATCCAATTTTTCAAGAATGCCTGTATTATCCGTGGAAGATACCTCGTAAGGCGTGGCCTTCTGAATATTTTCCTTGACCTCATTTTTGTTCCCTAAAGGCTGCTCGAGTTCTACCATAGTTCTCTTCTTTACAGCGAATTTAAGGAATCCCTTTTCAAAGTTAATGTGGCACTGGTGCTTGGTAAGGAAATCGCTTCCCAGTATGCCATCGTGTTGGAAGTCTACGTTGCTTCCCACTACAAATAGATTATGCTTAAAGGGTATTGAATGCCTATTAGTTCTGAATTCGAACTCCCCCAATACCTTTCCGCATGTGCTGACCGTTTTCCCAGCAATGGTGGATATAGTCACTGGGTCTGAATTGTCTACAGATTGTTCAATATAAGGATTATCTAATTTGATCAGGCTGATGTCGGCGCCTGTATCGATAAGGAAAGTCGAGTATTGTTTATCCGATGGATTACATTTTACACGTATTACTGGCTCCTTAAATTCAGGGCAGAAAAATACGCGCATTTGAAAATTTACATCGGGATGGGGTGTATATCGGCGATTGTCTGAACTCGAGAAGGATTGCCGTTGCTCGCTGCCCGAGTGAGTTCGTTTCCCTGTTGTTGATTGGATACCCTGTTAATATTTTGATTTTGTCGGGTATTACGATTTTCAATGCGGGGCGAGTTTGTCATTGTCCTGTTTTGAGATTGGGTCGGCTGAGTTCTAAAAGGATTTCGACTCGTTGAAGGTTGATCCTGGTTTCGCATATGAGCTAACCTGGTTCTGCACTCTGCCTGAGTGTGATTATACTTTCGACAGTATGTGCATTGGAGACGTTCAACCTCTGTCTTAATGCGTTGGGGGACGAAATTAGGAAAATTAGTGTTGCGATAGCAAGTCGCAGAAGTATGTCCCCTCTTGTTGCATGTTTGGCAAACAATTTGTTGGTTATTTCTCCTAAAATTGTTATTGGAAGTTAGCATTGAGTTATCGTTACCTAATCTTCGAGATTGTTCTAAAGCGTAGCTGATGGCTGCTTTTAAATTTGGGGCGTTGTGAGACTTTACCAAGATTCTGAGGCTGGAATTTCGTATCCCATCCTCAAACGTATTTAAAGCGAGTCTTTGATTTTCAGCCAGAAGATAGGTTCTGACTGCAGGATCAGATGAACTAGCGTATGTGGCGCTGTCCAATTCATGCAGGTGGTGTGTGAGTCTAGTTGAAAATTCGTTCACACCCTCCTTGCTATCCTGTTTTGTTGCCACTAAGTTATTTTGGGCAGCAGACCTAGAGATTAGAGCTTTAAATTCTCCCTCTAATTCTGAAACAAGATCTTCCCAAGTAGAAATAATTTTATGTCTGATAGAATCACGCGCCGGTCCCTGCAATCTGGTTTTGACCACCCTTAGAATAAAGGACTTCTGATTGTCATCTTGTGCTTGTGAGAACAAAATGTCTCCACAAGAGACGAAACCCTCTAATTCGTCAGGATTACCGTTAAATATCGGCACGAGTCCCAGTATGTCACTTAATCCTATTGGTAAGTTCATTCTAGAACTCTGTTCGCGTATTTCCATACGTACGGTTTCCGATATTTCGTCCTCGCGATTTTGTATGAGCTCGGGCTCAGGTCTCTGCGAACGCGTACCCGGTTTATTTTTGTCGCTCACGACATATTTGTGAAACAGACCTTCCCAAATGATGGTGAAAAGGGGTAGAGAACAAAGAGATGAGATCTTCATCGTTCCTAACAAGAAGAAAACACAAGACGAAAAAGCTTCTGCAAACTCGTTTAAATTCGATCCTATATGAGGATGTTTGTTCTGTTCAAAGTGAAAGAAATCAACCCTTTCGGCCTATGGAAAAAGTGTCTAAACTGTCGAGAGAAAAATATCCCAGAATAGATTTTCAAAAGTCGCAGATGATTCAGGGGAAAAATTCGACCTAAAGAAAACTTTCCAAAAAAAGACGCCAAGGACAAAGACCAAGGATTTAAATTTTGTTCATTATTGTTCAGCTTATCACGTAAGAAAAATCTTCCCCAAAAAGTTGAAATAATTTCAGGAAATATATGTATATATGTATGTGTATAGTAAATTCAAATATATCAAAAATCAAAAAATAAAAATCGAATTTATAGTTTATTTTTGTATGGGGTTTTTATTTTGTCCCCTTTTGAAGAATAAAATGTTGAAATTTTAAAAAATGTATATATGTATGTGTGTAAAAATTTTTGAAAATTTGTTAAAAATATGTTTTTTTTTGTTTTTTAAAAAATGCGTTTAAGAAGGATGTATTTAAAAATTTTCTACAAGCCTAAATAGTTGTAAAAATAAGTGGGTACTTGTCTTTTTTAAAAAGTTTTGTAAAAAATTCTTTTATTTTCTTGTTTGTCACTTTGGGCACTTGTGCCTGTATATATATTTTTCAGAAATTTAAATTAAAAAATTTTCGGCTTGGGGGTTTATTCTTTATCCCCGTGTAAAAAGAACAATTAAAATAAATATTCAATTTATTCTTGGCGTCCCCTTTTTGTTAACAATTTCAAAACTTTTTAAAAATTTATTTATTTGGGAGCCAATCACCAAGACAAAAATGACAAAACTGAATTTAATTTGAGTTCACTTTTTGTTTCTAAGAAGTTACATTTATCACTTTGGGGAGCTCTCTTAGCCTCATAAAATTGTCCACTATATATTTAAGAAATGAAATCTTTTACCTTATTTTCCTGGTGCGTGGTTCAGCTTTCTCCTGTTGGTGTTACCGCTGCTGTCTTCGCTGCTGGATCTAGCTGCTTGGTCCTGGTGTTGTGCTCCTAGTGTTATGCGGGACAAATTTTCCTGCTTCTCCACGGGACTCGTGGTCGTCATACAATTAACACTTTGCTTTTTCTACCGCCGGTGTCTAAGCCCCAGGCAACGCTTGTAAAAGTTTTACTTACTTTCCGGTGTCAGCCCCGGAATACGCTTTTTTTTAAAGAATTTAAAATATTTAAATCACTTTCCGGTGTTAGCCCCGGTATACGCTTTAAAAGAAAATTTTGCTTTTACTTTTGTTGCAACATTTTTTTCCTTCTGCAGAATTATTTCATCAGTCTGCGTGTTAGGATCCGCACCAGTCTTTTCAGATTTGCAGAGGATTTTCAGATTCCGCTTAATTGGGACGTCCTTCGTGGATAATTTCACCAGTCTCCTCGGAGGCGTGGGTTCGAATCCCACCGCTGCCACCAAAATTTTTTGTTGTGTTCTGTAGGGGTTAGTTTCAGGACGCGAGTCTCCTGATCCTTAAAAGGACAAGGCGATCTCTTAAAACAGACCGCTCCTGAAATCTTGTCCTACAAGGGGTCGTTAACCGTGCTTCCTCTGATCCAGAGGGAAGAGTAACGTCCTTTTGGTTTGGCCTTCGTCCTTAGTCTTCACTTGGTCTTCCGTGGGGGGGCAGGTGATACTTAGCTATCCATTGTTGGGTAAAAATGAAAGCACGTCTTGTTTCCTTTGGAATGTGTTTTTTATTA
The DNA here is from genome assembly GCA_963931805.1 of Microdon myrmicae. Lineage (NCBI taxonomy): Eukaryota > Metazoa > Arthropoda > Insecta > Diptera > Syrphidae > Microdon > Microdon myrmicae. The sequence goes on along the minus strand of OZ007498.1, from coordinate 140,712,568 downwards.
TTTTCTCAAAGATTTATCCTGGGGTACTTCCTCCAGGGACTGTACACGAATTTAGACTGCGGCCCGGAGATCACGAAACCATTCCTTTATAAAGGAAAAGGAATCGAAAATTGTATCCCAAAGATACACATTTTCGTGCAACAATCTCGATCTTTTGGATATTTCGAGCGAGATGTTGTGTTTACACAAGATAAGAAATCAATTTCTTGAATTCTTACGAAACCATTACGCAGATGTGTGAATGTATCTGCTTTTGAGTTTTTGTTTGTTTAACTCAATGGAATTTTTAGGATAGAGATAACAATCTCTGAATTTTGGATTTGGGTGATGCTGTGGAGCAAATATAGAACAATAAACGAATATTAGATTCGTTTATTGTGAATTTTAATTTTAATTCGGATTTTGGATTAAACTTCGCCGTGGGGGCAAATGTTATGCGATAAACGAATTTTGATTCGTTTATTGCGAATTTTGGGTTATGTTTGGGTTTTTGTGGGTTTTGATAGGATTTTGGGTTTTAGGGTAATATTGCTGGGATTTTGGATTAGGAATGGCGAAAAAAGATGGTAGGGCGTTTTGGAGCACTACAAATGCCTACCAAGGGAAAGCCAAAATAATCCGAGACACAAACGGATGTCTGGTGGCAGAAACAAAAAATATCGATACAAGATGGAAGCAGTACTTTGAAAACCTGCTCAATGTGTGCACCCATCAACCACAAATAAACGCACCAGACGTACATACAGCCGAGCCCCAGATCCCAGAGCCCTCTTTCGACGAAGTTGTAGACGCGATAAATCGGCTGAAAAACAACCAGGCCGCCGGAATCGATTGCATACCGGCAGAGCTTGTGAAGCATGGAGGAGGGGCAACCGCTCGAAAGATCCACCAACTGGTTAAAATAACATGGAACAAGGAAGTCATTCCGGAAGAATGGAAAACCTCAATAGTCATCCCCATTTTCAAAAAAGGCGACAGATCTGACTGCGAAAATTACAGAGGAATATCATTGCTCCCAATCACATACAAAATATTAACAAATGTCATACTGGCAAGAATCACACCGTACGCAGAAGAAATATTGGGAGACTACCAATGCGGATTCCGTCGGAACCGGTCAACCAGCGACCAGATGTTCACAATAAGGCAACTGCTGGAAAAGAAGTAGGAATACGGAGAGACGGTTCACCAACTGTTCGTTGACTTCAAAAAAGCTTACTACTCAGTCACAAGGCAAAGACTCTACCATATTGTGGTTGAGCTGGGGATCCCGAAAAAATATGCCGCCCTCATTCAAATCTGCATGAACGAAAACAAAGGGCGAGTTAGAATAGAAAACCACCTCTCAGAACCATTCAAAATCCGGCACGGACTAAAACAAGGGGATGGCCTCTCGCCATGCCTTTTTAACCTTGTCCTCGAGTATGTTATCAGAAAGGTACAAGACGACAACACGGCCGGATCATCCCTGAACGGGGTCACACAAGTGCTCGCGTATGCGGATGACATCCCCGTTTTCGGCGATAATCTGGAAACTATAAGTAAAAACTGTGAAATCATCATGCAAGCAGCAGAAGAGGGGGGCCTAGAAATAAACGAAGACAAAACGAAATACATGATTACGACGAGGGCAGGTGGACCTCAGAGAACACATATAAACGTCAGGGGCAAGATATTTGAAAATGTCAAAGAATTTAAATATCTGGGAACGATACTGACGACCAGAAATGAAACGTCAAAGCAACGCTAGTTTGCATGCAGCCAGTAAACTATTAAAATCCAAATTGCTATCCTGTAATATAAAGCTCCGTGTCTATAGAACCATAATCATGCCGATTGCTCTATACGGATGAGAACACATTCACATCACAAAACGGGAAGAGAACACATTCCGCGTATTCGAGAATAACGTTTTAAGGGGTATATTTGGCGGTAAATATGACGAGGAGTCAGGACAATGGAGGAAACTCCACAACCGCGAATTGGAAGAGCTATACCGCAAACCTACAATAGTGAGAGTGATCAAGTCGCGAAGAATAAGATGGCCCGGACACGTAGCGCGAATGGGCGAGGTTAGGACCGTGCATAGAATTCTTGACGGTAAACTAACGGGGAAGAGACCGACAGGACGGCCGTGACGGAGATGGGAGGACAATGTTAGATTGGACCTCGAGGAGATCGGATCGGATGATCGAACGTGGAAGAAGAGTGCACAGGGCAGGGAACAATGGCGAAGCCGAGTCGGTGAGGCCATGAACTTCCGGGTTCCTACAGGCCAGTAAATAATAAAAAAAAATAATAATAAATAACGAAGAAGTCGAAAATTAGGTCTCCGAATGGTTTGCCTCAAAAGACGACCGGCTTTATTGGCGTGGTATCCACAAATTGCCAGAAAGGTGGTCGAAATGTGTAGAAAGCAATGGCCAATACTTCGAATAAAATGTTTTCTACTTCCCCATTGAAAATTAGTTGTATTTAAAAAAAAGCGCTCACCTCATACCGATACACCTGGTATAGGGTTATACAATAGGGGCTTGACAACTTTGAATTTATTTTGTGAACGTACCCTGTCCCTAATCATCGAACGGTCGCTGTCAATTTATTCAGTAAACTCAACATTTTCATCGTGGTTAAGTACACGATGGAACAACGTCTGCAAATTATAAAAATTTACTACCGAAAAAAAGTTGTCAAGTCCCTATTGGAGAACCCATTATATGTTTTTTTTTTATTAGACTTCTCTCGGGAGAGGCGAAACTATAGCGCCGAGTGGGCGCCCCGAGATGCCACCAAATAACTGTTGCAGTTCTTTTTGAACAGTTGCAGGTTGTAACGCTCCGGGAACACTCGCGTGGGAAGGGAATTCCACAGCTTCCCCGCTCTGTAACGGAACGAGTTCTGATGCAAGGATGTTCGCGCCGTCGGGAGATGAACCACAAACGGGTGCGATTCGTCGGATTGTCTTGTGGAGCGCATTTAAGCCGAATTGCGTGGAACAATACCACGAATCTCCGAAGAGCACCCGTGATAATATCTGTAAAACAGACAGAGGTCGACTACGCGCCTTCGGTGTGATAGGGACTGTAGTCCCGACGTCAGCGCCGAGTCCCCGATCAGGCGGATCGCTCTTCTTTGTATGCTCTCAAATAGCTCGAGGGTATGTTTAGGAGGCGTGCTCCAAACATGAGAGCAATATTCGTGCGCGGGTCTAATTTGGGATTTATATAGGAGAAGAATTTGAGCCGAAGTAAAATATTTCTTGGCCCTAAAAAGATAACTCAGTTTTCCTGAGGCTGACCTAGCGATACTCGATACGTGTTTATGCCATGATCCATACCCACAGACCGTGACGCCGAGAAATTTCAAACTTTCCCCAGCCTCGAGGGCCCGGCCATTCATCATCAGCTGTGGAACCGATGATCCACTTTTCTTTGTGAATGTTGTATATTGTGTCTTCGCTGCATTGAAGTGGACGAGATTGCCCCATCCCCACTGCAGGACCCTATCTAGATCCTGATTTAGAGAGTCAATCTGTCAATCTCAGCTGATGCGACGCAGATGCACCAATCGGCCGAACACTCGAAAAGGAGGAAACAAGCGTACTATTGTGGGGAGGAAGTAATGTACCTGCATGGGTACTCCGTTCTACTTCCTCCTCCATCATGTATTGTTCGTCGCGCAAATCACCGAACCGAAAAAAACGAAACAAAACAAAACCTACGCCACACAAAAGCACTGGAGGGAAAGTTAATGTTCTTTTATTTTATTGGATGTATTGGTTCGTTTTCACAAAAACTATTGAACACTTTCGTATGAACTTAAGGATATTGTTTTATCAAAGAGACTATTGCATACCGATTTTTTTGAAATTTGATATGTTTTCGATAATAAACAATTTGGGATCAATAAATTTACGTTATTTCATAGATTCACGGATAAATTTACGTGGAAAAAAAAATAAACTAAAACTTCCTAGAGTTGAAAAATAAAACACACACGACTCACGGGGGTGCGAACTCCGACGCACCCCTCGATGGTAAAAGGGTGGCCCATCGTATTTACGCGTACCGAGCGCAAAGGCAGCGTAGTGGAGACCCGACCGACTTGGTCTGGTGATGGAATGAGACTCAAACGATATCCTCTCCAATAAGGATATCGTTTTTTACCTACCACCAGGGAAACGTAAAGTCTCTCTTGGTGGTATAGGAAACCAGATCTTGTAATACAGGTCATGGTGGTATGTGTGGGATCGTTGAGATCAATGCTATTCACACGTGCAGTGGAACAGCGAAACAGGCAGGCGGCAAAGACAAAAGAAAAGGCGACCAAATGGTTCGCTCTTTAATGAGGGTCATGTTTATACGATGCCTCGTCGCTATTTTCGACGTTAGGAGAAAAAGGTGCTAAAAGCAAATTGGATGTTTATGGCATCTCTGGCTGCAATAGAAACCGGGTTCATATTTGCATTAGGAAATGCTGGAGAATTTGGTTTCAGCGTCTATTGCGCTAATTATATGCAGCTGCTTGGGTTGTTTGTTGGTAAGACAAACAAAAACGGTTGCCAGGCAATGTATATGAAAAGGTATATGGCGCGGCTGGGAAAATAGACGGCGCGATATTTATGGTATTTGTCTGGTACCGAATTGGTTCAGAATACCAAATAAGCAAACAAAGAAATCTTATGAAAAATTGTATGCGAAGGGATGCATGAAGGTAAGTTTTCTTTATAGGGATTTTGGGGTTAAAATAATTGGGTCTGTTTGATGCGTGAAGCATCTAAGATGCTAATGCGAATTGCATTAGCGAAAGCTGGTGCAGACCCGGGTTATGGTTATGGGGGTTTTTTCAGGAAGGCGAGCCGTGGGATCTGGCGGAATCGCCACACTGGGGGGGGGGGGGGGGGGGGGGCATGGACACGAGGTCCGTAACAAGCTAGAAGAGCTCCAGTTTATAAATTTAACCTCCACTAGCAACCATCCAAAACAAACTAAAAAGTACAATTCGAACGAATTGGGATACGTATCACCACACCCATAAAAACGTAAACACATTCAAATATCACCCCTTATATAAAAACTTCGTGACATTGCGGTTAGGTCATACGTCGGCTACGCATCTTTACCTGCTCAACAAATACACACCCCCAATCTACCAAAAATGCAACACAACACTTACAGTCATTCATATACTAAAAGACTGTCCTCACCTAAAACTTTTAAGAGACCGTCTATTTCGTAATATAGATATTTATAAAATTCTCTTCTTACCTCCGCGCTGATTTGGTTTAAATCGCGGCGAAGTGAGGCCTGCAACGCTAGAAGTTCGGATATGGTGACGTGTGCAGGGAAGCAGTCGGAGGGAGACTCGCTGGGCCAGCGGTCATGGGTTCGTTGGTGAAAACAGGTTGAACTATAAGGAGTGGGCTTCTGGAGGGTGGGGGTAACTGAGAAGATGACGTTGCTAGAGCAGTCCTGAGTGCTGCAAGAGGAAATGATGACTGCCGTGTAGGCGGGGTTAGGTGCCGGTTAATCGCCGCGTCTTGATACACAGGGAGCTCGACTGTGGGTCTGAGCTGTCCATGATTGCGTCAGCAACCTTTGATAAATAGCCCAAACTCTGATTAGATTGGGCCATTAATGCCGAGCGGGCATGTTGAGGAAGGCGCCTCAGAAAGTGTGACCTAATTAAATCATCCGAGATCCTAGTCCCCGCTATTGAGCGTAAATGGGTCAGGAAAAGGGATGGTCTAATACCCGAAAAGCTGGTTTTGCTCCCCGCCAAGCGTTGTTGCCTGATGCTGGTGGGTTCGTCCAAAGCGTTGAGGAGCATCTCCTGCACGCTGCTGTAAGGATTAGGGCCTGACGACCTAATCACATGCGCAACATGCGTCCGCTGTGTGCGATCCAACACCCGCATCAGTTCAACAGCACGGAGCTTTTCAACGTGCCTGTTGGCGGCCCGGAAAATGCGGTCGGCTATGGCGAACCACAGCTCTGCATCCTCCTCGTCGAAAGGAGGAAACTTAATATTTGGGGGTAGGGGTGGGGATTCGACGCTGGAAGCGTTCTGGAAAGGGGGGGAATCAGCGCGAGCTTGCGCCTGCTGAGATGTACCGGCTGGTGTGGTGGGCATCGTGGTGGCGAAAACTAAAGAGGAGCCGGGATCGAGGGAGTTAGGAAGAGGTCGCGTTGTGTCTGCGTGAGTAGGCAAGAGACGTAAAGTAGACGCGTAAGTCGAGAGGAGTCACCAGAGAGTCGCGTAAAGTCAGTGGAGTCGTGAATGTAGCCGCGGTTTCTATGTTAATATATCTATATTTAGATAATTTGGTAATTTTTTAATTTAACTATTTGAAGTTATTTTTAAATTTAGTTTAGTGCTTTGCGGTTTCGACTAGTTTTACTTCTTTTTTTTTTTGTAGGACTATATTTTATGTACTTAAAATAGTTTTGTTTATTTCTTTTATATTTTTAGATACTTCGGCACTCAAATTTAGAGGGGCTATTCTGCGTTGCTTAGTTTTTATTAGTATAATCCAAGTGATTGTTTATTAACTAGTATTGTTGCTGTACCACTTAATACTATAACTATTTGGATCGTTTTAATCAATTATCTAATTTTTAATGCTAATTCAAATTTGATTTTTAATTGAAGGAACCAATAATAATATATCACACTTGTTGCATATTTATGCATATATACAAATTTCGAGACAAATATCGTTTGTCCGTTTCTGTTAAGCAAATTCAAAGACACCTGCATTTTTGCTTTATTTGTTTCCAGGAATCAGACAGTAGTAAGGAATTAATTGATATTTAATGCTATCCAAGTTAATTAATTCTTCATTTCAATTAACTTTAAATTTAATTTGAAATAGCAAACCTCTACAAACACGAAACAAAAATTATTGACCGGCCTTCGATTATTTCATCGAAGAAAAACACCCCTTACAGAGTTCGTTTAGCAAGAGAGGTTCGACTTTTCAAGTGTTCGCAAACAATAGACGGTATCACCAGTTTGCCTGAAGGGACTTCTTTGTAGATTCTTAATTGAAATAATACTATATAATATTCGTAGGTAGTAAATTATAATAATTTCTACGTTCACTAGCTTTTTGTTTTAATGTGGAATTCGAGAAAATTTGTGGTCCAAAGGTTATATCACAAGGACTCAATTCCTTTATGCAGGACACTATCCCTTAATATTAACTTTTAGAAAAAATAGGAAAACACCTAGAAATTTGCTGCCTTTTTTACAATATAATAATGATAATAATTATAATTATATATGATCATTCGGTTTTCTTTTGTATTTAGTATTAATATTTTTTTAAATTATTTTCTTTTAAAAATTAATCAACTAAATTATTATTAAGATTTGGTACTTCAAGTGCTTTTACGAGGTGCATAAAAATTGTCAACGTTCAATTGTTTCTTTTTAACTTATTTTTAAGTTTTAGTTCACAAGGTTCTTAATTTTATCAAACATTTTTAAAATAATTTTCAAAATTTTATGTTTGATGGCTCGGAAGGAGTTCACCAAAAGGAGAAGTAAGCACTTGAATAATAAAATGAAAAGGAAAAGAAAACCTCGTTTTCCGGAACTGTTGTGACGATGTCGATGATGCCGCTCCTGGTCCGTTGATGTTAGTCCGGGACGTTGTTGTAGATAATAGTAAAGCTGAGGTGGGGCTCTACTTGCCCTTTCAATTACTTTTGGTTTTTTGATATCTTTACTTTTTTTGAACTGTTTTTGAAATTTTTACTTTTTTTGAACTGTTTTTTTTTAATCCTTTAATTTTTACTTTATTTTTGAAATTTTTGCTTTGTTTTTGAGATATTGACTTTTGATTATTATTAAATTTGTAGTTTTTGTTTAATTCATCTAAATTTTCTTACTTATTTTTTTGGGCACCTTTCACTGTCTTTTTTATTGACACCGGATTCTTGGTTGAAGTTTTTTGTTGAAAGTAGTTGAATAGTTTTTTTTTTAAATTTTTGTTGAAGAATTTTGTTAAATTGTTCTTTTGAATTTTGTTGAACTATTAGAAGTTTCTCTTTTTTAGTTTTGGTTGAATGTTTTTGATTGATTTTTGTTGAAATTTTTTAAAATATGCTTTTAAAAACTTTTCACTTTAATTTTAACCTTGTATTTTTTTGGAACTAGTCACTGCTTTAGTTTTTTTGTTGAATTTATCAGAAGATTGCGTGTTGTTTTTCACAAAAGGTCATCAATGTGGTGGTAAAAGGTGGTGTGCCAGGCAGGCGTATGGATTCACTTGAATCCCCGACACTTGTTCAAAGAGAATAGTTCACAAAGTAAATCCAAGTGGAAAATAAAAGTTCACTGTAGTGGTTTTGTTGTCTTCGTTTAATTTTATTAGTTGATATGATCCTTTACTTTGGTTTCAGTTAGAACTTAATATTAATCTTATTAAATAGTTTTTATATAAATCTTGTACAAGATGTAACACTTTGCTTTCTTCTACCGTATGACCGCAATAACTAAAAACTTTACTGGACTCCGGCGGCGGTTGAAATTCGACGCAGCATGTGTGTACGCGCAGTGGATGAAAAATGACTTGATTAAAACTTGAAGAAATTAAGGTTAGGCCCGACCGGTGGCGTGACTGATAGCGATGAATTCAATGGTGACTGATCCCAATTAGGGATGAAATTTTAATTTTGAATTCGCACAGCTATTAGCCAATCATCATCGCACTCTCTCATGGATCTTTTCAGTTGCACGTCTCAGTGAGGTGAATAATACTTACACATCATTCGACTGTCGCTGGACATGCGAAGGATGAAAAGAACAAAAGAGAGAGCGTAATAACTTCGGGGTTGGCTTAGCTTGTGCGCTTGTATCAAATGCAGTTTCTGAGGATGACGTACTGCCCTAGTGCGATGGCTGTGGTGATCGCAGAGTGCATTGAACTGTAGGGAGACAGAATTATGGAGGAGATGAAAATATAGCTGGTGCTATTCACCTGTGAAAAGAGTTCATTGATCCCCAGCGAATGGAGTGTCTGGAGGAAGTCAATAGGACGCCGCTGATTCTCGGTAAATAATCAGCGTGTGAACCAGACTCTAAGACGCTGAAATAACCCAGCGGTTTTGCTATGATGCAACAGCGTCGCTTGGTTAGATGTAGTTGTTGCTAACCAATATGATGTTGAGATTTCCGGTAGAAATCTCATGGGGTTAATGATATGTAGTTGCCGTATGGCAAAAGGGAGCCGAATTCAACTCTGCATAGGATAATGGATTCCGCTATGCTTTCTTGTACAGGTAAAATAGCTGAACGGTGGGATAGGGGATAATGTGACGCGCTGTAAGCGGTCGAAATTAAGTTGAAATTGTGGGTTGGTTCTCCATGTAGTATAGAGAACCTCAACAGTATCAGGCAGCGTTGAGTTGGCTGCGAAATGTGCAGCAAGTAGATTCTCCTTCTTTATTGCAGTGGTGACTGGTTTGTCATCGACTATAAGCGATGGAATGGATGAAGAGACTGAGTTTTGAATGTTTATCACGAATGTCCAGAAGTTTTTACTACCTGTCGGAGAGTGTAGTATTTGCGCACACCCTCGCGTGTGTTTCAGCCAGCAGTGTGCGTAGGTAGAGTCGAGTTTCATCCCCCAAACGGTTCACACCGGTCGAGTGAGTTGACAGTCGCGTTCGAGTAATACGCAAGGTTGTATTCATGTTGTAATAGCTCTTTGCCTTAACGTCACAAGTTACTTGAATAATAAATATATACCAGAAAAACGTTACATAAATTAAGTGCTATCCATTAATATATAAATGTCTCGGTTTATAGAGAAAACAAAACAGACAGCAGATGAAAAATCACAAATCAAATTTTCTTACTTGATTAGTGTTACTGTGTTTAATTATTTATTTTACAAAAATCTTACTAAAGAACAAACCAAGTTACAGTGTGAACAATAAAGAACGGATTGCAACCCAAAATAGAGTGTTTCATTTGTCATCAGGTGAACGGTTAGTGGCGGAGTTTTGTTTTGTTTTTGGTGAGCAATCTACGGTGTAACCAGTGGGTGATAGTGAACCCGTGCCCGTGCTGGCACCCCTACTAAATGCCCCCACACTACCATTTTCTGAAAAGAACATGCCTATTAAATGGGAGTTTATGCAGGATAATGACATAATAATAAAGCACACCTCAAAATGGTTTCTTCAAAACAAAGTCGTTGTTATGGAGTGACCATCGCAGTCCCCTGATCTTAGCCCAATAGAACACCTATGGGAGATTCTTAAGCGCAAGATCGGAGACTGCAAAGCCAAAAGGAAGAACTTTGGTCCAAAATAAAAGATGACTGGTACTCTATACCACCCACGACTTGTACCAAACTAGTCAATTCCATGGGACGAAGATGCGAAGCAGTCATTAAAAACAAAGGTGCAAGTATTAAAAGGATATGACACACTTTTACTGTAAATTAATTCTTCACAAAACACAAACAGAAAACTAATTTGTTTCTATTATTTTTTCCAGGCAAATCCAAGGAAAACCGGAATCAATTTTTTTCCCTACTTCTCGCTCTTTTTTCCTTAAAAATGTAGTATTTCTTATATGTATTACAGTGCACCAAATCTATTAGTATATTTTTAATTCTTATATTTTCCCAAACACATTTTTTCTTAACTAAATTAATGTCGAAGAACAAGCTTGTTTCTATTATTTGTTCCGCCACTGTATATAACAATAGTTAGAGCTGCTAGGGTCATTATGTTAATTTATTGATATGGAATTTTGAATTATTTCCTAATAATAAATAAATAAATTGTCAGCAATCAGCTCATAAAACGGAACGTTTGATGCAAACTTATAAAACCTTAAAATCAAGCAAATAGGAAGACGCCAAATACTTTTTGCTGGACCTAATGTTTTCTTTGCTAACAAATCTATTGATTCACATTCACTCGCAGATCGTTCATACAGTCAGTCAGATTCATCGTGTGCTCGTATATAAATAAAATTGCATTCGTAGGCGTTAAGTCGTCGTCGATCGATCGCAGTTCATATTGAATCTTGTGACTTTGTATAAATTTTGTGTTAATTGCAACAACAACAAAAAAAAAGCACTATACAAACACGTGTAATTTTCGCTGGATGTCGTAGTCGAAATCAGTCTTCACAGATGCCAGACAACGATCCGAGCGCTACCCGGGAATATCTATTAGAGCGAAAGAGAAGAGCCCTCGAAACTCTTCAAAATTCATCGAAGAAGACCACAAACATGGACAGTCAAGGAAAACACATTGACTACGAAAAAAAAATTCCACGAAGCCGTGGAATACATCCAACAACTTATAATACAGGTGAAGCATCTCCGGGAGGAAATTAACCCCCTAAAGCAACTCACCCAAAACAGTGACGATGCCAGTATGGAGATAACGCCTTCTCCCAACTTAAACCATCAAACATCTCCGTCCAAACAACTATCACCAGCTCATAAGGAATTCACCAAACAAGCCTACCCAGCACCGAGTCCCCTGCCAGCCCAGCACAAAAATGTTAGACCACCACCAATTTACATAAAAAATGTGACCAGTATCAAGGGAATAATTCTAATAGTAGAAAATGCCCTAGGACACCGCAACTTCACCTCAAACATTAAAGGCCCCTCTGTTTCCATTACAACAACTACTCTGGTTGATCACCAGAAAACCGTTAGAAAACTTGCGGAATTACAACACAAATTTTTTACCTTCCAACACCATCAGCTCAAACCAACAACATTCATCATTAGGCACATTGGCCCAACTTGGACCAACGAAGAACTAGCGTCGGAGATCATTGTGACAGTTTCTCTGCCACATAAAATTGGGTAGGTACATACAAAAATTGAATGGGTTACCTGTTCCAGTTGATTGTTATGGAGGCCGACGTTAAATTAAATTGTACTGCACACAGATGCGCCAATGGTTGCCAAAAACCCCGCCAATGGTTGCATATGTGGGTTGCTGCGATACAATCTATTGCTGCGATATCCGCTATTGTTGCAATATTAATATTATTGTATCATTATTGATGTGGGAGTTTCTCGGTCTGTCTTATGTTATTCTTCTCATCGCTTTTTCCAGTTCACAGCCGCAGAATACTTCAAAGGTTTTCGTTCTCCCTGCTATATACCACCAGCATGATCATCCAAAATGAACAAAAGTCAGTCCTCTTACTCGTCGAGCAAAGTTTGCAACTTTTATTTTATTAACTTTAAACAAATCACTCGATTACAAAACAATACAATTACTTCTGACAAAATTTATACATTCTTTAACTTTACAATTACTTCTGACAAAATTTAATCATTCTTTTACTTTTAGATTATCACAACGTATGCTTTTCTTTTCGAGGTCAGTGCTTCTCTCTTTTTTCTTCTTGATTCCACCCTCAACGGAATCCAAAAAAACCGTATCGAACCAAAAACAAAACGTTTCCTCTCTTCTTTTTCCTGCTTTTTTCCGTTGTCAAACGTCAACAACGGAATTCCGAACCGTATTTTTTAAACAAGGTTAATCTCCATCTCTCTCGCTCTCCACTCACGTCCACTTCGAAAAACAAATTCGAACCCGAAGAACTGCACGATCCACACCCGAATCAGGGTGGGTTCAGAAACTCACTTCAGGATCGTGCAATTCTTCAACCACCTTACCATCATACCATGTTAAAACAAATTTATATTAAACACAAATTTTCAAATGATGGTGGTGGCCGACGTACGTAACACACCTCCCCCCTCCACAAGACCGCGTGGCATTCTTAGGAGAGGAATGTCACGCCGGAGAGTGGACGGCGGAGAGCAAACAAATAAACAAATAAATAAATAAATAAATCAGTCTACATGCTTAAGTACTAATGTTAGTAGGGATTATACTACTTATATATGAGGGTTAGTACAAATAAATAAATAAATAAATAAATTAAGTAGTCTACCTGCTTAAGTACTAATGTTAGTAGGGATTATACTACTTATATATGAGGGTTAGTACAAATAAATAAATAAATAAATAAATTAACTAGTAGGTATTAATGTAAGAGGGGGAACAACAGACAAGCACTCCACAAAACCAAGGACAACACAAACGTCCGCGGCGGGTCCGACACTCAATCCGATGGTTCGACCAAAAGCTCGACCGCGCACACGATCCGGTTAGGACTCCCCCGCCAAGGCGAGGTGATCCCCTCTCGTTCAACCACTCCAAAATGTCACCCGGCCGGCGAAAACGTCCCGCTCTTATACATTTAATCTAATCCTCCTCTTCTGGACTCAGTACTTGCCCCGGTCCATGGGTTGGTAGATCGGGGGGGTTTCCCGTTTCGGCGGCAAAACCTACCATCACCCGACATTATAGTGCGCTTTCGCACTTTCATATTTGCGATCCAACCCCCAGCACTGGGGTTTGCCTCTGCAGTCTGCGCTGGGACTGCGCCTGCAGCATTAGGCCTGGCCTTAAAGACTTTTCGTCAGACTCTCAAGTTGGTCTCCCTCGACTAAGGTCCTTTACGAGGACGAAGATTCCGGAGGGTAACCAGAGTCTGGCCAGCTAGGATCAGGGGCTCCAAGTTATAGGAAGGCTTATCCTTCCCTTATTTGTTCTTTTATTAAAGGTGTTGTCTAATAACTATATTACCAACGTCCGCTGTTCGGGGTTCATCCGGATGACCCCGTGGGTAGCACGTGGTTACAGAGCTTTTCGCAGCCCTCCCCTGTATGGGTAGGGTCTCCGGGCGAGTACCTGCCGCAGTATCGACCTTAACAGGTCCCTTAGGCACGTCTCCCCGTTTGGCTGCCACATGTTCAACCCTTCCCGTCCCATTGCTGATAAATTGAATGGAGAATGGCACGGGATTTACGGTCGTTCGGGGAAAAACCAAACAACCACCCGGCCCGTCTACCTTACAATTCCGAGACAGGAAGTCGTACCCCAACAATCCGTCTTCCTCCAAACCCGGCAAGGAGTCTACTATTTGGAAACTGCAGGGAATCTCATGGTGCAACTTGAAATTCCCCGTGCAGCATCCCCTCGACTTGCCTTTGACAAACAGCGCTTGGAGCGTTGTAGATTTATGCACATCCATGCCATATCTAGGATGGAGTGCCTTCCGCTTCAACAGGCTGATCTCAGCGCCGGTGTCCACGATTAGGCGCGTAGGGTCCCTACGGCCAATGTCTAGAGGGAGAGCGACAATCGGGACTCGAGTCGGCGAAACCTGAGAACAGCTGGAGCTGGATTTCGTTTTTAATGCGGTCGGGTAGGATCTTGCCGACCCGACCTTGGGGAGTTTCCCGAACTCTCCCATTTTGCTTTATGTCGACACTCTGCGGCCTTGTGAGTGTGTCGACCGCAAAACTCGCACAATGTTCCGCTCCTCCGTTCAGGAATATTCCGCTCGGGAGTCCCACTGGACTCCGAACTAGCGGAACTGGAGCTATTCTTTCTGCCCACTTTGGGCCCAATGCGCCGGGGCTGCCATTCCCGGCTCCCCGCGCTGCCTGATGCGGCATCATGCCTCGCATCCGTCTTTGAGGATTTTGAGTCCATGGAGTCGGGTCGCTTACCGCCACCGCTCGACACGGACAGTCGTCGCCCATCATCTCCATCCACCTTCCGAGAATCCCTACCTTCCGCGCTATCATTACCGGCGCCTCGATCTCGCCGACGCTGCCTCCGACCCCCCTCTGCGCCTATTTCTCGCGCCCGCCCCAGTCTCCACACGGGTGTCTTGTTCTCGGCTGGCAACAGGTGCTGTTCCGGCGTGCCGCTTATGGGGAGAACCCTGGGAACTCTGTTGTTGTTCCCACCTTTGCCTGTATTCGCACCCGTGCAAGCTATGACCTTGGCGGCCACAAAACTCGCAACAGCACCGGACGCTGAATACTCTGGGGCCTGATGTCGCCGGCCCGCCGCCCGTAGACGGGGGCTGCGGCTCTGGTAGGGCTCTCCGCTGAAACTGTGGTCGCTGATAAGGCGGTTCCTGCCGTGCGAAACCGCCCTGCTGACCTCTACCCCTGTATGTGGTCTGGGGACCGCGCGTCCTCGTCGGATGATCCGGGCAGTCCACTATATCGTGGCCATACCGCCAACACTCGCGACAGAAGGGAGTGTTTCGTCTTTGTAGACACTCGTCGTACACGTGACCCCTCAGATTGCAAAAATTGCATATTGTCTGGGATTCCAGGGGGTGCGCCGATCGACTAACCGGATCCTTGAACGGATTGTCCCGACCCGATCGATCTCCAGGCACATACGCCCCTTGAGCCAAACCCTGCGACCCTTCACTCCGACTCGAGGAAGACACGGTATTTGACCACGCTCCCTCGCCAGAGGAGGCCGGAGCATAGGCACCAGCATCCCGTCTATAATTGAGAGGTCCGCACGACTGCTCCCGAACGAAACCATCCTCCCCCCGTCGACGACTATCAGGCTCTGCGGCCGGCAACACGAATGACACCGCCCGGGGATCCAAATTCGATAACACCGGCGCCGGCGCCGCGGTACAATCCCTAAAAGTGGAGGATGAATTTTCCAAAAGGGTCGAGCAACTTCCCGGTCCTAACTCTAGTGTTTCCGACGCTCGCTCGGCGATCCCGTGCCGCGCATCCACAAACAAGTCATCCTGCCTCAACATTTCCTTTCGAGTTCGCTCAAATCCGGTTAGGTGGTCCACCAGGCTACGAAAAGGGACATTACCCAACGTGAGGAGGAAGTGCTTTAGTCCTTCCTCCCTCAGACCCCTTACCAACACCGGTTTGGCCATGCCCTCAAGCTGGCTGGCGAAGACGGACCTACCCTGGCGACCATAAAAGCGCTCAGCTGCCTCCTCGCACCGTACCACGGCCAGCTTCACTCGGGAAACAAAGCCTGTGGTTGTCGCATTTTGGAAAGTTGTGCACACAACTCCTCATACGACACCCGGGGTTCGTAGGCCTCTCTAAGACGCCGTTCCGCTTCAAGGAATGTCGTGGGTGGTCTCTCCTCGAACATCCGATAGGCCTCGCCGCTCAGCCTAGAGGGCAGCCACCGGAGGAAGGTGTGTTCCTCCTCCACCGCCAGCCCATCCAAGGTCCTTCTACAGCCCTTGAGAAACGAAGAAAGTCTCTCGGCCGTATCCGGTCCTTCCTGTCCCGAAAACATGGGGACCGCCTTCGACACAAGATCGAAAACCCTATCTGTGCCCAGCATGGTCCGTGCAGGACATGGTTGTGGGCCCAGTTTAAAATACGAGGGCATCGGCGTGTCCTCCATGCTCCCGACAGGCTGTTTACCGACGGTGGGAGGGGGGCGTGTTGGCGATCGGTCGTCCACAAATTCGTCCCTCGAATCATGGAACGCCTCCGGATCCACCTCGTCAACCGGCGGCTCGGGAAATGCCTCGGGTCGTGCCCGGGCAGGGGTGCCCTCTCGGACATCTCTTTGACGCTGCCTTGTCTGCATCTGCCGGCCGTCTAAACAGATCTCAAGGTCACCCACACCAAAGCTAATCCCGGATACCCCGCGGAGAAAAGAAAAAACAACCTCGTCGCCGACAGTATCAACTAATAGAAAGGGGGCGAAAACAAAAACAAACACGCTCCCAAGATACAACAGGACGCCGTCCGACGAGCTCTCCCCTCCCGCAAACACTATATTGGCCTAACACACAACAAGGAGACCCGCAACAACAGAGAAGATCAACCCGCAAACAACAGCTCGAAAACCAAACGACAGTCGAAAACACCAAAAACACAATTCCCCAACCTTCAGCGGGAACACAGGATGGGCTGCCAACGGATTCACACAATCACAAAAGCACCAAACAAATACTCTCAAAGGGGAAGAGAAGGAAAAACAAGGGAAAAACACACACCGCATCCGCCAGTCAAAACGAAAAACCACAATTCAACCAACAATCGCCGTCCTCAGTGGGCGAAAAATGGAGAGAGAGAGAAAGGGGTAAGCAAATATAATGACCACTTTCTGGTCAATTTTGTAACACAACAAAAAAAAATATCTAAACGAAAACCAAAAGCGCAGCCGAAAAGGAAGAAAAGCAGCCTCACATAAAAAAAATATTTCAAAAATCGATCAAGGTCAACAATAAATAATAATGAACAATTTAAATATTACAATTTTCACCGGAAGAAGCTTCCGACAAATGTCCTTCACACAAGACTGACAAATAAATTAGTAAATAAATAAATAAATTTTTTAAATGAATAAAGAGAGAGGAAAAAAAAAATATTCCTTCTTTTTGCGCCCGCTCCCTCTGCCAGTCTCCGCTCACGAACGCATAGCTATTTTCAATGTCACACCAATCTGCCAAAGCCTTCAGGTCACAGAAGATTCGACAGCATTCTACCAAACCTGCCGTGGTCCCTCGGGAAGGTTTGTCCGCAGCGCCAGTTTGTGACAGTTTCTCTGCCACATAAAATTGGGTAGGTACATACAAAAATTGAATGGGTTACCTGTTCCAGTTAATTGTTATGGAGGCCGACGTTAAATTAAATTGTACTGCACACAGATGCGCCAATGGTTGCCAAAAACCCCGCCAATGGTTGCATATGTGGGTTGCTGCGATACAATCTATTGCTGCGATATCCGCTATTGTTGCAATATTAATATTATTGTATCATTATTGATGTGGGAGTTTCTCGGTCTGTCTTATGTTATTCTTCTCATCGCTTTTTCCAGTTCACAGCCGCAGAATACTTCAAAGGTTTTCGTTCTCCCTGCTATATACCACCAGCATGATCATCCAAAATGAACAAAAGTCAGTCCTCTTTCTCGTCGAGCAAAGTTTGCAACTTTTATTTTATTAACTTTAAACAAATCACTCGATTACAAAACAATACAATTACTTCTGACAAAATTTATACATTCTTTAACTTTACAATTACTTCTGACAAAATTTAATCATTCTTTTACTTTTAGATTATCACAACGTATGCTTTTCTTTTCGAGGTCAGTGCTTCTCTCTTTTTTCTTCTTGATTCCACCCTCAACGGAATCCAAAAAAACCGTATCGAACCAAAAACAAAACGTTTCCTCTCTTCTTTTTCCTGCTTTTTTCCGTTGTCAAACGTCAACAACAGAATTCCGAACCGTATTTTTTAAACAAGGTTAATCTCCATCTCTCTCGCTCTCCACTCACGTCCACTTCGAAAAACAAATTTGAACTCGAAGAACTGCACGATCCACACCCGAATCAGGGTGGGTTCAGAAACTCACTTCAGGATCGTGCAATTCTTCAACCACCTTACCATCATACCATGTTAAAACAAATTTATATTAAACACAAATTTTCAAATGATGGTGGTGGCCGACGTACGTAACATCATTAGGATTTGCCCAGAGCTGAAAATCCACAGGTTGGACTATTTTTAAACTCCGTACATGCGAGAAAACAACTTAAGGAACCTACGGATTATCCAAATCCCTCCAAATGAAGACACCAACAAGCTGAAATAAATTAAGTACTTTGTTTACGCACAAAATCAGCATCGAGGAACCTCATAAACAAAGTATCCTTCATTGCAAGAGATGCCAACCACAAACCCCGATGGATCCATTACTACTAAGGAAATCGCTGTGACATGCTGTAACTGCGGAGGTCCACATCCAGCCAATTTCTCCCAGTGCCCTTATAAATTGAGAATTCTCCAAAGAAGAATAAAACCAACTACAACGAACAAATCCCCACCAACCACATCCACATCGCAGAACACATTACCACCACATACAAGGCCAGGAACATCGGATGTCATCAAGAACAATCAAAACACGCCGACGTCAATCAGCCCCAACTCCATTGGCCTCAACCTGGACATTATGGGCTACATCAAGAGTCTACAAACTATGCTTCCTGCATTGAAGCATATGTCGGATATCGAAGAAAATCAGATTCTCTCACTTATAACTTCCGATATTCTTTCCCTCAATGTCTGAACTAACTATAGTCGCTCTCAACGCAGAGTCTATATACTCCAACTTGTTTATTAAAACCTTCTCCCCAAACATCCTTCTCCTCTCAGAAACGTGGCTTAAGTCCAACTCCCGAGTATCCATCCCCAATGTATAAATTTATTTCCAACCCCAGAACTACTGGATCCCATGGAGTTACCGACATCCTACTAAATAATAAACTTGAATTCACCGAAATCAGGTTCGCCAATGTTTTCAATATTGAATACACAGCAATTAAACTTTTTTTGTGAAAATAAAAAAGTAATCATAATAACATCCGCTTACATCCACCCAACACGAGAACCAGACTTCCCTGACTCTGACATATCTCAAAAAATCAGACAGTCTCTCCCCGCACCTTTCATAATCGGCGGAGACTGGAATGCTCGACATACAGCATTCAACCACATAGAGAATAACAAATACGGGCGCCAACTTTTGGACCTCCTATTCATTTTTAAAACATTTTTTATTTTCTATTTATATTCTTAGTTTCTAAATTAAAGGCTAGACAAAAATGCTTAAATTCTAGCTTAATTATCTTATATAATAACTTACTGGTCCTTCGCAGACGCTCTAAGCTAAACATTACTTAACCATTATATAATTTGCCTTTCGGCGACAGAATTTTGTGGCAGTACTTACAATTATTTGAAAGACAAAGAAAAATTTGAAAAAGTTTGTCTTTTTTTTTTTCTTAAAATTTAACTTACCTATTTTTTTTTTTTTTTTTAAATTTAATTTTATGTAAAAGCACTTAACCTAACTTACCTTAAATCTTATACTACCCTAATTCTAGAAAAGCTAAGTCTCTGTAAGCTAGCTGATGATAGTATGATTCTATACCGACATTGGTATCCAGGTCTTTATATGCCATTCAACCACCAGAACTGTTGACGCTGTCTAATACTATCCTCCCGGTCTCTGTAGGAGATAGCCCTACTGAAGCGCAGGAGCTCTTCTTCGGTGCGCGTTGCTTCCCGGTCGTAGCACAATCGCCCGTCTACGGATGATCTACTTACATAATTGATCAGCGGAATTTTGGACCTCCTATCATCTCACCCATATACGTACATCGACAGTCCACTGCAGCCAACTCGTGTCACCAACTCGACGCAGTCAACAATTGACTTCTTTCTCAAGTCGGCTGATGTCTACTCTACGAGCCCTCCCACAGTATCCTTCCTCTTTCCCTCTGATCATGGTTCCATTCACACCTCGATGAAAATTCGCTCCTTCGAACTGCTCTACTCACACAGTCCTGTCCCGAACTTCTCCAAGACTAACTGCGAGAAGGTCAATAGAGACGTCGCCGAAAGTTTTTCTAACTTGCAAATCCCCGAATCTTCTAACCTAATCCCTGCTGATATCGATCGAGCAGCCCTTAAAAATTGAGCAGACCCTCAAGGATGCCCTCACCAGCAATACACCCACCACCATCTCTCATAATCATTTAGGAAAACAGTTACCCAGCATCCTAACTAAATTGCTGCGTCTCAAAAAATAACTCCGCCGAAAACTTCATATAACATTCTGCCCCTTTATTAAAAGTCTGATCCAACTCCTGACCACCCTAATAAATGAAATTTTAAAAAAGTTCGCGGATCAGACCTATACCTCCACACTTAATAATACCAAACCCAACCGTGATCTCTTCAAAAACATCAACCGACTAACTGGTCGGATGTTTAAACCGCGAATCGATCACCTCATCAACCCATTCAACAACAATCTTATCCAATCCGACACGGACATAGCCAATTGCCTCGCTGACAACTTCTCAAAGATCCATCAACAAAATGATTCCCTCTCAGTCCCTAATTTTCAGAACACTGTCAACGAATATATCTCACACAGATTACCCGCATCTTACACTTCATTCATTGGAGAATTTAACGACACAAACAAGGCGTCACATCCTTCAGACACCAGCACATTTCTAACCACAGATGAATTAATCAAGTTCATAAAATCACGACCCAACAAAAAATCGACCAGTCTAAATAGAATACTGCACCATCTATTTAAAAGACTTCGCCCACAAAATCGACTTCCCGTTCTAGTCCTTCTTAACCATATCATAACTGCTTCATATTTCCCAGAGAACTGGAAAATTGCGGTAGTAATTCCCGTTAAAAAGTCTGGGAATTCCAATAACACGTCCAACTATCGTCCGATATCTTTATTGAACACCCTAAGCAAAATATTGGAATGTAAGATCTACCAAAACCTTCTCTTGTTTGCTAGTGATAACGCTCTCATCCCTAATTCTCAGTTTGGCTTTCGTGAGCGACACTCCACTTGCCATACGCTATTAAAAGTACACACGATGTCACAACTGGTTTAGAAAACCAATGCCCTACCGTATTCATATCTCTCGATATTTCCAAAGCACTGCTTATTTGGTCTGAATTCGAACATCACAAAGCCCCTAGCATCTTATCTTTCTGGTAGGAAATTCATGGTTAGAATAAACTCTTCCCTCTCACAACCTCAAAACATAACCGCGGGAGTTCCCCAACGATTCATTCTCGGACCAGTTTTATATCTTCTATCATCATGATCATCGGCACTACAACTGGGGTCCGGTCTTGGCCTTATTTAACAAATCTCTCCACCGGTCCCGATTTCGACCCGATTTCATCCAGTTTGGTACTCCCAGGCTCTGGGCGTCCTGGTCTACGCCATCCCTCCATCGCAGACAAGGTCTGCCGCGCTGTCTCCTTCCATACATCCTGCCACAAAGGAGTTTCCGGGAAGGTTCCTCTTCGCTCATTCGAACTAGGTGTCCCGTCCACAGGAGTCTACCGAGCTTGATTTTTCTTACAACATTAGCTTCAACGTATATCGCGTACAACTCGGGGTTGTAGCGTCTCCGCAATCGTCCTCCCCACATATAGGGCGAACAATTCTCCTTTAGACCTTCCTCTCAAACGTGGCTAAGAGTTTAGAGTGTCTTTTATTGAGCACCCAGGTCTCGGATCCATACATGAGTACTGGTCTTGTACTGTAGTAGCTTGGATGTTCTGGATACATTTCGGGATTTAAAGAGCCTTGATAGACCATAGTAGGCTTTGTTAGATTTGATATGCCGTTCGTGTATTTCGTTTTCTATATTGTTATCGGTTGATACTATAGACCCAAGGTAGTTAAAGGAATGCACTACTTCAAATCCGTGCTCCACTACCATGATAGTTTGACCAACGCTAAGTCTTCTCTTCACAGAAGCTGCCACGATGTACTCATTAATGTGCACTCCCAGTTTTTGTGCCGCCTGTTCGATCTGGGTGAAGGGGTCCTGTACAACCGATTCGATTCTACCGATGATGTCGATGTCATCTGTGTAGGCAAGTATCTGGCTGGACTTGGTGACAATAGTCCCTCTTGTTGTAACGGAGTCACGGATTGCTTTCTCCAACGCCAGGTTGAAGAGGTGGTGGGTCAGACCGTCGTCTTGGGTCCATACATGAGTACTGGTAAGACTATGGTCTTGTACAGTAGCAGCTTGGATGTTTGGATAAATTTCGGGATTTAAAGAGCCTTGATAGACCATAGTAGGCTTTGTTCGATTTGATCAGCCGTTCGCGTATTTCTTCTTCCATATTGCTATTGGCTGCTACTATTGAACCAAGGTAGTTACAGGAGTGCACTACTTCAAATTCGTGCTCCGCTACCCTGATAGTTTGACTAACGTTAGTTCTTCTCTTCGCAGAAGTTGCTACCATGTACTTAGTTTTCCCCTCATTAATGCGCAGTCCCAGTTTTTGTGCCGCCTGTTCGATCTGGGTGATGGAGGCCTGTAGAGACACATCGGATCTACCGATGATGTCGATATCATCTGCGTAGGCAAGTATCTGGCTGGACTTGGTGACAATAGTCCCTCTAGTTGTAACGCCAGAGTCACGGATTGCTTTCTCCAACGCCAGGTTGAAGAGGTGGTAGGTCAGACCGTCGTCTTGTCGGAGTCCATTAAAAATGTTTATTGGTTTAGACAGCAATCCCGCTATTTTTACTTGACTAGGTACGTTAGTCATAGTTAACCTACAAAGTCGTAATGTATATATATTATATTGCTGTACCCTGGCTGTGCTGTCGCAGGCGGCATTAAAGTCTATAAATAGATGATATAATGACATTTTTCGATCGCCTGCCTGAGGGTGAATACTGATCAATCGCTGATTTGCCTGGGATGAAGACACACTGATATTGACCAATGATAAATTTAGCGTATAGGGCTATCCGATCTTGTAGGATAGTGGAGAGTATCTTATAGGTGGTATTCAGCAATGTTATATCCCTATAGTTGCTGCACACTGTGATATCTCCTTTATGTATGGGGCAAATTATTCCGTGATGCCAATCTTCCGGCAACTCCTCTTGCTCCCATATGCGCACCACGATCTCATGAACTGCGAGATGTAAAGCTGCCCCTCCTAGTGCTATCAGATCAGCTAGGATGTCACCAGATCCGGGGGTATTATTTGATTTGAACTGTCTTATGGCTCTTAATGTTTCCTCAATGCTTGGTGGCGGCAGAATTTGGTCTTAATCTTCCATTGGTGGAGCCTCCAATTCTTCTGTGAGCTGACCATTTAGAAATTCATTGATGTGCACTTCCCATCACTCCAGAATGCCTTCAGGACCGGTGATCAGATTACCCTCTTTATCTTTGCAGTCAGTGCAGCGTGGTGTGTACCGCGTGTTACTGCGGATTATTTGGTAGAACTTTCGCGCCCGGTGTGACTTCGCTCTCTACTTTTTTCTATTTCACAGACAAATTTTTTTTCTCAGGCACTTTTCGTTTGTCCTTTTTCAGATCTTCTGAGCTCTTTGTATTTCTCCTCGCGTACCCACGTCCTATGAGACTGCTGCATTGCCCGATATGCAGCATTCTTACGTTCAGTCGCTAGTTTGCACTCATCATCAAACCAGTTACACCGATCACTACGACTATTGCCTAGGATCGAGTTGGCGGTACTAATGACAGTATTCTTAAGGCGTGTCCATTTCTCTTCTACACCCGGGGTTGTGGCCCCAGGACTTAGTCTTCCTCCATCGAGATCTTCGAGGCCGAGTCCTAGTGCATGACCAACGGTGTTGCTGGTGTTCTCATTACGTAAGGCAGCCGAATTTGATTCGCGGATGCAATACGTCTCCGTAAGTCAATCAGCGCTCGGAAAACTGTACCAACAAGACAGTGATCCGAGTCGACGTTGGCACCTCGGTACGCTCGTACCGTCATCAGATTCGAGGAGTGGCGGCGATCTATCAACACGTGGTCAATTTCGTTGCGAGTGGCTCCATCAGCTGATATCCAGGTGGCTTTGTGGATATCTTTACGCGGAAACCTGGTACTTGCAAGGACTAAGTTTTTCGATGCTGTCAGTTCGATGACTCGTACTCCACTGTCATTAGTGTTCTCATGCAAACTATGGGAACCTGGGTGGTGTCTGAAAACCGGCTCCCGACTTATTTTTGCATTCAAATCACCAAGAACGATTTTCACATCGTATCTTGGACAGTCATTGAGGGCCCGTTCGACGTTCTCATAGTATTCTTCTTTTTCGCCGTCAGGGGACTCCTCTGTAGGTCTGTAAACGTTTATGAGGCATATCTTCTTAAACTTGCCTCTCACGCGAAGACTGCATAGCCTTTCTTTTATTGCATTAAAGCCGATGACGGCAGGCTTCAGTTTTTGCCTGACTAGAAAGCTTAACCCGAGCACATGGTGTTTTGCATCACAGCTATAATAAATGTCATACTCGTTTTTTTTGAATAACACCACTCCCTGTCCATCTTATTTCTTGTAATGCTGTTATGTCAGTCTTATATTCGGACAGGACATCGGCTAGGTGCTGTGCAGCTCGAGCTGTGTATAGTGAGCCGACGTTCCATGTAAAAATTCTTAAATCGTTTAGCCATTTTCGTTTCCGCGGTCGGCGTCGTGTATCTGGTCTATATCCGAGACTTGTTAAATTTGCCATAGTAATTCATTTGTATGGGCCTGGTTATTAGCTTTGCGCCAACCTTTCTCAGGATGTCGCTGCATGCATTGGTTCACTACTTGACGAGTGCCAAAGTAGCTATCCGGGGTGTCACGTGGAGACTGCATGTCAACTTGGATCGTCCTGGCCTTCGCCGGGTTGAAAGCAATCAGTAACTTTGCCCTGTATGTTCGCACCCCCCCCCCCCCCCCCCCCCTTTATATCTTTTATATATATCCGATATTCCCCAACCTCCATCTAGTGTTGTAATGCTAAATTATGCTGATGATACTTTAATCTACTCTGGCAGTAGATTTGTCAAACTCTAACAGATACACACACAATTCACAAGCAAAAAAAAAACAGTGAAGAACAACGAACGAAAAATCGAATAAGAAAATACATCCACAGCGATAACAAAAATAATTCACATCAGTGGAGTATAGTCGAGTTTAGAAATCAAATTCTAAACATGGTCGCCTGATGGGTAACGCTTAGGTTCAATTTTTTTCGTGATTCAAACTTTCATAGCGTCAGTTCGAATCACCCGAATAACTTCCTTCCGCTCATCTCAGCATACTTTAACAAATGGAAAATTCGCTTCAACCCAACCAAAACCCAGCTAACAACGTTTAAGGGCAAAAACGCTCACTGCACAAACAACACTAAACGTTGCCACAACAAAATTAAACTCAAGCCTAATAAGACCCTCATAAAACCTTCTCAAATCCTAAAATATTTGGGAGTAACCCTTTCCAACGACTGGTCATTCTCAACCCACATCAAAAATTCCCTTCATAAAGCTTCAATAGAGCTTAACCACTGCAGACGAGTGTTATGGAAACCTAAAGGCATATCTCTCAAGGTCAAACAGCTCATCTACAAACAGATAATCAGACCCACTCTTACATACGCCTTCCCAATATGGTACCACATCTCACCCTCCCAAACGGAGAAATTACGAGTTTTTGAACGAACATGTTTCCGGTTTATCACTGGATTACACCGCAAAACCAACACATATAGAAACCATTGTAACAACGACCTTTACAAGACCGCAGGCATCGAACGGCTGGATAGACGGATCCTAGGAGTGTCGATAAATTTCATAGAAAACCTTCCTAACAATCCCAACCCGATAATAACAGAGCTAGTATCACCCTCCTCCAATACAGGAACTCACTACCGTAATTGTCTCCAAATCAGGACTCTCTTCACCTCAGGCAGACTGGTTAACGATCTAAACGAGGTCGTGTACCACAACACCGAACTTGCATCCAATCATTTCAAATACAGCATCATCCAACCATTCTCCAAGATTCTTACCTTTAACACAGAACATACCTGACCATATCCCTTACTATCCTCAATTAAAACGAGAAATCCCACATCCACATAAATCAATATTGTAAATACTATTTTTAAGTCAAATTCAAATTGTCACTATCATTACAATATCAAATATTGTAAATTGTAAATAAGATTAGAGTAAGGTAGATTAAGTTATGTTAAGTAATTTTAAGTAGGCTAAGTTAAAATAAACATAGTTCCTGGTTTTTTTCTGACCTTTTCCAGGAAAAACAAAATTACCAATATATATAAATCCCATTAAATCTTAAGCACATGTTAAAAAGAACTGTTTGAAAAATGTTAACAAATAACATGTAAACACTTATTATGTAACCAATCTATTATAAGTTAGCTGTATTAATTATTGTAACTCTCAATTGTTGGTCAAATAAATGCAGAAAAATAAAAAAATAAAAATCTATTTGATGTATTTTTTTTAAGTGACACCAAACTATCGCAATCGTGATCTTGTGGCTACAATTGTTATTGTGCTGCGTTTACATTACGTGCCTACAATAACTCCATCGTTAAAACTGAACGAAAGTAATTTCACATCTGGAATATAAAATAGAAGGTAGTATGACTTACCCTATTCTCGTAGTAATATTTATACCATGAAATTAATTTTTACATGGCGCTAAGTAATTTTTGTGACGTGCATTGATTACTGATACGAGTTACGTTGGATCTTAACGTAAAATCAAAATTTCTTATAACACTGTTTGGCACATGTCTTCCTTTTCTCATCCCTACTCCGTACTGGAGTCCGGAACGTGTTTGACTGTCTGGCTCTGTTTGGTGCACAGCGACAGTGTTCTCACCGGCCAATGAGAGCAGGTAGGTGATCTGACCGCTGCGCAATGTTAGTTCAGTGTATTCAAGGTGTTTGTAGTTTATAGTGTTTTGTTGCTGAGAGTTGCTTTTGTGATAAGATCGTAAATTAGAGGCCTCTCGTGGACAGTCGTGTTCAATATAACGAAGTTTAAACTTTGAATACTGATTCTGAGTTAAGATCGTCACCATAGACTGTATCGGACGCGTATTCGCCTTTTCATTTCGATCGGCGCCATCCATTTAGGTAAATGCCACTTGCTTTGATCTGTTGTAAAGTTCATCTCTTGCTCAGGGAGTATTGCTTTGTTTTTCTGGGTTTATCTCGTTTGTGATCGTCTTTCGCACTGTCTACAGTCTTTTGTTTATTCGATACCTTCCCTGATCGGACCACACCGCTCTCGGGTTCTCGCAGTCCACACTCGTGCATGTAACATAGAAGTCGTGATCCATTAAAGTGAATACGAGATTACAACAAGAAAGAAAACAAAAAAGTGCGAAAAGAAAGAATACAAAATGCCAAAGTGTTACACAGATCAGTAGATTTGTCGTATATGACCGTAATATATGTTTATGTACATTTTATTGTGTAAAGAAAAAAGTTGATGTTTACACCTTGACAGTGCGCGACCGGAAGAAAAAAAGTCGCTGTGCCGAAACATTTTTATTTCCTATTTGCAATAAGTGCAGTTTTGTGCCCTGTCCAAAAATTGTTTGACCTCCAGGTAAGACACAATACCGTCAGCTGTGTTTCAGATAGCGCTCGTATCTTTCTATCAGAGGTTATATTAACGGAAGTCTGGTATTTCCCTGAAGCTCACGAATAAACTTTTCTTCGGATCGAGTCAATCACACGTCGAAATCAGTATTTCGAAATAAGCAGGCGTCAAGTCACGTCTATACAAAACAAAAAAAAAATGATACAATTATAAGCAGAATCTTCTTCAACTGAAATCTGGGAATGGTCGTTCCAGTTTCTTGGGGGGCTTTACGTTTACCTTCGGTGACATACTTCTGAGGATCAGTTTTTGTTATAACAGCCGCACATCTGGACTTTTGAAAAAAAAGAAGGAAAGCTTGACAAAAGATACATCAAATAATCAAACAACACTTTCCACAGGTTCGATATTGAAAGGGAGTTTCTCTTTAGCAATTAGCTATGGCGCGGAGAAAGATCGTTGATCGGCATTTTATGACGAGGCGGATCTTGACACACTTCCTAGCACATAATATGCGGTGGAAGAGAAATTAACTCAATGCAAACTTTCTGCGTCTATTTGCAATAAGTGCAGTTTTGTGCCCTGTCCAAAAATTGTTTGACCTCCAGGTAAGACACAATACCGTCAGCTGTGTTTCAGATAGCGCTCGTATCTTTCTATCAGAGGTTATATTAACGGAAGTCTGGTATTTCCCTGAAGCTCACGAATAAACTTTTCTTCGGATCGAGTCAATCACACGTCGAAATCAGTATTTCGAAATAAGCAGGCGTCAAGTCACGTCTATACAAAAAAAAAAAAAATGATACAATTATAAGCAGAATCTTCTTCAACTGAAATCTGGGAATGGTCGTTCCAGTTTCTTGGGGGGCTTTACGTTTACCTTCGGTGACATACTTCTGAGGATCATTTTTTGTTATAACAGCCGCACATCTGGACTTTTGAAAAAAAAGAAGGAAAGCTTGACAAAAGATACATCAAATAATCAAACAACACTTTCCACAGGTTCGATATTGAAAGGGAGTTTCTCTTTAGCAATTAGCTATGGCGCGGAGAAAGATCGTTGATCGGCGTTTTATGACGAGGCGGATCTTGACACAGTTCCTAGCACATAATATGCGGTGGAAGAGAAATTAACTCAATGCAAACTTTCTGCGTTTAGGCTAAATGGTGCATTGAATGATCTTGCGTCTCGTAGATCATCTAGTCAATAATTGCTCACCGAAACTTGGATCAGAAACTTGGAATAGATATCGATAACGATTTGCGTCTGAAAATTATTTTACAACGTATTGGAGAGAATCTAAATCAGTGAAGATATGAACTAGACGATGTTATCACAGTAATTTCTTTGAGAGCGCAACGTTGATCGTGTTCGTGTTTCTGCTGATGACTGCTAAAAGATTGACAAGTAGAGCTGTTGCGGAGAAAAAGGGGCACGAAACCAGATCAAATTTCTTGGTAACAAGACTAATTTACGGTGTCGACATAAATACTTGTTCGCTAAGCATGAGAATTCTTTGTCCGGTATATAACCAAGATGCGGGAGCTCATTAGTTGACGTACCCTTAGGTTATTATGCTAGCTGGCTTTAATTGGGTGTCGTAAAATTTCATTGACGTTCCAAAATGGTTGTAAGATTTTATTACTAGGTACATTTTTATTTATTTATCATTTATTATAATGTAAATACGTTGCACGATAATTTAAATCTAATAGTACTACATACTAAGGCTTTCAGCTAGAATAGTTGGTGAAACAGTTGCCGAGTGTCTTCATATTGTATCGTGCATTGAATCCATACGCAAGAGTTCTTTTGTATTATAAGATTATAGAAATGTTCGAAAAATATTTTGAACCGAACAAGTGCCATTCAGTACTTCCACCGATTTTTTTGAAACTACGTAGGGGTACGCATTTTGATGCATTGATTATGAACATGAAATTTTCACAATTAGCAGAAATTGAATTTTCGGGATGAAAACTTTAAAAATTATGGTTTTCTGCATTACTTTAACAAATTGAAAATTTCGCTAATTGTTCAGGCAAATGTTGAGGGTCTTTCTAAAATACATATTTTACATACAACATGTCTAGTACATTTTCCCAAATAACTGTTTAGTTTATGAAGAAATGCAAAAGGAAAACATGAAAAAGCGACCAATACTTAGAGTGTTACGACTTTTCTTTTTTATTTTACTTTTTTCCGCGAACCTATAGCCCCGAGCCAGCGCCCTGATATTTTGTCGCATTGGTCCACCAGCCAAGCTCCAAAAGATGCACAAGGATTTCTCCCAACCAGTTCACAAAGCCTACAGCTTAATGGAGTGGTATTTCACCGGGCGGATGGGCTTTGGGACCCTACTCCACTCAGTAAATCTGTTGAACTGCTCAATAGCAAGAGCCGTCAGTTGAACCTAGGTTTGCACAATCAAACGCATGGCAAAACCTCCTTACCAACTGAGCCATTCAGGCGACTGAAGTTATTGCTAATAATCTTTGTTATTGGCCAGAAGTTTCGTCGCGTCAGATGGTCCTTCAAGAAGTTTGCTTTGATTATTTTGGTATTGTGAGCCTCCCTTGCGGTTGCAAGCATTTTTAATTATAAAATTCATTCCAAGTCCACTTGCCAACACCCTTCCTCCCCTCCAATCACTACGCCTACGATTTCCATAAAAGTAACTTTCGGCTCACCAACGTTTACCTAGGCCGCCTTACGTTCAACGATCACCTACACGTTGAAGATGCGACCACTCACTTATATACCAAAATCCTTCACTCTATTTCGCCGTTCGTTCCCTACTCTAGACAAACTCTAGGCAGGCCAGACCGTCCCCTTGTCGGAGTCCATTAAATATGTTTATTGGTTTGCACAACAATCCCGCTATTTTTACTTGGTCATGGTCAACTTACAAAGTCGTATCAATTTGTTTGGAATGTCGAACTCTCTCATAGCATTATATAGTTCTACCCTGGGTATGCTGCCGTAGGCGGCCTTAAGTTTTTGAATAGATGATATAAGGGAATCTAAAATTCCAGACATTTTTCCATCGCCTGCCTAAGGGTGAATATCGGTTAATCACTGATTTGCTTAGGATGAAGCCAAACTTATATGATGACTTTAGCGTATGGGGCTATCCGATCTTGTAGGATAGTGGAGAGTATCTTATAGGTGGTACTCACCAATATTATACCCCTATAGTTGCTGCACAGTGTGATATCTCCTTTCTTATGTATGGGGCAAATTATACCACGACGCCAATCTCCCGGCATCTCCTCTTGCTCCCATACGTGCACCACGATTTCATGAATTTATTTATGTAACGCTGTCCCTCCTTGTTTGATCAGCTTAGCTGGTATGCCATCAGCTCCGGGGGCTTTATTTGATTTTAGCTGTCTTATGGCTTTTAATGTTTCCTCAATGCTTGGTGGCGGTAGCATTTGGTCTTGATCTCGCATTGGTGGAGCCTCCAATTCTTCTGTGAGCTGACAATTTAGCAATTCATTGAAGTGCACTTCCCATCGCTCCAGAAAGCCTTCAAGATCGGTGATCGGATTACCCTCTTTATCCTTGCAATCAGTGCATCGTGGTGTGTACCGCGTCTTACTGCCGATTATTTGGTAGATCTTCCGCGTCTGGTGCGACTTCGCTCTCTACTTTTCTCTATTTCACAGACAAGTTTTTTTCCCAGGCACTTTTCTTTTGTCTGTGAAGTCTTTTTTCAGATCTTCCGAGCTCTTTGTATTTCACCTCGCGTACCCGCGTTCTATGAGTTTGCTACATTGGCCGGTATGCAGCATTCTTACGATCAGTCGCTAGTTTGCACTCATCATCAAACCAGTCGCTCCGATCTTTACAACTACTGCCTAAGATGGAGTTGGTAGTTCTAATGACAGTATTCTTAAGGCGTGTCCATTTCTCTTCTACGCCGGGCATTCTGGCCCGAGGACTTACTCTCCCTCCGTCGACCTCTTTGAGGGCGAGTCTTAACGCATGACCAAAGGTGTTACTGGTATTCTCATTGCATAAGGCAGCCGTGTTGATTCGAACCTGATCCTCGGATGCAATACGTCTCCGTAAGGCAATCCGCGCTTGGAAAACTGTACCAACAAGATAGTGATCCGAGTCGACGTTAGCACATTGGTACGTTCGTACCGTCATCAGGCTCGAGGAGTGGTGGGTAGCGATCAACACGTGGTCAATTTGGTTGCGAGTGGCTCCATCAGGCGATACCCAGGTGGCTTTGTGGATATCTTTACGCGGAAACCTGGTACTTGCAACGACCACGTTTTTCGATGCTGCCAGTTCGATGACTCGTAGTGCATTGTCATTAGTGTTCTCATCCAAACTATGGGAACCTGCGTAGTGTCTGAAAACCAGCTCCCGATCTATTTTTGCATTCAAATCACCAAGAACGTTTTTCACATCGTATCTTGGACAGGCATTGTGGGCCCGTTCGTCGTTCTCGTAGTATTCTTCTTTTTCGTCGTGAGGCGACTCCTCTGTTGGTCCGTGAACGTTTATGAGACTTATGTTCTTAAACATGCCTCGCACACGAAGAGTGCATAGCCTTTCGTTTAATGCATTAAAGCCGATGACGGCAGGCTTCAGTTTTTGGCTGACTATAAAGCCTACCCCGAGCACATGGTGTTTTGCATCACAGCTGTGATAAATGGCAAACTCGTTTCTTTGAACAACACCACTCCCTGCCCATCTTATTTCTTGTAATGCTGTTATGTCAGCCTTGTATTCGGACAGGACATCGGCTAGCTGCTGTGCAGCTCGAGCTCTGTATAGTGAGCGGACGTTTCATGAGAAAATGCTCAAATCGTTTAGCCATTTTCGTTTCCGTGGGCGTCGTCCTGTATCCGGTCCATATCCGAGGCTTGTTAAATTTGCCATAATAATTCGTTTTTACGGGCAAGGTTATTAGCCTTTCTCAGGATGTCGCTGCATGCATTGGTTCACTACGTGGCGGGTGCCAAAGTAGTTGTCCTGGGGTGTCACGTGGAGACTGCATGTCAACTTGGATTGAACAGGGACAAGGATCGTCCTTGCCTTCGCCGGGTTGAAAGCAATCAGTGACTTTGCCCTGTGTGTTCGCTCCCACCCCACCCCCCACCCCGCTTTATCGCATCTATCTCACTAAAACTCAGTCTAATCTCAAAAATGACTCTAAAACCTTCTTCCAGTTCCTTAATCATAAACGTAGATCCGATGGTTACCCCATATCGCTTATTATATCTCATATGATCCTGTTACTATTGCTAATCTCTTCGCCACTCACTTCAATCAGTCATTTACTAATGACTCCTTTGTTCCCGACCTGTCATACTTCAACTACCTACCTAACTTTTCCCTTGGACCTTTTCTCCACAACTCCTTTGATCCGTCCTTAATTGAATCTAAACCACTGCAACTCAAAGACGAGTTTACACCGTATCCTGATGGTATCCCTGCAATCCTCCTCAAGAAATGCCCATCCATTCTCTCTGCTCTCCTCTCACTGGTCTTTAATCTCACACTCTCCCACATTTGGAAAACCTCCTTCATCACTCCATCCACAAGAAGGGTCCCAAAACGATGTCGCGAACTACTGCCCTATTGCCAAATTGCCCCACTTACCCAAGATTCTCGAAAGCATTCTATACGAATCTCTTAGTCTTCGTTGCAAGTCTCTTATTTCACCAGGGCAAAATAGTTTTCTCAATGACCGATCAATTACAACCAACCTCGTTGAGTTCACTTCCTTTACACTCTCAGCTCTAGAGCACGGTAATCAGGTCGATATGGTCTCAACCGACCTCAGTAAAGCATTCGACACAATCTCCCACAATCTAGTCCTCTTCAAATTTTCCACCCACGGCTTCGAACCTGGATTGCTAAAGGATAGACTATTCCTCTCGGTTCAGGTTCATGACATCCAACCCTTTCCTTGCCGCCTCTGGGGTCCCTCAAGGTAGCCACCTGGGACTTCCTATTTATACTTGCTACTAAT
The DNA here is from genome assembly GCA_963931805.1 of Microdon myrmicae. NCBI lineage: Eukaryota > Metazoa > Arthropoda > Insecta > Diptera > Syrphidae > Microdon > Microdon myrmicae. The sequence continues at coordinate 140,678,723 of OZ007498.1, read as the reverse complement.
GACATTGATAAGGTCATTAAGAATTACAGCTTGACCCTATACGCTGATGACACCAAGATATACAAAATCATCGAGACACCACTTGATTGTGCACTGCTACAATAAGACCGTGACAACATCTCGACTTGGCGTGACAAAAATTGCTTTGTACTTAACATCGCCAAATGCCAATTTATAACCTTTTCCCGTAAGTGCATTCACTCACCTTCACCTCCCTATTCCCCTGATAACCAATCCCTGCCCATTATGCCCTCGGATTCGTGAAACGATGATCTAAGCAATTCTCCGATCTTCACGTAACTCGATTCCTTTACCTTACCTTCGTCTGTTCACTGTTTGAATATGCTAGCCAGGTGTGGTCTCCTTATCACAAGATCCATATCCGTAAAATTGAAAGTATTCAACGTTGCTTCCTTTGGTCCACTCTCCGAGGGCTAGAATGGGAAAACCCCTTAATCCTTCTCCCGTACATTAATCGTTTCAGATTAATCAACTTTAGAACCCTTGAGGAGCGCAGGGTCCGGGCTGACATAGTGTTCATTCATCGGGTCCCCTCCGACTCTGTCGACTGCGCCGACCCCCTTTACTTAATACCTCTATATACCAACCCTCGAAATACACGTAAACCGTGCCTTCTCTACATTCCCCTCACCGTGTCTCTTGTGGTCTCAACGAACTCCTTTCGCGGATGTTGAGAAATGTCAATTCCAATTCCACCTAGTTTGACTTTGACCTCTTTACCCATACTCTCAAGCATCGCGTCCTAAACCATTCTCACCACCAATCTTAAGCGGCGTTTGCACACTTTACTATAACCTGGCGCCACCTTCCGCTCTTACTCCTGCCTTCTTCATTTGTACTGGTTACCTTAGGTTAAGCGTAGTTAACTTAGTTCTTACGCTCTTTAGTTTGTAAGTTATATATACGAGTACTTTAGTTGTAGGCACTTATGTTGCTTCAATTAAGCCAATAAACGGGGTGGTAGTCCCACTAAACTAAACTAAAGCGTCATGAGGTTGATTATCGGACTTCAGGCGTGCTTTTCCCTGAAACAAAATCGCGTAGATGAAGTTTTTGCATCACTGCCAGTTTGTGTGGATGAAATTTCATGTCTTTATGAAGAATTCGTCTCACTGTGCGATCCGCAGTTATAAGAGCACATATATATGTTTGTGTGCAGATCGCTTGGAGGATTTAAAGTCTGTTTGTTTTCCCATCCCTACGTTTTCGGCTACCTTGATTGTTCTTGAACGTCCTGGTTTCTTTTTTCATACACTACCAGTATCCATAAACGTGTCCACTCATTGAATAATCGATTTTCGACCAGGAACATAATCTGCGGGCCCGAGATTAAATTGTATTCCAATTTGTTAAGTCCCCAGACGAACGCGCTCCCCTCTTTCATTCACTGCATGGTCGTTACTAAACTAACGATGAAAACCAACTTTAGGCTGCGCCCTTTCGAATGCGGACAAACCCCCTCTTCAAGAATTAATGGCCGCTGCGAGGATCCCGTTTTTATTTCATACAAAATCAAAATATATTTTGTTAAATGTCTACCCGAAAATTTTCAATAAAACAATAAAATTGAATTGATCATCAACATTTATTTTATTGCCTTCAAAGTAGGCACATTCCGAGGTAATACACTTATGTTACACGGTTCGCTGCCTGCTTCTCATAAATGAGGAAAAGCAGCGACCCATGACCTGTCAGATCCTTGTTTTGTAGGTGTGTTATATGGTCCCACTGGGATGGTTTGTTGGCAGATTAGTCTGTTGCGTACGACGTTAAGTTTGTGGAGATGTACGGATACTCGGACTGGTATCTTTAATTCTTCCAGATAGCTTAAGGGATTCGCCGTCCGCGAACCACTATGGGCGCAAGTATCAAAGCACACACATGATGAGAGCTTATCAAACACTATCGATGGCACCGAGAACGAGCAAAACGCAATACACTAGAAGATTTCGAACAAACCATCGCAGCGACAAGAGAATTTCCTTTACGGCCGTAGCCATAGTCATAAACAAACTGATTATTAAATATACTATTTATTATTGTTTTTTCTCTGCTCGCGCTGCCAACTGACTTCTGTCTATCTGTACCACAAACTTTTTTTTTATCTCTTATTTTCTCTTTTCAAAGTCTGGATGCATTGCTCCCTATTTCAAATCCCTTTTTGGGGTTTGTTTGTGTTATCCATCTGGCTAAGGCAAACAAGAGTTTATATGCACTTCAGATGGGGGCAAAGTCTATGGGAATTGGATGAGAATTGGATGGGACTTTGTGTTTATTTGCATATCATAAACATCTTGTTACATTGCATATGGAGATATGCATTGTGATGTTTTAGATTGCTGGAATTGTGTGTATGCGAACCAAATGGACATTTGGTTCGTTTAAATTGTGTTTGTTTGGACATAGGATGCATATACAGATATGCATTGTGGTGTTTACTTCTTAGAAATTTTGTGCTTGCATGATAAAAATATGGCTCGCTTATCGGGTGTTTGTTGCACCATACTGGACACACAATCATTTGGTCACAGGGGGCCATATCTGGTGAATACGGTGCTTATTCGATCATACTATTTGAGTTTTTTGTTAAAAACTCGGTGACAATGGTAGCTCTGTAAAGTGGTGCATTATCGTGCTGCAAAATCCAATATTTGTCTGTTCACAAATCCGACTACTTTTGACGAACACAATCTCTCAAACGCTTTATAATGCCTACGTAGTATTCCTTATTCCCAGTTTGACCTTGCGGAAGAAATTCATAGTGTACCATGCCACGATAATTGAAGAAAACAATCAGCAAGACTTTAATTTTTGATCGACTTTGTCGTGGTTTTTTTGGTTTCGGCTCATCTTGGTAGCGCCATTTGGACGATTGTTGACTTGGTAGCATGTCATACCCGTAGATGCACGTGTCGTCACCAGTTATGATGGGCTGCATGAATATAGAGTCACTGGCGACTCGAGAAAGCCTGTGTTCAGCAACTGCTTTTCGATGGTCTCTTCGCAAACATCTAGCTCTTTAGCAATAAGCCGTGTGAGCGGAGTCACATATAATATCTTAATGTCACATAGAATATCATTTGGTACGGATATGTCTGTTTTGAACTCAGCATGTATTCTATTACTCCTGCCTTTCTCATATGTCTCTCCGAAATCGTTCATGCGGTCTGAGTACTGCGGAGTACGTGTTCCGCATTTTCTATTTTGCCTTCGCAATACAAGCAGTGTGGGTGTTTCACATGGTTATGTAGGTATTATTCACTAGAGGCGTCAGCACGGACGCAGGTTGAGCGAAAACACCACGGATTGTTCACAGGAGAGCGTTCACCCATGGAGCATGAAAATAAAACACAGTGGTAATTGTAGCTGGAAATTTATTTATTGTTCACCGATTGACTTTTACTATGTTGTTGATAAAGATTCTAAACTTCGAATTGAAACACTTGTAGCTAATAAGAATGTACATTTTATCCGGAAACTGTGTTGAAATAACTTTAGTCTATACCGGCACGTCAATCTGAATTAATGAATAGTTTCTCCGCACGCGGTGCTTTGTTAATCCACTTGTCCCGGACACGAAACTTAAAGTTTAGGCTTGGCACTAAAGGTAAAAATTAACTTCCTCAGCGAACGCAACTCGATTCCGACTTGACACTGCTACAACTCGACTTCATTCATAGGGTGGACAAAGACTACGAGACGCAACGACCGCGACACCTCTGTATTGTTGGACTGTTAAATCTGACTCTTGGATGCTGGGCGACATTGACCCAGCCTCGGGGATTGCAATGGGTTTCGACGCACACAATCGCAGGGGAAACAATCCTTCCGTCACGCTGTGACCAATGAGAACCGATCCGCGTCCCATTGGAAGGCTCTTGAAAGATATCGTTACTATTGGAAAGAATGTCTTCCTATTGGAAGGAAGGACAAACGAAACGCGCGTTGAAGAAAGAATAGAAAGAAAACCTGCAGCTGTTCAAACAATGAACGTGCTTAGACCGAAAACGTTTCTATTATAAACGATAGAGGGTATATTGTATATACCGTAATGGTATCTAAAAGGGCAAGCGCTAAGATGCGCATTTGTTTGGATTGGCTAATGCAAACACATTAGGATCGCATCCAATTCATTGCTGGTTTATCGCCTATGCAACCGATCTGAGATAATTGGTTGCAGCTGTATTAGCTAGCGATTTGCATGTCTCGATCGAGGGATCAGCGGTTGCTTGAGAAAAGCAAACACAGTGAGATTATTGTGAACATGATTGGCATGAATACCGACGAGGGGACCGTGGAAGCCTTCCTAATGGTTGGCAGTGGACATGGGTGCCGACCAGAGGAAACAAATATGTTTTTAGGAATACAGCGAGGCGGATGATGCTGTGGCAAGGTGATGATCTTGCCATGGGATTATTATTTAGATTATTGAAGAGTAGCCTAATGCTGCCTGATTGCAGGTAAGCACCATAGCCTTGTAAAGGTAGACGAAGGTTAGGTGGGGTTAAAGTAATGGGTGGTTCTTCGGCGTCTTGAAGAAACCCCTCAGTTATACTTATAAAAAGTATTGCCGAATGCATACACGTCTTAATATTAGCTGAGTCAAGTGGTAATTCAGCTCGCCATGCTTTCTTTTCATCCCGGTTTCCTTTTGTGGAAGAATCCCACCATCGTTGCCATTTTCTTAGGCTTGAGAACTCTAATTGTGATCGCATTCTACGGGCATTCTCTTGTGAGACCTCATGCAACGCAACGTTTTCTTTGGTTGCAATGTCAAGTAGTGTCCTCCCAGCCCACACATTTATGGCATCTTCGGATACCGTCCGAAATGCGCAGCATACTCTCAGTGATGCCAGTCTATGTGCTGAGTTCACTCCCCTTATGTACGACTTACACTGTGCCGCTCCGGCTCATAAGTGAGCTGCATACATTATAATGAAGGTATTGAGACTGGATATCAGTTTCCTTATGTGGGGCCAGGGTCCACTAATATTGGCTAGCATAAAACTTTGCATATTCTTGCCGTTTTTTCATTCGTTTTCCTCAGGTGTTTCTTGAAGGTAAACTTGTTGTCAAGCATAACAACAGGATATTTAATATAGGGAGTGGATCTGATTATTTGTTCTTCTATTTCCAAATCAAGGTGTTCAACTTTCTTGCGGCTAATTATTAAAACTGCCTCCGTCATATGCGTGGCTAGTTTCAGTCCGGCCATATGTAGCCAGCATTTAATGCTCTGGATTGCTTGGGAGCAAATATTCTCCAGGTCATCTAGATGTTTACCTACGGTTTCTATTGTGAAATCATCAGCGTACCCAATGATTCTAACTTCTTCTGGTACATACATGATACTCCATAATAGCGGACTTAATACAGACCCTTGGAGTACACCCGCTTTTTTTTTGTATTCCTGTGGTCCCTCACCCGTGTGTGTGTTTTATTTTATTTTTTGGTTTCGGTAGGAAGGTGGAAATCTTCAAAAGATACCTCTGGACCGATCCAGAGGCATGCCGGGTTTTACCGACTAAAACCACCTTCCGCCAGGCCCATATTCCCGTTGATCCCCGCGGAACTTTCTTTTAGATGTTCCATCGCGGGGCGGGACGGAGTTTACCTGTTACTCCGCTCGTCGCGTTGCAACTGCTGCATCATTTCACAGAGAATACAATTTGTGACGGACCATGCCTGTTTTGAACTAAGCATGTATTCTATTACTCCTCCCGGAGCATGATGACCATGCGAACGGGAACACATGGACACACAGGCGAATATAAGGGGCGGCAGTTGTGGAGTTGAGAGCACAATTCAATCATTATTGTACTCCCCTGTTAAAAAATAAATATTACAAACACGATAGAAAAATAAACGTCTCATAAGTCTCATAATATTACACATAAACTTATAAGGATACGCTTGACAGAGAGAATCGTTGACGCACATTCATTTAATCGTGGGCAAATCTGTATGAGTTTGCTTAAAGGGCTTCGACAGCTATTTGCCTACTTCCGGTTACGTTGTTGTTGTTACTAAACGAATAAAACCAATTTATTCAGATCGTATGTTTGGTTTAAGTGTGGTGGCCTTCACGTTGCACGGGAACGAGCTACTTCATGCCAAAACGAAGGTACTACGGTTATTGTTGGTTAATTTCATCTAATCTAATCGAGTAAAATGGGCTTCATCGTAGAGCAACAATGTCCATTTTAGCATTTTTGTTGATGTTTTAGTAGATTTATTGTTAGTTAGCACTACATAGTGGTCTGGGGAACTCAACTTCTGTTATGAATTTCTTCTAATAAGGTAAGAGGTGAAGAACTAGTTTAATATGTTAGTGAAATGACGACACTATCTGGAACCTATCTTATTTCAATTACGAACTGAATTTCGCGAAGATTCAAACTACCTACCTTTGGGTTGAATTTTGGTCACGAATTTCGTCAAGATTCAAACTACCTACCTTTGGGTTGAAATTTGGTCATGTGATGCTACCCATAAATGTTATGTTTTAGTATTTTGTTCATGTCGAATTTACGTATGTTACATTCGGGTGAAGAACGAATGGGGCTTCAAAAGTGGCCTAGCATCCCCAAATCCATACCCTTGGGGCCAGACTTATTCATTAATCGCTTTCACTTAATGTTAATTTCTACACGACAAGGGGTGGCCCAAAGGGTAAGTATTTGAGGGCGGTAGGCTTGTTTGTAATGCTGGGTAAACAGTAGAAATAAAAATATCTCTTCTCTTCGCGTTGGCGCTTGAATTGTGCGTGTGCCTCAACTGATTCATTTCCAGCTTGTATGTTGGCATTACTTTTTTCACCTTGTATATCACCGAAACTGTGTGATCTGTTTTAGCTTTGATATGGGTTATTTATCTATGAATATGAGATACGTTGTTTAGAATGGTCTCTTTTACTTTTTTTTTTATTTTACTCTTCTACGAACCTATAGCGAAATTTGGCATTCTCATATACTATTTTTTCTCGACCGGGTACATCAGCCAAGTTCCGAAATATGGTCAAGGATTTTTTCCAGCTATTTTACAGAACCTATATTTCATGGGGTGGTATTTGGCCCGGCGGGTGAGCCAACGTACCACTTAATAATTGTGCCAAATTACTTCTATACCTTGAGTCGTCAATTGAACCTACGTGTGCACAATCAAACACATGACACAACCTCCTCATCAACTCAACCATTGAGCGTATAATGAAAGAAGTTTGACCACAAAGAAGATGTTAAACTGATATTTTTGAATTTGTTTAATCAGATATTATTAAAAGGTTGATGTCTGTAGAATTCGGCGGTGAGTACTGCCGGCTATGCAATTATCCACCTCGAACAGCCATAGCTTAGTTGATAAATTAATTTCTCGTCCTTCACTGTAAACATTTTGTGTTCGCTTTTGTAGATTTTTCTGTGAACAGCACTTTTTGTTTCTTTTTTATTCTTGTTTTTCGGTCAATTTCACTTTTTGGAGAGGGTAAAGTGCTTCAGTTTATTGACACAATTTTCAAAAAAATCGCTTGTCATGTAAATCGATCTCAGTTGAATTTTTTATATGCCTTCATTATGTCGCGTTGATTTTTCGCAACTGTGGCTTTTTAAATGTTAAGTTACCTTTGTGAAGACGGTGTCGTGGTATTTAAACAATTTAAGCAACTTGGACATTCTCCAATCACGGCAAAAGATACCACAAATCAAATCTAAATGCAAACGAATAATCAATTTTTTACGTTTTAAATCCACGGCGACTTGAAAGTCAAATCCCGTGAAACATATCTTTGGAAATGTTAACCAACCGTTGGTCGTTGCGATTGGGTTCAATCAGCTTGAGCTAAATTCGGTTCAAATTGGAATAAGGCGTAAGGTTGCTTATTATGGACTAATGAAATATTGCCGTCGTCTAATCGAGTTGTATTAACTAACAGGTAGCACGTGCATATTAGCGGGCAGGGAGGCAGATGTGACAGGGGCACTAATGCTAATAAAGGTGAGAGTAATCTCCGCCTCTAGCAGCGAGTTGGCCTTCAAGCAGAGAAGGTTGCATGTCAGAAAAGGCGATATACCGATTTTTATTGAATTTGTGTTTAAAATTTGGACCACTAATGACTACTTCGTATTTATATTTCGGGTTTCGAATTTACGAAAACAATCATGGGTTAAAAGATTGCATGAGATGCTAGTTGCGTTGGTGTTTTATTGAATACGATTGTGTAGGTAACAATTCTTGAAATAAAATAATCGCCACAAGCTGATATCGATTAGATTATGTGGGGTAGTTAATTAAAAATTGTCAGAAAGTAATTATGACCAAAGGGTGTTGAAATGGACACTTCTTTTCCTTTATTCAGGTTTCAGTTACTTTTATCTTTGCATCAACTTTTATTGGCGTTAGTCTTAAATGGATTTTAGAAATATACGTAACTGCTTGAATAAGTGAGAAAGTAAATAAGCTCTGCATCACTTTCTGACATTGTGTAATGGATATACGGGATCAGAAAATCTCTAGAAATATTTATATACAATATTTCGTAAAATATTCATTTATACATCGTCGCAGGGTGTACCTGTTATTTGAGCCTTTTCGTCTTTTCAGTCGTAGCATTGACTGCTTTAATATCAGACGGATTTAATGTCAAACAAATATCTGTCAAAACAAGTGAAGAGTCCCTCCGTGGTTTATGCTGTGCCGACATGCCGCCATATTCATAACGAATTTCCTCCACCTACATATGGAAAAAAGTAAGACTAATTACTTTGTTTATTCTAGTCGAAGTATGAGAATCAGTTTTAGTACTTTGTAATTTAATTAGAACATAAGTGAATTATTAAACTGCTTTGAGTGCTTTGGTTGAAATTGTTTTTATGTTGTGATCAAGTTTTACTGTTAATTACATCGTGTGGGTTAACTTAAATTCATTTTTACTCTTTTTCTAAAATCAATAAACTTAATTAATTTCAATTTACTTTTAACTGTTGCGCATTTAGCTTAGCCGTTGTATGAAATCATATAATTTTAATGTACGTCTAATTCCTTTTTTTATGTATTTGCTAAACTACAATAAATTGATTTTAATTTTTGCTTAACTCGATCTTCATAATTTTCTAGTATCTGATGTAGTTTACCTTTAAAATCAGATTGGTCGAAATTATTGAACTACTAACTTTTGTGTGTTTAATCAAAGCAGTGTACTTACAATTTCTAACTAATTAACCTTATCTTTTAGAAACATTGGACAGGTATAATTAATTTTTTTATCGTCGTTCATTTACATTAAAGTGTTCAACCTAGTCTTAATCTTAATGTGATGTCAGATCAATTTATCGAAGCTTGAACAATAAACCACAAAAATCAAATTAGTGAAGTTTCATTCGCAACACAAAAGTTACATTAGTGACATTTCATTTACATCGTAATAAATAATTTAGTGACGTTTTCGAAATCGGCTCTGTAGATATAAAATTACAATAATAAAGTTGAAATTACCCCGTAACCAGTATTTTCGAGAAATTTATTTTTACATGATAAAAGTTAATTTAGTGAAGTTCGTATAAATTTAAATATCTAAGTTTAATTTATACCGAAGAGATTAAAGTAGTAATCGTTGAAATTTAATGCGTGAAATCATGTTAGTCAAGTTTAATATACATCGTGAAATAAATTTGTTTACGTTAAGTTTTTTTTTTACATCATAGACGTGTGAAGTGTGAAATTTTATTTAAACCATAGAATATATTGGGCGTATATTTTAAAACGTCCGTAGTCGTCACTGAGTTCATTATTGCCATACGCGTAATATTTTGAAATTCCAGTTGTCTTATTTTATAGAGCCTAAATTTCTTTTGTCAAAGTGAACACAATTAATTTTAATTTATATTTATATTATTATATGATATTATATTTTCAAATTACAGCTGTCTTATTTTAAACGCGTCAATCTTTTGTTTTTGAATTTCATCTGTCAAAGTGAACACTATTAGTTTTAATCTATTTTAATTTTAATTGTATAATAAGTAACACACATACGCGTTTTTTTGAGTTCAAAATGTCTTTTTTTTTTGTTTTTTGCTTTCGGTAGGAAGGTGGAAATCTTCAAAAGATACCCCTGACCTCTGAGTAGAAATGAATTCCTCTGATATTGACATAGGCAATTCCTTCCAGTCGCTGGGCACTTCTGCATTCCATGGGGGAGTTTTCCAGGTGGCCGCTGTTCCGCTGCTGTCTTCCTCCCATGTAATTATACCAGTGCCAGGCATCCTGTACTGCTCATTGATGAGTACCATGTCAGCACCATATTCCTTAACGGTTTGGGAAAGGAGATCTTGTGGGGCTCCACAATGGTTTAAGTTAATTTGAATGGTTTCGGCAGGAAGGTGGACATCTTCGAAAGATACCTCTAGACCGATCCAGAGGCATGCAGGATTTTGACCGCCTAAAACCATCTCCCGCCAGACACATATTCCCGTTGATCCCCGTGGAACTTTAGATTAGATATTCCATCACGGGGCGGGACGGAATTTACCTGTTACTTCGCTCATCGCGTCGCAACTGCTGCTTCATGTCACATACAATACCATTTGGTACGGATATGCCTGTTTTGAACTCAGCATGTATTCTATTACTCCTGCCGGAGTAACTGTCCGTCTCATATGTCTCTCCAAAATCGGTCGTGCGGTCTGAGTAGTGCAGAGTACGTGTTCCGCATTTTGTATTTTGCCTTCGCAATACAAGTAGTATGGGTGATTCACGTGGTTATACTTGTAAAAAGTATTGTCGAATGCACCCACTTCTTGATATTAGCTGAGTCAAGTAGTAATTCAGTTCGCCATGTTTTCTATTCATCAAGGTTTCTACATCAGGTATCATGGTGTGGGTCCATCTTCCTTTTGCGGAAGAATCCCACCTTCGTTGCCATTCTCTTAGGCTTGAGAACTCTGATTGTGATCGCATTCTCCGGCGATTCTCTTGTGTGACCTCATGCAACGCAACGTTTTCTTTGGTTGCAATGTCAAGTGCTGTCCTCCCAGCCAAAACATTTATGGCATCTTCGGATACCGTCCGAAATGCGCAGCATACCCTTAGTGATGCCAGCTTATACTCTGTATTCACTCCCCTCATGTACGACTTATAGTGTGCGGCTCCTGCCCATATGTGAGTTGCATACATTATAATGGAGATGTTGACACTGGTTATGAACTTATGTGGGGCCGGGGCCCTCCAACATTGGGTAGCAGTCTCGCAAACACTTTGCACACTCTTGCCGTTTTTTCATTCCTTTTCCTCAGGTGTTTCTTGAAGGTCAACCTGTTGTCGACTATAACACCAAGATATTTAATATAGGGACGGGATCTGATTGTTTGTTCTTCTATTTCCAAATCAAGGTGTTCAACTTTCTTGCGGTTGATTATTAAAACTACCTCCATGATATGTGTGGCTAGTTTTAGTCCGGCCACATGTAGCCAGCATTTAATGCTCTGGATTGCTTGGGAGCAAATATTCTCTAGGCCATCTAGATGTTTACCTACGGCTACTATTGCCAAATCATCTGCGTACCCAATAATTCTAACTCCTCGTACATTTACTCTGAGCACAATATCATACATTATATTCCATAACAGCGGACCTAATACAGATCCCTGAGGAACACCCGCTGTTATTTTATATCCCTGTGGCCCCTCATTTGTGTCATAGAGCAGTCTTCTATCCCAAAGATAGTTTGCTAGTATACGCACCAAGTAGGGTGAGACTTGTAGATCGCTCAACGCTTCTAGAATCCGATTCCACATCACAGAGTTAAATGCATTTTTAATATCTAGTGTCACCACCGCGCAATATTTTTTCGCATTGCGAGCGAAGTCGCACACCACAGATAGTGCCTTATCGGTTGATCTACCTTTCCGGAACCCATACCATAGAAGCGACCAGCTTTGGACAATAGGAGGGAAATAGTGTTCCATCAGGACAGCGCCAGACCACACACATCGGAAGTGACTCGCCAGAAGCTCCGGGGCTTGGTTGAGAGGTACGTGTGCATCCACCTTATAATCGGGATCTGGCACCAAGTGATTAGCACCTATTCTTGCTGGCGAAAAATTCGCCTCAAAAGGAGCTTGTGAAAATCGACTATCCCAGTTTTTTGCGAATAGGGATGAAGGTTTCTATGAGAGAGGCATAAAGAAATTACCGAAGTGGCAACAAGTTACATCGAACAAAACGATGCTGAATAAAGCCTTCAATTTGATGCAAACATATTTCTTTTTACTGCCACTATTATACGAGGGTTGCCTTTTATATTTCGGGATTAGAGAACAAAAACTAGTTGTAACGCCAGAGTCACGGATTGCTTTCTCCAACGCCAGGTTGAAGAGGTGGTAGGTCAGACCGTCGTCTTGTCGGAGTCCATTAAAAATGTGTATTGGTTTAGACAGCAATCCCGCTATTTTTACTTGACTAGTTACGTTGGTCATAGTTAACCTACAAAGTCGTATCAATTTGTCTGGAATGCCGAACCCTCTCATGGCATTATATTGTTGTACCCTGGCTGTGCTGTCGCAGGCGGCCTTAAAGTCTATAAATAGATGATATAATTACATTTTTCCATCGCCTGCCTAAGGGTGAATACTGATCAATCGCTGATTTGCCTGGGATGAAAACACACTGATATTGACCAATGATGAATTTAGCATATAGAGATCTTTTATTTCGTAATAATATTTTCAAAAAAAAAAAGTCTGTGACCGCACATTTTACAATTCAGAGATTTGATAAGTTATATCTTACAACTGAAACATTATCTTGGATAAAGAAAAGAAAAATATGTATAATTAATAATTAAAAGAATAAATCGAAGGAAAATACGAAAAAGAAAAACCCTTCATTTAAAAAAAAAAAAAAAAAAAAAAAAAAAAAAAAAAAAAAAAAATAATAATAATAATAATAAAAAAAAATAAAACCAATAATAAATAATATAAAATGTAAATATTTACATGAAATTATGACAAATTAAGCAAGAAGCTGGGTTATGAGACGATTTTCAGAACTTTCACAGCTGATGTTAAAGTTATATACTAGTTTACGAATTCTTTCAGAAATCAATTCAACATCCGCCCTTCCGTGGAGACTTAAGGTTGAATAGTGCCAAGGGAGGTCTAGCATCATTTTCAAAACTTTGTTTTGTGATACCTGTAACTTCTTTAAATGGCACCTTGCAGCGTTACCCCATACTGGACACCCATATAACAGTATAGCTTGGAAAATAACTTTATGAATAATAATCTTATTTTCATTTGTGAGTAAAGACTTGCGATTAATAAAAGGGTAAAGCATCTTAATAACAATACTCATTTTATTAAGAGTACTTTGAATATGTTGTTTAAATGTGAGTCTTGTATCGAGATGAACTCCGAGATACTTTACGGATTGCTCCCATGCAATCGTGGTACCATTTATTTGCAGCTGACTGCTGGGAAGATAGCAAGCTTTTCTCTTTCGGGTAAAAAAGATGGCTTGTGTCTTCCCAACATTTAGCTTGATTTTCCATTTCATATAATATTTTTCAAGTATCTCGATCGCATGCTTTAGATTTGTCTCAACGTTGAGAGAAAATTCATGCGACGCAAATACTGCAGTGTCGTCAGCGAAGATAGCTGATTCACACTGCGGTAGATTTGGAAAATCCGAAGTGTAGATATTGTACAAAGCTGGACCAAGTACTGAGCCTTGGGGGACGCCACAATCAAAAAATATCAATCTAGAAACATCACAATTGACATGAACCTGAAAACATCTATTGGATAAGAAACTCTGGACGACCTTACACAAATACAAAGGAAAGTCGAACTGTTTCATTTTATATATTATCCCATTGTGCCATACGGAATCAAAAGCTTTTTCAATGTCTAACAATATCATGCCCGTTGATTGACCACGTGAACGATGGTCTAGAACATGGCTGCAAATTCGTTTAACCTGGTGCGAGGTGCTGTGAAAGCGTCGAAATCCAAATTGGATATCGGGGAAAATATCTTTATCTGAAACAACTTTTAAAATATGTTGTTTCAGGATTTTTTCAAAAACTTTACTTATGTTGCTAAGTAAACTAATTGGCCTGTAACTTTCAGGTTTATCTGGGGCTTTTCCAGCCTTAAGGATAGGTACAACCATTGCTTTTTTCCAACATTGTGGAAAGTATTGACATTTAAGGCATGCATTGATTATAAATGTTAAGTATTTAATTCCAATATGAGGCAATTGTTTTAGATAGGCATTCTTAACTTTGTGTAGTCCTTTTATTTTTGTGTTTGCAAGCACTTGATTACATTTCTTACGTTTTCTTCTTCTACAAATGCATTTAGATGAGTTAATTCGTTTGTGGTGTCGAATCTTTCGATTCTGTTACCGACAAGTTCATTAGTTTCAAATTCACCCAAATGCTGAGAGACCAAGTGATTTTTTGAAAAACTTGTTCCAAATAGGTTTGCTTGTTCAAAACCTGTAAAAAAAGTAGTAGAAGAATCCTTCAGAAATGGTATTTTACGGTTTTTATTCTTGATTAACTTCACTACATTCCAGAACGGTTTAGCATTTTTATCCATAACGCTCAGTTTTTTGTTCCATTCTCTATTACGATGGATTTGTATCTGGTCAGTAATGCGCTCATTAAAATGGGAAACCATTGATCGAGAAAAGGGCTGACGGTAATTCTGCCAGTTTCTTCGATGAATGTTTCTCACTTTAATAAGCTCTAAGATATGGATTGGAAGTTTTTTAAAAATATCTTTTTTTACTCTTTTGGGAATACTTTCATCAACCGAAGAAATTATAGCTTGTGTAAAGTTTTGTACAATAAGGTCAACATCATCTTTACAAGACACTCTTTCAAGATTTGTAGTACTATTTTGAAGGCTCATTTTAATCTTTGATTTGAATGAATTCCAATTAGCATTCTTCATGTCCAGGAAATATTGAATCTTTCTTTCACCCAACCAAGAAAGGTTACAAAAAATAGGATTATGATCTGAACTGAGAGCACTTAACGAAACGGGTTCTGTTATAAGACCAGGGACATTTGACACAAACAAGTCAAGGACAGAGGGGATGCCACGAGAACCTGCGGGAAAATAAGTTGGACAAGGTGGATAAAAAATATTAATTGGTAGTGCCAATGGAAGGGCAGCCAATATATTGCCCCAAGCATTTGCTCGTACACACCCCCAATCTCTATGCCGGCAGTTAAAATCACCACCTAATAGAAATTCACCATTCATTGTGAATAACTTTTTTAAATCTTGCTTGAGCCATTTTCTTTTAATATCCGACGAAGATCCACCAGGGAAATAAACAGAATAGATTTTTACTGTCTTATGGTTTCTTAACTTAATCATTACACCTACATTCTCCACAAGCCTAGTTGGAATTACAGGTAAAAGCGAATGTTGAATTGACTTCCTGATAAGAATCGCCACTCCCCCACCCCTTTGGTCTACTCTATCAATGCGATAGCAGTTAAAGTCAGATGATGGGAGTCTTATATCAAAATTAAGCCAAGTTTCTGTTACTAGAGCAACATCAACTTTATAGCTAGTTAAAAAGTTTAAAAAGTCATGAAATTTATTACGTATGCCTTTAGCATTCCAAGTAATTATTTTTATATGTGTATCTGCCATTTTACTTAACATTATTAGTGTATAAAAACTTAGTGGCTAAATGCGCGATCACATTAAATTGTTCTATTTTCGTTTTACAAACTGATAAATTTGAGATCATTTCCATGCACAAGGAATTTAGTTCCTCGATTGTGAAGAGTGCTAAATTGTTGTTGGGTAAATTATTGTTATTGTTTGATGAAGAAGCGCCGCGTGAGTCATTTTCCCATGCATTAATTGTTGGTGGTAAACTTTGAATTTGCGGGCTTGAATTTGGAAAGCTTTTGCTCGGAGCATTGGTTAGTCCCAGTCGTCGCTGTAGCTGTGGAAGCGTAGGAAAATCACTCATAGAGGCAAACGAAATCGGTTTTTGGCAAGCTTGATGATTTGAAATTTGAGTTGATGCAGCGAAATGAGTTCTTGGATGGATCTTGGATCTTCCAGATGATCTTTCTTTTATTTCTAAGTATTTAGATCTACTGGTGCATGTGACGTCAGTAGCTTTATGATTTCCGTTGCAGTTGGCACATTTATTTACCGAAGCGTTATTACATTCGCTTGTTTTGTGTGAACCAGCGCAAGTAGCACAATATGTTTTTATGTGACAATTTCTCTCACCATGTCCAAACATTTGACAATTAAAGCATTGTGTCACCTTACCTTTGATTTTCCTTTGCAAGTTCCAGCTCACTTGGGTATGAAAAATTGAGCGATAATTTTTTTTAAGTTCACTTAATTTAATTGTTCCATTTTCAAAGTGAATGAGATAAAAAAAGTCAGTAAATTTATCATGTTTTTTTTCAATTTTTTTAACATCAGAACATTTTAAGCCAAGCGAAATGAGTTCAGCTTTGAGTTCATTAGTTTTTATATCATCCAGTCCATACAAAATAACTTTGAAAGTTTTAGCACTTTTAATATCATGAGAAAAATATTGACAGTTATCCTCTTTTAGTTTTTCTAACACAATATTATATGATTCAATAGTTCCGAACATTATTTTTATACCAATTGTTAATTTTTTTATTGAATAACTGGATATTTTAAGCTTTTTCATGAGGCTATGCACATATTCTGGTGATTTTTGCAGCACTTTGATTGGTGGCACATACACTTTTCTGATTATTGGCGAATCAGTTTCGTCCATTTCAGAATTATCTGTATCTGGATGGCATTGTAGGGGAGTGAATTTATTACGATAGGGGTTTTTACCAAGCCCACTTGTTGGATGCATAGTGGAACGAAGTTTTTTATCCGAGGACAAGCAATTGTCCCCGGTATCAGGCGATCTATCGCGTTTGGGAATGGTTGTAATGAGAACTCGCGACCGAGATGAACACGTCAAACGCAGTCGAAAGCTCCGGGTGAACTGAATTTAGCATATGGGGCTATCCGAACTTGTAGGATAGTGGAGAGTATCTTATAGGTGGTACAAGGGTTGCCTTTTATATTTCGGGATTAGAGAACAGAAACAAATATTGATCATCGAAAATCACTTTATTGTTTTTCAAAATATTCCCCATGAAGATCTATATACTTTTGCATGCATTTGAACCAATTGTCGAAGCACTTTTGCCACTGTTGGTATCTCCAACATATGCATTCTGAATGCAGCAACCGCTTCTTCAGGTGTCGAAAAACGTTGACCTCTCAGTTTGTTTTTTACGTACGGGAATAAAAAGATGTCATTCGGTGCCAAGTCAGGACTATACGGCGGATGACCCATCAAATCGATGTTTTGGGTGCTCAAAAATGCAATTGTCGCAGCCGATGTGTGAGAGCTCGCCTTGTCGTGGTGAAGAGTGATCCGTCTTCGGCGGTTGGTTTTCCTGATTTCTTGGAAGACAACTGGCAAACAAATGGTTGTGTACCACTCAGAATTGACTGTTCTGCGTTGTTCTAGTGGTACGGTTGCGACATGCCCAGTTTTTCCGAAAAAACAGGCGACCATTTGCTTGGAAGTGCTTCGTGCGCGAACAACTTTTGTTGGATTTGGCTCATCTTGAAACACCCAGACAGTCGACTGCTGTTTACTTTCGGGCTCATACGCGTAAATCCACGATTCATCACCTGTCACGATGTCATAGACGTGTTTCGAAGCACCGCGACCGTATTTTTTGAGCATTTCTTTCGACCAATTGACACGAGCCTTTTTTTGGGCGATTGACAAATTGTGTGGGATCCAACGCGAACAAATTTTTTTGACAGTCAAATGTTTATGCAATATTGAATGTATGCTGGCCCCACTAACGCCTAAGGTTGTCTCAATCTCACGATAGGTCACATGACGATCTTCCAATATCAGTTCGCGCACAGCATCAATGGTTTTCGGAACAACAACTGATTTTGGACGACCTTCACGAAATTCATCTCGGAGTGAACTACGACCATGATTGAATTCACCATACCATCGATAAACACTGGTCCTTGATGGAGCTTCATCGCCAAAAATTGAATTAAGTTCATCCATGCACTGTTGCTGAGTTAATCCACGCCGAAAGTTGTAAAAAATAATCGCACGAAAATGTTGACGATTTAATTCCATTTTTGGGCCGAGATGAATCTTTTAAGTTTCTGTAAACAACACAAATAGCGCTCGTATGTCAAAACGTTCTGAGTGCGTATAACCTCAAAAATGTCCAACTTTACGACAGAGCTGTCAGTTGCCAGATCGCAACACTAGGGTTGCCAAATCCCGAAACATAAGAGGCAACCCTCGTATAGTGGTTGTTGCTAGAGTTCTAGGCATGGGTAGCAAATCTTAGGAAGATGGTAGGCTTTTGATAATTGGTCAATTACAAGTTGCCACTGTGTTCCAAGCGATATCTTAAAAAACGACCATAGATGCATTGAACTTTTTTAACCCGCGTTTATACCAGATATGCTCCGCTAAATGAGGCTATGGGTCTAACTTAAAAAAACAGTCCTCGTGAACAGTGTAGAATAAAATCAAGGTCCACTGTCTGTGCGAAACTAGAGTAGAGTTGCTTGGGCATATAATTGCTAAAGAAAAACAAGTTTGCGTCAAAAACAAGTCTATTTTAGAGCGACAACTATTATTTCAAACTTGACCAGTGATGTCACTTTACATAACCAAAAACGAGAATGATTTAAACATTCTTCAACAGTCACATCAACATCTGTGAGCCTTAACAAAGTTTGTACTGCAACTTCCATAATTTCTCCGACAAGATGAGTCAACAAATTTGCCAAAAAGTAAATACTCGAAAGTAATGGACTTAAACATACAGTCAAGCTTACCAGGTGAAATATTTTCACACAGCGTTGGGTGTTGTGCCACGGCAGTGCTGGTTGTTCTCTGTCTACTCATTTGGCGATCCATGATGAATTAACTGATCGGCTAATCTGCTTTCTTTTCACTTTCTCAGTTGAATTTCAGGAATAGTTGGGCCAATAGTCGCTGTGATCCACCAACAGATGCAGAGCACTCCCCGTTGTAGTTGCGTGAACATTGCATTTGTTAGATTTCTTTGACCCTTGGGGTACACGTTTGGCATAAGCAGCCGGACACCGTATAATGAACTCAAACTAGCTGGACTTTATGGAAATACTTGTATATCTGTTAGGTAAGGTTTCGAGTCAACAACAAAAAGACTAATACCTGATTTTTTCTTTGGTTTTCAAAAATTCGATTAACATATATTAAAATTTCACTTGAATACAAATCAGGCGATTGAGTTTAATCCGGTTGCGATTGATGAAGGAAAACCACTTTTTTAACAAATGACATTATCTTGAAACAACGAACATATAACTCTGAGTCATCATAATATTTTGGTCCATTGGAATGGGGTAGATGAATGCAAAGTGTACCTTACTCCACCTTTTGGTAGACAAGAATGTGCCAACGAATCGCCTTTTAACTACACGCAAGTGATTTTCAGTGAAAGAGAGTGTACATTTTGGTAGGTGAGTCCGGCACCACGAACTTGAATGGCATTGGGATATGTCTATGCGAACGTACAATCGGTCAGAACTAGATTTTTGAGCAGCCCGATAAAACGGCCTTGCCACTACAGTTGTATATGGCACCACGAAAAACGAGAATGGTTTGTGTGGTATTTTATAATGAGAAAAGCTTTCTGATAACTAGGTGTATTATGGACCATGCAAATTGATACCAATCAAGGAAATGCCACTCGAATTAAAGGGTTCATCGTCTTGGGTTCGAAAATGTTGCAGAGGCGATGTTGGGTTTTACACACAGCAAGATGCCTTTCAAGCTTCGTGTGACCATGATTACGAGACTGCAGAAAAACGAAAGCTGTTTTTCGGTGTAGATTACAAGTATCGAATTATATTACCAGTTCGGTGGATGTAACAGTCGGATTCTTTGAATCTCTGCATTAACATATTTGTGAGATATATTAATGCTATTAGGGATTCAATCGCAGGGTTATTCTCAACTTTCAGGGACGGGGAAATATAATTTAAGGTTGTTCTTTCGCTTGCTATTCCCTAAGCGTCCAAGACATAGTTCTCACAGTTCGCCTAAAATTCCTTTTATTGGATAAATGCGATTTCTTGTTCATTCGCTAATTAACCCACAATCGTAAGACGAAAAGTAATTTAACCCAACGTAATCGGTAATTTAAAGTATGACACTGGAGAAGGGTAATGACCCACTGCATGTACTTGTCTTACTATACATGTATAAGCTTTCTGGGCATTTACATTTAAAACGGTCAATACCTTCAGCTTCTACTGGGACGGAAGACATTAGTTAACTTTACCACTTAGTACTAATGCTGGCGAATCACATTACATTTGATTTCATTGTTATGAGTATATTACAGAAAGTTATCTACAAATTAGAGTATTTATTTGCTGTATTAAGTACTGGTTTTCATTATTGAATGGTGGCGTAAAGTTGAAGTATAAAAGTTGTAATTTTGAATCCGAAAATATCTTTATTCTGTTAAATAATGTTTCTTCTTCTTTTTCTGATTGATTTTGTTCTGACAATCCGATAATAGTCGTTTAAAGAAAAATGTTTAAAATATCAATTTTGAGGGTGAGACAATTGTGATCGAGCGTAACATCCTTATAAATTTCCAGCCAATTTTCAGCCAACCATGAATTCCACAGCAACAGGAGTATTTTATTTATTAATTATAATATTAATTTATTATTAATTTTTTTAATTTTTTTTTTAAATTTTTTAAAATTTTTTTGTTTTATTTATTTTGTATTTTTTATCACACTTCTCTCGGGAGAGACGAACCTATAGCGCCGAGCGGGTGCCCCGAGATGCCACCAAAAAACGGTTGCAGTTCCTCTTGAACAGCTGCAGGTTGTAACGCACCGGGAACACTCGCGTGGGAAGGGAGTTCTACACCTTCCCCGCCCTGTAACGGAACGAGTTCTGTTGCAGGGATGTTCGCGCCGTCGGGAGATGAACCGCAAACTGGTGCGATCCGTCGGATTGTTTTGTGGAACGCATACAAACCGAATTGCGTGGGACAATACCACGAATCCCCGTGAAACAGACAGAGGCCGGCTACGCACTTTCGATGTGAATGCGACTGTAGTCCCAATGTCAGGCGAATCGCTCTTCTCTGTATGCTCTCAAGTAGGTCGAGGGTATGTTTAGGAGCAAAGCTCGAGCGTGGGTCTAATTTGGGATTTATAAAGGCGAAAAAGTTGCGCCGGAGTAAAATATTTGCTTTCGAACTCGTAGTACTGCCCGAATCCTCAAAAAACTGAGTATTAATAAGCACGGTTTTTAAAATGTGTTGTTGTTGTGGCCCTTTCTCGGGGAGCGTGTCTCCTTGTCCTAAAAAAGGATGAGGGATCTCTTTAGACCGCTCCTGGGGGGACCCGTTGTGGTCGCCACCGTGTTTCCGGAGCCTCCAGGAAGAGTGACGATCGATTGTTGAATAAAAGAGTAATGAAATTCGGCCGAATCCAATAAAAATGCAGTTTTTGGAATCTGCAACTACTTTTATTAATTTTAATATTTACTTTAAATGATTGGCGTCCTTAAACGCCGGACGCCAACCTAGAGACTGATCATCGAATACAAAATTCATCGCCCTTTTATACAAAATCTTATCGGGATTTTGTATCGCGGATGCATCGAAATGCAAGCAGAATTTCGAAATGTACTTCACTGGAGTCGAGTACTGTAGAAAAGGAATGGGATATCTATTTTTAGAATATGCCCATCTGGCTAGAATGCAGATGAAGATAAGGATTTGTAGGAACATGGGTTTGTCTGCATATGAAGATATGCATTGTGGTGTTTAGGTTTTAGGAAGTTCTCGAAATATGAGTATGGATGATAAACGAATATTTGATTCGTTTATCGGGATTGTGTATTTTTGAATTTGGGTAATTGATTTGTTTGAATCATCCTGTAGGTGTTGGAACTTGGATGTATGTGCGGGGAAAGGGGATGGTAGGCCTTTGCAGAGCACTACAGCGATATGTAAAGCTGTCCCTCCTAGTGCTATCAGATCAGCTAGGATGTCACCAGATCCGGGCGTATTATTTGATTTGAACTGTCTTATAGCTCTTAATGTTTCCTCAATGTTTGGCGGCGGCAGAATTTGGTCTTAATCTTCCATTGGTGGAGCCTCCAATTCTTCTGTGAGCTGACCATTTAGCAATTCATTGATGTGCACTTCCCATCACTCCAGAATGCCTTCAGGATCGGTGATCAGATTACCCTCTTTATCCTTGCTGTCAGTGCAGCGTGGTGTGTACCCCGTCTTACTGCGGATTATTTGGTAGAACTTCTGCGCCTTGTCCGGACCTGGCTCTCTACTTTTCTTTATTTCACAGACAAGTTTTTTTTCTCAGGCACTTTTCGTTTGTCTTTTTTCAGATCTTCTGAGGTCTTTGTATTTCTCCTCGCGTACCCACGTCCTATGAGACTGCTGCATTGCCCGGTATGCAGCATTCTTACGTTCAGTCGCTAGTTTGCACTGATCATCAAACCAGTTGCTCCGATCTCTACGACCACTACCTAAGATGGAGTTCGCGGTACTAATGACAGCATTCTTAAGGCGTGTGCATTTCTCTTCTACGTCCGACATTCTGGCCTCAGGATTTAACCTCCCTCCGTCGATCTCTCCGAGGGTGACTCCTAGTGCATGACCAAAGGTGTTGCTGGTGTTCTCATTGTGTAAGGCAGCCGAATTTGATTTGCGGATGCAATACGTCTCCGTAAGGCAGAAATCTATACCAACAAGATAGTGATTTGAGTCGATATTGACACCACGGTACTTTTGTACCGTCATCAGGCTCGAGGAGTGGCGGCTATCTTCAACACGTTGTCAATTTGGTTGCGGGTGGCTCTGTAGCGGTTCCGGCAAACCCTACAGTCCACTTACCTGAAAAAAACCCCAATAATTGCCATCCAATTTCCTAACTTCACTAATACAATCGCATTAGTACCTGAAAATGTTTCACGCATCATATAGATCAAGTCAATGATCTTAAAGTCCATGTCAAAGGAAACTTACCTTTGATGCATGCTCTTCGCATATAATTTCCCGTAAGAATCCTTTCTTTACCTTATCAGGCAGAACCCCCATTATTACGACTCAATCTACATCAGTTTCCGCTAATGCAACAGCATTAGCACCTGTAAATGCTGCACGCATTAAGCTTACCGAATATATTTATTTTCAAGCTTCTGCAAAAGAATTCTTACCTGCAAGCATACCTTCGCATGTAAAACCCCCTATAAGAGTTCTTTATCTTATCCTAAATTACCTGAAAGGAAATTCATCGGTTCATATATAATAAAACCGCATAATCAGGAAACCTTACCCTTGAGTTGGTTTATCCCACCTTCATCAAGTGCATCATAAATCACCAGACAAACACATTGGCTGGCGAACACCCAAGGGACTAAAACAAATACACACATCTCTTGGCACCAATTAAATCCTACAGCATAAGCAAATGCAAATAGGAATTCAATACTTACCCTTACCAGTGATGCCATAAACACCATTTCCTGGTAATCTAGCCAAAACCTATTAATACCATTTCTTCATTGCGCCGCGTCTATTTATTTAGCCGCGGCGCACATCTCAAACAAAGATGCAACTAGCATCCGACGAGTTTCGGTTTTGTTTGTTTTACCAGACTCGCATCCCATGAATGCACCTCTTCCTTTCTTTGTTTATATTCCTTCCCATGGTTTTGATCCATAAAAGAACCAGTTTACACACATATATGTGTACTGTGGCGATCTTCCGTATGAGATCTGTTGGTTACCCCAAAGAGAGACTTTACGTCTCTCTTGGAACAGGAAATACGTCCTTAATTTAAGAGAGCCAGCTTCACTGACCGAATTCCCTAGTCAGCGAATTTATATCGCAAAGTCCTTTTCCATCTGCCGACGACAACAGTCGTGCGGGCTTCCGCTCCCGTTCCGCGGACGGGAGCGATAATAACTAGAATCTTAATATAACCACTAATCAGAGCGGTCGTCGCACACCCCTTTAAGCGTGTGCATCGGAGTGCACACGCCTCCAACTCGTATATATCCCGAAGTCGAGGCGTGTAGAAACTTCGCACCACTATTTTAATCAAATCAAAGAAATAAAAAAAAACAAAACGATCGCAATTTTATTAGATTACATGTGAACAAGGATTTTAAATAAATTTCCGTAGATACAGTGCCTAGTGAAAATAAAAAAGAACAACTCAACAATCAAACAGCTTGCAGTGCGTTTAACTATTCCTCCAGTGTTTATTTCCGCTCTCCTCCGGTGGACATTGTGTTGCGGAGGTTTTGTTTTGTTTCGCTCAGTGTTTTGTGTCCAGTGAACAATATATGATGGAGGAAGAAGAGAAACCGAGCGCCGTACGCCGGCGCAACATGCTTCTTCCCCACAGCTCCATCAGGTGATACCCAGGTGGCTATGTGGATATCTTTACGTGGAAACCTGGTACTCGCAACGATCAAGTTTGTTGATGTTGCCAGTTCAATTGTCATTAGTGTTCTCATGCAAACTATGGGGACCCGCGTAGTGCCCGAAAACCGGCTCCCGACCTATTTTTGGATTCAAATCACCAAGAATGATTTTCACATCGAATCTTGGACAGGCATTGAGGGCCCGTTCGACGTTCTCGTAGAATTCTTCTTTTTCGTCGTCAGGGGACTCCTCTGTAGATCCGTGAACGTTTATGAGGCTTATGTTCTTAAACTTGCCTCGCACACGAAGAGTGCATAGCCTTTCGTTTATTAGATTAAAGCCGATGATGGCAGGCTTCCGTTTGTGGCTGACTAGAAAGCTTACCCTGAGCACATGGTGTTTTGCATGACAGCTGTACTAAATGTCATACTCGTTTCTTTGAATAACATCACTCCCCGTCCATCTTATTTCTTGTAATGCTGTTATGTCAGCCTTGTATTCGGACAGGACATCGGCTAGCTGCTGTGCAGCTCGAGCTCTGTATAGTGAGCGGACGTTTCATGAGAAAATGCTCAAATCGTTTAGCCATTTTCGTTTCCGTGGTCGTCGTCCTGTATCCGGTCCATATCCGAGGCTTGTTAAATTTTCCATAATAATTTGTTTTTACGGGCAAAGTTAGCCTTGCGCCAACCTTTCTCAGGATATCGCTGCATGCATTGGTTCAGAGTCGAGGGGTGTCACGTGGAGACTGCATATCAGCTTGGATTGAACAGGGACAAGGATTGTCCTGGTCTTCCCCGGGTTGAAAGCAATCAGTGACTTTGCTCTATATGTTCGCTCCCATCCCCCAAAGCTCTTCCATATCATTTTCAAATAATCAAAAATTAATTTATATAAGTCAGTAAATATTCTGTTAATTAACTTCAAACGTAGAACATCTTTCTTTAGACGTGCCGTGTGAGTGTGGAATCTTTTACCTGATCGTGTATTTTCCAATCTTAAGGCAATTAAAGGCAATTAAAGGCAGCGGTGTCCCATTTCCTTGTCGCCACCCTTTTCTTTCCGGATTTCACATTGGTCGACGCGAAACTCTTGTATTATTGCAAGAAGTCGATTCAAAAGACTAAAATCACCTCACAGTGGGATGTACGCTGAGGTCCGCAAAGATTGACGCAAACCATCCTTTGTAGGTATTAAACCAATATTACTGTTCTTGCGGGAACTTAGTCCACAACTTATTAATAGCAAATATCACATGTTTTTCAACCCACGACTCTACCCATGCTAAAAACTCGTTTGACACGAGGGATGTTTTAAAGAGGTAGTACGCGATTTAACGATTCCCGCTGAGCTAATCCAATGAACTCGATATTGTTCCACATGCCAGTCTTATATTATCTGTTTTTATTTTATTTTATAATTAAGTTTATTACATCTTGCAGATCGCTTAATGAAAACATGGGTACCAAAATTGAGTACGTAGACACATCCCAACTCTATGCAACGAAGTATATTAGGAATTCCAAGGCCATAGCGGTGTTATGGGCGATATTTACAATTTGTTATGCAATTATTGGTATAGTAGCTTTCGTAACACCAGGTGAGTTTGATATCATCGTTACAAATAGATTCAATATACTTCAATATGATTTTTTAAAATGTCGATATTAGAATGGGTTGGGGATCCTGATAACGAAACTGGTGGACACCTTGGCCTGTGGCAGGCTTGTCAAAGAGAAGAGATATTTGATACTTGTCGGCGGAAATGGAAGGATATTATCTCTGTCCCATCATTTTCATTTCAGGTTAGTGCTTCACATGTAAATCGAGTTAAACATGTAAAATTCATTGTTTTGCATACTAATATCATTTTCAGCTGGCAACAATTTTCATGGCTGTGTCTGTCGTTACGGCGCTGTTGACTATATGTTTCCTTGTATTTATGATCTTCATGAAATCGACCAAAGTTTTTCACATCTGCGGCTGGATGCAGGTTGTCTCAGGTAAGAATTTAAGAGAGCCGTTTCAAAAGGCCTAACCATGTTTGTGATGAGTTGAAATGAAGACTTGCAACACAATTATATAACTACATTTTCTGTTCTTCATTTCTGACTCATGTCATCCACATCTTATTATAATTTATCAGGAACAAGTAAACAGTTTGCAGTCAAGAACGACTTTATTAAGCCACATTTAGGGCGTTAAGTGTATGAGAATAAGTATTCCATTATATGACAAAAAAAAACATTGGTGGTCAGAAATCAGTAAAAAGTTGGCTTATTTAAAGTATCGTGTATTATAATTTATTTTTCTTGAAGAAAACGAATGTTTTTAATGAATTTCATGCATGAGAAGTTTTTTCGTTTCGACACCCACATAGTTATTGAATTTTCCACCAGGAAAATCTGACTGATTCGAATGTAACAAAAGATGGTACGAAAGGTCCCCCCGTTGAATGTTTAGAATAGGCCATTACTTCAAAGTATTCTTTGTTTGAATCAACATTACATAATGTCATCATGTAATAACATCTTCTGGAGCCTATTTTCCGGCCATTTTTCTTTTAGAGCTTCGATTGTTTTTTCTTTTATGCGCACATCAAAATGTGATTAGTATAATCCTTGTAATATCAAAGATATAGGGTGGCATAAGAGCGGAGAAGTGATAAAAAAGATAGTTAGGTGTTGCACGTTGCAACTAGTGGTGATGAGGGTGTGGGATAGGAGTAGGTGTGTAGCGTACAGTACTCGGTTTACTCCCATCCCCATCAAACTTCAACAATTGTGATTGTTCCGCCGAACGCTCTCCACCAAACAGTGAAAGTAAATGAAACACACAGTTTTAATGTTCGAATGACTTTTATTTTAATGTATTTTAATTACTACTTGTTAACATTTTGTTTTAATTCGTTCTTATTGTTAAAAGGGGTTGACTTTCGGGCTTGATAATCTTTATAAAAGCTGATGCGGGTATAGCATGCATTTTATATTCGTAACGTGTCCCTAACACAACACTCAACAAAAAAACAACAATAGAGCTGAAATCGCGTCCGCTTACAGCACCGGAATCGACGAACACACGATAAAGGTAAATCAAGGTAAAAAGGTTTTAAACAGCTGCGAAAGATATTTGATTAACGGGTTCGAACAATTTTTTCCGCGGACGGTGATCGCGGAGAGTTCAGGTTAGCGCACACTTTAAGTAATTAACAAAATTTTCTCAACCCGATACTCGCTTACTCGACTACACCCGACTTGGCGTAGGAACTCGCGCAGAGACTTTGTGTGTATCCACCGTACCGGCGCTGGTACGGTGGATGGCCGACTACCCGACCGCCTTGCTGGTAGGGATGATGGACGGCTCGATCGATCAGTCTTGTGATTGGAATACGACTCAGCGATGTGAATTCGCTAGTAAGGGCCAGTGGTGCATGCTCTCTTGATTAAGGGGTGCGTTTCCTATTACAAGAGAAACGTGAAGTCTCTCTTTGAGTTAGGTTATCGGATCCCATAGAGGAGATTATGGTGGTATGTATGTATGTGTGATCGTGAAAACCACATTGGTTTTCTCATGAAACAAGGCCATGGACAAACAAAGCAAAAGGACGGTAAGGACAAAGGGATCGTGAAGATCATTGTTTGTGATGTGCATTGCGGCTAAATAAATAGACGGCGATGCATCGAGGAAATAGTGCTAAAAGGAGAGATGGGACAAGGGCATCATATACGTCTTGGATGAGTGATGCCCTTGCGTAAATAGACGCATAGCCATTAGAAAAAGGTGCTAATGGATTGGGATACTTTATACAATGAAAATTGTATATCGTATCTTCGGTCGGCGGAAGAAAGGGATCTCTTGTCTGCATTTGTATAGGCAGGGTAAATCGTTTGTGGCAAAGCACGAAATTGGTGATTGTTTGCATTTAGGAAATGCTGGAGGTGCGGTAATTGCTTGTCGATTGAACAAACGAATCGCTGGTCGGTTTGTTGCAGCTGTAAAAACAAGCTGTCCGACATAGCATATTAATGATGACAAAGGGTGCCGAATAGGCTCCACGAGGGTTAGTATACCCGCCTGTGACGCGGGAAACCGGGGCTCGATTCCCCGTCGGCGAGAATCTGGCGCAAGACTAATGACCTTTCCCGGAAAAAACAAATCATTATGGAGAATTTAACAAGCCTCAGGACTTGCTAAATAAGGCCAAGACCTGTTCCCGGTTGTAGTGCCGATGATGATGATGATGATGAAAGGGTGCTGTATGGTTTGGAATTTATGATGCATATGCACATTAAAGAATTCTTTTTAGGAATTTTAGATAATGCGTTGTATGCATTAAATGGCCTTGGAAACGGAATTGTGCAATTGCATTGGCGAAAAACAATGGTTGTTGGGTTGTAATTATGGGGGGTTCTTTGGGTAAGCTTAAAAGAACCCCCACAAGGGTGCTTCGTTTAACCAGTTTCGGACGTATTCAATTTGGACATGGGTGTCGTACTGGTTGGAATTAATTCCCGTTGAAAGGGCAGTGATACATAACATGCAAGATTATGAAGAATAAATAACATTTATTAATTCTTTTGACAACTTTAGTTATATGTTTATACAATAATATGTTTCGATGTCATGCTTTTTTGTAAAAATTACATTTTATAGTATTGCATTGTGTGGAATTTCTCAAAACAGTCTCCGATGTGCAGTCCTGGTTTTCGACTGCATGTATCGCAAAAATAATTTGTTTGACGTCTTCCGCTCTTAATCTTTCTATTGGAACATACAGAACAATCTTTACGTTTTACGTCTTCACAATGGCGTAATATGTGGAGTTTTCCGTTCAGCCTTTCGTCGTTATATGAGGTCGATGGTCTTGTGGGGGTTCTCTATACTACATGAAGAACCAACCCACTATTTCAAACCTAATTTTGACCATTAACAGCGCGTCACATCAACCCAAATTCCCACCGTTCAGTTAATTCACCTGAAAATCATGTTTTCCAAAAGGACGTTTGGCGGAAGTTGTTGTTACCTTGGGGGGTTGTTTAACCTTTTTCGCCAATCACTGTCCGCAGCAAAACAAAATCAAAGAAACCAGAGCGAACGCCGTCACCAATTAAAACACTGAGATAATCGTTCTTTGAATCTTAAATTTTCTTTATTAACCCAATCGTTCGTATGTTCACAATATTATGGTTTTATAACTTAACACTATTGATCGACAATATCATAAAAAGCTTACTTGTTATGTGTTCGTGGCCGGACAAATCACTAGGCATATTTTACCAATTTCGCACGCCCGATCACACACTTGACGTTACTTTTCTTTTTATCAATTCAATACGCGGACCGGCCTCCTCGTTGGCTATTCGATCAAGAAACTTGTCGCGTTGACGAACCAAATTAGACTAACTGTCTGCCCACACAGATATCCAGATTCAAAACTGGTATCTGTATCTGTACGGAAGAATTTCCCTATTTGATGTGCTAACAGAATTCCCGACATCTCTGTTAGGAGCATGCTATTTTATCCCAGGGATGATTTCCTATTTTCCTGAAAGGAGAAACTCGCTCATCATCAAACATCATTATCACCATCCGTGGTGGTGCTCGAAATTCAGTTCGACGGTTGTCGATTGTGTGCCGCCTTATTTACATAAAACATCTGGCGCGCAGGCCGAAGGATATCCTGCAATTTGGATGGACGTACGGTCCATGAGTTTTGTTTAACTTTTGTAAATACACCCGAAATCCATTAGATCTTTCTAATGGTGTGAAATTCAAAAGGGACCGTGGGATCGGGATAGTTCCTTTTGTAGGTTTTAACCTCATACGTTTTCCGAATTATCTTGTTGAGATAATTACGGTTGCCTACAATTTGGCAGTAGATGGCGATATGCTTTATTGCATGAGGTTGCCGTTTCTTTTGTTTGCCGATGGATTTGATGGTCTTTGTGGCAGACCACCCACACGTGCATCCGTTGGTCGGCTAATTTGCTGGTGCTAGCAATTCTTTGCATTAATACTCGGAATTGCCGATTATGCAGAGCTGGAATGCGATGTATTTCAATCTTTGGGAATTGCTCTAGGGAACCGGATGCATGTATGGTTTTGCCTTTGTTTCAGGTATGCTACAATCGACTTGTTGAGCTTGATATTGAAAGCTTTGGGACGTTCAGTTCCTTGCTTTTTCGTGTCGGGTTCAACGTTGGCCAAATGTTTCAGGGCCCTAGCGGACTTAGTGGCACGCGTCTGTGGGCGCCTGTAACGTTTTCAGGGTAGGTATGTTCCTTGAAGGGTAGGAACCTTACCTGGGTGGAATTGTGCGTTCGTAGAACGCTACAGACGAATTAGCCGAATTCATTATTCTATGCAGATAATGCGTAATTGAATTCAGCTTCCCTTTGCCATACGGCACCTCCGTTTCCACATGAGATTTCTTCCAGAAATTGCAATTCATGTCGGTTAGCAACGGCACCGTTTGGGAAATTATCGTAATATTTAATTGTTTCCCACGGTTATAATTCCCTAGCCGAGGTAGCGTCCCTTTTGACTTCCCCCAGACAATCTATTGGCTGGGGATCAATGATATCTTTAGACAGGTGAATCGCTACATCCCAATTCCATTCACATTTCATTTCCCCTTTTTAGAGTCCATTGCACTCTGAGATCACCACAACACCCTAATTGGGTCACTGGGACATCCTCAGAATTGTATTGGTACACGCACACCAAAGCCAGATCAACCCTGGGTTATTGTGCTTTTCCTTTTGATTTTTTCATCCTTTCTATGCCCATCGGCCGTCGAACGAATACACAAGTATTTAATCACCCCGATGAGCGGAGAGAATTGAAGAATGCACAGGATGGCGCGATTGCCATTGGCTGATCGTCTTGCAAAATCAAAGTTTCATCCTTAATTCGCATCAGTCGCTTTACATCCACCACCGGTGTCGGTCACTCCGCACCGAGTCGAATCTCAATCACAGTCGAGCTTGGGTGCGTACACACGCGACTTTTATTACGAGTCTGTCGAGTTTTATTTTGGAGTCTCTGATCGGAACAAAAAAAGAAGGAGAGAACGATCAACTAATTCGAAATACTTATGTATCTATCATATTCAAAGGATATTCCAGTGTAATTAAAATTCCCGTGGTTTTGTAAAACACGTTACATATTGTTGGTTAAAAGTTTCGTGGTGATATGAAGGGTGTGCATTAGAATTTACATTCCAATCTGCTGTCATTGTGCAAAGTTTGACTCTGTGATTAAAAAGAAAATAGATACAAGAAAAACTCAAATAGTAGAGAAGTCGGAGGTGAAGTGAACTTTTGTAAATCAAATTTATACGTTTATGTAAATAAATGTGGATACTTATATAAAAAAAACATTAACATCAAATCAACCCCAGTGCGTTCTATTATTTCAACATCAAATCAACACCAGTGCGTTAATTATTCTTCTCTTCATTTGGTGAACAATTTGCGGCGGAACATCGTTGGGGATAAAATGAACCAAGTGCCCGCGTTTTGGCATCATACTTCTACCCCCACAGTCTTCCTCGGTTTGATGATGCTCCATCACGAAAATCACCCAGAAGTTGGTCCACCAATTTTCGGACGAACATGAAATGTGACATGTGCGTCCTGTGATCTCTTCTAGCTATCATCATCATCATCGGCACTACAATCGGGAACGGGTCTTGGCCTTATTTAGCAAGTCCAGAGGCTTGTTAAATTATCCATAATGATTTGTTTTTTCCGGGCAAGGTCATTAGTCTTGCGCCATTCTTCTAGCTATCACCTTATATAAAATGTAACTATTGATTGCACAAATTTCTAGTCCCGAGAAAAAATCTTCCTTCACCATTTGCAAGATTTTCTCATGAGGCAGTATGCACTTGCTATTTGGTCAGCCCTGTCAACACCTCCCATATTCATATTGTAATTTATAATAACATTGGGTTTCTTCTTATTGACGGTGTCACCTTGTTTCAACCTTCTTTGTATAGTTGTCATGCCCGAGGTATAGAAGCCGCTTAACATGGTTGCTATTCTCTTATCTTTCCACGTCAATGATATATCTCCTGATCGACAAGCAACAACAGTATTACTTTTTGTTACAGCTGGTTGTTTTATCATTTCTGGTATATATTTTCTGTTGGTGTTAAGTGTACCTGTGGGGGTTCTCTATATCACACGAAGAACCAACCCACAATTCCTACCTAACTTTGACCGCTAACAGCGCGTCACCACAACCCAAACCTGCAATAGCACACATTCGCAAACATGCAATGAATACACTTCCCAATATGCCCAGAATCCATTTCCCAACCTGTAATAAAATGCATTTTCAAACTTACAACGGAATATTAATCATCTCCCTCAACTACATCAAACCGCATACATTTTTCCCAAAAACCACTTCGGTTAATTTCTTACTTAAACTATATTTCTTGCTTGCAACCAAGCAGCATCAATTTCCCCCGAAAGTCACTCCGGCTTACTTCCTGCTTAAACCATTTCCCTCGCTTGTAACCAAGCAACATTTACCCTCCCCGAAACCATTTTGGCTATCATCCCAACTAAACCAATTGAAACAACACCAATTCTCCTTACTGGTAAGTCACCAGCACGATGCGTTGCATTTCCCCGAAAAAACCATCGCAACGACCAAGACCCATATTCCTTTGTCTAATCGACAACTCATGCCCATACTTGGTCGTGTTTCCAAAACCAATCTCTCCGTATACATAGCGACAGAGGAATCCAATTTAGCCTGTACGGCAGTAATTCGCTGGAACTAAATTCCCTATGCACGCATAGCAACCCTTTTCAAGTTCCTAGTAAGTGGCAGTGAGTTTATTTAGCCATGACTCCACTGCCACGACACGATGAATGGATTCTCGCCCCTTTCTAGTCAGTCGAAGTTCATTAACCGCTGGGGACGGTCACGCCGCGCCACGAGTCGAGTCCCAACCACCAGCAAGCGCAGTCGAGTGGAAACCCCGCGCCGGTATATTAATCAAAAGAAAGAGAACTAAGGAAACGAGTTCAACCTCGGTAGCGCACGTGTGAGCAATAGTTCTAAAACAAATGATCGTGGATACAGAGAATTTAATAAACAATGTAACACTTCGTTGAAACCCAAAGTGCGGATATCGAAGAAATAAAGACCGATTATAACTAAGCCACTCCGAGAGTTTTATTTGTGGTGTTTCCGCCTCGCGGATGACAGCTTCGCATCGGATTTCCAAGTGCTCGTTGCGTGCCCGAAATCCGACCTCCTAGTGAACGGCTACCAGTGAGCGACCCAATTAATCGAACCGACTCAGTGGTGACTGTCCCCTGGCTGCGAGTTCTGAATAAGAAAAAAAAAAGAAAAAAAAAAAAAAAACACGAAGTACGAACGAGCTTGTGGCTGTCCCGCCAAACCCCACGGTACGCTTTCCTTAAAAACCCCCATAACATCCATCTTCCCATATAATTTCACCAATGCAATTTCACCCTATATAGAAAACTTACCTTTTCATGCATCCCTTTGCATTCAATTTTCTGTAAGAATTCTTCTTGACCTTTTTAGAAATTCCATAACTCCCATTGTTTCCCGCCAATGCATTTGCATTTGCCCCAGAAAACATTTCCTTTTCCAAGGCCATGTAATGCTTTCAGGCATTATCTGAAATTCCTAAAATTGATCCTTAATGTGCATATGCACCATAAATACCAAACATTCGATACCCTTTGTCTGAGTTAAAATACTATGTCGTCAGCTTGTTTTTACAGCTGCAACACTAGCGACAAACTATGATGCATTTCTTTCGTCGCCACCACTAATTACTTGGAATACCTAAATGCAAGCAAGGGATGCGTATCGGCAATTAACCCAAGATACGATATACAATTTCCTTGGTATAAAGTATCGTATCCCATTAACACCCTTTTTCCAACGTCCGTCATAGCGACGTTGCATAAACATGACCCTCATTACGGAGCAAACCATTTGGTCGCCTTTTCCTTTGTTCTCGCTGACTGCCTTTCTCGTTGTTCCACTGCTTTCAAACAGCTGGAACAACATTGAATCTGTTCGATCGCGCACACACACCACTGTACCAAAAAGATCGCATTTTCTTAGTAGCCACACCCTTAAGAGAACATTTTCTCTTTCCCCTCCATATCGCACCCTTAATTGAGGATAGAATAGAAGTCAGAGTTCTATCCTCGAGGAGTCCTTTACCATCCGCAGGCCAGTACGGTCATGCCACTCCCGCCCGTAGTCGTGCGGGCGATAGTTTTAAACCATTTTTGTGAAGTTGTAAACGTAACGTAAAATAAATAAGGCGAAAACAAAGAGATCCTGAGTTTATATTTTTACTTGTGTGATGGCGTGATCAGTGGCAATTGATCGACGCTGGTGTTTCCTTTCCTGCTGCGGTGAATCATCAAGAGTTTGGGCTGAACCGTGTGAACAGTGGAGTGAATGCTGGAGGAAGAAGGGAACCAAGTGTCCGTGTCAGGCACAATACTTCTTCCCCACAAGCTTACCATTCCCAGTGCTATTACCCGCAACTATTCGCCGTTCTCATAATTTCCGTCGGTGGGTGACAGTGAATCCAGTGCCGTACGCCGCCACACCATACTTCACCCCCAACATACCAGTTAAATTATTTATACCGTAGAGGTTTCTGTGTCACTAGACTTGGCATCTGTCGCGCAAGCACTTGCATTTCAAGCAAAAAGCCGCCCTAGTCAGCTTCGCCTTGTATGGAAGAATGGGGCTGGTAACTGGGACGATTTGCGAGATTTCTTCGCATCCTTTCCATGGTTGGAGGTGTGCTTCGGAGCCTCCGATGTTAATGCTTGCGCGAAGTCGGTAACAGAGATTATTCTTCTCGGCATGGAGATCTACATTCCACATTCCATCAAACGAAGTTCAATCTGATAAACCGTGGTTTGACAAAAAATGCGAGTAGATTACAGCGGTAAAAAATAGAGCTTTTCAGCAATGGTGCTCCATCCCACCGATGTTAACAGAACGAATTTTGTTAGAAACAGAAACGCGTGCAATGAGGCAATTGATACCGCGAAGAAAGCTCACAACGACAGAGTGACCAATAAACTCCTTTGGTGCCCGACTGGTTCGCGCTCCTTCTGGTCAAAGGCAAGGGCCTTCAGCAGTAACTTCGCTTCCTCATCTTTCCCCCCGTTGGTGACAGACAGCGGGACGTTAGTCACATATTCAAAGGATAAAGCTGATGTGTTCACGAATTTATTTTCCGCGAATTCAAACTTCAATCCCGGCCTTTTGGAGCCACCTGTGATCACGCCGGTACGGCCTTCCATGCGGGATGTGAGATTTCGCCCGCGCACTATTCAACGCATTGTACGTGAACTGGATTGCAAGAAGGCAGCCGGCCCGGACGGAATATCAGCAATACTCTTTAAGAACTGTGCTCCAGAACTATCGCCGGTTCTTGGCAGACTCTTCCCCTTATCTTATGCACGGAGGACCTTTCCTGCCCGCTGGAAAATCGCTCGAGCTCAGCCAATTCCAAAGACGGGAAAAAAGTGTCTCCCACAAAATTACCGTCCGATAGCATTACTATCTATTTTATCTAAGGTAATGGAAAATGTCATCAATGAAGAGAGTTGGTTAAGTATTTGGAGTGCAACGGACTTCTGAATGATCGTCAATACGGTTTCCGTGGCAGGCGGTCCACAGGAGACTTTTTGACACTTATAACCGATATATGGACATCTGCGATTGAATGGCATGGTGGGCGGTCGCATTGGATATCTCCAAGACTTTTGACCGCGTCTGGCACGGGGCAATGTTGAGCAAACTTCGCTCATATGGACTTTCCCAACAGCTGTGCGAATGGACGAAGAGCTTCCTCGAAAATCGATCGATCCGGGTTGTTGTGGACGGCGAGTGTTCGGATCTGTATCCTGTTAATTCGGGGGTGCCCCAAGGTTTTATTTTGGCTCCAACCTTGTTCTTGCTTCACATAAATGATTTGTTGGAGACAACAGATAACAAAGTGTTCAGTGCGAATGATAGTACGATTGTTTCCTCCTTTTCGAGTGTTCGGCCGATTGGTGCATCTGCGTCGCATCAGCTGAGATGTAGACACATTGACTCTCTGAATCAGTATCTAGATAGGGTCCTGCAGTGGGGAAGGGCCAATCTCGTCGACTTCAATGCAGCGAAAATACAATATACAACATTCACAAGGAAAAGTGGCTCATCGGTTCCACAGCTGATGGTAAATGGCCGGGCCCTCGAGGCTGGGGAAGGTTTGAAATTGCTTGATGTCACGGTCTGTGGGAATGTATCATGGAATAAACACGTGTCGAGTATCGCCACGTCAGCCTCAGGAAAACGGAGTTATCTTTTTAGAGCCAAGAAATAATTTACTCCGGCCCAACTTCTTCTCCTGTGTAAATCTCAAATCAGACCCGCGCACGAATATTGCTCTCAGCTCGGCTCCTAAACATACCCTCGACCTACTTGAGAGCGTACAGAGACGAGCGATCCGCCTGA
This sequence comes from Microdon myrmicae, assembly GCA_963931805.1. Lineage (NCBI taxonomy): Eukaryota > Metazoa > Arthropoda > Insecta > Diptera > Syrphidae > Microdon > Microdon myrmicae. The sequence goes on along the minus strand of OZ007498.1, from coordinate 140,641,624 downwards.
TCGGGGACTCGGCGCTGACGTCGGGACTGCAGTCGCTATCACATCGAAGGCGCGTAGCCGACCTCTGTCTGTTTTACAGATATTATCACGGGTGCTGTTCTTCGGAGATTCTTGGTATTGTTCCGCACAATTCGGCTTATATGCGCTCCACAAAACAATCCGACGGATCGCACCCGTTTGTGGTTCATCTCCCGACGGCGCGAACATCCCTGCATCAGAACTCGTTCCGTTACACAGCTTGGAAGCTGTGGAACTCCCTTCCCACGCGAGTGTTCGCGGAGCGTTACAATCTGCAACTGTTCAAAAAGAACTGCAACAGTTATTTGATGGATCTCGAGGCGCCCACTCGGCGCTATCGGTTCATCTCTCCCGAGAGAAGTCGCATAAAAAAAAAAATAAAAAAAGTGCGCTTACAACATGTCTGAACACCAATCGTTTCTTTTGTATACATCAAAATCAAAGCACATTGTAGAGTTCTGATCTCAAAAGACAAATCAAATAAAGAATAAAATTCATTTGCAACATCAAAACAAGCATCAGTGTTTTCTTTTAACAAGCTGTGGCGAGAGTACTCAGCCAGTAGAGTGGTTGACGATTTATTTAGACGAAACATTCGTTGGGGATTTAAGTGAACCAGTTCCACTGCCGACACCTACTCCCTTCCCATAGCATGGTTCAAGAAGGACTTGGGTTATTTATACTAATATGTTATCGCTATTATTGGTGTGGATTCTGATTGTGTGACCGTTCTTAAGGCATGAGATCATCCTTTGTTCATTGTGCCTCGCATGTGATATCGATACTAATTACAGTGGTGCCTCGCATAACGAACGCCTCGCACAGCGAACGCTGCACACAACGAACTTCCTTTTCGTTCATTTCACGATTCATACAACGAACTTCGCTGCACACAACGAACTTCGCTTCACACAACGAAGTCGCCCACTTCACACGATCACTGCCGATTTATTGCATCCTTCCGCGCAGGCAGTCGTTAGTCACTGAGCAGTACGCTTAACTTACGCACGTGTCGCAGCAATCGTTCATCATTACGAATTAAATCGCACACGTATCACGGCAGTCGTCCTTTTAAGATAAACTCAACATTTTTTTTATATGATGGGTTCTAAAAAAAGCAGGAAGGTGATTTCTCTTGAAATGAAACAGGAAATAATTAGAAGGAGTGAATGTGGGGTAAAACAGTGTGACCTCGTCAAAGAGTTTGGCCTCAACAAGACCACCATTTTCACCATTTTGACAAACAAGGATGCAATAAAATCAGCCAAAGTAGCCAAAGGAGTATCAAAACTATTTAATGAAAAACATAGATCTTCAATCCACGAGGAAACGGAGAGGCTATTAGCGATTTGGATTAAGGACAGGCAGGTGAAAGGTGACGTAACAACCCAAGATATTATCTGTCACAAGGCCAAGATAATTTATGAAGATCTAAAGAAAAACATCCCTGGAAGTAGCAGCAATCCAGATAATAAAGAAGATTTCAAAGCCAGCAGGGGGTGGTTTTTTAGATTTAAGAAAAGGTATGAAATCCACAGCGTTAATATGCATGGTGAGGCTTTCGGTGCTGATAAAAAAGAAGCAGAAAAGTTCTCTATTAATTTTCAAAAATTTATTATGGATGAAGGATACTGCCCACAACAAGTGTTCAATGCCGATGAAACGGGTCTTTTCTGGAAAAGAATGCCGAGCAGAACCGAGCAGAAGAAAAGAGAGAAACAAACGACTTTGGACAGGTTTTTCACTGCACCATCGGCCAAAAAGCGGAAAATGGATGAAGATGTGCAAGATTCGATTATTTCTTAAAATTAAAAAATGTGTGTTTTTTTCATTATGTTTTTAGATGTATCTAAATAAAAATAATAACAAAAAATTTATCTTTTTTTTATGTCATCTTACCATATTTTATGCTACAGAACGAATTATTTTTTTTAACATGTATTGTTATGGGAAAACGCGTTTCACATAACGAACTTTTCGCATAACGAACTTGCTCCTGGAACGAATTAAGTTCGTTGTGTGAGGCACCACTGTATAGTGTCCATTCCACAGACATGACATTATCCTTTGTTCGTTGTGCGTCGCTTGTGTTATCGCTATGTGACGCGCATTATTTATTTTTAGATCTGAGGCCAAAAGTTGCCTTAACTCCTGCAAATATTGATATTGTAGCAAGCTTACGGTTCGCTGGATTAATTATTTTTAATAAATAATAGCTGTTAAATCGATTTTGAATTAATCTAACACTTTATTAGTCCTGTGGGGTTTATGTTTAGTTAGTGGTAGCGGAACGCCAACCCAGTCCGGCTGCTGTCACTAAATATTCACCGCAGAAGAAAAACACTTGGTTACTCTGGTAACACAAAAAGGTTCTTTATTTCAAATGGTAAAAACTGATACTTATTAATCCGACTCCAAAGGTGGGGTTATCTTTTAACGCTACGAGTAACGCAGTTCGCACTCAACTTAATTCGTAGTTATTTTACAATTTAATTCGAAATTAAGTTCGCATTAATTTTATATGGAACTTGTTGAGTCTGCACACGTTCACCGTGATCTCTTGGGACATCCCATGAGAGATTTTTTTCACTTCGCTTGAAGCACTACCGGTCTTCACCGTATCCACGACGATTGCCTAATGCCCTGAAGCGACCGAATCCTAAAATTCCATCCATGGTCCCGATGGCCATATTTGGTAATTTTCATTCTCGAATCGGTGTGCCACCACAGAAGGGTTGCACGCACACACACGATGATCCCCTTTTGGTTGCTCATCGCGCGTGTCGCCCAGCATGCGAACCATGGACATCATATTAAACAAAAATAAACAACGCTCGCAGCTGGGGCAAGTTCTCCTGAAAAGGGTTAAAGATGTTTACACGATCAGCCACTGTGTAAAGCATTATTGCTGATCGTGTACATCACATTTCTATGATAGGATATGTATATCCGACCAGCACTGTGTGGTAGATTCATGCTGATCGGGCATGCGTTGCTGGCGTCCTCTTATATGGATTGCCATGTACATGTATGTGAAAGATTCCTTTCTCTTGGTAAATGGAATTTTAGGGGCATTTCATTGGTACCTTGGGCAGTGTTGCTCGCTGCATATGCAACCGGATTTGCCTTTTAATATGTGGTGCACGTTTCCATTTCGGGTGGCTTGATTTAGCGACCGATGTGGGCATGCATTAAAGAACCAAAAGGAAAAAAAATATCTCTTGTGGCATTGTAGCCGACTTCTTGGGAGACACTACGTTGGTAGAAACCAATGTCATGTTGGTTTCTAGATGTGCGACCAATTTGCCCTTGCTATAGAAACGCTTGTGTTGCTGATGGTGTTTTACTTCAGCGCAATTAAGCATTGCAGCGGCGCTTAGTCGTATGGGCAGGTTAGTCATGCTTTTCAGGTTTCTATATGCCCATGTAGGGAATGTCTGTTATTGCTGATATAATTTTTCGTATCAGCAGACATTGTGCTTTACAGGTTTTTTGGCGGTTATAGGAATAACCAATGCAGGTGAGCACACGCTTGGCTGAAAAATGCCGTTTATGAAGAGGGGTTACCTGGTGGTAGATGAGCAGGTAAGTAGTGACGTTCGCAAGAACTGCCACAGTGCGTTAATAACAACCGTTACTTTTACCGTACACTTAACGATTTCTTGGCTTATCGCTTCCGTACTTATCGCGTCTTTGACGCTTTAAGTACTTTTTTTTGCTTACTTCTTATTTCTTACTTATCTTCCCGATCTGCGTGCGATGTATTTATACCGTTTTTCCTCATTCTGATTTGGTGTTTCGTTTCCGCCCGTTCCATAGCCTCGAATTTTCTATTGCTCACAGTCTCCAGTTTTCCAGTACTTTCTAGAATATTCTAGTACTTTGTTTCGGACTTTCTAGAATATTCTAGTACTGATTGTCATATGCGTCGCAATATCAATATAAAACAGGAAACTTTATAAAAAAAATAACAACAGCACAACCCGTGTAACATTTTCCTTTTTTTGTTTCCTAATAATCTTTGGGTTTATTACCTGGATCTGTCTCTTCGCATCTTTCCTCGAACTTTGTTTTCGCTTCCTTACTTATATGACTATCATCACTCCCAACCTCACAAGCGTACTGGTGCTACAATCAACGTTCTTCTTGTTGTTTTTCAGCTGGTTGTATGATCATTAGTTGTGCGGCTTTCCCCTTCGGATGGAATTCAGATGAATTTAGGAAAATCTGTGGACCTGAAGCGAATCGCTTTGAGATGGGTTTGTGCGGCGTCCGATGGGCATATCCCTTAGCTATAATAGGTGAGTACTTTTCTATATAACAAAATTATTTTTAATTATATTGTGAATGCCAGTTGTTTTTTGTTTAAGCGATGATACCCTCCAACCTTTATTCACGATTAAATACTGAACCTGAAATAATTACATCTATTACAATTCATATGCTTTGTATTTTAGGGTGCATTGATGGCCTTGTGCTTTCTACATTGGCTTTCATTCTTGCCACACGTCACGTACGCTTACAGCCGGATCCACTGTACCAGAACTCTCTGTATAAAGGTAATTTGTAAACTTATATGAAACGTATCTTAAATTGAAGTATCTACTCTTAGGGGAAATCAACAACGCATACATTACAGATGCGGTCAGCTTAGCTGGTTCACGAAAGTCACTCAATCTACAGCCAATTCTCTTGGTCACTCCGCCTCATCATTTGAATAATGGTGACGACACAATTTCCCAATTTTCTAGCCGAACTCCGAACCACCGATTCAATCGCCCCGACTACCACAATTCACTTCACCAATTCTAATCCGAGTTGAGTCTCAGCTAGGACAGTTAGATTTTGATTCACTATTCTGGATTGGTTCAAATCTCCGATACGGTGACTACTTTTTGTATTTTTTTTGAATCGAATTCATTTTTGAATTCAAATTCCCAAAGTTTTTCGTTGCAATAAAATTTCCAACTTCTACTGTCCGTCAATGATGTTTCTGTACAGTACCCTTTTAAAAAATTGTATTTATGTTAAACTAATGCTCGTATATGTGTAATTATTAGAATAAACAATAAAGAAAAAATAATTTTATAAGAGAGAAAAACTCGGAGCTTGGCTTAGTGACAACTCAATTGGAAGCTGACACGAAGTGAATTCGCTTCACGTAGTTGGGCACGAAACGATGTTTTGTAATAATTCATAACTTATGCCATCAACGCAGAAGGAATACGCGCTACAATATCGTTATAAGTGAAGGACCAGCTGACGCGCTTTATTAGATTATCCGGAGAGTTTTCGGCCGAGGAGGGTGGTTGGTGGCCATAAGAAGCGTGTTCGCGTCAAAGAGGAACGGATACTTTCTTATACTTCCTTTTCACGGGTTATTTATATACTTGAACAGATCCTTGGCCTTGATTGTTGTTGTTACGTTAATATTTTTAGTCCTCCACGGCGGATGAATGGATTAGTTTGACTGGTTCAGTTGGTAAGCGACATATTGCAGGAAGGGGATGCCCATCTATTTAAGGGTAGATTATACTGCGGCAACAGCCGTTAGCTCTATTAGATGTGTACATAATGGTAGAAATGACGAGGGTGTAAATACTGTCAATTGACTTGAAGGGAAGGGGCAGGGCGCACGTTGTGAACAGCGCTATTATTGGTGGGCAATTCGTATATCCCCTTCTGTAATCATACTTTATTTTTTTCCATTGAGCTACAGAATCGTTTTTGGATACAAAATTATTTATTTTTATGATTCCATAAACGAATGATTCGAAATGTACGTGTAGAAATTGTGAACTCTATTCCCCCTCTTATTGCTGTCGTTGTCCGGGTTTAGCAATAATATGTTGAAAATGATTGTTGTGGAGTTTAGGTGCCGTGAAATCTGTGCCGAATTGTACAACGAAAGGGGGGCTGACTGTTTGTTATGTGATGGCGAAATGTGAGATGCCGGAAGAAAATATTTTGGAAGGTCTATCTGGGAGAGTGATCCCAAATTGGGGTGGTCTGGGGGTTGATTATGATAGAAAGATATCAATGTTTATAAAGACGAGTGTGCTTTTTAATTTGGGTTTGTCTTATAGTTTTATTTGGGACAATAGTGAAGAACGTTATTCGAATCAATGCTAAAAGAACTAAAGTTAGACCATTGAATACAAGTATTCGTCAGAATATGGCACGAAGAACTCGTATTTTTTTTTTACACTAACGCGTGCACAAAATGGGATTTTGAAGTACCCTTATATGAAACGAGTAAGCTTCTTCCGATGAACTGTTGTCAACCGTCATACTTCCCTCACAGAAGATTCATAGTATCATTGATTATCACATAAGGAAACACATTCAACCTTCTACGCGGTGTACTACAGGAAAATATTTATTGCCTATTCATCTGTCTTCTCTAAACAGCTGACATACCAACCACAGAAAAAGTATTCCTGGTGACTTTTGCTAATGATGCGGTCATAACGGCGATTGCAGATACGCAAATTGCGGCAGTCGAAAAATTGCAACATGCAATCAATAATGTTAACCAATGAACTACTGACCGGAAGAGTGAACTCTACTACTACTATCGGGTTTTTCAATAGAGACTTAACAACTTTTTCTAAAAAATAAAACGCAAGCCATTTGAGATATTTCAAAAACTTTATTATCGGCTTGAAGACAATCATTTAATTCAACATTTATTAATGGAACTCGACTTCGTTCATATGGCCACCGCGGGCACGTTTGCAGCGGTCGATTCGTTGAACCCAATTTTCGATGACTCGGCTACACATTTCGGCCGAAACGGCCGATATTTCGCGTTCAATGTTGGCTCCCTTCCAACGTCGTCGGCTTGTTGGCATAGACCAATGACTTGACGTAGTCCCAAAGAAAATAGTATAAAGGCGTTAAATCGCACGAACGAGGCGGCTAACCGACTGGCCCATTTCTTGAGATAACACTGTAGTGCTCTAAAAAGCCCTACCACCTTTTCCCCCCCATACCTACATCCAAAATCCTATCAAAACCCGAATTAACCCAAACATGATCCAAAATTCGCAATAAACGAATCAAACATTCGTTTATCGCTTAACATTTGCCCCCACGGCAAAATTTAATCCAAAATCCGAATTAAAATTAAAATTCACAATAAACGAATCGTTGGCGAGAGAACCTCTTCGTGTGGCTGCTAAAACGACCTTTTGACGTGACCGCCCGCGGTGGTGATTGTGGAATGACTGGCTGTAAAAAGGGCAAGAATTCATTTATCGTGTCGTGGCGGTTGAGTCATATCGAACTAAGCTCACTGCCGCTTACTGGGAACTTGAGAAGGGTTGCTATGGAGAATTCAGTTCCAGCGAATTACTGCCATATAGGCTCAGTTAGATTCCTCTGTCGCTATGTGTACGGAGAAATTGGTTTTGGAAACACGTCCAAGTATGGGCATGAGTTGTCGGTTAGACAAAGGGATATGGGTCTTGGTCGTTGCGATGGTTGTTTCGCGGAATTGCAACGCATCGTGCTGGTGACTTACCAGTAAGGGGAATTGGTATTGGGTAGGATGGGAGCCGAAATGATTTTCGGGGAAACTAAATGTTGCTTGGTTACAAGCGAGGAGATAGTTTAAGCAGGAAGTGAGCCGGAATGATTTTCGGGGGAAATTAGAACTGCTTGGTTGCAAGCAAGAAATATAATTTGAATAGGGAATGGTGATTTTTAGAAAAATGTATTCGGCTCGATGTAGTTGATGGTGATTAATATTCCGTTGTAGATTTGAATATGCATTTCATTACAGCTTGGGAGATGGATTCTTGGTAAGTTAGGGAATGTATGCGATTGCGGATTTGGGGGCGGATGCTGTTGCATATTGGGAAGTGTATGCTATTGCCGGTTTGGGTTATTGTGATGGGCTGTTAGTGGTCAAAATTGATTGGAATTGTAGGTTGGTTCTCCGTGTGATATAGAGAACCCCCACAAAACCAAGATCCTTACGCAAAATTCGTCATAAAGTGGTCTGGGCGATGCCCAATCTTGAGAACGCCGTGGAATTGACTGATTTGGAACGTTTGCTACGGACGCCTGAACGGCAGCGATATTTTCGACACTTCGACCTCTCACTGGCACGGCAACATCACACAACGAATATGTAGACTCAAATTTTTCCACTAAACTTGTTATTGCCTGTCTACTAGGGCGATAATTACGACCAGAAATTGGAGCTAACGCTCTTAAAGTTGCGGTCACAGACTCCAAATTTCGGTAGAACATTTTTAAAATTTGCAGACGTTGTTCGTTCGTGTTCTTAATTAAGATGAAAATTGAGTTTACTGAATAAATTGACAGTGACAGTTCGATGATTAGTGAAAGGGTGCGTTCACAAATTAAATTCAAAGTTGTCAAGTCCCTATAATGGAAAACCCGATATTTATTGGCCTGTAGGAGCCCGGAAGCTCATAATCTCACCGACTCCACTCCGCCATTTATAAAGATGACGAAGAGAGTGGGTGAGAGTACAGAACCTTGGGGAACAACTGTATTAATTTTATGGGAGGCAGATTTGGCACGATTTAGAACCACCTGGATTGATTGGCCAGAAAGATAGTCTCTTATCCATCGGATCAGGGAATTGTCCACTCCATATGAATGCAATTTTGATAAAAGGTCTGGATGCCAAACTTTGTCGAAGGCTTTTGAAATATCCAATACGACTACCTTGTTTTCACCGAGATAGTGGATTGAATGGCTCCACTTTTCGGTAAGGTACGCCATCTAATTTTCTGTTTACCGGTTGCTACGAAAGCCATATTGGCGATCGTTGAGGAGATCATTTGATTCCAGATATTTCGAAAGTTGACGTTTAATCTGTGATTCAATTACCTTCGCGAGAATAGAAGTTAGTGCTATGGGTCGATAAGAAGGAAGGCACGATTTGCCACCCTCTTTGGGAATTGGTTAAATGTTCGCTGACTTCAATCTATTTGGGAAACGGTCAGTAGAATGAGACAAATGAAAGAGTTTCCGCAGTGGTTTAGCGCGTGAACAGGAACATCTCTTCAAGAGAATTGGGGGAATGCCATCCAGACCAGCGGATTTGGTTGCCTGTAGTTCTTTAGTGCGCAGGCAACAGTACGCGTTCGGAGTCAATCTGGCTCATGGTGTTCTGCTTATGCTTAAGTTGAGGCGGAACTGATGTAGTATCAGGCAGCGTTGTGTTAGCTGCAAAATGTGCAGAGAGTAGATTCGCTTTCTGTATTGCAATGGTGGTCTGTCATCGATTATTGGCGAAGGAATGGATGAGGAGGTCGAGTTTTGAATGTTTTCCACTAATATCCAGAAGTCTCTACTACTTGTGGGAGAATGTAGTATTTTTTGTCTCACTCCCTGGTCATGCAAGAACTTTGGGCCTTGAATATGGGTATTACAGTCATTTCAAGCTCTCCAGAATCTCTTTCGGTTTTCTTCTGTATTCTTTGAATTATACAACCGGCAGCTCAGCTCTTTAGCCTTAATGGCTTCTCTGCACCCGAAATCAAACCACTTATTTCTCTTGGGTTTGATACTCTTTACTCTGTATGAAATAAAGGTTTATAGCGTTTGAAATAATAGTGAAGAAGAACGTGTGATTCGAACTGACGCCATGACAGTTTGAATCACCAAAAATTGAACCTAAGCGTTACCCATCAGGCTACTGGCCGTGTTTAGAATTTGATTTTTAAACTCGACCATACTCCACTGATGTGAATTGTTATGTTATCGCTATGGTATACGGCTCTGATGTATTTTCTTATTCGATTTTCGTTCGGTGTTCTTCACTGTTTTGCTTGTGAATTGTGTGTGTATCTGTTAGAGACGCCACAGGTTCGCATGCCAAGCAGTATCGTGTCTGTCAAGGTGTTCTCTTTAGAGTCAACATCATTATTGTGAACACACAGGGCAAAGTCTCCGGCGAACGCCAGGGCGATGCTTGTCCCTGTTCAATCCAAGTTGACATGCAGTCTCCACGTGACACCTCTGTATAGCTACTTTGGCACCCGCCAAGTAGTGACCCAATGTATGCAGCGACATCCTGAGAAAGGTTGGCGCAAGACTAATATCCTTGCCCGAAAAAACAAATTATTATGGACGATTCAACAAGCCAGATATGGACCGGATACACGACGACGACCACGGAAACGAAAATGGCTAAACGATTTAAGAATTTTCTCATGGAACGTCCGCTCACTATACAGAGCTCTTGCTGCACAGCAGCTAGCCGATGCCCTGTCCGAATATAAGGCTGGCATAACAGCAGTACAAGAAATAAGATGAACGGGAGTGGTGTTATTCAAAGAAACGAGTATGACATTTATTACAGCTGTCATGCAAAACACCATGTGCTCGAGGTAGGCTTTCTAGCGAGCCAAAAACTGAAGCCTGCCATAATCGGCGCTAATGCAATAAACGAAAGGCTATGCACACTTCGCGTGCGAGGCAAGTTTAAGCACATAAGCCGCATAAACGGTCACGGAGGACGAAAAGGAAGAATACTACGAGAGCGTCGAACGAGCCCTCAATGTCTGCCCAAGACACGATGTGAAAATCGTTCTTGTTGATTTGAATGTGAAAATAGGACGGAGCCGGTTTTCAGACACTATTCAGGTTCCCATAGTTTGCATGAGAACACTAATGACAATGGACTACGAGTCATTGAACTGGCAGCATCGAAAAACTTGGTCGTTGCAAGTACTAGGTTTCCGCGTAAAGATATTCACAAAGCCAGCTGGGTATCACCTGATGGAGCCAATCGCAACTAAATTGACCACGTGCTGATAGATCGCCGCCACTCCTCGAGCCTGATGACGGTACGAACGTACCGAGGTGCCAACGTCTACTTCACTTTCTTGTTGGTACATTTTTCGGAGCGCGGATTGCCTTAGGGAGATGTATTGCATCCACGGATCAGGTTCGAAACAACACGGCTGTCTTACGCAATGAGAATACCAGTAACATTTTTGGTCATGCACTACGACTCGTCCTCGGGGAGCTCGACAAAGGGAGGGTAAGTCCTGGGGCTAGAATGCCGGGCGCAGAATAGAAATGGACACGCCTTAGGAATACTGTCATTAGTACTACCCATTCCATCTTAGGCATTAGTCGTAGAGATCTGAGCGACTGGTTTGATGATCAGTGCAAACTAGCGACTGAACGTAAGAATGCTGCATACCGGACAATGCAGTAGTCTCATAGGACGCGGGTACGCAAGGAGAAATACAAAGAGCTCGGAAGATCTGAAAAAAGACTTCACAGACAAAAGAAAAGTGCCTGGGAAAAAAAACTTGTCTGTGAAATAGAGAAAAGTAGAGAGCGAAGTCGCACCAGGCGCGGAAGTTCTACCAAATAATCCGCAGTAAGACGCGGTACACACCACGCTGCACTGATTGCAAGGATAAAGAGGGTAATCCGATCACCGATCTTGAAGGCTTTCTGGAGCCATGGGAAGTGCACTTCAATGAATTGCTAAATTGTAAGCTCACAGAAGAATTGGAGGCTCCACCAATGCAAGATCAAGACCAAATCCTACTGCCACCAAGCATTGAGGAAACATTAAAAGCCATAAGACAGCTCAAATCAAATAAAGCCCCCGGAGCTGATGGCATACCAGCTGAGTTGATCAAACAAGGAGAGACAACGTTACATCACGCAGTTCAGGAGATCGTGGTGCACATATGGGAGCAAGAGGAGATGCCGGAAGATCGTCGTGGAATAATTTGTTCCATACATAAGAAGGGAGATATCACACTGTGCAGCAACTATAGGGGTATAACATTGCTTAGTACCGCCTCTAAGATATTCTCTACTATCCTACAAGATCGGATAGCCCCATACGCTAAACTCATCATTGGTCAATATCAGTGTGTCTTCATCCCGGGTAATTCAGCATTTGATCAGATATTCACCCTTAGGCAGGCGATGGAAAAATGTCTGGAATTTAAGATTCCATTATATGATTTATTTACAGACTTTAAGGCCGCCTGCGACAGCATAGCCAGGGTACAACTATATAATGCCATGAGAGAGTTGGGCATTCCAAACAAATTGATATGACTTTGTAGGTTGATCTTGACTATCGTAACTAGTCAAGTAAGAATAGCGGGATTGCCTCCTCTTACCCCTGGCGTTGGAGAAAGCAATCCGTGACTCTGGCATCACAACTAGAGGGAGTATTATCACCAATTCCAGCCAGATACTTGCCTACGCAGATGACATCAACATCATCGGTAGATCCGATTCGGCTGTACAGGACTCCTTCACCCAGATCGAGCAGGCGGCACAAAAACTGGGACTGCACATTAATGAGGAAAAACTAAGTAGGCCACCACTTCTGCGAAGAGAAGAACTAACGTCGGTCAAACTATCAGGGTAGCGGAGCCAAGGCACTTTAAATCCCGAAATTTATCCAGAACATCCAAGCTGTTATTGTCTCACACCATGGTTTTACCAGTACTCATGTATGGATCCGAGACCTGGGTGCTCAATAAAAGGTACCCTGAACTCTTAGCCATGTCCGAGAGGAAGGTCCCCTATGTGAGGGAGGTCGATTCCGGAGACGTTACAATCATGAGTGGACACCTAGCTCCGGTGGGCGGGACAGCTAGCTCGAATGAGTGAAGACGAGCTTGCTCGGAAAGTACTTTGTGCCAGGATGTATGAAAGGAGACAGCGCGGCAGATCTTGTCTACGATGGAGGGATGGCGTAGATCAGGACGCTCAGAGCCTGGGAGTGCCAAACTGTATGACATCGGCTCGAAATCGCGACCGGGGGAGAGATTGGTTAAATAAGGCCAAGACCGGATCTCGGTTGTAGTGCCGATGAAGATGATGATTGACATAGTTAACAGCATGTTTTATGAGTTGCTCGCGTGCTTCTCATTTATGAGGAAGAGTATCGACCGATGATCAGACAAATCCCTTTTTTAAATTAAAACACGAGACTGTGCAGATGTGTACTTTATTTTAAATATTAACTGTCTTCTCGAACAAATTCACTGCTCCTCTCCCTACTGTTACTGATTGACTGACTCAACCTTCTTCTACTGTACACCATCCATCATGTATTCGGGATTCGGATATTCGCAAAAGAAAAAGAAAGAAACAAAAAGGTTGTGTGTCCAACAAGCGTTGAACACACGCGTCAGGAACACGATGGGGTCTCCTGGCGTTTGATGCTGGAAGATCAGGAACACGATGGTGTCTCTTGGCGTGCAGCGACGTTGCTTCCATGGGCTGGAATCAATTGTTAATATTTGGTTATCTATGGACAAAAGATTACCTGTGAATGCAGAAATAACCCTCATCCAATGGAATAAATAACACACCGGTTGCTTCCTTATAATAATAATAAACTTTATTTAATAGATTGACTAGATTTTCTCTGATTGAGAAAGAACTCGACTGGGCTGTTCAGAATGTTAACGAAGAAGAATGTACACCATAAAGAGGTTTGTTTACGGTGTCACCATGACAACCAGACAATTTCGATACAAAATCAAACTAAACGTCAGCCAGTTGTTGTGGCTGCGTTCAATTGCGAATTCACTGGTTGCATCCAGCGAATCCGCAACAAGGTCGTAAATGCACTTCGGCAGGAGATAATGGCTAAGAATTTTGTATAGACAAAATTATTGAGAGAGGATCTGGAACTGGGTATTTAATGACCCAAAATATAGACCCGCGACAAAACGAACATGTGGTTCCTTTTATGGTGCATTAGTTGGAAGTTGAAAAAAAGGTGTTAATGGATGGTTCTGTGCTGAGATGTATTTGTGTAAAGGAAATTCTTCGAGAATCATACAATTTGCAAACATGCATGTGATTCTAACGAATAGTTTTTGATGATGCGTCTATGGGTTTTGGGAATTTCGCATGTATACAAACCAAATGAACATTTGGTTAGTTTACCACGTGTTGGATTTTTGTTTGATAGGATTTGAATCAATGTGCAGTAGTTGAACGTTTGGTTCAATTAGGTTGACATTGCCTTCAATTTGGGATTGGGATATCAATGGAGACCGGTATAGAGACATGATGTGATATGTGGTTCCAACAAAACGGGCCACATGCTAAACATTTTAATTTACTTAAAGGAAACATTTGAGGAACGATTAATATGTAGATATGGACTTACCAATATATATTATATTTTGAATGCAGTTGGATGCAATTATATTTCTCTGTATTAGGAACAACATCATGCAAATGCTTTGATCAGAAACCGAAATAAACAATCGAAATGCAAACTCGTTTCCAAGGAATCGTGCCTGCCCGTGAAAAAATATCAACTTTCCACTAGTATCGGGATCGGATATACGAATACGAATATAGACGCTGTTCATCAATATTTGCAAATGGCGAAACGATATCCTATTCCTAACCGAGAGCCAGGTTGACCCGTCAACTGACTCGATATATCTTCGTTGCCCAGGATACGAGTTTAATTCAAGACTTCGTTTTAAGGCTGGGGTCTGCGTCCTCACCCAATTGGATATAGTTTGCAAACGGGAAGAAGCAGTGGAACCAAATAACTTGGACATCATTTGAATGAAAATCGTGCTGAAGGGTTCGGTCAAATTTCTTTGTTGTTTTTACCACTCCTCGAATGATGATTCACCAGCGACACTTTTCCAACATATTTCACGTATTGTTGAGTGGAAAAAAATTAACCACCCAACTTCAACTTAGAATGTAGCTTAATACAGTTTAACAGAACCGACGAAGTTGGGAGTCTAGCCAGATTTTGACTCAACTGGTGCCAGATAACCGGAGCGATTTTGGATACACCCATGATCTATTTTTGACATCCGACCCAAGCATTTATACTGTGCACACGACTGCGCCAGAGGGAAACTCAGACCACTGTTTGGTATTGCTTGCGCAATCTCTTACATCTCAAACGAATAACTAAACTAAGCCGTCTCGAGAGGTATTGAGGTACGGGGCCACCAACTGGGATGATTTGCGGGATTTCTTTGCATCATTTCCGTGGTCAGAAGTCTGCTTTGAAAACTCCAATGTTAACACCTGTGGGGAGTCAATCACGGAAATTACTCTTCTAGGCATGGAACTTCATATTCCACATTCCATCAAACGAAATTCATGCGGTAAACCTTGGTTTGGCAAAAACTGCGAATAGATTATGTTCGGAGATGCGGAGTTGACGAGGCGGCGTCCACAGGTCGGGCTAACCAATGAACGAGTGAGTCCACAGGATGGTAACTGCCGAGGAGGAGTCCACAGGATGAAGTAACCGACTATGCAGAGTCCACAGGATGAAGCAACAGACTATGCAGGGTCGACAGGATGAAGTAACTGACTATGAAGAGTCCACAGGATGAAGGAACCGAAGTAACTGATGAAGAGGAATATTTTCCCAGGAGAAACACGTTGGTGAGCAAGGTTGGGTTGATTTGAAAAGCGACGCTTAACGCCTTTTTTCCTGTCACCGACGCGTTGTCACCTGGTGGTTGGCAGTTGGCAAATGACAGGCAGATGCGAGCGTACTGAAATTCTTTAGTACATATAATTGTGCATCCGCAACAGATTACAACAGCAAAAAGTATAGCTTTTGCAAGAGGGCCTTCTAATCCCCCAGAGCTCAGCAGAACGAATCTTGGTAGAATCAGAAACGCATGTAACCGGGCGATTGATATCGCGAAGAAGGTTCGCAGCGACAAAGAGATCACAAAACTGCTTGAGTGCCCAACTAGTTCGCGCCATTTCTGATCAATGACAAATGCTCTCGCAATAACTTCGATTCCTCCTCTTTTCCTGGGTTAGTACCGGCAGCGGGGCACTAGATAATGAATGAAAAGATAATGTAAATGTTTTCGCAAGATTATTTTCCGTGGTTTTTTGTTTGTTTTAAATCGACATTTATTTACAATACAATTTCAGATTTTACTTAAGGCTAATGTAAAATTCTATTCTATAAATATCGTTTTTATATGAACTTATATTTTTTCCTGTTATGCCTTTCGGCGTACAAGTAATTTTCCTCGAATTCAACCATCGGTGCTTGTCTTTTAGAACCACCTGTGATCGCATTGGTACAGTCTTCACTGTCATATGTGAAGTTCATCAAAAAGAAAAACGATTGACAATTTTATTCAATTCAATTCAATTCAATTTTTATTTGGTAGATAATTACATTTATGGTATATTTTACAACTAGTACTTAAGAGATTTAGGATAGCAATTCCTTTACAACTATAATCTTAAATCTATATAACGACAATAGCACAATTTTAATGAATAACAAATAATAAATTAAGGGAAAACTACAAGACAATTTTATTCTGTGTGTATTCGTTACTTCTTCGTTTCTTATCCTGTTGTTTGTTTTATTATTCGTCAACAAACAATTAATTTGAATTCCAAAGGATAACTTTTGTGTGCGCATCCGAGAATCAACAGAATTTCGAACGAGTAAAATTTTGCAAATAATTTCGTATGAATTTGCAAAAGGAAAATTGTCCATCAGTTAGAGAAAATGTGTGTTTAATAAGACAGCCACATAGCAGGGAAGAATCCGCATTCACCATCTGAAAGACAAGTCTAGTAACACGGAGGAACGAGCAACAAAACCCCAAAACCTACTCAACGTGGCAGAAAAAATGGTGAGTACGTTTAAATTAACATATATTCATTATATCAATAAGTTTCAATTTGCAACCATTGAATTTATATTAATTGTGTGCAAGAAAATTGGAATACATTTCCCGTGGACCTGACAGTCCGAAAGTAATCGACCCGGATGGAGTACCAGCAATAGTACTTAAAATCGGTGGTCCAGAACTGTGGCCGGTTTTTAGAGAACTCTTTCGTTTATCTTATGCACAGAAGACCTTTCTCAGGTGCTGTCAAATCGCTCGAGTTCAACAAATCCCAAAGAAGGGGAAAATGTGTCGCCCACAAAATTACGGCCGATAGCATTCCTGTCTATGTTACCTAAGGTGATGGAAAAAGTGAACAATGTGGAGTTGATTAAATACTTGGAATGCAACGGATTCCTAAATGATTGCCAATATGGAATCCGTAGCAGGTGGTCTGTGGGGGTTGAAGTATGATGCCGATCATGGGCACAGATTCACATTCTTCCCACGTATAACTGCAGCACCGAGGGGAAACAAACACAGAAACACCAACTGGTACAGATGGAAATTAATTAATTTTATTTTTCTTTAATGTGGTACGCACACTGTTAATTCTATCACATTAATTTATAAAAGCACGTGCAAATTGTGGTGAATAGCACAATATCGATTGAACTTAATTACACAGCTGAAAATTGGCTCTTAATTGGATTTGCCAACATGAATCACAGCCCCACTGGATTAATCAGAATATCTATGATTTACTATTTCACTTCTGTCAAGCAGGGAATGCAGTACGCGACGGGAACGCCAGACTGTTCAGCTGGTCGGTCGTACGCAAATCGCGAATATAGGTGAACCGTCAAAACAGGCCTCGGGAACTAAAGAACTTTACGTGTGCACCAACTCTATCGAACGACTCCTTGGGCTTTTTGTTCCGTGAACTAAACGAACTATCTCATCCGCAGATACAACCAGGTTCAGATACAAATAGCGACTGGTGTCAATTAGGGTTGAAATTCATATTTCTTTCTACACACAGGACAACCAAAAGAGACAAAAAAACAGAAAACATGATATGCTGTGATCTCGGGGTAGCTTTGGTTGTGTGTGTTGGTATCAGATGCAGCTACTGACACGACCTACTGACCCAGTGGTACGGCTATGGTGTAGTTAAAGCGCATTGAACCGTGGAAAGAAATACGAATGAGAGGGAAACCTAGCGGGTGTTACTCCCCTGCAAAGAGAGATCATTAATCCCAAGCGAATGGGTGATCTGAGGGAAAGTCGATAGGACGCCGCTGATGTTTGGGAAATAATTCGCGTGAGAACCAGACTCTAAGACGCTGAAATTACCCCAGCTATTTTGCTATGATGCAACAGCGTCGTTCTTTTAGACTTGTTGTTGCCAACCGACATTATGAGATTTCCGATGGGAAACTCATGGTTAGCAAGAATGGAGTTGCCGTATGACATTTATGTAGCTAAACTCAATTATGCATTATCTGCAAAGGATGATGAGTTTAGCTATACGTCCGTTTGAAATGTTTTACAGGGGAATACATATAAAGGAAATTGGTAAGTATGACGCGCTGAAAGCGGTCGAAATTAGGTGGAAATGTTGGTTGGAATTGTGAGTTGTTTCTCATGTAGAATAGAGAAACTCCCCACAGGTCCACGGGAGACCTTTTGACCTATGTAACTGACATCTGGATATCTAAAACTAGAAAGCATGGTGAATCAAATGCGGTCAAGTTGAATATCCCCAAGCCTTTTGACCGCGTTTGGCACATGGTGTTACTAGGTAAATTTAGTTCACATCGACTTTGCTAACAACTTTGCGAGTGGATGAAGAGTTTTACCGAAAATCAATCGATTCGGGTTGTTGTACACCACAGGGTTCTATTATGTCTTCAACCCTATTTCTGCTTCATATTAGTGATTTATTTCTATTACATCAACGGGTAACAAAATATTCAGTTTTGCGGAGGATAGTATTTTCATTTCCTTATTTTCGAATGATCGACTCATTAACGCATCAAGGTCGTACCAGCTGAGATGTAGCCAGATCGACTCTCCGAATCGGGATCTAGATAAAATCCTTCAATGGCGAACGAATTCGGTCGAATTCAGTAAGTTAAATTTAATGCGACGAAGGCGCAATATTCAATGTTTGCAAGAAGAAATGGATCGTCGGTACCACAGTTAATAATTAATAGCCATGCTATTAAATCCAAAGAAAATATGAATTTGCTCGGAGTCGTGGTTTATGGGAACGTATCGTGGCATGAATATCGCCAGCTCCGATTCCAGAAAATTGGGTTATGTTTTGAGGGTCAACAAATATATTAACCCCGGTTCAACTTCTTCTCCTCTAAAATCCGCACTGGAGTACTGTTCTCATGCTTGCAGCTCTGCTCCTAAGCATATCCTTGATTTATGTGATCGCACACAGAGGGGGGAAATCCTTTTGATCGAAAATGCAGGGCTGACATCGGGACCGCAGGGGCTATCACATCGAAGGCAGTTAGTGGACATGTGGCGGTTCTACGAACTCGACAAAACAGGTAAATCCCCTAGTTCGACCACGCATACTTTCGTCCTCAACCACACGTGCTCTCTTACATGTTGCACGTTTCACCAAACTCCTTGTGCCTACACGGCGACAGAAAAATTACATTTTCCTGAAACGAATTCGTTGGAAATGCAGAAAAATTCATTAACCAACGTGGCAAACATTACTAAAAGGCCACGCGACCAGGTATTGGACAATACTGGTAATCTCCTATGGGGCCAGCCGCAATTCGGTTTTTCCATCGCAAAAAGATCACCGTAGGTACCTGCGCAAAGACGGCAATTATTTTCAACATGTTCCCTAATGTAGAAACAATTACCTGTAAGTATCGCAGCCGAAAATAATGATATCGGCCAGGTAAAATACCCTGGGTAATTAAGCACCAGGAAAAACCCAAAGATATCGGCTAAATTCAAAACATGCATAGTGCGTAGCAAAAGATATTCTATATGCCGTAATGCAGCAGTTGCGATGCGACGAGCGGAGTAACAGGTAAACTCCACCAGTCCCTCGATCGAATATCTAGAAGAAAGTTCCGCGAGGATCAACGGGAATACGTAGTGGCAGGAGGTGATTTTAGACGGTAAAAATCCGGGTTGTCTCTAGATCGGTCAGATGTATCTTTTGAAAATTTCCACCTTTCTACCGAGACTGAAGCTCTCACACAGGCAGACCAAAGGGGACCAAATGTCAAAGACGTACCGAATTTTGAGCTAACTCAGCTAGTTCAACGCAGGGAGGATGCTAAAATGGACGAGCATGAATCAGTTAATAAGGGATTCATTGTATCATCCTGGTCAACGAGTAGCACATGCTACACGTACATGGATGTCATTGTCTTCATGCAGCATCATGCACACCGGCGGGACATGAGTCAATTAACGACCCATGGATTAACATCGATCAAGGACTAACTCATCCTATTATCTTTGAGTGGAACTACAGACACCAACGATCATATGCCGACAGGAGACGGACTCATGCAATTATCTGCGATGAAACTATGCTATTGTATGCTGATGGTTTATGGCCACTATAGGTGGTTTTACAATAAGCTAGGGTAAAGAAGATTTTTTTTTTTTTTTTTTTTTTTTTTTTTTTTTTTTTTTTTCATTTCTGTATTTATTGACCATAAATAATTTTTACAATAAGCAATACAGATAACTTATGATACCTTAGCTATAATTGTTTACATATACTTACTAGTATATTTTTCAAACAATATGATAAAAGTTATATATTGGTTATGGATTAAGATTTTAGTGGGTAGAGCTTCCTGGAAAAGGTCAGAAAACCAGGATATAGTTATTTACTTAACCTATGCTAAATTGCTTAACTTAACTTAACTTATCTTAATTTAGTCTAGTTACCTAATTATTATTGAAATAAGTTAGTGTGGTGTGGAAGGGGGTAGCATAGTGATCAATGGGTTAGTGAGGATATTGTCAGTCAGGGATGTGGGTTGGGGAACTACTTTCCATTTGTTCGTTGAAACGCAAAATATTGGAGAAGGGTTGAATATTACTATATTTAAATTGGTGAGGTGAAAGCTCTGTATTGTGGTATACAATCTCATTAGAGTTATTAACCAATCTGCCAGAGGTGAAGAACGTTCTGATGTGGAGACAGTTCGGGTAGGCAGTTCGGTTATCTGACGGAGTCGATGTGAGCGCATTTATTATCGGGTTGGGATTATTGGGAAGATTTTCGATAAATTTGATGGACAGTTCGAGGAAGCGTCGATCTATACGTTCAATATTAGCGGCATAGTAGAGCAAACTACTCTTGTAATATTTGTGGGAGTTGGGATGTCGGTTGAGGCCAGTGATCAGTCTGAAGCATTTCCTTTCGAAGATGCGTAGCTTCTCCATTTGGGCGGGTGTGATATGGTACCATATCGGGCATGCATATGTGAGAGTGGGTCTGATTATCTGTTTGTAGATAAGTGATTTAACTTTGGTAGAGAGACCATTCGGCTTGTACATCACTTTTCTGCAGAGATTAAGTTGAATTGCGGCTTTGCGAATCGAGTTTTTGGTGTGGGCGGAGAAGGACAGATTGTTGGTGAAGGTTATTCCCAGGTACTTTAAGGTTTTGGAGGGTTTAATTATATTGTTATTTAATTTGATTCTGATTTTGTTATGGCAGCGTATGGTGTTGTTAGTACAATTCGCATTTCTGCCTTTAAACACTATGAGTTGAGTTTTGGCTGGGTTGAGTCGGATTTTTCACTTAGTAAAATATGCAGAGAGATTCGGGAGATAGCTGTTGATACAGTTTCTTGCCTCCTTGACAAACTTGTTGGTTGAATAAATTAAAGTGTCATCGGCATAATTCAGCATTACTGTATTAGGTGACAGTGGCTGCGGGGTGTCTGAAGTATAAAGGAGGTATAATAATGGTCCGAGAATGGAATCTTGAGGAACACCCGCGGTTATACTGTATGGTGTCGAAGAGTTGAATTTATTTTCACCATGAACTTTCTATCAGAAAGGTAGGAAGCGAGAAGTTTTATGGTGTGGGTGTTTAATCCGAACATTGAATGTAGCTTATAGAGGAGTCCTGCAATCCAAATGCAATCGAATGCTTTTGCTATGTCGAGAGAGACGCATATTGTAGGGGATTGGTTTTGGAGATTCATTGTTACATCATGTGTCAGTTTTAGCAGAGCATGACAAGTTGAGTGTTGTGGACGAAAGCCAAATTGAGAATTCGGGATAAGGGAGTTGTCTCTAGCAAATGAGAGAAGATTTTTGTATATCTTACATTCCAAAATCTTACTAAGCGAATTTAGCTGTGATATGGGACGGAAGTTAGCCGGGTTGTTGGAAGAACCGGATTTACTAATAGGGACTATCACCGCTGTTTTCCAACATTTTGGGAAATGTGAAGCGTTTATTATGTGGTTGAGAATAACGAGAATGGGGAGTAAGTTTTCCGGGTGAAGCCTTTTAAACAGAAGGTTAGGGATTCTATCCAAGCCTGTAGATTTTTTATTGTTACGCGAAGTAATCAATTCAGATAATTCTGTAAAGCTTAGGAATGTGTCGGTTTCCATGGGATGTGACGCTTTATTGGTTTCGTTGAATTCAGTAATGAATGGTGGGAAGGATGGCTCAAGTGTGCCTGAGATGAATTCATTCACGGTGTCGTGGAAATTAGTGACTGGGAGGGAATCGTTTTGTTTATGAGTTTTACAGAAGTGTTCAGCGAGACAGTTTGCTATATCAGTGTCCGATTGGGCGATGTTACTGTTAGTTGGTTGGATGAGATAGTCTCTTCGAGGCTTGAATTTACGACCAGTTAGTCGATTTATATTTTTGAATAGGTCACGGTTTGGTTTGATACTGTTTAGAGTAGACGTGTAGGTCTGATCTGTGAAATTTTTAAGTTGTCCATTTATCAGGCTGGTCAAAAGCTGTATCTGTTGTTTAATAAAGGGTGAGTAGCTAATATGCAATTTACGTCGGAGTTGTTTTTTTATGCGCAATAATTTTGTGAGGAGGTTGGGTAATGGCTTTCCTAAGTGGTTATGAGGGACGATCGTAGGGGTATAGGGGTAAAGAAGGAATTTGTATATATGTATAGGCTTGAAGGAAGAATGTATTCACTTGATAAGGAATACTCATAAGAGTTAAGGAATAATGTTTCTTGATAGGGATTTCAAGTTCATCGAGTTACTTACCCCCACCCGCGATAAGGTGCACTCAAACGGATTATTTTATCTTTACTCTCCTCGTTTCAGGCATTGCGAATCGTTCGTTTTCCTATCACTAGTTGTAAGCAGTGATTCGCAAAAATTTAAAACCTAGGTGGACTGATTAAGATACTGTGGTATGTTGTATATTATTTCTACAACAATTGAATATTATTTCTCTGGTTTTTAACCGAACTTACCCAGTTTTTTTTTCTTTCTTGAGTCTTATCCTTGTGGGTACCGACACGCGGCTCGCGGCTATCTCTGCTCTTCACACATTCATCCCTCTGAATTCAGTACATCTGATTTGTAATTATTACTCCTTTAAATTAATTGTTGACAGCTATTAAACGTTTAATTGTATTTATACTTATTTATTTGTAATTAAAAGTATTCACACAGTCAATATTTAAGTCAATATATACACGTAACACAATTAAGTTTAGTATATACACGTAACACAATTAAGTTTAGTTATTCATTAATAATTTCGCCCGCACACACGACTCGATTCAAAATTTGAGCGACGACCACACGCCATGAACTCACGAATTAACAAGAAAAAGCAATATTTAAATTAGGTAGGAGCACACCGCACAACCACTCGCCACCACGACTCTATTCACAAGAAGGAAACATCTCGTGTCTTTTGCCACACATATTTTTTCGTTTCGCTTCCACGGTAGTGATTTCGAGGAAACGGCCGAGATGGCTAATGGCTAATAGGGGGCTACTATGGCTAATA
The DNA here is from genome assembly GCA_963931805.1 of Microdon myrmicae. Taxonomy (NCBI): domain Eukaryota; kingdom Metazoa; phylum Arthropoda; class Insecta; order Diptera; family Syrphidae; genus Microdon; species Microdon myrmicae. The sequence goes on along the minus strand of OZ007498.1, from coordinate 140,617,970 downwards.
CAAAGAATATGACTATTGCAATGTGAATGGGGTTTTAAATTGGTTTTACGTTTATTTAAATTAGATTCTATTGTAAAGGGAATAGGCAATTCGTACTTTGTAGGGAAGGGAAGGATATGGGAAGGATAAAGGATATGTGCGTAAAGACACGAGATGTTAATAATTCAAGGGGGAGTGATAATTAATTGATATTAATTATATAACGGGTACACTGAAGCGTAGGTGTTCTTCCACTGAATAGGTAGAAACCTTGGTTCAGCGAATTCTCTGTTCAAGGCAGGGGTTCGTTAATACCATTCACTAGAATAATCCAGGAAAAGGTGGAAAAGCCTACTAATTAACAAGCAGTATACCAAAAAAGGCAATGCAAGGTCACTTTTATGCTTGAGAATGGCAAAACTGGTTCCTGCAACAATGGAAGAACTCAATTGAGAAATGTTATCTAAGGTGGCCTTCTCAACAGGCTTGAGTCCTTCCGATTACCATTTGCTTGTAGCGATGCGGAAAGCATTTGCTAAAGAAAGGACAAAATTGTTACTAAGCCGGGCATGTTTCAGGGCATTTTTTTGGGAAACCATAATTTATATGACAATATATATGTCCAATGTGTAACTTGCAATGCAATAATCTTAAAAATGCCTAGATGCAGTGGAGAGGAAGATAGTGTCCTCAATAATTGTAGTCCATTCGTTATTTGAAAGCATTTTCATTTTTCACAGCGGGATATTACCGCAGCCGTCGTATTGTATTTGATCTAATGGAATTTATTTGCCAACAATTCCCCCCAAATTATTCCAGTTCAACTTCTATACAAGATGCTTACTCTAAAGTCCAAATCGCAATTGGAATGCAAACGAACCAAATAGAAGACAACGAATTTCTCGAAGCTCCCACGCATATTATCATTTCTCTCAATTTAGGTAAAAGGAACGTCAGCAAAAGTGACAGCAACGGCAGCGATTTGCCTCACGCTTCCTGCTCCTGGAAGTCCTCGTAAAAATAAATTATTCATATCTCTTGGGCAACGGAGAAGAGAAAAGTTCACAATGAGCAGAACGCCTTAAAGGTTTCAATTTAACTAAATGTCAGGAGCAGAAATTGAATTTTAATCGCATTTAACTTCTCGTTTTCTCATCTCTCATCTTCCTTTTGCAGCTCCGCCACCATCCTCCAGTTATCCTTTAATGTGATTTCCATTCGATGGTCATGATATAATTTTAGGATTATTGAGTTTCGATAGCGACGACTTGGATTGGTGGGTTTGTTAAAAATGTTTCTATGTTTTTAAGTTACTAGAGAATTCCTTGATATCCTTGTTGTTCCGCTAACAAATCTCTGTCGGTTGCATGCCTTTTAGTCGTTAGTCGAGCAATGTTGTCGTAAATCATTTTCCAGGATAAAGTTATCCTTTGACGCATATGCTCTCACAACAATGAAGTGTATACTGGCAAAGGAAAAGGCAAGTTTGCTGTGGATTTGAATATGAGAGCAAAATCAAATATCCTCCCTGAAGCGGGTAGAACGATGTCCGTAAGAGTTCTGAAAAGAAACTCAAGAAATGGTAGTTTACTGTGAATGAAGGCTGGGCAGAAAAAAAAAGAAATAAAAAAAAAGAAAGAAAAATACGCACACAAGGACCTTAAGCATTTCTGGGCAGAGGCATAAAATCATTATTTCTTTCTTATGATTAAAATATGTCATATCCAGATGACGCCGAATATATACTTTTTATTGCGAATTTCCGACTGATTTAATGCTCTTAAAGGACTCGGCCGCCCGTAACATAGTTAGCTTTTCTTTCCGACGGATACCGGCATCATAGCTCACCCTTGCACTCTCGCCTTGTAATCGTCCTTGTCCCCGGCAGGCAGTAGAATTTTCATCGTCTCATGAAAAGAAAATAAATTACACAAGTGCTTGGCCAACAAATAGGCATTCAGTTTGTGTGGTGGTGTACTGTAGAAGTGCCTAATGGGAGGCCGTTGGCTGGGTAAAGGTGGCTCTAGTAGTAAGGGAAAAGAGAGAGAGAGAGAGAGAGGAACTGGGAAGGATGTGGCCGGATTGCGCCTAATTTACGAGGCGTTGCTGTCCGCTGAGTTGATGCTTTATCGAAATCTAATATCGAAATAATGTGGTTTTAATTAATTGCCCCAGTATTTAGATGATTGGCGGGGTTTACAGAGCGATTTGATTGCCTAGATTTGTCGGAACTGGGATGTTTAGGCCGGCGTAAGGGAGCTGGATGGAAATTAAAATGTGATTTAGTTAATAATTGGTTTGTAGAAGGTGAATGGGAGTAAACATCTGATTTGTACCACAGATACCAGTGGAAAAGTTAGTGGATGAAGCTGGGCATATTCGTTTATGGTTCCTTGGCAATTCCTCTCCTAACTGATATGTCTATTTTTTCTTGTTTACAATATGTATATATACACATATATCGACTTATTTTAAGGAAGAAATTTCTTCGGCGATAAAAAGATCTATACTCTACCATAGAGTAGAGGCAAGTCCATGATTGAGGCACTTGTTAAATAACTTTTAATTATAGAACAAGTGAACGCATTTTCACGCTTCTGACAATTGACCTAGTACATGATATATGAAAATAGAGGGTGTTCCAATTAAGTAGAATGGCGTTAAATTTGAATACCGCATGCGATTATGAAAACAAAGAGCACCATCCAATTTACTTTCACAGTTCGCATGAATCTTCTTTGTCCTGTGAATATATCCGACCTAAGCAACAATGCATCAAATTACGATAGGAAACACACATACAATACTATGTTTTTTTTTTTTTGTTTTATATCCACATTTATTTAACAAATTAATTACATATTTTACTTAAGACTAAATGTTAATTTCTATTTTACAAATATCATTCTTACATTAACTTCTTACACTTACAAAGTGGACAATGAACGAATCGAAGTCGGTATTGTTGTCCTTTAAGGATAGTGTCTAGTGCCGGTTGAATAGTCGTAAGTTGTTTTATTTTTTACTGCCTGTGACCTTAAAGAGCATCCCAGAGCAAGGCCAAAGGGGTATGTGAGGGTACGAAGTATTATGCCGAACATGGGCACGAATTCACTTTACCCGCCAGCACAGACGTAGTCAAACTGTTCGCAGAGAAAAGATGAAATGATTAACACAGTTTAATCTGTTGTTTTTATGTTCTTTATTAATCCCTGGTGATGGCTCTTAATTTCTTTCACTGTACATTATAATAACTTATCACTAGATTTAAATTGAAGAACTTGTATTTGGTTTTTTTTTTTACAGGAAAGGATCGCGACTCAATGTAACTATTGAAAAAGTACGCTTCGGCAAATAATACACCATTTAAGAGATTACTTTGATGATCTCGAAATTATTTTACCAAGAAAATGTCCAACACGACTATTGCTCAACCGCGAGTTGACTCTGAACTTAGGTTCGGTGTATTGATGGTAGTGCGTATCGGCGTGACTGTCCGCAGTGACGATTGAGATGTGACTAGTGGGAATTCGGGATGATGATGGGATTTTTCTTTTGCACAGCGATCAGCCAATGGTAATCGCGCTCTCTTGTGTTAGCTTCAATTCTCGATGATCATCGAGATGGATAAGTACTTGCGTATACATTCGACGTCGATGGGCGTAGAAAGGATGAAGAAATCAAAAGGAAAGCACAGTAACCCAGGGTTGATCCGGCTTAGTGTGCGTGTATTAATTAAGTCTCCGAGGTGTTCCACTGGCCCAGTGCGATGTCTGTGGTGATCTCGGAGTGCATTGAACCGTAGGGAGACAGAATTATGGGAGAGAGGAAAATGTAGCTGATGCTATTTACCTGTGAAATGAGATCGTTGATCCCAAGACAATAGAGTGGCCGGGAAAAGCCGAAATGACGCTAAATTCGCTAGGGTAATTTATCGTGGGGACTAATTGAATATTTTGATAAATTCCCCAGTGATTGCGTGATTATGCGACAGCGCCGTCTGATTCGACTTGTTGTTGCTAACCGACATGATGTGATTTCCGGTGGAAATCTCATGGGCTAGCAAAACGGGGTTGCCGTATGGCAAAAAGGTAACTAAACTCAATTATGCATTGTCTGCATATAATAATGAGTTTAGCTACGCGTCCTTTGGGAAAACAATGATTCTCAGGTGAATAATGTTGGTAGGAGAAACTGGGGAATATATATGACACGCTGTTAGCTGTCGAAATAAGGCTGAAATAGTGGGTTGATTCTCCATGTAGTATAGAAAACCGCGCCAGTACTCCCCCCCCCCCCCCCCCCCAGGGACGTAGTCACGAAAGAAAGGTAGGGGTGCGAGGGAGTTTGGAGTGGAAGGTTGAAGGAGAGTTAGGTGCTTAGTGGGTTAGGGGGTTAGGTTGCCCAAGGAGATGTGCTTGGCTTCGGGTGAGTGGAGGTTGAGGTGGTTGGTGAATGTTGGTGGAGTCAGCTGCTGACTGAGGATCTGGAGCTCACGCCTCTAAGAAACAGGTTTGAGTCTCTCAACACTGATCGTAGATCGTTTGCCTCGGATTTTGATCTCGAAGACACGATCGCCGATGCGGTTGGAGACTCTGAAAGAACCGTCGTACGGAGGGTCCAACGGTTTTTTAACTTTATCCACCCTGACAAAGACGTGCGTGCAGCTGTGCAGTTCAAGGTGGACGAAACGTTTTTTAGAACCTGTGGGGCTTTTCAGGGCCCGAAGAGCCATGCATCGCTCGATCCGCACCGTTTCCAGCAATGCGACTTACCTTAAAGTCGAATCTTCAGCAAGATTATACAACCTTGCTACGGCATTAACCGCCAACCAATTCGCTGGAATTAATTCGGTTATCCCCAAGGATAACCGACATAAATACCTCATAGGCAGCTTACCTTTCTTTGGGGGTTTTTCCAAACCCCTTCTCCACGGTCATTTTTGAAAACATAATTCAGGGCAAGATTATCATCTTGCCATGACATCAATTCAACATCAACCGTGTTTCCGCGACCGAACAATGGATTGCACATATCTACCAACACACGCTGATCTTTCCGTGTGTTATCTTTGTACCCATTCATTGACCTAGCATCATTTCGGGTTGCTAGCACATCTGCAAGCCAGATTTTCAACGGCATGTCTAGGATCTATCTTTCCTACCCGTAAAGAAGATCAAATTAAACATTGACCTTTCAGGCGCGCATATTTACTTGTATCTCAGCATGACCGATTTTAGGATCCGTTGCCGTTTCTCGGAACGATCACCAGCATCGGTCATGACCACCAATTTTAGTTTACACAAAGTAAACACTTAAGCGGATACTTTCGCCTGACAGTCCCTTCAACGGGATTAACATCCATTATCCCTAAGACAACATACATCACCGAAATATGTTTATTTTTAATGATCTGGCAACGGCCATACCCAATGCTTGATTCATTATTCCTAGATAGATTCCTGCCTTCGGCAGGGGTTTTATTGACTCACGTCAATCAAAGAATCTATCCCTTGCGGATGGCGGCACTTTATCTTGCCCAAGCATGTAGCAGCAGATTCGATCTGCTACATGAGTTTTTCCCTGTTTCCTTTTGTTTTGGACCTTCGCCATTGGCGGTGAATCCCTTTGGTTCGTTTTTGTTGGATGTCTGTAAAGAGACATCCAATAGTTAGTCAGATCTTCCTCCAGAGAGTGTGCGGTTGCCGAGGAGATCAACGAATCTTCATACTATTTGTTGTGCGTGTGTCCGAATTAGATTTTATAAAGAACCGATTGGGATTAATTTTTGTGCAGTTGAGAACTCGTTTAATTAAATTTGCCCCGAGTACGAGGAGTTTTACATCAAATTGAATTTAACAAAGAACTAATTGTGGTTAAGTTTTATACAGTTTAACAACTTGATTATTTAAATTTTGTATCGATTGTAACACGTTTTACGCCAAACTGGATCTAGTGAAGCGGACAATAAAGAAATTTATAAACAACATTCAGTGTTTTAATTCTCCTCTCTCAAATCTTGCGGATTCATCTTTTGGGCTAACCTATCCAGAGACAAGGTGGAATATTAGTGAATACCTGTCCTTGCCGACATACCGTAACTAATATGATACCACAAACCATGTGACCGAGCGATGCTCTAACCGTACGAACAAGGTCTGCAGAGGTGGCCCACATCCGGCAACTGGTTGCGTGGCGTTTCACCATCCACGAAAAGTTCGCCTGGCAGTAGGAGGTTGGTACCGTAGGTGAGTTCCGCAGCAGAAGCTCCTAGGTCCTCCTTAAAACTAGTCCTCAGGCCGAGGAGTACGGTAGGAAGGCCGTCAAACCATTTTGTGTCGTTATGTCACATGAGGGAAGCCTTGAGAGACCCATGCCAGCGTTCGATCATCCCATTGGATTCGGGGTGATAGGCCGTCGTGCGGCTTCGTTGGCAGCCGAGGAGATCGTTGCTTCAAATTGGGGCCCTCAGTCTGAAGTGATGGTGGCAGGTAGGCCGAAACGTGTGACCCAGGTCGAATAGACGGCCTTGGCAACTGATTTAGCAGTTACCGCTCTGAGGGGAGTTTCCTCTGGCCATCCCGTGTAACGATCCATCATAGTGAGGATGTGGGAAAATCCCCTTGATGGAGTAAGCGATCCCATTATTTCGATAATACATTATGCCGCGTCACATTATGCCGCGCCACTGCAGCGCTGGCATTGGAGGCAAGCGCGGGCCCAGCTGATAAGGTCTTTGCTCATTCGGGGCCAAATGAATTTTTTACGGACGGCCGCAGCGGTCGCACGGCCGCTGGTGTGGGCTGGGTCGTGGTAGACCTGAAACACGCCCCTACGAAACTTCTCGGGAATGTAGGGTCTGGCGGTTCCAGTTGAAACATCACACCAGATTTCGCCCAAGGGATGGCGGAGGGTGATTTTGCGCAGCTCGAATGCTGTATCAGCAGTTAGAAGTGGTTCGAGCTGGCTGTCCTCCTGTTGGGCCAGGGCTAGGTCGACGTTGTTCAGTGTGTTCGATTCGAGAAAAAGCGTCCGCCGTGACGTTTCGTTTACCGGAGATATGTCTGATCTCGGTAGTATACTGGCCGATGAGGTCGAGTTGACGCTCTTGTCGGGGGGAAGGATTTCCCGACCTTTTCCGGAACGCAAAGACCAGCGGTTTGTGGCCTGTAAACACGGAGAGCGAGCGATCCTCTACTATATGACGGAAATATTTAATGGCGCTATAGATCGCCAGCAATTCCCGGTCATAGATGCTGTATCGCCGCTCTGTTGGGCTCAGTTTCCTTGAAAAGAAACCGGGCGGTTCCGGTTGGCCTTCGAAGTACTGTTGCAGGACTGCTCCGATTGCGGTATCAGATGGGTCGCATTGGATATACAAAGCCGCTTCCTCTAGGGGGCATCGGAGTGATGTGGCGTTAGCCAGTTGCTCCTTGGGCAGTTGGAACGCACGTTCCGAAGCTTCTGTCCAAGGGATCGGGCGCTTGTCGTTGCGCTTCGCTCCTTTAAGAAATTCAGTCAGAGGCGCCTGGGTTTGGGCGGCGTCTTTAAGGGTTGGGCGGTAGAAGTTGAGGAATATATATGACACGCTGTTAGCGGTCGAAATATGGCTGAAATAGTGGGTTGGTTCTCCATGTAGTATAGAGAACCCCCACAGGTACATCGATCTGCACGCGTTACAATCCTAGGTAGTGATCACAATCATGTGTAAAAGAAGTTATAAGACTGCAAACGAAGCAATTGTAACTAACCAGTGTGTCCGTTCAGAGTGTGGGGTTAAATACGTGATTGGTGATGTTGCCTTTTTGCAAGCCTCCTTCAACCATTTTCCGCGTGTTAGAGTGAATTAATTTGCTGCGAAATACTTTCATACAAATAATAATTTATTGTGAATTTTTGTGAATCGTCGTGGCAAGTGTTTCATAAAGACAATAGGTTATATAATATAATTTGATTATCTTAAATCGTTTGATCGACATTTCCGAGGATAATTATCTAACATGTTGTGCATAGAGCTATAAAATGCATATCACGATTGAGTTCTCACAGGGCTCGCTGGAGAAACGAATGGACTTGTTTGAACGCAAATACGGTGGAGTATGCGCTCACAATGCAGCCATCACCATTCAGCGGCCTTTCGACATTATATGATGGACATTATATGATGGTTAAGAAGTTTGCCTCGATCACAGCTATGGCTAAAGTAAATAAATGTTTCACTCGACGGCATGATAATGAGGGCAGGAGCTGCCGATGCAGTTGCAAACGCTGTGTGGAAGATGGCCCAACATCAAATATACCTTCTTCGTCAGCATACATTGACCAATATACAACGACACCTCCTTCCCTTATCCACTTCCTCTCCATCCGCTCGCACTATGCTCTGACATTTAAGGATACTTCAAAATCCCCTTTTGTGCGCGCGTTAGTGTAAAAACAAAAAAAAAATACGGAAGTGTTACGGAATCCCAATGGATCACCCACAACAACAACAGCGTTAACAGCAACTGGAGCACCATTTTCAGCCAAGGGTTATAATAATGGCAGGTCCACAAGTAATAGCTGCTAATGTTGCTCGTACTATATATGCTGAAAAGTCCCGGTGTTTGTAATTATAAAACAAGCATTTTTTGGGCAAAGTTATATTTATTCCTGAACATAGTTGCCTTCGAGGGCGATACACTTAGTATAGCGATTTTCCAACATTTTAATGCTTTTTCTGTAGTGCGAAACGTCCAAGCCTTCGAAATACGCCTTGCTTTCCGCGATGATTTTCTCATTCGATCTGAATGTCTTCCCCCAAGCCGTCGCTTGAGCGTCATGCTTTCCATTCAGCAGGAAGATCTGTGGCGGTCTGCCAAACCCCACTGTCTACTTACCCAAAGAAAACCCCCGTAACTACAACCCAACCTTCATAGTTTTCCGATAATGTAATGCCATCAGCACCTGTAAATTCTCCACGCATGAAGTATCTAATGTATTTAGCTAAAAGCTCCTGGAAGAGAATTCTTACCTTCATTCATTAATTCGAATTCAAAGTTGCCTACAAGAATTCTGTCCAAACTTCATAAATCCCAAGTCCAATTCGGCACCTTCGATTGCCAAGCAAACCCCAATCTTATCATACGCATTTTCCCTAGACGAGTTCCTGAAAACGAAACAATTCGGTTTACATATAATGTAACCATCCTAACAGGGATAATAAACATCGCGTCGCCTATTCCCAGCCTCATCATGTGTACAATAAATCCCTTTACATACACATTGGCTGGCTACCTTTTTACTCCCTACTATAAACAATCCAACACAGCTGCACACAATTGGCGCAAACGACGCTGAAACCAAATCCTATAGCATAGACAAATGCAAATAGGTATTGTATACTTACCATTGGCTGCGATGCCATAAACACCAATTCCCTGTGCATATGCTAAAACCAATTAACACAATGTCCACCAGCATTGCGGTCTATCAATACAGCTGCAATGCACAATCATAGACAATGATCTATACGATCTCTTTGTCCTACAATATTTCTGGATCTGCTTCTCATGACCTCGCGGCATGAGCAAACAGAAATCCATTACTAACCAATGAGATACGGCTTGTTTACTTAGCCGAACTCTCATCTCATTGATGCACATTATTCCCTTTCTTTGTTTTCAGATTCGTTCTCATGGCTTTGTCCCATGAAAGAACCAATGTTCACACATACATGTGTACTACTTCGATCTTCTCTATGAGATCTGGTTACCTACCCCTAAATAGAGACTTTACGTTTCTCTTGGGATAGAAAATGCATCCTCAAATTAAGAGAGCCAGTACCACTGGCAGAATTTCTTTTGCCAGCGAATTCATATCGCCGAGTCCTTTTCCACCCACCGACCGAGCAGGTCCTGATCACTCCCGCTCTCCGGTGCGCACGGGGATGCGATCATTATAAAGTCGATTGGAGTAAACGCGTTACCGAGTGAAAAGTAGTTGTTCTTGTGCCGCCAGTATAATACCTTTCAAGTAGAGTACATTGTTTTACATTCTTTTGTGCCTACGTTTCATCATCAGTGTAATTAAAATCAGTTTGCTGTAATCAAAATAAATATCGAAAAATATGTCGTGAATAAAAGTAACTATTTAATTAATAAATTAACTCGAGTGTTTTTCATTTAACTGTCTTGTGGCGGAGTTACTCCTTGTATTGATGAACAGTTTGCGGAAGGATCTATGGGGTCTCATTGTTCCTCATGCTTCGATTCGCGGAGGAACTCGGTTACTTTTGGTGCCCGGAGAACTCTAATTGATGATGGAGGAAAGAAGAGAATCAGCACCGTACGTCGGTGCACTATGCTTCTTCCCCACAGATCTATCTACCGACTTCGCAACCTTTTTATGAAATTCCATAAACATTTTTATATTCTGCCACAAAAAATGTCAAAATATCTCTCGGATTTTTGTCAATATATACACAATAAATCGTCTAATTTCACCCAATCACCTTCTTTCGTAAACGCTCCCCTTCATCGCGACATTTCTATTTCTTACTCAGCCAACAGATATTGCCTGTACAATCGATTCGTGACCTTGGCATTTTATGGGATAGGGAGCTTAACTTCATCCCACATATTGATGACATTATTCTCAAGGCCAACTCTCTCCTTGGTTTTGTGAAACGCTGGTCGACTGAATTCTATAGCCTTTGTCCGCCCCCTTCTTGAATACGCTAGTCGGGTTTGGTCTCCTCACCACTCGTCTCAAATTCGCAGGGTTGAAAGCGTGAAACGTCCTTTTTTTCATTTTTCCCTCTGAGGATTGAATTGGGAAAATCCTCTGAGTCTACCCCCACACACGAGCCGTCTTGACCTAATTAACCTTAACACACTTGGAGAGCACAGAATTCATTCCTACATCTTCTTCATCCACCGTCTACTCTCACGCTCAATCAACTGCCCAAGCCTGCTCTCCTCCATCACATTTTCCACCAATCCCCTTCTCTTTTATTTGCCCGCCCATCACACGTTTAAGGCTCTAATGAACCCATTTCGCGAATGCAGGGGTGGGCAAACTCTCACCCCGCGTTCTTTGACTTCAATCTCACCTCTTCCGCTCTCAAACGTCGTCTCCTATCTTATCCCTCCTGAACCTACCCCGATCACCGCCTACACTCTCCCGCACTCATACTCGCACCCTAGTATCCGGCTCGCCCTTCCCCGTCCTACCACCTAGACTATTATTCTATCCATCTTTGTTTAGTTCCCCATTCCGTTTTTAAGTTACTTTAAAGTTAGTACCCCGCCCCCGACCCCCATGCCGTAGTTGTTGAATCGGCGAGACCGTCTGTAAAAAGAAATTCCTTGGTACTAGTGGGGTTTGAGGTGTAAAAGGATCTTCGTCTGCCAACGTCTACTGGAGATGGGGGAGGTTGAAATCGCCAATAGCAACGATATCGTCAAGGGAAGTACTAAACTCGGTTAGGTGATCAACCGCTGTTAATGCCAGTTCGTAGGACACGATAGGTTGCGAAGGAGGCATATCATCATCATCGTCATCATCATCGGCACCACAACCGGGATCCGGTCTTGGCCATATTGGGCAAGTCTCGAGGCTTGTTAAATTTTCCATAATAATTTATTTTTACGAGGAAGGATGTATATAGAAACATATGTATAATGTATAACGACTCTGGGCGCTGGTCAATTTTTATTGCGACATAGTCCAGGTTGGGAGAAGAAGAGATGGCAGTAAGAGATGAGGCGAGTTTATCTTGGATGGCAAGCCGCACACCACAGCAATGTGAATCCACACATATACCATCGTCATCGCGAAAAACGTTAAAGGTGGAGACGAATAGTTCTTGACTGTGAATACTGGGGATAAGGTTGGTTTCGGTTAGTGCGTATATATCGAACGAAAGGAAGGCTATGAGCATTTTGCAGAATCGATTGCGTTTTAGAGTGGAGACCTCTGACATTTTGATATTAGATGGTTAAGCGGAGAGTATTGAGAGTATTAGGGTAAAAAAGACTTGCCCTTTTTGGAAGAGGTCATTTTCTTGTGAATATATAGACGAAAGGCCGAGAGATCTTTCGACACTATTTGTGTGAGCATATTCACATTTGTATGGAATTTCATAAACTGGTTTCGAAGGCTAGGGAAGTCGGTAGGTAGGCCTTCCTGCTGAATGGAAACTGCGACGCTGGTTTTCGTTTTACCTTCATAGCAAACTGAATCAGTTTTGTCATGGAGGTACGAAAGGTAGAGGCGGATATTTTCGTAGGTCAATTTATTTCTAAGTTCAGATAAGGCGTAGCGACTATCAGATGAATTGTGTGTGATTTTAACAGTTGGTGGTATGAGGGGATCAATAATTGATCGGGTGGAAGGGGATGTTGGGCAAGGGCGAACTGTGGATGTGGAAAGGTTTGGTGCGAAATTCGGTCTTGAGTTGGGTTCGGTGGACGAGTGGAAAGTTTGGTTATTGTGATTAAGAGTGTGTGATCTGTGGAAGTTCGTATACTTCGTATCAGTTTTGCGGTCGAAAAGCGGGAAGGGACAAGAGATAGGGGCAGATTGTGGCGTAGGACGAGCGTTATGTCGTGATTAAGAGTGAATTTATTACGGGCAGGTGAGCAGGAGGCTCTAGGGTGATGGGTGGTGAAGCGGTTAGAATTAGGGAGACGAGTTGGATTCGAATTTGGCTTGGAATAGGATTTTGTGGCTTGAGTTGTCATTATTTTGGGAAGTGGGGTGCAGATGTGACCAAATTTGGAGAAGGGGGGATGGGTATGCATTTGTGGGGTCCATTCGAATTTGTATACCAAGCAATAACATAGCAATTCCACATCACTTGAGTTACTTGAGTTTCGAAATCGAATTCGTACACGCGGCAATGGCCTGGTATGTTGGGCATTGGTTCAATTTTTAGTGATTCTAACCGACATAGCGTCCGTTCGAATCATACGTTCTTCACTACGTCGCAAGCTCGATAACTGCACTTAACTACCGAATGTCTACAATTTCGCCTGCGAACTCCCAATCCGGCTTTTTTTGTACTAAGAGTCAACGTAATCTTCCTATTTTTTGCACCGTTTTGTCTTTTTTTCGATCAGTTTTGATTTCCTTTATTCGATCAACGTTATCTTTGTTCCTTTTCCTTCAGGGGCTTTTGCTGCTATTTTCGATCGAGAGCAATACTATTGTACTACGTCCCACTATTTCTTGTGTCACAGCTTAACGTAATCGAAACTGAGCTAACAGAAGGTAACACCTCGAGTGTAGAGGGTGGAGTGTTATTTAAAACATGTTATCACACAGAGCATCCTCAACATTACTGGTTGCAACTTGCAACATCTTGTGAATACTGTTGACCTCTACCATTCTCGACATAGAATATGGGTTTCATCGCCACCATGGTACAACCGCAGACTGCAAAACCGTAAAGAAGAGGAATAATTTGTAGAACATTTTCCTAAGAACGCGTTTCTCCCTGGATTACTCCAACTATCTCGGTTCCTTTAATAAATTCACCGAACTATACACTTCTCTCAACTACAATTATCTCACAAAAACATAAAACAATCTGATCAAGTGACCGTGATTCGTTACGAATAAGCAAAAAAAGACACAAATTAGTAATGAGCTTATAAATTTATTTTCACTGTTTTTTATACATTATATATTCACCTTGTAGAATTTCCCTTTTCTTTCTTTTCAAACTCCCGTAGTTCATTAGCTGCTTTTCTTCTTTTTCCAGCACTGCGGCAGTTCAGTTTTTCCATCTAACTTAGCTACCAAAAACTGTGCTTATCATGGCACCGAAATGGTTATTCTGCTGGGAACGGCCTCAATTCGTCCCTTACTGGTTATTCTCCGCTGCCTGAGAGAGCTCTTCGAGTTTTATCCGGCAGATGATTGGCATGCAAAGCTCAGCACCGGCTACAATCTTGCCAGGGCTGTCCTTCTGTCGCATACCCCTGGGCCGGGCATAGCTTCACCGCCTTAAACAGGTCTTTTGTTTTTCATGATGTTGCCTTGCAATTAAATACTCTATTTAACGCTGGCTATTTAATGATGTTAGGTTGCATTGCAACAGACCTCAAATCTGTTTTCCTCGTTATTAATTATAAACGCAAATTTGATGCCTATCCAACTCTTTTCCTATAATACGATTATTTCAACCGACGCACAAACTGTTGCCAATCTTTTCGCTTCTTTCTTTAACAAATCCTTCTCGGGCACCTTTTTCGAGGCTAAACCTTCATACTTCAAAGACCTGCCCGAATTCTCCCTCGGCACCTTCATCTCTCAACTTATTCAGCAACACCTAGTTGAAGAAAAATTAAAAATGCTTAAGGACGAGCTTAGCCCTGGCGCTAATGGACTCCCTGCTGTCTTTTTAAAAAAATGTTCCTCTTCTCTTTCTCTTCCGCTCCCAAATATCTTCAATCTATCCCTTGCACAAGGTGTCTTCCCAAGTATTTGGAAATCCTATTTCGTCACCCTCATATACAAAAAGGGGTCGAAAAACGATATTAGTAACTACCGTCCCATCGCCAGACAGTCACATATTCCAAAACTATTCGATGGCATTCTTTACAACGTATTAAGTTTCCGCTGTAAATCCATCATCACACCCAACCAGCATGGTTTCTTTACGGGTAGGTCGACCACCACCAATCTAGTTGAGTTCTCAACCCACTTACTCCATGCCTTAGAGAATGGCAGCGAAGTCGATGTAATCACAACCGATTTCAGCAAGGCCTTCGACAAAATCTCCAGCAAACTCGTCCTCTTTAAGCTATTCTCTCCTTCGAACTCCTACTGATTAAGTTGATTTATTCCTATCTTCACGATCGAACCGCGTCAGATTTAGATCCACCCTTTCCAATCCTTTTCTTCCAACGTCAGGTGTTTCTCAGGGCAATCATCTTCGACCCATCCTATTCAGTCTTACTATTAACGGTATTGACTCCAGTATCAAGCCCTCCTCCATCTCTCTACACGGTCTTGGCTTTATTCAGCAAGTCTCTCCACCGGTCCCGACTTCGGGCCGATCTCCGAGGCTTAATAAATTTGCCATAATAATTGTTTTTCCGCACAGTTATTAGCCCTGCGCGAACCTTCCTCGGGATATCGCTGCATGCATTGGTTCACTACTTGGCGGGTGCGAAAGTAGCTATCCAAAGGTGTCACGTGGGGACTGCATGTCAACTTGTATTGAACAGGGACAAGGATCGTCCTGGCCTTCACCGGGTTGAAAACAATCAGTGACTTTGCCCTGTATGTCCGCTCCCACACCCCCAATTCAAATCGTAATTGGTCCAATTTGGAGATCGCTTTCAAGGACGGCGCGTGACGGTGCATTATCATGATGGTACGGCATTTTTTTCTACGCCATATGGGACCGGGTTTTTTTTTTCATTGTTCAGTTTGTCGCTGCATAATACTCTCCCGTGACAAATCTTCCCTTATGTAGGTAATCGCTAAAGATTATGCCATGTCCATCACAAAAAACGGAGGCCGAGCGTTGGCCTTTTGTCCACTTTGATCGGCTTTCGTGGCTTCCAAACTACTATGCAGACTGCCTATTGGACTCAGGCGTATGGTAATGGAACCATGTTTCATCCATCGCCACAAAATGTCGAAAAAAGTCTGCTCGATTACGCTGCAAAAACGCCAAATCACTCCTTCAATCATTAATGCGCTCCTGATTTCGGCCAACGGGCAGCAAACGCGGCACTCATTGCGCCGATAGCTTTTTCATCCCCAAAAGATCGTGCTAAATGTATCCCGCCTGTTTTTGTTTTTGAGATGCCCACGGTGTCAGCTAACTCACACAGCTTCACTTGTGGTTGTACAATTTTAAATTCATTAAATCACCAATAAACGGTTATTCTTGACAGAGCACATCTGCTCTGGTATAATATATTTGCAACTGTTGCAATGATTGTTCAGAATGAACAATTTTTGATCAAGATGCGATATTCCTGTTTTTCCACTTTTTTTACGGAGGCGAAAGTAGCGTCACTCAAACGACTGCACCATGCAAACGAATGGACGAAATGTCATACACAAACTACAGACAGATGAGCCTCTCGAAATGAGTCATGTTCTTTTCTATTGGTGTTGTGGGGGGCGAAGTCGTGGCACCGACATGGGCACAGAGTTCTACTCCGTCCCCACGATAGAATTCGCTGATGAAACACTGCACGTCGCACAAGTAAAAGTAAAACTCGATTGTTGGTCGTTGATGTTTCTTTATTTTAATGTATTGATGAGGAAATTATTGTTAGTAACAAATACTTAAAGCGAAATTACATTTAAGAACTGTTGATAATTAAGATGATTTTGTGTCTTTACTGGTGAAGCGATTCGATGCGAATTGTTTGTTTAATTAGATTGTTTCACATCTGACACTCCACTGACACCGGATACATTTTGGTTATTAATTGTTCGTTTTAAGAGAGGGCTACGGGGAGCAGGAGGGCTCCTCGATAGTATAGTGGTTAGTATACCCGCCTGTCACCCGGGAGACCGGGGTTCGATTCTCCGTCGGGGAGCCCCTGGCGCAAGACTAATGACCTTGCCCAGAAAAAATAAAATCATTATGGAAAATTTAACAAGCCTCAAGACTTGCTAAATAAGGCCAAGACCGGTTCCCGGTTGTAGTGCCGATGATGATGATGACTGGGAGCAGGAGAGAAGCCGACCGGCTCGGTCGGTGGGTGAAAGAAGACTCCGCGAGGATTGAATTTTAACTTGTCTTCAATCCTCGGTTAAGGGTGAGATATGGAGGAGAAAGAGAAAATTTCTCTTTAGGGTCTGGACACCAAGGAAATGCGATCTTTCCTTACTGGCCACACCCGTGTTTATTGATGCTTTCCGGATAAACGAAAACTGAAACGAGGGAAAAAGAACAAAGGGAGAAGCGACCTAAGGCATTGGTCTGTAATTCAGGCCAGCTAAATAAATAAGCTGCAACTCATTAGATGTGAAATGCATTTGGGATACTTCAAACAATTTGGATTGTTTATCGTATCGCCAGAATGCCTGCGGTAGAACAGAATTCTTTTGTTTGCACATGATGTGTGCTGAAGAATTTGGTTTTAGCGGCTATTGCGCTAATTGTCTGCAGCTGCGTCAATAAGCTGCTTGGAGTTGCTTTGTCGTTGGACAAAAGAGTCGCCAGCCAATGTGTATGTAGGGAAAATTGTTGCACACATCGTGAGGCTGGGAGTAGCCGACGCTAGGATAAGATTCCCCGATTATGTGGTTACTTGGTACGGTAACCAAATTGTTTTCTTTCAGCCATAATGTTTGACCTTTAAGGAATTCTTCTAGGAAAATGCATATGATTATGAATGCCTGAGAAGCCTTTTAGGAAATTTTCTGGCGATGCGTTGAAGCATGGAGAATGCCCTTGTGAAAGAAAATGCCTTGATGCGGGAAGATTGAGGTGCAAATATGGGTTGCGAATATGAGGGGTTCTTCAGGTGAGCTTTACGAACCTCCACAGTGTCACTTATTGAAAAATCCTGGAACTTTTCAACTCATGAAGTATACCATCCACAGGGTTGATGTCACGGTGTCGTATTGACGCTAGTCCCATAAAAAAGGCGTTAAACAGGAGCCAGGTCTGCAATATTGACAACTTCTTCGACATCAATGGATTCTTCCACGTCTCTACATCCACACGTGATCCTGTTGCATGCCACGGATTAACATTACTGTACTTCAGCTGCTCAGACGTCATACATTTGACGGCACATAATATAGGGTTTGTTCGAACTTTAGCTACCTCAACACCTGGTCACCAAACATATAAAGGGTGGCCAGTGGTATCCCCGGCGCATAATTTGGAAAGAAAAACGAGCCAACAGAAGTACGTAAAAGAACTTCATTCATAACGGAACAGCAGACGGTCACAGACCGTGGGAAGATCTCGGATTTTACACAATTTCGTCAAGGCCTCAAGGTAAACCTTAAACCCCATCGAATTACTTATAAAACAACAGCAACAGATTGTTAACACTAATTTTTTCTGCGGCAGTTTGAGCAATGGAAGTTATAGAAGCCTATTTGGAAAATCGGCATTCAAATACAAATGCTTTTAGGGAATTTTGCGTACTTAGTGTTTTTTTTGTCAACCTTATCAACGAATTGAGAGTGCAATTGTTGCGAAACTGGGTCGGTAGCACTTATGACTTTACTATACTTTACGTTGTTTTGCCAGAAATATTGCTGCGGTCGAGGTGAATATCGCCGAGAAGCCAAACATTTCGATTTGATATCGAGCACAGGAATTATCCTCTTCACGTTCACAATACATAAAATTTTGAGAAAGAGTTTGTCAATTAACACAATAACTGAAGCCTACTAACCATTTCAAGCAGCTTGTCTTTGTGTCAGTGAGCATTTGTCACATCTTATCATCGTTAGTGATGAAAACAATTTTGTTTTATTGGCCTTGTGACTACGCAGAACTGTACCGCTTGGACTAATAGAAACCCAATAATACGATTGTCGAAAAGTTTGTACATTCACAAAGGGATTTTTTACTGGAAAAATCATTGGGCCTTCTCGTGAGATATTAACCAACTTTTTTGGCCACAAGTGGATGCTACCGAGATTAATAATATGTGATTTTAACAGGATGGCGCCACATGCAGCACAGTCCACGCTACCATGACATTTCTGAATGAGAAGTTTTCTAGCCTCTTACACTTTCGAAATAGCAAAGTCCAATGGCCGTCAAGATCGTGTGGTGTTTGAACTTTTTTCTTTGCTGATATCTTGAAAGTATGTTAAGTTCTGTGCCAATAATTCAATAGCTGAAGGTTGAATTAATAATGTGTATTGGCAAGATTTCGGAACACTAATGTAGTGACGTTATCAAAAGTTTGGTCCACCATTGAGAGGTGTGCTTATGAAGCCGTGGCGAAAATTTGTTCGGTAAAATTTCTCACACATAATTGTCATGGACCCAACCAAGTGATTCGCTAAATATAGCCTTTATTTTATTTACTCTTACATCTTTCCATTATTATTGGAACGTTCTCTGCTATGTTGCAAATTTTATTAAGTAGCTGAACTTGTATTTAAAATTTTAAAATCTATGTCAAGATTACTTAAAATTAAATACGACATTAGACCAGAGTCCAGAAGGTTGGAGAATGAAGCCAACTATGACATCGTTCTGTTATGTAAAATATATTCTCTGGGTAACAAAAAACTTTTTGTTCCGTCCGGAAATCACTAAAATTCCTGAGAGCGACAAAATAACTCCTACTGTGCACGGCACCATAAGATACAAGTAACATAACATGTGTTCACTCATCAGGACAATTTACTATAATTGACGCAAAAAATTCCCAGCTCATTGAAGCGATTCCAATGGATAGGAATCGCCCACAAACCTATAATGTTTACGACGATAGTGAAGAGCGTGCGATTCGAACCGATGCTGCAGCGGTTAGGATCAGTAAAAGATAAAACCAAAGCTCAACACATCAGGCCACTGCCGTGTAAGCGCGAATTCGATCCCTAAACTAAAGAACACCCCACTGATGTGGAAATCCTATGTTATTGCTATGGTACGGCTTTAACGGATGTGCTTTTGATTTTTCAACTTGTCATTTCGGTGGTGTTGCTCTTCACTACTAGTCGTGTGTGTATCTGCTAGAAACGCCACAATAATCCCTTCCCAGTAACTTTGTAGTGCGAACGACTGGCCGAGGAGCGAGCGAGCGAGAGAATATCAGAGCATCCCAGTGAGACGGTGCTCTACGTAGAAGTCTTTTGATTGTAGTATTAAGGTTCTGTTTCCGTGTGGGAGTGTGCGTTGTGTCGTACAGATCTCGCCGGGGTCACCAGTTATAGCGTTTGCGACGATAGTGAAGAGGGTGTGATTCGAATCGACGTTATATCGGTTAGAATCAGTAAAGGCTAGAACCAAAGCTCAACGCATCAGGCCACCGCTGCGTGTGCAAAATTTGATCTCTAAACTAACATACTCTTGTCCCGGTTCAATCCAAGTTGACATGCAGTCTCCACGTGACACCCCTGGATAGCTACTTTGGCACCCGCCAAGTAATGAACCAATGCATGCAGCGACATCCTGAGAAAGGTTGTCGCAAGTCTAATAACCATGCCCGTAAAAATGAATTGTTATGGCAAATTTAACAAGCCTCGGATATGGACCGGATACACGACGACGACCACGGAAATGAAAATGGCTAAACGATTTAAGAATTTTTTCATGGAACGTCTGCTCACTACACAGAGCTCGAGCTACACAGCAGCTAGCCGATGCCCTGTCCGAATATAAGGCTGACATAACAGCATTACAAGAAATAAAATGAACGGGAGTGGTGTTATTCAAAGAAACGAGTATGAGATTTGTTACAGCTGTCATGCAAAACACCATGTGCTCGGGGTAGGCTTTATAGTCAGCCAAAAACTGAAGCCTGCCATCATCGGCTTTAATGCAAATAACGAAAGGCTATGCACTCTTCGCGTGCGAGGCAAGTTTAAGAACATAAGCCTCATAAGCGCTCACGGACCTACAGAGGAGTCCCTTGACGACGAAAAGGAAGAATACTACGAGAGCGTTGAACGGGCCCTCAATGTCTGCCCAAGACACGATGTGAAAATCGTTCTTGGTGATACATAGGTTCCCATAGTTTGCATGAGAACACTAATGACAATGGACTACGAGTCATCGAACTGGCAGCATCGAAAAACTTGGTCGTTGCAAGTACCAGGTTTTCGCGTAAAGATATCCGCAAAGCCACCTGGGTATCCGGTTTGATGATGAGTGCAAAGTAGTGACTGAACATAAGAATGCTGCATACCGGGCAATGCAGCAGTCTCATAGGACGCGGGTGCGCGAGCAAAAATACAAAGAGCTCAGAAAAAAGGCCATAGACAAACGAAAAGTGCCTGGGAAAAAACCCTTGTCTGCGAAATAGAGAAAAACAGAGAGCGAGTTCCGCACCAGGCGCGGAAGTTCTATCAAATAATCCGCAGTACGACGCGGTACACACTACGCTGCACTTAGTACAAGGATAAAGAGGGTAATCTGATCACCGATCCTGAAGGCATTCTGGAGCGATGGGAAGTGCACTTCAATGAATTGCTAAATGGTCAGCTCACAGAAGAATTGGAGGTCCCACCAATGCAAGATCAAGACCTAATGCTGCCGCCACCAAGCATTGAGGAAAGACTTAAAGCCATAAGACAGCTCAAATCAAATAAAGCCCCCGGAGCAGATGGCATACCAGCTGAGCTGATCAAACAACGAGGGGCAGCGTTACATTACGCAATTCATTAGATCGTGGTGCACGTATGGGAGCAAGAGGAGATGCCGGAAGATTGGCGTCGTTGTATAATTTGCCCCATACATAAGAAGGCAGATATCACACTGTGCAGCAACTATAGGGGTATAACATTGCATGGTTGGATGGTGGGGAAGAAATCATACATGACCGGTAAGACTTGGGTGTGGTAGTAAACGCAGATTACATCTTTGGGGTCTGATAATCTGCGCTTTGGTGGGTGTGTGTGTATTTGTCTTGTACTGTACGTGCGTGTTTGTAGTGTGCCAGCAGCACACCATATGGGATGGGTCCAGGAATCCTCTATTAAAGAGGAGAATGTTGTTCGGAAGGGTGCTTCCTTCAGTTTTGTACTGAAGAAAAAATTGTGGCTGTCGGATTCGAAGAGATCGAAAGAGAGAAGGGTCAAGAACGTAAGACTCCCGTACAAGTGGGTTCTCGATGTTCTGAATGCTTTCGAGAGGTTTGTATACTAATTATACGGCGCAAGGCTAATAACCTTGCCCGTAAAAATAAATTATTATGGAAAATTTAACAAGTCCCGAGACTTGCTAAATAAGGGCAAGGCGGGATCCCGGTTGTAGTGCCGATGATGATGATGATGATGATGTATACTAATTATAGCAAGTACTCGTCGATAGGGGTAACGGAGATACCTTTATATAGGTGAGAGTTGGGGTAATGGCAACCGCCAGGCCTTCTGGAATGGTTGATGCATCATCTGAGGAGTTTCCTTTCGAAAACTCGAAGTCATTCCATTTGAGGCGAAGATATACAGGACTGTATGGGAAAAGGGTACGATATTCCAGATCGGATTAGTTGCTTATAGCAGAGAAGTTTAACATTGGTGTCAATTTTGTTGCTCGGAGGACCCGTTGAATAATGTGGGTCACATCTTTGATGAAATTCATTTTTACAGTATAAGTGACCCCAAGATATTTCATCATGTCCTCCCCAAGATATTTCATCGTAGTATCTCCTATTTATATTCAAATATTCTGTGAATATCGAGAACTAGACCATCGAAGTTAAAGAAGCATTGCTCTTTTATACTAAATCTCGTCGCGATTTGTATGTGAAAAGTACATTAAAATTCCAAGAAGAACAGACAAGATTTGTCGTGTGTTTCAATCGGAATACAGTTCTGGAAATTTAATGGGAATTTGGGTTTACAAATTCCGGAAGTTATAACCATGAAATGCATTTGGAGAAATGCTTTATGATATTCGGGTTTTTTATTAATTTGTTTAAATGAACATCTGGTTCAATTTATGACGTATTCGGCTTGAATATGAATGTTTTATAATTATTTATATTATTAAATGGGTATGAATTGGAGATAATGATTATTATTGAATTATGGATTGGTTTTGGGGGGTGGGGCTGTCTTTTTTTGATCTTCCGATCGAAAGAAACCTCTCCCCTTCGATTTAGCAGATGGAAGGATGCAACCTTTGTTTGCACTATTCCTTTGTTTAGAAACACACAATCACACAACAGATGCGGCCCCTGCCGTATATTTTTCGTTTGTACATCCATGAAAATGTTTACGAACGGCCAGACCTCATTGTGTGGAAGTGCGCAATATACTTTTAGAACCTTGTATTTACAGAAGTGTTCCTTTATGGTCAACGATAGCAATGTATCGTTGCCATATAATTGATCACTATTGTTTGGGTAGCACAATCTGCATTAGGCTTGATTTCGTGCCGTCATCGAGGTTTTCCAGATGGTATCTGGATTATATGATCTGCCTACATGTGCATTTTCCTGCACTTTTACAGGTACCGAATATATAGGGGTTCATATGGATGTGAACCCGATTAATGGTGGTGGGTGGCTCCAAAGGCCTTAGGGAATGTGGGGTTTTGTCGGTAACATTTTCGACACCAAATGTTTCAGTAAAATCGCTTTCGAGCTTTCATTGTCTTTTGTTTGCCATTTAAGGGTACGTCGAATTTAGCTCTCCACTTAAAACAAATAATGTATACGTAAGTCTCAGCTTGTATATTGGGAAAATCATTCATCAATGATGGTGTGGTGACTCTAAATTTCCTTACTTGAGCGACGCCACTTTTGAAGTTTCGTAACATTCAGACTTTCATGAGCAAAACTTCGAAAGTGAGAAAAAGAGGGAAATAGCAATGATCGTGTAAGACATTCTAGAAAAGAGACAGCTTCGAATATTTAAAAAAGGGAGTCATCGCTGTCCGCAGAAAAGGTATGTGGGAGACAGGAGAATGGGAGTTATTTATACCTGCTGGTGATGTCACGGTTATTTGTTTTTAATAATTTGTAATTTTTGAACCCTTTCCTTCTTTACGATTCGGAAGCATATTATGCAACGACTGATGAAGCAATTGGAATAAAACATAAAAAGCAGTCTTTTTTAGCTCTACCGTGGTAGCGTCATTCGGAAAATTCTGAATTCTGCGTCATCTAAAATAATCCAAATAAAAATTTGTTGGTGATCCTAAAAATCGTAAAAATATCAATAATTCACATGGCACTGTCAAGTTTTTCTCTATGAAGGCAGTCGTTAACAGTTACAAGTAAAATAATAAAAACATGACAGTATATATAGTATGTTTAGATTCTGCCCAGTTAATGTTTTGTGGATTGATTTATGAATTAATAGTTTACAATTGTGTAATCACCACTATAAAAAATTTGGATGCAATTATTTTAATATATATTTTATTACACAATTCCTTTAATAAAGGAACTACTATAATTTGTCTTATATTTTAATAACATTTTATATTTTAATAACATCTGAACAAAAACGGTATAAAGAAGAATATTCAATAGTAAAACAATATAGTAGAATATAAAATATTGACAACCTCATCTCAGTTTTTCATTCGATATATAGACAGCTTTTAAGCAATTCTTCTCTAACACGAGGTAGTGACTAGCAAGTAAAATTGTTAGGTAGCAATAGTCATGGGGTCAGTTAACAATCGTGTCTATATAAAATGTACTTCTAGGTTTATTTTGTCTTGTTGCCCTTCTGAAGGGTAATGTAAATTGTCTTAAGGTATATTTGTTTTTGGTCAAATATGTATTTTTAAACCTAATTTATTCCGCAAAACCGTTGTATTATATATAATGCTTAACTTTTTACACTTTATCTTTTAAATTTACTTATAGCATATTTCTGTCATCTTTATTCTATTTTGTCACGACGTATTAAATACTTAATTATTAATTTGTATGATTATGTACACAAGTATTTTTATAGTATGTAATGTCTTCGGTTATACATATCTTGATTCTGAGCTTTGACTTGATGATTCTGGAAGAAGGGCACAGCTGTCTCGTTGTTCAGTTCTTTGTTGTAATCTGATTTGTTGGTGCGCGATGAATGTACTTCCGTGGCGAATAGTGCGTCGACCCATTTCGGGAATTTCTAATGTCGGACTATGAGGAAACAGGCTTTGGTATGTTCGAACAAAGGTAAACATTAAAGCAAAGGATCCCGAAATAATTAAAAAGTAGGATAAAATTGGTATTATATATGGCACAAGTACAGTTGAGAGGTATATCCATCGATAAATGGCTGGTGTTACTTCAGAAATACCCTTAAAAGTAAATATAATTTATTTATTTATTTCAAAACTTAGCTGCGAATGTAAGATACCTCTTCCAGCCACATGATTGGGAACATAAAATTTCGAAAATTTCTTACGGGGAAAATATTTTTGGCATGTGTGACTTTGAGATTTAATTGTATGCGAACATATCCCTCAAGGGGGACGCCAAGTCTCTGCAAAATTCGAAAATTGAAATAGACATTTTATTATGTATCAGAATAAAGTTTATTTATTTATGTTTATATATAACGTATTGTATTTATTATATATATAGATATATATATATATATATATATATATATATATATATATATATATATATAATTTTATATATATACACTTTAATAGAAATTTGCAATTTAAAAATTTCAAAATTATTTGTTTTTGGATAAATTTACTCCAGTTTAAAATTTCAAAATACTCATCCCAGATTACTGGAAAGACCGTAACATTAACGCAAATGTAATGTAAAGTCCTATATTCTTTTATATTCTATACCATTCTCGCACAAGGTGGCATAATTTCACAAAAATAAATACGAAATTTATTTCCAAATCCAAATGGTGTTAAACCTAGACTTAATTACGCGCCACTATCATTCCATTATCACATACGTTAAAATTCAGCTATAGTTTTGCACGTATTCGCACAACGAAAAAATTAGGTTGTTAATTAGCGTCGAGGCCAATTATCGAAAAAGATTATGAGCTACGAGATGGTTGAGTTCAAACTTTAGCATCCACTGTGTTCCCCTTGTCATCAAACAATTGAAGTTAAGTTAAACGATTTAACCACAGTAGTACATCTAACAATTCCGCTTTTCGGTTTTGTTTGTAAAAAAGTGTTTAATGTTTACAGATTATATTTATCAACTTACCGGTTGAATCTTAAAAAACGTTTCATGCTTGCTTTGGTTCGGCTTAAGACCTTCTATAGTATTCAAGAAATATGGGTCGGCTTGATAGAAATGTGGCTGTGATATAAATACAGGTGCCCCGTAGTGACAGGGGCTTATATTTTGTATACCTTTTTCAGATTCATAATTATCTATATCAAAACAGGTATTATCAGAATTATTTGACGCGTCACCGTAAGCATTTTCAGGCAATCGATACAGATCCACGTCTATGCCTAACCATAAAGAATCGAGTCAGATTGAAATCAGTATGACCTTAAGGCACAATTATTTACCTTCCTTTTGTAAACCTTCCACATAGTTTAATGGGATCACTCGACAAAGGTCCTTGTCATACAAATATACAGTATTTGCTTTGGTTATGTCTCTGGGAGGAAAGAAAGACCCCTCTGACCCAGCAATTCTTGTACATGGCTTCTCTTTCCAAGTGGGGAGGTGATCAAGCCCGTTAAGTTTATCAATATAACCAAACTCATCCATTCCTGCGTATCCAGTTTTGATGTTTGAAACTTCGGTTAAAGTTCCATTGCGCTACGTAAAAATTAAAGAAAGTATTGTTCAATATTATTTGCTTTGTTAAAAGCTTCTTTGATAACAAATATTTATTATTATATTATTAGTTACTTACCGCGAGTAATAGACCCATTTGCGACATTGGTCGCATATTTCTCGGGTAAAATCTGTGTGCCAAACTGACTAAAGTGTCATCGTACCCGAATACCAATTGTTCGGCCGTTAGACTGACAAATGGCTCATACTTAGCTGCGGTCAATATCATAGAGAGCGTTTTCGAGATGAAATACCCCAACTTTGGGCTCAAACTGGTAAGAGTCTGTAGAGTAACGGAAATGAAATGTGATAATAGTCATATGGCGGGTAGTAGTCTACTTACAAGTAGTGGAATGTTTGGCGTTATAATCCTCGTGTCTCTGTCGATGCTTAATTCCGGGATAAATCGGAGAATTTTTTTGTGTTGATATGACACGGTAAGATTATCGTAAAAGTGTATGTTCACCTTTTCCATGTCTTCTCTAAAATTGAATTATAATTGAATGCAATTAAGTGGTAGAATTTGACGAGAGTCGAAGGTACACAAATCTGCACTTTAATGTGGCAACCTCGGATTTCTCGGTACCTTGATGATTATGAGTGATGTATGATGCCAAAACTTGAAAACCTCAAAACTTCCATGGAACTGAAACTATTAATGGCTTGGATCGCCTCGTTATTGTGCGAACTCTTTAGGCGGCATTGCATACCCAAACGTGCGTTTTTGGTTAGATGACACACCGTATGGGTTCGTGATGTAGGCAGGTGTCACACTTAAAGTCAGCCGAATGTCAAGGTGGTGTGTGCTTCACGGGAGGGCGTGTTTTTTGTTTTGTTGAGGTTTTTCGAGGAAAGCCAATAAATTACAAGAAAAAGGAAGTGACACATAGATGCTTGTGCTGATTCGTCTACATATGAAACATTAAAAAGGGTGCAGCATAAGGTTGCGGCCTTTTGATTTGCCAGGCTTGTACTTGTATGTGACCTGTGCCTTAATAAATAATTTTTTGTTTCTTCCGGGAAGGAGTCCACTACTGATGTTGTTCATATTAGGATGATTATGATAAGGAAGCCATGGAGGAGGCCATGACTTAGAAAAATAAAAGAGGAATATTGAAGCAAATGCGATGCTACGCAATTTTAAGATATAACTTGTCTACTACTGACGCTTTTACCTCGTACACGTTTTCCTGCGCAAAAGGTAATTAATTCAAATTATGACCAAGCTTCGGCAGAAGTGTTCTTTTAATGACTCAAATTCATCTCGAATTTATCATAAATTTAATACATTACTGGAGATGCGCCAAACATAATCTTGATAAACAGCTTATCCAACCTAATACCATTTGTGTTTTTTAAAATATTTTTTCGTGTTACAATTGAAATATCAATGTCCCTCAGATAATTGGTCTACAGATCGGTTTATAATTTTATTGTTTCTTTGTTAAATTGTTATTAAATAATTCCGATTTGTAACTCATATTTGTATGTCTGCAGCTATAAAGCCAGTCCCCGTTTTTTGTAAAACTTGAAAATATTGTTAATGATTTATTATTAATTTAATATGCCATTTTATTGTATAGGTACGCACGAGATACGAGGGCAACGTAAACGGTTCTAACCTACCCTGTATGTGGTACTCACCATCATCGCCACTACACCCGGGATCCGGTCTTAGCCTTACTTAGCAAGTAAAATTAGTTAAATTTTCCATAATTTGTTTTTCCGGGCAAGGTTATTAGCCTTACGCCGAGGTATGTGGTACTGCTACACACAAATTGACTGTTTATTTATTTTGCAACATTTTTTATTTCACTCCTCTTAAATTCTAAATTACCTCTAGTCGCAAAATGCTTAAATTCTAACTTAAGTATTTTAGATTTTGACTTACTTATCCTATGCAGACGCTCTATGGTTATCATAGCACGATTATCGGTGAAACTTTATTTGCCTCATTTATTATGTTTCATTTTTATTACAAAGGAAATCGTATTTAAAAAAACGTTGTACATTTTTTTTTTTTACTGAAATTTAATTTGTCTCTAATTTATTATTATTATTATATGTATATAAAAGTTAAATTCAATCTTATTCTACAGTAATCCCAGTTATGTAAGCTGTCTGACGTTGTAAACACTCTGTTGACATAAGTCTAACCTACAGGATATAGCCTTACTGAACCGAAAGCTTTGATTTTTCGGAACTCCGGACTCACTCTGTTTATATATACGAGGGTGAATCAAATATAACGGTAATTTTAGAAACAAGTTGCGAGGTAGATAATCTTGTGCGTGGCTGTTGTTTTGTTTATGAAGATTAGCGGAACCGGCTTGGCTAACGGTCGCGTTCGACTTTGTAGTGAGTACAGCCATGAGCAAGCAAGAGGTACATACGTCTGTTGTGCAACGGATTATTATAAAATGTTTAACAAATTAAGGCGTTAAACCCTTGGTGACGAAAATGGTAAGTCAGGAGTGGGGAAGTAAGGATGAAGGCTGCCCAGTTAAGAGCAAAACTCGTCTCTCAGCCATAAAAATGCTTGCAATGACTATTTTTTTCGACTCAAAGGGAGTTTTAATGATTGATTTTATTCACGAACAACGAAAAGTGAATGCAACTGCCAGTTGTTACAGTCGGCAAAAGCCGCATATCGAAACAAAAGACGAGGTATAAATGTATAAAAAGAATTACCGTTTATTCACCCATATATATATATATATATATATATATATATATATATATATATATATATATATATATATATATATATATATATATATGTATATATATATATACATATATATATATATATATATATATATATATATATATATATATATATATATATATACGAGGGTTGCCTCTTATGTTTCGGGATTTGGCAACCCTAGTGTTGCAATCCGGCAATTGACAGCTCTGTCGTAAAGTTGGACATTTTTGAGGTTATACGCACTCAGAACGTTTTGACATACGAGCGCTATTTGTGTTGTTTACAGTAACTTAAAAGATTCATCTCGGCCCGAAAATAGAATTAAATCGTCAACATTTTCGTGCGATTATTTTTTACAACTTTCGGCGTGGATTAACTCAGCAACAGTGCATGGATGAACTTAATTCAATTTTTGGCGATGAAGCTCCATCAAGGACCAGTGTTTATCGATGGTATGGTGAATTCAATCGTGGTCGTAGTTCACTCCAAGATGAATTTCGTGAAGGTCGTCCAAAATCAGTTGTTGTTCCGAAAACCATTGATGCTGTGCGCGAACTCATATTGGAAGATCGTCATGTGACCTATCGTGAGATTGAGACAACCTTAGGCGTTAGTGGGGCCAGCATACATTCAATATTGCATAAACATTTGACTGTCAAAAAAATTTGTTCGCGTTGGATCCCACACAATTTGTCAACCGCCCAAAAAAAGGCTCGTGTCAATTGGTCGAAAGAAATGCTCAAAAAATACGGTCGTGGTGCTTCGAAACACGTCTATGACATCGTGACAGGTGATGAATCGTGGATTTACGCGTATGAGCCCGAAAGTAAACAGCAGTCGACTGTCTGGCTGTTTCAAGATGAGCCAAATCCAACAAAAGTTGTTCGCGCACGAAGCACTTCCAAGCAAATGGTCGCCTGTTTTTTCGGAAAAACTGGATATGTCGCAACCGTACCACTAGAACAACGCAGAACAGTCAATTATGAGTGGTACACAACCATTTGTTTGCCAGTTGTCTTCCAAGAAATCAGGAAAACCGACCGCCGAAGACGGATCACTCTTCACCACGACAATGCGAGCTCTCACACATCGGCTGCGACAACTGCTTTTTTGAGCACCCAAAACACCGATTTGATGGGTCATCCGCCGTATAGTCCTGACTTGGCACCGAATGACTTCTTTTTATTCCCGTACGTAAAAAACAAACTGAGAGATCAACGTTTTTCGACACCTGAAGAAGCGGTTGCTGCATTCAGAATGCATGTGTTGGAGATGGCAAAAGTGCTTCGACAATTGGTTCAAACGCATGCAAAAGTGTATAGATCTTCATGGGGAATATTTTGAAAAACAATAAAGTGATTTTCGATGATCAATATTTGTTTTTGTTCTCTAATCCCGAAATATAAAAGGCAACCCTTGTATATATATATACATATATATATATATATATGTATATATAAATAAATATATATATATATATATATGTATATATAAATAAATATATATATATATATATATATATATATATATATATATATATATATATATATATTGTGGGCAGTTTGATAAGGAAGTTCCCCGCACAGTAACTTTAAATGCAACACTGCTCCCGTTAACTGTCATCTATAAATAGACTATTGTCAGAGTTAATTTCAACGCCAAAGGCTCGGATTTCTTTCTTTGAAGAGGAGGCAGGCCAGACCGCCCCCTAGTCGGAGTCCATTAAATATGTTTATTGGTTTGGACAGCAATCCTGCTATTTTTACTTGACTAGTTACGTTGGTCATGGTCAACCTACAAAATCGTATCAATTTGTTTGAACTGCCGAACTCTCTCATGGCATTATATAGTTGTACCCTGGCTATGCTGTCGTAGGCGACCTTAAACTCTATAAATTGATGGGATATTAAATTCCAGACATTTTTCCATCGCCCGCCTACGGGTGAATATCTGATCAATCGCCGATTTGCTTGGGATGAGGCCACACTGATATTGACCAATGATGACTTTAGCGTATGTGGCTATCCGATCTTGTAGAATAGTGGAGAGTATCTTATAGGCGGTACTCAGTAATGTTATACCCCTATAGTTGCTGCACAGCGTGATATCTCCCTTCTTATGTATGGGGCACATTATACCACGACGCCAATCTTCCGGCATTTCGTCTTGCTTCCATACGTGCACCACCATCTCATGACTTGCGTGATGTAACGTTGTCCCTCCTTGTTTGATCAGTTCAACGGATATGCCATCAGCTCCAGGGGCTTTATATGATTTGAGCTGTCTAATGGCTTTTAATGTTTCCTCAATGCATGGTGGCGGCAGCATTTGGTTTTGATCTTGCATTGGTGGAGCCTCCAATTCTTCTGTGAGCTTGTGTGGAAGAAGTACGGTGTGCAGACGTACTGCGCCGGGTTCCTTTCTCCACCCATTATAATTCCGCTGTAAAGAGTTCACCGGCCACAACGACAGGATAAAAGTACAAACAGCACGACAACGACTCCAAGGAAACCCACCGTACCAGCGCCGGTACGGTGGATGGCGAGCCACCCGACCGCTTGGAAGATTGAATTGGGACTCACTGCTTCAGTTCTGCCCGTGAAACTGGCTCTCCTACTTTAAGGGCGTAAAGTCTCTCTTTGGGGGAACCAACAGATCTCATACCGAAGATCGCCACAGTACACTTGTGTGTGTGTACACTGGTTATTTTATTGATCAAAGCAATGGGAAAGAATCTAAACAAAGAAAAGGGCATAGAGTGTATTCATGGGATGCCAATTCGGTAAAGCAAACAAACCGAATCTCCTTAGATGATAATTGGTTTTCTGTTTGCTCTTGCCGCCGCTGATGAAAAACAGATCCCGAAATATTAGAAGACAAGGGGATCGGCTAGATCATTGTCTATAGTATGCATTGCAGCTGTAATGATAGCCGCGATGCCCATGCACATGGTGCTAATTGGTTTAAGACGCGAGATGTGTATATTTGCTTTGGTCCCTTGGGTGTAGGTCGCCAGCCAACGTGTATGAAAGGGGATTTGTTGTATACATGAATGATGCTGGGAATAGGCGACGCAATGATAATTATCCCTGGCTAGGATGGTTACATGATATGTGAACCGATAAGTTTTCTTTTCCAGGGATATGTTGTTTGGAACAGAATTCTTAACAGGATTTTTTGAATTCAAATAAATGAATGCAAGTAAGAATTCTCTTACAGGTACTTTTAGGTATAGATTGATCTATTTAATGCGTGAAGCATTGGAGATGCTACTGCGGCTGCATTAGCGAAAGCTTATGCAGACTGGGTTGTGGGGATGGGGGTATTTTAGGAAAGCAAACCGTGGGGTTTGGCGAAACCGCGACAAGCTGACCATTTAGCAATTCATTGAAGTGCATTTCCCATCGCTCCAGAATGCCTTCAGGATCGGTGATCAGATTACCCTCTTTATCCTTGCAGTAAGTGCAGCGTGGTGTGTACCGTGTCATACTGCGGATTATTGGGTAGAACTTCCGCGCCTGGTGCGGACCTCGCTCTTTACATCAAAGGTGTTACTGGTATTCTCATTGCGTAAGGCAGCCGTGTTGATTCGAACCTGATCCGCGGATGCAATACGTCTCCGTAAGGCAATCCGCGCTCGGAAAAATGATAGTGATCCGAGTCGACGTTGGCACCTCGGTACGTTCGTACCGTCATCAGGATCGAGGAGTGGCGGCGATCTATCAACACGTGGTCAATTTGGTTGCAAGTGGCACCATCAGGTGGCTTTGTGGATATCTTTACGCGGTAACCTAGTACTTGCAACGACCAAATTTTTTGATGCTGCCAGTTTGATGACTCGTAGCCCATGGTCATTAGTCTTCTAATGCAAACTATGGGAACCAGCGTATTGTCTGAAAACCGGTTCCCGACCTATTTTCGCATTCAAATTACCAAGAACGATTTTCCCATTGTATGTTGGGAAGGCACTGAGGGCCGGTTCGACGTTCTCGTAGTATTCTTCTTTTTCTTCTTCGGGGGACTTCTCTGTATATCCGTGAACGTTTATGAGGTTTATGCTCTTAAACTTGCCTCGCACGCGAAGAGTGCATACCCGTTCATTTATTGCATTAAAGCCGATAATAGCAAGCTTCAGATTTTGGCTGACTAGAAAGCTTACCCCGCGAGCACATGGTGTTTTGCATGACAGCTGTAATAAATGCCATACTCGTTTCTTTGAATGACATCACTACCAGTCCATCTTATTTCTTGTAATGCTGTTATGTCAACCTTATATTCGGACAGGGCATCGGCTAGCTGCTGTGCAGCTCGAGCTCTGTATAGTGAGAGCGACGTTTCATGAGAAAATTCTCATATCGTTTAGCCATTTTCGTTTCCGTGGTCGTCGTTGTGTCATGGCCTCCCAACGAATGGGTTTTCATCCTGACCTGTACGGTCGCAGGGGAAATTCCGCTATTAGAAACTCCAAGTCGATCGCTCATTGGTTATCACCAAGGAGAAGATCGGTTTGGCTACCCCCAGATCGATGGAAATCCATCTCCATCGCGGCTAGTGGATGTTGACGGCAACAGATACTGGGGGAGTCAAAATTCGTCACCCGTCGGGTACGTACACACACGCTTTTCCGTGCAGGTTTTCATGATCAAGTCAATTTCTAGTAAAGTCGAATTTCCAACTTCCGATGCGCGCTAGAGTATCTAGTTCTAACAGGACGGAGTGTGATCAATAGTGATTGAGCGTGTAACGAGTCCGAATTAAATTGGA
This sequence comes from Microdon myrmicae, assembly GCA_963931805.1. NCBI lineage: Eukaryota > Metazoa > Arthropoda > Insecta > Diptera > Syrphidae > Microdon > Microdon myrmicae. The sequence continues at coordinate 140,584,127 of OZ007498.1, read as the reverse complement.
GAACATTTGTTTATCTTTTAAACAACCTCGACTGTGAATTAAATTAAAGAACATTTAATTATCTATTACACAACCACGAGTGCGAATTGAATTAAAGAACATTTAGATAACTATTAAATAACCACGAGTTTAGAATTGAATTAAAGAACGTTTAATTAACTTGTAAGCAACCCCAGAGTTTCGAATTAATTATGAACGTTTTTTTTGTAACCAATAGAACATTAAGATAATAACCTCAAGCGAAGAGCAATTAAAATCTGCTGCTCATTTAATAAAGAGAATTACGAACATACAGTGTGTTTTATTTTTAACAGTTTCCAGTGAACAGACTGTGGAAGTTTAGTTAACCCTGCGCCCTTGCCATCGTCACAATTAAATCTTCCCACAGACCTTCCTCGAAAATCGATCGATCCGGGAGTGCAACGGACTTCTGAATGATCGTCAATACGGATTCCGTGGCAGGCGGTCCACGGTAGAGCTTTTGACACTTATAACCGATGTATGGACATGTGCGATTGAACGGCATGGTGAGTCAAGGGCGGTCGCATTTGATATCTCCAAGGCTTTTGACTGCGTCTGGCACAGAGCATAGCTGAGCAAACTTTGTTCATATTGACTTTCCCAACAGCTTTGCGATTGGACGAGGAGCTTTTTCGAGAATCGATCGATCCGGGTTGTCCGGATCTGTATTCTGTTAATTCCGGGATGCCTCAAGGTTCTACTTTGGCTCCAACCTTGTTTTTGCTTCACATTAATGATTTGTTGGAGTCAACGGGTAACAAAGTCTTCAATTTTGCGGATGATAGTACGCTTGCTTCTTTTTTTTTCGAGTGATCGGCCGATTAGTGCGCCAACGTCACACCAGCTGCGATGTAGCCAGATCGACTCACTGAATCGGGATCTGGATAAGGTGATATACTGGAGAAAGGCCAATCTTCTTGACTTCAATGCAACGAAGACACAATATACAACATTCACAAAGAGAAGGATTAACGGTTCCACAGCTATTGATGAATGGGCGGGCATTCGAATCTGGGGAAAGCAGGAAATTGCTCGGCGTCATGGTCTGTGGGAATGCATCGTGGGATAAACACGCGTCGAACATCGCCGGGCCCGCCTCTGGAAAACTGATTCATCTTTTTAGAGCCAAAAAAATATTTTACTAACTTTGTCTCCTGTATACATCTCAAATTTTGGTGCAAGGCTAATAACCTTGCCCGGAAAAGCAAATTATTATGGACAATTTAACAAGTCTCGGATAAGACCGGATACCGGTGGAGAGACTTGCTAAATAAGGCCAAGACCGGATCCCAGTTGTAGTGCCGATGATTATGATAATAATAAATCTCAAATTAGATCCGCGCTCGAATATTGCCCCCCTGTTTGGAGCTCTGCTACTAAAAATATCCTCGGCCTACTTGAGAGCCTACAGAGACGAGCGTTCAACCTGATCTGAGAAAATGAGCTGACGTTGGGACTACAATCGCTATCACATCGAAGGCGGGTACTGTTCTTCGGAGATTCGTGGTATTGTTCCGCAATATTCGGTTTATATGCGCTCCACAAAACAATCGCATCTATTTTCGGTTCATTTCCCGACGGGGCGAATATCCCTGCATCAGAACTCGTTCCGTTACAGAGCGGGAAAGCAGTGGAATTCCCCTCCCGCGCAGGTGTTCCCGGCGCGTTAGAACCTGTAACTGTTCAAAAAGAACTGCAACGGTTATTTAGTGACTTCTCGGGGCGTTTCGGCGCTATAGGTGGTTTGCTTCTTCTGAGAGAAGGAAATATGTATATATATATGTATATGTATATGTATATATATATACGTTTATATATATATATATATTTATATATGCATACATTTCTATATATATATATATATATATATATATATATATATATATTATATATACATACATTTCCATATATATATATATATATATATATATATATATATATATATAAATATATATATATATATATATATATATATATATATATATAAATTCAGTATCCGGAACCTGTGCAATCTTTCACTGTTTATGTTTTTAAGTTGAGTTATATTTTTAATAAAGATTGCGAGTCCTCCTCCTCGTGAGGATTTAGGTCGGGCTCTTCGTATAATGTCATCGTTTTTGTGCCGTACCTTATGCCTCTGGTTTAGCTTAGTTTCCTCCACCAGAAGTACATCAGAGTTTTCGTCTTGAAAAGAGTGGCTCCTCTCTCAGTTCACAACAAGAATTTTAATTCATCTTTCAGTAGTGTTTATATTGACTTCTTTTTTCATCTAGGCAAGAGGGAGTAGATGTAGTTTGTTTGGTTTTGGACTTGTGTCGTCTACCTCTGTAAGTTGAGCAAGATTGTGAACACGTTTGTTTGTGTTGTTTGGGAAAGAAAAAATTCTCCATCGATTAGTTCGGTGAAAGCAGGGCTATCGTATTGGATACGTCAAGGGTGTTCTTCACCGTTTGGCTCCAAGCCCAAGTGTCGAAAATCCTTCATTATAGACTTGACAATACATGTAATTCTGGATGGTAATTTTAGTAATCCTGCTGGGAAGACGATGGAGCAACTAGTTCTATTTAAACGTTTTGGACGACACCTGTCGCTGCTTGTGAGCAACTATCATATACAGGAAAAGACGAAGCGAAGGAAAAATTACACACATATTGTTGACATTTGCAATGGAAATTAGGGCTTTATTCGTTTATTATGAGTCTGTGAACCATTAGTTTGCCTTGTGTTGTCTTCTTTTGTTTCCGAAGGTTATATAGTTACCAACATTTGAAACTTCGCAATGACTCACATATTTGAGATCTTTACACACGACTTCGTCCTGTTTAATATTTAGTTCTTTTTCTTCCATTTTCGTTAACTAACTTCCCCAGCTCACAACTTCACAACTCAACTCCAGAATACGATTCTTTAATCTTTAAATTTTCAATAACGATCACCTTTGCCGCTCGTTTTAATTTGTAGTCTTGTTTTAATATTTAAAAACTTTGTCTACGGGTTTTTTATTTATTTTTCGTGGTTCACTACAATCAAGGCACCTGATCGACGGATGTAATATGAACATAATTTGAGGCACGCGGTGTATTTTTAGTTTACACAAGATTAGACGAATGTTTACATTGTGGTTCCTGATTGCTTGGCGGCACTTGTTTCAGGTGTAAAATTTGTCAATGAAAGTGGAATTTGTCAATGAATGTATAAGCTTAGTATAAGCTGCCTAAGATGGCTAGGTCAGTTATAGCGCACATGTATTACCGCCCGAGCTCAAAGAGTGTTCGTCCCGATCCGGAGGGTAGCTAACTGAGGTAGAGGAAATATATTTATAAGGTGCTGCATAAAAGTGGAATTGTAACTTCAATTAAGCAAGGTTTCGAAAATGGAGGCACTTCGCTAAAACCGAAAGATTTGTTGGTTGAGGACCAAGTTTATTCCGGACCGTAGTGTGAATAAAGGCAGAGAGTAAATTTCGCTGTAACTATTTCAAGGAAAGAAACGGCAATTTTTTTCTTTTATTCTTCTGTCAATGGAGCCAAACTGGTAACTGATACAGCGCTCTACAATGTTAGTAGGTAACTGTTGCTTTTTTTTTTTTGAATAATGGCAAACTGTAGCACCCTAGAAATTTATTTTCAATAACTCTCCAACCATTTCAATGTAAAAGAGTCATCAATTAATAACACCCTTAATATTTAAATATTCATTTCCATTAAAAAAATTCAGTAGACGTTCGAGTACCTTGTAATTTGGTGAAATCAGGGTGAATAGAAACAATTGATTTTCGCCAAAAGAATTCTTGGGTTGTCGGGAATTTCGGAAAGTTTTGTAAAAAGAATGTCAGTTATTAATTAGACTTATATTGAAGAATATTTCTTTCACGCTTAGTCTAAAATACTACTATTACTATTTCTTGGCCTGTAGGAACCCGGAAGTTCATGACCTCGCCGACTCGACTCCGCCATTGTTTCCTGTCCCGTGCACTCTCCTTCGACGCTTGGCCATCTGATCCGATCTCCCCAAGGTCAAACATAACATAGTCCTCCCATCTCCGTCGCGGCCATCCTGCCGGTATCTTTCCCGTTGGTCTACCGTCAAGAATTCTACACACGGTCTTATCGTTGCCCATTCGCGCCACATGTGCGGTCCATCTTAATCTTCGCGACCTGATTACTCGCACTATTGTAGGTTTGCGGTATAGCTTTTCCAATTCGTGCTTGTGGAGTTTCCTCCATTGTCCTGCCTCCTCTTCATATTTACCGCCAAAGATACCCCTTAGAACTTTATTTTCGAATACGCGGAATTTATTTTCTTCCTGGTTCTATAGACACGGAGCTTTATGTTACGTGACAGCAGTTTACTGACTGCGTGCCAACGAGCGTTGCCGGAATAGTCTAAAATAGCACTTTTTTTTAAAGAAAAAATTACCTGTAAACGAATGGACCAACTTCTTGAAGTTTAGGCTTCTCTCCATTTAAGAAGCCGTTAGCATTTGTTACGTTATATACGTAAACTCTTGTGAAACGGGAAACACCCGGGCGCTGCCAATAGTGAAAACTAAGAGTATCATTCCATAATCGAAGATTCTAAAGAAAGAGAATAGAAACCGTGCTGCTTAAACAAAGAATTGTATAAATATTGCAATTTTGTCTAAGGATCTAAAAATCGTATTCTTTCTGTTTTTCTTTTTTCAACGATCCACTTACTTTTAAGATAAAATAATCCAACCATGGAATAGATGACAAAATTACTCCTATCGACAATGTTACTAGTCCAATTATTACCACAGCAAGTCTATCTGAAAAGAAAAATATGATACCTGTTTGAGGATCAAATAAATTAGCCAAAGTGGGGGTCACCTAAGCGGGCTGTTGAATAAAAAAAATTGTAACTATTTTCACAAAAATTAACTCAATAACTCGTTGTACTATTATCTAATAATTTAAGTGATAAATTGAAAGGGATGTGGTTTTATGGTTTTGTGGAATTATATACAAGGTGAAGAAGAAAACGCTCCTCGATAGTATAGTGGTTAGTACACCCGCCTGTCACCCGGGAGACCAGGGTTCGATTCTCCGTCGGGGAGCCCCTGGCGCAAGACTAATGACCTTGCCCAGACAAAATAAATCATTATGGAAAATTTAACAAGCCTCAGGACTTGCTAAATAAGGCCAAGACCGGTTCCCGGTTGTAGTGCCGATGATGATGATGATGATGAAGAAGAAAACATGACACTAGTAAAAATCGCATTATTTATGAGTTATTTGGGTTATTCCAAAATTTTGGGAACCATAGCCGACGTCGTCAAATTGAAGAAATTGAAATAAATTTTTTAATTGTGTTATTTTTCAAATTAGTTGGTATACCCCCATAAAATTTGTTAAGAATAAAAGACAGCGTTTTGAAAAGTTTGGCGGTTCCTATAATCCACTCTGCCTAATATGTACCGTTTTGCCTAACACGTCGTTCAACAAGTCCTGAGATTAACTCAGATATGGTGTTTGTAATAAAAAATTAGGATAAGCGAAATGTGAATTCCCTCGTGCTCACTAATTTTACATTGATCACATCAACCTATTATTCGGTTTTTTAAAAACTATCTAGCTAAACAACTAATAAAAATGAATATAGAACTCAAGCGGTGTACCAGTCCAATAATATTTGAGGGGACCGCGTTTGATAAAAACCTACCCTAGGATTAAAAATCTATACGGAAAATATGGTGCCATCAATAAATGTAATTAAATCTGTATGACTATCAGCAAGTACTAACCTTAAAATTTCATGACAATCAGACCATAACATACTGAATTATATTAATTTAAGTGGCCTAATTTTTACAATATTAAAAACAATGGAAGAAACCAAGTTTCATGTGTTGATAAAAGATTCCTTTTTAATGGGAAAAATACTGTTCAAGGTCAGTAATGGCTTAAAAAGTATTATCCGGGCTCTGCTCATTCGAAACCAATCATTTGTTGGTGGTATCCTGATTTAAAACGTGGCCGTACGGACACAATGATGCTGAACACATTGATTGTCCAAATGGAGCAGGGACTCAAGAAAACGTTAAGTAAGTCGTGAAAATTGAGATGGAAGACCGAAAAGTGAAAGCACACCAGATAGCTGAAATCATGAAGATATTGTCGTATAAAAAATATTCATTCTATTAACTCATCTTAGAACTAACTATTACTTTGAGCTGACATTAAATCACAATAGTCTTTTTACTTTCACATATAACTGCCTATCAAGAGTGTCCTGCTCTGATTGACTGTGATTTATAAGACTAAACAAAATTCGATCTGTCTCCATTGTCGCGATGTGACTGTGAACTATAAGTTTATCTCAAATTCACCTCCGTCATTTCCATTCCACAATATCAATTAGTATTGTGTTTATTTTATTTTGCATCAAATTTTGGCAACGAAAATGATTTTTTTTTTCAAATGGGGGCGCGTTTGATCACAATGGAACAAAAACAACAACGCATCCATAATTTAGAGCGCTGTTTGGTACTGCTTACTCGTAATAGAAAGGATTTTTCGTGTCGGTATTTGACAAAACATGGATTCACCATTTCACTACGGAATTAAATCGACAATTAGTTGAGTAGATAGCAACCGGCGAAAGACACAGGCTGCCGGCAAGCCTATGGCCTCTGTATTTTGGGATGCCCAGATCAAAACATTCATCGATTACCTTGAAAACGTAAAACCATCAATAGCGAAGTATTGGTTTAAAGGATAGAGGACAAAATCGTTGAAATGCAGCCATAAATGAAGAAGCAAAAACTAATCTTTCACCAAGACAATGCACCGTGTCACGAGTCGTTGAAAACAATGAGCAAACTACGCGAATTGGGCCACGAAGCGGGTTAATTTGAAACTAAAGATAAATTATTCTACACATATGGCATAGAAAACTTACAAAAATCCTGGAATGATTGCATCGCACTAAAAGGTGATTATCTTGATGAATAAATTAGAATTTTATTAAAAAATGTTGTTTAGTAGTTAGTCTCGGGACTTATTGAACGATGTGTTATATGAGTGGCCCAATTGAACGACTTTTATTACGTAATAAATAAATACATTTACAATACGGTGGAATTAACTGTATATTTATGTGTGCTGGGAGAATCTAGTACGTTCTCGTCTGCCTGCCACTTGCCAACTGTTACCCACCACCAGCCAACAAGGCGTCCGCGACAGCAAAGGGACGCCACTTAAGCGTTACAATTTAAAAATCACTTTCAATGGCCCGGTTTTCCTGGGCAGACGCCAACCTCGATCATCCCTCTTTGGATTCCCCCGACCGCTTGGCCCCATCGCCTTTACTTTGTTTTCATCCGATCGCTTGGTGTCATCGACTTTACTTTAGATTCACCCGCTCGCTTGACATTATCAACTTTACTTTAGATTCACCCGCTCGCTTGGCGTCATCAACTTTACCTTGGATTCACCAGCTCGCTCGGCGTCAGCATCCTCCTTTTGGTTCAACGGTTTTCTTCTGAATGCCATTGTGGCGGTTCCGCCAAACCCCACTGTACATTTACCCGAAGAACCCCCATAGCTACAACCCAGCCATCATAACTTTCTGCTAATGCAATCGCATTAACCACCTGTAAATGCTTCACGCAACAAATGACCAAATTATTCATTAATTCGAATTAAAAATTCCCTATAAGAATGCTCTCCAAACTTATCATAAACTCCCTGAAAGAAAATTCATCGGTTTACATATAATGCAACCGCATAATCAGGGAATCTTAACCTTGAGTTGGCTATTCCCAGCCTCAACATTTGTACAATAAATTTACCTACATACACATTGGCTGGCGACCCCTTTACCCAACGATAAACAGTCCAACGCAGCTGCATACAACTAGCCCAATAGACGCTGAAACTAATTCCCTAGCATGTACCATGTACAAACAAAAGAACGCTGTCCTTCAACAGGCATTCTGGCGATACGGCAAACAATTCAAACCATTCAAGTATCCCAAATGCATCTACCATCTAATGAGTTGCAACTTGTTTATTCAGTTGAACTCTCAGATCACAAATTCCCTTTGTCCTACATATTCCTGGATCCGTTTACCATTGACCTTCTCACATAAGCAAACACAAACCCAATTAGGATCCAATGAGATACCGCTTGTTTGCTTAGCCGAACTCACATCTCATGGATGCACATTATGCCCTTTCTTTGTTTCAGTTTCGTTCTCATGACTTTTTCCCATGAATGAACCAATGTAAACATATACATGTGTACCACCATGATCTATATTACGAGATCTAGTTTTCTGTTCCACAGAGAGAGTTTAGGTCTCTCTTGTGGTAAGTAAAAATATATCCTTAACGGAGAGGATATTCACAACCACCGAATCGAGGGTGAATCAAGAGCCAGATTCCCTCGGGGATTCGTTATCCATCACCCGACCGAGCCGATCGTTTTCTTCTCCCGCTGCCCGTAGCGCTGAGGGCACGCGTACCTATCAATTCGGAAGTCATAATCGAGTGCCGTTCCGTAATTAAACCATTAATCGATTAATTTGTGTAAATGTCGGGAACAAAAATCTAAAGAAAGCAAAGTTCACCAATAGTTTACAACCCAAGTGCAAATGTACATTCAACGATTTGTTTCACTAACTATCATTTATTCATTTCATAAAGAAAACATTTAATTAATAAACGATCTAACGCGTTTCATGTAATGTGCAGTGAAGGCTTGGTGTTTTATTTCAATGGTTTTGTTTCCTTGCTGTGTCGCAGTGTCCTGGATGTTTATCTATCATCCCTTACCGTTTGTGGACAATTTTGGGTGCTCGCATTTGCTGCGATATTCGGCGGAGTAGTTGATCTTTGTGTTAGTGATGACGTGGGTTGGTAGTAGAACCCGGGCCCACGCAGGCGCCACGACTACCTACCCCATATACTAATCAAACATCTTCCAGTTATTAATGATAATTGGAACAAAATTAAAGCTAGTGGACCGAATGTGTTCTAACACAAATAAATAAAGTATTTAGTAGGAACGTGTTTAATTCCGGTTCGTTTACCGGAATCGAACGAACAAGCGAACGTATACGATATGTAAATCAAACGAAATGTTTTCTCACGACAAGTTTAATTTTCTTTATTATATTAAATCATTCACAACGACAAAATGAAAAAACTCATTTGCATAATGCAAACTGACAACAACGACAACAACAGAAAACATATAACAAAAGGGGCAAGTGCTTCCAAACATGCAAATTAATTATAAATTATAACAAATGAATAACAAAAACTAATAATAAGAATAAATATGAACTATACTAATTAATAACAAATGTAATAACTATTATTCAAGTGGATTGAACTAATTAGTTCAAGCACGACGCGACAGAAAGATTATAATGACATTTCATGTCTGCGAGTTCCACGGACTCCGGAAAATTGTCAAACAATGCTAAACGCAGGACATGGATAATATTCCAGGAACATGTCAACTGCAGCGAAGAGTTAATAATAGTCGAATATACGCAAGAGAAGGCGAACTCAATTGGCGCCTGTTTCGAGCAGTGTATAGAGTAAGCGAATCCGTTCATTCTAACTGCGGCCTGGCAAATAGGGCTCTCTAATACCATATTTCGATCCGGCATGAACCTAATAATTGTCGTCTTGTTAGTCGAAGTTTCGAGTACACGAGTACGTTTGTGCACAAAGATGAACTTACAGATCCTTAGATCCCTTAAGAATAAGTAATCCTCTGGAATGGATAGTATTCCAAAGATTATTCTACAGCATTTGCCTCTTGAAATAGTGAAAGTTTATACAATTGTGTTCAACAACGCTCTAAATAATACATATTATCCACTCCGTTGGAAAATTGCAGTATACCATCCCCTCCCCAAGACAACAGCAATCCAAACAATCGTCGCTCGATTAGCTTGCTTCCAAACATCAGCAAGGTATTTATAACAGTTATAAACAAAGCATTGATAAAGTGGTGTGATGAAAATTGTATCGTTCCGAATAACCATTTTGGTTTTAGGGCGAAACACGACACGGTTCATGCAGCGACAAAACTAGTTTCCGGCATACAGTGGAATAAAGGGAAGTTACAATGCACAGGGGCCTGTTTGGCTGACTTTGAAAAAGCCTTCGATACCGTGTGGTTGGAAGGGAGTGTGTATAAGTTATCAAATCTAGGTATGCTCGAATATTTATTGTACATCATCTATGATATGATAATGGGTAAACAGTTTGTGGTGAAATGCGGGGATATAATCTCTAACAAAACTTTTCGCATCAAAAACGGCTTACAGCAGAGAGTAGTGAATTCTCCCATTTTGTTTAACATTTACACACATGTTTAGTGGTTTCTCTCAACCATGCCATCGCATGGAGAAAAGATTGATACCATCAACAAACCTCTGCAAGATGACGTCAATAGAATCAAACGTTATTGCGACGACTGGAAATTAAAGATCTGTTTTCAAAAAACAGAGACTATATATATACAAAACAGAAATGGAAAAAATTTTCCATAGTAGGAAGTATCTGGCTTGATCAGTATCTTTACTTTGATAAGCACATAACATCAGCTCTTACCGCAGCAAAAACTCATATGCTATGACAAGAAGTCTCGTCCGTAGCAGTCTTTTAGACTCCACAGTCAAGATAATTTCATACTCGACATTCATCCGGCCAGTATTGTTGTATGGCTGCCCGGTATATATAACATATCCCCATTCTACATGTTTCGGGTGTTCGAGAGGAAGTGTCTGCGTTCTTGCTTTGGAATGTATAGAATACCAGAGCCACAACATAAGAACTTATATCTCAATAAAGTCTTGTACGACAAATCAATACTAAACAGGAGAGACAACTTCATAATCAAAATTATCCGTTGTCACACTGCAAGAGTATTGTGCAGTGAAAATAATTTTATTTCGAGATCATTCTAACACAATGATATGTATCTGGAGAGTACTGTCCAGAATGGGTTTTTTACCCCAGAAGCGCCCCCCTTCTTGGATAGAAAAGGCCTTATCGAAGATAATCCTGGGGTGCCTAATATTTACTACGCATTCCGTGGGGCCGGGGATAAACGAAAATCTCTAATGTTACAGATCGCCTACGTTTCAGCATGGTGATTAGTGAAAGAGATAAGTCTAAAAGAGAGCGATCTGATCCCAACTGGTGTGTGATGAAGAAAAGACTTTACGTCCCCCAAATATAATATGTCTCTCAGGCGCAACGATATCATTTCCCTTCCCTAGATGTGCAGTGTTGGAACAAGTAATAGAAACAAAGGTTAAGATAACGATCAACAATCAGTAACTGCGTACAATTTGGTTTTTCTTCGACACCAATTGTATACCCGAACCGTACCTAATAGTACTTTGATATGGTGCATCAGTTTGCTCTTATCAGTTTTTTGTTTTTGCCTAGTAGTAAAAAATGCAAGCGAAAGGGATATTTTATTTACCCGCGTCGGGTTGTCACTAATTTAGCGGATTTTATAGTTGTCCAAGTGTTCCGCTGAACACTGTTTAACGCAGAGAAAAGAAAACACCCACGGAGCGCATACAGTACAAAATACAAACTCAGAAGGGGTTGTTTTAATTGAACTTTTATTTTTATTTTTTTATACTTGACTGTTTATAAGCCGCAACGTGAAACTGTTCTTTACTAGCGTGTTGGAACACTTACAAAAATGAGTTACATGAATATCTTTACACACATTGAACAATTTAATTCGAAACACTTAAATAGTTGTTGCACAAAACGGATAGTTCCTCAAACACACGATCATATTTAAAGGTTGATGAAGTTCCTTAAGCACACGATAATATTTAAACGTTGATGAAACCGCAGGCTGACTTCCCCCTCGACATTTCCTTTCCTGTCCTACCTCACAAAATACACTTCTTCTCCACCGTTCGATGTAGACCCTTGGTCGCTTTGACTATCAAAATTAGACTAACTTCTATACTACCCACAAGTATCTGCATACCGGTCGTATCTGTCTCTTCCCCAGAGACAATTTCCCATTCTGCCCACTAACAGAACCGTCAATATCTCTGTTAGCAGCATGCTAATTCATCCCAAGGGAAATTCCTTATATTCCTGAAAGGAGAAGTCATTCATTGCATACATCCTTAAACATCATTATCACCACCCGTGGTGGTGATCGAAATTCAGATCGACGGTTGTCGATTGTGTGCAGCCTCTATTTGCATATCACATCTGGCGCGCAGGCCGACGGATATCGTGCAATTTGAATGGACGTACGGTCCATGGTTTTGTTTAACTTCTTTCGGTTAAAACTAACAATCCATTCGACCTTTCTAATGGGTGTGAAATTCGAAAGGGACCGTGGGATAGGAATAGATCCTTTGTAGGTTTTTAGCCTCATAAATTTTCCAAATTATCTCGTCGAGATAATTACGGTTGCCTGTAATTTGGTAGCGGATAGGCGATATGCTTATTGAACTAGGTTGTCGCTGCTTTTGTTTACTTGACGGATTTGGGTGGTCTTTATGGCAGCTACCCGCACGTGTAGCCGCTGGTCGGCTAATTTACCGACGATAGCGATTCCTTGTAACATCGTGTAGATGATCAGGATTTCCTATTGTGCAGAGCTGGGATGCGATGCATTTCGATCTTTTGGAATTTCTCTTGGGAGCCGGATGAATGTATGGTTTTTTTTTACCTTTGTTTCAGGTATGCTAGAATCGACATGTTAAGCTTGACTTTGAAAGCTTTTGGACGTTCAGTTCCTTGCTTTTTCGTGTCGGGCTTAACGTTGTGGTGAATGTTTCAGGGCGCTACCGGACTTAGTGGCACGCGTCTGTGGGCGCGTGTAACGTTTTCAGAGTAGGTATGTTCCTTGGTGGGTAGGAACCTTACCTGGGTGGAATTGTGCGTTCGTAGAACGCTACAAAATAATAGAAACAAACCATTACTACAGTCTTCAATCGTGATTGTGAAGTAAACTACTGGTTCGACTTTATTGAAATCTTCGTAAATTTGTTAGACTTATGTTTTAGTGTTTGTTAGAAAAAAAACAATAACAATACAATTTTGTGAAAATGGGTCGTGGAGTACATTGCACTAGTTCCGAACGTGAATTGATAAAAAAAATTAAGAAATGGCGGGAAAACAATGGATGAAATAGCTAAGCTAATGAAGTGCTCTAAGAAAAAAATATTCACAGCTCTTCATTCAGGTCCCAAAATGGAAGCCAGAGGCAGAAAAAGAAAAAAAACCTCGCGATTCGACAAACTGCTAATCCGACTATCCAAAAACAAGCCGTTTTTTTCTTCAACACAATTAAAAAATGACTTAAACGCACCTTGTAGGAGTCGTACAATTAGAAACTGACTAATAGAAGCGGGTCTTGAAACCAAGATTAATTTGTTTGCTTCCGATGGAAAAATGTACGTCAGACGGCCAATGAACTCAGTATTCGATCCAAAGTATACGAAAAAGACAGTGAAACATGGTGGAGAAAATTTAATGGTTTGGGGATGCTTTTCAGCATCTGGTGTTGGTCCAATTTTTCTTATAAAGGACTGTTGCTGCACAAGCAACAAAGCATTAAACATAAAACGATGAGGTTTCAACAGAGGATTCGGTGATGGCACTGAATGCTGCCAGTTGCTGAATTTTCTTTGACAGTTTATATTCTTACTGTTTGACACAGTTTTATTTTACAGTTTTTGACAGTTTGTAATTGTTCTTCGAACAAAGAAGAAATTCATTCGTGGTTTTATGTACCATTTTACCTTTTCAACGTGTTAACACAGTTTTTCTTGTTTGTCTAATTTTTAAAATAATGTTAAAAATAAAATCGCGCAATGGCAAAGAAAACATACGAGTTATTGTTCAAATTATTCTTTTTCGACAAGGAGTAAATTATTGCTGTTCTCGTCGAGGAGGGGCTCGACGCAGAACATGGATTTGCTGTTCTTAGTTGGCGAACCATCTGCAACGATTGGAGTTGCGGTTCCCAGCTGGCGAAACAGGACAAAATGTGTGCTAAAGATTATGTAGAAATCTTAAACACCCTTATGCCACCATTTTCTGAGGGGGACATGCCTATTAAATGGGAGTTTATGCAGGGTAATGACCCCAAGCACACCTCAAAATTGGGTAAAGAATGGTTTCTTTAAAACAAAGTCGATGTTATGGAGTGGCCATCGCAGTCCCCTGATCTTAACGCAATAGAACACCTATGGGACATTCTTAAGCGCAAGATCGGAGAATGCAAAGCCAAAAATAAGGAAAAACTTTGGTCCAAAATAAAAGATGAATGGTATTTTACACCACCCGCGACTTGTACCAAACTAGTCAATTCCATGGGACGAAGATGCGATGCAGTCATTAAAAACAAAGGTGCAACAACTAAGTATTAAAAGGATTGAAACACTTTTACTCTAAATTAATTCTTCACAAAACACAAACAAAAAACTAAATTGTGTCTATTATTTTTCCCAGGCAAATGCAAGGAAAACCGGAATCAATATTTTTTTTCACTATTTGTCTTTTTTTTATTAAAAATTTAGTATTTCTTTTATGTATTACAGTGCACTAAATCTATTAGAATATTTTTAATTCTTATTTTTCCCCAAACACATTTTTTCTTAACGATTAATGTCGGAAAACAAGCATGTTTCTATTAGTTTTTCCACAACTGTAGTTTAAGTTTTAGTATTTTTCCGTTTATTCAGTTTTATTTTAATACATAATGATGGTTCTAAAATTCTTGTGTTCGGACAAAAAAAAAAAAAATGCAGCGATGTAAAAGAGGAAGACCACATAAATATTAATATATTGATTACATATATTCATTATATGTTAGTTAAGAAAAAGGTATTGTATGCTGAAAGCCATAACAAAAACCACGTATAATTTAGAGTGCTTGTGAAGAGCTAGTAAGTTAATATAAGAAAAATAATTTTAAATATGATTTAACACTTAATCTCAGGTAACATCTGTAAATTCATTGTGTAATAAATGTGAATTTTAAACTGAAAAAACTAACTATCATATATCGCATTCGTTATCATTAGTATTGTGATCCCAATTTAAAGGCAATTTTTAAATCAGTAAATCATGGCAACACTCTATTTAATATTCTTGGTGCATAAAATTATAATTTACAAAAAAAAAAAATAAAAAAATTAATGGAAAGTATTCAGTATTCTATAAAATGAATATCAACACGGAAGGAAATCTTGGGTCATTCGCTTAAACTACTTAAACTCTACTCAGCAAAATATTCGACTGCAAGTTCAACAACACGCGATGTAAATGCATGGCTTCTACTTACATTCCGTGTTTCTAGATATTTCTGTGTTCTCGATTACTTTCGTGTGCTTTTGATTACTTTGCAATCGAATTGAAATTATTAATGTGGAAGACATATTGTTGGTGGGGAACTCAGGGCAGCGAAACGGTATATGTGTGGTTTTTCGAGTTTTTAAAAACAAAACCCGAAATATGTCAGAGTTCATAAGTATTGTGCCCATTATTTAAAGGCGAGGAAAAAAAAACTTGAAAAGACAGCTCTTTTTCCTGAACATTCCATAAAAAGTACAATCGTTTAATTTCTAACAGCTACTTTGGTGAAGGAACGCTCGCTGCAAAAATTAATTATGGTAATATTCAGGGCTTTATGTAACCTAATTGTTTTGAGACGATATGGAACTTTATTCTGACTTCGTGATTGGTTTCTCGTGGTGTTGATTTGTTTCTCAAAACTAAATGGTTTCGTTCTAAGCCAAATAATTTCCCATGTTTCTGGTGTGGGGTATGGATCGTAGATGTGTGACCAGGGATCCCATTAATTGTGACATTGTAAATAAAATGAATGGAATCGGACCAAAGTGCTCAAAGCACTTTAAGCACAAGAAGAATAATAATTAGTAGGAAATTTCGATAAAATTTTGTCATGTGACCGTCGTAGAATTAGAGATGGGAATGTACTATACGCTCTCATCTATGGAGTGTCTGATGGGGTAAACGTTTTCTACTTCATTTAGTTCTTTCATCTTACTTTTTTCTTTCTTTTCATCTTTCATTATTGTCATTGGAATTTTATTTACACAGCTTAGTAGCGCAAGGAATAAGATTTAGACGATTGCTTGACTCTGTTATTCTTATTCAGCACGTTTCCTTCGTTGAGGCTCATTCCCCGTGAACAATCAATATTGTGTCGACGTCTCACCCTGGAATTCCTTCATTACGTCATTGCTTCCAAGTCCATTAGAAAAGTGTTTATTTCCATTAAAGGATATTATTTTCAAGCTGACATTCGGGGACAGAAGGTTACTTGGATCATACCGCACTATTATCCATTCAAGCCCCACTCAAAGTCGGAAGTTGACTTCAAAGTGATGTCGGTATTTGTTGAATTTTACACGATAATGCTGGGATTTGTTAACTTCCGCCTGTATCACACGATTAACATGTCGTATCCTCCGAAATTCCCAAATGCTATAGATACCGATGAGGAGAATGTAAAAGATGAACACTCATTTGTAGCTGATCGAATACTAACCTTGAATTATAAACTACTGCGGCCAGAAGACATCCAAGAAGAAGACGACGATCCCAACATCGACATGGATCTTCTGGAGCAAGACAGTGATTCCAAGAAAGTATTGAAAATGAAAAAAGAAGCAGAAGAGATCCGGAAGCTTAAAACACTATTCAAAGGATTGAAGTTCTTTGTTAACAGAGAGGTGCCTCGTGAACCACTTGTGTTACTTATTCGCTCATTCGGAGGTACAGTATCTTGGGATAAAACTGTATTCTGTGGAGCAACTTTTGACGAGGATAATGAAACGATTACTCATCAAATTGTAGATCGTCCTTCGATCTCTAAGCAGTATATTTCCCGTGATTATATTCAACCCCAGTGGGTGTTCGACAGTGTGAATCAGAAAAAACTCCTCCCAACAAACAAATACTTCATGGGAGTTGAACTTCCTCCCCACCTCTCCCCATTCGCGATACCTATATTCCACCTGAAGAAAAGGCACTTCTTGATGCTTCCCTCATAGAAACCCATGACCCCAGTGAAGTCGAGGACGACGAAAACAATCCTAAGGACAAGGAGGAGATCGATCAGAATTTCATGGACGAACAATTGCAGTTAGCTTACCAAGAAGAAAAGGCTGAATTCGATGCCCAAACGTTTGGAAAGGATTCTGAGCCCGATGAAGAAAATGAAGATCTTGAAGAAAACGAAGAATTGGACGAAAAAGAAAAGAAGCGACTTGAAGAGAAAAAGAACATGTCCGTTCAGACAGGAAAGCTGTATAGGGAAAGCAAGAGAATACTCCACAAAAATGAAGTTGAAGAGCACCATCTCCAAGCACGTATGGTGAAACCCCATCACAAGAACTTGTTCAGGAAATTGATACGAGAAAAACAAGCAAAAGAGAAGAAGACATGGCTCTTGAAGAAAAAGCGGAAAATCATCGATCAAACACAAAAAGCGAAAAGACAAAAGAAAAATTAGTCTTTTGATTTCCGTATCCGTTAAATAATAAAATTGCCTTATTTTCGAAAGAATTTAAGATTGAAAAAAAAAAACATATTGAATATAGAACGTATAAAAAAATTTATATATTTATAAGTAAGTAAAAAATAAATTACTTTTTAGAAGGAAGAAACATTATGACTGATTTTTTGTTTAACAAATGCATTACCAAACTAAAGTAAACATCCAGCATTCATTGCCATGCCAATAAATATGTCGTCATGTATAGAGTGGCTCTTATAAATACAATCCCAATATTAACATGCTTTCGGCCACTCCAGTTAATTTATCATGGCATATCACTGGGGAAAAAGATACAATTTTTTATCTCATATCATCTCAAAACAATTAGCGCGTGAGGCTTTAAAAAATCTAGACTACCAGAGATTAATAATCTTGCGCGGCATAACACGTCGAAGACGATTGGACCTTTAAATGGAACGCACTCACGCCTCTGTATGATTATTCACCTTTTCACTTGATGCAATCTCCTTCCGCGTGCGTAGCTGCTCTGTTATAAGACTCGCTACAAAATGGGCTTAGCTATAAGTCACTTGACCGGCCGGCTTCGTTTTTTGAATCAAACTTAGAAAAAGATAAAGCACACGTACCTGCATTTCCTATTCTCCTTGTGATCGAGAATCTAGATACAAGTTCACATAAAAGACAATGCGAGTGATACACGTTTTCGATGGCATTGCCCGTTTTTCCGCGTCTGATTAACGAAAGCCGTTGATTGAACTTCCCCTTGAATATGATTGTCATTATAAAGAGAATGCACACAATTAGATAATAGAAAACATTTTGATGTCACAACAATGGCAATAAAAGAATACGAGATGAAATATTCCTCGATCACGGTAGTACTCCTCCTTTAATATATTAATTCGTGCGCCGAATATAAATTGGAAAAGGCCATTGAGACGATCGATTGCATTGCCAGCGAACGGTGGATTATAAATTAACGAATCAGCCGAAAATAAAAGCAATTCAAGGAATACTTTAAGTTCGTGGTTTGGTTTTTACCTGTGCCATGCTGAGTGCAGGAAGGTGCTCTTATCTAAATCAGCAGCATTTTAATTGACATTGCATTACGCCGGGAAGACAATTTAACGCCTTCATGACAACGAATTCTGGGAAATTAATGGGCGAGATCTGCAGTGAAGTGTATTTCTTAAAACAAGGGTAATCATTAAATATAATATATTATTTACAAAGTTGCCTAGTCATAGTCTTGGACGTTGAGGAATTAATAGTCTCCTTTCATTTCAATCAGAATTATGTCGATTCAAGTCCATCAAAAGTTTATTTGAAATGTTCTGATGTCATAGTAAGCAAATTTGTAGAGATCCATGCAGCGGAGTTTTAATATCTGTTATAATAGGCACTCATACAGCCCGCATTTATAAAGGGGAGATTATTTTAGTACAGGTTTTTACAAGAGAGATTTGCCCGGTGGAGATTTATCTATTGAGAATTTATGAAGTAGGTATTTATCTTATAGATATTTATGTAAAGCCGATATGTATAGTAGGCTGTGGATACCCTATTTATCAACTTCAGTGCAACATCGCAATCGTTTTCGGGATAAAATTGATGTTAGTGCGATTATAAGCGAGTCCTACTCAGAGTGATGTCGATATATTTTCGTCATATAATTTATGTCCAATATTCTGATGTGAGTGACACTGTTAGTAAAATAGTAGAGTCGCAGAAACTAATAATGTGGGTATGCATTTATCCCATAGTAATATATATGCTCAAACGTTTTGGGTTGGTGTATTACATAACTGAGATGTATGTAGCTGAGATTTCTGCGATGAAGAAAGCTGCAGTGAAAATTTTGGTGTTGGGGACTTTATTTACTAACTAAAATACACATTTTTAGGGAGTTTTAATACTTATCATTACCTTTCAAGATTCCTGTGCTTGTTGATTACCAATAAACTTTGTATGCATATATTTTTCATTTATTAAATTTTCTGATCATGATTTTTTTTCCTCTTCCTTGAGGATATCCGTGGGGGTTCTTCAAAGCTACGCAAAGAACCACCCACAATTCCAACTCTAACTCCCTTTCGCCAACCTTCATGCATTTAATCATCATCATCATCGGCACTACAACCGGGATCCGATTTTGCCCCCATTTAGCAAGTCTCTTCACCGGTCCCGATTTCGAGCCAATGTCATCCAGTTTGGCAGTCCCAGGCTCTGGGCGTCCTGGACTACGCCATCCCTTAATTGCAGACAAGGTCTGCCGTGCTGTCTCCTTCCATACATCCTGCCACAAAGGACTTTCCGGGCAGGCTCCTCTTCGCTCATTCGAGCTAGGTGTCCTGCCCACCGGAGTCTACCGAGCTTGATTTTCCTTACAACATTAGCTTCAAGGTAGATTGCGTACAACTCATGGTTGTAGCGTCTCCGGCATCGTCCTGCCTCACATACGGGGCCAACAATTCTCCTTAAGACCTTTATCTCGAACGCGGCTAAGAGTTCAGAGTGCCTTTTATCAAGCACCCAGGTTTCGGTTCCATACATGAGTACTGGTAAGACCACGGTCTTGTACAGTAGCAGCTTGGATGTTCTGGATAAATTTCGGGATTTAAAGAGTCTTGATAGACCATAGTAGGCTTTGTTGGATTTAATCAGCCGTTCCCGTATTTATTCTTCCATATTGTTATCGGCTGATACTAGTGACCCAAGGTAGTTAAAGAATTGCACTACTCGAAATTCGTGCTCCACTACCCTAATAGTTTGACCAACGTTAGGTCTTCTCTTCGCGGAAGTTGCCACCATGTACTTAGTTTTTCCCTCATTAATGTGCACTCCCAGTTTTTGTGCCGCCTGCTCGATCTGGGTGAAGGATTACTGTACCGCCGATTCGGTTCTACCGATGATGTCGATGTCATCTGCGTAGGCAAGTATCTGGCTGGACTTGGTGACAATAGTCCCTCTTGTTGTAACGCTAGAGTCACGGATTGCTTTCTACAACGCCAGGTTGAAGAGGAGGCAGGCCAGACCGTCCCCTTGTCGGAGTCCATTATAGATGTTTATTGGTTTGGACAGCAATCCCGCTATTTTTACTTGACTAGTTACGTTGGTCATGGTCAACCTACAAAGTCGTATCAATTTGTTTGGAATGCCGAATTCTCTCATGGCTTTATATAGTTATACCCTGGTTATGCTGTCGTAGGCGGCCTTAAAGTCTATAAACAGATGATATAATGGAATCTTAAATTCGTGACATCGCCTGCCTAAGGCTGAATATCTGATCATATTTAATGCACCACACCCAAAATTTCCTGAAAAGAATTCTCTAACATTCATGCATTTAATGCATCATCCAAAATTCCCTGAAAAGAATTCTGTACACACAAGCATCATCCCAAATTAGGAAACCTTATCGGCGCCCATGTCAGCTAGAGTACCCTGCCACACATGTGCGTAGCACATTTTCCTGGCTTATCCACAGTCACGGCGTTCTTTTGCCCACCCGACAAAAGCAGTTCACGCATCTCGCGTCTTTTCGCCAAGAATCGAATTCTCCAACATGTAAGCATGCACACAAAGAATTCGACCCTTTCCGCCAGCAAAGATACAGTCCACAATCACCATTGTGTATCCGGGTCGCTTTTAGCACCAGTTTCCCTAATGGCTTGCAGTCTATTTACACAGCCGCATGCACGTCTTCTATGATACCCTTTGCTCTATTGCTTTTTCTCAGTTTCGTTTACCCATGATCTCGTAGCATGAGTAAACAATGGATCAGGCGCACACTAGCTAAGATCAACTCAGAGAGATCCTCTCCGATTGGTCACTACAAGAGAAACGTTTCTCTCAAGAACTAAAACCCATCCTTAGCGGATGGCCGACTCTGCACGAGTCAGTTTCACCAGTCGAGAAGTAACCACCAACGAGCGCGCACCGAGCAGTGAAGTGTTAACCCTAAGCGGCGTGAACGGGAGTGCGCACGAAACCCATAGTCGCGTTTCATCCCCCAAAGTGCGCACACACCCGAGTCATGACCAGTGGAGTGTCAATCAGAGTTAAAGTCGGGCGCTGGTGAATCAACGTAGTTCTTTAATCGGGGCAATTTAAATTAATAAGTCGAGTTTTACCTACAGTTAGTCAAGGAGTCGAGTCCTATCCACCAGCGAGTGCGCGCGAGTCACGGAGTCTAAGGTTGAAAAGTGAGAAAAATCTGGTTTTAACCAATTGGAAAGATACCATATGTATCTGTTTAAGGATTCAATTCCGCACGATTGCATTGCTAATATATGTGCTGTATAATAAACATCTATTAAAACAAGTGCAAAAAAAAAAAACAATTTACAACAAAACCATACGAGCGTTTTATTTTCTTCTTGTGTGAATGGCTTGCAGCGTTACTCCGTGTTTTATCCAGTGAAGGTGTTGTGGAATTCAGTGAACCCGTTCCCGTGCCGGCACACCGACTTATTAACCCAGATATTTATTCTTATTTACACTGCTATACGATGAATTTAATCGCAACTGTATAAATATTGGGGCGGGGAGGGCATACAGAGAAAAGTCTCTGCTTTCCACCCGGCGAAGGTCAGGACGATAATTGTCCCTGTTCAATCCAAGTTGACATGCAGTCTCCACGTGACACCCCTGGATAGCTACTTTGGCACCCGCCAAGTAGTGAACCAATGCACGCAGAGACATCCCGAGAAAGGTTGGCGCAAGGCTAATAACCTTGCTCGGAAAAACGAATTATTATGAACAATTTAACAAGTCTCGGATATGGACCGGATACCGATGGAGAGACTTGCTAAATAAGGCCAAGACCGGATCCCGGTTGTAGTGCCGATGATGTTGATGATCTATGGTATAAATGTGAGAAGAAAACAAACTACGAGTTAACTCGTTTGTAGGCAGGCAATGTGTTAAAATTATTTTGGAAAAAGTGCGAACCAAAAGTCGTTTTCAATTTGTTTTTTTCCTTGAATACAACTGCTGGAAAGTTCGCTATACCAATAGTGTGCCCCGGCTTTGGGAAGTAACTCTTCTATGGAGTGTTGCGACTTCTACGTGGGTGTGCGCGAGTTTTACGAAAATACTGTAAACATTTTGCTGTTATTGTGCGATGAAAATTTTGCAATCTGCACTAAATGCGTTTCGTGGTAGGGTATTCAGTCTATCAGCACATCTCCACAGAAATTTCCAGAGACTCATTTGAAACGTGTAGAACGTATGCCAGTCGGTTCGCGATAGACCCGATCCCTCGGCTAGCAAAGCCCAAGTACTAACATACCGGTAGGTGGCGTTGATTAACAAGATTTATATGATTTCGTTGGTCCTGATCCCAGAAGGATAGAGCATGATATGTCTTCATCAGTTGTCCAGAGGCCCAAATTTTGTAACTAGATGATTGATCGATGTTGATCTGTTACATGCAAAATCTACCATCCCTTAATACATACTATTTTGGGGCCACCCGCGACCATTAATCGGATTCATCTACATATGAATCCCCATACCTTGATTAACTTTAATCAACATATCTAATACATTTGTGAGTACCTGTAAAAGTGCATGTAATTCTAAATACATACCAAGCAGATCATAGAATTCAGGTACCACATCTTGAAGATTCTGTGACGGCACAAAAATAAACATAACGCAGATTACACTACTCTTAATAACAATAGTGACCAATTCCATGGAAACGATACATTAAGATATATTGCTATCTTTGACCATAAATGAACACTTGTATAAATACGAGGTTATAAGAATTGTATTACGCACATCCACACAATCAGGAAATCGCAGATCATACAAATTTTCAATGTTAGGTCAATAAAAATGTACTGCGAGACATACATCTATTGTGTGATTCTAAACAAAGGGTAAGTGCAAACAGAAAATGCATCCTTCGATCTACACGATCGAAGTAACAAGGGAGCAACTTCTGAAGGAGCGTTAAAAACGGAGTTATTAATTATGAACTCGGTCGGGCATTTAATATAATTTTAGAGAGTCGAATTTTAGCCGTCAAACTAGACGGGTAAAAATAGTCTCATGGCTTGTGTCAATCGAGTCGCATGTGTGCTCAACAGTGTATGTAATGTTTAGAATAAAGTTTAAATTGAAGCCATAAAATTATAGAGTTTTATTAATAAAGTGTGTGATTGAGTCTTACTCTTATTTTGTAACATGTCTTTCAATGATATTTAATTTATTTAATATAATAATACTACTCTCAGATGGGCCACACTTCCATCTCAATTTACAATTAACGACACTGCCAATATTGGAGTAAAACGACTTCAAACCTAGACATGAGAAGCCACTTCAATTGTTAAAAGTTCTCATTTGGGGTGCAATGTCGGCGCGAAGAATAATCGGCCCATATCTTTCTCTGAGAAAGAGATCGCACATTTACGGTGAATTCGGGGCTATATGTAATAACTTTTTTACGCCAGCTTTGTATCAGTTGTAGTAAAAATAAATCTATCATTTTGCATTAAACTAAAGGCTTTATTTATTAAAGTTAGAATGATTCGATTTAGGTCAAATAGCACAGTTTTTTACGATAACTTGTTACTACAATATTTTGATGGCAATATCATTATGCTTCTTTCATAGAAACCCCACGCTCCTATTGGCAAAAACCGGGACAGTCGACTTTCACAAGCTTCTCTTGAGGCGAATCTTTCATCAGGAAAATCATTCGCCAGAGAAAAGAATAGGTGGTAATCACTTGGTGCCATGTCCGGACCATAAGGTGTATGAATAGGAACCTTTCACCCAAGCTCCGGGAGCATCTGGTGAGTCACTCTCGAAGTAATTGTTGACAGTTAACTCCTGTGGCACCCATACATCGAGTTTCTTTTTGTATCAAGGTTTATTCAAGTGAATCCAAACGGTTTCTTGTACATTGTATAGCTCCTGGGAAATCGAAACAATGTTACCATGATTTTATCGACATTTTCGACAATTGCCCTTCCAGAACGTGGTGCATCCTTGAGACCAAAACTACCGGAACGGAATCGACGACACCAAAATTGCGTGTGATTAGGTGTTATATTATCAGGACCAGAAACACTATTCACGTTTTCAGCGGTCTGGCTTGCGTTTTCATCTTTATCGAAGAAAAACAATTATCCGGTGTGGTTGTGCGTCCTGGACCTGGATGGGCGTGTCATGGTGATAATAATTACCCCCGCCCTGTTGGTGTTCTGGTACTCCAGGTCCTTCGGGTCTGGTCCCGCTTAGTCGTTGACAGTCGTGTGGTGGTACGTTTGATGGTTCGTAAGACCTGAATGGGTTTCACGCAGGTTGAGGGCGGCTAACGGGGTGGGGTCGACCTGTAAAGACTCGAGTAGTGTCGGGCGACCTACTATAATATTCCCCATCTCTCCGAGGCGCGTCGTTCGTAGGTTGACGTTTCCTACTGAACGACTCCTGCGATTTTGGTATATATTCCCCATAGGCCTGTTCCCGGCTATTTCTTCTTTCATATGGTGTTTGTGACGAGTGCCCTGGACGGCTATAAAGCTATCGTCCACTCACCGGGTGGTCCTCTATATGGTTCTGTAGGGGACGAAGTCGTGGTGCCGGGTATGACATGAGGTTCTACTTCGTCCTCCGAACGTCGCTATTACTTCATCGGTTCCGCCATTAACCGGTCACCAAGGATTAAGTCCAAAACGCAGCAAGACACACAGATGCCGGCCGAGAGAAATAAAACACTAGTGCTGGTTGGTGATCACCACTTTAAATTTAATTTTATTGTTTGTCCTTTAATTTTTGTACTTTAATTGATTCTGTTACACATTATTAAATATGGTTTTACACATAACTACTTATGGGATAGTTCCTTTTATTGGAAACGCACACACAGCTCATTACAATGTTCAAATACAGGCGCACGACTTAGAACACGATAGACTTCAACATAACACTACTGACTCTGTTATATAATTAAACTTCAATTAATTATCCCTATATCCTTCATCCTTCCCATATCCTTCCCTTCCCTACAAAGTACGAAGTGCCTATTCCCTTTACAATAGAATCTAATTTAAATAAACGTAAAACCAATTTAAAACCCCATTCACATTGCAATAGTTATCTTTTTTGTAGTAGCCATAGTCGCCCCCTATTAGCCATTAGCCATCTCGGCCGCTTCCTCGAAATCACTACCGTGGGAGCGGAACGAAAAAGGATGTGTGGCAAAAGCACGAGATGAGCCCTTCTTGTAAAACGAACAGCGAACGCGAGTGGGTAGTGAGTGAGCGCTAAACGAGTAAAATTAAATTCGAGAGTTACAGCGTGCGTGTGGTTCGTGGCGCATAAAGCGATTGTTATTGGAATATGAATTGATAAACCTGTGAAATAATGTACTCGAAGAATACATTTGAAATTGTAATTTGTCATTTTTGTTTGTGAAGTCACTCGGTGTCTTTTTGCGTGTGGCTTTTGTGCAGAGGACGTTTAAACGAGACACCCTGTCCTCAATGTGTGTAAAATATTTGAGTATCTTATAGTTTCTGCACAACTTCCTTAAATTGTACGAATATTAGTAAGTTCAGAAAAGAATTCAATAAAATACAAATTAAATTCATGAAAAATAAAAGTGCAAGTTTGATTTAGTGTTCTTTTTCGCCCCATCACCGTTGCAGATCATTGCAGCAGGAAATTGAAGCTGCCGACCACGGGGTAAGTTGTGTGAAGGAAAATAATTATAAACAACTGTTGTAAAATTAATCTACAACAACTCGTACTGCACCTCGCGGACGCACTCGACTACACTCGGGGGTGTTACTTTGCGACTCTGGAATTTACGCCTCCCCGGCGCGTCACGGGGAGCGGAAGACCATTTCCTCTCCCTGTGAGTGACGAGGCGGGCTACGCCATGTGATGATTCGTCTACTGGGTACAGGGTGGTCAAAATCATGTTGTCTATTCACAGGGTGGTCATCTATATTCCTCTGCAAACTGGATGGCAAACCTATCAGTAATATTTTGAGTATGTGAGACCGGTGAGAAATTCCTCATTATTATAACATCTATGTTCTTTGTTGTTTTACCAATAAGGCTATTTATTAATCTCCATGTAATTTTTGGGTTATTTCGGTATTCTGCAATTTATTCTTATACAAGTCTGATTTGGCTTTTTGAATTATTTTATTGGTATAATTCCTGAAGGCTCTATACTCAGTTTCGTATCTTAACCATCTTCTACGAGTGTTGCCTTTTATATTTCGGGATTAGAGAACAAAAACAAATATTGATCATCGAAAATCACTTTATTGTTTTTCAAAATATTCCCCATGAAGATCTATACACTTTTCGATGCGTTTGAACCAATTGTCGAAGCACTTTTGCCACTCTGATTGAGGTATCTCCAACACATGCATTCTGAATGCAGCAACCGCTTCTTCAGGTGTCGAAAAACGTTGACCACTCAGTTTGTTTTTTACGTACGGGAATAAAAAGAAGTCATTCGGTGCCAAGTCAGGACTATACAGCGGATGACCCATCAAATCGATGTTTTGGGTGCTCAAAAATGCAGTTGTTGCAGCCGATGTGTGAGAGCTCGCATTGTCGTGGTGAAGAGTGATCCGTCTTCGGCGGTTGGTTTTCCTGATTTCTTGGAAGACAACTGGCAAACAAATGGTTGTGTACCACTCAGAATTGACTGTTCTGCGTTGTTCTAGTGGTACGGTTGCGATATGTCCAGTTTTTCCGAAAAAACAGGCGACCATTTGCTTGGAAGTGCTTCGTGCGCGAACAACTTTTGATGGATTTGGCTCATCTTGAAACACCCAGACAGTCGACTGCTGTTTACTTTCGGGCTCATACGCGTAAATCCACGATTCATCACCTGTCACGATGTCATAGACGTGTTTCGAAGCACCGCGACCGTATTTTTTGAGCATTTCTTTCGACCAATTGACACGAGCCTTTTTTTGGGCGATTGAGAAATTGTGTGGGATCCAACGCGAATAAATTTTTTTGACAGTCAAATGTTTATGCAATATTGAATGTATGCTGGTCCCACAAACGCCTAAGGTTGTCTCAATCTCACGATAGGTCACATGACGATCTTCCAATATCAGTTCGCGCACAGCATCAATGGTTTTCGGGACAACAACTGATTTTGGACGACCTTTACGAAATTCATCTTGGAGTGAACTACCACCACGATTGAATTCTCCATACCATCGATAAACACTGGTCCTTGATGGAGATTCATCGCCAAAAATTGAATTAAGTTCATCCACGCACTGTTGCTGAGCTAATCCACGCCGAAAGTTGTAAAAAATAATCGCACGAAAATGTTGACGATTTAATTCCATTTTTGGGCCGAGATGAATCTTTTAAGTTACTCTAAACAACACAAATAGCGCTCGTATGCCAAAACGTTCTGAGTGCGTATAACCTCAAAAATGTCTAACTTTACGACAGAGCTGTCAATTGCCGGATTGCAACACTAGGGTTGCCAAATCCCGAAACATAAGAGGCAACCCTCGTATTGTTTTCCATTTGCTGTATAATTTATCTCTTTCTTTGCATACTCGTATATCTTCGTAATATCAGCAGTTATCCATGGGTCGTACTTTTTTCGTCTTTTTACTTTTTGAGGGATATTCCGATGTTTTGTTTCCTTTTATAATAGTCCCCTCAATTTTCTGAGATAGGAATTGGTTATTTTCACGTACTCCACAGAACAAAGCAAATTGGTCAGACATATTCGGTTCTATTACAGCCGCATATACTTCTGGATCTTTTATTCCGATCAGACGGTGGTCAATTATCGTACTGACTCCGATGCGTAAGTCGACCCTAGTTTCTGTCCGAGCAATGTTCTGCAGGCCTTTGTTTGCAATCATGCCTGAATAAATGTACTCTGCATTTTTAATATATATGCTTATGTCTCCAACAACGATGAGGTTAATTTTTTTTCAATGCAATCAATATGTGTATCCAATTTATTGATGAAGTTAAATATATTATTGATGAAGTTAAATATATTCGATTTTGGTGGATTTTTGGATAGACATAGATAGATTGATATTCTCTTTTCATCCAGTGAAGTTTTTATTTGTATATTTTCATACGAGTCAGATTTATGCTTTATTCTTTCATAGGATAATTCTTTTCTTATGTATAAGGCAACTCCAGCGGCTGTTTGATTTGGTCAATAAACGCAACAAATGCGTCCCGATTTTTTCTTAGTGATCTTGTTTAAATATATGCAAGTGAATTTTTAAGCAATTTAATTCATTGATATTTATGGCAGTAAAGATTTTATGTACCTTATGATCTATTTTTTACATTTGAAGTCATTCATTGTTTTCGTCGTTGTTGTCGTCAGGTATATTCATTTTATTTAGTTTTATTACAAGAGGGATTAACATTGTATTATTTTATATACATCGTCAGGGTCAGCAACACGCATAACAGGCGTACCTTCATCTTTGCGTGAGTTAACGCTGACTAATCCAAATGATAGTTAACTTACCACGCTGACTCATCGCCAAGAATATGTAATTTTTCACATCTCTGTATTTAAATTACATCTAGAGAGAAGTCTCTCTTTATTGCATATAAGATAATGATGTAGTAACATATTGATAAGGCTCTCTTTGTTAAAATACAGTGTAAATAGGAAACACACTCAGTTGTGTTCGCAGTAGATTTTAAGAAGATGTAAAGTAGTTCTTAAGATTCACTCTTGACTTGAGAAATAAATCAACGAACACCGGCCATAGGTTGGAAAGAAATAAATTTTTAATTATTAAATCTTTATAAATCTTAACTGGTGATTCCGTCCTTCGTGCGGATATATTGCGTACACAATGGACCAGCAGTTGAATTAACACAATTCAAGAAAAATGTTTCCAAATTACCCAGAGTATAGACCGTCAGGTTGACTGGATCGGAAAAGGCCTTAGTAACAACCAAGTAAAAGGATATCGTATCGCTACCCTCGCGATTAATAAAAAGAAGAAAGCGGTTGCCGGACAGAAAAAATAAAACGGAACATAATACACTAGATGACATCTAGTCACCGAGACAGGAAGTGGGTCCCCTAAGCATTTTCTAAAAAATCATGCGACGAAAGCAGCGACGAGGACGAGATGACGACCATAGCAGAGTTGTGGGGGTAGAAGTTGTATGCCAACGTATGACACAGGATTCACTTGTGTCCCCAACGATGCTGCGGCGTGAAAATAATCCTCAGGAGACAGGAAAACACTTTTAATTTGTTTAACTCAAAGAAGAGTTTTGTTAAATTTATTAAAATTTTATTATCACTTTAGAAACTTTTGGCAATAGCGGTGAAATTTTACAGTATTTGCTTTTATTCTAACAAACGAGCAGCGGCGCGACCTTCCAGATTGATTATTCGAAAGTGACTTTTTAAACGCGGTGCAGCGTGACTGCAGGCGATTGCAGTTGAGATCTGACTAACTCCGATAGGAAATGACAAGCGACTCGTGCGGCAGCGTGACTGCTCGCAATGGTGGTGGAATAGTGACTGATCTGAATTAGGGTGGAAATCGTGATTTCTGCTTTTTACACATTGATCCGCCAATGGTAATCATGCTCTCTTGTGAGTTCCCCAACTCACCACACTCACCGAGGTCGAAACGTACTTGTGTATTCGTTCGACGTCGATGGGCGTAGCCAGAATGGAGAAATCAAAAGGGAAAGCACAATAACCCAGGGTTGATCTGGCTTAGTGGGTGTGCGTCAGTGCCGTGTATGCGGCTGGTCTACTGACCTAGTGATGATCTCTTAGGTCATCGCACTATAGCAAGACAGAAATACGAGAGAGAGGAAAACTTAGCTGATATTATTCACCTGCAAAAAGAGATCATTGATCCCAAGCGAATGGGTGATCTGATGAAGTGACGCCAAATTGGCTAGGGTAATTCATCATGACAACTAATTAGATATTTTGATAAATTCCCCAGCGGTTTCGCTATGATGCGACGGCGTCGTTTGCTTCGACTTGTTGTTGCT
The DNA here is from genome assembly GCA_963931805.1 of Microdon myrmicae. Taxonomy (NCBI): domain Eukaryota; kingdom Metazoa; phylum Arthropoda; class Insecta; order Diptera; family Syrphidae; genus Microdon; species Microdon myrmicae. Next base: position 140,553,557 of record OZ007498.1, on the reverse strand, counting down.
AACCAATACGAATGGAATATCCGGTGGAAATCCCATGGTTAGAGCAATAGTGATTCCGTATGGCGAAGATAGTAGCTAAACTCAATTATGCATTATCTGCATAGGATAATGAATTTAGCTATGCGCCCTTGGGGAAATTATGTATTGCAGCTGAAATAGCCGACGGTAGGAATTGGGATTGCGTTGACGCGCTGTTAGCGGTCGAAATTAGGTAGGAATGTTGGTTGGAATTGTGGGTTGTTTCTCATGTAGAATAGAGAAACCCCCACAGAGTTGCAGGCCAAAATGAGGACGATATTAAATAACCAGAATATCTTGGGAGACCAAAATAAGGGACTACAACTATAATAAATCCCGCATCAAAAGGTTTAGCAATATTACAAAACCAACAACCAACAGCCTTAAAAATCGAAGAGTTCAAAGATATAGAAGGTATATATGAAAGGCCCGTGGGGATGTAGTAGGTGTGCCAGCGTATGACAAGCGGTTCACTTACTCCCCAACGATATTTACGCCGAACACTGTTCATAAATTGTCAAAGAAAAACCGGTATATTGTTTTGTATAATGTTTTTATTTTAATCCTTCCTTTTTTGTTTTGGTTGAATGTTTTTGCTTGATTTTTTTGTTTGAATTTAAATTCACTTAACTAATATCTTATTATTAACATTATTAAATTCATTAATGGACAACACTTCTGGTTTGGTGATGTTAATCCGTACGTGCGTGCGATAATCCAAAAATACGGTTGAGAGGAAACAGTAGAATGTAAGGCACACCAACACACTAAGTGAGTACGCCACGGTGGCATTTCCACGAGTTAGAACTGTGTGCATTATAAAACCGAACAATAAAAACCTGCTGACCGAACGGAATTGGAATGAATCTAATTTAAAATCAAACTCGTTTTAACTCTGTAATGGGAATGGTTGTTGATACTCAAATTGCCTACAGACACGTCTTTCATTTTGCTTCGCGCGCGCGCGTGTGCAACAGCGTGTACATGCTGCGGTAGTTGAATAACGACTGACTTCGTTGATGGTTGTTAATCGACTGTCTGTAAAAGGGATGAAGATGGGTAATTTAATTTTCGCACTTGACAACCAACCGAGAACATACTTCTGCTCTCTCATTGCCACGCCCGTCGATGTGTGGTGAATTACATCGGTTAATTCGATAATCGACGAACATGGGAGAATGAGAGAACAGACGCACAAAGTCTATGATCTCGGGGTGGGTTTGGTTGTGTGTGCATGAATCAATGCAATTCTGAGCGTAACCCAGTGACCTAATATGGTGATCTCAGAGTACATTGATATGTACGAAGACAGAACTGTGAAGGAGAGGAAAATTAAGCTGGTGCTATTCACCTGCGAAAAGAAAGCATTGATCCCCAGCGAATGAAGTGTCTGGAGAAAGTGAAAAGGATGCCGACTTTGCTAGGGAAATCTTACCATGCGAACTAACTTAAATGCTGTGATAATTTCCCCAGCGGCCGCAAGATTAAGCAACCGCGTCGTTTGATCAGACAATGACGTTGCTAACCGACATGATGCGATTTCCGGTGGAAATCTCATGGGTTAGCGAAATGGGGTTGCCGTATGGCAAAAAGGTAGCTAAACTCAATTATGCATTATCTGCATAGGATAATGAGTTTAGCTATGTGTCCGTTTAACGTGATTTACAGGTGGAAAAGCTTATAAGGGGAGTGGGTAGAAATGACGTGCTGAAAGCGGTGGGTTGGTTCGCCATGTGGTATAGAGAACCCCACAGGCCCGACGAAATAATATTGGACGACTTCAAAGCAATCCCAAACCTTTCTGGAGATCTAATCGAATATACAACATAGAGAAACGCCATGCTAACTAATGTAATGGAACCTATAAAGCCACATATTAGACACGTCAAATACAGCAGTGCTTTAACATAACAAAAAACAAAATCAAGTGCACGGATGCTATAATCATAACAAATAATAACACTAAATTTATCATGGATGCTATCATCACAAGACTTGATTTCACATTCTTTATATTTTAAACCCACGCGACTCACCAAAGCAACTTTTTAATTTAACTCAATCGCCGAATTAAAAACACGTCCGCACTCGGTCACTACATCTTAAATTTGGCCTTTTATTTCATGTCTTTTAGTTTGGATCCTTTAGTTCGGACGATTAAGTTATTTTTATTAGGACCTTTTTATCCCGACTTTATAACTCCGACCTTTAGACTCAGCTCTTTTAACCCGAGCCTTATTACTCGGATCTTTTAACTCGTACTTTTTAATTCAGATTCCTTAATTCGGACTTCATAATTCAGGCCTTTTAATTCGAAACTTTCAACTCAGAACTTTTAATGCGGATTTTTTAATTCGAGCATTTTGGCCTTTAAATTCGAAGCTTTTAATTCGGTCTTTTAAATCCAGGCATTTTAATTTGGATGTTTTAATTTAGACCATCTAACTCAAAACTTTTAATTCCTGTTCTTAAATTCAGGCCTGTGGGTCGTGGGTGCTTAGTGTGAAGACACGGGCACTGGTTTACCACTACCCTACTGTGTTAAGCAAAAAATTGTTCACCAAAAGAATATTCAAGCGTCATCGGAAAGGGGAAAAATAAAACGCACAGTGTTATTGTATTTATCATTAATTTGGGTTTATTGTTGGATCTTATGTAAAAGTATTCATATTTACTTTAAAACTCAGTACAAACATTCACTGAATAAGTATTTATACACGATACTGTTTCTTGATTTATTGAGCAGCAGATTTTAATTTAACTTCGCTTGAGGTTATTTCACTCGCGATTTCGAGTACTGTTGTTAATGTGTTCTATTTTATGAAAACATATTTACCTTTACTTTAAAAGTCAGTACGAACATTCACTGACTAAATAATTATGTACGTAAAAGGGGAATCAGGTAAGGTAAGCAGCACACATTTTCAATCTTCACTTTAACTAACATCCGCGCAGTCGACTCACACGATTCGAACTCGACTGGTATCCTCGGCGTATGAATTTTGACTCCGGAGTGCACTCCGGTGCGCACCCCATGCGCCCTCTACTTAGGGGGAAACGCTCGATGGTGGTTGATTTTCGACTAGTGATTCAACCCTTGGCTCGTGCAGGGCCGACTCACTACTGGGTTGAGTTTGTTGGTGGCGAGAAAAATTTCTCTCTCTGGTGAATTAGGGAACCGGTTCTCTCAGTGAGGATCCTAGTGGTGTGTGTGAGTTGATCGTGTAGATCACATTGTTTACCCTAGCCGCAGTAGCTAAGGATAAACGAAATCCAACAAGGGAAGAAGAACAAAGGGAAAATGGACCAAGGACATCATGAGCCATGAGAGTGCAGCTGGGTAAACAAGCTGTGTCTCATTAGGGAAGCATTGGGTGCTAATGGATGATTTTAAATACTTACACAATAGGAATTGTGTATGGTATCTATTGCCGGCGGGAAGAACCGAATTCTTTTGTTTGCATGTTGTGTATGCTGAAGAATTTGGTTTTGGCGGCTATGCGCAAGATGCGGTGATTGTTTGTCGGTTGGACAAACGGATCGTGGTCATTGGTATTGCAGCTGTGTAAGCAAACTGCTTGCCATTGCTTTTGCCGTTGGGCAAAAGGTTGGCTAGACACGTGCATGCAGGAAAATTGCTTCGCACATGCAGGACAGGAATTGCCGGCGAGGAGAGTCGATAAGATCCTTAACGGTTCACGTTGGATGTGAACCGAAATGCTTTTTCAGGAAACTCGATGTTGCTTGATGCAGGGAAATGATGATGGCCTTGGGGAGGAATATTTTCAGGTTTGGGGATGGGGAGTTAGAGTGAAATTATGGGTGGTTCTTCAGGTAAGCTTTAAAGATCCGCCACAGGCCTTTAAATTCGAAGCTTTCCACTGGGAATTCTTAACTCGGAATTTTTAATGCAAGCTTTTTGCGTCGGGACTTTTATTTAGGGCCTTTTAATTGTAGTATTTTAACTCGCGCCCTTAAACTATGATGTTTTAATTCGAGCCTTTTAAGTTGAGCGTTTTAATGCAAGCCTTTTAATTCAGGCTATTTAATTCGGTTAATTTTGATCTTTTAAATCGTGTCTTTTAAATGTGATTTTTTTATTCTGACTTTTTAATTTGTTTCTATTTAACTAATAATTTTTATTTTTCATGATTTTTAAGTAGAACTTTTTAAGTCAAGCCGGTTCTAATAGTCTATTTAATGATCATGAGTTAAAACCACAACCATTTAATAAACGACATAAATCTCTCGGCTTATAACCTCATCGTTGTTTCCACTTATTTAAATTCTACACTCATCCACTTTGAAATCAGAAGCAAGTAATTAAAACTCGAGCTACGATGATCATCGCCATGTTATGTCACCAATTTATCAAGTCATCTGAAGTTTATTCGCCCAACTCATTATTTAATTATATCTGGCTAGTCTCGTGTATTTCATAGTACGGTTAAATATCCAAAATTTAGTCGGTAGCGAATGCAATACAAAAAAAAACAAATTGAACGAAAGAACATATATATATATATATATATATATATATATATATATATATATATACATATATATATATACATATATATATATAAATATATATATGTATATATATATATATATATATATTATGTTCCTCGATAGTATAGTGGTTAGTATACCCGCCTGTCATTCGGGAGAGCGGGGTTCGATTCCCCGTCGGGGAGCCTCTGACGCAAGACTAATGACCTTGCCCAGAAAAAATAAATCATTATGGAAAATTTAACAAGCCTCAGGACTTGCTAAATAAGGCCAAGATCGGTTACCGGTTGTAGTGCCGATGATGATGATGATATCTATTTATTTATTTTTTTTGCTTATATATATGCAAACAAAAATGTGAGCTTCGGGCATATCAAACAGCTTAATACCCATGCAAAACCCATACTCGCAAGTTTTTCTCATGTATCCGTTCTCTCTAAAGAATTTTTTATAACCGGAAACAAATCACTTGATAAACGGAAACCATTCAAATATATTTCGGAATCCCTTCTTTTGAAACCAATACCGCAACCTCTGCCCCGCTAGTGACTTAATTATAATAGTGTCGCCTCGGTCGCAGTGAACTGTTTTGACGTTCTCTTTAAAAAGCAATTACATCGATCGGTCCCAGTCATTCCGGCAAAAACCTTAATTATGAATCAATCATGTGTTAAAAGTGTTCTCAACTATTGTAGTTAACTATTTTTTTCTAACGATCATTAGATTCGAAAATACTTGTGGCTGAGTCGACCCGAAAACCCCTAAGAGGCCAGAGAGATTTCGAAATAGGATGTATGTCTCACATACGCGCACAAATGTATTCGACCTTCAGAAACAAGAATCGCACACTTACTTTCTTACGTCGGACAGCTCTCACAAGGCTGGTCGCGGTCCAAAAATTCTTTACTCACGATACGCTACACCTGTTAGCCATGAATACCCATCATAACTGCATTTGAATAGGTGTTGAGGTAACTGACTAACTAACAACTAATCTTATTTCACAAGCCAACGGTCATTCGTGGGCTGAATTCGTAATATTATTCCCGGCAGAATCCGGTTTTTTACAATTTCATTCAGAAGTGTCGAAATGTTGTTTTTGTTTCGATCGTCGTTAAAAGGTACTGCGCATACCGAGAGTATATCCACCCAATTGACAAGTTTATTTGGATTGATCTTAATTAAGGAAGCTTGTTCTGTAGACATATGTATGCAACCGTTAAAGACCTTCCATATATAGAACAAGTTCCAGCTTCATCCAGCACTGCTTCGACATCTGTTGAGATCTTTAGCAAAGGAGGCTTTGTGGCGGCCAGCAGTTCTTTCGGTGAACCACTGTACATTCTGACCGTAAAAAGTCGCGACCAGAAAACAAGTATCACTGTAATTGCCTTGCATTGGTTTATGGTACCTGTTCGTTTGGTTTGAACCCTTCTCAGTCACAGGAAACTCGTTTATGAGACAAAAGCATTTATATCGACAACTGGAGGTTAGAGGTATTTTGTCCGCGGTGCAATTAGAACTGGTGGCGTTCACCTTGTCAGGCATAAGGAGGTAGGTAGGGTTGGCGTTATTGCTGTTATACAGAAGTCAGTCGACTAATTGGCTAGGAGCCGTAAAATAGTACAAAACAACCTCTAGTCCGTTTGTACGTTTTTCAGGTATTCGGGTTTTATAGCTTGCCGAAATTTCAGCAATTACTACGGTCATTTGAAATATTGCCGCATCATATAAATGTTTTGTCAGTAATATGGCAATATCAGTTTGGCGTAATGGCATCACCTTCAATTCGTGTTCTTTTTACCTGATAAGAAATTGCTGCAAAATTAAACTTGTAGTACAGCGTAAAACATTTTACCTGATATTCCAGTTTTTAGGCCAAAAGAATAAACGGATTTCTTTAAAAGACGCAGGTAATCGAAACTAAAGCTAGGCGCCCGTGTTTGTGCGAAGAGCCCTGACAGAAGTTTTGTTCTAGAACAGATATGATCTCAAATACTTTATATGTATCTAACTAGTCATCATCATCATCATCGGCACTACAACCGGTATCCAGTCTTGGCCTTATTTAACAAGTCTGAGGCTTGTTAAATTTTCCATAATAATTTGTTTTTCCGGGCAAGGTTATTAGCCTTGCGCCAATATCTAACTAGTCACTGGTCATATTAATATTGAACATTAGTCTTGCACATTGACATCTCTACTAGAAAGAGAAAGATCAATGACTGAGAGAAAAGGGTCAACGAATATGATACAAATTGTTCTATGAAAGCAAGAGTAACAAAACAAAAAAAAAAAAAAAAACACATTTGTGCAGTTCACACACAATAGACGTGAAACCTTCAAAAAGCTAAATTTCGAGAGAATGAGACGAATATAGAGTATCATATGCAAAATTCACATTAAAAACCCGACTTAAAATCATTGGAAGTTAATCGTAATATTTTTAAGATGCCGCGATTTTTCCGGTGTGTACTTTATTAAATTCTCGAGGACGAATGCAATAATCGTATTTAATGATTGGTTGGGAGAAATGTAAATAGCCACAATTATAACTGAATGACCACGGTTAAATCTGCTTTGACAAGCACATAGTTCTCCCACTTAAGAAAACTGTTCGGACAATGACTCAAGTTGTTGTGCATTGAGGTCTATTTGTGGAGTAACAACACCGGCTCAGTCATTTATTTTATGATAGCTTGCAACTCCGTACGCATTCTTATCGAGTACTCCAGAGTGAACTTGTGGGGGTTCTTTAAGGCTTGTCCGAAGAACCACCCATCGTCCTAACCCAACTCCCCTTTCCCAACCTGCAATAAATTACCGATCATAGCCTCTTACCTGCATAAGAGCAGTACAAAGCTCTCCTTCAATCATTTCTTACCTGAAATATAAATCCATCATACGATATCAAGTCATCCCAAACCATTCCGATTCATCTGTTACGAACCATTTAGGAACCCGATCGGTTCCTCTGGGCGGCAACATGCTTATCATTACGGCGCAATTCCGCTGTGTTTGCTCTTTTCCGGCAACCGTTGGTCCCACGATCAAGCCATAGCAAGCTGCTTGCTTGTATAGCTCCATGACTGATTGCATGATCCGTCGCCTTATCGAGGAACGATCATGGCATCGGCCATGTCTAACGATTTGCTGTCTAAACAACGAACAGCCACGATCCCCACGCTGGTTATCAAACAGAACGCTTCTGTATACACGATGTATAAGCAGAAGAAGCTATTTTGGCCTGCACAGCAACATTCCCTAGCATAAACGAATCGCTAGTGTAAACATAGCAACCCTTTTCGGTCGCTATTGAACTACCATTCGTTTGCACAGCTGACCTGGTTGAACTCCCTTCTTCGCATCCAATCTCTGATGAAATTCCGTTGGTCCAAAGACAAGCTGGGTAAGTGTACGCTTGCACATCTACAAGCCAAATTCCTCATGATCGGTTGCCCAACCGATAAACGATCATCGGATAGGACACGACCCACAGTTGTTTATCCAAACAATCGCTTGTCGTGCTCTACGATTCGTTTCCCAAACCATACATGCACACATCCATCCTAGCCTTTGGCATCGTAAGCGAAGTTCTGTTGACTTAACATCAACAGAAAAATCTATCCTCTATCGTTTATGATCGCAATGCAGGCAGCCCTGGTACACGATCATCCATTTGACTAGCTGCAGGTTTGGATTCCATTTTGAGCATCCTTCGCATTATCGTTGTCCACACTTCCAGTGTATGGACACCCAACCAGATCTGCACGATCACATGGAAGTACTTCCAATCAAACCGAACCGATTTCTCATTGGCCGCTACTGGGATGAAATATCGGATTTGTTTTCCACCCCAGTGCGACTGGCGATATGATTCGTCCCCATGGTTCGAGGAGCCAGAGCTTAACCACCGCTGCGTGCATACGCGAAAAAGTTTCAACAATCATCCGTCGCCGTGTAAATGACCAGGAGTCAGATTTGAATCGCGGAATCGATCACCACGGTTGTCGTTAAAATTGTACCTTTGACTTCCTTTCGCAGTCGTGCATATAAATTAGCAATTCAGTTTTTCTTGGCCCTTGGGTCCAATAAATTGTACGAATGCAGAGTTCTCTCCGGTACGGCAAGAAGTGCGAACACTTATTACACGGAACTATATCTTGTGGAAACCAAAAAGTTAAGAAAGTATTAAATTAATATATCTGTAATAGTAGAACTAAATATATTGTTGAGAGAATATTTGCGTAAAATAATTAAGTGTTCCTGTTTTCCTTGGTGCATACCGATCTGTTGACCTTTCTTAACAGTGACGTTGGTGGAGTGAAGTGGACCAGTGCCGTACGCCGGCACCCATACTTCTTCCCCACAAACTGAGGTTCGCTTAAGGCAGAAATGGAACACATGTTAGTAAAAGTGTTTAAAGCACACATGTCATTAAGTGTGTGAAGTGCACGTGTCAAAATAATTTTATTATTTGAATATTAATACAAAAGTTTAATAAAACAGAGAAAGTTAAAGTCTACAGTAACGAATGCAGGGCGTCGGTTCCAGTGATGACCAAGAATTCATCAAAGAGCGCAAGAGAAAAACCACATACACCTTACTTAACGTAACAAAGAAACCGATAACCATGGATCCACAAACTGTTGATTGCCGAAAACAGTATATGGAAGCCGTGAAATAGATCCAGGCACTTAGACCGCAGATAAACCAACTCCAGGAGGGAATTCACACCCTACAAGCACTCACTAAAAACAGCGATGACGTCTGCATGGAAGAAACGATCGTTCAACGCCCAGGAGTAGCCCTATCATCTCCAAAGCAACAATTATTATCCTCCAAAGCACCATTACCTCAACAAAAGAAGACAGCCAAGGATAAATGTCTAGCACACACGCCAAAAATATAAGAACATCATCCATCTACACTAAAAATATAACGAACATCAAGGAGCTAATAAGGATGTTCGAAAGTGCCTTAGGCGACCACAAACCCCGATGGATCCACTAGAACGAAGGAAATCACAATCACACGCTGTAACTGTGGAAGACCCCATCCTGCTAACTTCTCGCAATGCCCTCTTAAACTGAGGATTCCCCAAAGGCGAAAAACACACGTGGCAACGAACAAATCTTCACCAGTGAAAACAACATCACCTCAATCAACATATCTTACAAGCCCGGGAACGTCATACACTAAGGTTGTCAAAGATTGCCATAACTTGACAAAACATCACCAATTCAACTGTAATGATCTTAATGTGGACATCATCATCATCATCATTGACACTACAACCGGGAACCGGTCTTGGCCTTATTTAGCAAGTCCTGAGGCTTGTTAAATTTTCCATAATGATTTGTTTTTTCCGGGCAAGGTCATTAGTCTTGCGCCAGAGGCTCCCCGACGGGGAATTGAACCCTGGTCTCCCGCGTGACAGGCGGGTATACTAACCACTATACTATCGAAGAGCCAATGTGGACATTACAGGATACATAAGTAGTTTATAGAAGATGCTGCCCACACTGAAACACAGCTCAGAAATAAAAAAAAGGTCATATCTCATCTTATCAATCTTGCCCTGTGAGTAGGGCGTTAGAATATACTCACAGCTAGGCCAGCTTGTCGTAAGAGGCGACTAAAGGCCGAGTGGTAGCCGGGGTCCCAACGCCCTGTGCGCCCGGTGAAATACCACCCCATCAAGCTTTAGGCTCCGTGAAATGGTCGGGAGAAATCCCTGGCCATCTTTCGGAGGTTGGCTGATGGACCGGTTCGAGAAAAGGTTGGTTAGGTGGTAGTCGGTCCCAAGGTGAGATACCACCCCGTCACGCTGTACATTCCGCGATATCGCCGAGAGAAATCTTCGACGGTGTTTCGAATGTGTGGCTGATGGCTCGGAATGACACGGAGATAAGTCATGATGGTGTCTTCTGATATAAAGAAATCCGGAGGTAAACTAGTCTCCCATTCGGATCTCCGGGGGGGACTATGTCAGGGGGAACATCATGCAGATATCATGATAAATAATGGAACTTTGAGAGGTTCGTCATCGCATAACCGGGCTAGTTCTCGAGGCTCGGCCCGCGCTCGACTGGTGACGGCATTTTGTAACATCAGGGGCATCGGTTTCACCAATACTAATGTAAACGCCGTCCACCAATATTTGCAAACAACGAAACCTGATATCCTTACCCTAACTGAAACCCAGGTCGATTCGTCAACTGATTCGACATATCTTCGTTGCTCAGGATACGACTTACATTCGAGATTTCGCTTTAAGGGCGGTGTCTGCGTCTTCGCACGGTCCGATCTGGCTTGCCAGAGGATGGAGGCGTTGGAACCCAATAATATGGACATCATATGGTTGAGGGTCGTACTGAGGAATTCCGTTAAATTTCTTTGTTGTCTTTACCGCTCCCCGAATGACGATCGACCGGCGACATTTTTCGAACATCTTTCATATACCGTCGACTGGATACAGATCAACCACCCAGCTTCTGAAATTATTGTCCTTGGCGATTTTAATGTGCACAATTCCGACTGGTTGTTACATTCTAACAGAACCGACGAGGCTGGGAGGCTGGCGGAGATGTTTGCTGTAAGCCACAACTTGACTCAACTCGTGGGGGAGCCAACGCGAATACCGGATGCCCGAGGCGATTATGCGAACACCCTGGATCTGTTTTTGACATCCGAACCGAGTATTTATACCGTAGAGGTTTCTGCGCCACTGGGAAACTCAGATCACTGCTTGGTATCTGTCGCGCAAGCACTTGCATACCAAGCGAATAACCGGCCTAGGCAGCTTCGCCATGTATGGAAGTATGGGGCCGCTAACTGGGACGATATGCGAGATTTCTTCGCATCCTTTCCATGGTCCGAGATGTGCTTCGGAAACTCCGATGTTAACGCTTGCGCGGAGTCGGTGTCAGAGATTATTCTTCTGGGGATGGAGATGTATATTCCACATTCCATCAAACGAAGTTCGACTGATAAACCTTGGTTTGACAAAAAATGCGAGCAGATTACAGCGGCAAAAAATAGAGCTTTTAAGCAATGGCGCTCCAATCCCACCGATGTAAACAGAACGAATTTTGTTAGAATCAGAAACGTGTGCAACCAGGCGATTGATACCGCGAAGAAGGCTCACAACGACAGGGTGATCAATAAGCTCCTTCGGTGCCCAACTGGTTCGCGCTCCTTCTGGTCAATGGCAAAGGCTGTCAGCAGTAACTTTGCTTCCTCCTCTTTCCCTCCGTTGGTGACAGACAGCGGGACGTTAGTCACGAATCCAAAGGATAAAGCTAATGTGTTCGCGAATTCAAACCTCGATCCCGGCCTTTTGCAGCCACCCGTGATCTCCCCGGTACAGTCTTCCATGCGGGATGTGAGATTTCGTCCGCGCACTATTCAGCGCATTCTACGTGAACTGGATTGTAGGAAGGCAACCGGCCCGGACGGAATACCAGCAATAGTCCTTAAGAACTGTGCTCCAGAACTATCGCCGGTTCTTGGCAGACTCTTCCGCTTATCTTATGCACGGAGGACCTTTCCTGCCTGCTGGAATATCGCTCGAGTTCAGCCAATCCCAAAGACGGGAAAAAAGTGTGTCCCACAAAATTACCGTCCAATAGCATTACTGTCTATTTTATCTAAGGTAATGGAAAAAGTCATCAATACAGAGTTGGTTAAGTATTTGGAGTGCAACGGTCTTCTGAATGATCGTCAATACGGATTCCGTGGCATGCGGTCCACAGGAGACCTTTTGACACTTATAACCGATATATGGACATCTGCGATTGAACGGCATGGTGAGTCAAGGGCGGGCGCATTAGATATCTCCAAGGCTTTTGACCGCGTTTGGCACGGGGCATTGCTGAGCAAACTTCATTCATATGGACTTTCCCAACAGCTTTGCGACTGGACGAGGAGCTTCCTCGAGAATCGATCGATCCGGGTTGTTGTGGACGGCGAGTGTTCGGATCTGTATCCTGTTAATTCGGGGGTGCCGCAGGGTTCTATTTTGGCTCCAACCTTGTTCTTGCTCCACATAAATGATTTGTTGGAGGCAACGGATAACAAAGTGTTCAGTTTTGCGGATGATAGTACGCTTGTTTCCTCCTTTTCGAGTGATCGGCCGATTGGTGCATCAACGTCGCACCAGCTGAGATGTAGACAGATTGACTCTCTGAATCAGGATCTAGATAAAGTTCTGCAGTGGGGAAAGGCCAATCTTGTCGACTTCAACGCAACGAAGACCCAGTATACAACATTCACAAAGAAAACCGGATCATCGGTTCCACAGCTGATGATGAATGGCCGGGCCCTCGAGGCTGGGGAAAGTTTGAGATTGCTCGGCGTCACGGTCTGTGGGAATGTATCATGGCATAAACACGTATCGGGTATCGCCAGATCAGCCTCAGGAAAACTGAGTTATCTTTTTAGAGCCAAGAAATATTTTACTCCGGCCCAACTTCTTCTCCTATATAAATCCCAAATTAGACCCGCGCTCGAATATTGCTCTCATGTTTGGAGCTCGGCTCCTAAACATACTCTCGACCTACTTGAGAGCGTACAAAGACGAGCGATCCGCCTGATCGGGGACTCGGCGCTGACGTCGGGACTACAGTCGCTATCACATCGAAGGCGCGTGGCCGACCTCTGTCTGTTCTACAGATATTATCACGGGTGCTGTTCTTCGGAGATTCTTGGCATTGTTCCACGCAATTCGGTCTATATGCGCTCCACAAGACAATCCGACGGATCGCACCCGTTTGTGGTTCATCTCCCGACAGCGCGAACATCCCTGTATCAGAACTCGTTCCGTTACAGAGCGGGGAAGCTGTGGAACTCCCTTCCGACGCGAGTGTTCCCGGAGCGTTACAACCTGCAACTGTTCAAAAAGAACTGCAACAGTTATTTGATGGCATCTCGGGGCGCCCACTCGACGCTATAGGTTCGCCTCTCCCGAGAGAAGTCTAATAAAAAAAAAAAAAAAAAAAAAAAAAAGGTCAAGACACCTCAGCCTATGGTGATTTGTGCGGTTCGTGGAACCGCCAAAGCATCATATTTCCCATACAACTGGAAAACCACGGTTATAGTCCCTATCAATAAGTCCAGTCCTTCCAACAAGCCCAACTATCTTTCGATATCGTTATTAAACACATTCAGCAAGATACTGGGATGTAATATATAACGAAATCTTCTTTTATTTACTAATGACAACGCCATTATCCCAAATTCCCAGTTTGGCTTTTGCTCACAACACTCCACCTGTCATGCTCTGTTAAAACTAACCCACGATGTCAAAACTAATCTTCAAAACCAAAGTCCGACGGTTTCATCTTTCTTGATGTATCTAAAGTGTTTGACTGTGTTTGGATCCCAGGACTGCTTTACAAGCTGCACTACATATTTGGATTAAACAACGATGGCGTTTGGGACGATAGTGAAGAACGTGTGATTCGAACTGAGGCTATGACAGTTAAAATCACCAAAAATTGAAGCAAAGCGCAACCCACCAGGCCACCGCCGTGTGTACGAATTCGATTTCTAAACTCAAGTACATTCGACTCATGTGGATTTGTTATGTTATCGCTATGGTATACGGCTCTGGTGCATTTTCTTATTTGATTTTCGTTCGGTGTTCTTCACTATTTGCTTGTGTATTGTGTGTGTATCTGTTAGAAACGCCACACACCCACACCACTAAACTTCCCGCTTCCTACCTCTCTGGTCGGAAATTCATGGTCAACATAAATTCAATTCTCCAAACCGTATAATATAACCGCAGTGGTTCCGTAAAGCTTAATTCTTGGACAACTATTATACTTCCTCTATACTTTAGACATACCACAGGCTCAATCACCCAATGCCGTAATGTTAAGTTATGCTGATGACACAATTTTTTTTGTTACACTAACGCGCGCACAAACGGGGATTTTGAAGTACCCTTAAATGTCAGAGCACAGTGCGAGTGGATGGAGAGGAAGCGGATAGAAAAGAGGTGTTGACTTGAATGCCTGGATATCACAACGACGAGGAAACACATAATCAGGCAGAGCATTCCAGATTCATGCGGTTCGGCTAATAGTCTACGCCAGCAGCAAGTTTGTAAAGGAGGCAAGAAACCGCATTAATAACTTCCTCCCAAAGCTATAAATCTACTTTAATATTAGGTGCGCAACTAAGCTCCCGCTGTTCGTCAATAGATGGCTCCAGCAATAAGTGTTGGTCGATTTCAACATATCTAAAACGTCATGAACCAAGCTTAGACATATGGTAAACAAACCGCTTCGACACAGTAGTGATTTTGTTTTGGCGTCATAGACTTTTGGGTGAAAATAACTGATTTTGTGTTAAATAACCGTCATTTGCGGAAGTGATGATTTCCTTCTTTCATTCGAAGAAAATGGCGACTAAAGTGCATCGAGATCACCAGAAAGTTTACGGAGATGCTGCTCTAAGTGAAACAACGTGCCGTGATTGGTTCCGTCTCTATAAAAGACGGTGGTTTCGATGTTGACGGCCGTTGGAGTGAAGGAAGGACAAGAACCTTCGAAGACGCTGAATTGGAGACATTGCTCGATGAGGATCCATGCCAAACACAACAAGAGCTTTCATCACCAATAGGAGTTACCCGCCAAGTCATTTCCAAACGATTGCATACGTTGTCTAAGGGCAAACAGCTGGGGTAACATTTTACTAGATGTTGCTGAATCCAGCTCAAGTTTTTCCATACTTTATCCACTTTTCCCCACCTATATCCCAGCGAGTGCTAACAAGAACCCCTCAACTCTTGATCTATATATCACTAATATTCCAAATTACTGCTCAGTACCATTAACTCTAAATGCGTTAAGTTCAGACCACCTTCCGATCAGCCTCACAGTGAATCATACAGTAGTTGTAAATCTTACCAGTTTATACCACAACTATTCCGCCGCCAACTGGAATTGTTATAAGTCATATATAAACACGAACTTGGTTCTAGGTGATACCAGCCTAAATTCTATAACCTGCAGCGAGCACATTGATATCCTATGCAACAATTTTGTTTCTGTTATCAATAGAGCGGCCGATCTTGCGATACCTAAATATTCCACTGCTCCAGTTGATAAGGCACCGCTTCCTGAAAATATCTTACATCTGATTAGGCTACGAAACTCTGAAAGAAGTAAATGGCTGCGTTATAGAATCGATTGTTTTCTAGTTAATGTTAAAGTCTTAAATAATATCATTAAAAACGAAATCTCAACATATAGGAACAAGTGTTGGAATAAACACCTTTCCTCTCTTGACAAAGCAAGCAAACCGTTCTGGAAAATATCAAAAATTATGAAAAAGAGAGGGTCCAGTATTCCTCCGTTTAAAGTTCACGACAAGTTGTTTATTTCTTCAGTGGAGAAATCGAACCTACTTGCTAACACGTTTAGTAAGAACCACTCCATATCTATGCATCTAAGCGACGCGTATACTGAAGCTGAAGTTGCTAACACTATCTATGTACTTTCTCAAACACCAGCTGAAAGTACTTACGCAACTAATATCAGCAAAGTTAAAGAATTGATAAAAAAATCGAAATCAAAAAAGGCTGCGGGTCTCGATAATATTAACAACAAATTAATCAAAGCACTTCTGTGGTTGGTTTTTATGGTGATATCCGAAGGATACGGGTTGATAAAAACTCAACCGACGAAAGACAAACCTCTAACACCGATAATGGGTCAACATCAAAATTGTCTAAAACCAAATAAAACAAACACCAGCACCAAGAAAAACCGGAACAATTAAAACACACAGGTTTCTTTCTTTAAATCGTTTTTGTTGATTAAGTGTTCTTTATTTTACTTATAATATGGCATCGGCACATGCGCATAGAATCAGAAATTGTTCACTGTTCACAATATAAGGTGATCGGCTTTTAAAAAAGAAATTATTCACTACAAAACTCCCGAAAGTCTTACTTTATTCTAGTGTTCACTAGCTCAGAACTGTTCACAACAACATTCGCATAATCCTCTGGTGATGAACGTCGGCAACTCGTTCAGGTACGCAAAAGTATCGTATCAATTTCACTTTAAAAAAAGAAACTAAACGGATTTATCGGCTCAATAACTATAAGCACTAGGCGCTAACTCGTACTCTGAACTAGAGTATCCTGACCGTGGGTAAAACTGACTCCATGTAACGCGGCGAGAGATGAAAATTAACGTTAAAAAGGCGCGACCGTCCGCTATGGAGATTGACATCTGACTAACTATTTGACGCTCACAAAAGAAAAGGGACACCTAAAGGAAACCGTAAAAGGGGAGGAGCCACACGATTAACTCGAGGTAGTTAATCGTGATTGGACCGGGGAATAGGCATACATTATGCATGTGTGTGTATGCCTCGCATACGATCGTCCGGCGACCGAGGATGGATGCCAGCATCGCAACTGCATCTTCCACGAATGCAAACAATGAATATCTGGTCATCCTATGGGAGGCCATAAATCAACATTTAGGTTGATGATGTGAATTTTCTTTGGTCCGCCGACGGGTGGCGGCCGTTAATAGGGAATTGTGTATGCATAACACTCTGTGGTGCCAATGCGATGTTTAGATATTGCAACGAATATAGGGTGCAGCCATTGCCAGATGTTAAAAGTAAACTCTTGCTGGCTGCATCCAACTCGTTGCTTGTTTGCGGTCCCTGATCGGTGGGGACCGATAATAGGAAACCAGCTATTGCTGGTAATTAGGGAAATGTTTGGTTTGCCTCAGCCGAAACTTTGTCGGCGGTGGCAAACCAATGGGACCTAATAGCCGCATGCTAGGAGTGCCATGGGCAAACAAGAAAACGAGTAAACAAAGAACTCTTTGTTGATGATGTTTCCATAGCATAAGGCTATGGAAACGCGATGCCCGGTGTAGAATGCATGCCTGAGGATGAGATTTCAAATGCCACGGCTATGTGATAATCTTTGCCGTGGACTTAATGTTTTTTCAGAAATCAATGCCTGTCCGAGGATAAATTTTCGATGCCACGGCTAAGTGATAAGCTTTGCCGTGGACTTAATGTTTTTTTCAGATATCAAATGCCTGCCCGAGGATAAATTTTCGATGCCACGGCTAAGTGATATGCTTTGCCGTGGACTTAATGTTTTTCAGGAATCAATGCCTGCCCGAGGATAAATTTTCGATGCCACGGCTAAGTGATAAGCTTTGCCGTGGACTTAATGTTTTTTTCAGATATCTGGTGATGGAGAAAAAGGGGTTTGGAAGGAAAACCCCCCACAGAATAGGTAAACTGCCTAACGGATATTCATAACAGTTATCCGATTGGGTAACTGTATTAATTCCAGCGATTTGGCTGGGGGTAAATGCCGTAGCAAGGTTACGCAACCTTGCTGAAGTTCGACTTAGAGGTGGGTCGGTTCGCCTGGAATAGTGGGGATCGAATGATGTATGGCTCTTCGGGCCCTGAAAAGCCCCACACTTCCACCTGCTGCAAGTAACTATTTAACGTTCATTTTCAACGCTTGTCTTAAGAATGGTTATTTTCCGGACTGTTGGAAAACAGCAAAAGTAATACCTATGCCGAAACCCGGCAAACCGAAGAACAGCCCCGAAAGCTACAGACCTATTAGTCTACTTAGCTGTCTAAGTAAGCTCTTAGAAAAAATCATTAAGGAAAGGATTGATCGTTTTGTGGAAGACAATAACATCTTACCAAACTTTCAGTTCGGTTTCCGTAGTGGTCACAGCACAATCCACCAAGTCTTGTGCATTAAAAACCACATAGCTGGTAAATTCATCGACAAGGAGTCAACGGGACTGGTTCTTCTAGACATCGAAAAAGCTTTTGATACGGTATGGCACGATGCCTTGATTTATAAGCTACTAAAACTTAAGCTGCCAATACCGCTTATCAAAATTATCCAGAGCTTTCTTCGTTCGAGAAAATATGTTGTGAGTTTAGGAACCGACATATCCTCTACTAACCAAATCCACCATGGTGTACCCCAAGGCTCGGTCCTTGGTCCTGTAGCGATTCTAACAGATACACACAATTCACAAGCAAGCAAAAATAGTGAAGAACACCGAACGAAAAAAATCGAATAAGAAAAATACATCAGAACCGTATACCAAGCGATAAAATAAAAATTATTCACACCAGTGGAATATACCCGAGTTTGGAAATAAAATTCTAAACTCGGTCAGTAGCCTGGTGTGTAACGCTTAAGGTAAAATTTTTTTCGTGATGCGAGCTGTCATAGCGTCAGTTCGAATCACACGATTTTCTTCACTATTATTTCAAACGCTATAGTCCCATATTATTTACATTGTTTGTCGCAGATTTACCATGTCTAGGTGAAAACATTCAGGTAGCTATGTTTGCCGATGATACGGCCATTTTCTCTTCGGGTGCCTTATTCACTAATGTCTACAACTCTTTGCAAGCAGCTCTTGACAAGCTAGCAGTATATTACAGGAAATGGAAAATAAAAATAAATGGTAATAAAACACAAGCTGTATGGTTTTCGAGATGTAGGAAACACTGCTACCTACCAAATGGCACTACACTCAGTATGTGTGCAGTTGATATTGATTGGTCCGAAGACTGTAGATATCTAGGTATTATTCTGGATAAAAAACTTATCTTTCAAAAACACATCACTACCACAATTGACAAAATAAACAAAGTCGTAAGAGTTATGTATCCATTAGTGTGTAGAAAATCAAAGCTTAGCATCGAAAATAAAATTATAATATTTAAAACCATTTTTCAAGCTATACTCCTGTACGGGGCGCCTGTATGGTGTAATTGTGCTCGCACACACAAAATAAAATTGCAAAGGTGTCAAAATAAAATATTGAAAATGTTGCTGAATTTGCCATGGCATTATTCGACACATGAACTACATGAAAACGCTAACGTTAAACCGGTAGAGTTTCTTATTGACAAAATCAATCGAAACTTCTTCGTCAATTGTTCTTTTTCTGACAATGTTCTCGTTTCCCGTCTTGCGTTATCCTAAAGCACTATATATGTACTCTGTCTATGAAAATTATATCGAGGTCATTACTATATAAAATAACCGGGAGCTCGTGCAATATTAGTCTTAAGATTCAAATAAGGGTTTTTTATTGTAGTTTTCCCTTAATTTATTATTTGTTATTCATTAAAATTGTGCTATTGTCGTTATATAGATTTAAGATTATAGTTGTAAAGGAATTGCTACCCTAAATCTCTTAAGTACTACTTGTAAAATATACCATAAATGTAATTATCTACTAAATAAAAATTGAATTGAATTGAAATTGCATACGTTGGGAATGATTGAAATGCCAATAACTTGGCTTCCTTATGATTTGAAGTCAACCGGCGTTTTTTCGACTGTGAACAACTGCTCCAGCGGCGAAAAAGGAAGAGTTTTCTTCATCGCATCGTGACGAGTGATAAAAATTGATTCATAACAGCAACCCAAAGAAAAGCAAGTGATAGGGACTGCTCGGTTGTGCTTCTACGTCGTCGGCTCGGCCGAATATTCACGCTGCGAAGGCTATGCTGTGTATTTGGTGGGACCAGGTCGGTGTTATGTATTATGAGCCGAACGAAACCATCACTGAAGGACGGTATCGACTTCAATTGATGCGATTGAGCCGAGCACTGGGCGAAATACGGCCACAATACGAGCAGAGGGATGAAAAAGTGATTCTACAGCATGACAACGCTAGGCCTCATGTTGCCAAACCCGTTAAAACTTCCTTGGAAACACTCAAATAGGAAGTCCTACTTCACCCGCCATATTCCCCAGATATTGCGCTTTCCGATTATTGCTTGTTCCGTTCGATGGATCAGCAGTTCCGCTCATATGAAGACACCAAAAACTGGCTTTATTCGTGGATAGCCTCAAATAACAAACACTTTTACCGTAATGGTATTCGAGCTCTGCCAGAAAGGTGGGAAAAAGTTGTAGCTAGCGATAGGCAATACTTTGAATGATTTATTTGTAACCATTTATTCACAATAAAGTTTCATTTTCATTAAAAAAATAAAAATAAAAATAAAACAGCGAGAAGTTAGTTGCTTACCTAATAAATGGAAAATTCACATAAATCTTACAACTCAACTTATAGTAAAAATCATCATCATCACCATCATCGGCACTACAACTGGGAGCCGTATACCATAGCGATAACATAACAAATCCACATCGGTCGAATGTACTTGAGTTTAGAAATCTAATTCGTACACACGGCGGTGGCCTGGTGGGTTGCGCTTTGTTTCAATTTTTGGTGATTCTAACTGTCATAGCGTCAGTTCGAATCACCCGTTCTTCACTATCATCCCAAACGCTATAACTTCACCTACAGAAAGCTGATTTACGAAACGGACAAATCCAGAAAATTCGATGACGCTTAGGCAGGAGTTCCGGAAGATTTAGTACTCGCCCCACTTCTCTGGAATATTATATATGATGAAATTACAACATGGGGTAAAAATTATTGGTTTCGCAGATGACATCGCGATCATAAAATATACACGAGGTGGAAGCGATAAATAGGGCCAGTAGGGTGATTAAAAACTGGCTACAATCTGCTAGACTAGATCTAGCCAACCGCAAAACGAAGGCAGTTTTAATAACTAGTCGTAAGTGTGTGAAAATACTAGCTTCCAGATTGGAAACCGGATTATACGATCAAAGGAAGCTGTAGAGTACTTGGGAGTTGTGCTCGACAACAGACTAAGTTTTCAGTCACACATAAAGTATGCAGGTTAAATAGCTGCAGGTGTACAAGCAGATACGGCTGTGTTGAACTGGTGGTGGCGGCAGTATATTGTAAGAGAATTATCCTATTAATGGTCATCAGTACTAGTGTACATTGTATAAGTGTTGGCAGAATCTTTTTAAACAAAACAATTGAGGAGAATAATAAGAACAACACATAGAGTTTATGAATTAAGGACAATATACAGCTTCAGGACAGTCTTCGATGAACCTGTTTTGTCGGAGCTGGATTACTGCCCACGGGCATACAGTTTGTGGAAATGGTTCGTAACTATGAAGGGAGAACCATTAGGAATGAGGCGGAACACGTGGAACACGATACAGCTAGAACGAAGAGACGTTTCTGTTGTTACATGGCAGGCCAGATGAAACAGACTTAAAAGGGAGATATACCCTTAATCACATTTCACCCGTAGAAGTTTTTTATTTTTTTTATTTGTTATTTTTTAATTAGACTTCTCTCGGGAGAGGCGAACCTATAGCGCCGAGTGGGCACCCCGAGATGCCATCAAAGAACTGTTGCAGTTCTTTTTGAACAGTTGCAGGTTGTAACGCCCCGGGAACACTCGCGTGGGAAGGGAGTTCCACAGTTTCCCCGCTCTGTAACGGAACGAGTTCTGATGCAGGGATGTTCGCGCCGTCGGGAGACGAACCACAAACGGGTGCGATCTGTCGGATTGTCTCGAGGAGCGCATATAAACCGAATTGCGTGGAACAATACTAAGAATCTCCGAAGAACAGTACCGGTGATAATATCTGTAAAACAGACAGAGGTCGGCTACGCGCCTTCGATGTGATAGCGACTGTAGTCCCGACGTCAGCGCAGAGTCTCCGATCAGGCGGATCGCTCGTCTCTGTATGCTCGCAAGTAGGTCGAGGGTAAGTTTAGGAGCCGAGCTCCAAACATAAGAGCAATATTTGAGCGAGGGTCTAATTTGGGATTCATATAGGAGAAGAAGTTGGGCCGGAAAAAATATTTTTTGGCTCTAAAAAGATAGCTCAGTTTACCTGAGGCTGACCTTGCGATACTCGACACGTGTTTATGCCATGATACATTCCCACAGACCGTGACGCCGAGCAATTTCAAACTTTCCCCAGCCTCGAGGGGCCGGCCATTCATCATCAGCTGTGGAACCGATGATCCACTTTTCTTTGTGAATGTTGTATATTGTGTATTCGCTGCATTGAAGTCAACGAGATTGGCCCTTCCCCACTGCAGGACCCCATCTAGATCCTGATTCAGAAAGTCAATCTGTCTACATCTCAGCTGATGTGACGCAGATGCACCAATCGGCCGAACGCTCGAAAAGGGGGAAACAAGCGTACTATCATCCGCAAAACTGAACAGTTTGTTATCCGTTGTCTCCAACAAATTATTTATGTGAAGCAAGAACAAGGTTGGAGCCAAAATAGAACCTTCGGGCACCTCCGAATTAACAGGATACAGATCCGAATACTCGCCGTCCACAACAACCCGGATCGATCGATTCTCGATCTACCCATTTCCTTTATATGTATTCCCCTGTAAAACATGTCAAACGGACGTATAGCTAAACTCATTATCCTTTGCAGATAATGCATAATTGAGTTTAGCTACATTCTTGTCATACGGCAACTCCATTCTTCCTAACCATGAGTTTCCAATCGGAAATCTTATAATGTCGGTTAGCAACAACAAGTCTAAACGAACGACGCTGTTGCATCATAGCAAAATAGCTGGGGTTATTTCAGCGTCTTAGAGTCTGGTTCTCACGCGGATTATTTCCCAAGCATCAGCGGCGTCCTGTCGACTTTCCCTCAGATCACCCATTCGCTTGGGATCAATGATCTCTTTTTGCAGGGGAGTAACATCAGCTAGGTTTCCCTCTCATTCGTATTTCTTTCCAAGGTTCAATGTGCTCCAACTACACCATAGCCGTACCACTGGGTCACCAGGTCATGTCAGTAGCTGCACCTGATACCAACACACACAACCAAAGCTACCCGGAGATCACAGCATATCATGTCTTCTGTTCTCTCATTCTTCATGTCCATCAATTACCTTTTAACAAAAGTTATTCACACTTTGACGGGCGTGAGGTTGAGAGAGCAGAGGCGTGGTCTCTTTTGGTTGTCCTGTGTGTGGAATGAAATATGAATTTCAACCCTAATTCACACTAGTGGCTATTCAATCACCATCGCGCGCAGTCACGCTGCCGCACGAGTCACATCTCAATCGTTCGAGTGAAAGGTCGCGTTGTGTACACCTTCAATATAAAAACTAACGAAATAAAACGAAGAATCATTAATTTAAAACCATTCCTAGAGTGTAAAATTGTATATTGTGTATGTTTTAAAATTAAATATTAAAAAAATAAAAATAAAGAACATTATCTATAAAGGAACCTCCAGTGAGTTTCATTTGTTTACTCTTTGTTCGTGGGTTAAAGTGAATCCTGTGCCATACGTTGGCATAATACTATTACCCCCACAGCTTCTCGTCCACTCGCAAAGCTGTTGGGAAAGTCCATATGAACGAAGTTTGCTCAGCAATGCCCCGTGCCAGACGCGGTCAAAAGCCTTGGAGATATCCAATGCGACCGCCCTTGACTCACCATGCCGTTCAATCACAGATGTCCATATATCCAAATTCATTTATTCAATTCAATGCATTGGTTCGATTCTATTTCCTAAAATCAAACAGCATAATGCATTATTTTCCCATGTATGCTAAAAGCAATTAGCACCTAAAAAACCTACAAGATCCAAAACCTAAAATTGCATGTGTCCAAACAAAGGCATATCTATTCGATACGCCGACACACACTTCTTGCTATCATAAACATCATATTCTCACATACCAGATGTTTTATGAGTTGCTAATAGACACGGATTCCCAGATCCTAAACTAACAACCAATTTCCACGGATCTTGTGCTACCCATTTGAAATGCACGAAAATTCTTGTTTGCATTGGCCAGATGGCTAACACAAAGAAAAACCCCAACAAAGGATCAAACGATAAGTGGCGATGCGTCTTGACCTTCGAAAGAACATAAAGACATTTAAGAATTAGAATTTTGAAGTGAGAAGGTGAACACCTTGAAAGGGTGACTTGACTAGAGTCGCTTGAGGAGAGTCAGTCAGTAACGCGCGTGAGGAGAAGACCTCCTCAAAAATAATATAAGTTTATTGTGTAACGTAAACTAAAATCAATTTTTAAAGTAAAAATAAAATCAGTTTGTAAAAGAAACGGAAGGGTTGTTTTAGTGACTGCTCAGCAGCAAACTCTTTGGTGACATTTCATTCAGAAACATCGGTATAATTGTGCGGCAACACGTTCGATAGTGCGCGGAAAGTGTATTTACGAGTTCGATACATACCCAAAGAGGACAACAACGGTAGCCCACTCTTCCCGGGAAACCGGAAGCACGGTGGTGCACCAAAAAATATTATACCTCCGTGGATAAGATAAGCGGAAGAGTCTGCCAAGATCCGGCGATAGTTCTGGAGCACAGTTCTTACGGGCTATTGCTGGTATTCCGTCCGGGCCGGTTGCCTTCCTACAATCCAGTTCACGTAAAATGCGTTGAATAGTGCGCGGATGAAATCTCACATCCCGCATCGAACACCGTACCGGCGAGATCACAGGTGGCTCCAAAAGGCCAGGATCGAGGTTTGAATTCGCGGAAAATAAATTCGCGAACACATTAGTTTTATCCTTTGAATTCGTGACTAACGTCCCACTCTCTATCACCAACGGAGGGAAAGCGGAGGTTGTGAAGTTACCACTGACAGCTTTTGTTGGGGCATCGAAGAAGCTTATTGATCACCATGTCGTTGTGAGCCTTCTTCGCGGTATCAATCGTTTGGTTGCAGGCGTTTCTAATTCTAACAAAATTCGTTCTGTTAGCATCGGTGGGATTGGAGCGCCATGGCTTAAAAACTCTATTTTTTGCCGCTGTAATCAGCTCGCATTTTTTATCAAACCAAGGTTTATCAGACGAACTTCGTTTCATGGAATGTGGAATATACATCTCCATCCCCAGAAGAATAATCTCTGATACCGACTCCGCGCAAGCGTTAACATCGGAGTCTCCGAAGCACACCTCCGACCATGGAAAGAATGCGAAGAAAGCTCGAAAATCGCCCCAGTTAGCAGCCCCATACTTCCATATATGGCGAAGCTGCCTAGGCCGGTTATTCGCTTGATATGCAAGTGCTTGCGCGGTAGATACCAAGCAGTGATCTGAGTTTCCCAGTGGCACAGAAACCTCTACGGTATAAATACTCGGTTCGGATGTCAAAAGAAGATCCAGGGTGTTCGCATAATCGCCTCGGGCATCCGGCACTCGCGTTGGCTCCCCAACGAGTTGAGTCAAGTTGTGGCTTACAGCAAACCTCTCCGCCAGCCTCCCAGCCTCGTAGGTTCTGTTGGAATGTAACAACCAGCCGGAATTGTGCACATTAAAATCGCCAAGGGCTACAATTTCAGAAGCTGGGTGGTTGATCTGTATCCAGTCGATGGTATGTGAAAGATGTTCGAAAAATGTCGCCGGTCGATCGTTATTCGGGGAGCGGTAAAAACAACAAAGAAATTTAACGGAATTCCTCAGCACGACCCTCAACCATATTGGGTTCCAACGCCTCCATTCTCTGGCAAGGCAGGTCGGACCGCGCGAAGACGCAGACTCCGCCCTTAAAACGGAATCTTGAATGTAAGTCGTATCCTGAGCAACGATGATATGTCAAATCAGTTGACGAATCGACCTGGGTCTCAGTTAGGGCAAGGATATCAGGTTTCGTTGTTTGCAAATATTGGTGGACGGCGTTTCCATTGGTATTGGTGAAACCGATGCCCCTGATGTTACAAAATGCCGTCACCAGTCGAGTGTGGGCAGAGCCTCGAGAGCAAGCCCGGTTATGTGATGAAGAACCTCTTAACGTTCCATCATTTATCATGATATCTGCATGATGTTCCCCCCGACATAGTCCCCCCCGGAGATCCGAATGGGAGACTAGTTTACCTCCGGAATTCTTTATATCAGAAGGTACCATCATGACTTATCTCCGATAAGGTGGCCAAACGGAAACTGCAACTACTAACTTAGGAAGTTCACGGTGGCTATAAAAAATACTTATGCCAATACAAGTTGAAGAGCGAGCAGAATATGCTGAACTTGTTATTTTTGCATGCTGCCGTTTTTCTCACGCGAAGTCGAAAATGTAAGACGAGGAGCCGTAGAAAGACACAGGAGGCTAGCCTAAAAAGGTAACCAGCCTCGTGGAGAAAAACCTAAACAAAACAACTGGGAAGAATGCTAACGGGTAGTCCTGTAGGGAGAATGGTAGAAGGTGCAGGGTGAGCGTTTGATACTGTAGGCACAGTTTTGTTACATAACCTTTGTTGCATATTGTGCAACTCTGTGAATCTTGCATGATAGAGGCCCGGGTCCATGATATCTTTAGAAGATTACACATTCCTCGATGCAACCATAAAAAACGGGATGTGTCGCCAATAGCGTCTCCTGGTTGGAACCAAAATTCACGGACTTCAATCGAGCATTGAGCACTAGCAGGCGTCATTCACTGTTACGGATCGACTTCATTTTTGAAGATATATAGACCGATGATTTCACCACCCCAGTTTTGTGTGGACAAAATAGCAGACCTTGAACCTCCTCAGACCTAACGTTGGTCAAACTATCAGGGTAGTGGAGCACGAATTTCAAGTGGTGCAATCCTTTAACTACCTTGGGTCAATAGTATCAGCCGATAACAATATGGAAGAAGAAATACGGGAACGGCTGATTAAATCCAACAAAGCTTACTATGGTCTATCAAGACTCTTTAAATCCCGGAATTTATCCAGAACATCCAAGCTACTACTGTACAAGACCATGGTCTTCCCAGTACTCATGTATAAATCCAAGACCTGGGTGCTCAATAAAAGGCACTCTGAACTCTTAGCCGCGTTCGAGAGAAAGGTCTTAAGGAGAATTGTTGTCCCTGTATGTGAGGGAGGACGATTCCGGAGACGCTACAACCATGAGTTGTACGCAATCTACCTTGAAGCTAATGTTGTAAGAAAAATCAAGCTCGGTAGACTCCGGTGTGGGGGACATCTAGCTCGAATGAGCGAAGAGGAGCCTGCCTGGAAAGTCCTTTGTGGGAGGATGTATGGAAGGAGACAGCGCGGCAGACCTTGTCTGCGGTGGAGCGATGGCGTAGTCCAGGACGCCCAGAGCCTGGGAGTGCCAAACTGGATGACATTGGCTCGAAATCGGGACCGGTGGAGAGATTTGTTAAATAAGGCCGAGACCGGATCCCGGTGGTAGTGCCGATGATGATGATGATGATGGTGATGATGATGATGATGATGATGATAATGAACCTCCTCAGATCAGTCTTCAGCGTAATATGGAAAATTTACTTATAGATGTTGTCATTATGCCAGAAATAGGCGTCATCGTTTAACAGAATTTTGGTCGCTTAAAACAGTAACGACTTGGATGGTCGGCCAGCTTCAATTTCGAATGAGTTGTGTGCTTTTAAACCAAGATACTTACGTAAAAGACCAAGTCGTTGCACACGAGAAGCTATTGAAAGCCTTGATGGATTGATTCATCACGGTCATCGTGTATACTCTCATCTAACGCCGCTAAATTTTCTTCACTACGAGTTGGATGTGATTTAAAAAACTGGAAATTTGGTTTCATATTCTTTGTTGGTAAACTAAATCATGCGTTCGATAGACTGATTATGTGAACCATAAGATGCTTTAAGCGCGCAAAATGCAGTCCGTGTAGAACGCCGCGTGGTGCATGTGGTTTATTTAATTGCGTAGTATCCAATAATGATAATTGAATTTGGAATAACGAATTGTACGTTCTCTATGCCGATAAATAAGCGTGCAAAACACATCCTCCCTAGAACGATGGTTTTCGTAATACAGCTGAATAGTTTGTAGACGCTGTGTCGAGCTAAGTTTCTCCCTGATGAAATGTTTACCATACTCAACAAAAATACCATAAGAGTGTGGCAGTTTGATAAATTTTATCTCATAAAACCTTCAAATGAATCACTTGGTATAAGGAAAAACAATTTTTTTTTATTATGTTACTTCTCCCAGGAAAGGCGAACCTATAGCGCTGGGTCAGAGCCGTGAGATGCTATTTTTTTTTCTCGACCGTCTTCATCAGCCAAGCTGCGAAAGATGTTCAACGATTTCTCTCGATCATTTCACGAAGCCTATAAGCTTAATGGGGTGGTATTTCACGGGCGGCTGGGCTTTGGGACCCAACCTACCACTCAGTAATTGTGCCGAACTGCACAAGTTATTGTTGTTCTTCAAAAGTTTTTACTATCGAACTGGTTGACTTTGAGTTCAATTGATTTAGACAGTCGTTAATTGAATTACGTCTGATCTAAAAATCCATAACAAGATCAACGGGTATCTATTACGCCTATGAATATCTGTAATTCACATCTGAAAATATCTCTAAGCGCAGTTACACTCAGGTATCGAATTCGAAAAGTTGCAGAAAAGCAACAAAACTCCGATTTTGCCAACTAAATGTCGTACATGGTCGTTGTTGTTGTTCGTCTACGGCTCTACGGTAGTCTGTTGCACATTTCGGAATCAAGTTAATCGTTTCATCTGTTGACTGTGGCGCAGATGAAGTTGCCTGGGTTGTTAGATATCGTAACTTTGAGATCGAATACATACAATAGCATGCGACTTGTTGCTGGACATATATTAATGGTGCAGCTCATGGTTATTCCTCCTACTTCGCCCGCTATGGAGTGAAGCAACATAAGTCAGAGGAGCACGTTACATAAGAATGCATGAAGGGGCTTGAAGTCAAGAAGACTGGATCAATCTAGCCAGAGAATTTGCTATTTATTTAATAGCTTTTTCATGATATCTTTCACATCTCACCCAATGTCTGCAGATTCGTCAAGGTTTCGTATCGCATCGCGGCCTTTTGCGATTATGTGCATTTATTCAGCTGTTAACTGGCATAGCTATGATCTGTGAGCTGATGGCAGACCTAAAGATGGCTTAGATATACTTCTCATAGTGCAGGTGTAGCCAATAAGGCATGTATTACGTAATATAAACTGTAACATACTGTTCCAACTGAAATTCAACATTTGCGCTCTTAAATTAATTCTTCGTTTTGTTTTTAAACATGTGATTACGATTAGGTAGTCCATGTAAGACTTGCGGATATTTCACGACCTCTCACATTCATATGAGTATTTGAACTACTGTGAACTTCTGTCGATGTGGTGACTTTGCGTCCTCAAAGCCCACTCAACCGTTCTAGCACAAAAGCTGTACATCATTCAAGTATCATGCAATGTGTCAATTTGGCATGCATTAAATCCCCGCAACCTATAGACGAGTCTTGGAAATCTATACAATTTATGTTTCAGTTTCATTTTTATAGTATTTCTTTAAACATAAACAAAAACGTTTTTCCAATTTACTAGTCAGACAAAGCTTATGTAACGTGCTGGTTGTAAGCGGATTCTTTATGTTGAACACAATTCAACTTAACATTGAAAGAGTTGGTAATCTTATAAGAAGGACGAGATCGCTAATGATCGTCGATTGAAGAACTCCATTGATTGGAGTTGACAGAGAATGACCCAGAAATTATCCAAGAAAGCCTCAGACATTTCAAACGAAATGTCTTCATGCTTGCCTTAAAAACGGTCTTTCAAGAAGTCTGACCTAGTGAAATAATGTATCCGGCAAGTTTCTGTTTAGTTTCAACAATGACAATTTGAATTAAACTGTTATGAGAAAAATAGAAAAATGTAAAAGGCCAAGCAAGTTTTTCACACATGGGTATTATAGGCTCAAAATCCAGTTGATCTTAATACAATTGCATTACAAGTATTCTACATAGGCCAGATAAATGAAAATGTATCTTCCAATAAGGTACAGCTGGTCTTGATTATTTATGGGCTTATTTGTATTCGGAAATTCATGAATTCCCGTTCTTAATAAAATTCACACACAAAAGCGAATTAAATGTAAATGCACAGTATCGGTGAAAAAGAAAGGATAAAGAAAGCAAGGCCCGATGTACATAATCACGTTTAAAAACATCATCACAATGAGTGTTCTAAGATTATACTCTCAAATCCGTTTAGTGGTTAAAGCGCATTTTACTAAGTCAAAGCTCCAGATGCGCCTATCAGGTTAATGTTGACGAAGTTATTGTTAATACGGATTGTTGCTATTGTAGCGGTTCTGCCAAACCCCACTGACTACTTACCTAAAGAACCCCCATCCCTACAACCCAGTCTGTATAAGCTTTCGCTAATGCAGTCGTATTAGCACCTTAAATGCTTCTCGCATCAAATCGATCAAGTTAATTTAGCTAAAATCCCCTAGAAGAGAATTCTTACCCGCATGCATGACTTCGCATTTAAAAACCCCTATAAGATTTCTCTACAAGCTTATCATAAATTCCCTGAAAGAAAATTCATCGGTTCATATCTAATACAACCGCATAATCAGGGAATCTTACCCTTGAGTTGGCTTATCACAGCCTCATCATGTGTATCATAAATCACCATATAAACACATTGGCTGGCGACCTACCCCCAAGGGACCAAAACAAATATACGCATCTCTTGGCACCAAATTTGAATTCAATACCTGCCCTTACCAGTGATGCTATAAACACCATTTTCTGGTAATCTAGCCAAAACCCATTAACACCATTTATTCGATGCGTCGCGTCTATTTATTTTGCGGCGACGCACATCTCAAACAAAGATCCAATTAGTATCCGACGAATTTCGGTTTTGTTTGCTTTACCGAACTCGCATCCCATGAATGCACATTTTCCCTTTCTTTGTTTGCATTCGTTCCCATGGCCCTGATCCATATAAGAACCAATGTACACACATACATGTGTACCGTGGCGATCTTCTGTATGAGATCTGTTTGGTTATCCCAAAGAGAGACTCTACATCTCTCTTGGAATCGGGAAATGCACCCCCTAATTAAGAGAGCCCGTTTCACTGGCCAAATTTTCTTTGACAACGAAGGAATATCGTGGAGTCCTTTTACATCCACCGACCACGCTGGTCGCACGTTGCCGCTCCCACTCTCCACCGGCTGCGGAGATGCGTAAAAGTGTTAACTAAATAATTGTTATTTTTCAGTATAAACAGTAGTTATTTTCTTGAAGAAAGCTAAGATTCAACCTTCTTGGTTCACATTTAATGTTTGAGAGTGCTTTCGTAAACTTGTGAACGCATAACAACTAGTAGACGTGTTGGCAAAAGGTGAAATAAATTAAAAACTAATTAAGAACGACTGGTGTTTTCTTTACTTACTCCTGGTGTGGACGTTGCGTCGTCGAGTTCGGTTTGTGTTTTTCGGGATTACTTTCCCGCGGCTGAACATACGATTGGTGATGGGGAGTGAAGTGAATCGAGTGCCCGTGTCCGGCACAATACTTCCTCCCCACACAATCACGCGTCCGAATTTCTGGGACTCCTAAGTCTTCGTTTGTATCCTATTAGATCCTGATCTGAACTCTTGTACCAATCAAAAGTTGCTTTTGTCTATTTCACTAACATTATCTTTACTCGCCTATTTATGAACTGATAGGTTGTTTATTGAACTTCGACTTCCAATATTTCTAGACTAGTCCAATCTCCTGGGTTTACTTATCTATCTGAAACTAACTTAATCTATCAAATAAACAAATTTTGCCACGATTATCATTATTCAGAGAGTACGCCTTGCTTCACTTTAGAAATACTGGTGCACTTAGAAAATCGTTCTTTAATCGGACCACAGAATGTGCAATTCTTAACTTGATCATGTGTTTCTCCGTTATGATTATATCCAGCCATTCAAACCCAAAGTAAATGGTTATTCAAAAAAGTACATACGTTAAAATGAGACGCCAGATAGTAGCATTGTATAATTTTTATCCGTAAGGTAAGGACATATGTCATTTTGTTTTAGTAGAATTTAGTAGTTAAAAGGGTTAATGGAATATGCAATTTGAAGAAACGTCACTTGTAAACATTATATCTCAGGTGTTTTGGATATATGTGCATGAACAATACACAATACACGTTATACGATATTTACTATTTATTGGCGTGTAGGAACCCGAAGTTCATGACCTCGCCGTCTCGACTCTGCCATCGTTCCCTATCATGTGCACTCTCCTTCCATGCTTGAACATCCGATCCGATCTCCTCAAGGTCAAACATAACATTGTCCTCCCATCTCCGTCGCGGCTGTCCTCTCGGTCTTTCTCGTTGGTCTACCGTCAAGAATTCTATGCACGGTCCTATCGTTGCCCATTCATGCCACATGCCCGGCCAATCTTAATCTTCCCGACCTGATTACTCTCACTATTGTAAGTTTGCGGTATAGCTCTTCCAATTCGTGGTTGTGGAGTTTCCTCCATTGTCCTGTCTCATCGTCATATTTACCTACAAAGACACCCGTTAAAACTTTATTCTCGAATACGCCGAATTTGTTTTCTTCCCGTTCTGTGAGAGCCCATATTTCGCATCCGTATAGTTCTATAAAGACGGACTTTTATATTACGTGATAGCAGTTTGGATTTCAGCAGTTTACTGACTGTGTGTCAACTAGCGTTGCCAGAATGCAGTCTTTTGTTAATTTCCTTCGACATTTCGTTACTGGCCGTCAGTATTGTTCCCAAAGATGGTAGAGTCTTTGCCTTGCGACTGAGTCGTAGGCTTTTTTGAAGTCACATATTCCCAATTCTTTTCCAGCAGTTGCCTTACCCACGGAATCCGCACTGCTAGTCTCCCAGTATTTCTTCTGCGTACGGTGTGATTCTCGCCAGTATGACATTTGGCATTGGGAGCAATGATATTCCTTTGTAGTTCTTGCAGCAGATCTGTTGCCTTTTTTGAAAATGGAGACGACTATTTCGGTTTTCCATTCTTCCGGAGTGACTTCCTTATCCCATATTATTTTACTCAGTTGGTGGATCTTTCGAGCGGTTGCCTCTCCTCCATGCCTCATAAGCTCTGTCGGTATACAGTCGACTCCGGGAGCCTTGTTGTTTTTCAATCGATTTATTGCGTCTACAACTTCGTTGAAAGAGGGCTCTGGTATCTGTGGCTAGGCTGTATGTATGTCTGGTGCGTTTATTTTTGGTTGGCGGGTGCGTACATTGAACAGGTTTTCAAAGTACTGCTTCCATCTTGTCACGATATTGTTTGTTTCTGTGACCAGACAGCCGCTTGTGTCTCGAATTATTTTGGCTATCCGTCGGTAGCCATTTCAAATTGAGTTTATGGCATTTTCTAGGATTTTTTCGATCCGAGTCTTCTCCCATTCGCGTTTTTTGCGTTTGAAAAGTCTAGTTGTCTCTTTCCGAATTGTCGCGTATCTTTCTGCGTTGACTTCATCATATTTTTCTAAGTGGATCACTCTGAGCCGTTTACGTTCTTCGATCTTCGCCTTGCACTTATCGTCAAACCAAGGTTTGGAGTTAAATGTTTTCTTGAGTCCGAATACCTTTTGGGCTGTTTGTTTGATTGTGTCTCTGATCGATGTCCATTTAGTGTCCACCCTATTGGTTACTTCTTCCTCACTGCTCCCATTTTCTAGGATGCTAAATCTATTCGTTACTTCGTCTTGATATGCAGCCCTTTTGCGTAGGTCTTTTAGTTTATCAATGTCGAACTTTTTTCTCGTCTCCCGTGATTGCCCATGTGGGTTTGCTGCTAGTCGACTCCTCATATTTCCCATCATTAGAAGATGGGCGGAGTCGCATTCTGCCCCTCTATATGATCTTACGTCAAGGATATTCGAGTGGTGTCTTTTGTCTATGAGGAAGTGGTCTATTTGGTTACGCGCTAAGCCGTCGGGTGATATCCATGTGGCTTTATGGATTTGCTTGTACTTGAACATCGCGCTTTCCACTACCAGATCTTTTGACGCTGTAAACGTGATAATTTGAATTCCATTATCATATGAAACGTGCTGTAGGCTTTCCTTACCTATAGTTGGCTGGAAGATATCTTCCTTTACAATTTTCGCATTGAGGTCCCCGAGGAGGATTTTAACATCGAATGATGAGATCCCATCAAATATTCCCTCTAGGGTCTCGTACAACGTGTCTGTGGCGGTTCTGCCAAACCCCACGGTTCGCTTTCCTAAAAAACACCCATAACTCTATCCAATCACATAATTTCGCTAATAGAGTCGCATTAGCATCTTAAATGCTTTACGTATCCAGGATTATCTAAGGTATAAACAAAAAAGCCCTTGGAAAAGAGAATTCATACCTGCATGCATAACTTCGCATTTAAAATCCCCTATAAGAGTTCTCTCCAAGCTTATCATTAATTTCCTGAAAGAAAATTCATCGGTCCATATATAATACAACCGCATAATCAGGAAATATTACCCTTGAGTTGGCTTATCACAGCCTCATCATGTGTATCATAAATTACCAGACAAACACATTGGCTGGCGACGTACACCCAAGGGACCAAAACAACTACATGCATCTCTTGGCACCAATTAAATCCTACAGCATAAGCAAATGCAAATAGGAAATCAATACTTATCCTTACCAGTGATGCCATAAACACCATTTCCTGGTAACCTAGCCAAAACCTATTAACACCATTTCTTCGTTGCGCCGCGTCTATTTATTTAGCCGCGACGCACATCTCAAACAAAGATCCAATTAGCACCCAACGAGTTTCGGTTTTGCCTATAGGTGCCCTTTCAGAAGAAGCTTTAGAAGCTAGACATAAGGAAATTCGAAAGGTCAGACTAGATCACAGTCGAAAGTGCTCTAGAATAGATTCAATAACTGATTTAATGAATCACTTATTAATTACTTCGGATCCTCTCATTTCAAATATAAGATTCAAAAGCTCATATATGCCTAAAATAGATCCACATATTGAACATTATCTACTTCGAAATGGTGCAGAAAGTTTTACGCTTCCAATAGACTTGGCCGATATAGGTGGAACATCATCATCGGAGAGCGATAGCCATTAATAATTAACATACATATGCACATATTTGTTATTTCAAATTAATTTATTAGACATATACATAATTCTTTTATATTAATGTTTTGAAGTTTATTAAACTATAAAATTGTTAACATACTTACATTTTTAAATGAAGTTTGAAAAAAAACACGCGCAAGCTTAGAAAATAAATTTTGAGTTTAAAAATAAAGTTCGCTGCTCAACTCTTTTTTTTTTTAAGAAGCTGGACAGGCCATTTTTGCAGATTGATACCTTTTTTTAGGGCGTTGCATAGATATCAAATGTAAAGAGGAATTAAATGCAAAATATTCATATTTTAGTTACTAAAACCAGATATATTAATTTTGCCGTTTTTCCCATAGACTCGTCCCACTGTGCGTCACCCCGTCACCACTTAATACTCTCTACCCTACGAAGTTTCTACTCACCAAATATGCTTAAACCGCAATTTCGCCTACCAACGCTATTTTCCCCCAATTTCTCGACTCCCAGGCAGCATCAGGTCTTCGATAGTATAGTGGCTAGTATACCCGCCTGTCACGTGGGAGTCCGCGGTTCGATTCCCCGTCGGGGAGCCTCTTGCGCAAGACTAATGACCTTGCCCGGAAAAAACAAATCATTATGGAAAATTTAACAAGCCTCAGGACTTGCTAAATAAGGCCAAGACCGGTGCCTGGTTCTAGTGCCGATGATGATCATGATGATACAGCATCAGCAAGTAGGCCGGAACAATAGTTCGTAACCACAGATGTGAGAACTCGTATGGAACTTGCAAATGTGACAAAATGTAGACTCGGCGTCTACCGAATTCTCGATCTTTTGTTCAAAAGCGTGAGAATCGCTTTTGCAATTCAATACTGAGGTGTAATGTAGAAGTAGAATAGTGTATGGATGCAGTTGGTTTTTGGTGGTCAAAAAGATCGAAATAAATTTATATAAAAGATAAAAATGATTATTGCAATTAATTATATTCAAAAAAATTAAAATACAATAAACTTGTGAAAGGAAAAAAAGAAAATAAAGATACTATTAAACAGTTGAAACGAAAGTTGTAAGTGGTTTTTTTTACTATCCGGGCACCCCACGAACCTAGCTCGTGCCTGTGAGAGTTGTATGGCCGCCACCCTGTGAAGTTCCGGCTACAATAGGGTCGCGATCGATTCAGCGCACCTTCTACTAAAGAAAAATCAATCTGGCTTTTAAATCGGCATCGAGCTTTTCTGTGTGGATCGTATCCATCTCCGACACAAGCATATACATTAAACGACTTCAATTGGAATTAATAAAAAAAGAATCACTGAGCTACTGCTTATTGACCAACAAGTCAACATTCTTCTGGCCGTGAAGTAACAATGTTTGCATTTTATTCTATGGGTTCTACTTTGAAAAAGACATCATAATAATTTTGTCTTTAATGATCGATCGCAATAGAAAAACGTTGCGTAGACCTCCATGGCACCACGAGGCCATTACCAGCTTACCAATCTGTCGCAAAGCATCGGAACAAATAGAATATATCGTAAACGACAAACACGAATCGTATGCACCACGCGAATCAGTCAGTCGTAGAAAAACCATTCTGTTTAAGACGAATCACTGGGTTGGAACCATCGAAAGGCATCGAAAGACTGCCTTAAGCTAGCAGTGAAGTTTATCATTACATAATAATGCTAACTGCTATCTAAGTGCCGTAGTTTAAAGACCTATTTGCAGTCTGTTTGAGAAATTGGGAAATCATCGGCCGTGAATAGTGAAGAGAATTTTTGAATACGTCATCGGGAAATTAAAGCTAAAATGCACTAAGGTTGTTGGGTACTTACTGTTGTTGATTTTTCCTTGTCTCGATATTAACATCGACAGAGGTGTTGGTCGTGAGGAATTTTGTGCAATTCTTGTGGGTCCATCGGCAGAAAATCCACCGCCATCTGAGTTATAGATCCGAACGTTCCCACCGGCCAGCATTAATAAGCGATCCCTGGCGCTGCGTCCATATCTTAGATAATGTTTTTGCAATCCCATGTTTTAATCCTAGAAATGTCGGGAAATTATTTTATTATTGTTTTTTATATACAAGAATATAGTAATACAAAGGGTCTGATAGAAAACTAACTTTATAATCTGTTGCATGGATTAGTAAAAAATAGTAAATTCATTGGTGTCGAAAATTTATTAATTCATAATGGCACGACTGAGTACTAAATGGAATAACATTGCATTCGTAGAAGAAGCATTTACTACTACACTGACACCGGCAAAGTCTTAGGTAGATGTCCTTTGTACATAAAATTGTGGGTAATTTTCATGAAATTAATTGTAGTCATTTCTCTTTTTTATATTATATAATCAAAGAGAATCCATACATTGATTATTCAGTTGTTCAGGACACGGGACTAATTACCATGAAACTTTAACATAATCTAAAATCCGAAACTTTCAGCTTCAGCTGATTTTCCAGCAGTATTTCTCCTTGGCTAGGAAGCTTCTCCAGCATTCACTTTTATTGAAGCAAACCGGTCAACCGACTCATCTACAAAAGGATGACATAACATTCCTGCTAAGTAGGTTGCAGCAGCACTTAACACAAATGCATACAGTACACATGGCCATCGTCAGATTCATATCACCCCAACCTCAGCAACGAGATATTCCTCATCATTCCAATCACAGATTCTGTCCCTCCAACTTCGCTTGGGTGCACCACTATGCGTCACACTAGCGCACACTACATCGTCATGAATGGTTCATCGTTTTCGTTTTTATTGTATTACAGCATCCCATGCACATGGCCGTTACGTCTGCAAATAATTTCCTGTTGTATCTGTAACTTTACGTTCTTGACTTGAAGATGAATTCGATATCGCAAAAACTGCATGTGCGATCATCGAGAGTGAGAAAGAGGGAGCGAAAGAAATACCAACGGTTGGGAATCCCCGGCAGTTATAGGTGCATTCGAAGGTAAACTGCATTTATAGGGCTTACTTTACTTTACACTTTACTCTTATTTGTGAGTTTGGAGATGAAACCTCTGAGGAAAGTCATCATGGTGTTAAGGTTGATTGTTTTTCTTTAACAATATTTAGTCTCATGGTATGACTTGTGGATGTTTTGGATTGTTTTAGCTTTGTTACCTGGGCATATTCCATGAATCGGTATTTGCAATGCAACTAGAAGTTGCTAATTAATCGTCTAAAACCCAATTAGAGCCTGTAAAGGAGATAGTGTGGTGTTTCTAACAGATATACACACAGTACTTAAGCAAATAGTAAAGAACAACACCGAAAGAAAAACGAATGAGCAAAGCCTCAGAGCCGTATACCATACCAATTAACATAGCAATTCCACATTAAGTTTAGTGACTTGAGAATAAGGATCGAATTCGTACACGCGGTAGTGGTCTGATGTGTTCAGCATTGGTTCTATCTTTTAATGATTCTAATCGTCATAGCTTCGGTTCGAATCACACGCTCTCTTCACTACCGTCGCAAATGGAGTAATAGCAGATTGGTGCATAAATTGGAAAATCGAATGGTAGTAACACAACTAGTCAACCGATTGAATTCATGATTTCTAGACAGGTGTTAGCTCTAAAGATTGACGTTAATGCATCAATAAACTGCATTTATGACCACCTTTAAGAAACAGACATTTTGTAGAAACAGAAAAAATTGAAATGTGGAAAAAAGTTGACTTTTTGATCATACAAAAAAAAAAAAAAAGAAATATTTAATAAAATAAAATAAAATTTGAGAAAAGATTAAAGATATGGGATAATCGCCATTAAGAATATACAGGGCTTAACTTTGAAAAATTCCATCGGAATATCAAACTAACATCACACACCTTACATGCCTGTCAGTACGACTCTATGGGGGGCTGTTTCGAGGCCGTGCACAGAGTGGATGAATCCTCGTTCGTTTTCGACCGGGTCCTTGACAATATCGTCAGTCAGCACCACATTTCACTTTGTAAAGAAGCTGATATTTGAGGAATGCATCAAAGATACAAAAAAGGAGAAACATGGGAATTGATGGGATACATTTCCATTTATGTTACATATAATGAGAGACAATTTTAGCAGTTGCTTAGGAAACTAATTATATAACTGTGCATATTGAGACAAATAATGGAACCTAATTTCAGCCTTCGATCCTCTTCGGGGTTTTAATGTCATCGGGTTCATGCACCACTATTTTACAAGAAGATTGATGACCTGTATAGATGTATTAACTGTCAACGGAACCAACACTTCACCAGATGATAGTAACCGAACTTGAGTAATAAAGTTAAAAGGCGGAAAAGAGGAAACATAATTAATTTAAGGGGAGATTCCGGTTTGTCGGGTCAAAAAATAGGTTATTTTCATGATTTTTTTTTAAGAGAAAGTATTAAAGATATAACAACAATTTTTTTTTAAACATTTTATTCATCTTTCGACTACGTTTGTAAATATTGCCGACTCACTCCGGAACCGGAAAGCCCCCCATCCAAGTGTTCAAAGTTAGCCATCCGTTCTGCTCGTGTAAGGGTTATTTTCGTCCCCGGTGAAAAAATACGAAAAATGCAAAAAGTTTATTGAACTTAAATACATTTAGCCCAACGTGAGTGAAAAAAATTTTAAAATTGATAAAAAACAACAAAATGGCGGACAATTGAAAAAAAAATTGAATTTTCGGCCCTTTTTTACTCTATTTTTTAGTTATAACTAAAAAAATAAATAAATAAATAAGAAAGTAATTCACTCACAATTTGCGTGTTAAAAATATGAGTGCGAACTTTTATAAGAATCGCATGCACCGTTTTCATATTATCGCTTACACCGCACTCAAAAAAGTCGTTTCGAGAAAAACGCATTCAAAGTTTGGAAATAAATTAGACAAAAGATAAAAGTGATTTTTCTCATGAAATCATCGGGATTTTTTATACTAACAGCTAGACATCTATTCCTGGACCATAAACAATTCCTTCCACGACTTCGAATTGGTCCTCCAGTTGCATTTTCGCCTTTTTCCTCGCTGTTGGTGCGAGTTGTATACTAGGCTGCGGTCAGCGTTTTGCAGCCGATCTCTGTCCCTCTCGTTCGCAAACGCTCTCGCAGCAACCCAATTTTGATGCCCATGACTTGCATTATTAGAAATACGGGTAAAAACCCCTCATTAAACATACAAGCTGCGGTAAGAGTCGCAACTTCAATGATTTTCTTACCACTGTATGTGTGTTTTGGCGCCATTTGTCAGATAGTAGCATTGAACTTTTCGTTGTTATTTTGCGTGAAACCTCCCTCGCATTGTTTTAACAAATCGGGAGCTGTCAGTTTTACGTAAACCGGGTAAATAGCTGTTCGTACTTTAGGATCCAAGGGAGGTTTGTCGTGGTGGAACTTTGACAGCTCATTCGCAGTTTCTGTGCGTTTCCATTTACACCATGACTCCGGTCCCTCTGGACAGTTTTGATGTTGCGGATTTTCATCGGTTGATATTTTGTGGTAGTATGTTGCCCAAATTTCCTTCGCCATTTCTTTAGCAGAGTGAGCATTGCATCTAATCGCAAGTTCGTAATAAGTCGTCAATTCTGTTATCATGTTTCCCGTAAGTTTGCCAGGACCAGCTCCTCCTAATTGGTCTGTTTTTTTTTTGTTTTTTTTTTATGACATCGCGTAATTGCGAACCGATTCGCTTTCCCACGTGATTGATACACTCGGCCTTTAGAACATTTAGAAATGATTTCTGCAACGCATTCATTATTTTTACATCACCGTCTCCAGCGTACCTTTCGTAAATGCGGCCGTGCAGATCAAAAGCACGCTCGAATATCTCTAACATTCGGTCAGGCTCCATTTTACCCGAACTTCCACTGTGATGCAATGTGCAAACTGGTTCGTGCTCATCGCACCAAGTATCAAATTCAGGGGTGCCTTTCTTTGTTTTCATAAGGTTGCAGCCTTGGCAATAACGCGATTTCACAGTAAGATCGAAAACTTTGTTTGTTTTGTTGCCGATCAATGTCATAACGCCATAATTAGCAGTATGACCCCTTTTGCTCCAACTACCATCTCCAGAAGCAGTACATTTTTTATCTTCATTTTCATCAGTTTTTTTCTTTTTCTTCTTTGCTAGCCTTTTTTATCACGGAAGAAAAAACGCCGATACAAGCGGTGTGTGCTTTATCGAGAGCAGCGTAGTAGATGTGTGTCGTAAATTCGCCAATATCCATCAGTGAAGTGAAACAATGTAATCCATTTAACCCTTTACCCAAGATGCGCATTACGAATACTATTCTACGATTAATTTCGTAAGCTTTGTTGACGATTCGTGGACAGGACTCGATGACCCTCTCACCACAGTTGCATTCGACGATCAGTTTGAATCGTAGGCCTTTCTTAGATTTTTTTGAATAGTTTATCGAACCGTCACAGTTTTTACACTTTATAATGTTTCAAAGTTCGGAAAAAAATGTAACATCCCGTATGCTGCCGTCACTGTGACCGTTGGAGCGAAGTCGGGTGATGTAGCCAATTTTTGTGCCGAAGTAGTCGCATACTCCGTTTCCAGTTCATTTACAGTTCCCATAAATCCTTTTCGTTTTTTATCTCGACTCCCTGGACGCACCCCTGACCTTACCGTTGGAAAACGTATGAAACGGATGCCTTAACGCGAGCACTGCACGCTCTGAGACCACGTTCACACTAAATACTTTTTCCTCCTCATGAAAAAGAAACATCAAAAATACCTACCCCGCGACGACACCGGTCGGAACATCTTTCTTAGTCACCAAACAAGAAAAAACCACCAGCACCATGCAACGGGCAAGTTAGTTTCATATATATGAAACTAACTAAAACTCAGACAACCGCAGGTCACCCGCAGTATGCCCGAATGTAAAAACAACATACACAGGAGCGACTATCCATTACCGCTTATGAACATGTTGTTCAGTCGCACAAGATTGCGACATATTCAAAGAAGTGGCAGTTGGCCCAAGCCAACAGCGAAGCAAATTAATGCCCATAAATGGATAGTCTGCATCTTTCTAAATACACGGTAGTTGCCACCTATGATACGAATTTGTATCCACGAGAGACCCGACCCTTTAATGACCTATAACTTTGGAACCGCCTAAGATTTCGTTTCCAAATTTTAACATATTATTTTTGAAGCATAAAACTATCGATTAAGCAAAAAAAAATTGATTTTTTGAACCGAACAAACCGGAATGTCCCCTTAAACATTAAAGCATAATCACATTTGACTACCTGTTTTTTATCGTTGTGTTTGGTTTGATGAGATAGTAAGCTTGGTTAACATGATGTTACAAATTGTTCAATAGAAAAATTAATTTAAATTTAATTTATTGGGATAAGTGCCTCAACTGATAGCTTAGTACAAGCCCCTTTTTCGAAATTATAAAACTTATAAATATCTTAACTACACTTAACCTATGAGAGGAAGAGGAAGGAAAAGAAAAAGGATTTCAATTTTCAAATTTATCGCGATGGTTGATGGGAAAGCCCAAGGAGAAGACGGGAAAACAAAGATTTACTACATAGGCTGCAAAGTCCCAGGGTTTTTAATGAAAACAAGCGTTTATTGGGGAAAGTTATATTTGTTCCTTAATATAGTTGCCTTCAGGGGCGATAGGCTTGGTATAGCGATTTTTCAACATGTTGATGCTCTTTCTGCGGTTGGTAGCGCCCAAGCCTTCGAAATACGCGGCGGTTTCCGCGAAGGCTTCCCAATTCGATCTTAATCTCTTTTCCTGGAGCTACCGCTTTTCATTTGGGAACAGATAATAGTCGCTGGGACGCAAGTCTGGAGAATACGGGGGGTGAACAACCAATTCAAATCGGAATTGGTCCAATTTGGCTATCGCCTTCAAGGATGCGTGTTACGGTGCGTTATCATGATGGTACAGACCTTTTTTTTTTGCTATATGGGGGCGTTTTCTCTTTATTTCGTCGTTTAGTTTGTCTACCAGGTGTACCGGGGTGAAGTGGGGGTCAAGATACTAATGTATCGATAGGGAACGTTTGTTGTTAACGAGCCCATATAGTTCTTTTATTTGGTTGCTATGACATCTGTCAAACATATTTAGTATGCATCAAGTCAACATCATTTTTTTTTTAATCTTGTTAAAAATGTCGAATTTTGTACCAGAAAATGATGATTTGCGGAAACCATTAATTTTTTGTTTTCATTTGAAGAAAAGTTCTGCAGAGTCGTATCGAATGCTTTTCGAGGCTTATGGCGATAATGCTCTATGGGAAGCAACATGCAAAAGATGGTTTAAGCGGTTCAGAGATAATGTTTTTGATGTGCGAAATGAAGAACGTGGAAGACCACCAAAAAAGTTTGAACACGCCGAATTGCAAGCAATATTGGATCAAGATGACACTTTAAGTCAAAAACAAAGAGCAAACATGTTAAATGTTGCACAATAACAATTTCTGACCGTTTAAAAGCTATGGGAAAGATCCAAAAGTGTGGAAACTGGGTGCCACATGAATAGAATGACAAGCCGATGGAAAAGCGAAACACCATTTGTGAAACGTTGCTTCTACGACACGAAAGGAAGTCAGTATTGCATCGAATTGTGACTGGTGATGAAAAAATGGATTTATTTTAAAAATCT
The DNA here is from genome assembly GCA_963931805.1 of Microdon myrmicae. Taxonomy (NCBI): domain Eukaryota; kingdom Metazoa; phylum Arthropoda; class Insecta; order Diptera; family Syrphidae; genus Microdon; species Microdon myrmicae. The sequence continues at coordinate 140,509,598 of OZ007498.1, read as the reverse complement.
TAAACGCAAAAATTATGGGTATATCCAGGAGAAGCGTCAACATCGACTGCAAAGCCTGATCGGTTCGGCAAAAAGACAATGCTCAGTGTTTGGTGGGACCAGAAGGGGGTGGTGTATCATGAACTTCTAAAACCTGGCAAAACTGTTGATGCGCAACGCTACCGACAACAAATGATCAATTTGAACCATGTATTGATCGAAAAACGACCAGAATGGGCCACAAGACATGGAAAGGTAATTTTGTTGCATGATAAGTCATACAGCAAAACCCGTCAAAGAAACAATAAAAGCTCTCGGCTGGGAAGTGTTACCCCACCCGCCGTATTCACCAGACTTGGCTCCTTCCGACTACCATTTGTTTTCATCGATGGGACACGGATTGGCTGAGCAGCATTTAACTTCCTACGAAGAAGTCGAAAATTGGGTCTCCGAATGGTTTGTTTAAAAAGACGACAGGTTTTATTGGCATGGTATCCAGAAATTGCCAGAAAGGTGGTCGAAATGTGTAGAAAGCAATGGCCAATACTTCGAATAAAATATTTTTTACTTTCCCAATTAACGTAATTGATTGGTATTTACCAACGTTAAACTCCAAAAAAGTCTGTCGAGCTCGACTTGGAGAAGGGAAGAATCACAGAGAGAACTGATTGTTTTAAAGAATTTAATATCGTCGACCTTCAGAGAGATGCAAGAATGCTTGATAATCATATCAATATCGTTCACGTTCAGTATAAAGAGGAATGGACCTAAGTAGATACCCTGAGGAACACCAGAGGTGTCGAGAAATGGTCTTGATAGAAAGAATTTGAAGCGAATATATAGCGTTTGTGGAAGTGTGATTCGAACCGACGCTATGACGGTTAGAATCAATCAAATAGTGAACCAATGCTCAATACGTCAGGCGACTGCCGCTTGTACAAATTCGATCGATTTAGGGGCGCCCCTTAGCGTGTATGTGGTGTCTTATTGGTGGGTCGAATTCAATTGCGTGCCATTCTGATGGCGTCCAGCAGGTACCCGATTGAAAAATGTTTGGTATAGTGGCGATGTGTGTTGCTAAAACTTTGGGAACAACGTCAGAGTGGAGTTGTTGGCTGGCTGGGTGTAAGCCAGTCTTAGCCGGTTGAAATGTGAAAAGATAAACCGGAGATGGATCAACATCTTGTAGTTCAGCAAATAAGGAAGTCTCGTCGGGAACCATTCGGAATTTTTTCCTGCTTATGAAGAGTTGTTATGGCATTTTCCAAGTAGACGAGTGAGGGGCGTGCGTCTTTAAGTTCATTACCGAGTGTGCTTATGTGGGGGGTGAAGTATGTTGCGCGGGGAACGGCGCTGGTTCACTTCACTTCTCAAACGTCACTTTATAAATCTCCAACAAGAAACACCGCCAAAGGGTTCACCGAGAATCAAGCTCCAAAGCACGGAGCGGACACCACACAGGAAGAAAACACGGCATTATAGTTATTGGCATATTTTGTATTTATTGTAGGTTCTTATGCACTAAGCAAATTTTCCGCTAACGCCCACACGATTCGTTAATTCACACAACCGTTATTAACGACGAACTTGGCTTCAAAATGACTAACCCCGTCTCGTTAACGATTACTCGTGGTTGAATTTCCCGTCCCCGTGCGCACTGAGAAGCGGGAGTGACATGACCACGATGTGCTCGGTTGGCGGATGTAAAAGGACTCAGCGATATTCATTCGCTGTCAAAAGACATTCGGACAGTGATACTGGCTCTCTTAAATTAAGGATGCATTTCCTATTCCAAGAGCGACGTGAAGTCTCCCCTTGGAGGTAACCAACCAGCTCTCATAGAGAAGATCATCAAGGTACGCATGTATGTGTGCACATTGGCTCTTTTATGGCACAAAGCCATGAGAACGAATCTGAAACAAAGAAAGGGCATACTGTGCATCCATGAGATGTGAGTTCGGCTAAGCAAACAAGTCGAATCTCCTTGGGTGCTAATGGATTTTTGTTTGCTCATGCCTCTAGTCATGAGAAGCAGATCCAGGGATATGGGAAGGCAAAGAGATCGGGTAGATCATTGTCTAAGCTATGCATTGCCGCTGTAATGATAGCCGCAATGCAGCATGCACATAGTGCTAATTGGTTTTGTCTTATTTACATGGAATTGGCGTTTATGGCATCACTGCCAAGGGTAAGTATACCATACCTATTTGCATTTGCCTATGCTGTAGGATTTAATTGATGCCTTAAGATGCAAGATGCGTATACTTGCTTTTGTCCCTTAGGTATAGGTCGCCAGCCAATGTGTACGTAAAGGAATTTATTATACACATGGTGAGGCTGGGAATAGGCGACGCGTAGTTTATGATCCCTGTTATTATGGTTACATTATAGGTAAACCGAATTGTTTTGTTTTCAGGAATTCGACTAGGGAAAATGGGTGTGTAAGTTTGAGATTTGCCTGGCAACCGAACGTGCTGAATTGGAGTTGGGATTAATGAAGTTTGGAACAGAATTCTTATGGGGAATTTTGAATTCGAATAAATGAATGAAGGTAAGAATTCTCTTCCAGGAGCTTCTAGCTAAATACATTTGATGAACTTAATACGTGAAGCATTTACAGGTGCTAATGCGATTGCATTAGCAGAAACTTATGAAGGTTGGGTTGTAGTTATGGGGGTTCTTCGGGTAAGTAGACGGTGGGGTTTGGCGGAACCGTCACAGTTATCTTTTGTAGTACAAGGTCCACAGTAGGCCCGGGTTGAGCCGAGCTATATTGATTAACAAGTGAGGATTGCAAATCACCGAGTTTATCTTCGAGATTGTTCAATTTATGGACAATGTGTTTAAGAGGAGTATTATTTACAGAACTGGTAAGTTGTTTAGATGTTGATTGTAGTTTACCTGTGTGACTACGAATACATTGGGCTAGTTCTTTTGTTTGTGTATTGAAGGATTCATATAACAAGGAAGTAACATGGTTAGTAATATCCCTTTTACCGTCTGCGATATAAGTATTGATGTCATTTTGAGAAGCCAAAAAGATAGTGTCAAGGTCGTCAACGTATTTCAGACTATTTACCAACTAAGAAATGTTATAATCGACTTTTTATCGATGTTGACTTATTGGAAGCATCAATAGTATTACTCAGACACTTTATCGCAAGAAGGACATGATTTAGAACAGTATCCATACATTAATTGCAGAAGAATAAGAGGTTGTGAGGGAACTCTTTTACGAAAACGGTATTTCTTTTGTTAAGTTCTACGCAGAAGCCATGGAACGATTTGTCGCAGATCGCTTTACAGGTTATATAATCTCCATTGGCATTGGTGATTGGGCATCTTAAAGGTTCGCACATGTTGGTGACTTACATGGTGCGGGAAGTGAGAAGGGAAATCTAGGTATATAAAAACGAATTTGGGGTAATAAATACCGAGTGAGAATGGAATCTATGTTGATATCCAGTTAGATGTACAAAGGGAGTAAAAGCTATAGAAGGACAAGACAGGGTTAAAGGGAAGTGTGATGGATGTGGTAAGTGAGTAATTGGGTATAAAATTCAGAAATAATAAAAAAAATGTTAATGATAAAAAGGAGAGGAGAGAATGCATCCTTTTACTTCCTTTTCCCTTCACCTTTCCTCTTTTTATACCAACACGAAAAAAGAGAAAAAAAAGGAAGAAAGTAGAAAAAGAAAGCAAAGCAATGGCAAGGAAACAAAATTATAACAGAAATAAAGTCAAATTTACATTGCAATAAGAAACTAAAAATAAAAAAATGAAAAATTATGAAAATGACAGTAGGAAATAAAAATAAAAAATTAAAAATGGAAATGAGAATAAAAAAAATTATAAATATAAAAATTAAAAAGTAAAAAATACAACGATATTCAAAAACAAATGACAGAGCTTCTCTTTCTTTTTCTACTTATACTTTTTCGTTCGGAATCAAATTGAACGCCTGTCCTGTCTCCTATGAGTCCAGGGCCTTCCCCTTTGCTGTGTCTTTTTGCTGCAACTCTTGGTGATTATTAGCGCTTAAAATCGAATTTGGAATTATTAAAAGTGAGTTTTTACTCGTGAATCTCAGGGACTATTTCAGTAATTCTGACACGGTTATGTTTTACTTTAAATTTCAGTTACAACAATGGAATTAACGACGCTGCTATGCGCCTTATTAAATTTTAATTAATCCAAAATTATTAAATTATTTCTGTGTAATTAATGAGTAAGGAATGTTAATGTATTCGACTCTAACAGCGCACCAGAGTGTTAACTCAAATGATGGAATAACTTTGTGTGGTGTCACGATTAAGTTAAGTTAACACCTTCTGTTTCACTAATTGTCAATTATTAGAACGTTTCCACTAGATTTAAAATTAAAATGCTTTTATTCCACTTTGTCACTAAATACCATGAAAGAAATCAATATCACAGTGGATTGATTAAACAGTTGAATTAGAATAACACTTATTGTTAATTTATTTCGATGCAGAGTCTCTTATGTTTTGACGACGAATCAGTTTTATTTCTTTAGTCACTTTAATTTTTTGAATAACTATTATTACTGTTTAATAATATCGATGTAGAATCTTTTAAGTTTTGACCAGGAGTCATTTTTATTTTTTTATTCACTTTAGTATCACCTTTTGTATAAACTTTTTCACTTAGCCGAGAAAATAGATACGAGTGCGGCTCTAATTATTTGTGTTTAGGGAGTTTAATTTATTTGTTAATTTTCCTGATTAATGACTGCTTTGACTGATGTAAGAACAGATGCCATTCATCTGGACATGATATGAAAGAAACTAATGATTCACAGATGTAGGTAAAATTATGTCGCATTTTAAATTTATGGTGTTTCATTTGATGTAGGAAACTCGATAAGGGGTGGTTGCAGCACAGTAAAAAACACATGTGTAAATAGATGTACCACAAGCTAAATAGCAGTTGGTATAGTATACCATAAATTCTTAAACTGTAACTAGTCTGACACCACTTTGATTTAAGTTTTAAGAGTCGATAAGATGCAGTTCTATTCCCAGAATGTGTTAATGAATGACTTCAGAAAACGTTTGCTACAACTAAATTGCGAAAATTATTTCTGTGCGAATATTGGGGAAAAACCAGTTTAATCACGACTTTGTAAGAAAGTATATTACGGAAGGAGTGCTTTGCATACTTATCTTTGTAGGGGTAATTAATCAGATGACTCGGTGATTTATTACGGCGTTGTGACAAATGGTTGAGTTCGGACGTTATGTGGACACTGCGTTCGTGGCCCGTTTTCATCAGGTGCGTTTTTGCATTTGATCTGAGTGGCAATAGATAACCAGTCGTTAGTGAAAAGTTAGATTTGTAAGTATAAAAAGTCTGCTTCTGAGTGATAATTCACGACACGTAAATTATAAATAGTATAATTATAGGTGAAATGTGTTCACTGTTGATGGTGGTTGGTATATAACATAAATAATCGGAAGTGCTTTACTTTTTTACTTGCTCGTATCCGTTCTAATCGTTCTAATTCCGCTGATAGGTAATATCTGACGTTGCAGTGGGAGTTATTCGTATTGTTTGAGTGTCTTCGGATACCCCATATAAAATGTATTTAAGTCAATAAAATGTGCGAACATTATACAATGGTATCGTGTCAGGTTAATATGTCAATACCAATAACACATTTTGTGCTATATAGTGATGTGCTAGAATATACCCTTAATTACGAGAGCTTATACTAGAACACGTCTTAAGCCCACATTCCAATAACATCGAAATATATAATATAACGTATTTTGTTTGGAACAAATCAAAATTTTTGTTTATTTCTTACTGTTTGTAATCTTATTTGATATACTCGCTCCGTCTCCTAAATAATAAATAAATTCATCCTAACTACCAACTATTTACATATTTACACAAGGTATGTGTACCTTTGTTTTAAGGTAGATTTAAAACAATTTTAGTAAGTTTATTAAAGCTAATAATAAACTCCCCAGTAAAATCAAAATAAAAATCCAACCGCGAACGTCTTGGTTTGTTCAATTCCTTACTCCAGGGATATTACTTTCCGACCAGCTGGCTAACTTAGACAACACACTGATGTTCGAAAACTTGTCTTTGTTTTTTTCTTTCGTCCATGGCTTGTGATTTGTAGATCGATATAGATCAAGCGCGACTTTCCCGTTTTTATTTCTATATGAATGAATTTCAGCTGCACGATCACAATGTACCGATGGCGATCGCTTTTGCTTGTCCAATGGGAACTTTAGGGAGAAACGGTAGTATTATATCGTGTCGGGAGCGTACAGAGTCACGAGAGTTTCGCATCGATTACTGCAATATTCATTGTTAAAGATCCATTTTCTTTCCTGTTTTTTTTGTTTTTGATTAAATATTTGACCACTAAGATTAGAAATGGATGCATTAAGCAAAACTGTTATACCGATATTTTGAACTCGTTCTTCCAACAACTTCGTGGCACCAAGTGTGTCATACGCCCAAATGGCAGGTGGTTTATAGAATTTTCTTTAAAACGCCTGAATCGCAGGCACAAACAAACATAACAACAATGTTACTGCCCATACGAGGACAGTTTGCTGCACTGAGAACAAAGTCGAGATAATCGAAAAAAAAAAAAAAAAAACGGACGGAACAAGTGGTGCGAACAGATATTATGTACTCGACTCAGTTTCCAGATAACTCAATACACTAATCACAACATTCACTTCAGCTGAGTTAACCCTTAATATTATTTCTGTGATTGTGAATTTGTGGGGTAGGTAGTCGTAGCGCCAGCATGGACGCAAGTTCTACTACCAACCCACCACTTTCACTGTCACAAAGGTCCGCTGTTCCGCCGGAAGAAAATCAAAACTAGTGCCAAATCAATTGTTCACTAATTGTTCCGCTACCGAACACTGTTCACCCAAAAAGAATCAAAAATAAAACACTCGTGCTTCCTAATTAATTTTTAGTTTAGTTCCGACGTGATTATCTTTGTTCTTAGCCCTTATTAAATATGTTAGTGTTTTGATACTTCATTTAAACTTAATATGACATTAACTGGTTTTTACTTATTTTATTTTAATACACACACGATTCCAGGTATTATCGCTTCCTCAGTGCGAGGAGAGAGAGCTCGCGCGACCAGCGTGATCGGCAGATGGGAATGGGCTCAACGATATTCATTCGTTGTCAAAGAAATTTGGCCAGTGAAACTGGCTCTCTTACTTTTAAGGGTGGATTTTCTATCCCAAGAGAAACGTGAAGTCTCTCTTTGGGGCTAGGGAACCGGATCTCCTAGCGAAGATCTATGATGGTACACATGTATGTGTGAACATTGGTTCGTTCATGGAACGAAGCCATGAGAACGAATCTAAAACAAAGGAAGGGCATAATGTGCATCCATACGATGTGAGTTAGGCTAAGCAAACAAGCCGAATCTCATTGGATGCTAATTGGGTCTTTGCTTGCTTATGTGACGAGATCCCGTAATATGAAAAGACAAAGTGAACGTTTGGGTCTTTGTCTGAGATGTGCATTGCGGCCAAATAAATAGGCGGTAATGCAATGTGGAAATGTGCTAATGGGTTTGGGGTAGATTACCGGGAAATGGTGTTTATGGCATCGCTGGTAAGGGTAGGTATTGAACTCCTATTTGCATTTGCTTATGCTGTAGGGTTTAATTGGTGCCAGGAGACGCGAGATGCGTATATTTGTTTTGGTCCCTTGGGTGTAGGACGCCAGCCAATGTGTTTGTATGGTGATTTATGCTACACTTGGTGAGGACGAGAAATAGGCGACGCAATGTGTATGGTCCCTGTTATGATGGTTGTATGTAAGCCCAAATCATATTGTTTTCAGGAATTCGTCTAGGGAGATTTGCTTGGCACCGAAGGTGCCGAATTGGTTTGAGATTCCTGATAAGTTAAGAAAGAAATCTTACGGGGAATTGTATGCGAAGAGATGCATGTAAGTTTTCTTTTCCAGGGACTTTTAGATTAAAGATTTGATCTCTTTAATGCGTGAAGCATTTAAGGTGCTAATGCGATTGCATTAGTGAAGTTATGAGATTGAGTGGAAGTGTTGGGGGTTTTTTAGGTAAGTGACCCGTGGGGTTTGGCGGAACCGCCACAAATTCACTAGTCCGCATGGATTGAGGGGATAATCTGAGCAATCTGCTGACAGCCCAATGCCCAGATGTGCTCTTAGTTAGCGAAACTAAGCCAAACCAAATGCACAAATTGGGATACAAAAATTATAAAGTAATCAGACGAGATCGTTCAAACTCCACTCAAAGAGGTGAGCTCGCCGTTCTAATCAAAAATGGTCAGCAACACAAAGTCGTTTATAGCACAAATGCTAGAAGTCTGCATTATATATATTCCTTGGAAAAGTCAAAGGCATCTATATGCGGTCTCTGTTTACCCTCCTAAAGTTCCTCAGGGCACACAGTATATCAATGAACTCGACACCCTTTTCCGAAGTCTCAAGTTAGACTCGGACAATAATTATTTCTGCATGGCAGGAGATTTCAATGCCAAGTGCAGTGTAACTTTATCTCGAAGACAAGAGGCAATGTGTTTTTAGACTGCTAGCAAACAAAGGCCATTCAACATAAACTAGAACTGTACGTTACAAGTACGCCGACTTACCCAAGAGGAACTTTTTTGTTGGATTTACTTTTGCTGGACGAAAGAATACAATTGTTAGGTACGGATCTAACGAATACGATAATGATCATTACGGACTTGGCGCCGGAAATCATGTTTCAACCGAACCTTCACGACTTGAACAATATGACCAGATCTGTGGCGGTGCCACCAAACCCCACGGTACACTAACCTAAAAACCCCCATTACCTCATCCCAAGACGCATACGTTTTCGCCAATGCAATCGCATTAGGCACCTGAAAATGCTTCACGCATTAAGGAGATCGAATCTATGATCTTTGAGTCCCTGTAAAGAAAACTTATCTTTCATGCATTGTCTTTGCATACCAATTCTCTGTAAGATTTCTTTATTAGCTTACCAGGAATTCCAAACCAATTTCGGCATCTACATTGCCAGACAAATTCCTCCACCCGAATTCCTGTAAACAAATGATTCGGTTTTACATATAATGTAACCTTCATGACAGGGATTATACATTTTGCGCCGTCTATTTTCCCAGCCTAGATGTGTGAACAAAAAACTATCTACACACACATCGGCTGGCGACCCCTTTCAGACAGCGATAAACGGTCCAACGCAGATGCATGTAATTAGCGCCATCTAGACCGTTGAGACTAATGCCTTACCAATGCACCAAAGTGCGAACAAAAGATCGCTGTCTACCAACAGGCATTCTGGTGATACACAAACAATCCAATCACCAAAACGTATCCCAAATACATCTACCATTTAATGAGTTGCAACTTGATTACTCAGCTGAATTCACAGGTCGTATATCTCTTTTATTCTACATAGTTATGGATCCGTTTCTCAGTAACCTTTTCACATAAACAAAGATCTCTACGATCCTTTGCTCTCTTTGTGTTTCAGGTTCGTCATCATGGCTTTGAGCTATGAAAACAACCGACGTACACACACACTTGTGCATCGTGAAGATCTCCTCTATGAGATCGGTTTGGTTACTCCAAAGAGAGATTTTACCTCTCTCTTGGAATAGGAAAACGCACCCCTGATTAAAGAGAGCCAGTTTCACTGACCGAATTCCCTTGTCAGCGAATTTATATCGCTAAGTCCTTTTCCATTTGCCGACGACAATGGTCGTTCGGACTTCCGCTCCTGTTCCGCGGACGGGAGCGATAATACCTGGAGTCTAGTGCGACGTAACGAAAGGAGTAATTAAGCAAGTAACAGTCGTGTGCCTCACAGATAACTCGCATTCCCAACGTACAGTGTAGTGTTTACAACCATAAAATAAATAATAATAAACTATAGAAATCCTGAGTTTTATATTTTTACTTGTCCGGTGTTTGTGCTTTTCCCTCAGTGTTAAACGTGTCAGATATATTAGTGATTTGTGGGGACGAGGTAGAACTCTCGTCCGTGCTATGTCGCGATCTCGCCCCCCACAGATTTATTGTTTCGATTTTCGAAAAGCACATTGGTCGCTGTTTGGTCGGCTAATGAAAATAGAATTACGATTTAATGGAGTAGATCCACTGACTGATAGGAATCTTCATAATGGGGAAATTGATCATTATCTCTAATGATGGAGCACGTTGTTAATAATACAATGAATTGTTCTATCCTAAAATTAACTCACACAGAGAATCGTACAAAGCGATACAGAAACTCTACGATTGATGCACTGTATAGGTATCAAGAACATTCTGCTCTCAAGCCTGAAACTCCTTTATAGACAGTTCAGCAATTCAAATAGCGACGAAATAAAAACGATTAAGTAACTAATCAAAAATTTTCAAAACCTGATCAGTGGCAATTATGGATCAGTAATTAATGAAGACTGGAACAACAAAATCGAGTCATTAAAGCTAGTGCGCCGAATATGTTCCCACAAATAAATAAAACATTCAGAAGGAAAGATTATAACGAAATTCCATTTCTGTGAGATGCGCTGACTCCGGAAAATTGTCAAACATTAGTAAGCGCAGGACTTACCATGGAATCCGTCAACTTCAACGAAGAGTTAATAATAGTCGAGGACCCGCAAAAGAAAGCGAATTCAATTGCTGATTGTTTCGAGACAGTGTATGAAGTAAACGAATCTGTTCATTCTAACGCCGACCTCGAAAACAGGGCTTTCCAAAACCATATTTCGATACGCCGTGAGCTTAACAAGTCGTGCCTTGAAAATAGTGTGGCGGTTCGGCCAAACCCCACTACTACTCACCCGAAAAACCCCCATAACTGCTACCCAACATCCTTAAGTTTCTGCTAATGGAATCGCATTAAGCACCTGCAAATGCTACACGCATCAAATTGATCAAGTTTATTTAGCTAAAAGCCCCTAGAAGAGAACTCTTATCTGCATGCACAACTTCGCATTTAAAATCCCCTATAAGAATTCTCTCCAAACTTATCATAAATTCCCTCAAAGAAAATTCATCGGTTCACATATAATACAACCGCATAATCAGGGAATCTTACCCTTGAGTTGGCTAATTCCAGCCTCAACACGTGTACAATAAAAACTACCTACATACACATCGGCTGGCGACCCTAATACCCAACGATAAACAGTCGAACGCAGCTGCATGTAATTAGCGCAATAGACGTTGAGACTAATTCCCTAACTCGCACCATGTGCAAACAAAAGAACGCTGTCCTTCAAAGCCTTTCTGGCGATACCATAAACAATCCACATCGTTTGTGGTATCCCAAATGCATTTCTCATTTATTGAATTCCAGCTTATTTATTTAGCTGACCCTAATCACAGACCGATGCATTAGGTCGCTTCTCCTTTGTTCTTTTTCCCTTGCTGTCGGTTTTGTTTATCCTTGCTGAAACGCATCGATAAACACGGTGATGCGTACGAACACACATACACACCACTGCACCAAAAGATCGCATTTCCTTGGTGGCCACATTCTTAAGAGAATTTGTTTTTCTTTCTCTTCCGTTCCTACGAGTGTAGTGCTCCAAAAAGCCCTACCACGCTTTTCCCCCATTCCTACATCCAAATCCCAGTAATATTACTCTAAAACCCAAAATCCTATCAAAGTCCGAAAAAACCAAAACATGATCCAAAATTCGCAATAAACGAATCAAACAGTCGTTTATCGCCTAACATTTGCCCCCACGGCATAATTAAATCCAAAACCTAAATTAAAATTAAAATTCACAATAAACGAATCTAATATTCGTTTATTGTTCTACATTCGCCCCACGGCATCAACAAAACCAAAATTCAGAGATCATTATCTCTATCTGAAAAAATTCCACTAGGAAAAACAAATACAAAACCAAAAGCAGATACATATCCACATCTGCGCAATAGTTTCGTAAGAATTCAAGAAATTGAATTCTTATCTTAAGTAAACACTCAGGATACCCAAAAATCGAGATTGTTGTACGAAAATGTGTATATTCGGGATACAAAATCTCGATTTGTTTTCCTTTATAAGGGAATAGTAAACTGATCTCCGGGCCGCATTTAAACCTTAATAATTGTCCCGGAAGGAGGTACACCAAAAGCAGCATCCTAATATTCATTGTGCCAGACGGCAGTATCTGGATATTCATCGTGCCGAGAAGAATCCGAAATAAATAATAAACTTCTAGTAAGTAAAACCTAGTTTTCATTTTGACCAATCCCCATTTCAAGCAACCCCAGCGGAGGCGAGGACTATGAAAGCCGAAAAAACGGCAGGACCAAACTAAGGACGTTGCTCTTCCCTCAGGTATATGAGGAAGCACGACAACGACCCCTTGCTGAAGTGCGTTGTTTCAGGAGCGGTCTATTAAAGAGATCACCCACCCTTTTTCAAGGATGAGGAGACGCGCTTGCTGAAACAGAAACCCAAAACAGCAGAACACGAGGATGGAATTCAAGTCGAAGTTCTATCCTCGAGGAGTCCAATCACATCCGCCGACCACGCCGGTCGTGCTGCTCCCGCTCCCCGGTGCCCACGGCGACGCGTATAAATCTCAGTTTACGACATCGTGAACAAACATAACAAATATTACATCGGAAATTCTGTAACATCTAATTGGTAAAGAAGGAAATAAAAATTAAAGTGTAAATTTGGCGTCGTTTCTCAGGCGCCAAGTGCTGAATAAAAATATCGATTTTCGTGTCTGGGCTGAAAAGTGTATTAATCAAAACTATTTCTGTGGAAAAACTGTTATAAGGAAAAATAAAGATCAATTTCTATACGTATCAGTGGTGTTTCTGTGTTTCATTTAACTTGTTTCCTGTGTTCTGAAGTTTTGTTTTGTGTCGTTTTCCTGGCGAACAGTTATTTACGGAGGACCTTTTAGAACTGGTGGAGACGAGGTAGAACCGCCGGCACATCGACCTCGTTCCCCACAGTAGGAGTTTGTGAAAACAATAGAGCGGGTTACTCACTTAGAAATTGAATGGTGAGTATTCAATTCTTCTGAATATAAACCTTCGTAGCAGACGAAACCCCCGCCTTCGCGATACTGAGAAACGTCAACTCTAACTTCACGTCGTTTGATTTCAACTACATTACCCACGCTCTCAAGCACCACCTCCTAAATCGTTCCTCTCAAGCACACCCCCAATTTTAGGCGCCGCTTCCTCCAATTTACCCACTAATCTATCTTCACCCCCACCTCTTGACCTTATAGTTAAAGGTTAAGCTTAGCTTGGTTAAGGTTTTTTATATATTAGTTTGGAAGTATATACTCTATATAAGCTCTAGACCTACTTGATAGCATACAGAGATGGGTAATCCGCTTGATCAAAAACGCTGTGCTGACATCGAGACTGCAGTCGGTATCACTTTGAAAGCGCATAGTGGACTTTGGGTGTGTTATATATATTATCACACGGATAGTTCCTCGGAATTCAGTTTATTTGCGCCCCACAAGACAAACCGATCCCACTACCAAAACTCATTTCGTTACAGAATGGAAAAGCTATAGAATTCCCTACCTGGGCGAGTGGTTCTGGAGGTTTACAATCTGCAACTGTTCAAGAGGTTGTTATTTAATGATACCTCAGGGCGCTGACTCAGTACTAATAATTCACCTTTTCTGAAAGAAGTATATATAAAAAAACAAATACTTTGTTTGCAAATATGTATGACACATTTAATGGTCTAATAGGTTTAATGTATCGTAATAATCGAACAACAATAACAATTGCGATAACTCAAGGCAATAAGTTGGAATCTAAAGTATTTTCACAGTTTTTCACAAGCCGTTGCAACGCTGTTAATAAAATTGCAATTTATTTCCATTTCGGCTTTCCTCATAGTATCTTTATGATTTGATTCTGCAGCAGATGGTCAGCCGAAGAAAGAGCCGCTAACTTTAACTTTATTAAACAAGTTTCGTGCATTCTCCCCTACTCTGTTGGGTATAGTGTATATCTATTGGTGGGTTATGCAATCCGAAAATGCAAGCGAATACAATTTATTTTTTGCCAACGATCTGGCACCTCGTGGATTGTATTCGAGATTCGAGGCGTTCGGGGTTCCCTCAGCGCCCCGAATTTTCGTTAAAAGTTTACTTTTAACTGTTTTCCATTTGAAGACTGCGTCGCCGCAAGTGTGCTGCCGACGCCTCTCAACAGCATCTCCACTGGGGCTTGTAAAGCCAGTTTATTTGCCGTCTGTCGGTGTATCTATCTCTTCTTCTGGTCTCGGCGCACAAGCTGTGACTTAACTCGTTCACTTTTATTTTTATCGGTTTATAATGTCTACAGTATTTACCTTACTAGTGCACATACTTTGTTGGATACTAGTTCAGCTCAGACCGGGAAGACCGTCGTTGAGATTCGGTCACGATAACTAGGTTGCTAGGTGAGCTGTGGGCATATTCACCTGTTGACTGTATATAAATAAATAGAGACGATATACCACTGGGGCGGAAAGATGGTTTAATGGATTCGTTTTGCTCTCCTGTGGTGAGTGAAGTATGCATTTGATTTGATAGCCTATAATCGAAAGGCGGCATTATTGTCGAAGGTCAGTGATCCCTAGCTTTGTTTTTATTTTGATCACGTATGGCGAGCATTGGTCGGAACATTGATTGAATGAATGGCTCTTGAATGAATAGTTGTGGAATTCATTATCCATGGTGTTCGGTAAATGTTTGAGTGTTTGGGGGAAGCACTCAATAAAACATTTATTATATTGTTATGGGCGAGGGGTATGTGGTATAATTGCCGTTCTTATGATCATTTGATCATAAGCGAAGTTCATCGACTGTGTGTTGACGTTGGGATTACTGTTCGATGACAAGGGTCAGTACTGGGTTTTAGAGGCACTGACTTCTACTCCGTTACGTAATTAAAATGATTTTCGAAGTATCTGGACAAGTCGTTCGATGCGTTATCAGAAATTCGTGATGTTGTTATCCGCAAACAATTGAAATATGCTGTGGAAAATGAGCAAGAGGTCATATATAAAAATGACAAACGGTGGGGACAGATTTAACTTTATTCAGTACTTGGATTGAATGGTCACAAACATAGTTCTCATACATTGAATCAGTGTATCGATAACCCCATATGCGTTGATAATCTCATAGGAATGCAATTTTGTCAACTCGGCCGGATGACAAACCTTGTCGAACGCGTTTGGGATATTAAGTGCGGTAATCTAAATGTTAGACGTTTTTGTCATGGGTCCATAGGAAGGGGGATGGTTTGTCGCTATTTATGGGAATCGATAAACATCCGCTAACTTCTATCTAGCTCGAAAGTGCCCAAGTGAATGCGACAGATGAAAGAGCTTTCGCAATAGTTGGATGAGTTAATGGGAACACTTTTTTAAGAAAATTGGAAGAAAATCATCCCGACCAGCGAGAATTTAATATTCAGCACTATGTGAGGTTGTGAGGAGCTCGAAGGCGATTCTGGTGTGTTCTTTGTGGAAGTTGACCCCAAGCTGATATGTTATAAAGCGTAGAGGCAGCGAAAAATATTGCAAGTACATTCGTTTTTCTATTTCATATGACTAAACTGTCCTAAACTGTGACCAAAGAAATGGATGAAGTGATCAAGTTTCTGATGTTCTCTGCAAATGCCTAAAGGTGTTTTTTACCCGTGGGAGAGTGTCGTACTTTATGCTTCACTTTCTGGTCGTGTAAGAAATTTGCGCATTTAATGAACCCATTGCATTCAGTCCTAACCCTTTTGAATCTTCTTCGGGTTTTCTGTATTGTTCGATACATTTAATCGGATGCTTATCTCTTTAGTCCTAAAAGCATTCTTCGGTTGGGTGTGATAGCCATGTGGGGGTTAGCTCCACCCAAATTTAATTTTATTGGGATAGATTTATATTTTGGAAACAAATCAGTTAACATTTTTATTGCCAAACATTGAGGTTCTTTTGCCATTTGAATTTTCGCCGTCAAAGCTTAACTGGCGTGAAAAATGAAAGAGACCGGATATATAAAAAAAAAAAAATTAACAAAGGAAATAAATAAAATACATAGTGAACTAAATTAATAAATTAATTAACCAGTTTATAGGAAAAAACACTAAGAAAGTTAAGGCTAAATGAAGCTAGATTTCTGACATTATAACGTGTTCTTAGAAGTATAATCTACTTGGATAAAAAACATATCACAAAAAGATACTAATTATGTCAACGGATTCTCCACATTCCTCTGGCGCAAGACTGATGACCTTGCCCGGAAAAAACAAATCATTATGGAAAATTTAACAAGCCTCAGATCTTGCTAAATAAGGCCATGACCGGTTCCCGGTTGTAGTGCCCATGATGATGACGATTCTCCACATTGTTATTGGAACTGGTGGTTTTATTTTTTGGTTGACAACATTGAAGAGATGATGCCGCATCTCAGACTGAGAATAGGTTTCCCAAACATTTTCTGGAGTATAAATACTTGTAGCAAGTATACTCATACTTGTGATTGCGTTGGCTATAGCGTTAACTTCGTCACTAAGGGAGAAACGTGACCGATTTAGCTTTTAATAAATTCGTTAACACTGCCATAATTATGTTTCTCGTACAGCTAGCTATATAGTGGTTTAAGCAGGTATCACATGACACACT
The DNA here is from genome assembly GCA_963931805.1 of Microdon myrmicae. Taxonomy (NCBI): domain Eukaryota; kingdom Metazoa; phylum Arthropoda; class Insecta; order Diptera; family Syrphidae; genus Microdon; species Microdon myrmicae. The sequence goes on along the minus strand of OZ007498.1, from coordinate 140,492,932 downwards.
ACACACCACACGAACACACAAAGCGTAGTAAAGAAAAAAAAAAAAAAACATTAGGGAAGAAGAGAAGAGGGCTAGACTTGGCAGCGCTCTGGACCAGTTGAGGTTTCGGTTCTAACTTTTGCTATTCTAATCGTCATAGCGGTGGTTCGATTCGCACTATTCCGTATTGTCGCAAACCGTTATATAAGTGGTATTCTTTTGAGGACCTTTTCGTTACTAGTGATATTGATTAGTGGTCTGATGAGTTTAGGTGGTGCAACAACAGTGCAGTGATATGTAGCGTAAATTTGCTTCCGTGTTATCTTTTGCGTTTAGGGAGAATGGAGTGTATGCGATGTGGTAATGCAGTAAATATCGCAACGTGTCAATTCCGTATAAAGAGTTTTAATTGCGATGTTATAGCCCTGCTTCCTGGAAACATGAACATACATCGATCTGCGATGATAGTGAGGAGAATGCGATTCGAGCCAATGGTTAGATTTACCACTGTCGAGTGTATGAGATGAATTGTTATTTTTAACTATTCTTTACTGCTATGTAAATGCAATATTAATTGCTATAGTATACGGTTCTGATGATTTTTTTCGCTTTGTTTGTGTGCTGTTTTTCACTATGGGCTCGTATATCGTGTGAATTTGTTTGAAATCTCACAAACAAGTACTTGGCATGCTTGTGCTTCGGAATGTAAGAACGGAACATCGATTTACTGGCTTTAGGGGTTCATTACCATTTTAGTGTGAGCCAAATTGGCCGTAGTGTTTAGAGTATTCTAAGCTTTTGCGATTCTATTCTACCGAGCTCGCGAAGTCGCTGCAAGTCCTTAATATGACAGTAGCTAACACGTAATGCCATATCTTATATACGTGAAGCGTTAAAACAACGGTATCAACAATAACCTGCATTACACCAACAAAGGAAATTATGATCTCCAGTGAGACAGATTGGCAGTTATAGCAAGAAACGTGCACGACAACTCACAGACATGGCATTATTAGATGCGAAACTCTCACGTCACTGCAACGAGTCGGCACAAATGACCAATACTGTTTAGTGGAATGTTATTAAGATCTACAGTGGAGCAGCGGAAGCTCTGCTGATTGTTTAACGTAACGTTGGGTTATTCGTAACACTTCAGTTATTCACATGACTCAAGATTTAGCGAAACTTGATTTGGGCATATTGTTTCGTTCGGGACACGAACATATAATACTTATCAATGTTAATAATGTAAAATAATGTGAAGTAAAGTTAAAGATTCTGGTGGTCACCTTACATTAGAATTAAGAACTAACCATGTCGGACGAACACATGCTTTAAATGAAGAAACGTAACGAAACACATGTAACGCTTCTACTAATTGCCGTCGAGTGTGAGTTGGGTCATCATATAATAACTCCTGCAATTGCCCGAATTCTACATGTTTGTGGTCTACTAGAGCGCTCCTTGTCTTTCACATTGAAATCACCACTTTTAAATTGTCGAAACCATGTCGCACATGCTCTATTTGATGGAGAGTGTTCACCATATGTTTCTACGAACAAACGAGTACTTTCAACGCTGCGTACTTTTCGCTGGCGCCATCTCTTAGTTAAACCGGAAAATGCATACACCTGATATATCGAAAACGGCGAGCGAATTGGATGCGTTCAAGTATGTCTTTAATGCAACCAACTTCAGAGCTGAGTCTCTACTTGCAGATCTATTATATAAGGAGGGTGTTCACAAAAATAGTAGTGCTTAGCGTAATATTGCAACTAAAAAAAAAAATTGAAAAAAACTTAAAATATTCAAAAAGCTAAGAATCACTATTGTAGCCTACTATTATGCATCCTCTCTTACCCCTCTCTTACCCCCTCTCTTACCTCTCTCTTACCCCGCCCGCTCACCGCCAACTCTCTCACAAACTGCACTCTTACTCACGCCCTAGCCTCAGGCCTATCTTTCCCTGTCCTACCACTTTTATATAGATACGGATAGACGTATCTGTTAGTTCACTATACTAGCTCTTTTAATTATTTAAATTTAGCTCCTTTAATTAATTTAAACCTAACACTTTGTGGCTTGGCCATCGCATTTTATTACTGAGATTCCTGAGACCTTCTGCCGGCAAAATGAATCCAGATTGCGGAAAATTTGTTAGTCCGTTGGGGCAATGTCGGGAGAGTACGAAGAAGAATTACAAATTCCAACTGCAATTCTTTTTGCACCGTTACTTGTGAGGTATGGGGTCTAGCATTGTCATACAAAAGCATCGAGCCGTGCCTATTGACCAACTCAGGTTGCGTTTCCACCCAATTTGGCATGCAATATGTCGATTTCCTCACAATATTTGATAGCGTTTATCGTTTCTCCTGGTTGAAGAAATGAAAAGTGAATTGGTCTTTTCGATGTCCATCAAATTGTCATCATAACCTTTTCTGGGTGAAGATCGAGCTTGGGGAGTATTTTGGTTTTTCACCCGCATCCAACCACTGGCCACGTCTCTTACGGTTATCATACAGAATCCACTTTTCATCACAGGTGACAATCTTTGCTCCTCGATAGTATAGTGGTTAGTATACCCGCCTGTCACGTGGGGGACCGGGGTTCGATTCCCCGTCGGGGAGCCTCTGGCGCAAGACTAATGACCTTGCCCGGAATAAAACAAATCATTATGGAAAATTTAACAAACCTCAGGACTAGCTAAATAAGGTCAAGACCGGTTCCCGGTTGTAGTGCTGAAGATGATGATGACTATCCGGTGCAAAACCGGCCGAGTTTGGTTTCTTAATCTAAGCGATGCGCTGATTTCCAGGCGTCGTCGTTTTTGGGACTCGTTCAGTTCATGGAGTACCCACATTGTACATTGTACATTGGGGATACTCCCATGCTTTGTGCAATCTCCCACAACAATTTCGTTGGGTCCGCATCCACCGTTGATCTTAAAACAACGTCGTCAACTAACGTCTCCGGCTTCCCACGTGGTTCATTTCCGGGGGTGAAATCTCCCGAACGGAACTTTCCAAACCAACGTCGTATAGTGCGTTCGTTTACCGGTACATCCTCAAATGTGTCATTAATGTTTTTCATTGCCAATGGCGCATTATGTCCCATTTTAAATTCATATAGGGAGAGGGTTCGAATTTGAACTGCCGACAGAATGGTATACAATTCCTAGAAAAAAAACTGTACTTCTAACGAACCCCAAAATTCTCACACACCAAGCACACGTACCACTTTACTTAATAAAAAAAGAAAATTTAAGGTTCTGGTACAAATGTTTACTGGAGAACTTCTTATTTCCGATTGAGCGAAAATCTGACATTTAATGTGGTACAACCCAATCATTAAAACCAATCATTAAAACGATGGTATTAATAGACTATGTCTGTAAAATGCTTTCCCTGGGCCTTAATATTTAAGGGTTCTTCCAAATCCGCCTTTTGTGTGAAAAAAAAAACTTTTCTGAGTAACCACTAACAATAATGTATTGCAGTTTCAATGTACCTCATACAATCAGACGTTTTCGTAGAAGCAATTAATATATAACAGATAATGTTTCGCATTCACCGAAAAAGTATGTTGAAGAATGTGGAGAAATTACCTTCAGACTGAAATTATCGCGTGTTCAATTAGACTAGACTAGTAATGCTGCAACTTGTTACGTGAAATTATTATTTCTTCACTCGACAAATTATCATAAAACCGTACCAAAAACTTTATTAATAATAATAAAAACGATGTCCACTCAACAATGAGTTAAAAGCTGGCTACAGCATGCACTGGTTTCAACATGAATCACGTACCAACTGGTCCAGGTACTGCTATGAGCAAACGATTGCCTAAGATCAAGTTATTAAGTTAACATTGTCTTACATATAATTGTCACATCGTGGATGTAGTCAAGTGCGAAATAATTCCTATAAAGTTTTGCGAACAAGGCACTATTCATACTTCAAAAGCATAACATCACCGTCTTGCAAATATTTTCCGTACATTTAAAGAGCAATCAATTTGCGAAGTCTTTCTAAATCCCTTTCCAATTTATGTAAGACGAAAACGATCGAAGAAGCGTGAAAACTCTTTCACTGATCAATGGTCTAACGATAGGTATCCAACCGGCACTTGCTATGGCTATGTGCTCATCGTAAAAAATACGTGCATGGGACAATGATGTTACAAAAAAAAAAAAAAACAACAACTTACAAACAACACAAAAAACAGTAAAGGTCGAATGTGTGTCAATCAGAAATCTTTCTAGTTCTGTGTCAACTCTTTTGTTTAACACAGGGAATGATATCAGTTGAACATGATGTCGTTTCAGTAAAACTACAGTTAGTCTGATATCATATATGTTAACGACCTGCTCAGATATATCACGCACGTGAGCCCGTCTAACAAACATCTGCCCGAAAAATATAATTGCAAAACATTCATTTTCGTCATTTGATGTGGTTTATGACTTAATTACTTTGCGATTGCTCTTAGTCGACCATGAACAAATTTGACACAGTTGCATGGACCAGAAGTAAAGCAGTTTCGAGGAAGAACATGAATCAAATATGATTTAAATGATGTGTACGTGTTTTAAACTACCAGACCAGATCTAATTGCCCTCACTAAGGGCAAAGGAGAACCACATGACAAATATGGAGATGTCCAATTTATCGCAGTTTTCCATAAAATTATTGTTGTTAAGAAACGTCATCTTTCAATGTAATGTCATGAAATATTTCTGAGACAAACACGGCAAACACGTCATCCTACGCAACTTTCGATTTCATTAACAAATTTTTGCGAAAGAGTTCAGTCATCCGGAACAAAGAAGATCACTTCCATCCTCAGTCAATGACGACTATTGTGCGCAAAAGTTACATAATTGTGCAGAATATAGCGTCACCAGACATGATTCAATTTGGTAAATCTTTAGTCGATGTAACTTGTGCATAGTAGTAGGAATAATTTAAATTGACTGTGCATAGGCATAGCATAATTTTGTTTTTATGCTAAAATCACAATAATGTAAGATTATTAAAACTAAAATTATATGAAAGGGGGTCTAACTTGCATATTTAGATAGAGAACACATCCATATCCTGTGAGTACCTACTATGATTTTAAACGCACCCTTGGGCAAGGTAGATGACATGTAAATGAAGTGTGAAGTTATAAATCATCGGTGTAAGTTTATCACTAAAATAGTTAGAGCATATTAGTCAAGTTGAAATGAAGAAACGAAAATATTCATGTATGTAAAATGAATCTTGAAATCTTGTCATTTGATTCTAAAGATCAATCTAATCCATAAAGCAGATTGCAGGTTAAAGTGCTGCTATTATAACGTTATTGAGCTATTTTTACTAAGTTGTTAAATTAGTTTTGCCGTTTGATAAGAAATAGCTGTATTAGGTTCTGGAATATCGGATATGCTTTTGGAAGATCGTCGACTAACCGAAGGAGGTAAGTGAAACCCTGGTCATCTCCTTGGGCAGTGTGAGCATTCACACATCATTTTTGCTGACGTTTTGGGTTTCAGAAAGCTATTTGCACAATAGGTGCCGCAGTCCCTAACAATAGAACAAAAACGCATTAGAATGTGACTTTCTTAACAGCATTTATAGTTTTATCACTCTGAATAATCGAAGCAAAAAGTGCGTTAAGGTCCAGAAACCGGTCATGAAGCGTTAGTGTCAGTTTTTTTTTCTTTTTTGGGATGCAAAATTTGTTGGTGGAATACCAAACAATAAACTCATATTATTTTTGTAGCTTTTAATAGTAGTATGGTATGGGGTGTTCTGCGCCAATTTTCTGGCTCAAAGCTCTCTTCTGGCTCAAAGCTCTACGCCAAGGTGGAGATGTGTTTGTTGTGTGGTGAGTGTTGATAGTGGGATGTGATTCATGGTTGGTCTGGCTTATCTGAGGTGGAAATAGTAGTATTTAGTGTATTTCTTATCAGTATTGGTAGTAATTGTGATATTTTGTGGATGTGATTAATGGTTGGCGGGGTGTTGTGGGTTCTTATCTGAGGTGGAAATAGTAGTATTTAGTGTATTTCTTATCATTATTGCTAGTAATTGGGTATAGTTTGTAGTATTCTTATCGCAGTAGTTGTTTGTTTGGCGGGGGCTTTTTGATAATGGATTTGTGCTTAGGTGGTGGTACCAGGGCTTTTTGCTATGGGGTTTGTGTTTTTGATGGCATTGTTTTTTGGTGAGTATTGGGGCTTTTTGATAATGGATTTGTGCTTAGGTGGTGATATCGGGGCTTTTTGCTATGGGGTTTGTGTTTTTGATGATATTGTTTTTATAGGTGGTGGTGGTAGATGTTTTTGCCGAGTATGGGAGCGGGGGGCTCAAGGCTCAAGTCTGGCGGGGGGCGGGGGCTTTTTGTTCTATGATGATGATGAATGGGTTGTGCTTTAGGTTTTTGTCTCGGTTGTAAGCTGTTAATTGTGGCGGAAATAAAAAAACGGTCTCTTTGTTGTGCTTTTTAATCTTATTGTCATTAAGCTGAGTAATATATACGGGAATTTTGTTGTTTGTGGATTTGTATGGGAAATGGGTTGTTTTTTGCTGGAACTTAAAACTGACTTCACCTCAGACGCAGAGCTAAGCTAGTTGACTTCACCTAAGACGCAGAGCTAAGCTAGTTGACTTCGCCTAAGACGCAGACCTAAGTCATTGGTTTTTATGAGTCACCGAATGATTATTCAAGTCCATATTGTACCGATCCCATAACCTTTAGCAAGTATTCATGATTTCTATAGCAAGTTGGGCTATCATTACTCATTTTTTGTGAATTTCATACGTATTGAGGGCCAATTATTCTTATCATAGTTTCCATATTGGACAAAGAATGTATCGTTTCCGCTCCCCACAGGCTAATGTTGATTTCTATATATAGGCGTACATCTTCAGTGGGTTGGGTATTTGTACTTATTATCAGTATTTTTTTCAATTTGAGGTGTGTGATGCATAGTTGTTTTGGTTTGTTGGGTATTTGTTATCAGGTGTATACATCTTCAGTGGGTTGTGCGAGTAGCGTTCAAGGTTAATTGTGTAACATGAGCAGATGGTATTTTTGAATTGGGTGTACGAATAGGTGATAGGTGATTCATGATTGTTTGGCAGTGAAAATATTATTATTTAGTCATTGAGTTTGAGTAATATATATGGGAATTTTTTTTGGGTGATTCTATGTTGAAATGGATGTATGTTTTAGTTGTTTCTTAATATATGAGAATTTTTTGTGATTCTATCTGCTTTTGGCTTTTGTTTCGGTTGTCGAGGGCTTTTTCAGTAAATCTAAGCTGATTCTTAATATATGACCATTTTTGATGATTCTATATGCTTTTTGGGCTTTTTGCTCTATACTGAAATGCTACTATTTGATAGTAAATCTATGTTGAAATGGACTTTTTTGCTATATTGAATATGTGCTTTTTTTGGGGATTGTCTGGGGTGCTAAAGGCTTTTTTATGAATATATTCACTTGGCAGTAAATCTATGCTGAAATATATATAGAAATACAGGCTTTAAATTTGAAAAAAAGAAGAAAAAATCGTCATCAAATCCAATATTCGATGTGGGATTAGCTAGGAAATAAAAAAATCAACATCATCAACTGGTGAGTTACCTTATTTATATATTAATTGTTATTCCTTTTTTGACGCGGTGCTAGTATTTATTTTTGTGTATTGTATCGTGAGTCTAGCAATAATAATAATAATAATCCCGATGTTTTTGCTATTGCTGCATAATGTATGGAAATGGTTCATCATCATCGTCGTCGTTATCAGTTGTGTATATGAATAGGTGACAGGTGATTCATGGTCGTTTGACTTGTTGTGCTGTTATCGTTTGTAGTAAAATAGAGGCGTGTTATCAGTAGTTGTTCGTGGATTTTTGTATGGAAGTCATTCATAGTCGTTTGACGTCGTGATTTTGGGATTCTTTCTTATCTCAGTATGTGAATTAATTCTTATGTTATTTCTAAGGTGTAATTATTAGTATATTGCTCGAATGTTTTTTTATTTTCTAGTGTGATTATATTAGATTATTGTTTTATTGGTCAAAGTTTTTTTGAGATCTTTTGAAAGTTCATTGTTTGCTTATAAGGTTTGATTGACCAGCGTTCAAGGTTCAGCAATTGCTGTGAACATTTACTTATCAGTATACAAGGCGTTAATGTTTTTTAGAGAGATTATCAATAATAATAATATTGAGTTCAAATAATCCCTCTGTTTTTGCGATTGCTGCATAATGTATGGACATGATTCATCATCGTAATCGTTTGGGTTGTTGTTGTTGTTCTGTTACCAGTTGCGACCATCTTCAGTGGGTTGGGGATTTCTACTTATTATCAGTATTTTTTCAATTTGGGGTGTGTGTGTGTGAATAGGTGACAGGTGATTCATGGTCGTTTGACTTGTTGTGCTGTTATCATTTGTAGTAAAATAGAGGCGTGTTATCAGTAGTTGTTCGTGGATTTATATGAAAGTGATTCATTGTCGTTTGGGATTCTTTCTTATCTCAGTATGTGAATTAAGTCTTAGGTTTGGATGATCAGCGTACAGGGTTAAAGTTTGGAGTAGGTTAATTGTATGACATGGTTGGTCGTCGATTTGTCTGGAAGTTGAGGACTCTTTTATATATTATTATTAGTCATTGAGCTGAGTAATATATATAGGAATTTTTGTTGTTCGAGGGATATGGTATGGAAGTGATGATATAAGACTTAGATTTGGATGATCACAGCGTTCAAGGTTAAAGTTTGGGGATAGGTTAATTGTGTGACATAGATGTTCGTGGATTTGTATGGAAGTGATTCATTATCGTTTGGCGTAGTGGTTTGGAATTCTTTCTTATCTCAGTATGTGAATTAAGTCTTAGGTTTCAATGATCAGCGTTCAAGGTTATAGTTTATAATTATGTGTATGTATCGGCGTCAGGAGAGAAAGAGAGAAAGAGAGAAAGAGAGAAAGAGAGAAAGAGAGAGAAAGAGAGAAAGAGAGAAAGAGAGACTATTTGTGGACGAATGAGATGTGTGTATGCGTAATAATGAATGAATTTCGGTATAGATAAGGCCACCTTGACTAGTTAGAAATCATTGCGTCACTAAACCATTAAAGAAAAACACAAAAAGTTTCCATTGTGGTATATATTTGGCTGAGCAGGAAAATTGTTGCGAAAGGTTTAAAACAAAAAAACAACAACAAAAAACGGTAAGTTATCTTATATTATTATTAATCATTTATAGGATTTCTAATTTATTTCTTCAAATGTTATGTGTTATATTCGGGGGATTTTAATCATCGAGACAGCTGTTTTTTTTTTCTGAAAGCGTAACAAAGCAAAACAATTAACAGTAAATTTTTCATTACTTTTTTAGAGAAATATGTCTGCTAACGAGATCAACACCAGCAACAGCTACAATATTAACAATAATAATGTCAGAAAAAGACTGAGGCAAGTTTTGGAGGAACGCCAACAACAACAACCTGCAAAGAAATTAAAACAACAGATCTATAAAAGATGCTTGTTTTGTGATGAGGATGTTGAGGGACGGCTTTGGGTCCAACATCATAGAAAAAATACCCACAAAGCAAACGCCCAACAAGCTCTTAATGAAAACGTCTCCTTAATAGCAAGCGCATTCCAAAATCGTATCAAAATATTTGCCATTACCAACAAAGATGAGAGTATGATAAATGTGAATACGTTATTTGAAAAAAATATTCCATTGATTAACGAGTTATTACAAGATGAATTGAAAGTTTTGAAAGCTTTTAAATTTAGTATGGAGCTTTTTGCTAACTTTGCGAAACTATCCAAAGAATGTGAAGAGATAATGCAAATAGATATAAAAAGCATGCAAACTAAAATGTACACGATTGCGAAAGAGGAAGACATAAGAGAAAATTTGAGCACGGCAATTGAAATTATCAAGGCAAAATTGGAAGAGTTCCAAGAAAAAGATAGCGGATGGGCGTTGGCAGCATTTCAGAGGATCGAAATTAACATCAACAAATACGAGACATTTCGAGCTTGATAGATAAGGGCCGATATAATAAATCTTTTAAAGAACTTGTAGCTGCATCAAACAAGAATAAATAAAATGTATTTATGTATTAAAATTAATGGATGTTTTTTTTTCCTTTGGCTAATTTTGTGAGAAAATTATTCGAATATTGGTCATTCATTTTTCCCCCATGAGTCTTAGAGTATCAAATATATCCCCACCAATATATGTGAATTTTCGGCTGTAAGTTGGTTCTTAATATATGGGAAATTTTTGTTGATTCTATCTGCTTTTGCCTTATGTCTCAATACTTGAAATGGTTTGTGTTTTTGCTAATGGTTTGTGCTTTTGATCCCTAGTGCTTCTTGTTTTGACTTCTATAGAACAATTTTCTAAGTACAAATGATTATTCAAGTCCATATTGAGCATTAAAAAAATGTTCTGTTATCAAAAAATATATGGTTGCTTATCAAATCCCATGACCTTAAGACCCAGACCTGGCTGGACTCATAGAACGACCTTTGCTAAAATTATCCAGATAGCCGAATAACTAAGAAGAATTCTTGAGATCTCCTCGCCAAAAGACCCAGACCTGGCGGAACTCATAGAACGACCTTTGCTAAAATGATCTAGATAGTCGAATAACTAAATTTCCTCTGTAATATCAAAAGGAATCCCGAACTTGTTTGAGTCGGTGAACGATTAGTAACACATAAAGTTCTATCACACCTAACCCAAGGAAATATGCGTCATCGTACCCATTAGATGGTTTGCATTCAAAGACATACTGACTGTATTATAACCTCCCCTCTCTGATGCCGCATCGAATCAAAGCAGTAAACAGATCTCTATGTATCGGCTGTATTATAAACAGGTGGTTCCAAGCAGGCGGTTTCTTCAAACAGGGCGGTTCCAAACAGGGCGGTTTCTTCAAACAGGGCGGTTCCAAACAGGCTGTATTATAACTATCCCTCTCTGATAACTCTTCAATGCTGTAAGCAGGTCTTATCATATGATGTTATGGTGGACTATATTTGATCCTCCAAGACTCATGGAAAAAAATGGCCTCAATTAATTTTAATGTTTAAAGAACAATGATCAGCGGTTTTATTCATATAGGTAAGATAAGAATAATGGAGACTCATTAAAAACACTTAGACATCAAGAATTTGATATAGCATCCAAGGTCATGGGATTTGATAAGCAACCATATATTTTTTGATAACAGAACATTTTTTTAATGCTCAATATGGACTTGAATAATCATTTGTACTTAGAAAATTGTTCTATAGAAGTCAAAACAAGAAGCACTAGGGATCAAAAGCACAAACCATTAGCAGAAATCGCTGAAAGTTTAGAGATCAAAGACACAAACCAGTAGCAAAAACACAAACCATTTCAAGTATTGAGACATAAGGCAAAAGCAGATAGAATCAACAAAAATTTCCCATATATTAAGAACCAACTTACAGCCGAAAATTCACATATATTGGTGGGGATATATTTTATACTCTAAGACTCATGGGGGAAAAATGAATGACCAATATTCGAATAATTTTCTCACAAAATTAGCCAAAGGAAAAAAAAACATCCATTAATTTTAATACATAAATACATTTTATTTATTCTTGTTTGATGCAGCTACAAGTTCTTTAAAAGATTTATTATATCGGCCCTTATCTATCAAGCTCGAAATGTCTCGTATTTGTTGATGTTAATTTCGATCCTCTGAAATGCTGCCAACGCCCATCCGCTATCTTTTTCTTGGAACTCTTCCAATTTTGCCTTGATAATTTCAATTGCCGTGCTCAAATTTTCTCTTATGTCTTCCTCTTTCGCAATCGTGTACATTTTAGTTTGCATGCTTTTTATATCTATTTGCATTATCTCTTCACATTCTTTGGATAGTTTCGCAAAGTTAGCAAAAAGCTCCATACTAAATTTAAAAGCTTTCAAAACTTTCAATTCATCTTGTAATAACTCGTTAATCAATGGAATATTTTTTTCAAATAACGTATTCACATTTATCATACTCTCATCTTTGTTGGTAATGGCAAATATTTTGATACGATTTTGGAATGCGCTTGCTATTAAGGAGACGTTTTCATTAAGAGCTTGTTGGGCGTTTGCTTTGTGGGTATTTTTTCTATGATGTTGGACCCAAAGCCGTCCCTCAACATCCTCATCACAAAACAAGCATCTTTTATAGATCTGTTGTTTTAATTTCTTTGCAGGTTGTTGTTGTTGGCGTTCCTCCAAAACTTGCCTCAGTCTTTTTCTGACATTATTATTGTTAATATTGTAGCTGTTGCTGGTGTTGATCTCGTTAGCAGACATATTTCTCTAAAAAAGTAATGAAAAATTTACTGTTAATTGTTTTGCTTTGTTACGCTTTCAGAAAAAAAAAACAGCTGTCTCGATGATTAAAATCCCCCGAATATAACACATAACATTTGAAGAAATAAATTAGAAATCCTATAAATGATTAATAATAATATAAGATAACTTACCGTTTTTTGTTGTTGTTTTTTTGTTTTAAACCTTTCGCAACAATTTTCCTGCTCAGCCAAATATATACCACAATGGAAACTTTTTGTGTTTTTCTTTAATGGTTTAGTGACGCAATGATTTCTAACTAGTCAAGGTGGCCTTATCTATACCGAAATTCATTCATTATTACGCATACACACATCTCATTCGTCCACAAATAGTCTCTCTTTCTCTCTTTCTCTCTTTCTCTCTCTTTCTCTCTTTCTCTCTTTCTCTCTTTCTCTCTTTCTCTCCTGACGCCGATACATACACATAATTATAAACTATAACCTTGAACGCTGATCATTGAAACCTAAGACTTAATTCACATACTGAGATAAGAAAGAATTCCAAACCACTACGCCAAACGATAATGAATCACTTCCATACAAATCCACGAACATCTATGTCACACAATTAACCTATCCCCAAACTTTAACCTTGAACGCTGTGATCATCCAAATCTAAGTCTTATATCATCACTTCCATACCATATCCCTCGAACAACAAAAATTCCTATATATATTACTCAGCTCAATGACTAATAATAATATATAAAAGAGTCCTCAACTTCCAGACAAATCGACGACCAACCATGTCATACAATTAACCTACTCCAAACTTTAACCCTGTACGCTGATCATCCAAACCTAAGACTTAATTCACATACTGAGATAAGAAAGAATCCCAAACGACAATGAATCACTTTCATATAAATCCACGAACAACTACTGATAACACGCCTCTATTTTACTACAAATGATAACAGCACAACAAGTCAAACGACCATGAATCACCTGTCACCTATTCACACACACACACCCCAAATTGAAAAAATACTGATAATAAGTAGAAATCCCCAACCCACTGAAGATGGTCGCAACTGGTAACAGAACAACAACAACAACCCAAACGATTACGATGATGAATCATGTCCATACATTATGCAGCAATCGCAAAAACAGAGGGATTATTTGAACTCAATATTATTATTATTGATAATCTCTCTAAAAAACATTAACGCCTTGTATACTGATAAGTAAATGTTCACAGCAATTGCTGAACCTTGAACGCTGGTCAATCAAACCTTATAAGCAAACAATGAACTTTCAAAAGATCTCAAAAAAACTTTGACCAATAAAACAATAATCTAATATAATCACACTAGAAAATAAAAAAACATTCGAGCAATATACTAATAATTACACCTTAGAAATAACATAAGAATTAATTCACATACTGAGATAAGAAAGAATCCCAAAATCACGACGTCAAACGACTATGAATGACTTCCATACAAAAATCCACGAACAACTACTGATAACACGCCTCTATTTTACTACAAACGATAACAGCACAACAAGTCAAACGACCATGAATCACCTGTCACCTATTCATATACACAACTGATAACGACGACGATGATGATGAACCATTTCCATACATTATGCAGCAATAGCAAAAACATCGGGATTATTATTATTATTATTGCTAGACTCACGATACAATACACAAAAATAAATACTAGCACCGCGTCAAAAAAGGAATAACAATTAATATATAAATAAGGTAACTCACCAGTTGATGATGTTGATTTTTTTATTTCCTAGCTAATCCCACATCGAATATTGGATTTGATGACGATTTTTTCTTCTTTTTTTCAAATTTAAAGCCTGTATTTCTATATATATTTCAGCATAGATTTACTGCCAAGTGAATATATTCATAAAAAAGCCTTTAGCACCCCAGACAATCCCCAAAAAAAGCACATATTCAATATAGCAAAAAAGTCCATTTCAACATAGATTTACTATCAAATAGTAGCATTTCAGTATAGAGCAAAAAGCCCAAAAAGCATATAGAATCATCAAAAATGGTCATATATTAAGAATCAGCTTAGATTTACTGAAAAAGCCCTCGACAACCGAAACAAAAGCCAAAAGCAGATAGAATCACAAAAAATTCTCATATATTAAGAAACAACTAAAACATACATCCATTTCAACATAGAATCACCCAAAAAAAATTCCCATATATATTACTCAAACTCAATGACTAAATAATAATATTTTCACTGCCAAACAATCATGAATCACCTATCACCTATTCATACACCCAATTCAAAAATACCATCTGCTCATGTTACACAATTAACCTTGAACGCTAATCGCACAACCCACTGAAGATGTATACACCTGATAACAAATACCCAACAAACCAAAACAACTATGCATCACACACCTCAAATTGAAAAAAATACTGATAATAAGTACAAATACCCAACCCACTGAAGATGTACGCCTATATATAGAAATCAACATTAGCCTGTGGGGAGCGGAAACGATACATTCTTTGTCCAATATGGAAACTATGATAAGAATAATTGGCCCTCAATACGTATGAAATTCACAAAAAATGAGCAATGATAGCCCAACTTGCTATAGAAATCATAAATACTTGCTAAAGGTTATGGGATCGGTACAATATGGACTTGAATAATCATTCGGTGACTCATAAAAACCCAATGACTTAGGTCTGCGTCTTAGGTGAAGTCAGTTTTAAGTTCCAGCAAAAACAACCCATTTCCCATACAAATCCACAAATAACAAAATTCCCGTATATATTACTCAGCTTAATGACAATAAGATTAAAAAGCACAACAAAGAGACCGTTTTTTTATTTCCGCCACAATTAACAGCTTACAACCGAGACAAAAACCTAAAGCACAACCCATTCATCATCATCATAGAGCAAAAAGCCTCCGCCCCCCGCCAGATCTAAGCCTTCAGCCCCCGCTCCCATACTCGGCAAAAACATCTACCACCACCACCTACAAAAACAATATCATCAAAAACACAAACCCCATAACAAAAAGCCTATAGCAAGCAAAACCATTCACCACCTAAGCCCAAATCCATTATCAAAAACACAAACCCCATAACAAAAAGCCCCGATATCACCACCTAAGCACAAATCCATTATCAAAAAGCCCCAATACTCACAAAAAAAAAACAATATCATCAAAAACACAAACCCCATAACAACAAGCCCCGATATCACCACCTAAGGACAAATCCATTAGCAAAAAGCCCCAATACTCACCAAAAAACAATATCATCAAAAACACAAACCCCATAACAAAAAGTCCAATAGCAAGCAAAACCATTCACCACCTAACCACAAATCCATTATCAAAAAGCCCCAATACTCACCAAAAAAACAATGTCATCAAAAACACAAACCCCATAGCAAAAAGCCCTGATACCACCACCTAAGCACAAATCCATTAGCAAAAAGCCCCGCCAAACAAACAACTACTGCGATAAGAATACTACAAACTATACCCAATTACTACTAATACTACTATTTCCACCTCCGATAAGAACCCACAACACCCCGCCAACCATTAATCACATCCACAAAATATCACAATTACTACCAATACTGATAACAAATACACTAAATACTACTATTTCCACCTCAGATAAGACACACCAACCATGAATCACATCCCACTATCAACACTCACCACACAACAAACACATCTCCACCTTGACGTAGAGCTTTGAGCCAGAAAAGAGCTTTGAGCCAGAAAATTGGGGCAGAACACCCCATACCATACTACTTTTAATGCTGGTCGGATGTAAAAATTTGTAAGAAAAAGCCACGTTTACATCAAAAGAACGCACCTTCTCATACAGGTTAAAAACCATAGCGAAAACTAGTGAATCCTAGTGTTGGAACACTCAACCTATTAGCATCCCGTGATTGTTCTCAGATTCTAAAAAATTGATGGATGGGAAACGATTTTCATTGAACGAAGACGTAATAGTAGTCGCGGAAGCGCAGTTCGACAATCTTCTGGATACTCACTTCAGCGATGGAGTCAATACATTAGGAAATGACTAGAGTAAGTGCTTAGAAAATTGAGGGAAATTGTATTATATGATAAAAAGTATTTGAAACTATAAAAACGTGTTTTTCATATTGAATGACAACACTTATTGAACAACATAGTATTGGCGACGAGGAGAATGTTAATCGCCACAAAACTTTACAACCGACAAATTCACCCATACTTCTTGTTTTAAATATATAAGAAGCAGATTTCGTGGAACCCTTAAATGTCAAAGCATCCTTAAATGTCAAATGTGCGAGGGCATGCATTCTCTGATTGAAACATATCGCGGGTAAATATGTGGAGAGGTGAGACGGATTCCCCAAATTCGAATCAAGGTTATTAAAAATGAAATGAGATTTTGAAAAAGACATTAGACCAAGAGGTAGCGGCGGAGTGTAGTGATGTGTTCTTTTCGTCGGTTTGAAGCAGTTGACCACCTGTTTCATACATCGCAACAAATTTATATTTAACCGAGGCCAATAACCCTCATAGCATGAGGAACTATTGAGTCATAATCAAGATGCACTCGGCGGCAGATTTCCTGACATTTCAAATATCAGGCAAGTTGTGGTCTTGAGTCCACAAACCCCGTGCTTTCTCGCGACCGAGGGAACGGCGTTGTGCGCTGAGTTTTGGAAAAAGAAAAGAAAACGGTTCATGTATTTTTATTATAAATACTTTATCCGTACACCAAGGGCGTTCTTCTCAATACTAATCCAAATCTCGTGTGTGTTTCTAACTTAAACACTAAAATTTCGAAGAGCATGTACGTTATTTTACCTCAATCACATTTAAAGCAGCTGCTACGGTTGCTCGTGGGAATCGTTTAGATTCATGGTTTTTTTGGCATGATACGTTGCGCCTATGTTCTAACGACGGAATTGATCGATTTACGGCTGAGACCCCAATAAGTATCACTGGTTGTTTTTGCATCCTGTCGAGCACGTGTAGTGCAGTTTTGGATGGGCCTGACCAAATATGGCAGTTGAATATACGCCTTGTAAATAGTGACCAGGTTGGATGGAGTGAAGTATCTTTTGAATCTGTTAAGGATTTGGCTGCACTTTTCGCAGCTTCAAATACGTGGTGATTCCAATTAAGAGTCGAATTAATTCGAGTGTCGAGGATTGATAGTTCCTTGGCTTCGTCGATGCAAGTGCCGTTCATCGACAGTATATTTACATTGGGGTTCGCCTTTGACGACAAGAGGCAGCACTGACTTTTTAAGGCATTGAATTCTATTCGGTTAGATAATCCCCACTCATATATATTCTTGACGTCTGAATTCAATGTATCAAGCATAAGTTGCTGGTTGGTAGTGACGTTCGAAGAGTTTGGACGGGGGTGTTCGTATTAGTATGAGAAACTCAACGTGATATGATCAGCAAACGAGTGAATTGGGTTCTGAGTAATTGACAAGAGATCATTTATAAAGATTAGGAAGAGAGTGGGTGAGAGGACTGTACCCTGAGGGACACCCGCATTAATTTGATGGGAGACAGATTTGACACCATCAAGAACCACTTGGATTGAACGGCCAGAAAGATAGTCTCTTATCCATTGGATCAGGGAATTGTCCACACCATATGAATCCAATTTTGACAAAAGGTCTGGATGCCAAACTCTGTTGAAGGCTATTGAAATATCCTTGCTTTCGCTGAGGTAGTGGATGGATTGGCTCCGCTTTTCGGCGAGGTACGCCATCAGATCTCCTGTTACTACGAAAGCCATATTGGCGGTCATTGAGGAGGTTATTTGATTCCAGATATTTTGAAAGTTGACGGTTGATGAGTGATTCCATTACCTTCGAGAGAGTATAAGTTAGTGCTATGGGCTGATAAGAAGAGATGGACAATTTGTCGCCCCTTTTGGCAATTGGCTGAATGTTCGCCGACTTCCATCTATTTGGGAAATGACCAGTGGAATAAGACAAATGGAAGAGTTTCCGCAGCGGTTTAGCGAGTGAAGAGGAACATCTCTTCAAGAGGATTGGGGGAATGCCATCCCGACCAGTGGGTTTATTCGCGTTTAGCTCCTTGAGTGCGCGGGCAACAGTACGCGTTCGAAAGTATACCTGGCTCATGGCTTGCTGCTCATGCTTAAGTTGAGGTGGAACTGATGTGGTAGACAGCGTTGAGTTGGCTGCAAAATGTGCAGCAAGTAGATTCGCTTTCTCTATTGCACTCGTGACTGGTTTGTCATCAACTATAAGCGATGGAGTGGATAAAGAGTTTTGAATGTTTTTCACAAATGCCCAGAAGTTTCTCGCTTTTTCTTTTCCACTGGTGGCTGGTCTGTCATCGATTAGCAGCGACAGAATGGATGAGGGGATTGGGTTTTGGATTTTTTTCACGAATCCGCAGAGATTTCTACTACCTGTGGGAGAGTGTAGTATTTTTTGTCTCACACTCTGGTCATGCAAGAACTTGTCGCGTTGAATCTCGCGCATTGCAGTTATTTCCAGCTCTCTTAAATCTTTTCCGGTTTTTCTCAGTATTGTTTGATTTATACAACCGGAAGCTCAGCTCTTTAGCCTTAAAGGCTCCATGGTTTGATTTCACTTTTGTTGATGGTATTTTAGTTTGTTACCTAACAGCTGAAATGGTTACGGGTCATTTGGACACAGCCCATGGGAATCGTTTTTATTGTGGGATAAAAATATCCACTTTATTCAACTTTTCATAACTGACCCTCTTTTATTCTTTTTTCTTATCCGATATCGTCGTCTTGATATCGGAACGATGTTTTCTGTTTTTATTGAAGTTCCGTTTATTTTTGGATTGAATGCGTTGGATATTCTCCTTTGCTAGTTTGCGGAATTCTGCACATTTGTCGTCGAATGAGGCAATCAGTTCTTCCTCCAGAAGCTAAATAAATGACTGCGTTCGCAAATGGCAGATGACTTCTGTGGATGCCGTCGAATTTGTGCGATACAGTCAAATGTACTTGTAAAAGGCGTTCACAATGACCAGGATGTGTGCGTAAGACTTCGTAGATGACACCAGCGGACACCACCACACTGCACTTATCCATAGGATTCAGGAATCTTTGTCGGTTTCCTCGGTTTCGCCGAGCCAGCATACACGAAATACAGCTCCGAACTACCTTTTCAACCTTAACTCTTAAATTACGTATCCAGCAATCATTTTAGGCCAGCGCCTCTGTCTTATTGATCCCAAAGTGTAGCTGCATTGAATTTGGAATCAGAACGCGCACCTTGTCACCAACATCTTAATATAATAAACCACTTTGCAAGGTAAACCATCGAGCTTTCCTTCCTCCAACCGCTTGACCTTCTCCTGTGGGTCGTCGCTGTGCTGCTGTGCTTTCTTGAGTCGCGCAGTGAGGTATTCGTAGCTCTCATTAATTACCAAGAATTCGCGGAAGTTGGTTTCGGCTGAATGCGTCGACATGCTTCATACCCCGTATCGATCTATGCTCTATTGAATACAGGAATTCTTCTAGCAGCGATGGCCATGTCTTCTATAGATACTTCTTGATCATTGTCATTGTAAAGACTTTGCAATCGGTTACAATCTTCAAATGTATAGCCATCAGATATACTCGCAATCGCGGAAGTTACCTGATAACTGTCAAAACTTCATGCTCATAGCTCGAATAGTTCTCCTCCATCAGCTATCGAAGTATATTGGATGCAGCAGTCCATCGTATTCGTCGCGTTGCGAGAGGATGGCTCCGTATCCGAGTTCCGTATCAGTTCCTATTTGATACACATTAAGCACAGGTTTTTGGCTTAGGCACGTCTTCAGTAGTTCGAAAGCTCTTTTCTCGGCGTCTCGAAAATTAAATTTGACGTCTGCTCGCAAAAGGTTTGATAAAGATCGCGCAATCCTTGAATAGAATAGGAATGAATTTCCTGAATTATCCCGTCAGTCCCAAAAAGGTTGGAATTGTCGGATGTTCTTAGGCTCGGAAAAGCGTCGAACCGCTATAGTTTTCTTCTCCGTCGTCCAGACGGTTCCGTTTTGGACAATGTGGCCCAAGAATTCAACACATCCTGTTAGGAAGCAACATTTCTCCCAGTTGATACCCAGCCCACCCCTCCTTGCCATATTGAATACGTCTTTCAATTTGTTCAGCCCGTCCTCGCGATTGTTGGAAAGAACAATCAGATCATCCATGTACGTTAAAACATGTCCGTCCCGAATGGCGTCTCGGAATATAGATTTTACATATCGCTGGAAAACTGATGTTGAATTACACAGGCCGGAACTTTTTAATGACGATTCTCTTTTATCACCCTATCAAGAGGGTCTTGCTCTCATTGACTGTGAATTATAGCACTAAACAAAATTCAACTTGTCTCCATTGTCGTCACGATGTGACTGTGAACTGTAAGTTTATCTCAAATCCACCTTCGTCATTTCCATTCCACAAATTGATTTGAATTATTATTAGAATATGATGGGACATGATGATATAAGCTGTGTGCGCGTATATATGGGGGAAAATCGATAAAAGGGCTTTCTGGAGCATTACAGAAATAAAAACTATGTTGAAGAATTAAATAAGTTTCACGATTGTACGCACTGATTTTTCATTTGTATTTTCATTCGCACAGTCATACGCAGGTAGAAACTACCGGACTGTCATGGCGAGTGAGACACATGAAATTGCGAAAATTCATTCCTACTTTAATACCAGACATATGTATCGGGTTTTCCAATGGGGACTTGACAACTTTTTTTTTTTTTTAAAAACGCAAACCATTTGAGATATTTCAAAAACTTTATTATCGGCTTGAAGTGCAATCAAAACATTTATGAATGGAACTCGACTTCGTTCATATGGCCACCGCGGGCACGTTTGCAGCGGTTGATTCGTTGGACCCATTTTTCGATGACTCGACCACACATTTCGGTCGAAACGGCCGCTATTTCGCATTCAATGTTGGCTCTGAGCTCTTCCAACGTCGTCGGCTTGTTGGCATAGACCAATGACTTGACGTAGCCCCAAAGAAAATAGTCTAGAGGCGTTAAATCGCACGAACGAGGCGGCCAATCGACTGGCCAATTTCTTGAGATAACACGCTTATCAAACTTACTCTTCAATAAATCGATTGCATCGTGTGCTGTGTGGCTTGTGGCGCCGTCCTGTTGAAACCACATGACGCCCAAGTTCATATCTTCCAATTCGGCTCAAAAATAATCGGTAATCATGGCGCGATAATGATGACCATTCACAGTAACGTGACGATCGTTATCGTCAACGAAAAAATATGGCCCAATGACGCCGCCGGCATGCAAACCGCACCAAACAGTTATTTTTGTGGATGAAGTGATGAATCATGAAGCACATGTGGATTTTCACCCAACCAATAACGCATGTTTTGCTTATTGACGAACCCATTGAGCCAAAAATGAGCTCACTGAAAATATTTTCGACACTTCGACCAACCCGTTGTCTCACTGGCACGGCAACATCACACAACGAATATGTAGACTCAAATTTGTCCACTAAACTTTTTATTGCCTGTCTGCTAGGGCGAGAATTATGACCGAAAATTGTGGTTAACGCTCTTAAAGTTCCGGTTACCGACTCTAAATTTCGGTAGTAAATTTTTATAATTTGCAGACGTTGTTCGTTCGTGTACTTAACCATGATGAAAATGTTGAGTATACTAAATAAATTGACAGTGACAGTTCGGTGATTAGTGAGTGCGTTCACAAATTAAATTCAAAGTTGTCAAGTCCCTATTGGAAAACCCGATATATCTTCCATGTTAATATTATTATTACTAGATCATTAAAATTGAGAATCTTTAAATCGTGAACAAACGTAAATGAAAGCAATAAGTAAATATTTCTAAAAATATTTATTTCTGAATGGAGGCCATCTTCTTCAAATACGAAAATTCTCGAAGCCGGTGAACTAATGAGGTGCGTTTTTAACCATTTAAATTTATATAAGATGTAACGAAAAATCTAGTTGTTGGCGTAGCTACATTCCATAATCACGGAAGGGTTTAAACGCCATAGGCTTAGATTTTACATTTTAAGAATTTTTTTCGTTTCATTTCTTCATATATTCGTGACGATAGTAGCTAGAAAAGAAAAAAATGGCAAAATTCTAGCTTATATATGATCTTAGTCCCACCCAAAATGTCCCTAAGGTAAATGTAGGATGATCGATGTCATAAACAATTACCTTTCGGCCTTACTTCTTCTTACGTCTTAAGAAATGATCGATTGCTTATTATTACAAAATAAATTTATGTTAAAAAACATTGTGTATTTTTTAAAGAGTTTTTTCATTAAATCTAGTTAAAACTTATATTACTAACTTAACCTGTTCCTTTTGGAAACATGTGTGTAATCTAGTTCTACTTGAAGGTTAAGAAGGCCAAATCGATGTAGGCATTTTTAGGTGACATTTTACATCAGAACCGCTGGAATTATTAATTGAATCCTCTTCGGTTTCTGTGAGATACCACCCTATTAAACAGCAGACACTCTTCAACACTGTGTGTTCAACTTCTGACTGTGTGGTTGATTGGCGAGAATGTAAAATGAATGGTATGCCGGATTTCACTTATATAAGGCCGTTTATGTCAAAATCAAGGAATACCTCTGGTGGGGTTCCGGTATCAATTCAATATCAATTAATGAATGGTGTGCATCTTTCGTATCAGTACTTTCTTCAACGACGAATTTATTGAATGTATCAGGAATTGTTGGTTTATGATGGATTTTGTAATCATGAAAAATTGAATGACTCCATCGCCAACTTCCAATTAATTAATGAACCGCTATGTATTTTTTGCACTATAGACGTTCGTAGGCCTATAGAAGAGCCCTGAAAGATCCCACATCCAAACATTTCCTACAGAAGAGGTCCTAAAAGATTTCGCTTGCAAACTAAATTTAAACATTCCAGGACTTACGTAAAAACCCTCTTCACATAGGAGTTCTAAATCGTCACGTCGGCGATTGAAATTAAGATATGTATGTCGGATTCTCATTCTCAGCATTCATGTGAACACCATGGAACATGAAAAATGATAATAAAGCAGAATTTTGTTGTTGTAAGATCAGAGTTTGAATGTAATGTTAAGTCACCTAGATAACCTACAATGGACCGCGTTCAATGAAATAAACCAAGTGTTCATTGATCGCCGTCTTAAGGTGAATTCGATCAGGATATGAAGTGCCAACGTCGATTCGGTTCACTATTTTGGTAGCGCGGATAATGTTGCAAGTGGAAGTTTGGTTCGGACCAAGAGAACTACTCTAAGCGGCGAAAGAGTCCGAAACAATTACGGCCGTATTTTGGAACTCCCCATAGAAATGACAGAGTAAAATGTGGGTGCGAGATGAAAGACGTTGTGGGAGCTGGATACCTTTGAAAATAACTGGCGTAGTCGTAGAAACTGAAAGAGTTGACTTGCAATGAATGCTTGTTGGCAACTGTACGTAAATTGGTACCTACAGAGCAGTGCAACATTCTCAGTGAGCACAGGGAAGCGTATAAGAGAACAAAGAGCATAACAACATGTTAAACAATTTCATACACGAAAGAAAGAATGTCGGAGATGTAATTTGTGAACTACAACAAGGAAAACAGCCAGAAACTGTAACTTAGATGCATATTTTTTTTTAATTTTTTATTTAGGGATACTGAATACAAATTCTTTATATGTAAGTTACTTCATACATAAATATTTTGATTTGGAAACATACTCTTTCGGTTTTAAATGCGAGATGGCATCTTAAGGCTACTTCAATATTTAATTTGTATGTAAGTTTCCTATCAATGTAAATTCCCTGGTATTTAATAAGTATATTTCAACTTTTACTGTAATGGAAGGTATTTGTTCTTTTATTCGTTGATCTGTAGGAACCCGAAAGTTCATGATTACTCCAAATTTTTTCAAGGTCATGCTAAAATGGCAAGTACTACTAAGTAAAAAACAAAGCAGATACGAGGGTTGCCTCTTATGTTTCGGGATTTGGCAACCCTAGTGTTGCAATCCGGCAATTGACAGCTCTGTCGTAAAGTTGGACATTTTTGAGGTTATACGCACTCAGAACGTTTTGACATACGAGCGCTATTTGTGTTGTTTACAGTAACTTAAAAGATGCATCTCGGCCCAAAAATGGAATTAAATCGTCAACATTTTCGTACGATTATTTTTTACAACTTTCGGCGTGGATTAACTCAGCAACAGTGCTTGGATGAACTTAATTCAATTTTTGGCGATGAAGCTCCATCAAGGACCAGTGTTTATCGATGGTATGGTGAATTCAATCGTGGTGGTAGTTCACTCCAAGATGAATTTCGTGAAGGTCGTCCAAAATCAGTTGTTGTTCCGAAAGCTATTGATGCTGTGCGCGAACTGATATTGGAAGATCGTCATGTGACCTATCGTGAGATTGAGACAACCTTAAGCGTTAGTGGGACCAGCATACATTCAATATTGCATAAACATTTGACTGTCAAAAAAATTTGTTCGCGTTGGATCCCACACAATTTGTCAATCGCACAAAAAAAGGCTCGTGTGAATTGGTCGAAAGAAATGCTCAAAAAATACGGTCGCGGTGCTTCGAAACACGTCTATGACATCGTGACAGGTGATGAATCGTGGGTTTACGCGTATGAGCCCAAAAGTAAACAGCAGTCGACTGTCTGGCTGTTTCAAGATGAGCCAAATCCAACAAAAGTTGTTCGTGCACGAAGCACTTCCAAGCAAATGGTCGCCTGTTTTTTCGGAAAAACTGGACATGTCGCAACCGTACCACTAGAACAACACAGAACAGTCAATTCTGAGTGGTACACGACTATTTGTTTGCCAGTTGTCTTCCAAGAAATCAGGAAAACCAACCGCCGAAGACGGATCACTCTTCACCACGACAATGCGAGCTCTCACACATCGGCTGCGACAACTGCATTTTTGAGCACCCAAAACATCGATTTGATGGGTCATCCGCCATATAGTCCTGACTTGGCACCGAATGACTTCTTTTTATTCCCGTACGTAAAAAACAAACTGAGAGGTCAACGTTTTTCGACACCGACAAGATGCGGTTGCTGCATTCAGAATGCATGTGCTTCGACAATTGGTTCACACGCATACAAAAGTGTATAGATCTTCATGGGGAATATTTTGAAAAACAATAAAGTGATTTTCGATGATCAATATTTGTTTTTTTTCTCTAATCCCGAAATATAAAATTCAACCCTCGTATCACTTCTGCATAAAAGTAATTTTGTTTAGCTGTACTTGCCGCCTGTAATCATGTTGACAAAAGGAAGCAGCCGGGGTGGCTAGTAGATGCCAGTTATTGTGTGGGATTTCTCACTATAGTTAAACTTTCCAACATTACAAAAGTTCAGTTTCAAGTTTGAAGACATTTTTTTGCTAAACAATTTTTGCAGCCATTAATAATGAGCGTTCTCAATTGGTAAAAATTGAAATTAATGTTCATCGTCAGGTTTGCAATACTTTTAATTTGGATATCTCACTCCAAACAATATGAAAGTGTAACTAGCCGACTTTGCATAAGTGAAATGCTGCTTGCCAGGCAAAAAAGAAAAGAAAAGTTGTTTGCATCGCTCAGTCACTACTACTACTATTACTATTACTATTTATTGGCCTGTAGGAGCCCGAAAGTTTATGACCTCACCGACTCGACTCCGCCATTGTTCCCTGTGCCGTGCGCTCTCCTTCCACGTTCGACCATCCGATCCGATCTCCTCGAGGTCCAGCTTAACATTGTCCTCACATCTCCGTCGGGGCCGTCCTGTCGGTCTCTTTCCCGTTGGCTTACCGTCAAGAATTCTATGCACGGTCCTATCGTTGCCAATTCGCGCCACTTGTCCGGTCCAGCATAATCTTCGCGACTTGATTAGTCTTGTGGGGGTTCTCTATATCACATGGAGAACCAACCCAAAATGCCAACCAACCTTGACCGCTAACAGCGCGTCACCTTACCTTAACCTGTAACCCAACTCCCCATGCAAAATCCCCAATAGCATATATCCCAAACCCTGCAATAAAACACATTCCAAACCTTCAACAGAAAATAATTCAACAGAATATATCCTAATCATCCCTGCATTCATTTTCGCAAAATTGCTTCGGTCAATTCTTTACTGAATTCACATTCCGCCCTTGCGACCAAGCAATCTCAATTTCCCCGGAAATCGATAAGGCGTAATAAAACGCATATTCCAACCTACAATGGACTACCGACCATCTCCCTCAATTACATGACCCCACATACATTTTCCCAAAATTGCTTCGGTCAACTCTCTACTCAAGTTATATTTTCTCATTGCAACCAAGCAGTCTTAATTTCCCCGAAATTTATATGCTGTAACGGAACGCATATTCAAATCCATAACGGAACATCAACCATCGCCACCAACTATACTAAGCCGCACACATTTCCCTGAAATTACTTCGGTTAATATTTTACCTAAATGATATTCCTTGCTTGCACCCAAGCAATTGCAATTTCCCCCGAAAATGCATGCCCATACTTGCTCGCGTTCCCAAAGCCAATTTCCCGGTACACCCAACGAACGAATCCAACTTAGCTTATTCGGCGAGGATTCGCTGGAACTGAATTCCTATGGAAGCACAGCAATTCTACTCGAATTTAGAATAGATTTTTTTCCATTTCATTAGTCGCTTTCCAACGGCCAAAGGAATCGGTCGTCTCCACCATCCACCGTACCGTCACACGCGCATCAAGAGTGCCCTTAACAAACATTAACACTAGCGCCGCGCGATTGTCCCGTAATGAAAAACCCATGTAAAACCCGCGGCAACAACAGAAACGTATCCAGTGTCTGTGATTAGTTTCATACGATGATGCTTAATTCCACCGCAGAAGGGCTTAACTATTTGCATCGAATCCAACTTAGCGAACATAACAAACAGTATTGCGAAATGAATTCCTGAATAAGTTTCTTTTGTAAATTACCAATTGTGAACTCTGTAAAATGGCTTAACAATTTGCATCGAATCCGACTTAGTAAACATAACAAACAGTATTGCGGAATGAATTCCCGAAGTTTTAAGTTTCTTCTATACATTACCAATTGTGAACTCTCAAAATATTTGACTTAAGATACATTAAAATAAAAATCATTTGGATAGAGTGTAACAGCGTGTCTTATTCCTACTATTTTCTCCGGTGCGTTCGGTGTATTGTTCTTCACAGGCGTTAGGTGAAGAGTGCCGGAGTGAACAGATCGACGCTGGGGTTAGGAGTGAACCTAGTGTCCGCGAGACACGCTCTCACTATTATAAGTTTGCGGTATAGCTCTTCCAATTCGTGGCTGTGGAGTTTCCTCCATTGTCCTGCCTCCTCGTCATATTTGCCACCAAAGATGCCCCTTAGGACTTTATTCTCGAATACGCGGAATTTGTTTTCTTCCCATTTTGTGAGAGCCCATGTTTCGCATCCGTATAGAACAGTCGGCATGATTATGGTTCTATAGACACGGAGCTTTATATTACGTGATAGCAGTTTGGAATTCAGCAGTTTACTGACTGCATGCCAACCAGCGTTGCCGGAGTGTAGTTTTTTGTATCGTATGGGGATGAAAAATGGATCCACCACTACGATTACCCAAAGAAAAGAAAATCATGAGGACCACTTGGCCATGCTTCAACACCGACAGTAAAACCGAATATTCATGGAAAAAAACTAATGCTGTGTATTTGGTGGGATCAGATTGGTGTCGTTTATTATGAATTGCTGAAAGCGAGTGAAACCATCACTGGAGCTCTCTACCGAACACAATTAATAAGATTGAGCCGAGCACTCAAGGAAAAACGCACGCTTTATTACTCCAGACATGAGAAAATTATTCTTCTCCATGATAATGCTCATCCACATGTTGGGGTGCCGGTGAAAAACTATTTGGAAACACTTCATTGGGAATACCTACCCCACCCGCCGTATTCATCAGACCTTGTCCCTTCTGATTATCATTTATTTCGATCCATGGCACATGGTTTGCCCGACCAGCGCTTTACAACACATGAAGATACAAAAAAGTGGGTCGATTCATTGATGTCCTCAAAATATGAAGAGTTCTTCCGTCGTGGTATCCAGATGCCGCCAGAAAGATGGGAGAAAGTAGTGTCTGGTAATGGAGAATACTTTGAATAAAATGTGATGTATCGTTCTTTCACAATAAATTCCTAATTTTTTATAGAAAACGGCGGAACACCTAACAACATGACTTTGCTGACTGCGTCCGTTAAAAAAGGTTAAAAGTTAAAAAATTAAAGTTAAAAGTGAGTCACGTCACAAATGCGTCAACACATCACGTCAAATTATAACAATACGAATTATCAGTTAGGTTAGAGTTGTTTGTTTTCATCTATGAAGCAAGCAACGCTTATTCGCCATGTTTATTGTAACGAGGTTGCGAAAATATAGCTCTGTAGTTTTGACAACCGTCAAATTTGAAGGTTTTCCAACTTGTGATTTGTTCAGTTTAAGGTTTGCTTCCAGCTATAATATATGAGAAAATCATGGAAAATTACTTTAAGAGGATTGAGTAGCACAAGCAATCACATGGTGGACATTCAAGGATTGTTGTTTCATTTTTTCGTTAATTTATTTTCGTTTTTTTTTTTATAGATTCTAAATTAAAGGATAGACAAAAAATGCTTAAATTCTCGCTTAGTTATCTTATATTATAACCTCCTGGTCCTTCTTATATTATAACCTACTGGTCCTTCTTATATAATAACCTACTGGTTGTTTAAAAACAGAACCATTTTCCGCGTAATTCTTCCACCCAGATACGACTGCATTTTCCACCTAAATTAAACCGGGTACCTCAGGATCAATCTAGCATAAACCTGGCTCTCTTTCGTACACCCTTAGTACGTGATCATAGCCCCTCCCGCCTTATTCAGCCCCCAACACCAAATTACCCAACCTTCTATCCAAACCAAACACCACCATATCCCCAATCATCCTTAACCCTAAGCCCCCCTTCCTATCCGCTTGCAAAAAACCTCCCTAATCATTACTAAAATTCCCGCCACTCACACCCCCTCCCCTAGTTCTAACCCCTAACCACCCTTTCGACCTCAAAACCGGTGCGAAGTATCCAAACTTTCACAGACCACACACTCTCAACCCCATTTACCCCCTCATCAAAAAGCACCCCACCCGACCACTGAACCCAAATCTAGGCCGAACGTCTTCGCCCCTCAACCACGCATCCACATCTCATTCCCGCCCAACTCACCCTTCCCCCAGACTAAACACTGACCCCCTCTTACCTTCAACCGTCAAACTCACACAGCAAACCTTCAATTCATGTGATAATCGGTACGCCTTATCCAAAGTTAGAGACAAAAGGACCTATGAGAATGTCCGCCTCTGTCTTTCTTACCCCCATGACAAATCCGACTCTGTCTGCTTTAATGGTAAAACGAAAACTAACGTCATGGTTTCCATTCAGTAGGAAGGTTTTCCTACCGTCCTTCCTAGCCTTGGCAACATATTTATCAAATTCCATATAAACTTCAATATGCTCCCAGACATAGTGTCAAGAGATCTCTTGGCTTATCGCCAATATATTGACATAAAAATGACTTCTTCCAATAATGAAAAGTCTTTTTGACACTAAACAGTCAACCTCCCCACACCATTTCATGAGTCTTAACACTCTTGTGGCGTTTCTAACAGATACACACACAATATCCAAGCAAAGAGCGAAGAACACCAGAAGGAAATTCGAATAAGCAAAAGCATCAGAGTCATATACCATAGCGATAACATAACAATTCCACATCAGTTGAGTGGACTTGAGTTCAGAAATCGAATTATACACGTGGCCAGTAGCCTGATGCTTCAATGCTTCGCTTTTCACCCCTTTCATATGTTAGTATGTTCAATTCATCTTCTTCACTATACTTGCTTAACGCGATGCTTTCCCCCTAACCTTCTACTATCAGAATGTCAGAGGTCTCTGCTCCAAAACGCATTCGCCTCTGCCCAAGGCACATACCTTCCCGTTTGATATATACGCTCTGACCGAGACCAATCTTATCTCGAGTATATATAGTGTAGAACTATTCCCTTCCACCTTTACCGTATTTCGGAATCACGATTTCCCGTGTCGTGGGGTGCTGTTTGTTATTCATAACAGACTCGCTTCATCTCTAATTACTATCTCGCACTCACCCAACCTTGACTATGTCGCAATAAAAATCGCCCGGCGCCCAATGTCTTTATATGTTATTTGCTTCTATATACCCCTTTCACGTCCAATCGTGTCATACGAACTGGCAATAGAAGCGATCGATCACCTAACGGAATTAAGCTCCACCCTAGAGGATATCGTTGTTCTTGGCGATTTTAACCACCCCCATCTCCAATAGTCACTGGCAGACGATCAATCCTTCTACTTCTCTAACCCCACAAGTACCAAGGAGCATCTTTTTATTAACGGTCTCACCGACTCTAGCCTCCGTCAAATAAGCAATGTCCTAAATCATATGGGGAGACGATTGGTCCTCGTGTTTACAACGGACCCTTATAATTACTCAGTTGTCCCTAATCCACACGCCCTCTCAACCACTGACAATTTCCACACCCCGCTTCTCTTATCCCTGCATTGTGATCACGTCGCCCAATCGTCTTCCACTTATGACAGCTTTTCTTACAATTTCCGCCGAGGCAACTTTCGCCTTCTGAGCATCTCAGCAAAATCGCATTTCGCTTTGATCATCTGGAGGTAGAAGCAGCTACTGCCACCCTCTACAAGGAGATTTACTACGCCCTATCCTTATATGCCCCTTATTCTCGACTCAGGTCTTCGGTTTCATCGTCCCCATGGTACAACTGCACACTTCGCACTTTTCGTAATAAGAGGAATGACTTGTGGAACGTTTTCCTAAGAACGTGTTCCCCCCTAGACTACTCTAACTATCTCGGTTCCTTTTATAAATTCACCGAGCTTTACAACTCCCTCTACTTCAACTACAACTCGAAAACACAAACCAACCTGATCAACGACCCCAAATCTTGTTTTTGCTTTATTAATTACAAACGGAAATCCGACGCCTATGCCAACTCCCTTTCCTATGACACGATTACCTCAACCGATCGCCAAACTATTGCCAACATATTTGCTACTTTCTTAAAAAAAAACTTCATGGACATCTCTTTCGAGCCCCAACCGTCTTACTTCAAAGACCTGCCCGAAATCTCCATTGGTCCCTTCATCTCTCGACCTATTCAGCCTTACCTAGTAGGAGAAAAACTAAACCTTTTTAAAGACGAGTTCGGCTCCGGCCACGATGGATTTCCCACTGTCCTGTTAAAAAAATGTTCCTCTTCTCATTCTCTCCCACTCTCAATCTTTCTCCCACACAATGCGTTTTCCCTAGCATTTGGAAATCGTCATTTGTAACTTCTATACATAAAAAGGGACCCAAAAATGATATTAGTAACTACCGTCCCATCGCCAAACTGTCTCTTATGTGCGAAAACTGTGCGAAGGTATTCTTTATAACGCGTTATCTTCCTGTATAAATCCTTTATCTCACCCAACCAACATGGTTTCCTTTCGAGAAGGTCGACCACCACCAATTTGGTTGAGTTCCCATCCCCTACTCCTCTTGCCTTAGAGAATGGCAGCGAAGTCGATGTAATCACAACCGACTTCAGCAAAGCCTTCGACAAAATCTCTTATAATCTCATCCTATTTAAGCCATCTTCCCTTGGGTTCGAATCCCTATTGATTAAGTGGAGATCGTCCTATCTTAAAGCTCGAAACTATCGTATCAGATTCAGATTCTCCCGTTTAAATCCTTTTCTCCCCACGCCAGGGGTGCCCCAGGGCAGTCACCCGGGTCCCTTACTGTTTATCCTTACCATTAATGACGTAATAATAATGACGTTACCAGTAATGACTGCATTCCGGCAACGGTAGTTGGCACGCAGTCAGTAAACTACAGAAATTGCTATCACGTAACATACAGCTCCGTGTCTATGGAACCATAACCATGCCGATTGTTCTATATGGATGCGAAACATGGGTTCTCACAAAACGGGAAGAAAACAAATTCCGTGTATTCGAGAATAAAGTTTTGAGGGGTATCTTTGGAGGTAAATATGACGAGGAGGCCGGACAATGGAGGAAACTCCATAACCACGAATTGGAAGAGCTATATCGCAAACCCACAATAGTGAGAGTAATCAAGTCGCGATGATTAAGATGGGCCAGACACGTGGCGCGAATGGGCAACGATAGGACCGTCCATAGAATTCTTGACGGTAGACCAACGGGAAAGAGACCGGCCAGACGCCCGCGACGCAGATGGGAGGACAATGTTGGGTTTGACCTCGAGGAGATCGGATCAGATGGTCAAGCGTGGAAGGAGAGTGCACAGGACAGGGAACGATGGCAGAGTCGAGTCGGTGAGGTCATGAACTTCCGGGTTCCTACAGCCCAATAATTAATAATAATAATAATAATAATAATAATAATAATAATAAATTAATGACGTTGATTCTAAGATCAAGTACTCATCTACCTCTCCCTACGCTGACGACCCTAAACTCTACAAAACGATACACTCTCCCCTCGACTCTTCACTTCTCCAATGGGATCTCGACAGTTTCCCGATTTGGACCCATAACAACTCATCATCATCATCATCGGCACTACAACCGGGACCCGGTCTTGGCCTTATTTAGCAAATAAAATTTGTTAAATTTTCCATAATAATTTGTTTTTCCGGGCAAGGTTATCAGCCTTGCGCCAGCCGTAATAACTGTCTCGAACTTAATGGTGTCAAATGTCACTCTATTACTTTCTCCCGCAAACATCCCCCTTCACCTACACGTTCATATTTCTTACTCAACCAACAATATCATCTGTACCCTCGATTCGAGACCTTGGTACCTTATGTGATAGGGAGCTTAACTTCACCCTACATATCTGTGGGGTTATATTAGTAAGTGTGCCAGCACGGGAACGGGTTCACAAAAATCCCACCGCAGTTCTTAAAATAAAACACACTGATTTGCTTGAATATAATTTTTTATTTTTATTTTGTTTATAAATTTATGATGTAAAAGGTTATTCGGTTAACAAGGGGAATAAACTTTAAGTCTTAATTCAGTTTATTTTATTGGACACCTTAATAACAAACGGATCATTTTGGAGAAAGTTGTGAAGATTGTAACAGCATGGACCTTCAGTGGAACAATTACAATAGTAGAGATTTTGCTTTTATTTTAACCACGCAAGCGTATAATTTAATAGGTTTGCATCAAATCACAGGAAACTAGCAAAGATAATACAGTGGCATAACTTATAAAATCATTCCGTACTTAATAACTATTTATCGACTTTTTGTTGCCCTCACCGTTCGATTAGTCAACGCCGAAGCCGGTTGACACTCGACTCTTGAGATGCTACGGACTCCCGTTTAGGTTAAAACTCGACTGGTGCGTTTCGCAGCTATTACTCGACTGCTGACTCGTGCAGAGTCCACTCTCGGCTAGGGGTGAGTTTTTGCTCTTTGAGAGAAAGCGAAGTTCTCTTTTGGTGACCATGGTGAGAGGATCTCTCTAAGTAGGTCCTGGCGAGATTGCATTGTTTACGCTGTGTAAATAGGCTGCATGCCTTTAGGAAAACTGGTGCTAAAAGCAATTTAGGTACACAATGGTGATTGTGCACGGTATCTATGCCGGCGGACAGGATTGAATTCTTTTATTTGTATATTTACGTGCAGGTCAATTTGGTTTTTGCCGGCTAGACGCGAGATGCGAAAACTTCTTTTGTCGTTTGGGCAAAAGGCTGCCGTGAATGTGGATAAGCCGGGAAAATCAGCTGCGCACGTGTGTGGCAGGATACGCTGGCTGAAAAGGGCGCCGATAAGGTTTCCTGATTTTTGACGGTTACTTTGTATGTTAACCGAATTATTTTCAGGAAAATTGGTGTGATGCATGCGCATGAAATAATGCCCTTGAGGAGGAAATGTTTGCAGGTGACTGCGGGTTGGTGACGGAAGTTGGGGTTGGGATTGTGGGTGGTTCTTCGCGTATTTTGAAAGAACCCCCACATATCGATGACATTATCCTTAACCCCAACTCTGTCCTTGAATTCGTGAAAAGCTGGTCGAAAAAATTCTCTAATCCCCACGTTTCGTGTTCACTCTACATAGCCTTTGTCAGCCCCCTTCTAGAGGACGCCTGTCAGGTCTAGTCTTCTCACTACTCGTCTCATATTCGCAGGATCGAAAACGTCCAACGTCGTTTTGCCTTTCGTGGCTTGAACTGGGAAACCCCCCGTGCTCCACTCATAAACACAAGTCGTATGCATCTAATAAACATCACCACACTTGAAGAGCACACTTCTTACGGCTCTAACGAGCCCCTTTTACGAATGCTGCGGAGGGCAAATTTGCACCCTTCCTTCTTCGATTTCAATCTCACCTCCCCTGCTCTCAGAATTCGTCTCCTCTCTTTCCCATCTTGATCCCACCCCACCTTGACGCCGCCCACACCCTTATTACCCACACACACTACTCCCGATCCTCCTATCCTACCCCTCGTCTTAACCCCCCGCCTTCGTAATAAAATTAAAGCTTTTATTTTTTCTTGTCCTTTCTCTTCCTTTCTTAGGTTAAGTATAATTAAATTATTTACGTTTTATTGTAATAAATGTAATTTATCTATATAAGCTTGTACTAAGCTATTAAATGGGGCACTTACTCAATAATTTAAAATTAAATTAAATACTTGTTTTTGTAATTGCTTTAAACCTTAATTTAATATACAAAGAATGTTGTATTAAACCCGTATTGGCAAAGTTCAGACAATAACATTAAAAAGAAAAAACATTTGATCGAAAACTTAACTCATTATATATATATATATATATATATATATATATATATATATATATATATATATATATATATATATATATATATATATGTATATATATATACGTGTGCCTTTGTGTGTTTTTTAAATTTACTTTCCGAATCAGAAATAGAATAATCCTGTACCTCAAGTCCGATTTATCAACGCAAATTATATTTGAAATAACTTTTAACGGGCTCTGTTTACTACGTAATTTGAGACAGTCTAAATTATGGAATGTTTATTAATTTTAGTATTATATTGATATACAGTGCCTCTGTATGATCGAGCGTTAGACCATTCCAAACAGTTGGTGAGGATTGTTGTGAAATTGATTAAAGGCCGGGTGTTGATTGCTCCAAAAACACCAGAGACACCATAAAACTGTTGTAACCATTTACTAAAACAACTTCACCTAATAAGAAACGTGAAAACACAAAATGTAAAGTCGATACCACTCTAATAGTGTCGAATGTGAACATCCTTTGTGCAAGATTCTCATCTTTCTTCTACAGTTGACTTCAAACTACTCTGTTGCATGATGTTAAATGTGTTCACAGTTTTTTTTTTTACAAAGGATCTCCAAACACTTACACTTGCTTAATTTCAATATCACCCGGGTATTTTTATTCGGTTAACGTATTAATTTTGATATCTAACGAATACAAAAGACTGTGATATACTAATACGTACGTCTGTATGAGATCACAAATGTCACTTATGAGCTAAGACTTCCATCAGGGTAACGAATTAAATCTTAACTAAGATCAGTAATAGAATCTAATCAAAAATTTATGAGCGGACTCAGATTTTATTTTAAGCACACCTGCATTAGTTAAAGCCAGAGAACTAGGTAAAGTGCAGTCATACCAAACACATCCATTGCATTGTGTTAATGTCTTTTACCAACATGTAAATTATTGTATGTTGAGAAGTAGATACAATTTACTCAATAGGGGTCAAAACGTGTCAGGGAGGTCTTGGTAGTTAACATAAATTGAAAGGAAGGGCATTTATGAAATATCTCGTGCGTCGTTAAAGTTTTTAATTACAGATTCCTTGCAACGCAATATTTTTTCAACTTGAATCGTTTTTGACGAACTGTTTTTAAGTTTTACTGGGAATGTAGCAAAAGAAACAATTTTTTGTCTTAACTACTTTTCGGAAAGTTTTTGGAAGAGTTTTAGTCGACCTTTATTGGGGCACTGGGGCACAGCGTTGACGTTTCCTCTTGGAAGCCGCAACTTCAGACATTTTAAAATATCAGCAATCACATATTTTAATAAGATTTTAGAGAAATCATGACCACCAGGTAGAAAAATAGGGTTTTGAAAGAGAAGCTATTAAAGTTTTAAGTAACAATCCCATGGACAGTTTTTATTTTTAACTTACATTATCAACTTTAGATTGAAATACCCAAAATCGTTAGCCCTCGAAGGCGGAAAAAGTGATCTGGAAACAAAAATTACAGACAAACAATAGTTAAACAGGTACCTCGATTACATGACATGTTACCGTCTAACGTGCTGCATTTCTGAAGGTTTTCTCTCCGTTTTTACATGTTGTGTTACTAGATAAAAAATCCAAATAACAAAATTGATTTTTTAATAGCTTCAATAAAAACTCCATAAGATGAAATTAACTCCCACAGACTTACGGTTGAAGGGTAGATTGAGGAAACAGTGCGGCCTTAATAGTTCTCAGTTTCTAGAAATATACCGTACGACTGCATCTAGTAAATTCCTTGTACAAACGACTGCGCCAATGGGAAAATCGAAAATTGATCCAACTAGTATAAAAGCCTACGATAGCACCGGACAATCAATACAATTTTGTGAACAGATCGGATTCGTGTCTGAGTCAAGCTCCTATTTCGTTCAAAATGCTATTAGGAAATTCTGAATTTCTGATATGAGGACACACGGATTTGGAAGATTTCTCGCATCCTTTACATGGTAACAGTTTGACTTCAGAAACTCTGATATTAAAGGTTGCTCAAGGCCAATCATGGATTTTGTTGTTCAATTTCTGGAACTAGACATTTCCTGTTATTTCAAACAAAATTCACTCACAAAATCTGGGTCGATAATAAGTGTAAAGAAATCTCAGCAGCCAAAAAAAAAAAGGATTTTTAAAATATGGCGTTCCCGTCCAACGGGTTGAGATATATACGACTAGGATTCTCCTGCATTTATTTTGGAATGCAAACTGTATTGGTATAGTACGGTTCGCTGCTGTGCTTCTCGATCAACGAGGTAGAGAAGCGAACGATGGATCCTGAATGGATGCTTGTTGTATGTTGAGTCCTGGTCCTTAGAATTTGGGTTGGAATTGGAGTCATCCGAGCCTTGTAGGTCTGTGGGGGTACGAAGGAGGTGTGCCGGCACGGGAACTGATTCACTACTATCCCCAACGATTTGTTCACCCGGACACTGTTCACCAAACGCAAGGGAAAATAAAACACACTGAATTTGTTGTAAGGTCTTTTTATTGTTCTCTATTTCCCTGCCTACTTTTGCAAATTTCCCATGTAAAAGAAAATCTCTGTATAAAAATAACACTTGACGTGTACAACAATTGAATCATTAATATTGGTGTCAGCACATACACCTAGCACACTCTGCCGGCGTTCTTAATACGTCTATTATTTCACAGGATCACAATAAGTCAATTATTTTACCGGATCACCATAAGTCAATTATTTTACAGGATTACAATAAGTCAATTATTTCACAGGATCACAATAAGTCAATTATTACATACTTCCACGGCAGACCAACGTGTTAGAAAATATGACACCCCGTATGTCCTCACTGTTTATGAGAGAATTGGTCGTTCGCGTAAACTTGGTATTACTTAA
This sequence comes from Microdon myrmicae, assembly GCA_963931805.1. Taxonomy (NCBI): domain Eukaryota; kingdom Metazoa; phylum Arthropoda; class Insecta; order Diptera; family Syrphidae; genus Microdon; species Microdon myrmicae. The sequence continues at coordinate 140,454,762 of OZ007498.1, read as the reverse complement.
ACATCACAGCACGAACAGTGTAAATTTGCGAAAACCGGAACCAGCGACCCGAATGAAGTAAGTACTTGAACTATTGATAGGTAAAAAAGATTTGACAAGTAAGGAGTGTCGTTGCACTCGCGTAGAGACGGAATTCGATTTGAGGTGTGCGCACATCAGTTGTTAACACTTGACTCCCTGGCTATTCTTGCTCGAACGCTATTCCACCCTTGGCTCTTGCAGAGCCGACTCACCACCGGGGTGAGTTTCGTGGTGGAGAAAGTGTTTTTCTCTCTATAGTGAGAAACCAGGGAGAGGATGTGGCGGTTCTTTAATACATTCCCAAAGAACCGCCCATCCTCATAAATTAGCCACCTTCCTCTTCCCATACAAAACAATGATACTTACCTGCAATTAGGGACAGCGTAAGCTCCCCTGCAGCATCATACCTGAAAGGAAAACCTCCCCGATGGGATCCATACATTCTGACCCTTCCTGGTTCATATCCCATGAACCAGTTCATCTCATATCGGCTCAGCTTGTTTTCAATTACCGATAAACAAACGCTGACCAGCGTATTGTTGACATAGCTGTAGCCGATATTCTTTCCACAGTTCACAATTGTATATCCCGCCTATACCCTTAGGTCCGCGACAGTTGCGACAATTCCTTGTTATTGGCTATCAACCGATCATGGAATTTGGGCATGGAAATGATCATTGTTTAGGTAACCTTACCCATGCCATGCCTATGATGACCCGCCTGAAAACTTGATTAAACATACAGTATCTCACTGTGTTCGTTACTTACCCGCACATTAATTCAAACATATAGCCATCAAGCCTGACCCTTTGTCGCCGTCGACGAGGTTTCTGCTGACTTATGTCAACAAAATAATTTTCCTCCTTGTGCACCGGAGCCATACGGCTAGAGTAGATATTGCCTACATTGGTATTTCCAAGGAATCTTAGGCAAATACAATGACGACCCCTTTGTAGCTTAGGTACATCATGTATATTATGCGTGCCACCATTTGACCTGCGAAATAGCGTTTTTTTACTTTGAAACAAAAATCTATTTCGATCCCTGGTATACATCACCAACGATGTATGGGTACAGAGCATCGTACTTGTCCTATACGGACACATATAGAATCCTCACACACCGATGTAATCCACCACCGTTGAATCTAACGGATATGGATTGCATCGGGGAGTCAGATTCAAACCTCGGAGGAGTACACACGCGATTCTTCGAGGAGTCAGCTATATCCAGTCAACCGGACACACCAAGGGGACGTCGCGTATCTTACCTAAATCGAGTCATTTACTTTATTCCGCTGTAACAACTGGCTAATTACATTTGTTGTGTCTTTTTGCGTGTAATCCAAGTGTTGATCTCCGAAGTATAGATGTTGTATTCCAGAATACTACCCTTATTAAATTTAACACTGAATCTCCTAATACATCCTTAAAAACTTCACTTAACATATATTACATTCTCACTTAATACATACCATTCATAAACATTCACAATATTACCAGTTACAGCACACTTAATAACTTGCACCTTTTTATTCATTCAAAACATAGTAACTTCGATTTTCGTCTCGATTCATGTGAAAAGTCAGAGAGAAAACTAGAAATAGAAAAATTTCAGTTCCGAACGAGAGGAGTTCGGAAAAAAGTGAAAATAAAATGAAACCAGATGAAAATAATGAAAAGAGTTAAATTTTAAACATTTTAATTAAAACCTTCATATGTAGACAAATTTAAATAAAACCAGAAAAAAAGTTAATATGCAGTGAAAATTGGATCTAGTTATCACTAATTCAGTTCGTTGCAACCGGTTTTGTCGGAGTGGTATACAAGAAAGGAGAAAAAATTGGTTAATTAAATTTCGCCAATCTATAAAAGGACTAGTGAATATAGAAAATATTAATAAATCTTCGCTGGGAGAAGAATCGAAATAAAGAATAGTGAATAAAGAAAAGAATAAAGTTAAATTATTCAATTCGAAAAGAAGAGTAAAAGAAGGAGTTTTAATAAATGGAATAAAAATAAAAGGTCCCCGCTCTTCCCTCGCAAGAGGAAGCACGGCGCCGGACTTCAACACTGGTGGCAGCGGTTAATATAAATTAATCGACTCGTGTGTAATCTTACGAACTTAAGTGTACATTTATCTGTTTCGTGTATTTAGAATATCGTGCGTGTACCAAGTTGTATGTAACTTTAAATTTGAAAAACACAAAACGTTAAATCGCCGAACGCCAGCAGAGCGTTATGTATATGTGCGCTAATACTCTTGCGAAATAAAAATAAAGAGATTAAAACTTTAAACAACAAGGAATCCTCCAGTGTGTTTTATTTTCTCCTTCCTTGGCGAAGCAGTGACATTTTTATCCGTGGTGTGTTGTGACTTCTCTCTCCGTCGTTGGAAGGTTAGTAAAACAGGTGCCCGTGGCTTGGCACAATACTAACCTACTACAAGGATATCACTGGAAAGATCCTGGTGGTGTGTGTGTGGTGATCGTAAAGATCACGTTGTTTACTCGTGCACTATGGCAAAAGATAAATGAAATCGCACCAGAGACGAAGGACAGAGGGAAAATCGATCACGGGCATCCTAGACGATGAGAGTGCAGCGTAAATACACTGCTTCTCATTAGTGAAGCATTAGGTGCTAAAAGGGATTTTCGATACTTACACAATGGTAATTGTGTATAGTATCCATGCCGGCGGGAAGAACCGGAATCTTTGTTTGCATGTTGTGTATGCTGAAGAATTTGTTTTTTCGCGGCTAATCGTGAGATGCTGGCGATGGTTTGTCGGTTGGACAAGGGATCGCGTTGGTCGAGTACATTGCAGCTGAATAAACAAGCCGCGCGCCGTTGCTTTTGTCGTTCGACAAATAGGTCGCCTACCAATGTGCATGTCAGGAAAATTGTTGTGCACATGTGAGGCTGGAATAGTCAACGAGAGGAAACAATAAGATTTCCTGATTACGATGGTTACATTATATCTGAACCGAAATGTTTTCAGGGAAATTTGCCGATGCGTTGATACATGGAATGACGATGGCCTTGGGGTGGAAATGTTTGCAGGTTTGGAGATTGGGGTTGGGTCGAAAATATGGGGGTTCCTCAGGTAGGTATTAAAGAACCCCCACAGGTCCCTCGACGTGATCGGTATTAATTCGGTTGTATATCGACATTTAGACTGTTAAAAACTATCGATTCGAAGTGCCCGAAACTAACGCGGTCACCAAGGAAATCTCACAGCCGTAGCCGTAGAAAAAAACAGACTGATCTTTTTGAAGTTTAATCCACATTATTTTTGGGTCTTTACACTACTCGCGCTACATACTAACTACTTTCTAATCTACTTTTCTTCTTCCTTGAAGTTTCGGACATATCGCCCCTTATCGCAGATCCTTTTCGAGGTTTTTTGTTATCCATTAGCGTGCCTGGCTAATGCAAACAAGAGATTATATTGGACTTTAAATGGAGTCAGAGTCCATGGGAAATGGGTGAGGATATGGATGGGAATTTGGGTCTATTTGTGTATGTCATATAACATCTGGCTACAATGCGTATGCATTGTGATGTTTAGATTGCCGGAATTGTGTGTCGGCGGATCAAATGGACATGGGTTTGTTTGGGCACGTGCTTGATTGTACATACAATGCATGTGAAAAATGTGCATTGTGATGTTCGGATTTTTAGAATTGAATTCAATGTTCGACAATTGTTTTGGTTCAATTTGCTTGACATTGAATTTAACGCAGATTTTGGGATATTTATATATGATATTGCATGGGAATTCGATTTGTATCCATTATGGATGTCTGGCAAAAGGAAATGTGGGAGGAAAATGGTAGGGATTTTTGGAGCACTACACTGGTAGGACTTACCTTTCTCATTTTATACACTTCTGCGAATTTAATCGAATGGTAAGTCTTGGCGATGGCAGTGTTACGTCTCGCCACACACCCCCTCTTAAACAAAACAATACTACTACTACAATCCTCACACCATCTCAGACATCTTCTCCAACAACCATCCTCAAATAATAGAAATCCAATCATCAATTCATATAAACATTAATCAAGTATTCTGCATACGATGCAATACTCGCGTTCATTCAGAAGCAAAGTCTTCTCCACGAACAATTAATTCATATCGCATATCTTGCGATAATTATCCATTCATATCCAAAGCATATATCCGTCGTGCACTTGACCTTGCATTCCGCTTCGCATTACGAAACCCAAACAAACACCTGTCCACAGACCTACACGGTTTCATGTTGCAAGTACACATGTTTACAGGTGTAATACACGAAATACGAGCACAAGCGACATTATCAAAGATCACCGACTACGAAGTAGTTGAACGTCGGTGAAACGCTGAGCTCGGCGAAAGCGGCGAGCACAGCGGTAAGTCGCAATTAATCGTGTGATACGATTTGCACGTAGAGCAATGCACTGAAATTGGTTCGGTCATTGCTACTGCAAACCGAATGAATATTTAAATTGATTCTGCTGCATTTTTTGTAAAGACAATTAAGTGGTCATTAAAAATTGCGAATTGCGAATGACAGGCGAATAATCTCGGAATGGGTTACACGTTCGGTATGGAAAAATGTATCATCTGCACATTTAGCAGATTAAAATGGTATATAAAGTGGTTGCAAATGAGTTGAAGTAGTGCAATGCGGTGTGCAGTGTGTTAGCAGTGCAGTATAAAACTACTCGATCAAACAAAGGGTCGCGGCCTTAGCGTGTGTACAGCGGGCCTTTTGTCTTGATCGGGTTAGAGTAGTAGGTGAATAAAAGTAAACCTAGTTAAACAAATAAAAGTAAACAAATAAAAGTAAACAAATAAAAGTAAACAAATAAAAGTAAAGAAATAAAAGTGTTCAAGTAGAAGCAAACCTAGAGACAAGTGTTTTAGTTTTCTCATTGAAACCTGCCGAAGCCAACAACCTACAGTTAAAGAAGCCGCATCACAGAGGAGGTGAAGCCTGCCCTCCGCGAAAAGTCCTGTTTAATTAGTAAACAAAACGGACAAACGACCAACTCAACCAGGTAAAGTTACTTTTCAGCTAACGGTGTTACATTGGTTCCCGAGCAGGGAATATAACACCCCGAAAGACCCTGTCCACCTAACTCTACTTCATTTCCGATAACAAAATATTAAATGATAGCATCTGGGGTTACGCTCAGGTGTTACATTTTATTAATTAAATAATAAATGTTAATATCTGGGGTTACGATCAGGTATTACATTGTAATAACCATAAAATATTAATAACTAGTATTACATCTTTTTTTTTTTAATATCATTTTTTATTTCTTCCTATTATTATAATTTACTTACTCGCTAGACAAAAATGATTAAACTCTAGCTTATGTTATCTTATTTCTTAACCTGCGACTAGTACGCGGGTTGCCTCTTATGTTTCGGACCTTGGCAACCCTAGCGTTGCAATCCGGCAATTGACAGCTCTGTCGTAAAGTTGGACATTTTTGAGGTTATACGCACTCAGAACGTTTTGACATACGAGCGCTATTTGTGTCGTTTACAGTAACTTAAAAGATTCATCTCGGTCCAAAAATGAAATTAAATCGTCAACATTTTCGTGCGATTATTTTTTACAACTTTCGGCGTGGATTAACTCAGCAACAGTGCATGGATGAACTTAATTCAATTTTAGGCGATGAAGCTCCATCAAGGACCAGTGTTTATCGATGGTATGGTGAATTCAATCGTGGTCGTGTGGCGATTCCGCCAGATCCCACGGCTCGCCTTCCTGAAAAAACCCCCATAACCATAACCCGGGTCTGCACCAGCTTTCGCTAATGCAATTCGCATTAGCATCTTAGATGCTTCACGCATCAAACAGACCCAATTATTATAACCCTAAAATCCCTATAAAGAAAACTTACCTTCATGCATCCCTTCGCATACAATTTTTCATAAGATTTCTTTGTTTTCCTATTTGGTATTCTGAACCAATTCGGCACCAGACAAATTCCTGTAAACAAAATAATTCGGATTGCAATCAATGTAACCGTCATGACAGGGACCATAAATATCGCGCCGTCTATTTTCCCAGCCGCGTCATATACCATACATACACATTGCCTGGCAACCTTTTTTGTTTGTCTTACCAACAAACAAAGCAAGCAGCTGCATATAACTAGCGCAATAGACGCTGAAACCAAATTCTCCAGCATTTTCTAATGCAAATATGAACCCGGTTTCTATTGCAGCCAGAGATGCCATAAACATCCATATTGCTTTTAGCACCTTTTTCTCCTAACGTCGAAAATAGCGACGAGGCATCGTATAAACATGACCCTCATTAAAGAGCGAACCATTTGGTCGCCTTTTCTTTTGTCCTTGCCTGTTTCGCTGTTCCACTGCACGTGTGAATAGCATTGATCTCAACGATCCCACACATACCACCATGACCTGTATTACAAGATCTGGTTTCCTATACCACCAAGAGAGACTTTACGTTTCCCCGGTGGTAGGTAAAAAACGATATCCTTATTGGTGAGGATATCGTTTGAGTCTTATTCCATCCTCCGACCACGCTGGTCGCACGGTGAAACTCCCGCTCTCCGCGCCACCAGCGGAGAAGCGTAAACAGTAACACGCGAATATATACCCGTGAGTCGTGTGTGTTTTATTTTTCAACTCTAGGAAGTTTTAGTTTATTTTTCCACGTAAATTTATCCGTGAATCTATGAAATAACGTAAATTTATTGATCCCAAATTGTTTATTATCGAAAACATATAGTGCAGCAAAAATCGGTATACAATAGTCTCTTTGATAAAACCATATCCTTAAGTTCATACGAAGTGTTCAATAGTTTTTGTGAAAACGTATAAATCATACAAAAATGTAAAAGACAAACAATAAACAATTTATAAATTTCATTTAACTGTCTTGTGGCGGAGTTTTACTTCTTGTGTGTGACAATTTTTCGATCTGTTAACTGGTGGACTTTGTTTCGGTGAGGATGGGGAGTGAAGTGAACCGTGTGCCCGTGTCCGGCACAATACTTCTCCTCCCCACAGTCGTAGTTCACTCCAAGATGAATTTCGTGAAGGTCGTCCAAAATCAGTTGTTGTTCCGAAAACCATTGATGCTGTGCGCGAACTGATATTGGAAGATCGTCATGTGACCTATCGTGAGATTGAGACAACCTTAGGCGTTAGTGGGACCAGCATACATTCAATATTGCATAAACATTTGACTGTCAAAAAAATTTCTTCGCGCTGGATCCCACACAATTTGTCAATCGCCCAAAAAAAGGCTCGTGTCAATTGGTCGAAAGAAATGCTCAAAAAATACGGTCGCGGTACTTCGAAACACGTCTATGACATCGTGACAGGTGATGAATCGTGGATTTACGCGTATGAGCCCGAAAGTAAACAGCAGTCGACTGTCTGGGTGTTTCAAGATGAGCCAAATCCAACAAAAGTTGTTCGCGCACGAAGCACTTCCAAGCAAATGGTCGCCTGTTTTTTCGGAAAAACTGGACATGTCGCAACCGTACCACTAGAACAACGCAGAACAGTCAATTCTGAGTGGTACACAACCATTTGTTTGCCAGTTGTCTTCCAAGAAATCAGGAAAACCAACCGCCGAAGACGGATCACTATTCACCACGACAATGCGAGCTCTCACACATCGGCTGCGACAACTGCATTTTTGAGCACCCAAAACATCGATTTGATGGGTCATCCGCCGTATAGTCCTGACTTGGCACCGAATGACTTCTTTTTATTCCCGTACGTAAAAAACAAACTGAGAGGTCAACGTTTTTCGACACCGACAAGAAGAAGTTGCTGCATTCAGAATGCATGTGTTGGAGATACCTCAATCAGAGTGGCAAAAGTGCTTCGACAATTGCTTCAAACGCATGCAAAAGTGTATAGATCTTCATGGGGAATATTTTGAAAAACAATAAAGTGATTTTCGATGATCAATATTTGTTTTTGTTCTCTAATCCCGAAATATAAAAGGCAACCCTCGTATAACATCTTGGCCATTAAGATGCCCGATAAATAAATATTACAATTTTACATCAGAGGTCAAACTCTAATGTTACAGCAGCCAATAGAATAGCAAACTTTTTAGGAATCAGAGACACACGTAACTACTTGGCTGTGGTTTCTAAGAAGGTTAACAAGGAAAAATAACCAAAAACCTACTCGACGCTGTTTCTAGTCCATAAGTTATTCTTCCTTTTTTCAGTTAGTAATGAAAGTCGAGCTACCAACTAATAATTCGAAATAAATAGCGAATATTTGCGCGGTTTTTTAAAACTGCCTGTGATACTGCAAGAATACCAGCGACAGTTTTTTGCAACAAATCTGAGGTTGGAGTAAATCTTTCCTAATTGTTCGAATACTATTCGTATTGAAGCGACCTCAAAGAAAATGAAAAATGTATCTCCGGAAAAATTGTCGACCAAAGCTATCCAAGGTGATATTATTAATTAGATTTTTAGAATTCAATACGGATTCCGTTGTCGGCCACCGCTGGTGGTATTGAATATAACCAAGGCTTTCATCTGCAACTGGCACACAGGGTCTGTGCTAAATAACTTGTTTCCTATAGACATTCATAACAACTTTGCGAGTGAATGAACATTTTTCTCAAAAATTTATCCATTCCGGTTGTGGTAAATGGCATGTTCATGCATATATTTTCCAGCAATTCCGGAGGGCCCCGTGTGTCTATATTGGTACCAATTCTATTTCTGATTCACTTTTTCTATAAGAGTACCAATGGGTACGAAGATTATTTTGCCGAAAGTAATACATTCTATCAAGTTATGATCGGGACTGATTAATTCAATTCGCGCTACAACTATCATATATTTTGACTCTGAGTTTAGGTCCAATACAATATTGTAGTTTGTTTTTTCTTTGTCATTTAAATAATCATTAGTACTGCCACAAACAAAGCTCTGTCGCCGAAAAGCAATTTATACAATTGTTATGTAGTGTTTAGCTTAGAGCGTCTGCGAAGGACCAATAAGTTATAATATAAGATAATTAAGCTAGAATTTAAGCATTTTTTGTCTAGCATGTAATTTAGAAACTAAGAAGATAAAAAGAAAGTAAAAAAAAAATGTTTTAAAAATGAATAAAAATGAATGAAATTAAATATTGTAGTTTGTTATCAGCAGTCGAAAACATTAGTTTGCCTCAAGTGCTTTCAACGATTTATACTATGAAAACGAAACTGAAAAAAGAGTCTGTTTGAAATTTTATACTGGAAATGGAATTGCTTGTACGACACATTGAGAATGTTGGAGGAAGCTTACGAAGATTTTGCAATACAACAAGAGCGTATGAGTGATACAAAGTGTTCAAAGAGAGCCGTGAAGTACCAATATGATCGAGCAAGCACCCTACTTTTCGAATAATAGGTTGCCAAGAAAGTAATTTAGTAATTTCGGTTAGTATACCCGTCTGGTACGCGGCAGACCCGGGTTCGATTCCCCGTCGGGGAGCCTCTGGCGCAAGACTAATGACCTTGCCCGGAAAAAACAAATCATTATGGAAAATTTAACAAGCCTCAGGACTTGCTAAATAAGGCCAACACCGGTTCCCGGTTGTAGTGCCGATGATGATGATGATGATGAAGAAAGTAATTGCCGACTTTACATACGGATGGCATTAGCTATCTTTTAGACTGATTTTTGTCAATGTTATGATCTTTTTCTTTTGTCACTTCCTCTCTATCACTTTTAGCTTGCTTTAGAAAAAAATTGCAATTTTATTTGGAAGTATTGGTTTGGCGTCAATCTCAACATGGAGTGCAAAAAAGAGCAACACAAGAAGTTACGAGTTGTGTATGGTGATGAAGTCTTTAAAGAAAGACAGGGTCGAAATTCGTTTGATAATACTCATTTGGCTAATTTTCGGCTCAAAGATGATTAACGCTCTGGTAGGCCAATTGAAAAGTATGAAGACCAAATCAAAGCCCTACTCGATTCGGATCCTCATATAACTGTGCGAGAGGTTGCAGAAAGGTTAAATGTATCACATACAACAACCAAAAGTCATTTTAAATGTTTTTGATTCGTTAAGAAGCTCAATGTTTGAGTTTCACATGAATTGAAAGAAATTAAATGAATTTAACACAGCGCATCAACATCTGCGATTTGCATCTCAAACGCAATGAAATCGAACCTTCTTGAAAACGAATCATTACTGTTGGAGAAAAAATAAGTTCTTAACAATAACATCGATTAAACACCATCATGTTTCAAGCGTAATTGACTAGCAAAAACCACATCGCAAGCTGAATTACCCCAAAAGAAGATCATGCCGTCAATTTTGTGGGATTATAAAGGTATTGTATATATTCAGCCGCTTTCAAGGAACCAAACGATCAGGTTCAATGTCTACTTAAGATGATGTCTACTGTCGATCAATCTGATGTCTACTTTAGCTGAATCGATGTAAAGCAATCAGAAACGATGAATGGCAAAAGTATTATATTTCACCATGATAACGCTAGACCACATACCTTTTTGGTCAGTCGCCAAAAACTATTGGACCTTGATTAGGAACTGATGCCACATCCACCATATAGCCCTGACCTTGCACCATCTGATTTCCATTTGTTTTTCACTCTTTGCAAAACTCCTTGAATAATAAAACTAGTTGAATTGTACTTGGTTCAGTCGGTTGCCAGTAAACACCAGAAGTGCTGTGAGCGTGGAGTCATGATGCTTACACAAAGATGGCAAAATGCCATCGATCAAAATTGAAAATATGTATATAATAGATTAAAGTTCATTCAATGTATAAAAAATTCATATTTTATTTGTATGAAAAACTGGAAATAATTTTCTTGGAAACATAATATAAGACTTTTTCCTGTTTCTGAAACTCAAATTACCACATTGCATGATACGTTTTGGGTCCATTGAAGACATATAAAAAAAATTCGGTGAGACAACTGAAGGCATTCTCGGAATACGCCCATAAGCAATGTGTGGACGACAGAATTGTTTTTTGGAACATGTGTACCTCTTCAAATTTGGCGCAAGGTTAATAACCTTGCCCGGAAAAACAAATTATTATGGACAATTGAACAAGGCTCGGGTAGGGACCGGATACCGGTGGAGAGACTTGTTAAATAAGGCCAAGACCGGATCCCGATTGTAGTGCCGATGATGATGATGATGATGATGATGATGATGATGATGATGATGATGATGATGATGATGATGATGATGATGATGATGATGATGATGATGATGATGATGTACCTATTCTAATTGGAAAGAAACAACATACATTTTGATTATTAATTGATTGTCTTTATTGACCCTGCTGCGGCTTGATTTTGAAAGAATATGTCCTGATCTATTTGTTTTCTAATGATTGTTCAATGAACGCATTAAGGTCATACCATCCGAGATACAGCCGTGCAGCATTCCTGACAAAAGGGGAATGCTCCATGGGCTCATGGGTCAACAGTATCGTGCAAAAACTCCGTGGAGCATAAGAAAACCACGAGGGTTGGCGACAAAATGATATTGGTGCTGCTCAAACAAACAGCATTGTGTTTTAAATTGGATATGAGTTCGGTCCGTGGGCACACAGTTATTTAAAAATTGAGAACGGACAATTGTAAAATTAACACTTTAAATCTGTCTCAAATAATAAAAAAAAATCTCAATTTCAAACTGAAGAAGACGCATTTTAAGACGTTTACTAGCAGCTGATTGATTGATATAAGTCTCGACGAATGGTCAGGTCATCAAATCACCATCATCCTCATCATCGACACTACAACCGCGATCCGCTCTTGCCTCCATTTAGCAAGTCTCTCCACCGGTCCCGATTTCGTACCAATGTCATCCAGTTTGACACTTACAGGCCCCGAGCGTCCTGGTCCACATCATCCCTCCATCGCAGACAAGGTCTGCCATGCTGTCTCCTTCCACACATCCTGCCACAAATGACGTTCCGGGCAGACTTCGCTTCGCTCATTCGAGCTAGGGTCCCACCCAGCGGAGTCTATCGAGCTTGATTTTTCTTATAGATCGTTTATAACTTATGGTTGTAGCGTCTCCGGAATCGTCCCCCCTCACAAACGGGGCCAACAATACCTTAAGACCTTCATCTCAAATGCGGCTAATAGTTCAGAGTGCCTTTTATTGACATCCAGGTCTCGGATCCATACATGAGTACTGGTAAGACCATGGTCTTGTACAGTAGTAGCTTGGATGTTCTGGATAAATTTCGGGATTTAAAGAGTCTTGATAGATCATGGTACGCTTTGTTGGATTTGATCAGCCATCCACGTATTTCTTCTTCCATATTGTTGTCGGCTACTACTACTGACCAAAGGTAGTTAAAGGATTGCACTACTTCAAATTCGTGCTCCGCTACCCTGTTAGTTTGACCAACGTTAGGTTTTCTCTTCGCAAAAATTGCCACAATATACTTAGTATTTCTCTCATTAATGTGCAGTCCCAGTTTCTGTGCCGCCTGCTCGGTCTGGGTGAGAGTCCTGCACAGGCCAATCGGGTCTATCGATGATGTCGATGTCATCCGCGTAGGCAAGTATCTGGCTGGACTTGGTCACAATAGTCCCTCTAGTTGTAACGCTAGAGTCACGGATTGCTTTCTCCAACGTCAGGTTGAAAAGTAGGCAGGCCAGACCGTCATGTCGGAGTCAATTAAAGATGTTTATTGATTTGGACATCAATCCCGCTATTTTTACTTGACTAGTTACGTTGGTCATTGTCAACCTACAAAGTCGAATCAATTTGTTTGGACTGCCAACTGTCTCATGGTATTATATAGTTCTACCCTGGTTATGTTGTCGTAGGCGGCCTTAAAGTCTATAAATAGATGTTATATTGGAATTTTAAATTCCTGACATTTTTCCATCGCCTGCCTAAGGGTGAATATCTGATCAATCGCTGATTTGCCTGGGATGAATCCACATTGATATTTACTAATGATATCTTTAGCGTTAGGGCTATCCTATCTTGTAGGATAGAGGAGAGTATCTTATAGGCGGTACTCAGCGTTGTTATACCCCTATAGTTGCCGCACACTGTGACATCTCCCTTCTTATGTATGGGGCAAATTATTCCACGACGACAATCTTCCGGCATCTCCTCTTGTTCCCATACCCATCATGAATTGCCTGATGTAACGCTGCCCTTCCTTGTTTGAGCAGCTCAGCTGATATGCCATCTGCTCCGGGGGCTTTATTTGATTTGAGCTGTCTTATGGCTTTTACCTTTTCCTCAACGCTTGGTGGCGGCAGCATTTGATCTTGATCTTGCATTGGTGGAGCCTCCAATTCTTCTGTGAGCTGACCATTTAGCAATTCATTGATGTGCACTTCCCATCGCTCCAGAATGCCTGCAGAATTCTCTCTTTATCCTTGCAGTAAGTGCAGCATGGTGTGTACTGCGTCGTACTGCGTATTATTTGGTAGAACTTCCGCGTGCATTTCATGGACCAATTTTTTTTTTTTCCAGAGATTTTTATTTTTTCTGTGGAGTCTTTTTTCACACATTCCGAGCTCTTTGTATTTCTCCTTGCGTACCCGCGTCTTATGAGGTTGCTGCATTTCCCGCTATGCAGCATTCTTACGTTCAGTCGCTAGTTTGCACTTATCATCAAACCAGTCACTCCGACATCTACGATTACTGCCTAAGATGTAGTTGACAGTACTAATGACAGTATTCTTAAGGGGTGTCCATTTCTCATCTATGCCCTGCATTCTGGCCCCAGGACTTACTTGGCGGAGTTGGATATGGCGATATTCGACACATGCTTATGCCACGATACATTCCCACAGACCGTGAAGCTGAGCAATTTCAAGCTTTCCCCAGATCCGGGAGCCTGGTCATTCATTATCAGCTGTGGAACCGATGATCGACTTTTCTTTGTGAATCTTGTATAGTGTGTCTTCATTGCATTGAAGTAGACGAGATTGGCCTTTCCCCACTGCAGGATCTTATCCAGATCCTGATTCAGAGAGTTAATCTGGTTACATCTCAGGTGGTGCGACGTTGATGCACTAATCGGCCGGTTACTCGATAAAGAGGAAACAAGCGAACTATCATCCGCAAAACTGAACACTCTGTTATCCGTCGACCCCAGCAATTCATTCATGTGAAGCAAACACAATGTTGGAGCCAAAATATAACCTTAAGGCACCTCGGAATGCACGGGATACAGATCCGAACACTCGTTTTCCACAACAACCTGGATCGATCGATTTTTGAGGAAGCTCTTCGTACACTCGCAAAGCTGTTGGGCGATTTTGTATGAACGAAGTTTGCTCAGCAATGCTCCGTTCCAGACGCGGTCAAAAGCCTTGGAGATATCCAATGCGACCGTTCTTGACTCACCCTGATTACAAGGGTCAAAAGGTTTCCTGTGGACCGCCTGCCACGGAATCCATATTGACGATTTTTCAGATGTCAGTTAACCTCAAAATACTTAATTATTATAACTCGGCATTGATGACTTTTTCTATCACCTTAGATAACATAGACAGTAATGCTATCGGCCGGTAATTTTGTGGGAGATACTTTTTCCCCTCGTTAGGATTGGTTGAACTCGACCTATTTTCCAGCAGATAGGAAATGTCGTCCGTGCATAAGATAAGGTGAAGAGTCTGCCAAGAACCGGCAACAGTTCTGGAATAGAGCTCTTAAAGACTGTTGCTGGTATTCCGCCCGGGCCGGTTGCCTTCCTACAGTCCAATTCACCTAGAATGCGTTGATTAGAACGCGGGTGGAACCTCACATCTCACATCGAAGACCCTACCGGCACGATCACATGTGGCTGCAAGAGAACGGGATCGAGGTTTGAATTCGCGGAAAATAAATTCGCGAACATATTAGCTTTATCTTTTGAATTTATGACTCCGTTACTAATGGGAGAAACGAAGAGGAAGCGAAGTTACTGCTGACAGGCCTTGCCATAGACCAGAAGAGATGCGAACCAGTTGAGCACTCAAGGAGTTTATTGGTCACTCTGCGCGTGATGTAGGCCTTCTTCGTGGTATCAATCGCCTGGTTGGAAGCGTTTTTGATTCTAAAAAAATTCGTTCTGTTACCATCGGTGGAATTGGAGCGCCATTGTTGAAAATCTCTCTTTTTTGGCTCTGTAATCAGCTCGTATTGTTTATCAAACCAAGGTGTATCAGATGAATTTCGTTTGATGGAATGCTATTCTCTCTGTGTCCAAAACACACCTCTGGCCACGGAAAGGATGCAAAGAAATCTCGCAAAACGTCCAAGTTGGCAGCCCCATACCTCTATATATGGTGAACTTGCTTAGATCAGTTATTCGCTTGAAACGAAAGTGGTTGTGCGGCCGATACCAAGGAGTGATCTGAGTTTTCCAGTAGCGCAGCAACTTCCACAGTATAAATGCTTGGTTTGGATGTCAAAAACAGATCCAGGGTGTTCGGATAATTACCTCGGTCATCCGACACTCGTGCACGTTCCGCCACGAGTTGAGATAAATTGCAGCAAACAGCGAACATCTCCGCTAGCCTCGCAGCCTCGTCGGTTCTATTAGAATGTACCAACCAGCCGGAATGGTGTGCATTAAAATCGACAAGGACGACAATTTCAGAAGCCGGCTTGTTGATCTGTAACCAGTCGACGGTACGGGAAAGATTTTGAAAAGTTTTTTTTTTTGGTTTCAGTAGGAAGGTGTAAATCTAAAACCACCTCCCGCCAGGCTCATATTCCCGTTGATTCCCGCCGAACTTTCTTTTAGATATTCCATCGCGGGGCGGGACGGAGTTTACCTGTTACTCCGCTCGTTGCGTCGCAACTGCTGCATCATTTCACAGAGAATACCATTTGTTACGGACCATGCCTGTTTTGAACTAAGCATGTATATTACTACTCCTCCCGGAGTAACTGTGCGTCTCATATGTCTCTCCAAAATCGGTCGCGCGGTCTCGAATCTCACGCACTCTGTGTGTTTGAAAAGTATCGCCGGTCAATCGTCATTTGCGAAGCGGTAAAGACAATAAAGATATTTAACAGAATTCCTCAGCACGACACTCAACCAGATGATATCCTTTTGATTCGGCTCCAACGCCTCCATCCTCTGGCTAGCCAGGTTGGACCGCGTGAAGATGCAGTCTCCATCTGTAAACAGGAATCTTGAATGTAAGTCGTATCCTGAGCAACGAAGATATGTCGAAACAGTTGACGAATCGACCTGGGTCTCGGTTAGGGTAGGGATATCAGGTTTCGCTGTTTGCAAATATTGGTGGACGACATTTACCAAATGTAGAGAACCCGCTGTTATGGAATTGAGGACTCACGGTATGGATATGAGAATGCGTTTTTAATTATTTAGTTCAGCTAATGTTTGATACCATTAAATCCGTAGTTGCGGAGATTGGTGTTGGTGTTCCGTGGAGCACCGGAATATTGTCGTTTTCTTGTCACAAAATGCTGTCACACAATTTCCACAAAATTGAATATATCACCTTTATAGATTTAACAAATGCCTCTATAATGATTATAGAGTTAAAAGGCGATTTTATGGGGTTAACAAATGCTCCAATGTATGGCTAGAAGACTACTTTTCAACGCTTTTAGTTCAGGTAGTACTTGATGAATTTAAATCAACTGCTTTGAAATCAATGCTGACAATTTCTCAAGGCTTCAGTATTGTCCCCGCACTTTAAAGTGGCATATTTATTTAGGCAAAAAGAAAACTACCAGAGTGGACTTTTTCAGGGAGTTTCACAAAGTTTGATATCCTGGCCTTTTGCAAAAATTCACTATTTTGGTAGTGACGAAACACTCTTTCTATGTATACGAGATTAAATTTGTAAGTTTGTAATTTAGGTAGTACTTGATGGTGTTAAACTGCTTCTCTGAAAGTTAATCCCGATATTCCGCAAGGTATCGCGATGTCATTCATTTGTGGGGGCTAAATAGTAGGTGTGCCGGTACGGGGACGGGTTCACTAATATCCCCACCGTGAATTATTTTTACACACAAAAAGGCTGGTATGGCCGTTGAGCAGAATGTGGAGCGGAAACACCAGAACAGAAAAAAAAAAACACTCAGCTTTGTTTTTTATTGTTGATCTAGAACATTTATTTTTCACTTAAGGGGATATTCCCGTTTGTCGGGTCAAAAAATTGGTTATATTCATGTATTTTTTTAAGAGAAAGTATTCAAGATATAACAACATTTTTTTAAAGATTTTATTCATCTTTCGAATACGTTTGTAAATTTTGTCCAGTCACCCCGGATCCGGAACCGCCCCCCCAGGTGTTCAAAGTTAGCCATCCGTTCTGCTCGTGTAAGGGTTATTTTCGTCCCCGGTGAAAAAATACAAAAAATGCAAAAAGTTTATTGAACTTAAATACATTTAGCCCAATGTGAGTGAAAAGAATTTTAAAATTGATAAAAAGCAACAAAATGGCGGAGTATTGATTGAGATTTTTCGGCCCTTTTTTACTCTATTTTTTAGTTATAACTAAAAAAATAAATAAATAAATAAAAAAGTAATTCAGACCACAATTTGCGTGTGCTTGTTAAAAATATGTATGCGAACTTTCATAAGAATCGCATGGACCGTTTTCATATTATCGCTTACACCGCACTCAAAAAAGTCGTTTCGAGAAAAACGGATTTAAAGTTTTGTATTTGTATTTGTATCCGCGGGAGACCTGACCCTTCAATGACCTATACCTTTGGAACCGCCTAAGATTTCGTTTCCAAATTTTAACCTATTATTTTTGAAGGATAAAACTATCGATTAAGCAAAAAAAATTTATTTTTGGAACTGAACAAACCGGAATGCCCTCTTAAAATGTACACACTTAAGGAAGCACAATTAATCGACTATTTGTATGTTTGGTGACTGAGGTTCGTTATTGTTCTTGTACATGGTCTGTTTATTCATTTTTTCACTTAAAATGTACACACTTAAGGAAGCACAATTGATCGACTATTTGTATGTTGGGTGACTATGGTTCGTTATTAAAGCATAAGTTAGCTACGGTAATTCACTTCGATATTACTAAAGTTATTACCCCAAAGAATAAACTCGACGGCGCCCGTCCGCAACCCTGGTTCAAGATCGACCAATGATTCAACCCTCAGTTCGGGGTGAGTTTGTGGTGTGGTGAAAAGAAAGTGCATTTTTTCTTTGGATATTAATCAATGGGAGAGGATCTCTGGTAAATAGATCCTACCGAAGGGGGGTTACCTACGCGAAGATCAATTTCTTTACCCATGCCGCGAGCTCATGTGTAGACGAACCGTAGAAAAGAAATTCGAACAAAGGGCATTAGATGTGCATGCAGCTGAATAAATAGTTGCATGTTATTAGGAAAACTTGGTGCCTAAAGCAAATTAGATGCTTACACAATGGCGATTGTGTATAGCATCTATGCTGGCGAAAAGGGTCGAATTTTTGTGTGAATATTTACACTACTAGTGAATTCGGTTCTTGGCTGCTAGACGCAAGTTTCTATATGCTTTGTCGGTTGGACAAAACGCCGCCGTGAATGCAGATAACCCAGGGAAATCTGCTGCGCACGTCTGTGGCAGAATACGTTGGCGGACAGGGGCACCGATACTGTTTCCATAATTTATTGCGGTTACTTGGTACGGTAACCGAATTGGTTTTTTTCCAGGAAAATGATGAGATGCATTGATGCATGCGAGAATGCCTTTGGGGGAGAAATGTTTGCAGGTGCTAATGCAATTGCATTAGCGAAAAACAATGCGATTTATGGAGCTTTAGGACGGGAAGTTTTTGAGGTAATTGGACAGGTAAGTAGTGGCGTTAGTGGAACCGCCACCCATTCATTAGCAACAAAATACGGTGCAATATTTTGGCGAATTTCGGCGAAAAAATATGAATCAATTAGAAACTGTTTCGAAACCTCAATAAGAAAAAAAGGCTTTCTCGTCAAAATCAGTTTTGTTAATACGAGGGTTGCCTCTTATGTTTCGGGATTTGGCAACCCTAGTGTTGCAATCCGGCAATTGACAGCTCTGTCGTAAAGTTGGACATTTTTGAGGTTATACGCACTCAGAACGTTTTGACATACGAGCGCTATTTGTGTTGTTTACAGTAACTTAAAAGATTCATCTCGGCCCAAAAATGGAATTAAATTCTCATTTAAACTTTCGGCGTGGATTAACTCAGCAACAGTGCATGGATGAACTTAATTCAATTTTTGGCGATGAAGCTCCATCAAGGACCAGTGTTTATCGATGGTATGGTGAATTCAATCGTGGTCGTAGTTCACTCCAAGATGAATTTCGTGAAGGACGTCCAAAATCAGTTGTTGTTCCGAAAACCATTGATGCTGTGCGCGAACTGATATTGGAAGATCGTCATGTGACCTATCGTGAGATTGAGACAACCTGAGGCGTTAGTGGGACCAGCATACATTCAATATTGCATAAACATTTGACTGTCAAAAAAATTTGTTCGCGTTGGATCCCACACAATTTGTCAATCGCCCAAAAAAAGGCTCGTGTCAATTGGTCGAAAGAAATGCTCAAAAAATACGGTCGCGGTACTTCGAAACACGTCTATGACATCGTGACAGGTGATGAATCGTGGATTTACGCGTATGAGCCCGAAAGTAAACAGCAGTCGACTGTCTGGCTGTTTCAAGATGAGCCAAATCCAACAAAAGTTGTTCGCGCACGAAGCACTTCCAAGCAAATGGTCGCCTGTTTTTTCGGAAAAACTGGACATGTCGCAACCGTACCACTAGAACAACGCAGAACAGTCAATTCTGTGTGGTACACAACCATTTGTTTGCCAGTTGTCTTCCAAGAAATCAGGAAAACCAACCGCCGAAGACGGATCACTCTTCATCACGACAATCCGAGCTCTCACACATCGGCTGCGACAACTGCATTTTTGAGCACCCAAAACAGCGATTTGATGGGTCATCCGCCGTATAGTCCTGACTTGGCACCGAATGACTTCTTTTTATTCCCGTACGTAAAAAACAAACTGAAAGGTCAACGTTTTTCGACACCGACAAGAAGCGGTTGCTGCATTCAGAATGCATGTGTTGGAGATACCTCAATCAGAGTGGCAAAAGTGCTTCGACAATTGGTTCAAACGCATGCAAAAGTGTATAGATCTTCATGGGGAATATTTTGAAAAACAATAAAGTGATTTTCGATGATCAATATTTGTTTTTGTTCTCTAATCCCGAAATATAAAAAGCAACCCTCGTACTACGACTGTCCCTTATTTTTTAATTACTGTTTTTCTTCAATTTTATTTTATTTCACTTTTTTTGTTTGTTTTATTCATTCTTTTAATTTTATTAGTTTTAACTTATTATAGGATAAATTGAATAATAAAAATACAAACAATTGAAAATATAAATTGAATAAAGAAAAACAGAATTACAACAATAATACAAACAATTGATAAAAGGCAAAGAAAACAAAAAAACAAGAAACCTAAAACTACAGGGCATTGAAAAAGTTCTCCCCAATTCGGAAAAGTTACTCATGTCGATGCTAGCTAAACTTGTAAAATCATTAGATCATTCCACAGTTTCGACACGGTTGAAAGTATGATGGACGGCTCAAAAGCAGAGCGTATTAGTTGGCGTACGAGTTGTAGCGGGTTTTATTCGAAGTTCTAATATATAATAAAGACATTTTTTAAGTAATAGCAATTTGCTTACAAGCAGCCTCATATTGTAATTCGAAAGTCATTAATAGTAATTAACACGTTACTGTATAATTTGGCGTGGCCGCTAGAGTCCATAGATTGATGTTGTAAAAAGTAGGTGTATCATTGGCTTCTTTGAGAGAAAAGAGCATATAGCACTGAGACAGAACTCTGACACGCTACTGTTAGTATTTTTGTGTTTTTCTTTTAAACAGTCCCAAATTCTAGCGCTTTGAAAGTAGTCGTATTGGAAGAAAGGCAGTTCACATTCGATTTAAAACGAGTTATAAAAAAAAATTGTACGCCATGAAAATCTACATCGATAGAGAATTTTTCCTATAAAGACAGTCTTAATAATCAATAACAATGAATAAAGGATAAAAAATAAAATACCGGAAACTGAAGACCAACAATAAATATATAAAAAAAACCAAAATTAAAACACAAGTTTATAAAAAACCGCAAAAAACTTGGACAACAAGTTTTTCCCTTTTTTTCTTATTCTAAAATTGAAATATTTTGTTAATTAATGAGAAAGTAGTGATCATTGAAAAACATGTTGAAAACTAAAATTGAATTTAATATAATTTAGAGTTTAATGTTTTTAAACAGAAAAAAAAAAAGAAAAATATGCCCTCATCTTTTTCTTTTAAAATTGATCTTTTGGGAAGCATTGCAAATAGCAATGATCCGGGATAGTGCTGAATTTGAGAGAAAAGTTTCAACATTATAGATGACCTATTTTCTTCAAATCAAACAATAAAAGATGAATAAAAGTTATGAAAAGAATAATAGAACAAGGTTGTTTCTCGACATTAATCGTTAAGAAAAAATGTATTTGGGGAAAAATAAGAATTAAAAATATTCTAATAGATTTGGTGCACTGTAATACATAAAAGAAATACTAAATTTTTAATAAAAAAAAAGCGAGAAATAGTGAAAAATAAAAAGGATTTGCCTGAAAAAAATAATAGAAACAAATTAGTTTTTTGTTTGTGTTTTGTGAAGAATTGATTTGCAGTAAAAGGGTTTCATATCCTTTTAATACTCAGTTGTTACACCTTTGTTTTTAATGACTGCTTCGCATCTTCGTCCCATGGAATTGACTAGTTTGGTACAAGTCGCGGGTGGTGTAAAGTACCATTCATCTTTTATTTTAGACCAAAGTTCTTCCTTATTTTTGGCTTTGCAGTCTCCGATCTTACGTTTAAGAATGGTTTTTTTATTGTTAATGTTTTTTTATTTGGTTCCTTAAAATTTGTTATAAATTAAATTCACAATCACTGTCTGCTTAAATGTATCTTTTTGTCTTTGACATTAACCGATATAGCATGGGAAATTTAAAATTTTATTATTTGACATCTCTTGAGTGCATATAGATTTTTGTTGTTTTGTATACATATATCTATTTTTGTTTTTTCTAGATTTTAGGCACTTGAATACCGAACAAAAACGCATCACTTCATCACAATATTATTATTCCTTCAGTTGTTTTTTTTTTGTTTTTACAGCGATTAACGTTTTATTGAGCAGCAGCTCAGGAACACTCTTCCACAATTATATGTGTTCAGTTTCGAATTAAATTCACTTCGATTTTTGTGCCGCACTATTTGTTTTCGATAATACAGATCAAGGAGGGTGAATTTACGTTACTTCACCGATTTACGGATAAGTTTCCGTGGAAAAATAAACTGAAACTTCCCAGAGTTGAAAAAGAATAAAAAACAGACGACTGCGCTCGACGTTATTCGATATTCGATGCTCATTCCATGCAGTGTAAAACTCGACTCACGACTCGCATAAATACGTGTGCGCACGCTGGAGATTAATAATCGACTCCTGTGTGCACCGTTTGGTGGGTGAATCTCGACTCGGTGTGGCGTTACCGACTCCGGTGGTGGTTGAAATTCGACTGACTGGTGACGCTCGATGATGCGCATCGTTTGGGTAATGGCTCTGAAGACGTGTGCTCCGTTTGAGGATTGATTATCGGCTGATCCCAATCAGGGCTGAAAATTTGCTTTAGACACCAATGGTAATCGTGCTCTCTTGTGCATTCTTCAAATTTCCCAGCTCATCGAGGTGAATAAACACTTGTGCATTCATTCGACAGTCGCTGAGCATGGGATGAATGAAGAAACTAAAAGAGAGAGCACTAACGCAATATCTGAGGATGATCGAGTGACCTAGTTAGGGCATCGGTTAGATCTCAGAGTGCAATGCACTCAGCAATGGGAAAAATGATATGGAAAGGAAAATGGTTTGTGCTATTCACCTGACTAAAGAGATCATTGATCTCCAGCGAATAGAGTGTCTGGGGGAAGTCAAAGGGGCGCTGTGGGGGTATGAAGTCGCGATGCCAGCATGGGCGAGAGTTCTACCTCGTCCCCACAAATCACTAAAGGTTCCGACAAGTACAGCACCGTAGGAAAAGCACAAACGAGATCACACAAGTAAAAAATAAAACACACTATTTCTTTTGTTTAGCTTTATTCCTATATTAAAGAAAAACACTCCTATTGGAATAACTTGTTTGAATTCATGGATTATTGTTTCCGTTTCATTTTCTTATTGGATACTCACATTTTACGGTAGCACTGCGTGAAAGTTACAATTTGAAGTCAATAAAACACAATCCTCGAAAACTGCAGCAAGTATAATATTCGACATGGCGTTTGCAAACACCACACTGTACATAACTGACTTCCGCGCGTCCAAACCTTATGCGCGTCACCGTGCGCACCGGTGAGCGGGAGTGGCACGCGTGCGACCAGCACGGTCGGCGGATGACGCATATAAAAGATGTGAAATTTATTAATGACCGAATGCCGGTGCTGAAAATACAGGCCCCATGGTACAATTATGTATTTATAAACGTACACATCCCAACAGAATCTGCCGACGAAGAAACGAAGGACATGTGGGGAGGAAGTATTGTGCCCTGCATGGGCACTCCGTTCAGTGCCTCCTCCATCATAAATTGTCACTAACGTTCCGACACGTATCAAAGAAAAGCACAAACAAGAGAAGTATAAATACAAAACTCCGCCCACAAGGAACAGGTCAAAGGAAACACACTGTTTAATGGATTATTATAAAAGGTTCTTTTTATTTAGTTAAATTTAAACAAACACTGTACGAACATTGATTTTAATTACACTGAAGATGAACCGTAATAATAAAAGGCTGGTGTGCACTACTTGTACGACTTTTTACTTTTAGCGCGCTTACTCGACTCGCGGCGTGTTCGCGTCTCCGTGTGCACCGGGGAGCGGAAGTCGGCAACGACCGTGACGTTCGGCGGATGGAAATGGACTCAACGATATTCAATCGTTGTCGAAAGAATTCAGACAGTGAAGCTGGCTCTCTTAAATTAAGGATGCATTTCCTGTTCCAAGAGAGATGTAAAGTCTCTCTTTGTGGTAACCAACAGATCTCATACAGAAGATCGCCACAGTACACATGTATGTGGCTACGTTGGTTCTTTTATGGATCAAAGCCATGGGAAAAACTCTAAACAAAGAAAGGGATAATATCCATTCATGGGATGCGAGTCTGGTAAAGCAAACAAAACCGAAACTCGTCGGATGCTAATTGGGTCTTTGTTTGAGATGTGCGTCGCGGCTAAATAAATAGACGCAACGCATCGGAGAAATGGTGTTAATGGATTTTGGCTAGATTACCAGGAAATGGTGTTTATGGCGTCACTGGTAAGGGTAAGTATTGAATTCCTATTTGCATTTGCTTATGCTGTAGGATTTAATTGGTGCCAAGAGATGCGTGTATTTGTTTTGGTCCCTTGGGTGTAGGTCGCCAGCCAATGTGTTTGTCTGGTAATTTATGATACACATGATGAAGCTGGGATAAGCCAACTCAATGGTAATATTTCCTGATAATGCGGTTGTATTATATATGAGCCGATGAATTTTCTTTCAGGAAATTTATGATAAGCTTGGAGATCCCCCTCTTATAGGGGATTTAAATGCGAAGTTATGCATGCAGGTAAGAATTCTCTCTTCCAGGGGCTTTTTTGGTTACCAATTTGTTCTCTTTAATGCGTGAAGCATTTAAGATGCTAATGCTATTGCATTAGCGAAAGCTTATGCAGACTGAGTGAAAGTTATTGGGGTTTTTTAGGAAAGCGAACCGTGGGGTTTGGCGGAACCGCTACAACGCTACATCGGCTAGGGAAATATGACCGTGGGAACCAAACTAAGGAATTCGATAATTACCCCAGCCGTTGTACGATAATGCAACCGCGTCGTTTGGTCAGACTTGGTTGTTACTAACCAATATGACATAGAGATTTCCGGTGGAAATCTCATGGGGATGATTCCATACTGTTGCCGTATGGGAAGAAAGGGGATGAATGCAATTGTGCATTAACTGCATAGATTAATGACTTCCGACCATGCTTCTTTTTGGGATCTATCTTATTTGAGGTAAATTAGCTGGTAGGAGGGATTGTGGTTGACGTGGTACGCTGTTAGCAGGCAAAATTGGGTTGGAATTGTGGGTTGGTTCTCCATGTAATATAGAGAACCCCCACAGGTTAAGATCAGTGGACTGCGATGGCCACTTCATCACATCGACTTTGTTTTGAAGAAACCATTCTTTTGCCAATTTTGAGGTGTGGTTGGGGTCATTACCCTGCATAAACTCCCATTTAATAGGCATGTCCTCTTCAGAAAATGGTAGCATAACGGTGTTTAAGATTTCTACATAATCTATAGCCACATTTTGTCCTTTATAAAAAAATTTGGACCAACATCAAATGCTGAAAAGCACCCCCAAATCATTAAATCGTCTCCACCATGTTTCACTGTCTTTGTATCGAATTCTGAGTTCATTGGCCGTCTGAAGTATATTTTACCATCGGAACAAACAAATTAAGCTTGGTTTCATCTGACCATAAGATGTTATTCCAATTCGCAGGGTGTAGATAGCACGCGCTCCTCGATAGTATAGTGGTTAGTATCCCCGCCTGTCACGCAGGAGACCTGGGTTCGATTCCCCGTCGGGTAGCCTCTGGCGTAAGACTAATGGCCTTGTCCGGAAAAACAAATTATCATGGAACATTTAACAAGCCTCAGGACTTGTTAAATAAGGCCTAGACGGGTTCCCGGTTGTAGCACCGATGATGATGGTGAGGTGTTTTTTTGGCAAAAACGAGTCTCTGCTTTATATTTTTCTTGCTGAAGTATGGAACTTTTCTGAAACTTCTTCGAGGAAGACCCGCTTCTATTAGTCTGTTTCTAATTGTACGACTCGTACAAGGTGCGTTTAAATCATTTTTTAATTCCGTTGAAGAAAAAGGCGGTTTGTTTTTGGATAGTCGGATTAGCAGTTTGTCGAATCGTGAGATTCGAAGCCTCTGGCTTCCATTTTGGGAGCTGAATGGAGAGTTGTGAATAATTTTTTTTTAGAGCACTTCATTAGCTTAGCTATTTCATCCATTGTTTTCCAGTCATTTCTTAATTTTTTTATCAATTCACGATCGGAACTAGTGAAATGTACTCCACGACCCATTTTCACAAAATTTTATTTTTATTGTTTTTTTTTTTGTAACAAACATTAAAACCAAGTCTAACAAATTTACGAAGATTTCAATAAAGACGAACCAGTAGTTTACTTCACAATCACGATTGAAGACTGTGGTGATGGTTTGTTTCTATTATTTTTTCGAGGTAAAATATCCCCTTTCGCTTGCATTTTTTGCTACTAGGCAAAAACCAAAAACTGATAAGAGCAAATTGATGCACCATATCAAAGTACTGTTAGGTACGGTTCGGGTATAGAATTGGTGTCGAAGAAAAACCAAATTGTCCGCAGTTACTAATTGTTGATTTTTATCTAAACCTTTGTTTCTATTTTTTTTTCCACCACTATATTTGAAGAAATACAAAGCGTTAAGACCCCAAAGATGCAATTTGTGGTAGGCTGGTGATAATCAAATTTGTTGTTAATAATAATTGACGTTGCTTGAATTTGGCATTGGCCTAATATTTTACCATTCACTTTTTTAAGTTACACATCTGGTCTTTTTAAAGAAATCATCGTAAACTCTAAAAGATATTAAAACCACACTTTGATAAATAAAATATATGTTATATTTATATTTGTACGCTTTCAAACAACGTTGCTTTTTTCATACAAATTTCGTCTCGACGACCCAATAATTTCCAAAATTTCATATTTTCTCAGAAATCGTAGTTCGAAAAACAACAAAACTTCGGTCGGAGAAATTCTAGCTTGGATTTACAGCCTTAACAATACAACCAAAATAATCAACTCTTTGGACACCATTATTGAAGAAAATTGTGACAAATTACACCAGAAAATTTTTAAAAGAAAA
This sequence comes from Microdon myrmicae, assembly GCA_963931805.1. NCBI lineage: Eukaryota > Metazoa > Arthropoda > Insecta > Diptera > Syrphidae > Microdon > Microdon myrmicae. Next base: position 140,427,703 of record OZ007498.1, on the reverse strand, counting down.
AGAAAAAAAAAAGTGTAGCCCAAATATACTATCGAATTACAGGATTCGCAAAAAGTGAGTAAATTAATATTGTACAACTACGGAAAAAATCAAATACTCATAAACTATTTATATTTTATACTGTTACACGATATGTTAATTTTATCCATTATACAAACAATATTTTTTGGAAAAACTTCAGGAACAACTTACACTAGAAAAATAACAATGTCCATATTTTAACAATTTTATTGCAATTATATATCACATCAAACTTTGCTGTTAACAAAATTGACTAATTCCCACGTTGCACATAAAAAGTGTGCATTTTACCACGTTGTTACAATTCAAGGCCAGTTGATGTAAAATATTATTAATTGATAAAGTGCTCTATATTTTCTAGAGGGTCGATCACTATCAGACAAAAAGAAGATTTCCACTGTTAACTCTTCGGCTTTGATTATATCATTTCGCAAACCCGTTCCCCAAAACGCCCAAAAGATCGAAAGGCACAATATAAAACCGCTTGAGGTAAGTTAGTAGTGCCAATATAATATTTCCAAATTGGTAGAGATTACCAATCGGCGTGCAATTCAAATTCAACAGCGCTACCAGAGGAAAATATGGATTGAAGCACAACAATGACCTTGCCTCTTACCTGAATGTAGCCGCTCAAAGGTTCTAAAGCGCAAGGTTTCCAGCGATGTTGTGTGCTACTGGCCGTTACAATTCAATTTCCGATTAGCATAATGGCAACCAAATCAAAATTTTTATTACGTTTTCGTTGATCGTATCTAAAATTTTCTTTTATCGACAATCATTCACTGTGAACTTCTGTCTACCGTTCCTAATTGATGTCGCTTCTGATTTTTTTGAATTAACTATTTCGATTACAGGCCGCGATACCAAGGTTTCTTTTTTATCTGGTTGAAACTTACAAAAGGACACTGTTTACGCGAAAATGGTACATTAAGTAAAATCGCGATTACACTTAATCCTTGGACGGATCGCCTGAGAGGATCAGTGTTTAGAGATATTCGATCCCTTACGAGGTATGAACAAGTACGTGCGCGACCAAATTGCTAATGCCCGTTAAGCAGAGCTTATCGTTGTACAATGGGTAGTGCTCATATGCATGGACCCGAACCGAGATGCTTGAGCTGAAGCCTCAAATTCCACTACCACTGCTGCAAACAGTTTCACCACCTTAAGTAGCTTGTAAGTTGGCAGTGCCTTTTTTTCGCATATTCCATAACTAACCGTTGTCGGTCGAATGGATTTATTGGTAAGATACTCGTGACAGAGTTTGTGGAAACTCCTGCTGATTGTTTCGTTCGTGTGGTTTGTATAACTCCGATGTACATGGAATCTCTTATACTATGGGATATTGGTATTTTAAAAGCTTTATGGAAGGGGTGGCTTCTATCGAGGTAGATGCTAAGGATCATGAACAATATTGTTGATCCATTAGATAGTAAAATAATGACAATGTGTGCCAGACAAAGGCAGGTGATAATAGATGTACTAGATCTGAGAAATGATTGCAATCGCTTATTGCGTATGTTAGTAAAGCAGTTGTGGATAGAACGTGACTTTTAGGGACTTTACTGCCGACGGTGCGAAATTTGTTGCATGCAATTAATTATTCAGGCATGTAGCTAGTGATCTATTTATTTCGTTATTGACATAGTCCGGTATAACCTAGGTAATACAAACAATCGTACTGGGTGAAATTTAAAGCATTTCACAAATTCTATTGCAAGCAAACCTGTAGACTTAATGCCGGTTCTGTAATTGGAAAGCCTGTATAAAGACATCTGGTTTCATTTCCTGCACACACAATGTATATCTGGAAGAAAAGTTACTTCAGGGTAGACAACTACCTTACAATCAAAACGTCTTTACAATGTTAATTTAATTTTGAAACTTATATTCGAAACTAATTTAATTTTTAAGTAAATATAAATAAAATTTAATTACTTTCATGTTTACGATTGAAAGGAATAAAATTGAAAAATACATGTCTGATTAATGCTTTCCTCAAGGAACTGTGGCATCAAAGTGATATCAGCTATGATTCTAGGTTTTTTTTAATATGCATGTCAAGTATAATGATGATGATTCAAATCAACTAATAAAGGTCATACTAACGACCACACCGTCATCATGTTTAAAGGAAAAATACTAACTGATTTTGAATCGATCTTAATTGCGGAGAAGTAACAAGATTTATTGTTACTAATGTTCACTACAATTTAGCATAACAGCGAACGGCGAAATGCAAGGTAATTTAATATCGTTTAGAATTGTTGAACATTTTACACTTCTGCATAATCTTCACGATGCAAAGTGAGTTCATATAAACAATCAGAGAAAAAATAATGTTGAAAATGCGATCGAGGTTTGGTGATACGAGTTCAAGGAGAAAACAAAATGCCTGTTCCTTGGCAGTGAGTCGATCGTGATTTTAAATGAAATGACAAGTTCTTGAAAATAGCTATGTAGTAGTATATCTGTAAAGATTTAATTATCAGCAATAGATAATCAAGGCGGTTGTGAAAATTGTGAGAAAAAAAGTTAAATAAATCAACAAATACATAAGAAACAACGAAAAAAGACACTGAGTCGACTGCGAATTCAAATTTGACTTTTCCAAGTCAATATAAATAAATAATGACTACAAAAAATTGTGTTTTTATACGTTTCCTTCTTAAATATGGAAAAAACTATCACTCACTTTTAGCCCTGTGAATAGGGCGTTAGAATATACTCACAGCTAGGCCAGCTTGTCGTAAGAGGCGACTAAATGCCGAGTGGTAGCCGGGGTCCCAACGCCCTGTGCGCCCGATGAAATACCACCCTATCAAGCTTTAGGCTCCGTGAAATGGTCGGGAGAAATCCCTGGCCATCTTTCGGAGCTTGGCTGATGGACCGGTCCGAGAAAAGGTTGGTTAGGTGGTAGTCGGTCCCAAGGTGAGATACCACCCCGTCACGGTGTACATTCCGCGATATCACCGAGGGCTATCTTCGACGGTGTTTCGAATATATGTCTGATGGGCAGGACTGAAACGGGGATAAGTCATGATGGTACCTTCTGAGATAAAGAATTCCGGAGGTAAACTAGTTTCCCATTCGGATCTCCGGGGGGATTATGTCAGGGGGAACGTCATGCAGATATCATGATAAGTAATGGAACTTTGAGAGGTTCGTCATCGCATAACCGGCCTCGCTCTCGAGGCTCTGCCCATGCTCGACTGGTGACGGCATTTTGTAACATCAGGGCCATCGGTTTCACCAATACGAATGTAAACGCCGTCCACCAATTTTTGCAAACAACGAAACCTGATATCCTTCCCCCAACTGAGATCCAGGTCGATTTATCAACTGATTCGACATATCTTCGTTGCTCAGGATACGACTTACATTCGAGATTCCGTTTTAAAGGCGGAGTCTGCGTTTTCGCGCGGTCCAATCTGGCTTGCCAGAGGATGGAGGCGTTGGAACCCAATAATATGGACATCATATGGTTGAGGGTCGTGCTGAGGACTTCCGTTAAATTTCTTTGTTGTCTTTACCGCTCCCCGAATGACGATCGACCGGCGACATTTTTCGAACATCTTTCATATACCGTCGACTGGATACAGATCAACCACCCAGCTTCTGAAATTGTTGTCCCTGGTGATTTTAATGTGCACAATTCCGGCTGGTTGTTACATTCTAACAGAACCGACGAGGCTGGGAGGCTGGCGGAGATGTTTGCTGTAAGCCACAACTTGACTCAACTCGTGGGGGAGCCAACGCGAGTGCCGGATGCCCGGGGCGATTATGCGAACATCCTGGATCTGTTTTTGACATCCGAACCGAGTATTTATACCGTAGAGGTTTCTGCGCCACTGGGAAACTCAGATCACTGCTTGGTATCTGGCGCGCAAGCACTTGTATACCAAGCAAGCAACCGGCCTAGGCAGCTTCGCCATGTATGGAAGTATGGGGCTGCTAACTGGGACGATTTGCGAGACTTCTTCGCATCCTTTCCGTGGTCGGAGGTGTGCTTCGGAAACCCCGATGTTAACGCATGCGCGGAGTCGGTATCAGAGATTATTCTTCTGGGGAAGGAGATGTATATTCCACATTCCATCAAACTAAGTTCGTCTGATAAACCTTGGTTTGACAAAAAATGCGAGCTGATTACAGCGGCAAAAAAATAGAGCTTTTAGGCAATGGCGCTTCAATCCCACCGATGTTAACAGAACGAATTTTGTCAGAATCAGAAACGCGTGCAACCTGGCGATTGATACCGCGAAGAAGGCTCACAATGACATGGTGATCAATAAGCTCCTTCGGTGCCCAACTGGTTCGCGCTCCTTCTGGTCAATGGCAAAAGCTGTCAGCGGTAACTTCGCATCCTCCTCTTTCCCCCCATTGGTGACAGACAGCGGGACGTTAGTCACGAATCCAAACGATAAAGTTAATGTATTCGCGAATATATTTTCCGCGAATTCAATCCTCGATCCCGGCTTTTTGGAGCCACCTGTGATCTCGCCGATACAGTCTTCCATGCGGGATGTGAGATTTCGTCCGCGCACTATTCAACGCATTCTACGTGAACTGGATTGTAGGAAGGCAACCGGCCCGGACGGAATACCAGCAATAGTCCTTAAGAACTGTGCTCCAGAACTATCGCCGGTTCTTGTCAGACTCTTCCGCTTATCTTATGCACGGAGGACCTTTCCGGCCTGCTGGAAAATCGCTCGAGTTCAGCCAATCCCAAAGACGGGAAAAAAGTGTCTCCCACAAAATTACCGTCCGATAGCATTACTGTCTATTTTATCTAAGGTAATGAAAAAAGTCATCAATACAGAGTTAGTTAAGTATTTGGAGTGCAACGGACTTCTGAATGATCGTCAATACGGATTCCGTGGCAGGCGGTCCACAGGAGACCTTTTGACACTTATAACCGATATATGGACATCTGCGATTGAACGGCATGGTGAGTCAAGGGCGGTCGCATTAGATATCTCCAAGGCTTTTGACCGCGTCTGGCACGGGGCATTGCTGAGCAAACTTCGTTCATATGGACTTTCCCAACAGCTTTGCGACTGGACGAGGAGCTTCCTCGAGAATCGATCGATCCGGGTTGTTGTGGACGGCGAGTGTTCGGATCTGTATCCTGTTAATTCGGGGGTGCCCCAGGGTTCTATTTTGGCTCCAACCTTGTTCTTGCTTCACATAAATTATTTGTTGGAGACAACGGATAACAAAGTGTTCAGTTTTGCGGATGATAGTACGCTTGTTTCCTCCTTTTCGAGTGATCGGCCGATTGGTGCATCAACGTCGCACCAGCTGAGATGTAGACAGATTGACTCTCTAAATCAGGATCTAGGTAGGGTCCTGCAGTGGGGAAGGGCCAATCTCGTCGACTTCAATGCAGCGAAGACACAATATACAACATTCACAAAGAAAAGTGGATCATCGGTTCCACAGCTGATGATGAATGGCCGGGCCCTCGAGGCTGGGGAAAGTTTGAAATTGCTCGGCGTCACGGTCTGTGGGAATGTATCATGGCATAAACACGTGTCGAGTATCGCCAGGTCAGCCTCAGGAAAATGGAGTTATCTTTTTAGAGCCAAGAAATATTTTACCCCGGCCCAACTTCTTCTCCTATATAAATCCCAAATTAGACCGGCGCTCGAATATTGCTATCATGTTTGGAGCTCGGCTCCTAAACTTACCCTCGACCTACTTGAGAGCATACAGAGACGAGCGATCCGCCTGATCGGGGACTCGGCGCTGACGTCGGGACTACAGTCGCTATCACATCGAAGGCGCGTAGTCGACCTCTGTGTGTTTTACAAATATTATTACGGGTATTGTTCTTCGGAGATTCTTGGTATTGTTCCACGCAATTCGGTTTATATGCGCTCCTCAAGACAATCCGACGGATCGCAACCCGTTTGTGGTTCACCCCCCGACGGCGCGAACATCCCTGCATCAGAACTCGTTCCGTTACAGAACGCGGAAGCTGTGGAACTCCTTCCCACGCGACTGTTCCCGGAGCGTTACAACCTCCAACTGTTCAAAAGGAACTGGAACAGTTATTGGATGGCATCTCGGGGCGCTGTAGGTTCGCCTCCCCCGAGAGAAGTCTAATAAAAAAAAAAACAAAAAAAAAACTCGTACCAAAAAAAAGTGATACCCCCAAATCTTCACATACAACGCAGCAAAGAAGAAGGTATGGTCGAGAAATGCAATACTATTCTGCATTCCGTTGAGGACTGAAGTTCTAAGAAAATGGTCAGAACTTTTTATGCGCTTCGGCTAAGGAAAGCATGACTGTGTTTATTTGATTTTCTCCTACTCTCTTTTAATGAGAACAGGTGTAGACTCTCTGATTGATGGTAGGCTAAAACCTTCTCAGGCTCGTGAAGAAAATTTTAGTACACTTTATACAACATTTCTCAAATAACTAAATTACGGTTGTGAATAACGATATTGGAAGATGGTTAAAATATCCATTTACGGTTGCTATCGGCTATACCTTTGAGCCCCACTAATTTTTAATCACACATTTCTTAATATTGGGGACAGATGAAAATCAGAGGCAGACAAACTCACGAATGGGGAGGACGTTGTTATATATATATTCATACATCATTTACTGGGGGGAACTGCCGGACTTTGTTAAGGCCGTGGTTGGTGGGCTCCGGCTGTTAAACCCATGGGTGGCTTCCGGATCTGCTAGCCCGTGGTTGGTTTTCGGCTGATCGAGCCCGTCGGTGGCTTCCGGTTGTTAGTATTCTTCTGGCTCGTCCAAAATAAAAGGCGAACCGTTTTGTTAATAAGACCACGGCTGCGGTAACGTATTTTATTTATATATTATAAGTATATTTTACTGTAAATAGTTCAAATTATGTCAACATTCTGATGGGTCAGTTCAATATTAAAGGAAGCAATCCTTGTGCCGTCGGATTCTAATTGATTTATTCCTACAACAGAACTCCCTATTTATACCCAAAATTAAATCCGAATTTTACATTCCTTCCTACGATTCATTGCTCACCTTGAGACAGCCAGTTGATGCTAGCCCCAGCCGAAGGCCATGCCAACGAGGATGGGAACTGCAACGTTGCAATTTTGTCGCCATTCACCCTGAGGTGGCAACCTTAGGCATACTCTGGCTGCAGCTCCACCCCAAGGCCATGGGAAAATTTCGATTCAAGGTGATGTGAATCTGATTTGCCCATAGCAAATAGCATACATGGGCATGGGTGGAATTTCCTTGAAGGTGATGGGGTGTTGCGTGATCATCAAGGTGATGAGAATTTTTTGGTTGCTTATAGCAAATAGCATGCATGTGCATGGACATGGATGGAATTTCCTTGAAGGTGATGGGGTGTTGGGTGATCAACAAGGTGATGAGAATTTTTGTTTGCCTGTAGCAAATAGCATGCAACATTAGATTATGTGTATGGGCATGGGTATGGATGGACAGTGGGTATTGGAGAAATGCAATTCTGGTTATTTGAACTGGAAATGCATGACAGGAATTTGCGTTTAGCAACAGGTAGGCATGTGATAAAGTTTCACAGCGAAAGGATTCCATCGGTTGCAACAGGAAATTATATTTGATGCTACACCGAAAGAATTCCTTCGGTTTAAAGTTATTAAAAGTTTAATGTATGACCGTTAATGTCATATATGCATGCAACAACGTTCTTCGAAACACTCTATTGTTCCCAGGCTCATAGAGATTCATATGGTTGCGTTCAGATTTACTAAATGTGCCACCCATATCGAAGAAGGCTTTTTCATACTGAGTTCATTGTAGAAAATCTACCATACACCACCTATTTTTTTTTTTACACAATTTCCCCATTACCAAAGCGGCTTTGCCGGTGGGTACATTGCCCTGGTAAAGGGGAATTTTTTTCTTTTGCCAAGCACATTTTTTCTCTCATTTATTCGTCATATAGAGTAGGTCGAGAAGATGTGCGTGGTATTGTCCGCTAATTATTTGATCTTTCGGCAAATCAGTTTTGAATCCAGATAAACACCATTGACAAACTTTGCAGCCGATGACATATTCGGTGTACAACTTTGCTTCCGCCGTTTTGCAATAGATGGCTGTAGCGGTAAGTGGTAGTTGAAATAAATAGATCATAGATGTCATACAATAAGCTTAGGTAATTGTAAACATAACGCCATCGAAATATTAGTCGATTTGTGTCTGCGTCAGAAAGTTATCCTCGATTAAACATGTCAGCTTACGAGCCAAATTCTCGTCATTTGCGGGAGGTTTTAATTTTCTGCTTTAATATGAAGAAATGGATTCGTATGCTGCCCGAAAGATGGGAGAAACTAGTGGCCAGCAATGGACAATACTTTGAATCATAAATGTATAACCAGTTTTTACAATAAAGCCTCGAATTTCGGAAAAAACGGCGAAAGCAAAGTTGTACACCTAATAGTATAGTGTCAATATTTAGTCTATTGTTTAAACTCAGGTACGTCGTGAAACAACATTTGAGCCATCTTAACATATTGGCGGAGAAAATCTGCTAGAACCTTATTAAAACAGTACGAATATTCTTCGGAGAATTGATTAGACATCATGAACAACATTAAAAAAGTCCGACATCCCATCTAGCACAAGCTGTATCACACTAGGTTCTTTCGGTAAATTAAATTACAAAAAAACAAACTGTCATGTAGCGTTCTGCCACAAAGTGAAGTATGTGATTTGAATCCACGCCAAGAAACGGTTAAAATCACTGCAAAGGTTTGAACCGCATCCTCAGCACATCAGACTCCCGCCCCGTGTACGCAAGATTGTACTTTCTTGCTACTTAAGGTACTAGTACACGTTTCAAAGGGGTCTTTTAGTATACATTTCCAGATTTTTTTTTCTCAAAACCTTTATTATTTATCGTGATGCAATTTTTTTAACAAAATGTTTGACATTCTAGACAGAACTGGAGGGCTCTGTTTAGTGAGGTTTCGAAATAATAAATTATTTGCGCTCGCGTCGAACGAAACTTCCACCAACAACTGTATCTTGTTGGTGGGCCGGGGAATGACGTCAGGAACAAGGATGTCTTCTGGCGTGCCGTGATGTTGGTTCCGTTGGCTGTAACAACTGCCAATTGAAAATGTGGTTAAAAGGAAATGATTTACCTTAACTCGTGATGTACGGAGGATGCGTTGCTCATTCATCCAGGTTACCACTCTCGGTCTATGTGGTGCGCCTCTGCAATCCAGATTCGTTTCTCACTTTGCGGGGAATTTCCACTACTTCAATTCCCTGTGGACTCCAACCAAACACGAGCGAACGTCCCCGGGTAACTCGATTTGCACGAATTAAGTCTAAGATATAAACATCTGTTCAGATGTTTCCGCGCTGGGAGCGAATGCCTTATATCACAAATGAGTAAGCGACCCAATTAAAAGACATGAAACTAGAGAACAACACTTCAATCTTTGATTGATAATGTTAATCGGTTTTATTTAGGTTCATCATTAAGATCGTTGAGATTGAATTAGATTAAAATGCTTTACAATTACACATATGAACCGTCACGACGAGTAGCTACAGAAGAAGGTTGGTTATTTTGTTATTGGTTGCTTGACAACCAAAGTCGACTATGTCAGCTAATTGCTGACATTTGTTATAGTGTTGCCAAGGGCAGCATTCCATTGCGACTTCACTGGCTGCATCCAGTGAATCCGCAACATTCCGCCCGCCTTCGCCAATCATTGGCGAACCCTTTGGTTCCAGGGGGCGGAGGCCCAGGGCCGTGGTCTTCTGGTGATGCGGTCGGGAAAGATCCGTCCGCCCTGAATTGGTGACGACGGGAGTTCCGTCTCTGGAAGGTATCTGCCGATTGGATGCGGCCTTTGGCCGCTGAGGCCGCAACGTTGAGTCTGGTGCGGCTTCTTCCATGCCACCGTCTGCGGGTTCAATGACAGGTGCGGACCCAGTGCGTACTTGGCTGAGAGTGGTACCGCCTCTGCTGGATTACGGAGAGACGTGCTGGGTGGTTGGGATGCGGGGGATCTCTGTATGCCGGGGGGCGCCGCCCGCCTAGCGGGGAATTGCTACATGTGGTAGCGGTCGTATTTGATGTTTTCGGCCATTGGCCGGAGTTTAGCCATCCGGTGTCTCAGTTAGGATGCCACTACTGGCAGTTGCGAGGAGACTACCGCTTGATGGAAGCCTCCCATCCGAGTTGTGTAGCGAATTATAATTGGCCGGGTCGATCGACATCACCGATACGTTGGTGAATGACGAATGTGCTTGGCCTGCTCCTAGCCCAGTTCCTGCTAAATGTTTCTGCTGCTGTAGTCGTTGCTGTTGCAATTGATGTTGCTGATGCGATTGGCGATTAACCGGACTCTGTGATTTGTCACGGTCACTGAGATTGCTGGTTACTGTTTCTTGGACAGATGATGGTGTCTTCATGAAATGCCTTGATTCAGGGTGGACCGGTTCCTCTGGGTTGGAGTTGTAAATTCGCAACCCACGAGGAACGGCCATGTGTTTGTGCGTTGGTCCGAACATCGGGACATGGGCTGATTTGATTTGTGGGCAGGCGGCACTCTGGTCGGCGGCCTGCTGGTCCATATTCACTGGGAGTGTGTGCGGTTCTCGTCTATAGGCTGTCGGACTGAGGACCGCTGATATCACAGGGGACTGTTGTTGGGCATCTTTGCCTTGGTCGGCGAGTTTCTCTGCAGCAGGCTTCATTCCTTCTTGAGCTGCATCGAATTTATATTTCTGGTCTGGTGCTGGTGCACTGGCAGCGGCTGGTGCCTTCGTGCTGAACGCAGCATTCCTTTGTATTGCAGTATCAGCGGTGGGTGTTGCTGCAGTTTTCACTTCTTTCGCTGCCTCTAGAACCTTTTTGATGTGCTTGGCGGCGTTAGTTGCCAGGTTTGGAGCAGTTTTCTTCTCGAGCGTTCGTCCCTTGGCTGTCTTGCGTTTGGCAGCACTTGCCTTGGCTGGCTTTTCAGTGTCTTTCGTCACACCTTTGTTTTCTGTAGGGGAGGTTTTCTTCGGTTGCATAATCTGTGATGGCAATCTGCAAATCCCATGTGGCAGATGCATGCTTATTGTTGATGGAGTTCCTGGCCACCAAGGTGGTTGTGATATCAATGGCAGCAACCGACTGTTGGGTGGATACAAGGTGTCCGTATCAGTCTTGTATGCGGCCGGACGTTCGGCTGTGAGGGCGCTCCTTGCCACAACAAACTTTGTGACCTCTTCCAGATAGATCTTTTCGGCTTGATCTATGAATAGGTCCACGAAGTAGCGGTGGCCGCTGGTCATCTCTGGAGTGGCCAGGCGTTCTATCTCTTCGTGTCGCTCTCTAATGTCCTCCCATTTGATCTGAAGGTTGTGCTGGCCTATGTCCACCGTGAATATTGTTGGTGGCCCTCTCTGCCCGAGGTTGATGAAAGCGCAGGACATCTGCTCCTGAGAGGCGAACTGGGCGCCGATGAGCCGTTCCGCCAATGTAGACTTTGTCATTATAGACTTCTCTGACATTGGGGCGCTCTCTAGTTGTTGACAACGGTGGGTCTTTGCGTCTGGACTTGGTGTCCCGCGACCTTGACATTGGTCGGCCCTTGAGCTGGTCCCTTTAGTATGCCGCGAACTTGGCGGCGGTAGCCGATACAGATCTGGTTCCCGGGCTCCACAGCGAACTGGTGGTAGCTGATCCACAGATCTGGCAGTCATTGTGTCGCGAACTGGGTGCGGTGTAGTGGTAGCTGCTGGAGTCAGCTTCTGTTTGCCACAAATTCGATGGCGGAAATTTAATTGACAAATTGAAAAACGTCTTACCTGTAGGTTCCGGCAGGCTGTGCCGCAAACTGGTCGCTTGATTTTTATATGGATCCGGGGGTTTCGCCGCGAACTTGGTCGCGGTGGTGTGGTAATGTAGCTGCGCTGGGGGCAGCTTCTTCATGCACCACTAATCTGGCGGCTAGAGGTCCTTAGGTTGGACCTTGGGGCTGCGAATTTGGCACCGGTATCATGTAGCTGTAGTTGGTTACTGCGCCACCAATCTGACGGCGGTATTATGGCTCCCATGTGGGCAGCTCATGTTGCGCTCTGAACTGGCGGCGGTCGGTCCTTAGGCTGGGCCTTGGGGCTGCGAACTGGACAGCGGTAAATGACCACAGATGGATCCCTGGTGGTCAATGATTTTAGTGGAGAGAAATTCCCAAACGATGACACCAAGAGCAATGGAAGTCTCGCAGAACTTTGACGACTTTGACTTCAACAAATTGAAGGACGCCGTGAACCTGGCAGTGTTAAGGCAGCTGCACTTGGGAACTACTCGTTGTTACGCCCTAAGCCTAACGGCGCCAATTTAGCTGCACTTCGGCGCAACTCTTTAGTTCCACTGCGAACGGACAGCAGTGGATTGGATCCACAGACTGGATCCGGCTCGAAGGACCAATATTTGCGCTCGCGTCGAACGAAACTTCCACCAACAACTGTATCTTGTTGGTGGGCCGGGGGATGACGTCAGGAACACGGATATCTCCTGGCGTGCCGTGATGTTGGTTCCGTTGGCTGTAACAATTGCCAATTGAAAATGTGGTTAAAAGGAAATGATTTACCTTAATTCGTGATGTACGGAGGATGCGTTGCTCATTCATCCAGGTTACCACTCTCGGTCTATGTGGTGCGCCTCTGCAATCCAGATTCGTTTCTCACTCTGCGGGGAATTACCACTACTTCAATGCCCAGTGGACTCCAACCAAACACGAGCGAACGTCCCCGGGTAACTCGATTTGCACGAATTAAGTCTAAGATATAAACATCTGTTCAGATGTTTCCGCGCTGGGAGAGAATGCCTTATATCACGAATGAGTAAGCGACCCAATTAAAAGACATGAAACTAGAGAACAACGCTTCACTCTTTGATTGATAATGTTAATCAGTTTTATTTAGGTTCATCATTAAGATCGTTGAGATTGAATTAGATTAAAATGTTTTACAATTACACATATGAACCGTCACGACGAGTAGCTACAGAAGAAGGTTTGTTATCTTGTTCTTGGTTGCTTGACAACCAAAGTCGATTATGTCAGCTAATTGCTGACATTTGTTACAGTGTTGCCAAGAGCAGCATTCTATTGCGACTTCACTGGTTGCATCCAGTGAATCCGCAACATAAATACATCGACTCAATGGTAATGATAATAAGTTGAAGTGAAAAGTTGTATTATCTCTGCCCAGGTTTAGCTAATTTGGCAATAGGCTTACCAGTTATTTCTGTGAAATCAGGTTGTGGAACCTGTTCTTATTAAACTGTCAGACTGACATTTTTTTACTAAATTTACGAAACACTCGAGTAATAAATTTTAGAGATTAGCAGGCATAGCGATATTAGTTTGGTTCAAGATATCAGTATAAACTACTATTTGGGTGTTACCTAGTTGAAAAATTACTTATCTGTGGTTGGAGATGTAGATAGATAGAATAGGTATACCTTAAGCTACGTATATTTCACTGGTTGGTGAGAAGATACCAAAACGGCATCGGAGTAGAGTCAGACGTGAGTCCATAAATGCCCTCACTGCCGTCTGCATACATAAAAAAAAATCCCTTAAGATTCCAAACTAGTCAGCGTGCGAACCGGGAATAAACGAAATTCCTAACTTCTTTTTTCTTACATTTGATAACACTTGAAAAAAAAACGAAGGAAATGAATAAAACGCCTTTAATTACACCTTGTAATAAACATTTTGCGAGCGGTTGCAAGCATGCAAAAAATATATTGCCAAAAATTGCGTACTCATTTTACTCGTCTTTGTGACGAGAATTAGTTTACAACATCATTACGTTGGCCACAGACAAAAGGTCTTGCTTTTTGGCTTGCAATGTTTTTATGATGATGAATGTGATTGTTAATATGACCTCGCTCCTCGGTTGGTTAGTTATTCCACTTGCAGTAAAAGAGTTTTTATTAATTTATCAAATTTTTCGTAATTTTTTTTTCTTTTTGATTTACTGACGCCGTTGTTCTGTTGTACTTTGCATTGAAGACTTCCTTTCGAAATCGTTTGGAAATATTTGTGAAATTATAATTATCTTACGGTGTCTTAGGTATCTTACGGTGACACACTCTATAGTACGCATTGCGTTACAGTCATATAATATCCACACTAACAGATTACTTGCTGAACTTAAATAAAGTTCGCAATACAAGCGTTTTGAATTAAAGGACGATTTTAAACACCCCTGAAATAACAAAATAAGTAAACAGTGTTTCGTGTTATAGATCTTTACGCTAGCAAGACTTTTCTCGGAGTTTGGTTTATTTTTTGGTTGGTTTGGTTTGCCATTTTATAATGAAGTACGTTTACAAATAGTTCAAATCCGCTTTAAAAATATTGATATTCTGTTCGTAAAACTTATTGCCCTTTACCTCCATGGTGCATTTGATGATCGCCAGTGACGGAGGTCGATTTTGCTTGAGTGGCGATGTTACCAAACAGAATTGTCGAAATCGGACTGAAAATAATCCTGAGCCATTGTTCAAAATCCATTCCATTCATATGAAGTTACCGGTTGTTGTGCTTTATTGGCCGAAAGACCCTTTTTTTAACGTTACAGTCAACGGAGAACGGACATGATTACTAAGTTTTATGTCTCTCGATTGGGTGGTATTGATACCGGAAGCATGTGGTACCAATAAGATGGTACAATTAATTTCCCGAAAGAAATATTTGATGAACACTTGAAGAATTGAAATGAACTTATTAACTTGCCGCCGCATTCATGTGATTTATCACCGCTGGACTCTCTTTTTTTAGTCACTCATCTAATATCGATAATCTAAAGGCTATTGAACATTTGGAAGCCAACATTTGAGACGTTATTGCCGAACTACGATCAGGAATGCATAAAAACGATAAATGCTCAAAATGTTTTTAACCTGGTCTAATACACACTACCCAATAAAGTCCAGTTAAGCCTTTTCAGGCTAACTGAATGAATATCCTGAGCTGCTTGATTGATTCGTTGCCGTAGCTTCTCCTTATAGCGGATGGTTTGGCGTAGACTCAGTATTTAAAACAGACCACATCTTTCACCATATATCCACTCTTTGATGTCGTTTTCTCTTCTGTGGCGCTTATTCTTTGTTCTGGCACAGGCGTCGCCCAGCTTTGTCTTCATGGTTTCAATTTGGTCCGTTAGTTTCTTCACTTGGTTTTGTTCGGCGTTATCCGGTGTCGGTTCCTCTTTGGTATCGCCTACTTCCTTGCTGCTCTCACCTGGTTCGCGTAGTCCTTCGTGTGTGTGCAGGATCTGGGACTTCTTTTTCTCCCCTTAAGCCACACTTCTTCGACTCGTCTTCCGCTAGCTTTGCTTCTGGCCTAAACCTGGGGTAAACCTCACTTCTGAAGTTGTAAAAGGTTAGTTTTCTTTATTTATTCTAATAATGTTATCAAAGGATCTTATATTTTCAATAATAACCCTGGTGCTTGCCATCGGTAAAAGAGATACCGAGTGGCGGCTATGAGCTCTTTGTATATTGCATACTCAACGAACAGTAAAGTTAGCGTTCGTTCAGTGCCCGAGAACACATGCAGAGGTCAGACGCGTTAGGTGCCTCAAGGTTCCATTTTGGCTCCAACTTTGTTTTTGTTTCGCATAAATGATTTGTTGGAGTCGATGGATAACAGGGTGTTCAGTTTCGCGGATGACAGTATGCTTGTTTCCTCTTTTTCGAATCATCTTTTTTCTTTATTTTTTTTTTTTATTAGACTTCTCTCGGGAGAGGCGAACCTATAGCGTCGAGTGGGCGCCCCGAGATGCCATCAAATAACTGTTGCAGTTCTTTTTGAACAGTTGCAGGTTGTAACGCTGCAGGAACACTCGCGTGGGAAGGGAGTTCCACAGCTTCCCCGCTCTGTAACGGAACGAGTTCTGATACAGGGATGTTCGCGCTGTCGGGAGATGAACCACAAACGGGTGCAATCCGTCGGATTGTCTTGTGGAGCGCATATAGACCGAATTGCGTGGAACAATGCCAAGAATCTCCCAAGAACAGCACCCGTGATAATATCTGTAAAACAGACAGAGGTCGGCCACGCGCCTTCGATGTGATAGCGACTGTAGTCCCGACGTCAGCGCCGAGTCCCCGATCAGGCGGATCGCTCGTCTTTGTACGCTCTCAAGTAGGTCGAGGGTATGTTTAGGAGCCGAGCTCCAAACATGAGAGCAATATTCGAGCGCGGGTCTAATTTGAGATTTATATAGGAGAAGAAGTTGGGCCGGAGTAAAGTATTTCTTGGCTCTAAAAAGATAACTCAGTTTTCCTGAGGCTGATCTGGCGATACCCGATACGTGTTTATGCCATGATACATTCCCACAGACCGTGACGCCGAGCAATCTCAAACTTTCCCCAGCCTTGAGGGCACGGCCATTCATCATCAGCTGTGGAACCGATGATCCGGTTTTCTTTGAGAATGTTGTATACTGGGTCTTCGTTGCGTTGAAGTCGACAAGATTGGCCTTTCCCCACTGCAGGGCTTTATCTAGATCCTGGTTCAGAGAGTCAATCTGTCTACATCTCAGCTGGTGCGACGTTGATGCACCAATCGGCCGATCACTCGAAAAGGAGGAAACAAGCGTACTATCATCCGCAAAACTGAACATTTTGTTATCCGTTGTCTCCAACAAATCATTTATGTGAAGCAAGAACAAGGTTGGAGCCAAAATAGAACCCTGGGGCACCCCCGAATTAACAGGATACAGATCCGAAGACTCGCCGACCACAACAACCCGGATCGATCGATTCTCGAGGAAGCTCCTCGTCCAGTCGCAAAGCTGTTGGGAAAGTCCATATGAACGAAGTTTGCTCAGCAATGCTCCGTGCCAGACGCGGTCAAAAGCCTTGGAGATATCCAATGCGACCGCCCTTGACTCCCCATGCCGTTCAATCGCAGATGTCCATATATCGGTTATAAGTGTCAAAAGGTCTCCTGTGGACCGCCTGCCACGGAATCCGTATTGGCGATCATTCAGAAGACCGTTGCACTCCAAATACTTAACCAACTCTGTATTGATGACTTTTTCCATTACCTTAGATAAAATAGACAGTAATGCTATCGGACGGTAATTTTGTGGGAGACACTTTTTTCCCGTCTTTGGGATTGGCTGAACTCGAGCGATTTTCCAGCAGGCAGGAAAGGTCCTCCGTGCATAAGATAAGCGGAAGAGTCTGCCAAGAACCGGCGATAGTTCTGGAGCACAGTTCTTAAGGACTATTGCTGGTATTCCGTCCGGGCCGGTTGCCTTCCTACAATCCAGTTCACCTAGAATGCGTTGAATAGTGCGCGGACGAAATCGCACATCCCGCATGGAAGACTGTACCGGCGAGATCACAGGTGGCTCCAAAAGGCCGGGATCGAGGTTTGAATTCGCGGAAAATAAATTCGCGAACAACCGATTAGTGCATCAACGTCGCATCAGCAGAGATATAGCCATATTGATTATCTAAATCGAGATCTGGATAGGGTCCTGCAGTGGGGATATGGCAATCTCGTCGACTTCAATGCAACGAAGCCACAGTATGCAACATTCAGAGAGAAAAGTGGATCATCGGTTCCACAGCTGATGATGAATAACCAGGCCCTTGAATTTAAGTAAAGCTTGAGATTGCTCAGCGTCACGGCCTGTGGGAATGTATAATATGCCATAAACACGTGTCGAACATCGCCAGATCCGCCTCAGGAAAACTGAGCTATCTTTTTAAAGCCAAGAAATATTTTACTTCGGCCCAACTTCTTCTCCTGTATAAATCCCAAATTAGACTCGCGCTTGAATATTGCCCTCATGTTCGGAGCTCTGTTCCTAAACATACCCTCGACCTACTTGAGAGCATACAGAGACGAGCGATCTGCCTGATCGGAGACTCGGCGCTAACGTCGTCTGTTTTACAGATATTATCACGGGTACTCATCTTCGGAGATTCGTGGTATTATTCCGCGGAATTCGGTTTATACGCGTTCTACAAGACAATCGGACGGATTGCACCAATTTGCGGTTCATCTCCCCGTAGTGGTCCAAGAAGCCCTACCATTATCCTCCCACATACATATCTACCCACCTACAAAAATCCCATTCATGTCCCCAAATTAACATTGAATTCAATGTTAAGCAAATTGAACCAAACGTTCAATTGTCGAACATTGAATTCAATTCCAAAAATCCGAACATCACAATACACATTTTTCACATGCATTGTATGTACAATCAAACACGAATCCAAACAAACCAAATCCATGGCAAATCGAACCAGATGTTACTCCTTAGCACAGTGTCTTTTTATAATAAAACGTTCTCTTTATTAAAACTAGCGGTACATATTCGCGTTAATAAGGTGAAGGCTGCGTTTAGCTTATTTGTTTTAACACTTTCTCGAAGTTATATTTAGTGGCTTGCAAACAAAAAAAATCAAGACGATACTCGATCACTAACTGGGCATCAAAATAGGAACACGCACAAGACTCAAAGCGGCACTTAATTACGAACTCGACATCGTATACACTTTTATCGAATCTAACACGACTCGTATAGAGCGTGTGCACACTAAAGGGGGCGAAATCTGACTGCAAAACTCCATTCGTCACTATACGAATGAACTGGTCGCGAATAGCCTCAAACGGAGAGGAGCCACACGATCAACTCGAGGCAGTCAATCGTGGTTGGGTTAGCTAACATGGGGTGGATTTCCCATGTATGTGAATCTGCTAAACAAGACCAGCAACGGACGAACATAGATGGATGTGGGCGTTGTTATTGCATCCCATCGTAATGATCATTAGCCGAAGGAAAAGGTCTCTGCGATCTAATGTCAACAGAAACGCTATTTCCCATGATCGAACGACGGGAATGCGGATCGTTTGAGTTCGCCGGCATTGGATGGTTCGGCAGCTGTGTACACAGTTGCTTTGTGTAACGCTTGCCGGCGGCGGACCCCTCGGGTGTGAAAACACACCGAAGATCCGCTAGCACATCTGAGAAACCATAAATCAACGTTCAGTTGATTGACATGATGTTTCCTAGGTCCGCGGACGGCTGGCAACCGATAACAGAAATTCTCGCTGAGACAAACAATCCCAATAAACATGGGTGCACTTGGATTCTGTAAACGCACACAGGATTGTTGTTTAAACTAACACACAACGGCCAGATACAATCAGATGCATGAGTTTTAGGGTAATTACTCCCGTTCTGGTGCCATCGGGCAAGAGCATCCGCTTAGGTGTCTACATTAAGTAAACGAAAACTGCTTCGCTAGCCATTGTGTGAATCGTGGCTATTCATTGGGTAAATAAATATTGATGGTCATGACCGATGCTGGCGATCGTTCCAAGAAACGGCAACGGATTGTAGCATCGGTCATGCTGAAAACCCAGTAATATGCGCGCCTGCAAGGCCAATAATAATTTGAA
Organism: Microdon myrmicae; assembly: GCA_963931805.1. NCBI lineage: Eukaryota > Metazoa > Arthropoda > Insecta > Diptera > Syrphidae > Microdon > Microdon myrmicae. Next base: position 140,408,245 of record OZ007498.1, on the reverse strand, counting down.
CCTTTTCTCCTTGGAAAGGATAGATCAAAGATCATACCGATGAAAATCGATTGATGTTGGATCGATGCCATGCCAAGCTGATGATCTTGCCATGAATTATGCTTTCAGGAATGACCATGGAGAAGAGACTTGGAACAGCCCGCAAAAAAGATAAGCTGCCTAATATATATTTATGTCGGGTATCCGTAGGGATAACCGAATTTATTACAGCTAATTGGGTGGCGGTTAACGCCCTAGCAAGATTATACAATCTTGCCGAAATTTCAACTTTAAGGTAAGTTGTATTGCTGGAAATGGTGGGGATCAAGCGATGCGTGGCTCTTCGGGCCCTGAAAAGCCCCACAGAAGTACCCCAGGAGACAATCTGTAAACAAAAAGGAATAAAAGGAAAACTTTAATGATTTTTTTTCAATTGAACAGACTGGTGAGTAGAGCTGTGGTACACCCACAAAACCTTTTTAGATTTCGCTGTTGCTGAGCGTCACTTGCCCCCACGGATGCCAGCGGAGGCTGCTGGATGTTGCCCTGGAAATTGCGGCACTATTTCCACGACGATCGATCGCTACTCCTCCCGGTTAACCCCGGATGCACGGCGGCGACCGCAACGGGCATTCTCAGGAGCGATCTAAAGAGATCCCTCACCCTTTTAAGGACAAGCAGAGAGTAAGGCTATTATTCTTCCAAAAATGTTGGTGGCAGCCGTGGGATCTTTTCGTCCCCTAAGCCACTGTAGGGTGCTATGGTCAGTGACTATTGTGAATTTCCGTCCGTAGAAGTATGGTCGGAACTGGGCCAGTGCGAAGACGATTGCCAATTCCTTTTCAGACGTTGTATACCATGTTCCGGCGTCGTTTAAGGTTCGGCTAGCGAAAGCAATAGGTTATGTCGGCCTATTGCACCTTGAGAGAGCACGGCTCCCAACGCTGGATTTTCAGGTTGTGCTTTCGTAGGCGGTCGAAAATTCTGGTAAGTCGGGAATTATGATCGTTCAGATCGTATCCGTAAATTACAATATCCAATATTCCTTCATGAACCATGAGTACATTGTTCATAAGCCTCTGGAATGTAGCAGGAGCGTTTTTAAGTCCGAAGGGCATTCGATTCTATTCGTAATGTCCGAACGGGTGCTGAACTCTGTTTTTGCCTTGTCTCTATTGTCCATACGAATTTGATGGAAACCATTTGCTAGGTCTAATGTGCTGAACTATTTTACTTTGCCCAGCTGGTCCAAGATATCTTTAATATTGGTTAATGGGTACGCATCTCCGACTGTTAGTTTATTAAGAACTCTAAAATCGACAACTACTCTCCACCCTTTGGTCCCATCAGGACTTGCCTTTTTGGGTACTAGTAAGTGAGAAGAATTCCAAGGACTGAAACTTAGTTGGACCACTCCGTCCTGAAGCATTTCATTCACTTGTTTGTTAATCTCTTGCTTATAGCTATCTGGGAGGCGATACGGTTTTATATAGTGAGGTGGCTTACCTTCCTCCACGTTGATTTGATGTTCTATGGCATCAGTATATGTGAGCTAGTGTGGCGGTTCCGCCAGATCCCACAGCTCGCCTTCCTGAAAAAACCCCCATAACCACAACCCTGTCTGCACCAGCTTTCGCTAATGCAATTCGCATTAGCATCTTAAATGCTTCAGGCATCAAATAGATCCAATTATTATACCTTACCTTTTCAAGCATTCCTTCGCTTACAAATCCCCTGTAAGAGTTCTTACTTTCCTTATCCTAAATTATCCTGAAAATAAAAACCTCGGTTCACATATCATGTAACCATTCCAGCCAGGAATAATTATCATTGCGTCGCTTATTCTCAGTTTTATTCATATGTGCAATAAATTTCTTTGTGTATACATTGGCTGGCGTCCTTTTCTCCCAGCAATAAAATTCCCTGACTCGCACAATGTGCAAACCAAAGCAAATACACATCTCGCGTCTTAAACCTATTAGCACCATGAGCATCGGCATTGCGGCTATCGTAACAGCTGCAATGCATACCATAGACAATTCATATCGTTTAGGTATCCGAATCACATTTTCTATTTAATGAGCGGCTGCTATTTATCTAGCCGACCCTCATCACCGAACTATGCATTAGGTCATATTTCCCTTGTCCTTTGATTCACCGAATCTTGTCCCTTACGAACTAGATGCATAAACAAATACAAAGCCATTAGCATCCGACGAGATGCGTTTCGTTTGTCTCCAACAAACACACATCTCTTGGATGCCAATTATGCCCCGTCGTTGAGCTTCAGGTTTATTCCTATGGCCTTGTGTATGAAAAATAAACCAATGTGATCTTCACTCACACATACACAGTCATTGCCAAGTCTCTCTTCCTTGTTTCCACCACAGAGAAACATTTTCTTATTGGGCAAATTCACCAAAAAGAGATAATTATCGCGGAGTCGTCTTCCATCCGTTGACTAGCCTGGTCACAGGCGATCTCCCGCTCACCGCTGCGCACGGTGGCACGAATCTAGTCGAGTTCGTCGTTGATATCTATCGTGTTTTATTCTATTTTTCGAGGTATTGTGTTGACACCTGCCCAATGTAATACGTTTATGAATATAATTATTTTACAAGGAAGTGCGCCTAGTTCATTTCGAAATATGCCGCGGTCTGAATAAACGAATTAAATATATTACAAGCGTGTTTTAATTCTACCAATCCTTTGGATCTCCTTGGTGAACAGTTTGCTGCGGCGGAACAATCGACGAATGGAAAGTGGCAGTGATTTGTGGGGACGAGGTAGAACTCTCGCCCATGCTGGCGTCGCGACTTCGTACCCCCGCAGTAGTCGCCCTCAAGAAGAAAACGGTTGTTATAAGTGCGCCAGATGTCCAGGATAGATTTCGTTTCCTCCTGGTTACAGGAGTGATTCTAGCCGTTCAAGCCTATTCTTTAGGAGATTATTAGTTTCGCCCGTCTGTAGTACATCGAAGTTCTCCAAATTTTCCCATCCGACTTCTATGTCGTGGCTCCTTATCTCTTGATCGGTATCCAATGTGTTCATTAGAAGTACGCTTATTTTGTTGTCTCGTGGAATTGTCAAAGTATTTCCCAGATATGTCCCTGGCATCATTTGGAATTTTTTGATTATCAGTTCTCGACTGAGTTTTCCTTTAAGGGAGATCTCCACAAGAGATCGTGGATGCAATTTTATGCAGTCAACCGTGGCGTATTGTTTTACATTTATGGAGGATATTGGAGTTTCAGGTTCTGTTTCCCCCCGAATTCCTTAACTGTTTCGTTACCACGAACTTTGTTTAAAAGGGAAGAGGAAGATGTAAGGGTGGTGTGGTATATATATATATATATATATATATATATATATATATATACGCGGGTGGGCTGAAAATTTTCCTACTTCAACCTAGCAGCACTCGTCAATATAAACTAGTGAATGTAGTTGTGCATCTGTGGGGGTAAAGTAGATGCCTGACACTCCCCAAACAATCTAAAAGTTCCGCGAGAGAGCCCCACAAGAAGAAATGTTCGGCAAAAGAAAGTTCCAACACACGCGAATGAAGTTATAAGGAATAAAACGCTGATCACCTGTGATTCTCTATGAATAACACAAGTCGATGGGTTTATTTATCCGCATTCTTTTTATTTAATTTCACTGTTTGTTGTTGGTTGTTTTGTTTATTTCTTAACTTATTAATTTACACTGATCTTTGTTTAAATTTGCGTTATGGCATCGACATATGCGCATAACACTGTGAGTGCACAATTAAATTCACTTTAATCCTTTAATGGCGATTTAACAGCAATTCCAAACGAATTTCTCGACTATGGTGACAGAACGGAAAAACGGCACTCCAACTCGAATATTTTGATATGGTAAAACCGAACTGGCTACTTGGTAACGCGGCTGGTAAAAATGTGACGGTAAGCGAGTGCGACTGTCCGCTGTGGCGATAGAAATCTGACTCAACTATACGTCGAGATTAATCTCCACCAGCCGCCATAAAGTTGGATTCTTCCTATATCCCTTCAGGTCAATGTACTGGTGTTTGCTTTGATGTGCTGGTTGGTCATCATAGGGTATGGCATGGGTAAGATTGTCTAAACAATGATCATATCCATGCCCATGCCATGAATCGGTATTAGGGGCTGCAGGCGTCGTTCAGATAAGCGATGGCGAAAAATCGCCGAAGGAAGAAATAGGTTGTGTTCTAAATAAACTGAAACGCTATTTCGAGGGCCACAAATCTTCGATGACCTGCGCCCGAGAACGAAATAGGTTTTTGCTTTAAGATACACAAAAACGCTATTTCAAGAGCCACGATGATATGCACATCGTGTTTGTTTATTTAACAGGCCGGAGCATCGTTAGGCATGATCTGGGGCATGATTGTCTAACGTCAATCATATATGATTGTGTGCCCAAATCCCATGATCGGTAGATAACCGATAAGGGAAATTGGTCGCAGGTGTTGCGAACTTTGGGATTGGGGCTATATACACACATGAACCCTAGCAAGAATACCGGCTACAGCTATGTCAACAATTACGCTGGCCAGCGAGTATTTATCTTTTATAATTGCTGACAAGCCGAGCCGATTGTCTGGCACGGTCCATGTATGAATGAATGAAATGATTTGTTTGATGTGCATGCTGATATGGTTTAACTTTCAGGTGTGATGCTGCGGGGAGCTTACGCTGCCCCTAATTGCAGGTAAGTACTATGGGCTTGGTAGGTGGTTAATTTAAGAGGATGGGCGGTTCTTTGGGAATGTATTAATGAACCGCCACACATCTTTTATACAATTACTCACCAGCCATTTTGGAGGCGTACTTTTATTTGACAGTCATTTGAATGAGTCGATGGGTATCGAGCTGTTGTTAAATTTTTGTTTTTGAAAGGCAATACACCTACGCAAATCAAAGATGAGTTGGACTCTGTGGCCCCATGGACTCTGCACTATCATTTACAACAGTGAACGTTTAGGCAGGTGAATTTAAACGTTGCCGTGAGAGCTTGGGAGACGATGGACGTTCGGGACGTCCAAAAACTGCAACACCTGACGTAAACATCGCTAAAGTTCACCAAATCGTGCTAGACGACCGCCGAATTAAAGCGAGGGAGATAGCCGAGGCTATGAAAATGTCCAAATAACGTGTTTGTTTCATATTAAATCAAGATTTAGGCATGAGGAAGCTGTCCGCGTGTTGGGTGCCTCAGGTTAGACCAAAAACGTGTTCGAATGAACATTTCCAACGCTCTGTTGGCGCAGTTTAGGCGCAATAAATGCGAGTTTTGGAGCTGTTTAATTACCGTCAATGAAACTTGGATACATCATTACACACCCCAAACAAAACTACACTCAAAACCGTGGACTGAAAAGGGGGAAACGTCTCCAAAAAAAGCAAACATTATTTTTTCGGCTGGGAAAGTGATGGCGACTGTTTGTTTTTTGGTAATGGATTATCTTTAAAATGGAAAACCCATTACAGGAGTATACTACGCATCATTACTTGACCAACTGAAGGCAGAAGTTGCAGAAAAACGGCCACATTTGCAGAAAAAGAAAATCCTCTTTCACCAAGACAACGCGCCGTCTCCCACCTCAGCGGATGCCATGGCGAAGATCCACGAATTACGGTTTAAACTGCTTGACCGTCCGCCTTACTCACCAGATCTAGCCCCAAACGACTTAGTTTTGTTCCCTAATCTAAAAATTGCGCTCGTAGGACAGATATTTCCGCCAACAATCACCTTCGTGAATAGTTATTTTGCAGAGAAAAACGGCGGGTACCATTTGGACGGATTAGGGATATGGGAGCATCGCTGGGAGAAGTGTATAGAGTTACAAGGAGGCTACGTAGAAAAATAAAAATAAATTTTAAGAACAAATATTCTGTATCTTTGTTAGGCCGAATACTTTAAGCCCACCGATATATATATATATATATATATATATATATATATATATATATATATATATATATATATATATATATATATATATATATATATATATATTATCATCATCATCATCATCGGCACTACAACCGGGAAGCGGTCTTGGCCTTATTTAGCAAGTCCTGAGGCTTTGTTAAATTTTCCAGAATGATTTATTTTTTCTGGGCAAGGTTATTAGTCTTGCGCCAGGGGCTCCCCGACGGGGAATCGAACCCCGGTCTCCCGGGTGACAGGCGGGTATACTAACCACTATATTATCGAGGAGCCCATATATATATTATATATATATAAATAACTATATATATATATATATATATATATATATATAGTAACTTTAAATGCCACAAGTACCATCTATAAATAGACTACTGTTATAATGTTATATAATTTGTTATATCTCCTCCTTTTCCACTCACTTTAAATAAAACACACTTTTGTTTATTTAAACTAATCTTTATTCTAATCTTTATCTTAACAAAACACGCACACAGTCATCACTTTTAAAACTTTATGCACTCACTGTAGTTCATAACCAACACAATGTTTTTAATAGTTTCTATACTCTCTTTTATTATATTTGTTTTAAATCTAGAATGACCATTTGACCACTTTAAACAAGAACTTTTCCGAAATTTATGCTTCGATTAATTATGAATTTCACAGACATTTACTTTGCAAACGGTACAACTGCAACTTCTTAATTTTGTTCCCGGACACTCGTTCAAATTAACTCCACGCACCACTGATCGTTTCGGCCAAAAATCAACGCCCGAAAAACAGCGCCTGTGTCCGTTCTGGACAAATGCAAAAAACCAACTCTACTCTATCTCGATCGTTTGATCGGGAGGAAACCTTTTTTTCCACGTTACCTCAAAGCAACGTGTTATTTTCCTTTTTCGTTTTCTCGCTGGCCTCATATCAAATCCTTTGTATCCGGATCTCTATTGTGAGCCAGCGATCTTTTATTTTGATCCTTCGGTAATTTTCCTAGGATCGACAATTTTCCTAGGTCATTAAACATTACTTGTGGTTTTTAGTAATGTTTCGGACTGGTATTTACCACGAGTGTTTTTGGTAATTACTTTTTAATGGACAACGGTGCCGAAGATATTTTGTACATCTTAATGCTATTGTTGTCCGTCAATCCTATTTACAGGCACCGCTCTTTTTCCGTTTAGGAAACGTATCCTTAGAATGGATTAAAGGAAACTGTGTCGCCATTGAGTATTGTTTTCAGATGTATGTCTGGACTCTATGGTTATATTTTCTTAGCTGATTGGTACATTAATCAATTTGCCTTGGATTCACTATATGTGATCCGAAATTGATTGGGGCTTCGCCCGGTATGAATGTTTGGGGGGTGGTTTTGGTACGTAACAATAGTTTGACCAAGCTGGGCCATTTAGTTTGTGTTTGACAGCCGTTAAAACCAGACAACCTCGTGAATTTTAGCGCCCTATTAAGACAATGCACGGGTGCACACGTGCTTTATCACCATGGCAAAAATCCATAAATTGCGCTAGGAACTATTTCCAAATCTGAAGAAATAGATGGGCGGTAAGAGATTTGGGTCGAATGAAGAGGTCATCACAGAAACTAAGGCCTGTTTAGAGGAAATTGTAGTAACCATATATGTAGGGTACGCAGTTAGGGTCTATAATTATTGAAATTGTTGTTAGTTGTGAGAAAACAAATTACAAAAGAACGAAAGCAATCGAAACTGAGAAAGTATGCACGAACAAAATAGATAAGTGGGTGGCGGTTCCGCCAAACCCCTCGGTACACTCACCTTAAAAACCCCCATAACCCCAACCTAGTCTGCATAAGCTTTCGCTAATGCAATCGCATTAGCATCTTAAATGCTTCACGCATTATATAGATCAAATCTATAATCTAAAGAGTCCCTGAGAAAGAAAACTTACCTTCATGCATCTCTTCGCATATATTTTCCTGTAAAAATTTCTTTCTACCTTTTCAAGAATCCCAGGCAAATTTCAATTTCACATACCTACACCGCAATCTCCATCAGGCATACCTGAAACATTTCCTTCTTCAAGGACATTTAATGCATACAACGCGTTAGATAAAATTCCTAAAAATAGCTCCTTAATGTGCATATGCACTATAGCGTTTGAAATAATAGTGAAGAATATCGTATGATTCGAACTGACGCTATGACAGCTCGAATCACGAAAAAAATTTTACCTAAGCGTTACACACCAGGCTACTGACCGTGTTTAGAATTTCATTTCCAAACTCGACTATACTCCACTGATATGAATTATTTTTATTTTATCGCTTGGTATACGGTTCTGATATATTTTTCTTATTCGATTTTTCGTTCGGTGTTCTTCACTATTTTTGCTTGTGAATTGTGTGTATCTGTTAGAGTTCCCACAGCACCATAAATACAAAACATTCGGCACCCATTGTTATCAATTGAAATGCAACGTCGCTGCAACAGCTGCAACAAGCCGACCGGCGATTCACCACCAATAGACAAACAATCATCAATTTCATACGTCGCCACAAACTAATTTCCCTGCATATACAAATGCAGGCAAGGGATTCGGTTCTGCCACCAATCCCATTAGTACCTTTTTTCTTCCCAACGTGTATTATAGCGACGATACACAGCGTAAACATGAGCCTCATTACCGGACGAAGCATTTGGTCGCCTCTCCCTTTGTTCCTTTTTTTTTCGTTTCGGGGTTCGTTTATCCCTAGCTAAATGCAACGATAAACACGGTGATGGATACGATCACACACACACCATCATGATCTGCATTACGAGATCTGGTTCTCTCTTGTGGTAGGTAAAACATATCCTTAGTGGCGAGGATATCTACCAACACCACAAACTCACCCATAAGCGAATCATCTCTGCACGAGATGATTATTTCAACCGCCGATCCGGATGGTCGTCTTCCACTCCCCGTTTCGCACTACCGGGACGCGTACATTCTCCATTTGACGTGTCGGAGTGCAGTTGCAGTGTTTTAATGTATGTTAACGTCGAACTTTACTAGAAAAAAATAAACTTTTAAGAGACATGTCGTTTAATCCCAGTTTGTGTTAAGAAAAGATTTAATAAATAATCCATCTAATTAGTAAACCAACCTGAGTGTTTTCGTCTAGCTGTCTTTTGGCGGAGTTTTACTCCCTGTGTTGGTGAACAGTTTTATTTTACGGCGGACTTGTAGTGACTTCGGTGAGGGCGAAGTGGAACCTTGTGGCGTATGCCGGCACCACGACTTCGTTCCCCCACAAGTGAACATAGCTCCGTTGCAAACACTATTAGTTAACTGGAGTTTTATTTCAAAGTTTTAAAGTTTGAGGCAAGTTCATTAGAAATTAGGTAAATCGGGTGCCAAATGATTTTCATTTTACTATCTATGACTCCCTAAGATGCTATTAGAAAATGGTTGGAATTGTTTTCGAACAGTTGCAGCTTGTGGTGATCCGGGTAAGCCCACATCAGAAGAAAGTTCCACTGTTTTTTCGTTCTGTAAGAACATGAATTTTGATAAATATTGTAGCGAGCTTAGGGTTCGCTGGATTAATTATATTGAATAAAAAAGAGCCGTTAAATCGATTTTGAATTACTGTAACACTTTATTAGTCCGTTAATAACAACCGTTACTTTTAACCGTACACTTAACGATTTCTTAATTTATCGCGTCTTTTACTTCTTCACTGCTTACTTCTCACTTATTACTTGTCTCCATGATCTGTGTGTGACGTATTTATACCGTTTCCTCACATTCTGATTCGGTGTTTCGTTTCCGTCCGTTCCATAGCCTTGAATGTTCTATTATTTATAGTCTCCAGTTTTCCAGTACATTATAGAATATTCTAGTACTTTCTTTCGGACTTTCTCGAATATTCTAGTACTGATTGTCATATGTAGTATACCCGCCTGTCACGCGGGAGACCGGGGTTCGATTCCCCGCCGGGGAGCCTCTGGCGCAAGACTAATGACTTTGCCCGGAAAAAAAAATCATTATGGAAAATTTAACAAGCCCCAGGACTTGCTAAATAAGGCCAAGACCGGCTCCCGGTTGTAGTGCCGATGATGATGATGATGATAATTGTCATATGCGTCACAATATACATTGCTGTGAAAAATTATAGACTAAAACGTTCATTCTTTCTTTCACTTTTCTTGAAATGAGTAATAAACTTTCGTGACCAGTTTTATGACAAAATACAAGAAAGGGAAAACCCTTTTTTTACCACGAATGGTAATTGATTTTCTGAAAAAAACCCAAATTTCGCCCGTGAAAAAGTATAAACTCAAGACAATTATATTTTTATTTATTTAATACTTTGTCCATTATTTCTTATAATAGTAAACAATCTTCGGGGTAGATTGGAAATAAGATTGTTTAAAGTGTTGTCTGGTATATGATGTCATGCTTCAACAACTCTTTCTTTGAGTCGCTCCACTTTTTGAATTTCTGGCTTCTCTTGATCATAAGCCGCCCTTGCCATGACCCCCACAATTTCTCAATGCGGTGTATGTCTGGACTTAAAGCTGGCCAACGTAAAATAATCTCCTGTTTTGGACATTTCACGTAGAACGGCTCGTTTTACCGTCGGCGAAAATTTTGTTGGTCTCATAGATCGCTTATTTCTTTCGTAATTTTCAATACCGACTTGAACAAAATTTTTCGCTACACCTTGAGAGCGATTTATTTCATTGGCAATTTGTCTTTGTGTCATCCCACTATTTTGTAAATCGACTACTCTGTGTTTTTCAAGGTCCGATAATTGTTTCCCGCATGACATATTTAGAACTTTAAAACAATTCGCAGCGTAAAACAAAAATCTGTTTACTGTAACCCCAGAATGCCAGCTTTGTTTTTAAAGAACTTTTGTTACACCAAGCTATGCGTCACAACTAAGCCTCAGATCGAAAAAAAACCCTGAGTTTATGCTTTTTCACAGGCAAAATTTGGGTTTTTTTTCAGAAAACTAATTACCATTCCTGGTAGAAAGACATTAAGCCATTAAAGGGTTTTCCGTGAGTTGGTATCGGTTGACAATATTTTGTCAAAAAACTAGTCATAAAAGTTTATTACTCGTACCCAGAAAACTGAAAATTTACGTTTGAATCGTAAATTTTTCGGAGCACTGTATGTGCATGCCGTTGACAGATTAATTGCAGGTTGATCGGTCAGGGCTGTTGTCTTCAAAAGTGGCGTAATTTAAGTACCTTTGTCGTGGAGGTGAAGATAATGTAGTATCGAAGACTGCTAAACTGATTTATATATCTAAACATTTCCAAACACTTCTTTATTGTCGTATTACTCACTGCCTTACTAATCTCTAATCTCTGACCGCTTTTATCTACAACAGCATTCTTTTTAGCATATACATTAATAACATCTTCTTGTGTTCAACGCAACATGCGTGCGTTATGACTATGTGCCAATGTGGCAATCGGATCATCGGTATATTACTTATTTAAAAAAAAAAAAAGATGAAAAATTACATAAGCTGGAATTCATTTAAGAAGATTTTGGTCTTGCTCTGTAACCTAGGGACGTTCGTTTTTAAGCTGACCTATTAATTTCTTCACTTTTCGTTCCCATTACTCTTGGGGTTTCAGATAGTCTGGCATATCAAAGCCGTGTCTTGACATGGTAAGGTCTACTCACTACATATGTTGAAAACTCCCGGGATTTTTCAGTATGTGGCGCCACTAGAAAACGGATATGACTCGTTTCGAGTGGTTCATCTGATACTAGTTCATGAATGAAGTTTCATGATATTTCGTTCATTCGTTTATAATCTACAGCCGTTTGAGTGACGCTACTTTCGCCTTCGTAAAATAAAAGCGGAAAAACAGGAATATCATCAAACATTATTTTTTGATGGGAAAAACTTCCGAACAATTATTGCAATGGTTGCAGAAATGTTACCCCACATCTGCTCCTTCGATACCGACAGTTTATTGGTGGTTTACTGAATTTAAAATGAGTCGTACAAGCACCGAGGACGCACATTGCTCTGGAAGGCGAAAACGGGCTACGAATGGGGAAATCGTAAAGCAAGTGCATCGAATCATTTTGAATGGTCCTAAAGTGAAGTGGCGCCAGCCAACTGAAGCCGTGGGCATCTCTAAAGAACGGACGGGATACATTTTGCATGATCTTTTGGAGATGGAAGAGCTATCGGCGCAATGGGTGCCGCGTTTGCTGACCGTCGACCAAATACCGCAGGGCGTTGGTGATTCAACAGGCGGTTTGGGGTTGTTGCAGCGTAATAGAGCGGACTTTGTTGGACGTTTTGTGATGATGGATGAAACTTGAGTCCAATAGGCAGTATGCAGAGTGTCTGGTAAGCCGGATAAAATACTAAGGCTAGGCCGGGAAGGTCATGGCCTCCTTTTTTTGGGATGAGCATGGCATAATATTCATTGATTACCTGCAAAAGGGAAGAACAGTTACAGGAGAGTATTATGCAGTGTAATTGGACAAACTGAATGACGAAATAAAGAAAAAAACGGCCCCACATGGCGAAGAAAAAAGTGTTGTACCATCACGATAACGCGCCGTCACACATGTCCTTGAAAGCGTTGGCCAAATTGCACCAATTACGATTTGAATTAGTTTCTCACCCACCGTATTCTCCAGACTTGGCGCTCAGCGACTATTATCTGATCCGAAACCTCATGCGGTGGGTCCAGAGAAAGAAACTCAGATCGAATGAGGCAGTCATCGCGGAAACCGAGGCATATTTCGCAGGCTTAGACATTTCGTACTACAGAAAAGGCATCGAAATATTGGAAAATCTCTATGCCAAGTGTATCGCCCTCGAAGGCATCTATGTTGAGGAATAAATATAATATCCAGAAAAACGCTTTTTTTGTCATTAAAAGTTCCGCGACTTTTCATCCTATGTAGTATTGTATATGCGTAAAACACTCCAAATTTAAATACCCAGGACAAGCGAATAGTAACGGAGACTTCGGAACGAAGATGAACAAGCTATAGTACTACAAGTATCACCCTTACCGCGCACGGTTACATCTCTCTCCGAGAACTCAACCCAGCTGCTCTGATTCAACTCGGTGTCAGAGAGACGTCGATGCACCCCGGGCTGCAAACCATCCAATGGGAAAAATCACACCATGGGCAGAAGAAATATGGGAGACTACTAGTGCGGATTCCGTAGGAAGCCGTCAACAAGTGACCAAATGTTCACAGTAATGCAGTTGTTGGAAAAGAAGTGAGAATACGAAGAAACGATCCACCAACTTTTCGTTGACTTCAAAAAAGCCTACGACTTAGTCGCAAGGCAAAGACTTTACCATATTGTGCTTGAGCTGGGAGTTCCAAAAAATATGCCGCCCTCATTCAAATTTGCATGAACTAAAATAAAGGGCGAATTAGAATAGAAAACCACCTCTCAGAACCTTTTGAAATCCGCGATGGACTAAAACAGGAGGATGGCCTCTCACCATGTCTTTTTAACCTCGTGTTTGAGAATGTGATTAGAGGATACAAGACGACAACGTGGCCGGATTATGCGTGTACGAAGTCACACAGGGGCTCGCATATGCGGATCACATCACCGTTTTGGGCGTTGGAAGCTTTAAAAAGTTAAATATCTGGAACCAATACTGACATCCAGTAATGAAATGTCGAAGAAAATCAACAAAATTCAGCAATCCAGCAACTCTAGTTGGTATCATCATCATCGGCACTACAACCGGGAACTGGTCTTGGCTTTATTTAGCAAGTCGTGAGGCTTGTTAAATTTTCCATAATATTTGTTTATTTCCGGGCAAGGTCATTAGTCTTGCGCCACTCTAGTTGGTATGCAGTCAGTAAACTGCCGAAATCCAAACTGCTATCACGCAATATAAAGCTTCGTGTTTACAGAACCATAGTAATGCCGATTGTTTTATAGGGATGCGAGACATGGACGCTTATAAAACGAGAAGAGAACAGATTCCGCGTTTTCGAGAAAGAAGTTTTAAGGAGTATGGCGGTTCCTTCGAACGCCACTACTTACCTTCCCATCATAATTCGAGAACTTCCACCAAGCTTACAAAAAACCGTATAAAACAAGTACTATGGCGGTTCCATTCGAACGCCATTACTTACCTTGCAATAAAGCATGCCCAACTGTCCACTGCAACCGCCTGCAGGCGTTCTCCCTTTACAGGTTTTCCCCCCATAATATGCATTCAATGCATCTGCGAAACCTACCTAAATCTATTTATGCACTTACGGCATCATCGCAAGGCACCATCAATTTCCTAAAGCAATTCGGTTTCACCAATAAGAAACCGACATAACACGAACCACCGCAAGGCGCCGTCAATATTATTTAATGGCAAGAAGCACATGAAACGATCATGTTCCTTAAAAGGTACAATTTGGTTGCACCATCAACCAACCAACACTACCCGAACCATATCGATGAAATGTCTCCTAATATGTCTGTAGCGTCTCCAACAGATACACAGACAGTACACGAGCAAATAGTGAAGAACACCGAACGAAAATCAAATCAGAAAATACATCAGAGCCGTACATCATAGCGATAATATAACAATTCGCATCAGTTGAATATACTTGGGTTTAAAAATCGAATTCAAAAATCGGCCAGTAGCCTGATGTGTTACGCTTAGGTTAAATTTTTGGTGATTCTAACTGTCATAGGGTCAGTTCGAATCACACGTTCTTCACTATCATTCCAAACGCTATAAGTCTGCCACACAAGCGCAGGAGATATTTCTTCTTTTCCTTTTTTTACCTATGCCCACATCGGTCGGTCACCTGATCGACAAGCAATGGTTTAACTCGCACCTGGCCGCAAACGGGCATCGAGTTCGCGTTAGTGTAAATACACACACGAGAGTTCGATCCTCTGAAAACGCCAGCAACGTGCGCCCGATCGGCATTTTAATATTTCAATACAACCATCACAACCAAGATCTGTCGACGTGCGGTATGTAGTGGTCTGAATTGTTGTAAATTAACATGTTTTAACAAAGAATGAAGTAAGGTATCTGCAAGATCTGTACCAATAATGTCGGCGGGCGGTATGTTTAAATCTGAATAGTTCCCGGAATAGTTCTGAATAGTACGCGGTGCCGATTGGGTAAACATTCTCATGTTCCTATGTCACGATGGCTTGCACCAGCTGCAACCACTTCGTGTAACATTTCCTTTTATGGAATTATAATATCCACGGTTCGCATGCTCATGGGCACACCGCATCTGTGCGCGTGCACATCCTCACCATCATCAAAGATCATCCCTTATTGATCACCGAAGCGATGGATGGAATTTGGTATTCTGTCGTTTCGGTGACAATCACCAATCGCGATACGGATTCCGTGGAGGCAAGTCGGGCCTCCACGTTAAACAAGTTAAAAGAGTCGAGTATCAACCAGTGGTCGGTCTGCAACGGAGAGTTCTCTCATTATTAACTTAATGTCGTTTAAGCCCTGCAACGAATCTTTCTTTCATCATTAAATTATTAGACATTAAATCGTTGTATCCAGTTAATACACCTAGTGTATCTTTCATCATTAAATTATTAGACATTAAGCCGTTTGTAAACAGCTAATACCCCAAGTGTTACTTTCATCATCCAATTATTAGTAATTTTAAGACTTTAAACCAACATGGTATTTACATAGTGCTAAGTGGCTTGTTTTACCGAAATTGTAAGATTCTGAATCGC
This sequence comes from Microdon myrmicae, assembly GCA_963931805.1. Lineage (NCBI taxonomy): Eukaryota > Metazoa > Arthropoda > Insecta > Diptera > Syrphidae > Microdon > Microdon myrmicae. Next base: position 140,392,591 of record OZ007498.1, on the reverse strand, counting down.
CATTGAATCTGTGTGTTATGTTAAACTTTAGTGTTTCCTTATTTGAACAAATAATAAATGAAAAAGATAAGATCAACTGCGGAGTTTTATTTAGTTGAGTTCAGAGCAGTGACAGACGACTGAGTAATCTAAGTGAACCTGTGCCCTTGAGGCACCTTACCACAAAAAATTGTATATAAAAACCCACAGGAGTATCTACGGTGATAAATATGACGTAGAGGCAGGACAATGGAGGAAACTCGACAACCACGAATTGGAAGAGCTACACCCGAAACATACAATAGTGAGAATAATCAGGTCGGTAGATTTAATATGGGCTGGGCATGCAGCGGGAATGGGCAACGACAGAACTATATGTAGAATTATTGATGGGAGACCAACGGGAAAGAGACCGGTGGGAAGACCGCGACGAAGATGGGAAGACAATGTAAGGCGCGACTCTGAGCAGATCGGATCAGAAGGCAAAGGGTGGAAGCAGAGCGCACAGGACAGGGAACGATGGCGCAGCCGAGTCAGTAACGCCATTCTGGGTTCCTACATGACAATAAAGATTATAGTAGTAATTAAATTCTTCATCGCTGAAGCCACCCCTAGAACGTTCTTTCATTTTAATGGACGTCTTCGCCAAGCATTAACTATAAGATTAGGATTAAATTTTCATAAATCTGTGAGCAGATTATTCTTATACTGGGCACTTTATGCCAATATACAAACCAGGTGCTCCAATAATCTACGTGTTTTAGACGCTTTTGATTCCATTATACTGTCTAATAATTTACAAGTGTAATGAGACTAACGTTTTGCCGTGAACTTGTCAATCATCGTTGTCTGTAAAGTAATTGACCAGAGCGTTTGTCGACAATATGTTTCTGAATACTCCTGCTATAAGAAATTATGAGTGCTGTAATTATTCCTACAAGCTACGACTGGGTTCCAATCACAGTCACATAAGTGAGTAATTTAAATTAATTAAGGCCAAATCAACATTTAACCCGATTTTATTTCTATACTAGGCAAATCGCGATCCGACAAGGTGCTCGCCTTGATATGCTACTATATATCTATTTGATTGCTTGTACTAAAAGTTAAATTAGAATTTGAAATTTGTAAGGCTTGTACTTTTTAGTTGAAATACAGAAGAAGAAGTTCACATACTATGGAAATGTACACTTTTAGAAAATGCTTGACACCAGTGACTAATGAAAATAATTTACCTTGCTTAATATGGAAAGTAAAATCACCAAACGGTCATTTCAGCATTATTAATAATATGGGTGGGTGTGCGCCATCATAATTTTAATATATATTAACATAAAATATTTTGTTTTGTTTAAAAAAATATATAATAAATATATTGCAAAGTAAATAAATTACACGATAACTTAAACCTAATAGCACTAATTACTAAGGCGTTCGGCTAGTCTAACATAAAGTATTTTTGTTTTAACATAATATTTCGTAAGTGTTAAAATATATGTACAAGCTGCCAAGTGAAGTTGTCGCACTCACTTGGTCATCATCATCATCATCATCGGCACTACAACCGGGAACCGGTCTTGGACTTATTTATCAAGTCTTGTTACATTTTCCATAATGATTTGTTTTTTTTTTTTCGGGCAAGGTCATTAGTCTTGCGCCAGAGGCTCCCCGACAGGGAATCGAACCCCGGTCTCCCACGTGACAGGCGGGTATACTAACCACTATACTATCGAGGAGCACTCACTTGGTACTCTTCCAAATCTCTTTAAATTTTTCTTGGTCTGAGATGCGTCCGCCTGTTTATGACCCATCGTATAGTGTAATATGTATTCTCTTGTCCTCATCCCGTTCGATTATAATAGCTTGATGGTCGCTGTATATATCCTGTTCTTTATATAATTACTTTTAAATATGCTGGGATGGCAAGATATAGAAACACATGACAAAGATTTCAGAGGAAGAGCGATTTTGACTGTCACAAAAACCAGCTTGGAGGAGGGAAGGAAAGCGATAAGTGACGAATCGAGGATGTTGTGTACAGCGATGAGCACTCTTCAGCTGGGGGAAAAGTCAGGACATAATTGAGGAGGTCATCGCGGAAGATGGTGAACGTGGGAGGAAACAGTTTCAGATTATGACTGCTGGGGTTTAAGTTCGTTTCGCTTAAAGCGAAAATGTCATCAGCTAGGGCATGGGAATTTTTCCGAATGGATTGGGTTTTTGAGCGAAAACCTCTTACGTTCTGATAATAAAGGGTAAGGGGATTTATACTGTGGCGGTTCCAGTAACGCCACCGCTCGCCTTTTCCAGGTACAACACCTAACTTCCCCCTAGAGCATTCAAAAACGATATAAAACAAGTATTGTAGCAATTCCATTGAACGCCACTGCTTACCTTACAACCCATGATGAAGAAACAGTTTTCTAAAACACATAAAAACATGTACTTACCTTCCATAGTTGTACCAATATCTTCAGAAATGCTTTAGAGCTATAATTGCGCTGATGCAAAAACCATCAGCAACAAATAGGTGTTTTTCCACAAGGGCATGGTCGCATTAAACGCATCATGTGCCTTAAAAGCAATTTGGTTGCACCATCAAACAACCAACATTAACCAAACCATATCAATGAGATATCTCCTAACGAGTCTGCCGCACAGAAGCAGGATATGTTTCTTCTTTTCCTTTTTATCCATGCCCACATCGGTCGGTCATCTGATCGATAAATACATTACGGCATACGGCTGACCGCCCAAGAAAGTCGAGTCCTCAAAAATGGAAAATAACCAGCGAGATTTCGACTGCTTGGAGATGCCGCCAAGATGTGCAGGATCAGCATAAATGCTGTACGCAGTTGCTGATCGTGTGAACACAAAATATCTACGTCGAGATATTTGCACCAGCTGCAACCATGCCAGCTAATGTTCACATGTGGATGCAGATGAGAAGATTTCCACCTTCCTACCGAAACCAAAAAAAAAAAAAAAAAAAACCGCCATGAGCAGCAGAAACGATCATCGTGTCCGTGTTTCATCCCTTTTTGCTGGACGAATGCAAGAATGTATCCCTTATCGGGCACCGAAGCAATGTACGAAATTTGCTGTGCTGTCGTCTTCGGTGAATGAATCTTCAGTCGCGATACGGACTCCGCGGAGGCAAGTCGTGCCTCCACGTTAAATAATTAGAGTCTGAGCACAACAACCGTCGGTGGAAGAGTATATTAACTTATACAAGTAAATTGAAAAGCAGTGTTTAAGTTAGCAGTGACAGTCCTTGTAAATATATTAACAACAATATTAACCAAAATCAGTAAATTGAAAAGCAGTGTTTAAGTTAGCAGTGACTGCCTTTTGACCACCTTTGTGAATTGTTTTAACAATAATATGAAATAAAAACAAGTATTGCAACGATGTACTGTGTAAAAGGAATGAAAGTGTGTTTTAATCTCGTTCGACTCTTTTGAATTGACTACTATCGGGAAGTGCATTGCTCACCATTGGTATTCCTGGACGTCTATCCTTTGCTGCTTCTTCGTCAGTCTATCCTCTTTTATTAATGACGTGCTGTGACATTGCATTACAATAGACGCGATTATAGTGATTGAGAAAGCCCGTCGACAGAATGCTCAGTCAATTCAGTGTGTCTCGAAGCAGCGATCGTGTACAGGAGTAAAAGGTTTCAAACTGAGAACAAAATCCACGGCAGTGCATTTCACAAAACGACATTCGGCTCCATCGATAACGAGCAGATACCGGAACTATTACCCCACATTGGTGACGACTAATGGAGCAACAGCGTCGGATAGGCGTAGAACTCGTGCCAACGACGACACACGGCCGTCATATCCATAATACTACTATGCGGTTTTGAAATATGTATGAGAGATAGGAGTTTAGGAACGAAAAAACTTGTTGAGATCGGTCTTACTACGTTGAAGATATGATAACGTTCTGGAGTGAACGAACTGGTAGAAAACTTTAAGGTCAGTCGACATTTTATGAGGGGAAAACTTGAAAATTACGTGGAATTTTACGAATAGTTTATGGAGACTGGGAACGTCAGTCGGTAACCCTTCCTGTTGAATAGACAGTTTGACACTGGCTTTCGCTTTGCCTTCATAGCAGGTAGAATCAGATTTGCCGTGGAGATACACTAGAAGGGGACGAATATTTTCATATGCCTTCCGATCTCTAAGTGTAGACAGTGCGTAGCGTCAGTCAGACGAGGATGAAGGAAATACCAATCCTTCCCTTACTAAATAGTAACAACAGTGATGTTTACTGATATTCCTATCAATTACTCCACTGATGTCCTCTACAAGGAAGGCAGTTCTTCCTGGAATTTGCTATATTCGGTGAGAATATGAATTAGCGGCTTGGCCTTGTACTTAAATGGGCACAAGTATTGTCCGAAGCACTCAAGTCCTGTCAGGCATTAGGTCATGTGGAGTTCTACATCACCATGAGATCTTTCCCTCCATTCCTTTACGTCTGGTACCATTTCATGAGCTCATCTTGCTTTATATCCTGTATTCCACTGATCACACAGGCTTTAGCTCCCAACTCAGAAGTCCATGTGGCCTTTATTAACTGAGGTCACGTGAATTATATTGGGGCAACGTATACAGTGTGGGCCTTGATACGTTCAACATTTTTGTCGTATATAAAAAAGTATATGCAAGTGTGTGAGGGCACTAGAAGTCGTTAAACTTGGAAACGTGGAATTTAGAGTGGCCATAGAGGTACAGCGCTAATAACCTTCCCCTGGAAAACAAATTATTATGGACAATTTAACAAGCTTCGGATGTGGACCGGATAACCGTGAAGAGATTTGCTAAATAAGGCCAAGACCGGATCCCGGTTGTAGTGGCGATGATGATGATGGAGGTACAGCGTGCATTTTGTGTTTGCGTATTGCGTAAACAATTATTCTGTACCGATTATAACAGAATATACCGTACTCATTTCGGTTAACGAGACATTATTAAGAATCACCAAGCGGATTGAATGAAGGCCACCAGAAGTCAGCGAAGATACTAAAGGCTTTTCAGAGTATTAATGAATTGGTAAGAGGAGATTCACAACAATCGATTCTCAAGAGAAGCCAAAGCAATCATTGGAAGGATCGTTTTACAAAGAATTTTGAAACTCAAATTGCATCTCAAAATGTATGAAATTCAACTTATACAAGAATTTTGAGTCAATGTGATGCTGAATTGTGTCGAAGATTGTTCCTTGTGATGACGGTGATCAACTGACATGTCGATAAACAAAATTGCCGATAGAAGTATCAACGTTCTCTTCCTAGCTGTGAGGTCGTTGTATGGGTTACAATATCAGGTAGGAAAGTTGTGGGGGTTCTCTACATTACGACCCAACCCACAATTACATCCCAATTTCGCCCGCTAACCGCGCACCACGTCAACCCCCATCCCTTCCGTCGACCTATTTGACCTGTAAAAGTACCCTCCCAATGGACGCATAACCTGAATTCATTCTTCTATGCAGATAATGGATAACTGAATTCAGCGCTTTTATGCCATATAGCATCATATATTTCATAAACCACATGGGAGTTCCCATCGGAAATTAAAAATCTCATGCCTGGTTAGCGACAGCAAAGCGTGGGCAGGCGACGCTGTGGCTGCATAGCGAAACGGCTTGGGTTATATCGAATTCTTTTAGTTTTGTTCCCACGCTGATATTATCCCAAGCCATCGCGGCGTCCTTTGACCTGCGCCAGACACGGCTATTCGCTGGGGATCAATAAACTCAGTAGTCAGGCGAATAGTACGAAAAATATACTTTTTCTACCTACCCCATTCCCCCCCCTCGGAGTGCATTGCACTCTGAGATCAATTCAATACCAAACTGGGTCATGCGGTCACCATTGGTTCTGCTTTCCTTGCATGCGAAAGCAAATCACCCCTGAGACCATCACGCTCTCCGTTTCAGTTCTTTTTCAAGTCCATTGGCTGTTGGGTAGATTCGCAAGAGTTTATTCCACTCGATGGGCGGGGAAATGGGAGAGTGCGGATGAGTGTGCGATCAAGATTGGTTGATCGTGTGGATAGAGTCAAGGAGTCGATTTTCATCCCCCGTGGAGTGCGCACACACACTGCCGATTAATAAACCAATAACTCATTTCATTCGGGTCGCTAGTTGCAATTTAAGTTTTACTGAGAGTATTAAAATATCTAAAAAGAATCGGTAACAAAAAGAATCGAAGTGCTCGTAGCTAAATTATAAATCGTTTGTGAGTTAATTTATTGCTCGTAGCTAAATTATAAATCGTTTGTGAGTTAATTTACAGACAGTTTTAAATACCAAGGAGTTCCTGTAAAATAAAATAAAATCACCAGTACATAGTGTATGTGCTGATACCAAATATATTCGGATTCAATTGCTGTCCACACCAGTGTTATTTCAGTACAAGATTTTCTTAAACATTGTGAGCCCCGAATTTAATGACATTTGTGTTTAACTAATAAAAGTTCCACGGCAATTCCGAGTACTAGCCAAAAATAACACGGAAAATCAGTAAAATAAAAAGAACGTTTAAAGGACAAACAATACCGGTGTGTTTTTATTTGTTTTGTTTTATTTACTCATAAACTGACGTTTTGGGGGATATTGTGAACCCGTGCCCGTGCTGGCACATACATGAAACCCCCATAACGCCATTCGACCAGACTTTTCTGAAAATGAAATTGGACGGTACACACTGAGAATTATTATTAAATGCTTCGAAAGTTGGAAAGTTATAACTTTTTTCAACAAGATGGCGCCACCTTTCACACTGCTGCAGTGTCTGTGGATCTGTTGGAAGATATGTGCCTGCAGAAACTCATGTCACGGAGAGGAAACATTGAACGACGCTCCACGGAATCTAGGTCTTACAACATTTTTTCTCGGGGGATGCATGAAATCAAGTATGTATAGGTGTAGTGCTTTACAAAGCCCTACTATTTCCCTTCCTCACACATATTTCATTTACCAAATTCGCAATACGCATCCATCCAAATACCATGCATCCACATCTCCAAACTATCATCCAGTCCAATGTTAGACAAATTGAATTATTCAATACCCAGCAAGTGCTAAAATCCAAACATCACAATACATGGCTTCATATGCATTGTATGTCCAGTAATCACGTGATAACGAACCAACAGTCCATTCGATTCGTATACATACAATTTCTATAAACAGATCAAAAATCCTATAATCTTTATCTCCGCGCATCATCCTGGATCTGGCTTGTGTTCTAAAAATAGATTTCCCCTTCTATGCCCCAGTTCCTCACATACTAATCTCAATGAAGATTTGTATAAAAGGGCGACCGATTTTGAATCAGAGGATTAGTCTCTCGATTGGCGTCCGAAGTTCAAGGACGGAAATATACTACATAAATAAAATTCGAAATTAAAGCATTTTTATTTACTATTGGATTCGGCCGAATTTCAGGTCTCTTTTATCAACAATCGGTCGTCACTCTTCTCGCAACGAGCCACTTCAGGAGCGGTCTTAAGAGATCCTTCGTCCTTTTAAGGACAAGGGGACACGCTCCCTGAGAGAAAGGCTACTACTACATTGGTGATTCGATAAGAAATGAATTACGCATAAAGTGGGAAGTCAACGCCATTCCACGAACATCTTTTCAAAGCGTTTTAAGGAGTTTCTAAATTCGCCTTCAACAATGTTCACAAGTTGGTAGAAGTTGCTTTTTTGTTACAGAAGAACTTACATCATTTGCTTTCAAACCTTAGTTTTCAAACAATTGTTGTCCATCGCAACCTTCCACAATTTAGTGAGTTTGATGTAGAAGCTTCAAATTCGACTTCTAGGGTTAAACCTTTAATTATTAGGACTTAACGGTGAATAGAATATGTTGATTATGTGTGTAGTGTTAATAGGATTGATATGATAGGAAGTTAGGTCAATGAGTTCTCAGAAACGCTTACGATGGCGCTCGTAGCATAGCTAATGTTATGTTTTTAGTAAGCATCATTCCTCACTACCCCCGCTTGGTAGAAACCTTGACGTGGTGCGGGGGCTTAAAGTACAATGAATCACTCAGGCTATGCTGACGGAAGCATATGCTTCCAGTAGGGTCACCCATGTCAGACAAGCTAGCGCGGAGTAACACACAAAGATCTACCATCCCTAATCCAGGGTGTTACGCGTCACCGTGCCCATTGGATGGTTTGCAGCCAGGGGCATACCGGCTGTATTATAACGGCGCCTCTCTGACACCGGGTCGAATCAGAGCAGTAAGCAGACCTTACCACATCAAAACGGGGCTCTGATGTGGCGGACTATTTGAAACCCCAAGAGTCGTGGGATCAAAAATGAATAACCAATATACAAAAAACAATCCCACGAAAAACCCGGTAGGCGTAGGTGTGATGAGCCGACACTACCATAAGGGAAAAAATCATCAAGAAAACACCGACTCCGCAAAAAGAAGACGTAGGGAAAAACTGAAAAAGCGGGATATACGCGTCGGCGCGTGGAATGTTCGAACGTTATATAAACCAGGCGCGATACAGACGGTCGTAGAAAACGCGAAACAATATAAAATGGACATCGTCGCGCTTCAGGAAGTTCGACTCCCACATCAAGTAATCGAAACCAACGGGTTTACACTGGTGTGTGGAGGTACGGATACACATAACCTCGGGACTGGCTTCATCACAAGCAAGAAGATTACGTCCCATGTAAAAGATGTGTAATTTATTAATGACCGAATGTCGGTGCTAAAAATACAGGGCCCATGGTACAATTATGTATTTATAAACGTACACGCCCCAACAGAATCTACCGACGAAGAAACGAAGGACACTTTCTACGAGACCCTAGAGGAAGTAATTGATGGGATCTCATCATTCGATGTTAAAATCCTCCTCGGGGACCTCAATGCGAAAATTGGAAAGGAACATATCTTCCAACCAACAATAGGTAAAGAAAGCCTATATGACGTTTCAAATGATAATGGTATTCGAATTATCACGTTCGCAGCGTCAAAAGATCTGGTAGTGAAGAGCACGATGTTCAAGCACAAGCAAATCCATAAAGCCACATGGATATCACCCGACGGCGTAACGCGTAACCAAATAGACCACTTTCTCATAGACAAAAGACACCACTCGAATATCCTTGACGTAAGATCATATAGCGGAGCAGATTGCGACTCCGATCACCTTCTAGTGATGGGCAAAATTAGAAGTCGGCTTGCAGCAAACCCACATGGACAGTCACGGGAGACGAGCAAAAAGTTCGAGATTGATAAACTAAAAGACCAACGTAAAAGGGCGGAATATCAAGACGAACTAACGAATAGATTTAGCATCCTAGAGAATGACCGTAGTGAGGAAGAGGAAGCCAATAGTGTGGACACTAAATGGGCATCGATCAGAGACACAATCAAACAAACAGCCCAAGAGGTATTAGGATTTAAGAAAACAACTAAATCTAAACCTTGGTTTGACGATGAGTGCAGGGCAAAGATCGAAGAACGTAAACGCCTCAGAATGATCCACTTAGAAGCATATGATGAAGTCAACGCAGTAAGATACGCGACAATTCGGAAAGAAACAACTAGACTTTTCAAACGCAAAAAACGCGAATGGGAGAAGACTCGGATCGAAAAAATGCTAGAAAATGCCAGAGCAAAGAACAGCAAAGGTATGTATGCCGGCATAAATTCAATTAGAAATGGCTACCGAGGGAGAGCCAAAATAATCCGAGACACAAACGACTGTCTGATGACAGAAACAAAAAATGCCGTGACAAGATGGAAGCAGTACTTTGAAAACCTGCTCAATGTGCGCACCCATCAACCACAAACAAACGCACCAGACGTACATACAGCCGAGCCCCAGATCCCAGAACCTTCTTTCGACGAAGTTGTAGACGCGATAAATCGGCTGAAAAACAACAAGGCCCCCGGAATCGATTGCATACCGGCAGAGCTTGTGAAGCATGGAGGAGAGGCAACCGCTCGAAAGATCCACCAACTGGTTAAAATAATATGGGACAAGGAAGTCATTCTGGAAGAATGGAAAACCGCAATAGTCATCCCCATTTTCAAAAAAGGCGACAGATCTGACTGCGAAAATTACAGAGGAATATCATTGCTCCCAATCACATACAAAATATTAACAAATGTCATACTGGCAAGAATCACACCGTACGCAGAAGAAATATTGGGAGACTACCAATGCGGATTCCGTCGGCACCGGTCAACAAGCGACCAGATGTTCACAATAAGGCAACTGCTGGAAAATAAGTGGGAATACGGAGAGACGGTTCACCAACTGTTCGTCGACTTCAAAAAAGCCTACGACTCAGACTATCATATTGTAATTGAGCTGGGAATCCCGAAAAAATATGCCGCCCTCATTCAAATTTGCATTAACGAAAATAAAGGGTGAATTAGAGTAGAAAACCACCTCTCAGAACCATTTGAAATCCGGGACGGACTAAAACAAGGGGATGGCCTCTCACCATGCCTTTTCAACCTTCTCCTCGAGTATGTTATCAGAAAGGTACAAGACGACAACACGACCGGATCATCCCTGAACGGGGTCACACAAGTGCTCGCGTATGCGGATGACATCGCCGCTCTGCGCGATAATCTCGAAACTATAAGTAAAGACTGTGAAATCATCATGCAAGCGGCAGAAGAGGTGGGACTAGAAATAAACGAAGACAAAACGAAATACATGATTACGACGAGAGCAGGTGGACCTCAGAGAATACATATAAACGTCAGGGGCAAGATATTTGAAAATGTCAAAGAATTTATATATCTGGGAACGATACTGACGACCAGAAACGAAACGTCGAAGGAAATTAACAAAATACTACATTCCGGCAACGCTAGTTGGCATGCAGCATGTAAACCATTAAAATCCAAACTGCTATCACGGAATATAAAGCTCCGTGTCTATAGAACCATAATCATGCCGATTGTTCTATACGGATGCGAAACATGGCCTCTCAAAAAACGGGAAGAGAACAAATTCCGCGTATTCGAGAATAAAGTTTTAAGGAGTATCATCATCATCATCGGCACTACAACCGGGAGCCGGTCTTGGGCTTATTTAGCAAGTCCTGAGGCTTGTTAAATTTTCCATAATGATTTATTTTTTCTGGGCAAGGTCATTAGTCTTGCGCCAGAGGCTCCCCGACGGGGAATCGAACCCCGGTCTCCCGGGTGACAGGCGGGTATACTAACCACTATACTATCGAGGAGTATATTTGGCGGTAAATATGACGAGGAGTCAGGACAATGGAGGAAACTCCACAACCACGAATTGGAAGAGCTATACCGCAAACCTACAATAGTTAGAGTGATCAAGTCGCGAAGATTAAGATGGGCCGGGCACGTAGCGCGAATGGGCGATGATAGGACAGTGCATAGAGTTCTTGACGGTAAACTAACGGGGAAGAGACCGACAGGACGGCCGCGACGGAGATGGGAGGACAATGTTAGATTGGACCTCAAGAAGACCGGATCGGATGATCGAACGTGGAAGGAGAGCGCACAGGACAGGGAACAATGGCGGACCCGAGTCGGCGAGGTCATGAACTTCCGGGTTCCCACAGGCCAGTAAATAATAAAAAATAATAGAAAATATCATTCCTCACTAGGTATCTGTCAGTTTTCAATTTGTTTCATATTTCAATTTTGCATGATAAATTGGGTATGAAAAAAATATCTGCGAGATGTGCCGCATTTGCTCTCAGCTGAGAACTTTTGGAGCACATGCGTAGCAATCCAGATGGGCTATCGCGCAGATTAGTAACTGTAGATGAAACATGGGTGCACCACTACACTCCCGAGACGAAAGAATAGTGAAAACAGTGGGTTGTTAATGGCAAACGGACTCCAAGGAAAGCAAAGACCGTGAAATCAGCCGGAAAAATTTTGGCTACTGTGTTTTGGGTTGCACGTGGTATTATCTTTATTGACAATTTGGAAAAGAGACAGACGATAACTTGACAGTATTATGCGTCATTATTAGGTCAGCTAAATGAAAAAATGGCTTCTCGATAGTATAGTGGTTAGTAGGCCCACCTGTCACGCGGGAGACCGGGGTTTTATTCCCCACCGGGGAGCCTCTGGCGCAAGAGTAATGACCTTACCCGGAAAAAACAAATCATTATCGAAAATTTATCAAGCCTCAGGACTTGCTAAATAAGGCCAAGACCGACTCCCGGTAGTAGTGATGATGATGAAATGAGAAAATAAAAGCAAATCGTCTTCATTTTCTAAAGACTTATTGACCTGCCCCCGTAATACAGTTCGAATAAAAAATGAAGCTTATGATGACGCAACTATCCGCATTCAAGGACGTTCAATGGATATCTTCTTTGTGCGCTATCGGAAGCATTAAAATTTTAAAGCGTTAAAACTTAACATAGATCTGAACAAATCTGTTCTATATTACCCTAGAAGAAATAAGAAGCAGATCAAAATTTGCAAGATACAGGTTAGAATGAATAATGGATCTGTGATTTTCGTGTTATCTGGAACTGCTGGGTGAAATATTTAATCGTTCAGCATATCATCTGGCAACTTAACCAATGCTATTTAAAACAATGTAATTGCTGAATCTGGACTCTTAAATGTGGGAAAATGCATAGAAACCATGCTCCGACTTATAGTGTATAATATAAAAATCATAGAGATTAATCCTTCACTAGAGTTCATAAACCATCAAATTCGAAATCATCAGCTTCTTGAAGAAGGTGAAAAAATTGTAAGAACAGTGATTGATTTAGGGTACAATATTGTCTCTGTATTAACTTCATGTCTCTCACCAAATTAAAATGATATTCAGCACCGGAATACTTCATGGGATGTTCACAGTGATCGTGATTTTGAAATGATATTAACTACGTTTGCATATTTTTAGGCGAGGTCTAGCGGATCATAAGGTATAACACATTTCGTGAATATATTTTGTGTTTTTTCTTTCGGTAAGTTTCTGATTTTAATCAGAGAAATAAGCGTAATCATGTTATAATAATATTTAAAAATTATATGACTTACGGTTTGTTTGTTTAGTGGTGGTGATTCATTGCTGTTGTAGCTGCTGTTGCTGTGGAGTGCCGAAAATGAGGTCCCTCGCGCTGGGAGCAGGACAGTCACAAATCATTTGTCTGCAGCGTTTGGTTGCGTCCATCTCGTGGACAAATGTGGTCACCTGGACATTCGTTGTCTGAGCGTCTCTTGTTGAATTCTTAACACTATCGTGTGGTCTTATAATCACAGGATTTGTTGTTCCACGGGTTGCCCAAAAGGCAACACAACTTTAAAGGTATTCCCGTTCAAGGCCAGCGATGCTTTTTTTTTTGGAAACTGTTCGATTTAAGTAATATGTTCAGTTGAGTTATCTCTTAAGTTTCAAAATTATAGCCGATATAAAATAACACCTGAACAAACACACCATTTATTAAGTAATAGAAGAAAGATGCCCTTGTATAGTTATTACTGTAGTTCCTTTTTCGAACCACCGACAACAGAATTCACTCAAAGAAGGTTTCCACGATGAATTTTAACTATCGAGGTTGGCGAAATCACCAGAGAGCGAGTAAAGAACGGATGTGGGGTGCGGCGAGAGGCCGAATTAGGTGAGACAAGGACAAATGTGTCCTTCATCTTGTCATTGGCTTCTGGTCATCTTGCGGTAACTAGAATCACCCACATCCGTGAGGATGTTGGGCTCGGTCTCCATATATCTGAAAAAGGGAAGGAGGTATTTAAGGATACTGTGGACAGGGTTAGTTCAAATGTTCTTTAACTACTTGGATGGAGGGATGGTGGGAAAGAAACCGTACAAGATCGGTAGGTCTTCAGTGCGGTACTAAACGCAGATCCCGTCTTCGGCGTCTGATAATCTGCGCTTTGGTCCATGTGGGTGTGTGAGAGAGAGCGAGTAAAACCCATTCGCGTCCTTTTATATATGTGGCAAATTTACCTCCCCCTGTTACGGACCGACCTAGAGTCCAGATCCCCCCAACATCCACTAATCCCCTTTCGTAAGTTTCCCCTCTTTACCTCTAAAAGGAGAACAACTCTGGGGCTCTTCCCACCAGTGGATTGTATCCCCAACGGATTTGGCACAACCTCAGTTGGTGGCAACCGGCTGCGCCAACATTGTTATGATTATTATTAACAATGATATTTGTTTGTTTATATATTTTTGAATATATATATTTAAATGGTAAGTTCAAAGGGACTTACTTGGGGGACCGTTACGCGGTGGTTGGTTTGCTGCTGGCGTGTGCTGCGACTGGGTGCAGGGGGTGTTGAGTGGCTGCTCCCCTGATCAGCTTTCGGTTGTTTATTGTTTGTGTCGTTTGATAATTATAATCAATATTCTAATTAGGCTCCTTTGTGTTGTTATTTTGGTTTATCCAGTTTTGTTGTTTTTTGTTTGATAGTTTTATGTCGAATCTTAACGGCGAATGATTATTATTTATTTTCGCCGTTGACGTTTTATTTTTTTATCTGGCGCCAATGCCGTTTTATTATTTTTCCTCTACCAAGTAGAATTTGCACAAGGTACTTTATGCAAATTAGCTACTTGGCGAGTTGTTCTCCTTTTAGAGGTAAAGAGGGGAAACTAACAAAAGGGGATTAGTGGATGTTGGGGGACCTGGACCCCCCCCCCCCACTTCTTTTTTTCCTTCATTGAATATTTATTATGTAACATAGTTTAAAGGGAGACACTCCAATTACATGATTATATACGAGCAGTGACTTGAGTTGCGATCAAATTGATGTAAAAACTTAGTTGGTTGGTTGACTATATTTGAGGTAGTTCCGATTTTTTTTACACTAACGTCCCCACAAAAGGGGATTTTGGAGTACCCTTAAATGTCAGAGCACAGTGAGGGCGGGTGGAGAGGAAGTGGATCAGGAAAGGAAGTATCGATATACATTACAACGACGAAGAAACACACAATCAGGCAGAGTATTCCACATTCGTGAAGTACAGCTAAAGAATGACTCTATATATTTATTTGTGCGAGTGAAGCGGACTTTCGACGTGAAGTGATTCTCAGATTAACGGGTATCGCGGGAAAATGCCAGAGAAGGTGGAACACATGCAGCAAGTTCATTTGAGAAACGACCGTGATAATACCTAGAGAAAAGAGATAGGCAGGTTACGTTGCGCCTATGTTCCAACGACGGAATTGATCAACTTACAGCTGGGTTCCCAATAAGTTTCACTGCTCTTTTTTGCATCCTATCGAGCACGTGTAACGCAGTTTTGGATGCGCCTGACCATATATTTGAGGAGCACTCCATTTTGGGACGAATATACGCCTTATAAATAGTGGCCAAGTTGGATGGAATGAAGAATTTTTTTCATCTTTTAAGAAACCCCACGCATTTGGCCGCACTCTTCCCAGCTTCAAAAAAAGTGGTCGCTTCAATTAAAAGTCAAATTAATTCGAGTGCCGAGGATTTTTAGTTCCTTGGTTTTGTAAGGATCTTCTTGTCACTAACTTTAAATAAAACACTCATTTGTTCTCTATTCCTTCCTTCATTAATCTTTATTTTTACTTAACTGGAACATATATTACTCATTGTTTGAATTTACTGAGATGACACACTGTACCACTTTCACTCGAACAACATTAATATTTCTTTTAAGTTATTGTATGACATATACTAGTCATGTGCTTTTAATTTTCTACATCGACACCCTGAACACCGATCGTTGTGACCGAAATCTCCACGGACCGTTCCCGTCCAAATTCCAAACACCACTCTCTCAAGTCTCGCCGTCTCGGTCGAGATTCAAAAACCAACTCCTCAAACGAAGACCTGTCTTTTCTTCATCCTGAAGATCGAAGGATATCTCATTTCTTTCTTTATCTTTCCCGGCTTGGGATCAAAAGCGGAAACACAAAGATCAAAGAAAAATCAACAGAGGATCGTGCGAATGCACATTTATAATCCTCTATGTTGATAGGCGCTAAACGAATGTGTAATTCGTTTTATGGTGCCTGTTGTTTGTTCTACCCGACTCGGCAAGGATCCCTTTTGTCAGAATACGATAGGGAATACAAATAGAGCATTGTGCCAATGAGCATTTCTGATTCTCTATGTTGTTTATTGCAGCCGAATGGGCAAGGATCTTTTCCGCGGGGAATCGATACAAAAGCGAATATTTTCCTTTTGTTTGTTTTAACTTAATTTTGTTAAAACGAAAACTGGCGTTGGTTGTTTTAATTGTTTTAGATAACCATTTTTCTGAGGTCTCGTAAAATTGCTGGCGCGCAATTTTTTATGATACTCAGTGGTTTTGTTTGAAAGACGGCATCTGGTCCGCACATTTGCCTTTTAGGAGTGTTGTGTGGTGAACCCTTGGTTCACTGATTATATTTTCAAGTTTTTCTTATGTGAGCAAATTGAACGTTTAGTTCAATTTGCTTGGACTTTTACTGATTAGCGCAAATTGAACGTTTAGTTCGATTTGCTTGCTATCCATTTATGTGGGACCATTTGTTGTCTGGGCTAATGTTTTTTATTTAGATATGTCACATCCTTTAAGTGGATGTTCCGGATGCCTTTAGTATTGTTTGATTTATACAATCGGAAGTTCAACTGTTTCCTAATGGCTTCTCTGCACTCGCACCCACCCGATGTTTCAGATGTTGGCAATACGGTCATGTGGCGAAATTCTGCAAATCCGAAGAAGATCGTTAGAAAACTGTTTGAAATGCGGAGAAAAAGGCCACAAAGCAATGGGTTGTAAAGCACAACCCAATGCATGTTCTGCGAATCAAGATGCGAAGGCAGTAACCACCACTCAACAGGGAGTTACAATTGCCGAGCATTTAAAAACGCGACGTCCAATCTTCCCAATAAAAATGGACAGGTTTAAGCGCATTCAAATCAACTTAAACCATTGTGGAGCCGCACAAGATCTCCTTTCCCAAACGGTTAAGGAATATGGTGCCGACGTGGTACTCATCAATGAATAGTACAGTATGCCTGCCACTGGTATTATTACATGTGAGGAAGACAGCAGCGGAACAGCGGCCATCTGGACAACTGGAAATTCCCCTATGGAATGCAGAAGTGTTCAGCGGCTGGAAGGTATTTCCTATGCTAAGATCAGATGAATTCATTTCTACTGTTGTTACGTTCCGCCAAGGTGGAAAATAGAATATTTCAAATGCTTTTTGGGCGGAATAACACAAGCCCTCGTATAGTTGCTGGAGATTTCAACGCTTGGGCAGTAGAATGGGGAAGCACAAGGACCAACAGTAGAGGTCAGGCACTACTTGAAGCCTTCGCAGTCCTAGATGTGGTGTTACTTAATGATAGTATGGCTGACGCCATCATAAACGAGAGAGGCCAGTCCAAAATCGACATCACACTTGCCAGGTCCATGTTGGCAAGAAGTATGGAGTGGCGAGTTTTGGATACCTACACCCATAGTGACCACCAAGCCGTGATGTATGAAATATTACCGCACAGGCGATTCATCACTGGCAAATTGGCGAAGAAAGTCCAACAAAATGGGTGGAAAGAGAAGGACCTCGATGCGGAACTGCTCGGTTATATATTGGAAGACCACATCGCACCGTTTGACGCAGAGACCAATGTGAACAGGCAGGCTGGAAAAGACATGAAGTGGTTAACTACCGCATGTGATGCTTCTATACCACGATGAAGATAACCAGCAGGGGCTATCAAACCAGTGTATCGGTGCAACTCAGAAATCGCCCATGTACGATCGGAGTGCAATAGGTTACAACGCTTGCAACAAAGAGCAAGAAACCGTAACACCTACACACAGCTGCATGCGGAATTCGTCAACAAACGGAAAGAGTTGACGAATTTAATCCACAAAAGTAAATATGACGCCTTCTACTCCCTAAGGGATGAATTAAATAACAACCTATGGGGCAGCACCTACAGGATAGTCATGAAAAGACTACAGCACAACAGTAGTCAAATGCAAAAAAGTAAAACGGATATGGCCAGAATCGCTGCTGTTCTCTTCCCGCAGTGTGATGAGGTATTGAGAGTGCAAGAGAAGTGGAGTATCACTGAAGGAGTGATACCTCCCGTGACCGCCGAAGAGGTGTTCTTGGCTGCAAGGGTTGTCAAAAACAACAAGACTCCGGGACTGGATGGTATCCCTAACGTTGTAGTGAAGACTGCTTTAACAAAAAAGCCGGAAGTCTTCAGCAGTCTCTTCACAATCTGCCTTTAAACGGGACAATTTCCCAAACGATGGAAAAAACAGAGGCGTGTGCTTATACCGAAAGGAGTTAAGAATCCAGACGCGCCGTCGCTTTAGCGCCCGTTGTGCATGTTGGACACAACACGAAACCTGCTTGAGCGAATAAATGCCACTCGCCTGGAACAATTCACTGAGATGACGTCGGGGCTCTCTGAATCGCAGTATAGGTTCCGGAAAGGAAGATCAACCGGTAAGGCACTATCTGTGGTGTGCGACATCGCTCGCAATGTGATAGCTGGAGCACGATGGCTAGGTGGTACAAAAATTTATTGCGCGGTGGTGACGCTGTGTTAAAAATGTGTTTAACTGGGTGAATTGGAATCGGATTCTAGAAGCGTTGCGCTATCTATCGGATAGAAGACTGCTGTATGATACAGATGAGGGACCACAGGAATATAAAATAACAGCGGGTGTACCTCGGGGATCTGTATTAGGTCCGCTGTTATGGAATATAATGTATGATGGTGTGCTCAGGGTCAATGTACCGGAGGGGGTTAGAATTATTGGGTACGCAGATGATTTGATAATAGTGGCCGTAGCTAAACATCTAGATGACCTGGAGAATATTTGCTCCCAATCAATCCAGAGCATTAAATGCTGGCTAGGTATGGCCGGACTGAAGCTAACTGGACATAAGACGGAGGCAGTTTTAATAAGCAGCCGCAAGAAAGTTGAACACCTTGGTTTAGAAATAGAAGGACAAATAATCAGATCCAGTCCCGATATTTCATATCTTGGTGTTATAGTCGACAACAGGTTGACCTTCAAGGAACACTTGAGGAAAACGAGTGAAAAAACGGCAAGAGTATGCAAAGTTTTGGCGAGAGTGCTACCCAATGTTGGAGGACCCCAGCCCCATATAAGGAAACTAATAATCAGTGTCAACACCTCCATTATAATGTATGCAGCTCACATATGGGCAGGAGCCGCACAGTATAAGTCGTACATGAGGAGAGTGAACTCAGCACATAGGCTGGCATCACTAAGAGTATGCTGCGCAATCCGAACGGTATCTGCAGATGCCATAAATGTTTTGGCTGGGAGGACACCACTTGACATTTCAGCTAAAGAAAACGTTGCATTGCATGAGGTCTCCCAAGAGAATCGTCGGAGAATGCGGTCACAATTAGAGCTCTCAAGCCTAAGAGAATTGCAACGAAGGTGGGATTCTTCCACCAAAGCAAGATGGACCCACTCCATGATACCTGATATAGAAACATGGGTGAAAAGAAAACATGGCGGGCTGAATTATCACTTGACTCAGCTAATATCAGGACATGGATACTTTCGGCAATACTTGCACAAGTATAAGCATGTGAATCACACATACTGCTTATATTGCGAAGGCAAAATAGAAAATGCGGAACACGTACTCACAGGGTGCGTGAGATTCGAGACCGCACGAACGATTTTGGAGAGACATGTGAGACGGACAGTTACTCCGGGAGAAGTAATAGAATACATGCTTAGTTCAAAACAGGCATGGTCCGTAACAAATGGTATTCTCTGTGAAATGATGCAGCAGTTGCGACGCGACGAGCGGAGTAACAGGTAAACTCCGTCCCGCCCCGCGATAGAATATTTATAAGAAAGTTCCGCGGGAATCAACGGGATTATGAGCCTGGCGGGAGATGGTTTTAGTCGGTGAAAACCCGGCATTCCTCTGGATCGGTCCAGAGGTATCTTTTGAAGATTTCCACATTCCTAGCGAAACAAAAGAAAAAAAAAAAAAAAAATATATATATATATATATATATATATATATATATATATATATATATATATATGTATATATATATTAACTAAACGAGTTCTTCTTCCTATTTTGCAGCACAATTTCCTCAATATTGAAAAAAACCAACAAAAAGTTACCCGAATAAATAGCATATTATAATAACACCAAGTACGGTGTTGACATGATAGACCAAATGGCTCGAAAATACACTGTAACCTCGTCATCTCGAAGAGGGCCGCTGCAAGTCTTTTTCAATATCTTAGATTTATCTGATATCAGTTCGTAGATATTATATAAAGCCACCACTTGTGAAAATATATCTAGGAAGGATTCTTTGCTCCAATTAGCAGGAGAAATTGCTGCTAATTACACAGGTTCATCTAAAGCAGAAAATTTGGTTGGGCTGATGGTGGATGAAGTTGAGAGATCCAGAGCAAGAAAATAATGCCAAATAAGTCTTTTCCATGAAAAGAAAACTTAAGTTGTGGCCATAGTAAAAGATACGCTTGTGGAGTGTGTACGAGAAAAATTGCAATTTGTAAATTATGTTTTACTTATAAATATCAAAAATGATACTATAAATAATAACAGCAAGTTATTATACTATAACTATACTGTGGCTCCTTTTTTCTACTTCAACCTTATAATAGATAGGTGAATTTATATTTTTTCTAAGTAAATACCGAAGGGGGTCATTTTGTCCCTTTTTGCAAAAATAGGTATACGCTAACTTATGGAAAATTTAGTGGCATATGAAAAAAAAGGCTGAATTTAAACTTAATAACGATTGCACGTTACAATAAATGACAACTTTCTTTCTTAGTCATTATATTAGACAACCATTCATCTTTTACAATACGAGTATGGGGAACACTGTCTTAAATCAAACTTTATGAACTTAGATAGCATAGATTTACTAGAAGAAGTAGTCATTTTCTCACATTTTCAATTATTTCCCTAAATGAATTACACAAAATACACCTGACTCTGATGTGCGTCATTAGCAAATAAGTGAACATTAATCGAAAAGTAAACATTTTTTTTTTAGTATATAGTAAGTCTCACCTAAACTGTCATGGAAGAATGTATACGTGTTGCCTACCGATCACACGTAAACCCCAGAAATTAAACCGCACGTTAATTAATATTATGAATTATTTTGAAGGGCGTCGATATACCATGCTACACTGCACCACATTCTTCACTTTAGCATCTCATTTATGAACGGTAATCGTGGTATCACTAACTTAATAACATGCACTTAAAATTTCTAGCATCACCGTATATCCAATTCGAGGTGTAGAAATCAACTGCAGCACCAAATATGTCTTTGGCGACAGATGTCATTGATTCTCAGGCCAATTGCACCTCCATTGGGAGAGAACAATATTAAGCGGGAGTTTAACACATCCCCCACCAGTGGCAAACCTTAGGGACAGTGTGACTTAATCATTTATTACAATTAATTTAGGTTTGACCAATTGATCTCAGCAATGTCGAGCGATCACTCGGGTCAATGATTCTAGATGCTGCAGTAGTAGTTGTTGGATGACTACGGCTTATAGTACGAATACTTTCCGATGAAATCTTTCATATACGTTAACCCTCTTGTATCGGGAACTATTTCTTTTTATATAAATGCGCACCCAAAAGCGGATTTGAGGTATCCTTCAATGTTAAAGCACAATGCGAGTGGAAGAGGAGGTAAATGTGCATTATAGAATTGAAGTTTCAGAGAATACCAGAAAAAAACCTCATGAGATGCGAAGTGGGCCTATAAAATAACGATAACACCGCAATTTATTTTATATTATTATAGTTGGTCCTTTTTATAGATTTTCGTTGTTATCTCATTTAATATGGTATAACTCTTGTCGATGTTGTGGTACTCGGTCTTTTATAATTAATTGGAAGTTAAAAAAATTACAGCGGTATCTGGCGGAACAATAGTCTTACAAGATCAAAAACCTAATGTATTTAAAAATACATTTATTTAAAAAAAAACACCATTCGAGTTGTAGTAAAAGAATAAAAAATTGTGCAGATAACTTATCGCTAGACCTTACACTGTAAGCCCATCATTAATGTAAACCCATTGTGACTGATCTAGTACAATAGGATGATAATGGATGGACTGTCGGTTCCTTGCCTACTCTAGTTCGAGCAGTCACGCCGGGTGGACATAAGAAAGAAATTAAAATTGTGAATGCCGATAATTTAAATAGAAATATAATTCTTAAAACATCAGGTAAGGGGTTTACCACAAACCAAGTAATAAAATTTCAGCGGATCATCAAACATAATCGGATTAATCACCGATCAAAATGATGCCCGATTAACCCGGAAAGAACGAGATAACGAATGCCTTGCACGACGTAGGGGGAGATGTCCCGACCACAGCCACGATTGGGCGAATCCGGACAATATATAAGGAAGCGTTTGGCCATTCTGAGATAAAAAAAAACAGGCGAAGAAACTTCCGGAACTTCAAGTGTGTTCACAACTTCTGGCAAAGCGCTGGCTTCCGACGGTGCACCGACTTCTGACATAGCTGCTCAGTAGATGACTGGCGGACGATCTACATCTGACGCAACTTCTGGGACCATTTCTGGTGATGCTGAGGAACGAGAACCCGCTCGACTGGAGAGGAGTAAACGCATTCAGGAACTACTGAGGGAACTGCAAAATATGGAGCCATTTCCAGTGACTACAAAAAAGGTCAAAGGTCTACTTCAACGAAATTGAGAATGCAGTCCCTTTGTTCTCCGGTGATGACAATTATAGCATTCTTAAGTGGGTAGCAGACTACGCGGATGTGTCCCAGTCGCTTTGTTGCGATCTGTCTCTCTCTGATTTGTTTAAATAAAAATGTAATTCTTAAAGAATATATATATTATATATATATATATATATATATATATATATATATATATATATATATATATATATATATATATATATTGTAGCGAGCTTAGGGTTCGCTGGATTAATTATTTTAAAATAAATAAGAGCCGTTAAATCGATTGTGACATTTTATTAATCCATAATAACAACGGTTACTTATACCGTACACTTAACGTTTTCTTTGTAAACACTTTCTTAATTATCGCGTATTTTACTGCTTACTTCTCGCTCGAGACTTATCGCTTGTTTCACGTTCTACTTCTTACTCGTCAGCAATCGCTTGTTTCACTTCCTACTTCATACTCATCACTATGCTCTGTGTGCGGCGTATTTATACTGTTTCAGCGTTTCGTTTCCGTCCGTTCCATTGCTTTGAATGTTCTACTGTTCCTAGTCTCCAGTTTTCCATTACTTTATAGAATATTCTAGTACTCTGTTTCGGACTCTCTAGAATATTCTAGTACGGATTCTCATATGCGTCACAATATATATATATATATATATAGTGTGACGCATATGACAATCAGTAGTAGAATATTCTACAGAGTCCGAAACAGAGTACTAGAATATTCTATAAAGTAATGGAAAACTGAAGACTAGGAACCGTGGAACATTCAAGGCAATGGAACGGACGGAAACGAAACGCTGAAACAGTATAAATACGCCGCACACAGAGCATAGTGATGAGTAAGAAGCAGAACGTGAAACAAGCGAGAAGTAAGCAGTGAAGAAGTAAAATACGCGATAATTACGGAAGCGATAAGAAAGAAAACGTTAAGTGTACGGTAAAAAGTAACGATTGTTATTACGGACTAATAAAATGTCACATTAATTCAGAATCGTTTTAACGGCTCTTATTTATTTTAAAATAATTAATCCAGCGAACCCTAAGCTCGCTACAATATATATATATCTATATATATATATATATATATATATATATATATATATATATATATATATATGTATATATATATATATATATATATATATATATATTAATTAATTATTAATTATTTTGAATAAATAAGAGCCGTTAAATCGATTTTGAATTACTATAACACTATATTAATTCGTAATAACAACCGTTACTTATACCGTACACTTAACGATTTCTTTATTTTATAGAATATTCTGTACTTATCGCGTCTTTTATTTCTTCACTGCTTACTTCTCACTCGAGACTTATCGCTTGCTTCACTTTCTTACTTATAACTCCTCTCCCGATCTGTGTGCGACGTATTTATACCGTTTTTCCTCATTCTGATTTGGTGTATCGTTTCCGTCCGTTCCATAGTCTTGAATGTTCTATTCTAGTTTTCCAGTACTTCCTAAAATAATCTAGTACTTTGTTTCGGACTTTCTCGAAGATTCCAGTACTGATTGTCATATGCGTCACAATATATATATAAATATATATATATATATATATATATATATATATATATATATATATATATATATATATATATATATATATATATACGAGGGTTGCCTTTTATATTTCGGGATTAGAGAACAAAAACAAACATTGTCATTGAAAATCACTTTATTGTTTTTCAAAATATTCCCCATGAAGATCTATACACTTTTGCATGCGTTTGAACCAATTGTCGAAGCACTTTTGCCACTTTGATTGAGGTATCTCCAACACATGCATTCTGAATGCAGCAACCGCTTCTTCAGGTGTCGAAAAACGTTGACCTCTCAGTTTGTTTTTTACGTACGGGAATAAAAAGAAGTCATTCGGTGCCAAGTTAGGACTATACGGATGACCCATCAAATCGATGTTTTGGGTGCTCAAAAATGCAGTTGTCGCAGCCGATGTGTGAAAGCTCGCATTATCGTGGTGAAGAGTGATCCGTCTTCGGCGGTTGGTTTTCCTGATTTCTTAGAAGACAACTGGCAAACAAATGGTTGTGTACCACTCAGAATTGACTGTTCTGCGTTGTTCTAGTGTTATTGTTGCGACATGTCCAGTTTTTCCGAAAAAACAGGCGACCATTTGCTTGGAAGTGCTTCGTGCGCGAACAACTTTTGTTGGATTTGGCTCATCTTGAAACACCCAGACAGTCGACTGCTGTTTACTTTCGGGCTCATACGCGTAAATCCACGATTCATCACCTGTCACGATGTCATAGACGTGTTTCGAAGCACCGCGACCGTATTTTTTGAGCATTTCTTTCGACCAATTGACACGAGCCTTTTTTTGGGCGATTGACAAATTGTGTGGGATCCAACGCGAACAAATTTGTTTGACAGTCAAATGTTTATGCAATATTGAATGTATGCTGGTCCCACTAACGCCTAAGGTTGTCTCAATCTCACGATAGGTCACATGACGATCTTCCAATATCAGTTCGCGCACAGCATCAATGGTTTTCGGAACAACAACTGATTTTGGACGTCCTTCACGAAATTCATCTTGGAGTGAACTACGACCACGATTGAATTCACCATACCATCGATAAACACTGGTCCTTGATGGAGCATCATCGCCAAAAATTGAATTAAGTTCATCCATGCACTGTTGCTGAGTTAATCCACGCCAAAAGTTGTACAAAATGATCGCACGAAAATGTTGACGATTTAATTCCATTTTTGGGCCGAGATGAATCTTTTAAGTTACTGTAAATAACACAAATAGCGCTCGTATGTCAAAACGTTCTGAGTGCGTATAACCTCAAAAATGTCCAATATTTTTGATTTACGACAGAGCTGTCAATTGCCGGATTGCAACGCTAGGGTTGCCAAATCCCGAAACACAAGAGGCAGCCCTCGTATACATATATATATATATATATATATATATATATATATATATATATATATATATATATATATATATATATATATACACATATATATATATATATATATATATATCTCCTTCCGCTCACACTGTGATATGGCATATATATATATATATATATATATATATATATATATATATATATATATATATATATATATATATATATATATATATATATATGCCATATCACAGTGCGAGCGGAAGGAGACGAAATGGATAAGGAAATGAGGTTTCGATGTAACATACATTGGTTTTAAATGCCTGGACATTACAATGACGAGGAAACATATTATTAGGTAAATTATTACACATTCGTGGATGACGTAAAGAATGACTCTATATATTTATTTGTGCGAGTGAAGTGATTCTCAGATTAACGGGTATCGCGGGAAAATGCCAGAGGAGATGGGACACATTCAGCAAGTTCATTTTAGAAACGACCGTGATAATACCTAGAGAAAAGAGATAGGCAGGTTATGTTGCGCCTATGTTCCAACGACGGAATTGATCAACTTACAGCTGGGTTCCCAATAAATTTCACTGCTCGTTTTTGCATCCTAACGAGCACGTGTAGTGCGGTTTTGGATGCGCTTGACCAAATAATTGAGTTGAACTCTAGTTTAGGACGAATATACGCCTTGTAAATAGTGGCCATATAGGATGGGGTGAAGTATATTTTGCATCTCTTAAGGAACCCCATGCCATTGGCCGTACTTTTCACACCCATAACAATGTGGTCGCTCCAATTAAAAATCGAATTAATTCGAGTAGCGAGGATTGATATTTCCTTGGCTTCATCGATGCAAGTACCGTTCATCGACAGTGTATTTTCTTTGGGGTTCCCCTTTAACGACAGAACATAGCACTGAGTTTTTAAGGCGTTGAATTCTACTCGGTTAGATAATCCCATTGATATATCTTGTTCAGGTCGAAATTTAATGTATCAAGCATAACCTGCTGATTGGTATTGACGTTCGAAGAGTTTGGTGGGGAATGTTCCTATGACTATGAGAAACTCAATCTGGTATCATCAGCAAACAAGTGAATTAAGTTTAAGTAATTGACAAGAGATCATTTATAAAGAAGAAGAGGAGAGTGGATGCGAGTGCCGAATCTTGCGGAACACCGGCATTAATTTGATGGGAGTCAAAGGTTTTTGAAATATCCAATCCTTGCTATCGCCGAGGAAGTGGATGGAATGGGTCCACTTTTCGGTAAGGTACGCCATCAAATCTCCTGTGTACCTCTTGCTACACATATTGGCGGTCATTGAGGAGGGCATTTTTTCGGATATTTCGAAAGTTGACAGTTAATACGTGATTCCATTACCTTCGAGAGAATACAAGTTAGTGCTAAGGGTCGATTTATCGCCGCTTTTGGGAATTGGCTGAATGTGCACTGACTTCCATCTACTTGGGAAACGGCCAATAATATAAGACAAATGGAAGAGTTTCCGCAGTGGTTAGGCGACTGAAGAGTAACATCTCCAAGAAAATTGGGGGAATGCCATTAGGACCAGCGATTTGTTTGCGTTTAGTTCCTTGAGTGTATAGGCAACAGTACGTGCTCGAAAGTAAATTTGGTTCATGGTATCAGGCAGCGTTGAGTTGGCTGTAAAATGTGCAGCAAGTAGATTCGCTTTCTTTATTGCACTGGTAATTTGTCTGTCATCGACTATTAGCGAAGGAATGGCTGGGGAGACCGAGATATGGATGTTTTTCACGAATGCCCAGTCTCTACTACCTGTGGGAGAATGTACTATTTTTGTCTGGTCATGCAAGAACTATGCGTGTTGAATATGCGCATTGCATCACTTCTAGCTCTCTTAAATCTTTTCCGATTTACCTCAATATTATTTGATTTATACAACCGGGAGTTTAACTCTTTACCCTTAATGACTTCTCTGCATCCGGAACCATATATTTCCCTTGGGTTTGATACTTCTTACTCTGTGTGGAATAAAGTTTCGCATACCAAATAGAATCGTGCCTGTCAATGTATCCGCTATAGATTCAGTTTTGAGAAAAAATAACGGCCAATTTAACTTTCCAAAAAAGTTGTTCAGACCCTTCCAGTTGACTTTTTCGTAGAACCATACTGTTCTTTTGGGAGTTTTCTCGTTAGTTTAGTTGATACAGTGGTTTGAAATGATACAGTGGTTTGAAATGCCCAATGATGAAGAAATTTCAAGTGTGTATTTGTTTGGTTGGGAGGTGAGAAACATATCCCATGTGTTGGCGGAATGACCATCTTTATCTGGTATCCGTTTTGGCTCATTGACGACTTGAGTGAAATTAATTGACTCAGCAAAGAGCTGAACATACTCACCCTCAGGTGTTGTGTGTCCGGAGTGGCGAAGCATGCAGATTGAAATCACCCGCTATAGCGATTTCAGTGTGGGGATATAGGGTCAAGCTTATCGATAGAATCAGATAGAGCATCAAATTCGTTAAAGGATGCGTTTCTATCCAAATTTGGGCTTCCGTAATGTATGATATGCTTACGAACGTGAAGTTTTAGCCACGAGAAATTGAATTGTGGATTGGAGCAGAGCCCAAATTGTGGCAGAATCTGATAAACAATATCACTTCGTATTTATGTGGCTAGACTACGATGTGGAAAGAATAAAGGCACTAAGTTATAACCGGGGATAGAAAAATCAAAAATATCTGGATCAGTAATTACCTGAGTCTCGCTTACTGCAAGGATTGGTGGTTTCTGGTTACTGTTATATCGAAGTTTTACCTCCGATACAAACATTTAAATAATCGGTTATCGGAAGGTTAACCCAATTAACTTGTTGCGATGGCATCATTTTTGGGAGAAACCGTTGTACCGAATCAAATGCTCTGGATAGAATATGTGTTTTATCAATTTGTACCCCCGAAGCCAGACTCAGCTCCGAGTGACGGGCAAAGGTGTCTTTTGCCCAGTACAATTGAGGTTCGTTATTATTCAGGACTAGGCTCTTTAAAAGCGCTTACAAGTTTTTAAAACTTGGGCTTCCCTAGGTCCTGTCACGGTCGCCAAAAATGTTATATCGAAGTTTTACCTCCGATACAAACATTTAAATAATCGGTTATCGGAAGGTTAATTGGGTTAAGACGTTATACTAGTTATTGGTATGTTATTATTGTAATGAAATATCTGAGCGTAACCCCAGATATTATCATTTATTATTTGATTATTAAAATGTAACACCTGAGCGTAACCCCAGATGTTATCATTTGTTAATTAGTTATTTTCAATTTTGGGAATTACTTACGGTGTAATGCGGTGTGTCTCCTGGTTTATTAGCCGACTCTGTGTTGCTGTGGTCCGGAGTTGAAACAGGTTTTTATTTCTTAACTTGTCACTTTATTTGTAGTAAAAGACACGGGAATATCCATACCTTGGTACAGTTGTTTTGTAATTTTAATATTTTGTTAATTTAGGAACAATACTGGTATGTAAAGTACTATTATCACTTTTACACTTTACCCTAGAGTAATTTACAAGCAAGAAGACCCGCTCTACTTACGGATGGCCGCAGTCTTCTTGCTTTCAATTACTGAGCGGCTTTCAACTCACCTGCAGCCACTTTATATACCATTTTAATTGTCCACAATTGCAGGTGGAACATTTTTTCTACCCAGCGCGTGTAACCTAATTGGGGGTTAATTGCCTGTCATTCTTAATTCGCAATTTTCAATAATCGCTTAATTGTTCTGCAAAAATTGCAGCAGAAGCGATTCATATATTTACTCGATTTGCAGCAGCAATGACCGAACCAATTTCAGTGCATTGCCCTACGTGCAAATCGTATCATACGTTTAATTAGCGACTTCTCGTTGCGTCCGCCATTTTCGCTGCGATCAGCATTTCGTTGCCGCTGCGCTAACGTCTTTGATGAGTACCGCTCGTGTCCCGTATCGTGTAAAACATTGTGTTAACATGTGTAATATAAAACCGTTTAGGTCTGGTTTTGCTTTTCGTAATGCGAAACGAAATGCAAGGTCAAGTGCACGATGGATATATGCTTTGGAAAATTAAGGTATGCAAGTTATGCGATATGTTTTGATTTGGGGAAGTCTTTACTTCCGAATAAATGCGAATTTGTATATTTTGCATCGTACGAATTTCGATTGCTGGACAGGCGGGTATTGTGTTATATGCACAATAAGATTGTATCTTAATTGTATGATGGGATCTTGAGAATTGGTGAGTTTAAGATGATGGCATCTTAATTGTGTTATGTATGTTGGGAGGGGGTGTAAAGTGAGGTGTAACATTACAGACGTGGGCAGACACAGAGGAGAAATTGCATCTTAGGCCTCCAATGTTGCAAGATCGACGTGAAATTCGCGTTCCCCTGAAATGGCGACACAGAAAACCAATACCGCTTCAGAAAAGGATGCAAGTTGGACCGGACGATAGATAAGCGAAAGCAACCACTACATTTGTTATTCCCTTGTAGTAGGTGCACCACTGGATCCGTGCCGAAATCCAGGTCGCATCCCTTTCATGACGAATATTACGCCACTCAAAACACCAAAAACTCTTCAAAGATTATAAATCAATCGAGAGTAGCAATGCCTGAGGGACGCAACAGAGGTGTGGAAAAGAGGTAAAACAGACATAACGAACGGATAGGGTATGAGGTGTTCCCGCACTATACACTTCCACACAATTTTCACACTACAGCACGGATCCAATAGATATCGTTGCACTACACTCGGACGCGTCTGTGGTGATACGTTTGTTTACTTCGGATCCCACAGAAGACGACACGCGAACCGATAGTGCAATTAGGGTATCTTGTGTTTACTTAAGATACCTTAAACGGATTACACAACTGATCCAATGGTACGGATCGCGATCCAATTTTACGATCATCCGCGTAAGATCATACATAGAAGCTGATTGCGACTCCGATAATCTTCTAGTGATAGGCAAAATACAAAATACCTCTACAAAAGGGGTGAAGATTAACGCGAGCTGACAAATAGTTTAGCATCCTACAGAATGGGAGTAGTGAGGAAGACGGAACAAATAATGCGGACACAGAATGGACATCAATTAGAAACTAATCAAACAAACAGTCCAAAAGGCATTAGGCTTCAAGAAAATAATAAAGTCTAAACCTTGGTTTGATCATGAGTGCCGGGCGAAGATCAAACAACGTAAAAGCCTCAAGATGATCCAATTAGAAAGATGTCATGAAGTCTACTC
This sequence comes from Microdon myrmicae, assembly GCA_963931805.1. NCBI lineage: Eukaryota > Metazoa > Arthropoda > Insecta > Diptera > Syrphidae > Microdon > Microdon myrmicae. The sequence continues at coordinate 140,361,663 of OZ007498.1, read as the reverse complement.
AAAGAGTCGAAAAGAGAGAACGAAGCTTTTCGAACGAAAAAAAATGTGAATGGGAGAAGAATCGAATAAAAAAAAATCTAGAAAATGCCAGAGCAAAGAACATCAAAGGAATGTATGCCGGCACAAATTCGATTTGAAACGGATACCGAGACAGAGCTAAAAAAATTTGAGACGCAGTGGGCTGCCTGCTCACAGAAACAAACAATATCATGAATATATATAATGTGAGCACTAATCAACCACAACTAAATGTACCAGAGGTACATACAGCCGAGCCACAGAACCCAGAGCCACCTTCAACGAAGTTGTAGTCGCAATAATTCGATTAAAACACAAGTCTCACGGAGTTTACTGCATACTTTAAAGAGCTTACGAAGCATGGAGGAGCGGCAATCTCTCGAAAGATCCACCAACTCATCACAACAATATGCGACAAGGAAGTCTGTGTGGAGGAATGGAAAACCTTAATAGTCAGCCCTATTTTCAAAAAGGGCAACAGATCTGATTGCAACAAATACAGAGGAATATCATTGCTCCCAACCGCATACTAAACACTAACAACTGTCATACTGGCGAGAATCACACCATATGCAAAAGAAATACTGGGAGACTAGCAGTGTGGATTTGTAGGAACCGGCCAAATGATCACAGTAAGGCAATTGTTAGACAAAAGTGGGAACACGGAGAGGCGATCTACCAACTTTTCATTGACTTCAAAAAAGCCTACGACTTAGTCGCAAGGCAAAGACTTTACCTTATTGTAATTGAGCTGGGAATCCTGAAAACAAAAATTGCACTCATTCAAATCTGCATGAGTGAAAATAAAGGACGAGTTCGAATTGCAAACAATCTCTCAAATCCAATTGGAATCGCGATGGATTACAACAGGGGGTTGGCCTTTCCATGTCTTTGTAATCTTGTGCTCGAGTATGTAATCAGAAAGGTACAAGATGATAATATGGCCGGATTATCTCTGAACGGGGTCACACAAGGACAGGCGTCTTTCGAGTTACACAATTAATTGATTCCGTGTAACTTGAAACCGTGTAAGTGGAAATGTATGTATAAAATCAGAGATTGCGGACGGTACCACTTGAAACTTGGTATAAAAACAAAATTTTTAATGAAAAAGAAGCTAGAAACAAAAGGATTCTGCGGGTAGCTTGATTCTTTTATAATATTAGTAAATATATGCTAAATACCTATATTTTGTCGTTTATATGAAAATTAGTAATAACTTGTGTAAATCAAATAACTTGTAGCTTAAAGGAACGTCGCATTTTTTCCCCGTGTAACTCAAAAGTCGTGCAACTCAAGTAGCGTGTATCTCGAGGGATTCCTGTACTTGCGTATGTGGATGACATCGCCATTTTGGGCAATAATCTAGAAACTGTAAGTAAAAACAATGAAATTATCATGCAAGCGACAAACAAGGTGGTTGAATTGAATGAAGACAAAACAAAATATATAACCATGGCAAGAGTAGGTGAATCTCAGGGAACGCTAACGTTTATGGCCAAGATATTTGAAGAAGTTGGAGTTCAAATATCTAGGAACGATACTGACGGCCACTAACGAAATGTCAAAGGAAATTTTGAAATATTTAAAAGTAACGCTAGTTGGTACGCAGTCAGAAAACTGCTATCACGTAATGTAAAGCTCCGTATTTATAGAACCATGATAATGCCGACTGTTCCATACGGATGCGGGACATGGGCACTTACAAAACGAAAAGAGAACAGATTCTGTGTATTCGAGAATAAAGTTTTAAAGAGTAACTTCGGCGGTAGATATGATGAAGAGGTAGGACGCTGGAGGAAACTACACAACAGCGAATTGGAACAGTTATATCCGAAACCTATAGTAGTGAGAATAATCAGCTTAGAGAGATTGGGATGGGCAACGACCAGTGCCGGATTAAGCCAATCGGGGGCCCTAGGCCATTCAAATTTTGGGGCCCTCTTTTCTTTAATAATCGTAAAATTAATCGTTATTGATGCATCTGTATAATTTAAACAACTAATTCATATCATTTTAATGTTTTCAAATACAATAAAATAAAGGAAATCATTTTTTTAAGTTTAATTATAAATTTTTGATTAAAAATAATTAACAGTATATTAAATTATAAAATAATCTTTGGAGATCTCTTTGGAAGATGAAAGCGACGCTCGTTTTCAACCAACTTTTTTTCTACATTTTTGATCAACAAAATCATTGATGATTTCTTCAAAATCAATTTGACGAAGAATGTCCGATTCAATGGACATCAGACTTAGCATGTCTAATCGTTCTTGACGCATAACACTTCTTTGCTCGTTTTTGATGCGTTTCAATTTTGAAAAAGAGCGCTCTGTCGAACAATTCGTGATCATAAGAGTCAAAAAAATGCGAAGAGCAATTTCAACGTTCGGAAAAACTAATTCAAGATGATCTTGAATCAAACTTTCGTAGAGGTCAGAGTGAGTGCACTTAAGTTTCATTGGGAATTTTGATTTAATGAAAGCGTGAAACTGTGTGAGTTCAGGGTAAAATCTCTTCTAAATCGTCAGAGTAAAAGTCAACTAAATCGGAAATCTTTTTGGAATACACATTTTCGGTCAAATCAAAATCAGCCAAAAACGAAAATCTCTCCGAAACCTTTAAGTAAACTTTGCTTCGTCTGTTGATTTCAATCTTGAGCGTATCGATGATTACCAAAAAACCGCTTACACGAAAATAGTCGCGCGGACTTAATGCAACTTCTGGAGCATCGCCATCGTTTGGCTGTCTTGTTCTTCGTCGAACTCGCGATGCAACATTCGCATAATCTCAGGTAAAAATGGATTTGGCTTTGTTTTCAAACACTTCGAACTTATCTCTCATCTCATCTAACAAATTTTCAGATCGATTTCTACTGACTGCAATGCTTTGCTCGTTGCCCGAAAATTGTTCAAAATATCGCTCCACAAAACAAGCATGAAAACAAATTCGAAGGTTTGAATTTTATTCGCGATACATTCAGCTTCGTGTCTACAGTCACTTTTTTGTGTTAAATCATCAGCAATTTCATACAATGCTGCTACGATTTCGTTGAAAGATTTTTGAATTGCCTCAGTGGCGTTCGCATGAGCTTCCCAAAGAGTTTGGGATAACGATTTTAGTACCTTTTCGTTTCCGATACGTTCCTTCAAAACGTCCCACCGATGGGTTGAGCTTGAAAAGAATGTGTACAATAATTGTACAATAGAAAAAAAATTCACTGCAAACAAGCAGCACTTTACAGTAGTTTCTCCAACTAAGTTAAGCGAATGCGCTGCACATGGTAAATAAATCGCAAATTCGTTGAGATTTAACAAGATCGATTGCATACCTGAGTAAATACCCGACATATTCGGAGCATTATCATAAGATTGACCCCTGCAGTATTTAAAATCTAAGCCGCAAATCGCAAGAAATTCTAAAACCACTTCACCCATCGCAACACCTCTATGGCTATCAAAGTTTAAAAAAGTCAAAAATCTTTCAACGGGCTTTCCATTCTTAGCAATATATCGGACAACTACACTGAGTTGATCGACGTGAGCGATATCCGGGGTTGAATCGACTGAAAGACCAAAATATCGCGCGGCTAAGACCTCTTGTATAATGTGATGTCTTACTTTTGAACCCATAATACTGATCAACTCCTCACAAATTGTTTTTGATAAATACGAGGGATTCCCCTTGCCTCGGTCCGCACAATTTTCAATGTGACTTTTTAAGAACGGGTCAAACTGTGCAATTAGTTCGAGTACACCTAATTAATTTCCATTATCTGGAACGCCGAAATGCTCGTTTGTGCCTCCGAAAGGTAATCCTCGTTCAGCTAACGTTATGATGACTGGAATCAATAGTCGCACTGCATCTTTCCAATAATTTTTCTCTTTCTGGTACTCAAGTTCAAGGTTGTCGGAAACATCGACGCAGCTCTGTCGCCTTTGAATGTATGTCAAGATACATTCTCTGTGAAGAGATCCATTCTCATGTTGATGTAATTGGGAAACATTTTTCAATCATTAAATCCATCGCTGGTCAGTTTGTTTTGTTTGTCTTTGGAAGCAAACATTTTACATACAAAACAATACACCCAACCAGTCGTGGGAGAATAAATTAGCCATTCGCGCTTGAACCGTTCTTGATTTGCCTTTCTTCCAAAAAACGTTTTTTCTGAGCAATATCTTGCTCTACCTTCTGCATCGTAAAATCTACGAGACGGCTCAAACGGTCCAGAGTGATTTTGGCACCTGGTTGGACCACGATTGATCCAAAAATTGGCGTCATCGTCAGTGAAATCACCCCACTTGCCTGGATCGCTCGAACAATTGTCATTGTTCGCTGCAGTTTCAAAAGTACCCAAATCCGCGGCTCTGAACTCTTCGTATTCGTTCAGACTAACATCACGCTGCGAGTTTGATCCATCATCTTGATCCAAAGATTCAGAGGTTTTGAGATGATCGATTTGCTCTGTTTCAGATTGAATCTGCAAATTTGATAAAACAATTTTGAATTCAAAAGTTTTAAGAATTACATTTGCTCTAAAAATACTTTAATTTATATTTTATAAGAAAGTTATAATTTATAAATATCAACAGCTAAAACTAAATCAGTTTACAAAATCAAAATCGAACAACAAAACAAACTTCGAAAAACTAAACGAAACATAAAAAAGAAATTTAAAACGAAAACAATATACAAACTCACTTTCATTATTGTTGTTGGATAACAAAAAAAGACAATTTGATTGGTGATGTTTTTTGTGTTGTGTGAAAAGATACAATATAAAACAGAACCTACCTTTTTCAACAAATGCGTAGTTTTCGATATGTTCATTACACACAATACCACAATTTCACATTAATTAACATCTAGTTTCGTCACTAATTGAAAAAACGTTCTTTTTTTCTCTAAGAACAACGAACAAATGTAATTTGACAAACGACAAAGCAACAGATAGTTTTGTTTTGCTTAAAACACTGAAATGAATCGTTTTTGTTTATATAAACAGGCTCGAGTTTGCAAGCGCTGTTTCGGTTATTTAGCGCGCGATTTGAAATTCAAATCGTAGCTTAAAATAACAATCAAAAGAATAAATCAATTAAGATTTTTAAATATTTTTGTTTGAAAATACATTTGTATAATCAATTACATAAGATAAATGAATTGTCTTGAAAAAAATTTTTGTTTACAAAATTCCAAAAAATATAAAAAAATTTAATTAAAATTAAAAATAAATTAAAAACAATCATGACAAATTTTCTTGGGGGCCCTTGCTCGCCAGGTAGTTCGCTATTCGCAAATAAATCTCCTGGGAAGCAAATTGCTACTGTGCGTCAACCTTGATGCATCCATTTCTCCCTGAACTGACCATAGGGAGATTATGGAATATACGCTCGGAGGTTGGTGAAGCCGATACAAGTCACTTAGGGTACGTTCAAGGTAATAATATCAACATCATCAGCAATGCCAAAAATATTGAAGGCAATAATAAAATCACTGAGCTGGGCTTAATAACAAGGACGGAATAGGACACCGCCACCGCATCGGCAGTATTCTGCAACTATAGCAGCAGTTAACAGTTTATAGCAGCTACTACTAGCCTCATAAATTAAACGTGTCTGAGGTCCTTGAATGCGGTCCAGACGGTCTTATGACCCAGACCGCATTCAAAACCATGGGACTAGCTATTAGCATATCCCTGGCATTTCTCCCAGAGGGTATAATTGTGCAGGAAGCAAAACAGACTGAACATGTTTTTTAAGGTTTAAAGTTTTTAATTTAAAGTAGTGAGAGCAGAACCCTCGTTCATTTCACTTAGTACAAGCGTTAAAAAGAATCTAAAAGTAAAAACTTACGAACTAACTTAAAAACTAGGGATTACAAAAATTAATTTAGAATCAATGTGATGGAAATATGGTAGGAAGGTGGCGGTGTACGTGATGTGGTGGCGAAGACCGGGTAGTAGGATAAAGGGGCGGGATGATTGGAATGTGTACGGGTAGTAAGAGTGTAGGTGGTGGGTGGGGCAAGGTCAGGAGGGGAAAGAGAGGAGACGACGTTTGAGTGCAATAGGAGTGAGGTAGAAATCGAAGGAGGAAGGGTAAGAGTTTGCCCGCCTTAGCATTCGTGAAATGGGTTCATTACAGCTATAGGAAGTGTGGTGGGAGGGCAGATAGAAGAGACGAGGGTTTCGTAGGTTACGGGGGTTGGTGTTGAGTGCGATGGTAGGGCAGTTGATTGTGCCGGGGGGAAGACGGTGGATGAAGAGGATATCGGCAAGAGTTCTGCGTTCCTCAAGTGTATATAGGTTGATCAGATGGAGCAGGCTTGTGGATGGGGGAAGCATCCGAGGATTCTCCCAGTTCAGTCCACGGAGGGCAAAACGCAGAAAACGACGTTGCACGCTCTCGAGCAGTGTGGAGACCAGACCTGACTGGCGTATTCAAGAAGGGGGCGGACGAAGGCTATGTAGAGGGAACGGGAAACAAAGGGATTAGAGAATTCCTTAGACCAGCGTTTCACAAACCCTAGGGCGGAGTTGGCCTTAAGAATGATATCATCAATATGTGGGATGAAGCTGAGCTCCATGTCAAATAAGATTCCGAGGTCACGTATTGAGGATACGTATGAAATCTGCTGGTTTAGCAGGAAGTAGGAGCGTGGGGGTGGGGGTGGACGTTTGTGGGAGAAGGTAATGGAGTGACATTTGACAACATTGAGTTCCAGGCAGTCATTACGGCACCAAGTTGAGAAGCTGTCGAGGTCCTGTTGGAGAACTGAGGAGTCGAGCGGGGAGGTGATTGTTTTGTAGAGTTTGGCGTCATAGAGGGAGATGGATGAGTGTTTAATAACGGAGACGACATCATTGATGGTACGGATAAAGGGGGGGGGGGGGGGGGGGGGGGGCTAGGTGACTACCTTGCGGAACCCCTGAAGTAGGAAGGAAATAGAAAGGATCGGAAAAGGAGGATCTGAATTTGAGACGGTAGGATCGGCCTCTCAGATAAGAAGATAACCATTTGATCAATAGGGGTTCGAAACCTAGGGAGGACTGTAGCGTTCCCGCCAAACCCTACGGTCTACTTATCTGAAAAACCCCCATAACTACTACCCAACTCCCTTAAGTTTGCTAATGCAACGGTATTAGTACCTGTAAATGCTTCACGTATTATATAGATCACCATCTGTAATCATAAAATCCCTATAAAGAAAACTTACCTTCATGCATCCCTTCGCATACAATTTTCCGTAAGATTTCTTTGTTTGCTTATTTGGTATTCTGAACCCATTCGGTACCAGACAGATTCCAGTAAACAAAATAATTCGGATTGCATTCAATGTAACCGTCATGACAGGGACCATAAATATCGCGCCGTCTATTTTCCCAGCCGCGTCATATACCTTTTCATACACATTGCCTGGCAACCTTTTTTGTTTGTCTTACCAACAAACAACCCAAGCAGCTGCATATAATTAGCGCAATAGACGCTGAAACCAAATTCTCCAGCATTTCCTAATGCAAATATGCAGCCAGAGATGCCATAAACATCCAATTTGCTTTTAGCACCTTTTTCTCCTAACGTCGAAAATAGCGACGAGGCATCGTGTAAACAATGACCCGCATTACCAACGGCGCATGTGGTCATTTTCCCCTATTGTCCTTGCCGCCTGCCTGTTTTCGAACACATGCAACAACATTGAATCTGTTCAACCGCGCACATATACCACCGCGCCACTAGTTGCACCCTTAAGAGAAAAGTTTTTCTCTCTCTTCCTTTTTTTTTTTCCTTAGCGAAATCATCTCTGCATGAGATGACGATCATTGAGTCCTTTACCATCCTTTGACCACGCTGGTCACTTCACTCCCGCTCTCCGCCACCAGCGGGGACGCGTAAATATACACCCTCGTATGTACCCCGGAGTCATGTTTGTAGTCACGTTTCATGATATAAGTGTTATGTCGAGTTGTTCAGAAAAATTTAAATACCGAAACAGTGTATATCCATAGACGACGTAAAATTATTAAATAACTGTTATTATTAAATAAATTACATCAAATAAGAGATTATTCACTACCTTAGATAAACATAGTGTTTTATTTTCACTCCCGCGACTGTGTTTTAATCATATCCGGTGCGAACAGTTTACTTGGTGACAATTTTCGGTGCCATGGCGATATATCTGTCAGCGGCACTTCGTCCTCGTGGTGATCGTTCTTTAGTGCAACGGTGATTAACTTTTGGTTAAGAACTTCGGCGAAATTAGTAGTGGGACGAGGTAGAACACCGTGTCGTACGCCGGCACATCGACCTAGTACTCACTCACAGGACAACTTGAAAAGGATGAGATTATGGGAGATTTTGTCAAAGGCCTTGCTGAAATCAGTGGTGATAACATCGACTTCGTTGCCATTCTCTAAGGCACGGAGAGTATGGGATGAGAACTCGATCAGATTCGTTGTGGTCGACCTACCCGAAAGGAAACCATGTTGGTTGGGTGAGATGATGGATTTACAACGGAAAGATAACGCATTGTAAAGAATCCCTTCGAACAGTTTGTGGGTATGAGACAGTTTGACGATGGGTCGGTAGTTGCTGATATCATTTTTAGGTCCCTTTTTATGTATGGGGGAGTCGGGAGTCCATCAGGTCAAGGGCTGAACTCGTCTTTGAGTAAGTTTAATTTCTCCTCAACTACGTGACGCTGAATAAGTTGAGGGGTGAAGGGACCAAGGGAGAATTCGGGCAAGTCATTGAAATACGACGGACTGGGTTCGAAAGAGACGTCTGTGAAGGATTTATTGAAAAACGACGCGAACAGGCTGGCAATAGTTAGGTGGTCGTTTGACGTAGTCGCGCCATAAGAGAGGGAGTTAGGATAGGCGTCGGATTTACGTTTATAATTTATAAAGTGGAAAAAGGATTTGGGATCGCTAATCAAATTGGATTGTATTTTAATAAGGTATTTGGAGTAGAGGGAGTTGTGGAGTTCGGAAAATTTATAAAAGGACCCGAGATAGTTGGAGTAGTTTTCAATGGATCGCATATTGAGGAAAATGTTCCATAAGTTATTCTATTTCTTCCGAAGATTGCGGAGATTGCGGTTGTACCAAGGCTGCGAAGAAACCGATGACCTGCGGCGAGAATAGGGGACATATAAGGCGACGGCATAGTAACTCTCCTTATAGAGAGTGACCGTGACATCTTCTACACCCAAATGATCAAAGCGAAACGCTGTTTTGATAAGATGCTCATTTAGGAGGCGAAAATTATCCTTGTGGAAGTTATAAGAAAAACAGTCAGGAGGTAGAGAGGGCTGGGTTTCTTGGGCGAGATATAAGGATAAGAGCAGTGGGGGTGATAATTATCGATGGTAGAGAGGGCGTGTGGGCTGGGGGCAACTGAGGACCTGAGTGGGGCGGTTGTGAAGACGAGGTCGAGCTGTCTCCCCACATGATTTGGGAGATTGCTAATTTGATGGAGGCATGAGTCGGTGAGGCCTTTTATAAAAATACGTTCATTAGAACTATAATATTTTTGGGTGCACCACCGTGCTTCCGGTTTCCCGGGAAGAGTGGGCTACCGTTGTTGTCCTTAATACCGATTCACTAGCGACGTAAACAGTGAACATTTCCTGCTAAGCAGTCACATAAACAACACTTCCGATTATTTTCCAAACTGATTTATTTTTAGTTTTCATTAAACTCATATTATTTTTTGAGGGGGTCTTCTGACTGACTGTGTCAAGCGACTCCAGTCAAGTCACCTTTCCAACTCAAAATTCTAATTCTTAAATATCTTTATGTTCTTTCGAAGGTCAAGACGCATCGCCACTTATCGTTTGAACCTTTCTTGGGGTTTTTGTTTGGTTAGCCATCTGGTCACAATATCCGTGGAAATTGGTTGTTAGTTTAGGATCTGGGAATCCGTGTCTATTAGCAAGTCATAAAACATCTGGTACGCGTTTGGATGTTTATGACTGCAAGAATTGTGTGTCGGCGTATCGAATAGATATGCCTTTGTGCACTTTTAGGTTTTGGATCTTGTAGATTTTTTAGGTGCTAATTGCTTTTAGCATACATGGGAAAATAATACATTATGCTGTCTGCTTTTTAGAAATAGAATCGAACAAATGCAGTGAATTGAATAAATGAATTTGAATTCAATAAATGAGAATTTGAACGTTTAGTTCGATTTGGTTACAATGTTATGTTGGGAATATCAAATGGATTTTGTTATAGGTAGGATTTGTGTATATGTGGGAGGAAAATGTAATGTGGGAGAACAATGTAATGTGGGAGAAAAATGTAATATGGGAGAAAAATGGTAGGACTTCTTGGAGCACTACAGAACTAGTGGAGTTAGAGACGTAGAAAGCTTGTTCGTCAGCTGATGTCCATTGTAGGTGTGGGAGGTTAAAATCCCCAAGAACGACGATATCGTCTATTGCGGTGCTTAACTCTACCACCTCAATGGCGACTTCGTATGACGCGATGGGTCGAGAGGGAGGAATATAGAAACAGATAATAAATAGAGACTTAGGGCGCTTGTCAATTTTAATAGCGACGTAGTCAAGATCCGGAGATGAAGAGATGGCAATTAGAGACGAAGTGAGTCTGTTATGAGTGGCGAGCAGCACTCCACGGCATGGGGAGTTGGGACCTTCAATTAGTGTCCGACGTCCAAGTGTGGCAAACCAATTTAACATTAATTAAAGTCCAACTTAAAATTAAAAAAGCAAAATGAATGTCCGCAGTCGCGGTATAAGAAAAAAGAAAAAAATAGTTCATCTTTTATTTTGCAATAAAACGACACACCCCAAAGTGCTGTTGGACCTTTCGCCAGGCAACGAGGAAACTAATGGGAAAAGCTCAGCGTTCCTAAAGACGTCCCCAACCAGAAGTCCCCGGCAAATACCCAAGCCGGAAGCCGTCCCAAGGAAGAGGACTCGCTGAACATTGGAACGTTGGATAACAACCGCCAACTCAAGGGTTTAACAACAGACCCCAGAAGCGAAGGAAGAGTAGGTAAGTGTTATATAACATTTTTGGCAGTTTATGAAACAAATTGTTAAACTTTTAGCAAGATTAATAACCTACCCCAATTATAAATTAAAAAAAGGGCTTGACTATGCCGGTTGCTTTGTAATTAACATTCGTTATGGAGAATCTCAAAATAGACAAAACCTCAAAATTGACACATCCAATTCTTTTCAGTGGAAGTTGTATCTATAAACGACGTTCAGCTATCAATATTGTTCCTTTGCAATCCGCTAATTAAATTTGCCCGTGTTGGGAATCTGACTGATAGCCAAGATGTTCTTCTACATGGGTCTATGATCTTTTCTCTATTGGGGTACGTCGGGCTGTCAATCAAACCGTATGCCTAGAAATTCGCCTGACAAAGCAATGTATACGTAGTGATCACAGGGAATTGGATCCGAATGGCACAATATTGAAGCTCCATCTCGAGTTACTAGTTTAAACAATTTAGTTTTGTTTTATGAGAACTGACTTCTGCCTTGGGCAAACTTATGATTGACCAGTCGTCGAGCCGACTCTTCCACGTTGGGCCTTTAATTAAAATTTTGATGTTCGGCGTGTTCTTGACAGGTTTTCGAGTCCTTGCTCCAAGCAACGCATACGGTTTGGGATTTTAAATTGGTTCGTTCGGAAATGGGTTTGAAAGAGTCTAATAGCGAACATTCAAAATATGAAAAGCCCAACATGTATATAGCAGCTCGCAGAAGCAGATGCTACTGACTTTTTTCCTTTTTTTTTCATTGTATTCGAAAATGTATTTGCCGGCCGTTATTTTAATCTCATTTCGTATGATAGCTGACACGTGACCATAACTGATTTGTTTTTATTGGAACTTTGAATAAAAGTTGATAACTAGCAGCGAGAGCCACCACCACCCCTTTAATTCAACGCAGAGAGAATATGCGGAAACAACCCCCTGACTGTGTCTAATGCGAACAGCCCTTATTAAGGGAATCACATTAGAGAGCATAAAATTAGGGCAATTTGAATGAAATGAATAGGCGAAGAAGACGCCACCGATATGACAATTCTCGTCGTGATTTTCAAAATATGTTATTTTGTTGTTTTATTTAATTTCCGGATGACACGGCAGCAATATCAGACTAATTGGGCGTAGCTTAGTCAACAATTGATGGGAAGCTAACCGATGTGCAGTCAGGGTCGTTTTTCTTTCCCGAAATCCGTGGCGGTGCAGTTTGAATAGTATTGAATGAGGTTGCGGTGTAATTAGGATAAGGAATTGATAGTCGTAAATAAATAGGAGCGATGACCACATCAGGCATATTATCGGGTTCTGCGGGATAAAATTGTTTTCTTTTTCTTTGCATTAAGTTTGGTATCATGATGCAAAGAGGTAATTGGTATCGCTACAAACTCAGTGGCATTTCAGTTAAATTTAAAATTTATTAAGGGCCAAAGAGTTATTTTCTTGTTTTTAATTTACTACACTGTGTATTGGATTCACAGATTCACTTACAATTAGTGTAGGTAATGAATGATATAAGCTACTGTTATGTGCGGACTAACATTTTAATATTGCAAAAATATTCTCAAACTAATATATTAATATTGCAAACCCACAATATAACTATGAATTGTAGGTTTACACGCAGGTTGTTTTTTACATTTTTTAAAATACCGACACTAGATTTGTTAAGAAACTCAATTAAAAACTTTGACAGCTGTGGCGATATTATCATTCGAAATGTTTTGCCGTACAGATACTGGTTATATTGTTGACAGCAATTCGAAAATTAAATGTGACGAAAAAAAAATTGAATTTATATGAACGCTCTAATGACTAATCATTTTCTTAAACTTTTGACGTTGATCATCCTAACAAGAGCGCTTCAATGAACTACAGTGCAGTGCGCCACATTTAGCCACTATTTATTTTTTATTGAATTTAGCCGTGGTCGTCATTTGCTCACTGAAAAAAGTCGTTATACTGACATCGAAAACATCGATGCTGTGCGTAAATTGATATAGATACCATGATCGATTGTGTATAATATTGCATTAAGATTAAGTCGAAAAAAAATTTGTTCGCGCAGTTAATTAATAAACACGATTCGTCAAATGTTGTATATCGTAGTTTTATTGTTGCTCTCATGATCATCCTGTTAGTATCGCCAACATCCTGGCTGTGGTTTCGCTACGCTCCACCATGGCAATTTTGTCAAATGTCTTTTTTCCACCTCATTTCTATTTCATTTTAAACAATCTTCATTCAAATTTTAAAACTCCCAACCTATACTCCATTTATTTAATGAAAGCTTAAATGAAGCTGGGCACATTTCTGTATTTGGTTCCCACATACGGCACCAGTTCCGATTGCTTGCAAACTATTGTGATATGTTACCACAATATGTTTCTAAATATCTTTTATAATTTACAGTTTGCCGATTCAAAGTTATGCCAATTGTCTCATGGTGCCTTGCTCCAAATTTGTCATAGAATACACTTTTTTTTTTGTCGCCCGTAGAAAATTTTTTAGAATAGATGGAAACACTCATTACTTTTATTTATTTATTTTCGTTTTGTGTTTTAATCTGCCGCGATAGAAGATCAGATAATAAAAACGTGCAGGATATTCTTCTTACGAAATCTATCTTAAGACCTTGTTTTTTATGACGCGAACTTGCCGTCTTACTCGAAATTTGTCATAGAATACACTTTTTTTTTGTCGCCCGAAGAAAATTTTTGTTTAGAATAGATGGAAACACTCATTACTTTTATTTATTTATATTGGTTTTGTCTTTTAATCTGCCGCGATAGAGGATCAGATAATAAAAACGTGCAGGATATTCTTCTTACGAAATCTATCTTAAGACCTTGTTTTTTATGACGCGAACGTGCCGCCTTACTCGAAATTTGTCATAGAATACACTTTTTTTTGTCGCCTGAAGAAACTTTTTTTTTTGAATAGAAGGAAATTTATTTACTTATTTTGATTTTGTCTTTTAATCTGCCACGATAGAGGTAGAGGATCAGATAATTAAAAACGTGTAAGATATTTTCCTTAGGAAACCTAACTTAAGTCTTTGTTTTTTACGACGGGAATTTGTCACTTTGGAGCTTATTTTTAGACATATTTACAATTTTAATTCAAATATAATTTCCAATAGATTATATTGCTAAAATATGTGTACAAGATAAACGAACAAAAAAGGGAAATAACGCGGTGCAACATGATCCCAGCATCCGATGCGAGTAGGCAAATAATCGGGCGAGGGACACGTTCGATCTCCAGTAAAACACTGATCGACGAGCTTCAATATCGTTGCATGTGCGACGCAATGATCCATAGGAATCGCAATGTCAGCCAAATTGTCGGATTTTGGTCATATCTCGGAGTGCAAGAAAAATATGCCACACTGAAAAAATGCAAATTAGTGCAAATGATTATTTTAAGTTATTATTGTGTTATGTACCATTATACATTATACTCGTATTATGATGGGATGGTTTGTTATTGTAACTTATACATTTTGAGCAGACCGTGAGTCGCGCATACGTTTTGTTTTGTTCCCAAACATCAATAATAATCCGCGTTGTTAACGATTTTGTCACCAAAAGTAGCAGCTGTTGCGTCTTGGAGTTATTATGGCGTATACGAGCGTTGCCTTTTATATATCGGGATTAGAGAACAAAAACAAATATTGATCATCGAAAATCACTTTATTGTTTTTCAAAATATTCCCCATGAAGATCTATACACTTTTGCATGCGTTTGAACCAATTGTCAAAGCACTTTTGCCACTCTGATTGAGGTATCTCCAACACATGCATTCTGAACACTTTTGTTGGATTTGGCTCATCTTGAAACACCCAGACAGTCGACTGCTGTTTACTTTCGGGCTCATACGCGTAAATCCACGATTCATCACCTGTCACGATGTCATAGACGTGTTTCGAAGCACCGCGACCGTATTTTTTGAGCATTTCTTTCGACCAATTGACACGAGCCTTTTTTTGGGCTATTGACAAATTGTGTGGGATCCAACGCGAACAAATTTTTTTGACAGTAAAATGTTTATGCAATATTGAATGTATGCTGGTCCCACTAACGCCTAAGGTTGTCTCAATCTCACGACAGGTCACATGACGATCTTCCAATATCAGTTCGCGCACAGCATCAATGGTTTTCGGAACAACAACTGATTTTGAACGACCTTCACGAAATTCATCTTGGAGTGAACTACGACCACGATTGAATTCACCATACCATCGATAAACACTGGTCCTTGATGGAGCTTCATCGCCAAAAATTGAATTAAGTTCATCCATGCACTGTTGCTGAGTTAATCCACGCCGAAAGTTGTAAAAAATAATCGCACGAAAATGTTGACAATTTAATTCCATGTTTGGGCCGAGATGAAGCTTTTAAGTTACTGTAAACAACACACATAGCGTTCGTATGTCAAAACGTTCTGAGTGCGTATAACCTCAAAAATGTCCAACTTTACGACAGAGCTGTCAATTGCCGGATTGCAACGCCAGGGTTGCCAAATCCCGAAACATAAGAGGCAACCCTCGTATGTACATGTATTAAAGCTCTAGCAGGATTTCATATTTTTAGATTGCACTTTAAAAACACCGGTCTCAAAATGTATGGTACCAAACGTTCGGAAAAATTATTCAATCGTATTTGAAGCTGTGGCGGTCCCACCAAACCCCACGGTTCGCTTACCTAAATAACCCCCATAACTTCCACCCAATCTCATAACATTACTGGTGCAATCGCATTAGCATCTTAAATGCTTCACGCATTAAATAGATCAAATCTTTAACCTAAAAGTCCCTGTAAAAGAAAACTTACCTTTCATGCATCCCTTCGCATACAATTCCCCGTAAGATTTCTTGCTCAACTTATCAGGAATTCCAAACCAATTTGGTACATTCGGTGGCAGGCAGATTCCCCTAGACGAATTCCCAATAACAAAGGATTTGGATTACATACTATGTAACCTTCACCAGGGGCCATAAATATTGCGCTGTCTATTTTTCAACTTCGCCATGTGTATGATAAATCTCTTAACGTACACATTGGCCTGCGACCTTTTTCTCCCAGCAATAAAATACCCAAGCAGCTGCATTCAATTAGCCCAATCGACGCTGAAGCCAATTTCACAAACTCGCACAAAGTGCAAACAAAGAACGCTGTTCCTCCATAGGCTTCCTGGCGATACCATAAACAATCCATGTCGTTTGTGGTATACTAAACGCATTTTTCATTCAATGAGTGGCTGCTATTTATCCAGCTGACCCTCATTACCGAACGATACATAGGTCGCTTTTCCCTTTGTCTTGTAATTGTCCTGAATCTATTCCTCATGACCTCGATGCATAATCAAACACAAATCCATTAGCATCCCACGAGATTCGATTTGTTTGTTTCAACGAACACACATCTCCTGGGTGCACATTATGCCCCTTCTTGGTGTTTCAGATTCGTTATCATGGTTTCGACGCATGAAAAGAACCGACGTACACATATACATGTGTACCATGACGATCTCCTCTATGAGATCCGGTTATCACCTCCGTAAAAGCGAATGCACCCAAATTTCCCTTGGACAGCGATTTAATATCGAGGAGTCAAATTACATCCGCAGACCAGCACGGTCGTTGTCGCTCCCGCATTCCGCCGGTCACCTTGTGTAAAAAATTTTCAAACTCAATTTAATACTAATACAAGTTCAAAGTAAAGAAATAAAAAAACGGCGATCACCAATTAAACCTGTGCGTTACTTTCTGTGTTGTCCGCTCCGTATTTTGCTGTTGGGTGTGTTGGCTCGCGAACGATACGTGTCAATAGTTACAGTAGGATGAGGATAGGAGTAAACGGAGTGCCCATGCCTGGCACAATACTCCCAATTCCCACAAAGCCTCATGTGGAATATTTGACTCCATACAAGCTGATTTGCTTCCATATGTTACACGAAAAAATCCAATACTCCAATAATGTACCATTTGTTCTGCTGCGCCGTGCTTCCTCTAAGATCGAGGAAAGAGCGTAGCATGCGCAGTTGTTCGACTGAATGAAATCAAGATCCTTTGTTGATTATTCTTTTTTTGTTTTCCTTCTTTGTATCCGGGAAAGATAAAGAAAAATTAATGGCGGCTGGCAGAAGCGATAATGCAAACAAAAGAATGTATCATTCGATCTGCACGATCGAAAGAGAAAGTTTTCGTGAGAGGAGATGAAGAGAATAACAGTGTTGTTGGTCCTGGACATTTGGTCGAGACGGTCGGGGAGTGTTGTGAGTTCGCTTACGTCGAAGTGTCAGGTTCAGTTATTAATTTTCTTTCGACTTTAGTTCCTTGAAGAATTGTGAAAAATAGTCGAGTTGTAAATCACCGTCAGTAATAATAAAGATTTGCTTTAATTATAATAAATAAAGAGTGTTTGTTTTAAATGTGTGTCAAGTGTGTGTGATGTTCGAAGATGTAACACTGGCACATAAGAGTAACATATATTTCCGTATCAAAACTACCCAGCTACGTCTAAAAAAAATCGTTGGAAACACAGTGAGATAACGTGGAATCCATTCTTCCAAGGACCTTTCATATCCCGGAAATAGTATGGCTTTCAGTACCCGCTACGAACTTCTTTGTATGTTTTCAATTGAGTCAAAGCGGGTTCCACGGAGTAGCAATTTATGTTTTGGAAACAGGGAGAAAAATGGGTGAATACAGTGGATGGTCGATTATATTTACTGAGGCTTCTGGTTTGCGACAATTAGCAATTGTTGCTCTATGAAAGGGCGCATTATCGTCATGCAAAGTCATATGTTGATTTTCTGCAAATCGAGCCTCTTACGACGAACATTATCGCACAAATGCCTTAAATAAAATACTGTTCGTCCCTCCAGAGGAAATTCGGAGTGCACCACACCACGGCATTGAAAAAACACTCAGCAAGATCTTCAGTTTAGAGCGGTTTGGGCGCGGTTTCTTCGAATTTGAATCGTTTTTAAACGGCATTCGAAGGTCTCATTCATGTGTCATATTCATAGATCAGTATTTCGTGAACAGAACATGAACTCGACTGCTCGAGGAACCATGTCTTCAAGGAGTTGTTTTTAATGGTCCTTTTGCAAGGCATTGAGTAAAAATGGGTGATCAATAGATCAACAGCTCCTAAAAACTAATTAGTCGACAGAGTGTGGGGAGAAGGTATTGTGCCAATACACGGGCACTCCGTTCACTTCCTCCTCTATCATAAATTGATAGCGCGGACACTGCTCACTACGCAAGGGTGAAGCAAACGATGGTCGGCCTTCGCAACCGAGCGGACACAACGCAGGAACAAAACACTCCGGTTTGATCAACAATAATACTTTATTTGTTACCTTTAATACTTTCACTTAGATTTATTTTTAGTTATGAAGGTATATCAAAATCGAACAACACCTGAAATGACAGATTTTAATCAATACTTTCACCGACTTTAACTAAACTTACTTGTACGAGGCGAACACGATTCCAGTATATATTTGTGCGTCTCCGCTGCCGCCGGATAGCGGGACTGACGCGTGACCGTTCTGGTCTGCTGATGTAAAACGACTCAACGAGGCTAGAATTCTGACATGAATTCCATCCTAGGTTAGGGTTAAGAAAACAAGAGAAGAGAGAGAAAAAACTTTTCTCTTAAGGGTGCGACCACCAAGGACATGCACTCTTTCAATGCAATGGTATGCGTAAGTAAACGTATCGCCATTAGGAAGAAGTGCTAATAGTTTTTACAGAATGGGAAAGGTGTGTCGCTGGTGATGCTAAAGGGATCGAATTGTATACATGATCACATGTGACGAAATTCATTTAATGGCACTAGACGCTAGTTGCGTGTATTTGTTTTTGTTTGCACATGGTGCGAGTTAGGGAATTTTATTGCTGGGAGAAAAAGGTCGCTGGCCAATGTGTACGTAAAGAAATTTATCGTACACATGGCGAAGTACAAAAATGGACGGAGCAATATTTATGGTCCCTGTCATGACGGTTGCATTTTATGCAAACCGAATCATTTTCTTTACAGGAATTTGTCTGGTACCGAAGGTGCCGAATTGGTTTGGAATTCCAGATAACCAAACAAAGAAATCTTACGGAAAATTGTATGCGAAGAGGTGCATGAAAAGGTAAGTTTTCTTTACAAGAACTTTACGATTATAGCTTTGATCTAGGTAATGCGTGAAGCATTTTCAGGTGCTTAATGCGATTGCATTAGCGAAATTATATGATTGGATAGGGTTATGGGTGTTTTTTAGGAAGGCGAACCTTGGGGTTTGGCGGAACCGCCACAAGAGGACGCTGATATTCGGCTTGGCAATTAAAATAGATTCTACTCTCTTGACAAACAAAACTTTTATCAATTCATTTTAAGCGTTTCATTTAAATGACAAATTCCGGACAGAAGTAAATATTAATGTTAAAGTAGATACATTAGCAAATTAGGTAAGCTCGTTCCCCGAGAGTAGAATGTAAAAAAGTATAGAAAAAAATGATTTCAAAAACAAAGCCCTTGAATTGTGTACACACAGTATCAGTGATTTTTCAGGGCTGACTATTATGTGGTCTAATCTCTGGGATGGAATTGAAAATTAACAACACTATACCTTTGGATTAAATATAATTATGTGCATCCTACCGATTGTGTGTTTTAATTGTGGGTTTTCCATTTTATCGATCTGGCGATATAATGGATCTATATGGTGTTTTTCTTTGCTGCTTGCAACTGGTTCAATTTTCGTTTTTTCATCGTGTCGCTTAATACTTTTTTTATGAACTGAATTGTTTTTAATTTTTTTGCACTACCATTTGCACTGGCATTGATTTATGCATGATAGAGCATATCAAGCGATGTGTAAAATGGGATATTTTTCCTGCTTTATATTCGTGTACCCTGTTTTCGCACGAGTCCTGAATGTATATAGATTCTTTATTATCTAGCCCCAACTGGTTGACGTACACACAGGTATTCTCTGCTTACCCTCAATCCACTCTATACATTCACCCATACGACTAACGCCTGCCTCATGTACAATATTTGTGACAGCCACCTACAGGACAAAGACAACATCAGGATTGAGGAACAAAAAGAATGTGGTAAATAAAAATCAACATGTCTGCAGCACAATCACTGGACATCTACAAAGGGGAGCTCCATTAAAAACAAAACACCAAAAAACCGTTTTTTTTTTTAAATTTAGTTAACACAAGAACACAAGGATTTATTCATCCATGTGCTGCTGGTAGCACATCGGACTGAAAAAGATTTCTTATCCTCCGATTCCAGGATTTACATGCTCAAGCAAAGGCTGAAGTTTCTGTTCCATTGTGTCCTTGTTTTTTTATTTTACCTCTCAAAGGTGTGTACACGAATGACTGCCTCCTTGACTTCGCCATGGAGTACGCCATAAAAATGTCCTTGTCGACCCTAGAATACGATTTTGGTTTTGTTATGACATTCACTGCCGGTGAAAATGTGTCTGTGATTAATAAAAGTGAAATAATGTCTATCCCCTAAGGTAAATCCAAACACACCGGAACACCAAGGGGTTCATAACACTTATGGGCTTCGATGTCCGTACCCAGAGAGCGAACGTGTGAAAGGATTCAACTTTTATTATTCAATTCCGACCAAGGGGACTCTTTTCATTAAACAGTTTAGTAACAAATTAATTTTATTTGAACATATTCCAATTTGAACAGGAGCAAACAGAAGGAAAACTTTAAGGACATCTCATGTGTGATGAATGCGAAAATTTATGGTTGGGCTGGGATGTAAGGCTGGTCCTATAGTTTTCTGGAATATGTAGTTTGTTAAAATGATTAGTCATTCAAAAGATCCATGGTGGAAAATTAGTCGAATTAATCATTGATTTGCTGCTCTCTTGAATGACTTTATTACACGGTAAGTGTAACTTGTTTTCCTGATGACAACATTTTCTTACTTTAATAATATACTATTGTAGATTTGACTGTTGAAGTGGTTATTTAGCGATAATTATAACATCCATATACATCACAATCGAATATGGAGTTACACCTACCAAAGCAAACCAGAGGTGTATGTGAATTATTCACACGATTTGTAGAGCCATAGTAGAAAAAACAACTTTTGAAATTATTTGAATAAATTTCGTAAATTGTCTCCAATTCATTGCCCCCAATTAATAAATACAATCTTGTCAGCTATGTAGACTCGTGTATTGAAATAGCTTGGTTGTTTTCAATTACTGGCAGCCGGTTTATGCAGAGACTAACACGGGTAAGAGCTTAACATTAACGTTTTTCAACGGGATGACGGAGTCTAACACCACGATTAGCCGCTCAAGTGATATTTACCAATTTTTTGATCGGAAAACTCGCCACTCGCAACCAAATTCACGCATTTCACATACATTTGTCGATATAAATGGATTCCCGAATGAGTAGAGACAGGAATACATTACTTACATATATTACGTATATTTTTTAACTGACAGTTTTTATTAAAAACAAGTCTCCATCGACTCTTAAACGTCTACGTCTTCACTCGTCCTGATGTAGATTGCCATATGCAGGAAGTAGTCGATTTCAATAACCTAAGCGTTATTTTAATATAAATCGTTACAAGACGCCTTGAAATTTCATCGATGCCTTTATTGCTTTCCGAAGATTGATTAATGACACTCTTGAAGAATCTCTAAACTCAGCATTAAATATTATTGTTTTTGGGAACTTTAATGTAGGAAACTCGAACACCTATAACATTCTTAGCAGAACAGACTATTTCGGGCGACTGGCTAAAATTATCGTAATCAGGACGAAGGTGACTCGACTAGTAGAAAAACCCAAGGCGGGGCACAATTTAGGTCTGGTGCGGTATTTTGAGCCATTTTATCCTATTCCGTACAAATAGGCTCATCATTGGGAAACTCAAATCATCGTCGAATGTCTGCTCTGCAAGCAACTCAAACCACTGGCCGATCTAAGCAGCTTTATGAAATATAATTTAAAAACTAGGAGGCGATCACCCTCGACGGTCCCAGATAAGATTTCATTTTAATAGGTGTTTCAAAGGAACATGAACTATTTGAGTGTCGGTTTGATCTCAGTTCTTATTTCTCAAGTAATTAGGAACACGGTCGTCTGTCTCGACGTTTTGTAACAGACCCATAAAAACGAATATCCGAATTCACCGACGGATAAAATTCTACAATTTTTTTTTCTGGGACTTGACAATTTTTTGACCTTCTGAAGCTCGAACAATGTTTCAGAATGATCTTCAACATCTAGGGGATAATAAATATGTGAACGCATTTTTTCTATTGTTTGCTTGAGATTTTTTTAAGATCGTATTTATTGGTAGTACCATATTTTCCGTGAAGGATTTTTAATCTTAATCTGCGGTTTTATGGAACACGGCGTCATCAACATTAATTGACCAAATCAAACCATACAGGTTTCAAAAATTGGTTGTGTCGATCAATGTAAAATTAGGCAGTACGTGGGAATTTCACGTATGCTGAGATTTAGCTATGGGGGATAGTAGCGAACACACAGGGCAAAGTCTCTGATTGCTTTCAACCCGGCGAAGGTCAGAATGATCCTTGTCCCTGTTCAATCCAAGTTGACATGCAGTCTCCACGACGTGACACCCCTCGATAGCTACTTTGGCACCCGCCAAGTAGTGAACCAAATGGATGCAGCAACATACTGAGAATGGTTAGCGCAAGGGCAATAACCAGGCCCGTAAAAATGAATTATTACGCCAAATTTAACAAGCTTCGGATATGGACCGGATACATGACGACGACCACGGAAACGAAAATGGCTAAACGATTTAAGAATTTTGTCATGGAACGTCCGCTCACTATACAGAGCTCGAGCTGCACAGCAGCTAGCCGATGCCCTGTCCGAATATAAGGCTGACATAACAGCATTACAAGAAATAAGATGGACGGGGAGTGGTGTTATTCAAAGAAAGGAGTATGGCAGTTATTACAGCTGTCATGCAAAAGACCATGTGCTCGGGGTAGGCTTTCTAGTCAGCCAAAAACTGAAGTCTGCCATCATCGGCTTTAATGCAATAAACGAAAGGCTATGCACTCTTCCCGTCCGAGACAAGTTTAAGAACATAAGCCGCATAAACATTCACGGACCTACAGGGGAGTCCCCTGACGACGAAAAAGAAGAATACAACGAGAACGTCGAACCTTGAATGCAATAAATAAAAGGCTATGCACTCTTCGCGTGCGAGGTTTAAGAACATAAGCCTCATAAAGGTTCACGGAACTACATAGGGGTCCCCTGACGACAAAAAGGAAGAATACTACATAACGTCGAACGGGCCCTCAATGTCTGCCCAAGATACGAAATGTGAAAATCGTTCTAGGTCATTTGAATGCAAAAATATTTCGGGAGCCGGTTTTCAGCCACTATGCAGGTTCCCATAGTTTGAATAAGAACACTTATGACAATGGACTACGAGTCATCGAACTGGCAGCATCGAAAAACTTGGTCATTGCAATTACCAAGCTTCCGCGTAAAGATATCCACAAAGCCACCTGGGTATCACCAGATGGAGCCACTCGCAACCAAATTGTCCACAAGTTGATAGATCGTCGCCTCTCCTCGAGCCTGATGATGGTACAAACGTAGCGAGATGCCAACGTCAACTCGGATCACTATCTTAATGGTACAGTTTTTCGGGGTGGATTGCCTTACGGAGACGTATTGCATCCGCGGATCCGGTTCGAATCAACACGGCTGCCCTACGCATTGAGAATACCAGTAACACCTTTTGTCATGCGCTAAGACTCGCCCTCGAAGAGCTCGACGGAGGGAGAGTAAGTCCTGAGGCCAGAATGCCGGGCGTGGAAGAGAAATGGACACGCCCTAAGAATACTGTTATTAGTACTGCCAACTCCATGTTAGGCAGCACTCGTAGAGATCTAAGCGACCGGTTTGATGATAAGTGCAAACTTGCGATTGAACGTAAGAATGCTGCATACCGGGCAAAGCAGAAGTCTCATTGGATGCGGGTACGCGAGGAGAAATACAAAGAGCTCGGAAGATTTGCAAAAAAGACTTCACAGATAAAAGAAAAGTGCCTGGGAAAAAACCTTGAGAAAAGCAGAGTGCGAGGTCCGCATCAGGCGCGGTTGTTCTGTCTAATAATCCGCAGTATGACGCGGTACACTCTACGCTGCACTTAGTGCAAGGATAAAGAGGGTAATCTGATCACCGATCCTGAAGGCATTCTGGAGCGATGGGAAGTGCACTTCAATAAATTGCTAAATGGTCTGCTCACAGAAGAATTAGAGGCTCCACCAGTGCAAAATCAGGGCCTAATGCTGCCACCACCATGCACTGAGGAAATATTAAAAGCCTTGAGGCAGCTCAAATCAAATAAAGCCCCCAGAGCTGATGGCATACTAGCTGAGCTGATCAAAGAAGGTTACATCACGCAATTCATGAGATCTTGGTGCACGTATAGGAGCAGGAGGAGATGCCGGAAGATCGTCGTGGAATAATGTGTCCCATACATAAGAAGGGAGATATCACTGTGCAGCAACTATAGGGGTATAACATTGCTGGAGATACTCTCCTCTATCCTACAAGATCGGATAGCCTCATACGCCAGAGTCATCATTGGTCAGTGTGGCTTCATCCCAGCCAAATCAACGATTGATCAGATATTCACCCTTAGGCAGGCGACAAACCAATGTCTGGAATTTAAGATCCCATTATATACTTTAAGGCCGCCTACGACAGCATAGCCACGATAGAACTATATAATGCCATGAGAGAGTTCGGCATTCCAAACAAATTGATTCGACTTTGTAGGTTGACCTTCACCAACGTAACTAATCAAGTAAAAATAGTGGGATTATTGTCCAAACCAATAAACATCTTTAATGGACTCCGGCAAGTAGGCGGCCTGGCCTGCCTCCTCTTCAACCTGGCGTTAAAGAAAGTAATCCGTGACTCTGGCGTTACAACAAGAGGGACTATTGTCACTAAGTCCAGCGAGATACTTGCCTACGCAGATAACATCGACATCATCGGTAGATCGGATTCGGCTGTACAGGACTCCTTCACCCAGATCGAGCAGGCGGCACAAAAACTGGGACTGCACATTAATGAGGGGAAACTAAGTACATGGAGGCAACTTCTGCGAAGAGAAGACTTAACGTTCGTCAAACTATCAGGGTAGTGGAGCACGAATTTGAAGCAGTGCAATCCTATAACTACCTTGGGTCAATAGTATCAGCCGATAACAATATGGAAGGAGAAATAGGCGAACGGCTGATCGACTCCAACAAAGCCTATGGGGGTTCTCTATATTACGCCGAGAACCAACCCGCACTTACAACCCAATTTCGCCCGCTAACCACGCGCCACGTCTACCCCAAACCTTTCCGTCGGCCTATTTCACCTGAAAAAGGTATACCCCAAAAGGCCGCATAAACCTGAATTCAACACTCTATGCAGATGATGCATTATTGAATTCAGCCATTTCTTACCATACGGCAACATTATATCATAAACCACATGAGATTTCCACCGGAAATCACAATTTCATGTTTGGTTAGCAACAGAAAACTCTGGGCAAACGGTGCTGTTGCGGCATCACGCAACAGCTTGGGTTATCGAATTCTTTTAGTTTGTTCGCACGCTAAAATGTTCCCAAGTGGCGTCCTTTCGACCTTCCCCAGGGGATCAATAACCTCAGCATCAGGTGAATATCACAAGAAATATACTTTACATTCCACCCATTTCCCCTTTTCGGAGTGCATTGCACTCTGAGAACAATCCAATATCAAACTGGGTCATGCGGTCACCATTGGTTCTGCTTTCGATACATGCGAAGTAAAATCATTCCCGAGATCGTCACGCTCTCCTTTTCGATTCTTCCATTCTCCCTAGGTTCATTGACTACTGAATAAATTCACAAGAGTTTATTCATCTATTCATCTCGATGGGCGGGGAAATAAGAGAATGCAGATGAGAGTGTGATCCGGATTGGTTGATCGTGTGGATAGAACCAGGAGTCAAACTTCATCCCTCGAGGAGAGTAGTCAAGTTTCATCCCTCAAGTAGTGTGGACAGCACAGGAGTCGAGAGTGCCTCTACGGTGGTAGTGTGTTGTTAGTTCATTATCGCGCGACTTCTTTAATTGGATTTAAATTATTTATCCTGTATCCCAACGCGAAATAATAGCAGTTCAAATAAAGTGATTTCGTTATGCAATTACACGGCCCCATCCAAATTAATCGTATTTACTAAAACATTAAATCAGACGTACGTTAGTGATAAATTTATTTTGGGCGATGAAACATTAATGGCCAAAAATAGTAGTCAGTGTTGTGGAAAGCGAATCGAATAATAATATGCTATAGTTTCTTCTCTATCCTTTTAACTTATTATTATTTTACCCCAGAGGAACTCGTTTATAAATTCCCTTAAATATTAAAGTATTGTTTCTACATTTTCTGTAAACCAAATGTTATTTAAAATGAGTGAACATTATAAACAAAAATTAAAATAAAAAGTTTCAACAAAAAATAAGATAAAGAACATTTGATTAACTAATACAACAGTGCGTTTTTATTTTATTTCCTTCTACGTTGGTGAATGTTTCTGAGTTCTATTTGCCTAGTGACGCGTTGGGGAGTTGGCTGGCACACCATATATAAACCCCCACAAGCCTACTATGGTCTATCAAATCTCCTTAATCCCGAAATTTATCCAGAACATCCAAGCTACTACTGTACAAGACCATGGTCTTACCAGTACTCATGCATGGATCCGAGACCTGGGTACTCATAAAAGGCACTCTGAACTCTTAGCCGCGTTCGAGAGGAAGGTATAAAGGAGAATTTTTGGCCCCGTATATGAGAGGGGACCATTCCGAAGACGCTACAACCACGAGTTGTACGCAATCTACTTTGAAGCTAATGTTGTAAGCAAAATCAAGCTCGGTATACTCCGGTGAGTGGGACGCCTAACTAGAATGAGCGAAGAGGAGGCTACCCGGAAAGTCCTTTGTGGGAGGATGTAGGGAAGGAGACAGCGCGG
The DNA here is from genome assembly GCA_963931805.1 of Microdon myrmicae. NCBI lineage: Eukaryota > Metazoa > Arthropoda > Insecta > Diptera > Syrphidae > Microdon > Microdon myrmicae. The sequence continues at coordinate 140,334,533 of OZ007498.1, read as the reverse complement.
CAGATCTTCTCTGCGATGGAGGGGTGGCGTAGAAGAGGACGCCCAGAGCCTGGGAGTCCCAAACTGGATGACATCGGCTCAAAATCGGGACCGGTGGAGAGATTTGTTAAATAAGGCCAAGACCGGATCCCGGTTGTGGTGCCGATGATGATGATGGTGATGATGTTGATAAGATTTAGCTCTAGATAAGTATTTAAAAGTGGGGTTTTTTGTTTTATAAAAAAATGTAAAAATATCATATCAACTAAAGGAACTCGACTCACATATATATTAGGTGTTTCATAGTAGCCTAGAGAAGTAATTTTATCAGAATCAGAAGTTCTTGCAATCAAAGTCACCAACAAATTATTCCACTTCCTAACTCGTTCACATCTTTTTCTGTCGATTGCGAAGACTGTTAGCATTTAACTTTTTCTTCAGACTGTTTGTGAAAAACAGTTACACATTACCTTCAAATTCAGAAGGAAAAAGTAACCTAATTTTCAATGAATACAACTCTTTATCCTTCTCATCGTTCCAATCCAATGTTCAATGGCGTTTTTGACGTTCGAGTGAAGGCGGCGAGAGTGAAAAAACAACAGCAAAGTCACTCCAATCGTTTAGAACTTTCTATAAATTTCGATGGCGTCGGGTATTGTTGGTGTTTGCGATAAAAAGTTATTCTATGGGCAAAAGTGGTTCTACGGTCACTCATTGCGAGCGGTTGTGTTATGACTTCACTCCAAAATTAATAAAATTGGAAATGGTGACCCTTTAACATAATAAATTTTATCAATAAAAACCAATTGAATTCAATTGAAAATTCAGGATAATTAAATTCGGGAAGGCGGCATCCGATAAAACCAAATGTCTGTAGCTCAACCTCCGCTGGCGTCAACATCTTTCCATGATTCATAGCACAATTTACTCTTAAGCCCACCAAAGTCTATTCTAAATTTTCTTTAGGATGAATGAAAACATTCAGTGTATATAGTTTTGGATATGGTAATCAAGAGTTAGTTTTTCAAGTCAAAAATACATTTTTTACAATCACTGGGAGTGTGAAGATTATTTACCTCTGTCCAGGACTAGCCACCAGAGAAATCCGACCGGTTGGAGATATGAAGAGGAAGTTTCTACCGGCTTGAGATGCGAGAAAGAGGTTTATACCGGCTCGCCATGGGGAGTTAAAGACTAACAACATTTGTGGTTTAATCTTTTGTTTATTATTTAGTTTTACGTAATATTTTACTTAAAAAGCAACAGGCCCGCTATACTTATGTGAGGCCGCAACCTGTTACTTTTGCTAGGTTTACTTAACTCTTATTAATTTTATTTAGAGTAAAAAGTCCACTGTACTTATGCGAAGCTGCGATCTTTTACTCTGATCGATTAATTCTGAATTATTTAGTTTGCAACCACTCTTTTTATACCCAAATGATTGGGACAGAAGTGCTTACGGTGCAACTAATTCCTAACTGATCCTAACTGATCCTAAGCGCAAGTTCTTTGCCCGCAGTTCTGCTCAGTCGACTTTGACCTTCAGGGAGTGCATTCTCCCGGTCACGAGTCATTTGTTTTGCATAAATTGAATTTTCCACTTGATCGAACCACTTAAAGTACAGTGGCCCCGTGTGGTTAAAAAGTAGGTACGTCAACGTATGACACCGTTGCACCTGGACCCCCATCAAGCCATTCCGCCGACGGCACGTCCACAAAAAGCGATCAAAATGGGTAGGTGACGGGCCGAGAAATAAAACGGGCAATACCATATACGGGGTCACTTTGGTTTGTTTATTACACTAAAACATATTTGTTTGCACGGCCTACAATAACCGGTGGCTGCTCAATGGAATCTTTAATTTCATGAATATCCAGGATTACAGTCGTTTTATTGTGTCTTTCTGGTTCTCCTCGCTATTGACGGTGGCGAGGATCTGAACCATCCCATGGGTTATCCATTCCACTGGCAAGCGCTTAACTGATACGATTGTACCGAGTACTGGTTTTTGAATAAAATTAGGATTTTCCGTAAGTTGTTTAGTTTCTATTCACGAACTTCGTCCGGATGTTTTCTCTTCTTTTTTCTCTCTAATTCCGTTTAAATGCAATCGCCCTTTGCAACCTTGGACCGTGGGTATTACGCTAACTTAATGGGAAGGCGCCTCGCGTGGTGCGACGCAGCGCGGCCGACAGGGGTGGTGGTGGGACGACGCTCGGTGCGGACGCAGCGGTGGTTGTATCTCGACTGATTTACACACGGGGGCAGCGTGCCCCCGCGTGTGGTCGCGGCGGTTATCAGAGGGGGCTCCCGCTGTGCGCGTGTTGGGAGTTGAACGACGACTGCAGAAAAGAATATATTCATCGTGTCGTGGCGGTCGAGTCACAGCTAAAATCGACTCGCCGCCATTTACTAGGAATTTCGAGAAGAGTTGCTATGCTTGCTTAGGGAATTCAGTTCCAGCGAATCCTCGCCGTACAAGCTGAGTTGGATTCGTTGGTTGTGTATACTGAGAAATTGATTTGGCGGCATAGCCAAGTATAATCAAGGGCCTTGGTTGTTGTGATCGTTTCGTGGAAAATTGGCTGCCGCTTGGTCGCAAGCGAGAAGTATAATTTAAGGAGGAAATGAACCGAAGTGGTTTTCGGGGAAAATTGGAATTGCTTGGACGCAAGCAAGGAAAATCATTTAAATACGATATTAACCGAAGTAATTTCGGGGAAATTTATGCGGCTCGGTATAGTTGGTGGTGATGTTCGTTGTTGGTTTGCATATGTGTTTTATTACAGCATATGAATTTCGGGGAAATTAAGATTGCTTGGTGGCAAGGAAGGAATATGGTTTAGATAAAGAATTGACCGAAGCAATTTTGGGAAAATGAATGCGGGGATGATTTAGAATATATTCTGTTGAATTGTATTCTGTTACGGGTTTGGATTGTGTTTTATTGCGAAGTTTGGAATGTATGCTATTGCGGATTTTACATGTCGAATTGGGTGCGCTTGCAGGTTTTGCATGGTTGCGAATGTGTGTATATTTCAGGTTTGAATGGGAAGCTGGGTTGAGGTGACGCGCTGTTAGCGGTCAAGATTGGTTGGCATTGTGGGTTGGTTCTCCATTTGGTATAGAGAACCCCCACAGCCCCCGTCCAAGTATCGATCACTTGATATTGCTAGTGACGTCTTGTTGTTATGCATGTGCCTGCCTTTCGTAGGCCTCAGAGTTTTTATGGAAACTCCGTTAAAATGTATCATGACACCCGCTGTATGGCAATTGTCGTTATCCAGCGTCTTTGTAGACGCCAGTAGTGTCCCAGTGTCGATGGTTGTTTTTGGATATGAGATACGAGTCAAAAAATGTACTCGCAATTGAATAGCGTGAAGCTTGGGAAATAACTATGTCATTAGGTGAGCAATTAACGAGGAATCGCATCGTGTGCTATATTATGTCAATTGGGTTGAACTGAATTACGTTAATTGATTATGGAATGGTGTTTATGCAGGTAATTTATTGTAGGGTTTATGTAGTGGGATACAACAAGAGCACCAATATGATCTAGACAGCTTCCTGAAGCAGTCCTAGTGGGTTCATTAACAAATCATACAAGACCGTGTGTAGCAAGTAATGCTAATTAACCGCATACAGTTTTATAGCTTTCCAAGATGTTGGGGTTAAATTTCCTAAAGTTCGTAAATGTTTTGCCTTTTTTTCCAAAACAAAGCAGCTCAATTTCTCATCTTCCGTGAAAGATTTGTAACGACTCAAACAGGTTACACACAAACAACCATAATGAAGAATATGGCACAAAACGATATTTAAAAAAAAAATTATCAATGCCTTATCGTCATCGTCATCGGCACTACAACCGGGATCTGGTCTTGGCCTTATTTAGCAAGTCCCGAGGCTTGTTAAATTTTCCATAATAATTAGTTTTTCCGGGCAAGGTTATTAGCCTTGTGCCATCAATGCCTTATACCATATACCAAATCATTCACGAAGCAATCATGCAGGTCGACTAGTGATTCAAGGCATTCTTGTGTACACGCGGCCGTGGTGCAACGTATCATGCTTTGCTTCTAACTTTTTCATAAGGTTGTTTTGAATCACGTACATCGCAAAACTCTACAATGAACTGAACATGCAACAAAACGCTATCTCAGTATAAATTACGACTTTACGTCACTTCCCCCATCTGCATGAAGTTGTGCGGTTTACATTTTAGTCCTTTAAACATTTCGATTGCTCAGCTAGGACGGCTTTGCACGTTAAAACACAATGCCCAATTTTTGGTAGTGGCCCCGGACGCTTGATGTCTACTTTATTTTTCGTCGCCGGAGTCTACTTGTTGCATGAACATTTTGAGAGAATCGGGTGGAATCTAATTTAAATATTGCAACTAAATTCATTCGAGTCGCGTCGAAATTGAGCTTTCATTTATGACAGCCATTTTGCTCATTATAGTCAAAGTAAAACATAATAATTAAACGAATTGACTTAACTTATTTTAACACTCAAATTGTATTTCAATTGGTGTTTAATCTTTTAATGTTTAATACATGATTCGGTTATTAAAGAAAATTTTATAATGTTTATGTGTTATGTGTTTTTATTTGTTTGATGCTGTGTTTGAACGATATTTCATCAAAAAATCCTATTGACTGACCATAACATAGCTGGTGGGGAGGGAGTTGTGTGGCGACTGCGATGAAGAACACAGAACACAAGATTCACCAGTGCTGTATTACAGATATTACGTACTATTACGTATATTAGTCCCCCGCCTTCGTCCCACTGAGAAACCATAACATTACATACCATACATATATAACACAAGTATACATAATCAAAACATGAAACATTCATTTATATAAACAAAACATTCATTTACATTTTTTAATTTAAACACCTTTCAAATATTAAACATAAAATTAAAACATAAAACGTAAATTTGCATTTGCGCATACAAATGCTCAATTACATTTTACATTTATAAAACAAAAACAAACTCATACCGGTTAAAATAAATCATACCAGAAAACGATCAGATGGCTCGATTTGGTTTCTCAGCGGAATTAAGGTAGATCGATAACGAAAAAAAAAAACGGTGGCTTTGCATCAGGTGATAAGAATTGAATATGAAATTGAGAGTCACCATAAACAGTCGTAAAAGTAGTCGAAAACTAAAAAGTCGATGATTGAGCCTCCACTGCCGGTCGGTGATATTTAAATTCAAATTGAAACGAATAAATTTATTTATATATAATTGTGAATATTTAAATTTCAATTGAAAAGAATAAGATTATTTTACATATATTTGTGAATAAAGAATCAGTTAATTCGTGGACTACTCTTGTAGTTGTAACTGGTTTGTTCAGGGAGCGTGTCTCCTAGTCCTTAAAAGGAGAAGTGATCTCTATAGACCGCTCCTGAAAAACGTCCTACAAATGGTCGTCGCCGTGCTTCCTCATATGCCTGAGGGAAGAGCAACGTGCTGTTCTCGGTTGGAATGGGAATGTGTTAGAGGTTTGGTTGGATAGGTTCTGGGAAGGGGAATCATGAAATGCGTTTCGAATTAAGCATTTCATGATGTCAAGGTTTTGGGAATGGAGTCAATGTACGACGAATTAACTTTTGGTTAAATTCGTTGTTCATGTGACTCAATATGGAATTTAAATGTAAGGTGATAGGAAATTTAGGATTTGGATTATGATTTGATAATATTGGGGATTTGGATGGGAGTGGCGATTTAGGATCGCTACATAAGGCATGCGGAATACTTTAATACTGAATGAATTTTTATTGTTGAATTTTAAGATTGAATTTACTGGACTTATTCTGGATACGTAATACTCATCCGAACCTGGATACTGAGTGCGGGATACTGATCTCAGATATCAGTTTTCTGTTCCTTTATAAAGAAAAACAGAATAGTATCTCGAAAATGCACAATTTCATACCAAAATCCCGATTTTGGTATCCTGCGTGAGATGCTCAGTGTTTATTTAAGATAAGAATTCAGTTTCCTGAATTCTTATGAAACTATTGTGCAGATGTGGATGTGTAAAGGGATTCGGGTTTTTGTTGGTTCAATTTATTAGGAATTTTTCCAGATTGAGATAACGTATCCCTGGATTTTGAATTTTGATGATGCCGTGGGGCAAATGTAAAACGATAAACGAATATTTGATTCGTTTATTGTGAATTTTGATTTTAATTTGGATTTTAGATTAAATTATGCCGTGGAGGCAAATGTTAAGCGATAAACGGATGTTTGATTCGTTTATTGCGAATTTTCGATTTGGTTTAGGTTTTTTAGGGTTTTGATTAGTTTTTAGATTTTACTGTAATATTGCTGGGATTTGGATGTAGGAATGGGGGAAAAAGGTGGTAGGGCTTTATAGAGCACTACACTACATTTATTCCTTTTCTTTCGGTAGTTCAAGGTGTAATCTTGCTGTGTATCAAATATTAAAGAGACACGAAAAAAAAACTGAACTGAAACTGAACTGGTGAAAGATCGCACCTATAAATATTTAGCTTGCTGCCACAAAAAGGTCTCGTCAACACGAATATCATTGAGAGCAAATCTATAAGCATTATACTAAAGACAATTAATTCTCCGGAGGCAAAAGGCAAAAAAAGTGAAAAGTCGCACAGATAAAGTTTCGATCACATGACGTATGTTTCATTAAACCCTAAACCCGGAGATTGTTGGGCGTGCAAATTCAATCCAGTGCAGTTCTTCAGCGATCGCGACAGGCAGAAAATAACCGGCAAGGGCAGCACAGTCGCACAAACCGTGAATACGCACATTGTTACTTTCTATTATTTCATATTTTGCGTGCAGACAATTAATTGTGCAACACAGAACATTCATATAGCAATCAATTAGCTTAAGTATCGGGTTGAGACATCTTCGTATACACGTAATCATGCTCCCCAGTCGAGTTCTAACCACCGACGACATCAGTCACGACAAAAAAAATAAATAATTAAAAAAAAATTTATAATTTAAATTTAAAAAAAAAAAAAAAAAAAAAAAAAAAGTTTGAAAAAAAAAAAAAAAAAAAGTTTTTCTTTAGTGAACAGGAAGCATCTTTAGGTTCGATTATTTTTAATTTAATCCATATTTATTTTATTATTTGTTTTAATTTAGAAGGATTTGTTTTTAGGTCTACTTGTTTCCCTTCTTGGTTTTTGTTTGTTCCTCTTCTCTTTTCCTCGCGGCCCACGCGTTTTTTGTTTCTTTTTTTTCTGAGCTCGATGTTAGCAACATCGAAATAGATGGACACCTACTCTTCTCGTGGTGTGGGCCATCAGCCCGATCAGGGCATGATGGCTCTCATAAAAAGATTAAGGGAGGACCTCGAGGCTCCCAAGGCAGAGAACGCTGTCTTGAGAGATAAATTGTCGCGAGTGGAAGCTGCACCACCCGCATCCCCGTCCAGTGCCAGTTCGGAGGCTACTGACTCGGAATCGGAGCTCGAGCCCGAGTTGGAGGGTCTCGCTGAGAGTTCCGACGAAACAATGGATGACGGTGACTCGCGCACCCCCACCCCAAACTCGTCTAGAGCCCCTAAGCGGAAAACCCCGCTTCCCATAATAAACTGCGAAGGAGGACCTTCCAATAAGCGTGCGGCCACCGGCTCCCCGCCAACGCCGCACCCCAAACTGTTGTCGAACCCCGCGATAACACCAACTCATGTGAGGGTCGTACCTCCGCAGCAGCCTTGCCCACCACGACCAACTCCATTAGTTAACCCAAAACCAAAGGCTGCTGGTGTTCCCAACACTGTTCAGCCAGAGGTCGGGGAACGCCCACTTGTTTCTAAGAAGAAACAGCAACCCGGGGTCTTTGCACGAGACCTCAATTTAAAAAATTTCGTCGGTGATATGAACCGGCTAGGGATTTCTAACTTCAAGGCAAAGACCTTAAGTCCATCCCTAAATAAAATCATAGCCTACGATAGGGAAACCTATCGCACGGTTAACGACAACCTCAAGGCCAAGGAGGTGAATTATTACACCTTCACTCCGGCCGACGAAAAGTCGAGGACAATCCTCTTAAAACGAGTCGCTGCCTCTTGGGAAAAGGACGACATCGTAACTGCTCTTGAGGCAACATTTCCTAACGTCAAATTCATTGACGTCAAAAAATTCTCTCCCCCACAGCGGTTTGTGAACATCAGACCGCAAAGATACACCAAGCTGAACATATGGCAGCTTCTCCTTGCCCCAGGAACCGACATAGATTCCATAATACGGACAAAGTCGCTTCCAACTTTGCATCAGCAAGTTGTCTTCGAGGTATTTCATAACAGAGAAATACCTCAATGCAGACGTTGCCAACGTTTCGGGCATGTCTCCCGAAACTGCAACATGGGTCGCCGTTGCGTTCGTTGCGGAAAATCCCACGATATTGGCAAGTGCGAACTTCCGCTAGCGAAATACGATCCCGCAACAAATGTGCAGGATGAAATAACACTGCCAACTTGCTGCAACTGCGGCAACAAAGGGCATCCGGCCAGTTATAGAAATTGTCCTAAATATAAGGAAATTAAACTAAGATCCAAGGAGACTCGAGCTAAGCAAACAGCCAAGTCAGACTTCGGAAAACAGGCCACACAAAACCTCATCCAAAATGGATTCACATTTGCCGACATGCTTAGGGGTCAGCAGGCAAGGAATACAAAAACCCTTTCAACTCCCCCCCCTCAAAAACATATTCAAGTCCCTAACCGAGCCCCGGTAAAGGCCAACACGACGCCTCAAATTCAAGCGGTGGTGCAAAAGCCTCCGAGGGGGCAATCTTCAATGCTCGAGAAACTACTTAGTTTCTCCCGCTTAATTGAGGATATCCGACCCCGATATGAGAAACTATCAACCGAGGCAGAGAGGGAGGCCCTCCTTTTCACTGCATATGCAAGACATACCCTCCACAATGGATTCCAAAATTAAAGTTATCCTCTTAAATGTCAACTCCCTTGTTTCGCATTCCAAGCGTATGATAGTTTCTGACTTCATAAAGGAAAGCCGGGCGGACGTGGTACTTGTAACCGAAACTAGGTTGCATCCATGTCACCGTCCCGTATTCCCAAACTTCTCCATGATTCGAAGAGATCGAACCCTCACTGGCGGTCCCACCATCAACGGAGGTGGAACTTGTATACTGGTTAATGGCGGACTTCGCCATGAACCTATTGACCTCCCACACCTAGAGTCCATAGAGGTATCTGGAGTTGAACTGCATCTGGCTGGTAATGGTAGAGTGAATATATACTCCGTATACCACTCGCATAAAACCAATAATGGCCCCATTAACCCCGAAGATATCGGCAAACTAATAAGGACCTCGGGGCATACACCCTTCATCATAGGCGGCGATTTTAACTCCAGACATCCCCACTGGAACAACTCTGTCTCTTGCCCAAATGGCACAAAACTGTACCAATGGTACACCGCAAACAGGTATGCCCTCAACTTCGAAATAGTTGCACCTACGGTTGGTACTCGAGGTAACTCAATTCTGGACATATTTATTGTGTCCAAAGACTTACTTCCACAAATCACTCCTCCTCAAGTTTCAGCGGGTGTATCTGACCACAATGCTGTGACCACATTCATTCGCGGCTATCGAGCATCCCGGGCTCATATCAGATACATACCCGATTATGGGCGGACTAACTGGGACAACTTCAATATTACATTGAACGATAAACTCCACCACCTCTCTCTTCCCACTGACAGGAACCTAACGACGGTTGAGATAAACAACGTTGCAAAACGACTTCACGAGATTCTAGTTGAAACTTCGGAGACTCATGTCCCGAAGTATAAACTTGAAAAGACCTATCAGATTCCCCATGACGACATCACTCTTCGTCTCATCCGGGAGCGTAAAAAGCTCTGCAGAATGAGATATCGTCACCGCTTTACGCAAAGGGAGCCATTATTGCGATCCATTATTCACAATATTGGTACACTGATAAAACAGAGAATCCAAAACAATCGTACCCGACAATTGGAAGACAAGCTGAAGGGTATTCAGATGGACCAGAACGTTTATAAAAATGTTAAAAAGATATGTGGCACTTCCCGCATCACTAGGCCAATTATGCACAATGGTGTTGTTGTCAATAACGACACCAATAAAGCAAATATCATCGGAGAGACCTTCGAAAACAATCACAAACTCACTCTCCAAGATGGCGACCCGGAAACTAATGCAATCGTTAGTTCAGAGGTCCACAGTAAGTTGGACGACTTCAACGAGCCAATTGTTGTCTTTAACCCAACTAACAGTGCATACTTCGATGACACACGTGATAATGGTCACGGATTCATCACACCAAATACCCTACAGAATCTGGTTAAATCTCGACACCCCAAGAAGTCACCTGGTATCGACAACATGTCATACCACTCGTTGCGAAGGTTTTCTGCCTTATTCTTTATAAAGCTGTCCATTCTGTTCAACCATGCTTACAACATGGGGTACTTTCCCCAAGCTTGGAGGCACGCTATTATTTGCCCAATAGTAAAAGTTGGGAAACCAACGTATCACCCCTCAAGCTTTCGCCCTATCTCGCTTCTCACTTGCATCAGCAAAATATATGAAAAATTCATATACGAAAAGCTAAATAACTTTGTCAGTGCCAGGCACCTAATACCTGATTTCCAATTCGGATTTCGAAGAGCGCACAGCACCACTATGGCTCTTAACTTATTTCAAAACCACGTCTGCGTGCGGCTCTTTAATAAGGAACCCACCGTTGCGGTAAGCCTAGACATTGAAAAAGCTTTTGATACGACTTGGATCGAAGGTCTCGCTTTTAAACTTCTGAATACTGGCCTCAGTAGAACGCTGTGTAGCATCATCTACCAGTTTGTTCTAAACAGAACCTTCCAAGTTAGAATGAATGGAAAGCTTTCCCGAACTTTTCACGCCGCTGCAGGCGTACCACAGGGCTCCATTCTAGGCCCCATCTTATTCAATATTTACACCTCCGATATTCCCCGCCCCGCGGACGGGAGAGTAAACCAAATATGCTATGCGGATGACGTCCTGGTGTACACGTCAACCAAAGGCCCTAACCTCGCAACAAATCGACTCAACCGTCACTTGGACGAACTGTATCAGTATTACAGTCGATGGAAAATCCGACTTAATCCATCCAAAGCAGTAGCCATAATTCTGAGTAGTAAACACTCCCAACCTACTTCTCGATATTCACAGAATATTCGAATAAAAATGGGAGATACTACGATTAGACCACAGGACAAGATGAAATATCTTGGGGTCACTTATACCCCAAAAATGAATTTCATCAAACATGTGACCCACATTCTCCAAAGGGGCCTTGGTCGGTCTAAGCAACTGCACAACATCCTGAAGTGGAGGAACAAAGTTGACACCAAAGTTAAGCTTCTCTGCTATAAGCAGCTAATCCGATCTGGAATATCGTACGCCTTTCCCATATGGTCCTGCATATCTTCGGCTCAAATGGAAAGACTTCGGGTTTGGAAGGAAACTCCTCAGAAGATGCACCAATCATTCTAGAAGGCCTGACGGTCGTCATTACCCCAACTCTCACCTATACGAAGGCGCCTCCATTACCCCTATCGACGAGTACTTGCTTCAATTAGCATATAAGTACCTCGAAAACATTCAGAACAGCGAGAACCTACTTGTACGGGACTCTTGCGTTCTTGACGCCTCTCTCTCTCGATCTCTTCGGATCAAACCCCCACAATTTCTTCTTCAGTATAAAACTGAAGAAAGCACCCTTCCCAACAACATTCCCCTCTATAATAGAGGATTTCTGGACCCATCCCATAGGGTCTACAATTAACAAACCAACACACGAACGCACAGTACAAGACGGCACAAATACAAACACACACCGACCAAAGCGCAGATTATCAGACGCCAAAGACGTGATCTGCGTTTACTACCGCACCCAAGACCCACCGGTCTTGTAAGATTTCTTTCCCACCATCCCGCTATAAAAGTAGTTAGAGAACACTTGGACTAACACTGTCCACACTATCCTTGGATACCCCCCCTTTTTTCTTCTCTTTTCAGATGCCGCGAGACCGAGCCCAATATCCTCACGGATGTGGGTGATTCTGGTTATCGCAAGATGACCAGAAGTCAGAGACAAGATGAAGGACACATATGTCCTGTCTCGCCAAATTCGGCCTTCTCGCCACATTTTTTTTTTTTTTTTTTTTTTTACGTGATCATGCTCTGATACATTGGTACTACATTTTTCCTAGCATTGGTTCTAATGCTTCTGACGACAGGCGGACACTATACTAACGAGTCACACTACTGATCCAATATTCAGTAATTCGTTTATGGTGTAATCGTCCACCAGTAACGTACCCCAGCTTACTACCCGATTCTGTAGTAACGTGCAGGTTGTGCCATTAGCCACACGCCAACCTTTTCCTGTTTTTTATTAATTTTCAAGAAAATATCTTCTCCGCAAATAGTTGTTACGGACTATCCAAAAAATTTAATTTTTAAAAAGTACATTGTATCTCATAGGTACGTTATTCAAACAGACCGTTTATTTAATTATTGAGAAATCAATGCAATCATGTATGTAGATACATTGCTGTCAAAATTTGACTTTCCGTCAATTTACATGCAGACACTATTTTTGTTAAAGGATTCTTTTCTGACATGAAATATATAATATTCTACCCTGATCTGTTATGTTATGTGTGTTATGTAACCTAGTCTGCAAACAATATGTTATACAACATTTGAATTCAATACTTCCTGGGCAATTTGTTTTCTGTCCCATCTAAATCTATTCAAATTCGATGCATAGAAGTAATGTCACCCTTGCATAGACCCGACTACAATTGTACAACAATACAGGCCCAAGAAACACTTGACTAGATGTTCCGATCGGTAACAGTTTTACCTCTTATTCGTCCCCTATTTAATCCGTCGATTATGTCAACAAGAAACATCTTGACACTTCAGGACCTTTTATTTATTTGTCTCTTCATATCACCTTGTACAAATTTTCAAACAATACCCGACGTCATGTGAGAGTTGTGCAAATTTTCCACACGACGAATTCAGAATAATACTAAAGGGTTGCTATTAGAACAAGCAAAATTTACGACCCCACAAGAGTCCCATTAGAGGTTAAATTGTTTGTTTGAAAATTGCACAAACAGCATCCTGTGCAAAGTCATTGTCATGTGAGAAAGGCAATTTATTGTACCACATATAGAAAGACCCCAGTTGTCTCGTTGTCATTCGTATATATTCAACATACCGGTAGGTCGATGTAACATTCGTATTTCAAACTGTCGCTAATCCTACTTTTAGACCAAGCACTTATTCAATAAAGGCGACAACTTTTACAAGTGCAAAGTGTATATACTCATATGTATAATCATTTTCCGTATTCCGTGCGCATTGTATCCTGTCAAACATTTATTTCGTAGATGAAGTCAAGAAAAAGGATGCAAAACAGTCATATGTATCTAAATTCACTCACTCCACTTGAAGGATGCCAAGTAAAAATGGCACCATCAAGTGTAAGGAGCAACTAAATTGCACCCAAATTGACTAACATATCGATTTTCATAATCGGGAAACATTTGGTACTACCGCCAGAGTCACACAATCAGCCATCGTACGCCAACCCCTAAGCAGCAAGGATACTCGTATAAATACACTTTGTGTCATGATGTGGAAAGAATACGATAAAAGATTATACGTGGCGACATCTGTTTCAGACATCTTTTAATAAAATTTTCATCTTTATTACTCAAAGATTGTTTTATGCTTTATGTCCTTGCTCTAGTCCTTTTATGCTTGGCTTCAGAAAACAGTGGCTTATGGCGCAAAGCTGAGAGGGCAACAGAGAGAGTGAGAGTGGGAATCAAAAGCAGAAAAAGCATATATATATATATATATATATATATATATATATATATATATATATATATATATATATATATATATTCCGCTAGTACAGGAGTGAACAAATTCGATCAGTTTTTCGTCCTTATATTCGAATTGGCTCCTCATATCGTTGCCATTTTTGTCATTCACCCCCTGACGTGCTTTTCCCCTTCTCAACCAAATTGCTTTCACACTTTAGTGAGTCCCAGATTTGTTGGCAAACTTTTTATTGCTCCATGATTTGTGGAAGGATAATATCCAGTGTTAATGGCTATGAGTGGATTTTATTATATTTATGACAAAAAGATGGGCTGGTCTGTGATTTTCAATCGGATGTTCAGGTTTTATCGATAAATTAAAATCCAATAAAGAAATACGACGAGTAAAAAGGGTAGGTGAATGCTCGTATTACCGGGCTACATATAACCTGTTTCGTTTATTTTTGCAATGAAAAGAGCAATCAAATATGTCCTAAAAGTGAGCTTGGCCTGGAGTGTTAAAATACTTTTTCAACTGCCATTTTTAAATTTTGTATTTTTGATTTTACCTTGTTATTCGATTTGTAAGTAGTTCTCTCTACAGGCGAGTGTATTGTGGAGATTTAGCTTCCTGAAATGCGGACTAGTTTTAAGTTAGTGTTTACGTTAAGTATAGCTTTTTTTTAATATACTTCTGTCGGGAGAGGCGAACCTATACCCCGAGATGCCACCAAATAACCGTTACGGGTCTTCCTGAACAGTGCAGGTTGTAATGCTCCGGAAACACTCCCACGGAGAGGCAGCTTTCCCGCTCTGTACCTGAAGGAGTTCTGATGCAGTGATGTTCACGCCGTCAGGAGATGAACCCAAACTTGCTGTGATCCGCCGGATTGTTTTGTGGAGCATATATAAATAGAATTGGGCGGAACAATACCACGAATCTCCGAAGAACAGTACCCGTGATAATATCGGTAAAACAGACAGAGGACGGCTACGCGCCTTCGATGTGATAGCAACTGTAGTCCCCACGTCAGCGCCGTGTCTCCGATCAGGCGGATCGCTCGTCTCTGTATGCCCTCAAGTAGGTCGAGGATATGTTTAGGAGCAGAGCTCCAAACATGAGAGCAATATTCGAGCGAGGGTTTAATTTGGGATTTATACAGGCGAAGAAGTTGAGCTGGTGTAAAATATTTCTTGGCTCTAATAAGATACCTCGGTTTTCCAAACTCGGTCATAGCGATGTTCGATACGTGTTTATGCCACAATAGTTTCCCACAAAGCGTGACGCTGAGCAATTTCAAGCTTTCCTCAGATTCGAGGGATTCACCACCTGTGGAACCGATGACCCACTTTTCTTTGTCAATGTTGTATGTTGTGTCTTCGCTGCATTGAAGTCGACGAGATCGACCTTTCGATACTGCAGGACCTTATCCAGATGCCGGTTCAGCCAGATCGCATCTCAGCTGGCGCAACGTACATGCACTAATCGGCAGATCACTCGAAAA
Organism: Microdon myrmicae; assembly: GCA_963931805.1. Lineage (NCBI taxonomy): Eukaryota > Metazoa > Arthropoda > Insecta > Diptera > Syrphidae > Microdon > Microdon myrmicae. The sequence goes on along the minus strand of OZ007498.1, from coordinate 140,319,134 downwards.
AGAGGAAGCAAGCGTACAATCAACCGCAAAATTGGACACTTTGTTACCCGTTGACTCCAACAAATCATTAATGTGAAGCAAAAACAAGTTTGGAGCCAAAATAGATCCTTGAGGCATCCCGGAATTAACAGAATACAGATCCGAACACTCGCCGTCCACTACAACCCAGATCGATCGATTTTCGAGGAAGCACTTCGTCCAGTCACGAAGCTGCTGTAAAAGCCTACATGAACGAAGTTTGCTCAGCAACGCCCCGTGCCAGACGCGATCAAAATAGTTGGAGATATGTAATGCGACCGCTCTTGACTCTTCTTGCCGCTCAATCGCAGATGTCCGTATATCGGTTATAAGGTTCAAAAGGTCTCCCGTGCACCGCCTCCCACGGAATCCGTATTGACGATCATTCAGAATTCCGTTGCACTCCAAATACTTAATTAACTCGCCATTGATGACATTTTCCATCACCTAAGATAACATAGACAATAATGCTGTCGGCCGCTAATTTTGTGGGAGACACTTTTTTCTCCTCTTTGGGATCGTCTAAACTTGAGCGATTTTCCAGCAGGTAGGAAAGATCCTTCGTTCATAAAATAAGCGAAAGGGTCTACCAAGAACCAGTGATAGTTCTGGAGCACATTTCTTGATGACGATTGCTGGTATTTCATCCGGGCCGGTTGTCTTCCGACAGTCCCGTCCACGTAGAATACGCTGAATATTATGCCGGCGGAACCGCAGATCCCGCATCGAAGACCATACCGGCGCGTTCATAGGTGGTTCCAAAAGACCTTCGTCGAGGGTTGAATTCGCGAAAAATAAATTCGGGAACACATTAGCTTTATCCTTTGAATTTATGACTAACGGGTAAAAGGAGGAGGAAGCGAGGTTACAGCTGACAGCCCTTGCCATCGACCAGAAGGGACGCGAAGCAGTTGGGCACTCGAGGAGTTTATTGGTCACTCTTTTGTTGTAAGCCTTCTCCACGGTGGTGATCGTCTGGTTGTACGCTTTTCTGACTCTAACAAAATTCGTTCTGTTCACCTCGGAGGAATTAGAATGTCAATATTTAAAAGTTTAATTTTTTGCCTTTGTATCTGCTCGCATTTTTTATCAAATCAAGGTTTATCAGATGAACTTCGTTTAATGGAATGCGGAATGTAGATCTCCATCCCGAGAAGAATACCCTCCGTGACCGACTCCACACATGCGTTAACATCGTAGTCTTAAAAACACACCTTCGACCACGGACAGGGTGCGAAGAAATCTCGCAAATTGTCTAAGTTGGTAGCTCCATACCTCCATACCTCCATACATGGTGAAGCTGCTTAGGTCGGTTATTCGCTTGAAATGCAAGTGCTTGCGCGACCGATACCAAGCAGTGATCTGAGTTTCCCAGTGGCGCAACAACTTTCACGGTATAAATGCTCGGCTCGGATGTGAAAAACAGATACAGGGTGTCCGCATATTCACGTCGGCCATCCGACACTCAGGTAAGTTCTTCCACAAGTTGAGTCAAATTGTGGCTTACAGCGAATATTTCCTCCAGCCTCTCAGCCTCGTCGGATCTGTTAGAATCTACCAACCAAATTGAACGAAATTGTGCACAATAAATTTGCCAAGGACGACAATTTCAGAAGCTGGGTAGTTGATCTGTATCCAGTCGACAGTACGTGAAAGATGTTTGAAAAGTGTCCCCGGTCCATCGTCATTCGGAGAGCGGTAAAGACAACAAAGAAATTTAACAGTATTCCTCAGAACGACCCTCAACTACATGATGTCCATGTCACTGGGTTCCAGCTCCTCCATCCTCTGGCAAGTCAGATCGGACCGCGCGAAGACGCAGACTCTACCCTTAAAACGGAATCTTGCATGCGGTCGGATCCTGAGCAATGAAGAATGTCGAATCAGTTGACGAATCGACCTGGGTCTCGGTTAGATTCCGAGATATCGTCAGGTGAAATTTTCGACTACGTTTCGAATATATGTCTGATGGCCCGGACTGAAACGGGGATAAGTCATGATGGTACCTTCTGAGATAAAGAATTCCAGAGGACTAGATTCCCGTTCGGATCTCCGGGGGGACTATGTCAGGGGGAACATCATGCAAGTATTCTGATATCATCGCTTAATCGGGTGCGTTCTCGACACACTGTCGACCTTCGACTGATGATGGCATTTGCAAACATCAGTGGCATCGGTTTCGCCAATACGAATGTAAACGCGGTCGAACAGTAACAGCGTAACCTGATATTCTTGCCCTAACCGAGACCCAGGTCGATTCGTCAACTAATTCGACATGTCTTCGTTGCTCAGGATACGAGTTGCATTCGAGATTCCGTTTCAAAGGTGGACTCTACGTCTTCACGCGGTCCGACCTGGTTTGCCAAAGGATGGAGGGGTTAGAACCCAATAACTTGGACATCATGTAGTTGAAGGCCGTGCTGAGGAATTCCGTTAAATTTCTTTGTTGTCTTTACCGCTCCTAGAAGAATAATCGACTGGTGACACTTTTCGAACATTTTTCACATATTGTCGACTGGATACAGATCAATCACGTGGCTTCCAAAATTGTTGTCCTTAGCGATTTTAATATACACAATGTAATCTGCTTGGTACATTCGAACTTCTGGGAGGCTAGTGGAGACGTTCGTTATTACCCGCAATTTGACTCAACTCGTGGAGTAACCTACGAGAGTGGCGGATACCCGAGGTGAATATGCGAACACACTGGATCTGCATTTGACATCCAAGCTGAGCGTTTATACCGTGGAGGTTGCTGCCCCATTGGGAAACTCAGATCATTGCTTGGTATTTGTCGCGCAACCACTTGCATATCAAACGAATAACCGATCTAAGAAGTGTCGCCATGTATAGTGGTATAGGGCTGGCAACTGGGAAGATTTGCGAATTTTTTCGTATCCTTTCCGTGGTCGGAGGTGTGCTTTTGAGACTACGATGTTAACGTGTGCTAAGTCGGTCCCGGAGATTATTCTTCTCGGGATGGAGTTCCACATTCCGCAATTCATTAAACGAAGTTCATCTGATAAACCTTGGTTTGATAAAAAATGCGAGAAGATACAACGGCAAAAAATAAAGCTTTTAAACAATGCCGCTTCAATCCACCAATGTTAACAGAACGAATTTTGTTAGAATCAGAAAAGTATGCAATCAGGCGATTGATACCACGAAGAACGGCTTCAACGACAGAGTGACCAATAAACTGCTTGGGTGCTCAACTGGTTCGCGCCCCACCTGGTCAATGACAAGGACTGTCAGCAATAGCTTCGCTTCCTCCTCTTTTCCCCCGTTAGTGATGGACAGAGGAACACTAGTCACAAATTTAAAAGATAAAGCTAATGTGTCCGCGAATTCAAACCTCGATGCGAGCTTTTTGAAGCCACCTGTGATCGCGCAGGTATGATCCTTAATGCGGGATGTGAGGTTTTGCCCGCGTACTATTCAACGTACTCTACGTGGACTGGACTGTAGGAATGCAACCGACCCGGACAGAATACCAGCAATAGTCCTTAGAACTGTGCTCCAGAACTGTCGCCGGTTTTTGCCAGGCTCTTATGGTTATCTTATGCACGGAGGATAAATTCTACCTGCTGGAAGGTGACTCGAGTTCAGACGATCCCAAAGAGGGGAAAAAAGTATCTCCCACGCAACTACGCACCGCTGGCATTACTGTCTATGTTATCTAAGATGATGGAAAAGGACATCAATGACGAGTTAATTCAGTATTCGGAGTGGAACAAACTACCGAATGATCGTCAATACGGATTCCGTGGCAGGCGGTCCACGGGAGATCTTTTGACCCTTATAACCGCTGTATGGACATCTGCGATTGAGGGAGTCAAGTGTGGTCGCATTGGATAAATCCAATGCTTTTGAACGCGTCTGGCACGTAGGATTGCTGGTCAAGCTTCGATCATTCGAACTTTAAAAGCAGCTTTGCGACTGGTTGAAGAGCTTCATCAAAAATCGATCGATTCGGATTGTTTTAGACTGCGGGTCTTTGGAACTGTATACTGTTAATTCCGGGGTGCCCCAATGTTTAATTTTGGCTCCAACCTTATTTCTGCTTCACATAAATAATTTGTTGGAGTCAACGGATAACAGGGTGTTCAGTTTTGCGGACGATAGTACGGTTGATTCCTCTTTTTCGAGTGATCGGCCGGTGCATCAACGTCGTATCAGATCAGATGTAACCAGATCGCCTCTCTGAATCGGGATCTGGACAAGGTCCTGCAATAGGGAAGGGGCGATCACGTCGAGTTCAATGCAGCGAAGACACAATGTACAACATTCGCAAAGAAAAGTGGATCATCCGTTAAGGTATAAATCCTAAATTATACCGGCGCTGGAATATTGCTCTCATGTTTGGAGTTCCGCTGCTAAACATACCCTCATCCTAGTTGAGAGTGTACAAAAACGAGCGACCCGCCTGATCGGGGATATGACGCTGTCATCTGGACTACAGTCGCTGTCACATCGATGGTGCCTAGCTGGCCTCTGTCTGTTTCCTCGATAGTATAGTGGTTAGTATACCCGCCTGTCACGCGGGAGACCGGGGTTCGAGATCCCGTCGGGGAGCCTCTGGCGGAAGACTAATGACCTTGCCCGGAAAAAACAAATCATTATGGAAAATTTAACAAGCTTTAGAACTAGCTAAATAAAGCCAAAACCGGTTCCCGGTTGTAGTGCCGATCATGATGATGATGATGATCGCCGTACTGTTCTTTGGAGATTCGTGGTATAATTCCGCACAATTCCGCTTATGTGCGCTACACGAGACAATCCGACGCATCGCGCCAGTTTGTGGTTCATCTGCCGACGGCGCGAACATCTCTGCATCAGAACTGGTTCCGTTACAGAGTGGAAAAGATGTGGAATTCCCTCCCCGCACGAGTGTTTCCAGAGCGTTAAAACTTGCAAGCTCAGAAATTAAATTAATTAATATAAAAAGAACCTCAAAGACGATCTTAAATCTATGTTAGAGTAAGAAGGAGAATAAAACAGAAAAAATAAAAACCAGGAAGTGAAAAAGTCTGGGTGTTAGGGGGGGTAGGAGGCTAGGGAAGGTCAAGTGTATGTGGGGGGGGGGGGGGGGCATACGGCATTTGTGAGACAGTAACAGTGAGGGGCCCGTCTACGTACTGGTATGGGGCGGGGTTGGAGAGCTGTGGGGAGAGGTTTAAATTGAGGTGGGGTGGGGTTAGGACGGCTTTCTTGTGAGACGTCGTTTGGTGGAGAGGTTGAAATCAAAGGAGGTGGGGAAAGAGTTGGCATGTCGTAGCATACGCGAGATGGGCTCGTTAACGCCGTAAGAAGTGTGATGAGCGGGCACGTAAAACAGACGAGGGTGCCGCACATTACGGGGGTTTGTATAAAATGATAAAGTGGAGAGCAAGCTTGGGCAATTGATTGAGCCTGACAGAAGGCGATGGATAAAGATGATGTCAGCATGGATTCTGCGCTCCTCAAGTGTGTTAAGGTTGATTAGAAGGGGCCGGCCTATGTATGGTGGCAGAATGAGTGCGTTTTCCCAGTTCAGTCCACGGAGGGCAAAGCGCAAGAAACGACGTTGAACGCCCTCAATCCTACGAATGTGAGACTGTTGATACGGGGACCAGACCTGACTAGCATATTCGAGTAGTGGCCGGACAAATGTTGTGTAGAGTCATCGGGTGACGTAGGGGTTTAGGAATTCCTTCGACCAGCGTTTTACAAAGCCAGGGGCGGCGTTCGCCTTTAGAATTGTGTCATCGATATGTGCGGAAAATCTAAGTTCCTTGTCGCATAGGGCCCGCAGGTCGCGAATCGATTCAACCGATGTTATCGGTTGGTCTAGCAAGAGATAGGAACGTGGCTGGGTGGGGGAGCGTTTCCGAGAGAAGGTGATTGTGTGACATTTGGCGATGTTCAGTTCTAGGCAGTTATTTTGGCACCATATCGAAAAGCTGTCAAGATCCGATTGGAGAAGTGAGGAGTCAAGAGGAGAGCGGATTCTCTTGAAAATGTTGTTATCATCCGCGTAAAGCGAGATGAGGGAGTGATTGATGCACGAGCCTATGTCGTTTATGGTTAGGATAAATAGTAGGGGGCCGAGATGACTGCCCTGGGGGACACCTGAGGTTGGAGAGAAAGGATCGGAGAGGGTGGATCTAAATCGCACACAGCAGGTTCTAGAGTTAAGATAGGATGAGATCCACTTAATCAACAAAATTATCTTCAAAACCAGCGGAAGATAATTTATAGAGAATGAGGTTATGGGAAATTTTGTCGAAGGCCTTGCTAAAGCCGGTAGTGACTACATCAACCTCAAGGCCGTTTTCTAGGGAAAGGAGTGTGTGGGGTGTGAATTCGACAAGGTTGGTAGTAGTGAACCTGCCGGAGAGAAAGCCGTGTTGGTTAGGAGAGATGGTCGGACTGTAGCGAAAACATAACGCTTCGTATAGAAGGCCTTCGAACAGTTTAGGAATGTGCGAAAGCTTAGCAATGGGACGATAATTCGATATATCGTTTTTTGGCCCCTTTTTATGTATGGGAGTTATGTAGGAGGATATCCAAATGTCGGGAAATAGACCTTGTGCAAGGGATAGATTGAAGATTGCCGCGAGTGGGAGAGAGAGAGAAGAGGAGCATTTTTTTAAGAAGATAGCAGGGAGTCCGTCAGGGCCGGGACTGAAATCGTCTTTCAGTTGTTCAAGTTTTTCTTTAACTTGGTGTTGTTGAATGTGTAGAGGGATGAGTGGGCCAAGGGAGAATTCAGACGTGCCAGTAAAGTAGGAGGGGTTAGGCTCGAACGAGTCGTCCGTGAAGGATAGTTTGAAGAAGGACGCGAAAAGATTGGCTATGGTTTGGGAGTCAGATGAAGTAGTTGAGTCGTAGAAAAGAGAGTTGGGATAGGCATCTGATTTCCGTTTATAGTTGGTAGAAAGATTTGGGGTCATTGATCAGATTGAGTTGGGCTTTGGCAAGGTAATTGTGGTAAAGGGAGCTATAAAGCTCGGTGAATTGGTAAAAGTAACCGACATAGTTGGAATAGTCCAGAGGAGAACGCGTATTTAAGAAAGTGTTCCACAACACCTCTGCGGTTATACCAAGGGGGCGATGAGAATGATAACCTGTTTCGGGAATATGGGACAAATAGGGATATGGCGTTATAGATTACTGTGTAGAGCGAGGTTGTAGCGACCTCTACACTAATATCATTTAAGCGGGGTGTGGTATTGCTGATGTACTCATTTATGAGCCGGAAATTGGCATTTCGGAAATTGAAAGAATATTGGTAGGGGAGGGGAGTCGGTGTGCCGTGGGCTGAGAAGTCACGGTGTAAGGATAAGAGAAGTGGGGGGTGGTGGTTGTCAATGGTTGAGAGGTTGTGGGGAATAGGGGTAACTGAGGAGTTACATATGCTCTTTATAAAGCCACAGAACAGCTAAACGTAAAACTATTTTATAACTTGTTTTTAAGATTTTCATTTGTTGATAAGGAAGGTTTTGAATTAGCAGGTAATGTACAAAAACAATAACAAACAAACAAAAATAATAATAATGGATACGAAGGGGCAAAACCTTAAACATAGTTATGTTAGTTTGTTCAACGCTCGGTTTGGTACAATATTAAAACAATTTTTAATTGGTTGGCTATTATTTATTACGTGATTTGATATTGTTTCAAATTTAATTACCGACCAACTAACATTATTGATCACTATATTGAAAAAGTGGTCTGGATAAACATTCTTTTCTTTTTGTTTGATGTCATAACATAAAATAAATAATAAATAAATAAATAAACCTAAAATAAGGTCTAAAAATGTGAAGCAATGAATTGTAACACTTGCTTTTTTGAGCTTCAATTCTTGGCTTTGTACTGTACCAACACGAACTTAAATAAGACATATTTACCTTTATCCTCTAAGTCACCAGTACCATAATTAAAATTATAATTATTTAACACTCTATTCAAAATAATACTAAACCGGTCGACGAAAACATGATTACTAAAAATAAGTTCCAAGATAAGGACATCAATTAACCCAATTATTTATACATAAAACAAGAGAAATATATTCAGTTTCAGATCAACGGCATGGAATATATCTGTCTCTATGTTAATTTTCGCACAGCTTGCGAATTAATTCATGGCTCAGGTAGAAATGCAGACACCTAAGTCATCGACATTTAGTCACTTTAATTTCGTTAAAAGGTTAAAAGGCTACTGAAGACAATTGAACTCAAAGAACAATATATTCTCCAACAAAAACCTGAAATATCCCTCCATTGAAAATTTTCTCGAGCTCCAACACACTTTAACTATAAGTAGTCTATATAGATGCCAAAACGTTAAGCCGATATTATCACTTTATTTAGGATACTTTGGAATAGAGATGCAGCTGGAAATTTCGTCCCAAACACCACACCCCTCGTTTTAGAAAGTACTATTCGAATTTTAACACTATTAAATGGATACTCATACATTCAGTAACAAAATAAAATATTCATTGTGAGCCCTTCACAATTCAGGCAGTCCTAAAAAAGTCCAAGGATAAAGGAATATAAAAGAAAACGAAAAACATAAAGAAAACAACAGGAAAGTCTTGAAGGGATGGTATTTTGAATTGCTTGCTGAGGTAGGCCACGCCTCTACGTATTTTCTGGCAAATAGAGTGAGAATGCTTAAGAAAAGGATGTCGGATAGAAAGTTCACAGACACAACCTCAAATGAAAATAACATTAAACGTACATAAACACATTCCTAAACGACTGTTGCACAGATATGATTGTGCAGAAAACTATATACAGCGATTAGGTTGCATCGGATTAACGAGTTCTTTATTCGCAAGGTTGCTGCACACAAATCGAGAAATTGAGGTCGAATACATGTTGTGACAATTGAAGTTTGCAGGTGAGCTTAAACGTCTGCGTGCCAAATCGGTAAGGGTTGTTCAGCTCTAGAAAAAGACGGTGCAATTAATGTAATTATGTGGCACATGTTACATACAGACGTCATCAGCTTGAAAGAGTCTCTTTGACTTATTGACAAGACAATCTTATAACAGCCACATTCAAATAAGGAAGCTCTGACTGGGATGGACCTCCGGAAATATGAATATTATGAAAATATCAAGCGTACCTGTTGCTGTTCAATAAAGTAGGCAAGAAAAAATAATTAATAGAGATTTGAAATGATTGGATTTTATACATTTTCTAAATTCACATAAAAAGTTAACCAGAAGCAACAAAAAACACAGGTAATCGCTTTTTAGCCGAACCACACGATTGTGGATCGCTCTACCTGATCATATGGTACCTCGTAGTTATTATTTTCGGGCTTATAAGAACAATGCACATCTCTTGTCTATTTAAAAAAAAAAGTATTATGATAAGAGAAAAATCTATTATTATTATTAAAGTTGGTGTTGAATTGAATTTGATGACTATATACCAACTCCCACATGAAACTGGTAATGGCGAATGTCTCTTAACGTATGAGACGTTCGGCTGAAGAACACACTTACTTCTGATCTCTTGGAATACGTACAGGATGTTCTAAAAAAGCTCTTCAAAACAAAAACTCATTTACAAACTACTGGATCGGTTTAATGGATCCAAATTTACATATTATTAAAGTAAGATCGTTGAGCATTTATTTGATGTCTAAACGTGTTCCACACTCTTCTAAACGTAACAAACTGAGAAATCTCCGGCATTCGTGCCTTGCAATTGTTGCCACTTCTGTTTGGATATTTGGATTGAGGTCTGTCGCTGTACATCTCAGATTTTAAGAAGTGAGCGAGAAAGTTCTTTGATGTTTTTGTTTTGTTTGTTTTATCTTCACATTTATCAACAATTCAATTACAGATTTTACTTAAGACTAAATGTTAAATTCGATTTTACAAATACCATTCTTACATTAACTTACTGGCTCTTCTCTTCGCAAGCACTCTAAATTATACATTATCAATCTTTTGTTTTTCTTATGCCTTTCGGTGTACAAATGTTCCATGATGTCATGTTGGTGTTATGGACATTACAGTATGCCTCTTGAGTTTGTGGTTTTTTTTGTTAACATTTTGCTGGGGTTTTCTATATACTATACAGCGATTTGCTCATTTTACTTGTCAACATGATTTTTGTTTCGAAGTTTTAAGTGTTTGTTCTTAATATTATATACTCATTTGTAAATGCACATTTATCTCTATCTCCGTCGGTGCCACGTACATATGAACTTGTGGCGGAACCGCACAAACATCTATAGGCTGAGGTATCTTCGTTCCACCAAGGAACATACTCACCTATGACTAAACTTCACGTGCCCACGGATACGTGCCCCCAAAGTCCACCTTTTCACCTGACCAAAGGTGACATCCATACTGGTGTCAACAACCCCACGTATCCACAGTTACGTGGGCCCCAAGTTCCGAACAAATCGAAGGACACGACCAGTATGGAAAATGTGTACCAATCCATTATTATAATTTTTTTTTATTAGACTTCTCTCGTGAGAGGCGAACCTATAGCGTCGAGTGGGCGCCCCGAGATGCCATCAAATAGCAGTTCTTTTTGAACGGTTGCAGGTTGTAACGCTCCGTGAACACTCGCGTGGGAAGGGAGTTCCACAGCTTCCCCGCTCTGTAACGGAACGAGTTCTGATAAAGGGATGTTCGCGCTGTCGAGAGATGAACCACAAACGGGTGCGATCCGTCGGATTGTCTTGTGGAGCGCATATAAACCGAATTGCGTGGAACAATGCCAAGAATCTCCGAAGAACAGCACCCGTGATAATATCTGTAAAACAGACAGAGGTCGGCCACGCGCCTCCGATGTGATAGCGACTGTAGTCCCAACGTCAGCGGCGAGTCCCCGATCAGACGGATCGCTCGTCTTTATACGCTCTCAAGTAGGTCGAGGGTATGTTTAGGAGCCGAGCTCCAAACATGAGAGCAATATTCGAGCGCGGGTCTAATTTGAGATTTATATAGGAGAAGCAGTTGGGCCGGAGTAAAATATTTCTTGGCTCTAAAAAGATAGCTCAGTTTACCTGAGGCTGACCTTGCGATACTCGACACGTGTTTATGCCATGATATATTCCCACAGACCGTGACGCCGAGCAATTTCAAACTTTCTCCAGCCTCGAGGGCCCGGCCATTCATCATCAGCTGTGAATGATGCATACTGGGTCTTCGTTGCATTGAACTCGACAAGATTGGCCTTTCCCCACTGCAGGACCCTATCTAGATCCTGGTTCAGAGAGTCGATCTGTCTACATCTCAGCTGGTGCGACGTTGATGCACCAATCGGTCGATCACTCGAAAAAGAGGAAACAAGCGTACTATCATCCGCAAAACTGAACACTTTGTTATCCGTTGTCTCCAACAAATAATTTATGTGAAGCAAGAACAAGGTTGGAGCCAAAATAGAACCCTGGGGCTCCCCCGAATTAACAGGATACAGATCCGAACACTCGCCGTCCACAACAACCCGGATCGATCGATTCTCGAGGAAGCTCCTCGTCCAGTCGCAAAGCTGGTCGGAAAGTCCATATGAACGAAGTTTGCTCTGCAATGCCCCGTGCCAGACGCGGTCAAAAGGTGTGGAGATATCCAATGCGACCGCCCTTGACTCACCATGCCGTTCAATCGCAGATGTCCATATATCGGTTATAAGTGTCAAAAGGTCTCCTGTGGACCGCCTGCCACGGAATCCGTATTGACGATCATTCAGAAGACCGTTGCACTCCAAATACTTAACCAACTCTGTATTGATGACTTTTTCCATTACCTTAGATAAAATAAACAGTAATGCTATCGGACGGTAATTTTGTGGGAGACACTTATTTCCCGTCTTTGGGATTGGCTGAACTCGAGCGATTTTCCAGCAGCCAGGAAAGGTCCTCCGTGCATAAGATAAGCGGAAGAGTCTGCCCAGAACCGGCGATTGTTCTGGAGCACAGTTCTTAAGGACTATTGCTGGTATTCCGTCCGGGGCGGTTGCCTTCCTACAATCCAGTTCACGTAGAATGCGTTGAATAGTGCGCGGACGAAATCTCACATCCCGCATGGAAGACTGTACCGGCGAGATCAAAGGTGGCTTCAAAAGGCCGGAGTCGAGGTTTGAATTCGCGGAAAATAAATTCGCAAACACATTAGCTTTATCCTTTGGATTCGTGACTAACGTCCCGCTGTCTGTCACCACCGGAGGGAAAGAGGAGAAAGCAAAGTTACTGCTGACAGCCTTTGCCATTGACCAGAAGGAGCGCGAACCAGTTGGGCACCGAAGGAGCTTATTGATCACCCTGTCGTTGTGAGCCTTCTTCGCGGTATCAATTGTCTGGTTGCACGCGTTTCTGATTCTAACAAAATGCGTTCTGTTAACATCGGTGGGATTGGAGCGCAATTGCTTAAAAGCTCTATTTTTTGCCGCTGTAATCAGCTCACATTTTTCGTCAAACCAAGGTTTATCAGACGAACTTCGTTTGATGGAATGTGAATTAGCTGGATAAACACAAGTGGTTGGCACACCTGTGGGGGGTTAAGTCGTGTACCAGTCTGACACGGATTCGCTTACCTCCCCAACGCTTGTTCCACCGCTGATCGCAGAAATAAAACGCACTTTTATTGAATATATTTTTTTCTTTATTTTGATGAAGGTTATAAAGTTTGTACAGCCTGGACATTCGGTGGTTTAATTACAATAGAAGAGGTTTGTTCCTCTCTTAATCACACACGAATATCAGTTAATGGTTATTGTATTCCTTAGCGAGAAAATGCTTTAATCGGCTAATTGGTATTGGCCGATAACACTGCGGTACAATTACTGAAGGCGCTCCGTGGCGAATGAAGTTGACGACCACTCGACTGGCTCAATGATAATCCTCGACTTCAATGTATGGCTTGACCGACCACGGTGGTGGTAGACATCTGACTCCCAGAGCTGGGCGACATTGCCCCAGCCTCTGGTGATTGCGATGAGTTTCCACGCATGTCATCGCAGGGGAAAAACAATCTTTCCTTTTCAAGAAAGACACCCAAACACTCGCTGGGCGCAGGAAAGGAAAAACAAACATGCAGCTGGTCAAATGTGATGATCGGTGTACGGCTGGGTGTATTCCCATCGTACGATAGGGGGTCGATTTGGGTTGGCGATAAGTCAATAGAACTTTGCTGCGACGGCAAAGGCTAGTAGATTTGGTTGCATGTTTATTTTAGGCATTGGATAATGCACAGGAATACTGGCATGCAGTCAAAAATAATTTCTTCTGTTTACGTAGAGTACACAGAAGCATTTCGTTTAGAATAGCCAGCGTGAGAATAGTGGCTGGTCGTTGTTTCTACAATGAATCATTACACATGATCATAGGTATGATTGTCTAACGTCAATCATATTCGTGCCCAAATCCCATGATCGGTAGATAACCGATAAATGAAATTGGTCGCAACTGTAGCGCACCTTGGGATTGGAGCTATATTCACACATGAACCGTAGCAAGAACATCGGCTACAGCTGTGTCAACAATTACGCTGGCCAGCGAGTGTTTATCGTTTATAATTGCTGACAAGTCGAGCCGATTGGTCAGGCAGGGTTCATGTAATATGAATGAAATACTTTGTTTGATGTGCGTGCTTGCTGGGGTTTTACTTTCAGGTGAGAGAGAATGAAGGGTAGCTTACGCTGCCCAAAATTGCAGGTAGGTATGGTGTCTTGTGGAGTGAGGGCAAAACAGGCAGATTTAAAGAAATGGCTGGTTCTTTGGGAAAGCTTTAAAGAACCGCCACACACCTGCACCAGATGTCGAAAAACATCAAATCCCCGGCCATAAGCAGATTGCCGTAAAACAATCCATCGGCTAAACCTTAGATCCTACCGCAATGCACCTCGCCTAAACAAAGGCCATTGCGGAGAAACAGCCATAAACTAAAACGCTGTTCCCATAGGGCAAAACAAATACAATTATCATAACCGGCGATAATTACCACGATCCCAGTATCGCCAAGAATAAACCACACACCCGAATATATACAAGATCCATTCAACAGAAGGTGTGAAAATTCTGGCGATCCTAGGAATGTCTTCGGTCACACGGGCAGCAACATCCGCCTCTGTGTGTGTGGGTGCAACCGCACAGCTGGCCTGTGACGAAACAGAAAACCGCAGGACCAAAAAAAGAGACGATCTTTCACGCGCCTCCGATGTGATAGCGACTGTAGTCCCAACGTCAGCGGCGAGTCCCCGATCAGACGGATCGCTCGTCTTTGTACGCTCTCAAGTAGGTCGAGGGTATGTTTAGGAGCCGAGCTCCAAACATGAGAGCAATATTCGAGCGCGGGTCTAATTTGAGATTTATATAGGAGAAGCAGTTGGGCCGGAGTAAAATATTTCTTGGCTCTAAAAAGATAGCTCAGTTTACCTGAGGCTGACCTTGCGATACTCGACACGTGTTTATGCCATGATATATTCCCACAGACCGTGACGCCGAGCAATTTCAAACTTTCTCCAGCCTCGAGGGCCCGGCCATTCATCATCAGCTGTGAATGATGCATACTGGGTCTTCGTTGCATTGAACTCGACAAGATTGGCCTTTCCCCACTGCAGGACCCTATCTAGATCCTGGTTCAGAGAGTCGATCTGTCTACATCTCAGCTGGTGCGACGTTGATGCACCAATCGGTCGATCACTCGAAAAAGAGGAAACAAGCGTACTATCATCCGCAAAACTGAACACTTTGTTATCCGTTGTCTCCAACAAATAATTTATGTGAAGCAAGAACAAGGTTGGAGCCAAAATAGAACCCTGGGGCTCCCCCGAATTAACAGGATACAGATCCGAACACTCGCCGTCCACAACAACCCGGATCGATCGATTCTCGAGGAAGCTCCTCGTCCAGTCGCAAAGCTGGTCGGAAAGTCCATATGAACGAAGTTTGCTCAGCAATGCCCCGTGCCAGACGCGGTCAAAAGGTGTGGAGATATCCAATGCGACCGCCCTTGACTCACCATGCCGTTCAATCGCAGATGTCCATATATCGGTTATAAGTGTCAAAAGGTCTCCTGTGGACCGCCTGCCACGGAATCCGTATTGACGATCATTCAGAAGACCGTTGCACTCCAAATACTTAACCAACTCTGTATTGATGACTTTTTCCATTACCTTAGATAAAATAAACAGTAATGCTATCGGACGGTAATTTTGTGGGAGACACTTATTTCCCGTCTTTGGGATTGGCTGAACTCGAGCGATTTTCCAGCAGCCAGGAAAGGTCCTCCGTGCATAAGATAAGCGGAAGAGTCTGCCCAGAACCGGCGATTGTTCTGGAGCACAGTTCTTAAGGACTATTGCTGGTATTCCGTCCGGGGCGGTTGCCTTCCTACAATCCAGTTCACGTAGAATGCGTTGAATAGTGCGCGGACGAAATCTCACATCCCGCATGGAAGACTGTACCGGCGAGATCAAAGGTGGCTTCAAAAGGCCGGAGTCGAGGTTTGAATTCGCGGAAAATAAATTCGCAAACACATTAGCTTTATCCTTTGGATTCGTGACTAACGTCCCGCTGTCTGTCACCACCGGAGGGAAAGAGGAGAAAGCAAAGTTACTGCTGACAGCCTTTGCCATTGACCAGAAGGAGCGCGAACCAGTTGGGCACCGAAGGAGCTTATTGATCACCCTGTCGTTGTGAGCCTTCTTCGCGGTATCAATTGTCTGGTTGCACGCGTTTCTGATTCTAACAAAATGCGTTCTGTTAACATCGGTGGGATTGGAGCGCAATTGCTTAAAAGCTCTATTTTTTGCCGCTGTAATCAGCTCACATTTTTCGTCAAACCAAGGTTTATCAGACGAACTTCGTTTGATGGAATGTGAATTAGCTGGATAAACACAAGTGGTTGGCACACCTGTGGGGGGTTAAGTCGTGTACCAGTCTGACACGGATTCGCTTACCTCCCCAACGCTTGTTCCACCGCTGATCGCAGAAATAAAACGCACTTTTATTGAATATATTTTTTTCTTTATTTTGATGAAGGTTATAAAGTTTGTACAGCCTGGACATTCGGTGGTTTAATTACAATAGAAGAGGTTTGTTCCTCTCTTAATCACACACGAATATCAGTTAATGGTTATTGTATTCCTTAGCGAGAAAATGCTTTAATCGGCTAATTGGTATTGGCCGATAACACTGCGGTACAATTACTGAAGGCGCTCCGTGGCGAATGAAGTTGACGACCACTCGACTGGCTCAATGATAATCCTCGACTTCAATGTATGGCTTGACCGACCACGGTGGTGGTAGACATCTGACTCCCAGAGCTGGGCGACATTGCCCCAGCCTCTGGTGATTGCGATGAGTTTCCACGCATGTCATCGCAGGGGAAAAACAATCTTTCCTTTTCAAGAAAGACACCCAAACACTCGCTGGGCGCAGGAAAGGAAAAACAAACATGCAGCTGGTCAAATGTGATGATCGGTGTACGGCTGGGTGTATTCCCATCGTACGATAGGGGGTCGATTTGGGTTGGCGATAAGTCAATAGAACTTTGCTGCGACGGCAAAGGCTAGTAGATTTGGTTGCATGTTTATTTTAGGCATTGGATAATGCACAGGAATACTGGCATGCAGTCAAAAATAATTTCTTCTGTTTACGTAGAGTACACAGAAGCATTTCGTTTAGAATAGCCAGCGTGAGAATAGTGGCTGGTCGTTGTTTCTACAATGAATCATTACACATGATCATAGGTATGATTGTCTAACGTCAATCATATTCGTGCCCAAATCCCATGATCGGTAGATAACCGATAAATGAAATTGGTCGCAACTGTAGCGCACCTTGGGATTGGAGCTATATTCACACATGAACCGTAGCAAGAACATCGGCTACAGCTGTGTCAACAATTACGCTGGCCAGCGAGTGTTTATCGTTTATAATTGCTGACAAGTCGAGCCGATTGGTCAGGCAGGGTTCATGTAATATGAATGAAATACTTTGTTTGATGTGCGTGCTTGCTGGGGTTTTACTTTCAGGTGAGAGAGAATGAAGGGTAGCTTACGCTGCCCAAAATTGCAGGTAGGTATGGTGTCTTGTGGAGTGAGGGCAAAACA
The DNA here is from genome assembly GCA_963931805.1 of Microdon myrmicae. NCBI lineage: Eukaryota > Metazoa > Arthropoda > Insecta > Diptera > Syrphidae > Microdon > Microdon myrmicae. The sequence goes on along the minus strand of OZ007498.1, from coordinate 140,302,038 downwards.
GGCAGATTTAAAGAAATGGCTGGTTCTTTGGGAAAGCTTTAAAGAACCGCCACACACCTGCACCAGATGTCGAAAAACATCAAATCCCCGGCCATAAGCAGATTGCCGTAAAACAATCCATCGGCTAAACCTTAGATCCTACCGCAATGCACCTCGCCTAAACAAAGGCCATTGCGGAGAAACAGCCATAAACTAAAACGCTGTTCCCATAGGGCAAAACAAATACAATTATCATAACCGGCGATAATTACCACGATCCCAGTATCGCCAAGAATAAACCACACACCCGAATATATACAAGATCCATTCAACAGAAGGTGTGAAAATTCTGGCGATCCTAGGAATGTCTTCGGTCACACGGGCAGCAACATCCGCCTCTGTGTGTGTGGGTGCAACCGCACAGCTGGCCTGTGACGAAACAGAAAACCGCAGGACCAAAAAAAGAGACGATCTTTCAAGTGGAGAGATTCTCGATTAAGGGAGAATCGGAAAGGAAAAGAGAACTATCGGGCGAGTAGGATCATCCCCGAAATAAAAAAAATAATTCAGTCGAATGACAACCTTGGAGACACAAAGGTTCGTGAAAGGAATAAAAATCGATCGAGGGTGTCGCGACGCGAAGTGTGTTTAAAAAAAGGAAAGGGTAGAATTGTAAATCAAATAGCACTATAAAGACTGAATTTAATTGTGACAAAGTAAAGTAAAGAAAAATAATAAAACGGAACTGAATTGTGACAAATTAAAGATCCGAGGAGTTGAAAAATAAAAAAAAATAATGAAACAGAACTGAATTGTGACAAATTAAAGATCCGATAAGGCGTTGAAAAATAAAAAAATAAGAAAATTTACAACAATAAAACCGTGTTTCAGTTTGTGGAGAGTGTTCGGTGGAACACCTCAGCCGCTTTAGAAAAATCCGCCAAAAACTTTTCATCTCATCTAGATATCAATTTTCGAAGGAAACAACTGCTAATGACATGTGAAACGTCTGAGATGTTACTTTACTCGTTTGAGATGTTACCATACTCTTTCTACACAATCATGTGAAACAGGGGTAAGAAAGTTGTTATTCATCACCAGATATTACTCTTATAAAACACTTGAGTTTTTGGGTAGGGACAGATCGTAAGTTCCACAAACTCTCCACGTTACGTTTGTTTCTTGACAACCTAGATCGCTATGTCCGTGTCTAACCATTCTCCTCATACTTCGTTAGCCATGTTTAAATAAATTGGGTAATCGATCCTTCACCAATGTGACGAAATTGGTACAGATTGCAACATTTTCGACGTGCAGTACTAATAAATTGTAAAATTCGTGAATATTTACCACACTCCACTTCTGTAAAACCTCCAAAGCGACTGAATTCGTAACGTCGGGACCATAGATTTATGGCCAACACCCCTCCCAGCAACTGCGTTTGTACAGGGACCTCAAAAAATTGAAGCTACTTTTTGGGACACTCCATACAAATATTAAAATTAATATATATTATAAAAAGGGGATGGAAAAAAAAGTTTGCTCTACACGGCCTGATGATCCAATTATCATCATCATCGGCGCTACAACCGGGATCCCATCGTGATCTTATTTAGCAAGTCTCTCCATCGGTATCCGGTCCATATCCGAGACTTGTTAAATTGTCCATAATAATTTGTTTTTCCGGGCAAGGTTATAAGCCTTGCGTCAACCTTTCTCAGGATGTCGCTGCATGCAATAGTTCACTACTTGGCGGGTGCCAAAGTGGCTATCCAGGGATGTCACGTGGAGACTGCATGTCAACTTGGATTGAACAAGGACAAGAATCGTCCTGGCCTTCGTCGGCTTGAAAGCAGAGACTTTACCCTCTATGTTCGCTCCCATCCCCCTCTGAGGATCCAATGCCTTTCCAAATTTGTCGATTTGGTGACCTTGGGTATCCAGTTGCAAAGTTAACTCTTTATTTACAAAACCAAGAACAGACGAACAATTTTACCGTTTTGAAAGGTTCATTTCATTTTTAAAACATTTTTTTTATTTTCTTTGTATATACTTAGTTTCTAAATTACATGCTAGACAAAAAATACTTAAATTCTAGCTTAATTAATTATATATTATAGCGAACTGGTCCTACGCAGACGCTCTAAGCTAAACATTACAAAACTATTGTATAATTTGCCTTTCGGCGACAGAACTTTGCTTGTGGCTGTACTTATGATTATTTTAATGACGAAGAAAAAATTGTAAAACTTTGTGTGGAATTTTTTTTTTGTTTTTTCTTAAAATTTAACCTACTTACATTTTTTTTTTTAATTTTATTTAAAACAACTTAACATATCTTATACTACCCTAATTCTAGAAAAGCTAAGTCTGTGTAAGCTGGTTATTCTACCTACATTGGTATCCAGGTCTTTATTTGCCATGGTTTTGAAAGGTTGTCAGTTTAATTAAGTTACCCATATAACTGAAAACGGTGCATATTTGTCAGGATAGTCCTATTGAAATAGTAGCTTTTCACACAGCTTTCATTTCTTTATTACTCAACTGTTATTAATTCCTCTTCGGATGTGTTTTATTCATGCTTGTTTTTAAGTTAAGAAAGAACGAAAAAGAGACTTACTGAGACTTATCAATTACAATAAAAAAAAAATTACATATAAAATAAAAAGATGTTTTATTAGTAAAAAAAGGACACTGTTATGTTATTTTTGATGTGTTTACCTATATGTCACGCGACGGTGATGGAGTGACTGGTTTCATTCAAACTGCCGACCTGTATTTCGTTTCTTGATTGGGCCGATTACAGAGAGCAAATCTGCATCTACTTACTTTGGCCAGTTCTTCTCCTGTGGCCTGGGATTAAAAAGCGAACTCTTCTTTTTATGTTTGTGTGAGGTTCTCTTACCTTGATGTATCCCAACTGGGGATACAAGAAAGAGGTCCTGGCTGCTATTGTTTCGGTAGGACGTTCAAGTTTAAACAACACGAAATGGGTTTACTATTATAAAGATTTTTAATTCTTCCTTATCTGGACGTGACTATCCTTGGTACCCTTCCTTCCTTGTCCTCGATGAGTTAACTGTGTATTTCGCCGTAGGTTTGGCCTTCGGGATGGAACTGATCCGAAAAAAAGAGTGGCGGAAAGCCGACTTAAGCGGGATAAGGACAAATATATTCCTCATCTTGTCTCTGGCTTCTGGTCATCTTACTTGATTCCGGCCTGACCTCTCAAGTGTATACTAACAAAGCAATCTGAACATTTATATACAGGCTAATGAAACATAGTACTATAGAATACAAACCAAAAGTTAGACCTGCTGGCGCCGTCTATAGGTCAGGCCGGAAACTTTTCAACCCAGCCTGTATGAAATTAAACAGAACTTAAGACTGGATTAGAAAACATTTGAAATTAAACTGAACTTAAACTGGACTAATGGAATCCTGCAGTTGCCGATAGGTTTGACTTGTTACAATTATAGATAGAATACCATAGAAAACAATGCAACGAGAATCAGTCAAGCCGAGTCCATAGTTTAGTGTGAGGGCAGAACCCTCATTTATTTAGCTTAATGCAAGCTTCCATTAACTTAAATTAACTTAATATAAGAAGTCTTACAGACTATCTTAAAACTAGAGTAAGAATGAGAAAAAAAGAAAAAACCAGGGAGGTAAAGGTGACTGTGCGATGGGGGAGGTGGAAGACTAGGGAGGAGCGAGTGTATGTGGGGTGGTAAATTCGGCATTTGTGAGACAGTGACAGTGCAGGGCATGTCTACGTACTGGTTAGGGGGCGGGGTTGGTGAGCTGGGGGAAGAGGTTGAAATTGTGGGTGGGGCTGGGGGAACTATTTTGATGGTAGAAGAGGAGAGGTAGGATTGCGGAGCAGAGGGGATTATTGGGGGGAGGGGGCGGATTTAGGACACGTTTATTCTGAGACGTCGTTTAAGAGTGCAGGTGGAGATGTTGAAATCGAAGGAGGTGGGGAAGGAGTTGGCCTGTCGTAGCATACGCGAGATGGGTTCGTTAGCGCCGTAAGAAGTGTCATGAGCAGGCACGTAAAACAGTCGTGGGTTACGTACGTTACGGGGGTTTGTATGCAATGTTAAAGTGGAGAGCAATCTTGGGAATTGATTGAGCCAGACAGAAGGCGATGGAGAAAGATGATATCGGCGAGGATTCTGCGCTCTTCAAGTGTGTTTAGATTGATTAGACGGAGCCGGCTTGTGTATGGTGGTAGAATCAGCCGATTTTCCCAGTTTGGTCCGCGGAGGGCGAAGCGCAAGAAACGACGTTGAACTCCCTCAACCCTGCGAATGTGAGTCACTTGATACGGGGACCAGACCTGACTAGCGTATTCGAGTAGTGGCCGAACAAAAGTTGTGTAGAGTGATCGGGTGACGTATGGGGTAAGGAATTCCTTCGACCAGCGTTTGACAAACCCAAGGGCGGCGTTAGCCTTGAGGATTATATAATCAAAATGTGCGGTAAATTTGAGCTCCTTGTCGCATAGGACGCCCAGATCATGAATTAATTCAACCGATGTTATCGGTTGGTTGAGTAAGAGATAGGAGCGTGGGTGAGTGGGGGAACTCTTCCGAGAGAAGGTGATTGTGTCACATTTGGCGATATTCATTTCTAGACAATTATTTTGGCACCAAGTCGAGAAGCTGTCAAGATCCGCTGGGAGAAGTGAGGAGTCCAGGGGAGAGCGGATTGTCTTGAACATTTTGGAATCATCTGCGTAAAGCGAGATGGAGGAGTGATTAATGCAAGAGCCTATGTCGTTTATGGTTAGGATAAATAGGAGAGGGGCGAGATGACTGCCCTGAGGGACACCCGAGTTTAGGAAAAAAGGATCGGAGAGGGTGGATCTAAATCGCACGCGGCAGGTTCGATTACTGAGATAGGATGAGACCCACTTAATCAGCAGGGGATCGAAACCGAGGGAGGATAGCTTGAAGAGAATGGGGTTATGGGAGATTTTGTCGAAGGCCTTGCTAAAGTCAGTAGCGACTACGTCGACCTCATCGCCGTTTTCTAGGGCAAGGAGTGTGTGGGGTGTGAATTCGACAAGGTTAGTAGTAATGGACCTGCCTGAGAGGAAGCCGTGCTGGTTCGGAGTGATGATGGGTGCGCAGCGAAAACTTAACGCCTCATATAGTAGGCCTGCGAACAGTTTAGGAATGTGCGAAAGCTTAGCAATGGGACGATAGTTGGATATATAGTTTTTTCCCTTTTTATGTATGGGGGTTATGTAAGAGGATTTCCAAAAGTTAGGGAATAGACCTTGAGCAAGGGATAGATTGAAAATTGACGCGAGTGGTAGAGAGAGAAGAGGAACATTTTTTTAAGAGGATAGCAGGGAGTCCGTCTGGGCCGGGACTGAAATCATCTTTCAGTTCTTCAAGTTTCTTTGAGACTTGGTGTTGTTGTATGTGTTGGGGGATGAGAGGGCCGAGGGAGAATTCAGACATGCCAGTAAACTGGGAGGGGTTAGGCTCGAACGAGTCGTCCGTGAAGGATAGTTTGAAGAAGGACGCGAAAAGATTGGATATGGTTTGGGAGTCCGTTGTAGTAGTTGAGCCGTAGAAAAGGGATGTGGGATAGGCATCAGATATCCGTTTGTGGTTGATGAAGTGGAAGAAAGATTTGGGATCAAGTTGAATTGAGCTTTGGCAGGGTGATTTTGGTAGAGAGAGCTGTAAAGCTCGGTGAATTGGTAAAAGTAACCCAGACAGTTGGAGTAGTCCAGGGGAGAACGCGTGTTTAGGAAAGTGTTCCACAACTTATTCCTTTTGTTACGAAGGGTGCGTAGTTTGTGGTTATACCATGAGGGCGATGAGAATGATAATCTGTGTCGGTAGTATGGGACATATAGGGATATGGCGTTGTGGATTTCTATGTAGAGCGAGGCTGTAGCGTCCTCTACACTTATTTCATTTACGCAGAGTGTGATATTGCTGGGGTACTCATTTATGAGGCGGAAATTGGCTTTTCGGAAGTTGAAAGAAAATTGATAGGGGGACGGAGTGCTGTGGGCTGAGTAGTATACGAGAAGCGGGGGGTGGTGGTTGTCAATTGTTGAGAGGGTGTTGGGACTAGAGACAACTGAGGAATTAAGGGGGTCTGTCGTGAACACAAGGTCAAGTTGTCTGCCCAGATGGTTTAGGACATTGCTTACTTGGCAAAGGCCAGAGTCGGTGAGGCTGTCTATAAAGAGACATTCCTTGGTAGCAGTGGGGTTTGAGATGTAGTGGGAGTGGTCGTCAGACAACATCCATTGGAGATTGGGGAGATTAAAATCGCCAAGGACTACAATATCGTCTTGGGAAGATCTAGCCTCAGTTATGCGGTCGATTGCCGCAATAGCGAGTTCGTATGACTCGATAGCTTGCGATGGGGGTATGTAAAAGCATATGATGAACACGGACTTTGAGCGGTGTTCAATTTTTATTGCGACATAGTCGAGGTTGGGATAAGAAGAGATGGTGATTGGAGAAGATGTAAGTCCGTTTTGGATGGCAAGCAGCACGCCACTTGTTGATGGATGCTGCAAAAACTGCGTGCTCGACCTCTATATCACTGAAAGAATTGGAAGATGATGTTGTATTCCAGAATACTACCCTTTATTAAATTTAACACTGAATCTCCTTACACATCCTTAAAAACTTCCCTTAACATATAATACATTCTCACTTAATACATTCCATTCATAAACATTCACAATATTCTATATCATTTAATAACATGCACATTTAATAATCTGCACCTTTTTATTCATTCAAAACATAGTAACTTTGATTTTCGTCCAATATAAATAATGTTCTATAAGTAGAGAAAAAATTCATTTGTAAAATCAGTTTGAGCTTGGAGTTGAGTTCAGTTAGTTGGTTGCCAATCAAAGAGTTGAGGAAGTTGAGAAGTAGTTTGAGTTTTGTTATTTAAAAAAAAAGGAGAAGCTGTAATAAAAATAAACAAAGTAACACACAATAAAAGAAAAGAAACAATTTTCAAATCAAAACCGGACAACTTTATATCAAGAATTGAAATAAAGCAAAACGCGAATTGATGAAAGAAGATTTAATAAAGGAATAATAAAAGGTCCCCGCTCTTCCCTCGATAGAGGAAGCACGGCGCCGGACGTCAACAATGAAGCAAAGATACACTTGGGATGCAATTTCTATAGTGCTAGCATTGCTGGCTCACAGTAAAAAAAATTTTTATATAAATGTTAAAGTTTAAAGCATAGAAATCAGTTTAAAACTTTAAACGCGATTGTCTCAAAACTGTGCTTTTAAAACTGTAACTGCAGCTTCTTAATTAGATTCCACAGAGAATACCGGTTTTGCCTAATATTAAAAATCATAAAAGGTATTAACAAACAAATATCATTTTTCGCAAAAAAACCGAATTTTTCTTTTCAAAAGTTTGCAATTTTTTAAAAAAATCAAAAATTTCGTGTCGCATTCTCTAGACATTTTTATGTACTTTAAGAAACTTTTTTTCTATTTTTGCAGGGTCACAGCTGTTCAACATTCATTTTTTTCAACGGCTGTGTATCCCCATTTTGTATTGAATGAAAAAATAAATGCACCTTAATACATATATAATCTATTTCTATTTATTGGCCTGTAGGAACCCGAAAGTTCATGACCTCACCGACTCGACTCTGTGACGGTTCCGCCAAACCTCTCTGACTATTTACCTAAAGAACCCCCATCCCTACGACCCAATTTTATAAGTTTGTTAATGCAATCGTATTAGCACCTTAAATGCTTCACGCATCAAATATATCAAATTTATTTAACCAAAAGTCCCTGTAAAGAATTCTTACCTTTCATGCATCTCTTCGCATACAAATTCCCTACAAGAATTCTTTCCATTATGCAGGAGCATTAAACTAAAACCTATTCGGTACCTTCGGTTGCCAGGCAAATTCCAACCTTCCCACATCTGCACCGCAATCTCCCCGCAGCAAAAACATGTCGTTCCCAAGCTTTCAATGCATTACCTGCAAATGCGTGCAAAGAATGTTTTCTACAAGGGCATTCATACATGTGTCAATGCATCTCTGCATTAGCGACCAGGAACCGAATTTAAAATTTGTGTAGATATTCACACTAGAGTTCGATCCTGGCGTCGCCGTAGGTGCCATGCATAATTGACACAGATGGTATACACAACCGTCATTGTGTAACCATCTAAATTGCTTTCCGAAGACTTGCAACTATAGATTCAGCTGCAAGTACTTCTCTCGGAAATACTTCTTTGTTTGAATCTTCAAACAATCACCAACGGCGCGCTTATCCGCCGGATTGGATTCAATAGCATAAACATATGCAAACAATAGAATCCGATTCTCTAGGTCGGCAGAGATACGATATACGATCTCCATTGTATAAATTATCTATTTGCGCTCGCGTCGAACGCAACCTTCACCAACAACTGTATCCTGTTGGTGTGCCGGGGGATGACGTCAGGAACAAGGATGTTTCCTGGCGTGCCGTGATGTTGGTTCCGTTGGCTGTAACAATTGCCAATTGAAAATGTGGTTAAACGGAAATGATTTACCTTAATTCGTGATGTACGGAGGATGCGTTGCTCTTTCATCCAGGTTACCACTCTCGGTCTATATGGTGCGCCTCTGCAATCCAGATTCGTTTCTCACTCTGCGGGGAATTTCAACTTCTTCAATTCCCAGTGGACCCCAATCAAACACGAGCGAACGTCCCCGGGTAACTCGATTTGCACGAATTAAGTTTAAGATATAAATATCTGTTCAGATGTTTCTGCGCTGGGAGCGAATGTCCTATATCACGAATGAGTAAGCGACCCAATTAAACGACATGAAACTAAAGAACAACACTTCACTCTTTGATTGGTAATGTTAATCAGTTTTATTTAGTTTCATCATTAAGATCGTTGAGATTAAGTTGGATAAAAATGTTTTACAATTACACACATGAACCGTCACGACGACTAGCTACAGAAGAAGAGAGTTTGTTATTTTGTTTTTGGTTGCTTGACAACAAAATTCGATTATGTCATTTAATTGCTGACATTTGTTATAGTGTTGCCAAGGGCAGCATTCCATTGCGACTTCACTGGCTGCATCCAGTGAATCCGCAACAGTATCGTAATCCCTTTTATCATCTAATGACTGGCTGCTATTTACTCAGCTGATCCTCATTGCCGGACGATGCATTAGGTCGCTTCTTTCTTTGTCTGTATCCCTTGTCTAGGTTTCGTTTCGCTTTTGACCCGCAAGCGTTATGTAAACAATCTGATCTCAACGATCAACTTCACGCACACCACTACAGGACCTCACCCGTGAGATCCTCTTTCCTTGTTTTCACCACGAGAGGAACACTTTCTCTCTCGGGGAAATTAACCCCATTAGAGAGTCGGCCCTGCACGAGCCGTTTATCGCTGAGTCCAATTACATCCGCCGACCACGAAGGTCGTGCCACCCCCGCTCTCCGTAACGCAGCGGAGACGCGAACGCGTATCGAGTCGCTTTTCCTCCCCAGTTAATTGAATAGTCGGAATTATAGTGCGAAGTGTCTAGATAGTATGTGTATCGTTCACGTTTGAACAATGGCCTCGAGAAGCTTAAATTAATATATTCCTAAGGTTCCAGGTGATATCTAATACACGTGTACGTTTGATTAATTACAAAAGATATCTGTCAATTAATTAAATAAAGAGAACACTTTGCCGACTAAAAATCATTCAGTGTTGTACTTTTCTTCTCACCTTTGGTGGACAATGCGTTTTATTTCTGATGACTACCATGTGTGTTTATATTTATTCCTTTACTCCTGGTTGTGAACAAGCGTGGCGGCGTTTCGTTCTCTTGTTCGTCAATAATTGCGGCGGAACTTTCGTTCGTGGATGATGGAGGAAGGAAGTGAACCTAGTGACCGTGTCTGGCACATACTTCCTCCCCACAACTGCGCCATTGTTCCCTGTCCTGTGCGCTCTCCTTCAACGTTCGACCATCCGATCCGATCTCCTCGAGGCCCATACATATATAAGCATGTGGTAAACCTCGTTTTATTAATAATACACATTTTCCTATCCAAAAACAAAAAAAACAAAATACCGAAGAAGTAGTCGGTTTTCGAGTCTCTACAGTGGCATAAGGCTTTATTATATTAAGAGGTGATGAGAGCAGAGATTTAGGATCACACAACACTTTTATAAAACAAAATTGTACACAGAAAGGCATTATAAAATAATACTAGCTTACGAGGGTTGCCTTTTATATTTCGGGATTAGAGAACGAAAACAAATATTGATTATCGAAAATCACTTTATTGTTTTTCAAAATATTCCCCATGAAGATCTATAGACTTTTGCATGCGTTTGAACCAATTGTCGAAGCACTTTTGCCACTCTGATTGAGGTATCTCCAACACATGCATTCTGAATGCAGCAACCGCTTCTTCAGATGTCGAAAAATGTTGACCTCTCAGTTTGTTTTTTACGTACGGGAATAAAAAGAAGTCATTCGGTGCCAAGTCAGGACTATACGGCGGATGACTCATCAAATCGATGTTTTGGGTGCTCAAAAATGCAGTTGTGGCAGCCGATGCGTGAGAGCTCGCATTGTCGTGGTGAAGAGTGATCCGTCTTCGGTGGTTGGTTTTCCTGATTTCTTGGAAGACAACTGGCAAAAAAATGGTTGTGTACCACTCAGAATTGACTGTTCTGCGTTGTTCTAGTGGTACGGTTGCGACATGTCCAGTTTTTCTGAAAAAACAGGCGACCATTTGCTTGGAAGTGCTTCGTGCGCGAACAACTTTTGTTGGATTTGGCTCATCTTGAAACACCCAGACAGTCGACTGCTGTTTACTTTCGGGCTCATACGCGTAAATCCACGATTCATCACCTGTCACGATGTCATAGACGTGTTTCGAAGCACCGCGACCGTATTTTTTGAGCATTTCTTTCGACCAATTGACACGAGCCTTTTTTTGGGCGATTGACAAATTGTATGGGATGCAACGCGAACAAATTTTTTTGACAGTCAAATGTTTATGCAATATTGAATGTATGCTGGTCCCACTAACGCTTAAGATTGTCTCAATCTCACGATAGGTCACACGACGATCTTCCAATATCAGTTCGCGCACAGCATCAATAGTTTTCGGAACAACAACTGATTTTGGACGACCTTCACGAAATTCATCTTGGAGTGAACTACGACCACGATTGAATTCACCATACCATCGATAAACACTGGTCCTTGATGGAGCTTCATCGCCAAAAATTGAATTAAGTCCATCCATGCACTGTTGCTGAGTTAATCCACGCCGAAAGTTGTAAAAAATAATCTACGAAAATGTTGACGATTTAATTCCATTTTTGGGCCGAGATGAATCTTTTAAGTTACTGTAAACAACACAAATAGCGCTCGTATGTCAAAACGTTCTGAGTGCGTATAACCTCAAAAATGTCCAACTTTACAACAGAGCTGTCAATTGCCGGATTGCAACGCTAGGGTTGCCAAATCCCGAAACATAAGAGGCACCCTCGTATTATTGTTACTACAAAGAAGAATTAACTACAAAATAGCCTACGACTCAATCGCAAGGCGAAGACTTTACCATATTGTAGTTGAGCTGGGAATCCCAAAAAAATATACCACTCTCATTCAAATTTGCATGAACGAAAACAAAGGGCGAGTTAGAATAGAAAACCACCTCTCAGAACCAATTGAAATCCGGGACGGACTAAACCAGGGGAATGGCCTCTCACCATGTCTTTTTAACCTTGTGCGCGAGTATGTCAGCAGAAAGGTACAACACGACAACATGGCCGGATCATCCCTGAACGGGGTCACACAAGTGCTCCCATATGCGGATGACATCGCCGTTCTAGGCGATAATCTAAAAACTATATGTAAGTAAAAACAGTGAAATCGTCATGCAAGCGGCAGAAGACGTGTGACTAGAAATAAATGAAGACAAAACAAAATACGTGATTACGGCGAGAGCAGGTGGACCTCAGGGAAAACATATAAACGTCAGAGGCAAGATATTTGAAAAAGTTAAAGAATTTAAATATCTGGGAACGATATTGACGGCCAGTAACGAAATGTCGAAGGAAATTGAAAAAGCCTACATTCCAGCAACGCTAGTCGGCACACAGTCAGTAAACTGCTGAAATCCAAACTACTATCACGTAACATAAAGCTCTGTGTCTATAGAACCATAATCATGTCGATTGCTGTATACGGATGCGAAACATGGGCGAAACACGGGAAGAAAACTAATTCCACGTATTCGAAAATAAAGTTTTAAGGCGCATCTTTGGAGGTAAATATGACGATGAGGCAGGACAATGGAGGAAATTCCACAACCACGAATTGGAAGAGCTATACCGCAAACCTACAATAGTAGGAGTAATCAGGTCGCGAAGATTAAGATGGGCCTGACATGTGGCGCGAATGGGCAACGCTAGAACCGTGCGTAGAATTCTTGACGATACATCAACGGGAAAGTGACCGACAAGACGGCCGCGACGGAGATGTGAGGATAATGTTAGGTTTAACCTTGACGAGATCGAAACGGCTGGTCAAGCGTGGAAGGAAAGTGCACAGGGCAGGGGGCGATGGCGGAGTCGAGTCGGTGCGGTCAAGAATTTCCGGGTTCCTACAGGCCAATATATAGTAGTAGTAGTAGTAGTGATTACAAAAAAGAAGTTGCAAGATACTTGTAATATTTAGCATTTAGTATCCAGAGTCGAATTCTTTTAAATAAATTAGCTAAAGGGGGGAAACCAAATTAAAGGTTTCAAAAAATTGACTTTTTTATTGCTTAACTCATTAGTATATATATTCAGAAATATACTCAAGCATTTTGAAGGCGAAATTTAAAATCCTTTATACATTACGGACGTGAAAGGGAGCGGGAGTTAACGGCTACCGTTTACTTTTACAAATTATTATTTTCTTCACTGAGACTAGAACCTTTCCTTATGGAATCTATTCTAAGACTGTCTTATTTATTTTTTATTTTTACTTAAGATCTAATATTTTTATACAAAACAAAGTGTACCTTAGGTAGTTACAAATTATATACCTGTGTATAATAGGTATTTAAGAGAAAGGTTTTTATTTATTATTATTATTATTTATTGGCCTGTAGAAACCCGGAAGTTCATGACCTCACCGACTCGACTCCGCCATTAAGAGAAAGGTACTTCAAATATGATTACACTGTAGCGTATGCATGTCGGGTTTTATCAACTGGTCTTAAAGACGGGATGCATTGATTATGTTATGTTTAGGTGATCATGATGAGTCGGGCGTTAACCCATGCTACAGTTTACCGCCAGGGCGTAATATGTTTTTAGATGGGCTTTTCTCGATATGTGTTTTTTTTTTCTTTCAAATGGCTTGCAGTGTTACTCCAAAAATAACTGTTTGATCATCACATATGAGTTTTTATTGTTTGTTATTGAATTTTCTATTAGTTGAACCTACTTTTGCAGAAAAAAAGAACATTTTCAATATTCTTTTTTTAAGGAAAGACAAAACGAAAGAATGATTAAAAAACTTTTTTTTTTCAAATGCCTCTCAAATATTCAATTATTCATATTTTCTACTAAAAGTGGATTCAACTAATAACTAAGCACTTATACATTGTGACTAAACTTTGTAAATTTCTTCCAGGTTACCACCTTCAGATTGCACGCCGCTACTTAACTCTAACGACGGACCATCATGAACAGCAGCACAGAGTCCGAGCAATTTCCGAGAAAACTCTTCAACATTTTATATTAGGTAGTTCAAAATATAAAGAAAATGACCTGCATTCCATAATCAGTTTTAATCGTTCCATCCTTAAAAAAAATTCACGAGAAAAACAAAAAAATCAGCCCCCTAATGTAGTTTCTCACCTTAAAACTATAGAAAAGAAACGCGAGTTACTCAATACATTAGTTTCGAAAAAGCAAGGTTGTTGTTTCAAGATATCTCAAAAACATTTAATACGCCGACATGCGGAGCCACTCGATGCGTTTCTGTGAAAACAGAGTTATCGCTAGGGAATGCAGTACCGGTATACCGGTATATCGAAAAGCGGGATACAGTCCAAATTTTCGGCGGTATTAATACCGGTATTTACCTTTAAAATACCGGTATTCTCGGCATTGGAACATTAGCGCCAGTTGATACACGTTACACGGAAGCTTGATTCGGGGAATCTCCCATTTACTTAGAATCAAATGAGATCCCGCCCACTGTAGCTAAAGGCTGTTAGTTCAGTGCGGAGTGTTTTTTCAGTACGTAGACACAAATTGAAACTGAAAGTTGTTAGTTTTGTGCTTGTGCAATAATTAATATATGTAAGTAAATTTGGCAATCCCAGAGTTTAAGAACCATGAAATATGTGTATCCTAGATAAGATTAAAAAAATATTTGTCTTGTAAATTGAGCAACTAATATGTTGCCCGATTTGCAACATTTTGCAATTACGTTTTGTTCTCAAAAATATCTACATGCACTGGTGAACGATATTAGTGTTAATTTTGATTGTAAATTTATGTACAATATCCATTAGATATTATATACATAAAAATCAGCACTATTAAATATGCTGCAGATAAATGAATTCCTATTAATAAAACGGTTCCTTAATAACTTAGATTTACTTTTTTAAAATTATTAATTAATTAAAATAATTGTTTTAGAATCAAAAGTATGAATTCGAAATCCAATATATTTCAAGAACACAAAAAAGGGAGCGACGTTAATTCGGTTTGGCATTATTATTTAGTTGCTAATCAAGGGCAAGTAGCAAAATGTAAGAAATGCACAAAAGAAATCAAATGTCGGGGAGGATCCACAAGTGGCCTCACACCCACTTGAAAACTCGACATAACATAAATTTAAAAACTAAAAGCGACGTAGCAGCAGATAATGAAAATAATGCGTCTTGTTCTAGTCAAAAGCTACCAAAAACATTAAATTATTATTTTCAAAATCAAAAGAAGGAACAGTTATGTGAAATCCTGGCTCGTATGGTTGCACGTGATGGACTACCATTTAGAATTTTCTGCTCTTCGCAGGGTATAAGAAAAGGGCTACATGCAAGAGGATATAATGATCTACCAAAATCAGCTGCAACAATGAAATCTATGATCACTGAATATAGCAAGAAGATAAGAATAGAAGTTATTAAAGAAATGTCTGATTTAAAATCGAAAGGCGACGGATTTAGCTTAACATTCGACGAATGGACTTCGGTTCGCAATCGGATGTATTTAAACATAAACGTCCATTCTACTGGAGGATATATACCAGGTGTGGCCAACTTTGGTGCACATAAGATCTACTTTTTATTTATAAATTGTGTCGCGATCGACCTATTTTTTAGGTAAGAAGGGGATGTTTTTGCAATGTGCTTTTATACCGACGTGCACTTTGGCGAGCTCCATGATTAAGGGGTAAATAATCTACATACATGAGTATTTATTTAATGGGTTAAAAAGCTTATGTCCAGAGGAATTAAAACAACATGAGCACTTATTAATAACATTTATTCATTCAAACTTTTTAAATTAATGAGAAACCTGAGTCTGCATTTCCTTTACTAGTGCATCATAATTTGGAGTATATCCTGACAAAGACAATAACAATGAGTCCTCAGTATGAGAATCGGTCAGGACGGAACGAAGTTTAGTTTTAGTTAATTGTAAATATGAAAATGCCGATTCGCACAGATACGTAGATCCAAAGCAAGAAAAAATATATTCGCTACATTTGATAATATTGGGATACTTTTCTCGGTTAACATATTTCCAAAAATTTTCTTCAAATTTTCTGGCTTGTAAGACTAAATCAGATTGTAAAATTATAATTTTATTTTCCAAGGCGTTTTGCTCCATATCAAATAAGTCTGCAATTTTTTTGCTAATTTCCTTCACAATTAAATCTTTTTTGAAAGGAAAAGATGTAAATTCCACAATTTCTTTAATTTTTTTAAAATCTTGGAATCGCTTCTCAAAATCTTCCATTACATTTTGTATTTCGGCCACGTACTTGTCAATCTCATAAATAATATTTTTATTTTTTTGTAAGTTGTCTGCCATATTTGGAAAATGGTTCATATTATTTTCTTGTAAATCTTCTATCAACAAAATAAATTTGGTTTTATATGCATCTATGCTGCTAATCATATCAATTATTGTTTTATTTTTACCTTGTAATTCTAAATTTAAATGGCTTAATATGGAAGTAAAATCTGTAAGGAATGCTAAGTCACTAAGCCAGGTTTTGTCATTTAAATATGCATATTTTTTCTCTTGTTCATTAAGAAATTCTATTATTTCAGGCAATAAATCACGAAATCGTTGCAGAAATTTACCTCTACTTAGCCATCTTACATCAGTATGCAATAATAAATCAGACTGACCTTCATCGAGTTTTAGTTGAAAAAGACGACGTTTGAGAGAACTTCCACGAATTGAATTAACAATTTCAAACGCGACGTCCATTACTTCTTTTGTATTTAGTCTCTTGCTGGATAATACTTGCTGGTGAATTATACAGTGGTAACTCAAAAAATCTGGGAATTCATCGTCATTTCGACATAGGGGTATAAATCCATTTTTGCGGCCTATCATTGCAGCTGCGCCATCCGTTGTTATTGAAACTAATTTAAAAAGAGGTACTTTCTTATCATTAAGCAGACTTTAAAACCCGTTGAATATATCTACACCTCTAGTCCTTTCTTTCAAAGAAATCATACCCAACAATTCTTCTTTAGATGTAAAATCTTCAAAAACTAAACGAATGAAAACAAGTAACTGTGCAGTATCACTTATATCTGTCGATTCATCACATTGAAGAGAAAAACAAGAGCATCTGTTAATATCATTTTGTAACTGTTCTTTTAAATTTCCACCCATCTTTTCGATTCGTCGCATCACTGTGTTTCGGGACAGTTGTAGATCTTGAATTGCAGCAGTAATTTCGCTCTTGTTCTTAAAATCATTAAAAAGGGAATCCGAGATTTCCAAGAACATTTCCTTTACAAATTCACCATCAGAAAATGGTTTACATTTTTTAGCTAATAGATAGCTTACTTTGAAGGATGCAGTTGTTACTGCTTGTGACTTCAATATTGGCTTTTTGAAAATATTTTGTTGATTTGTTAATTGAGTTTTAAGATCCCGAACTTTACGTTTTCGTAATTCGGAATTTGGTGGATAATCTGTTTGATACTTGTTATGTAAAGATAAGAAATGTCTCTCCAAATTACCCTTTTTAGCAATGGCTATCGAGCTAAGACATATTAAGCAGCAACATTTATCATTCATCATCGTAAAAAATAGTTAATTTCCCATTCTTCATTGAAATGATATGTTTTCGATTTTTTTGGTTTGCTATCCATGTTCATAAATAGGTATACTAAAATGCAAAAAATATACGACTTAATAATAGGGCATGTAATAAAAGTATTAAACAGTAACAATATAAATTACAATTAATACCTGGTGAAGGTTTAGCCGATAAAACGAAATAGCTAATCATACTTAATAGTTGCGAATAATTAAATTATTATTTTAAATAATGCTTATAAATATTTAATTAAGATTTAAATAATTTTATTTAAAATATATCTCTTATATACTTGCACAATTAATTTAAAGAACACTAATATTTCATTAATACTTACAAATGAAACAATCCGCAAGAGAAATTGACTGTAGCGTACAAACACTAACTTCAGAATGAAAATTTAACACTATATTCTGCAAAATTAGATTCCAAGAATTAATCCTAATGGCATGCAATTTAAATGTTATTATTTTAATAGTCATAAATTTCTCAGAAGTGTAAATACAAGTCAATTTTAAACGCACTGTATTTCAGATTTATTAAATAAACATCATTTATATACGTTTTTATATGTATTGTATAAGTTTTTATCATAAGCCGAAGTATTATACTGATTTTGTAATATCCCAATTCAAATAAATTTTATATAGGTAGCAAAAAGTAGCAGCAGCAAAAAAGTTATCTACCGACAAAAGCTTTAAATAGAAAACAGAAATGCAAAAGTGCAAAGAAAAAGAACTTAATAAAACCATTTCAAATGTCAAAACAAACTAATAAAAATAATGATAATATAAAAATTATATCCTTTCTATGAGCTAATCACAGAAAACATTTGAATAAAAAGTATTTGTACTTTTTAAGTTAAAAGTTTTTATGAGATACTTTTCGCAAACCCCGAACTTGCGAGTGATCGACCAAAATTGGTCTCGCGGTCGACCGGTCGATCGCGATCGACTTGTTGGCCACCCCTGATATATACGGAATATTGGACTAGCCCGTTCCGTGCCAACGGAAAAATGTTTGGAGGTTTTGAAAATAAAATTACAAGAATTTGATCTCAACTTAACAAATGACATTGTTTATATATCGACAGGTGGTGCGTCAGTTATGGTAAAACTCGGACATTTCATTGAAGTCGAACATCAGTTATGTTTTGCACATGACATCCATCTAGCTGTTAGAGATGTCCTTTACAAAAACAACTCCAGTTTAATGACTGTTGATGCTGAAATTGAACCAATTGAATCCCAATCTAGCGATTGTGCTAGTGATGTAGATGATGACAATGACATAGAAATCGACAATGAAGAAGATAAAATGATTACACATGATGGTGTTGTCTTAGAGTTTGGATCTGTTGACACTGAAATAAATTTGAATTATGCTAATTATATATACCCCGCTGGTAACAAAAATTAGAAGTGTCATTAAAATTTTCAGAAGATCTCCAACAAAAAATGATCAATATTTACAAAAATATGTAAAACTACCATTTGGAAAATAATTAAATTTGCAATTGGATGCCATAACACGATGGAATAGTTTACTTATTATGTTGGAGAGGTTTTACCAATTAAGGTATTGTGTCCAAAAAGCACTAATTGATTTAAAATCAAACATAGTCTTTTCCGAAGAGGAGTTTCTATTAATTTCTGAAATCATTGATGCATTGTCACCAATTAAATTAGCAGTCGAAGCACTATGCAGAAGAGATTCTAATCTTCTTGTTGCAGCCGCGACGTCTAAATTTATGATTGACACGCTTGATGCACAAATAAGCAAAATAAGTATTGAATTGATAAATGCTCTGAAGTATAGAATAATGCAAAGACGAAGAAACATATCTCAAGTTTTGCTATATTTACACAACGCTTCACAAAACGAAATCGAAACGGATACACACTTATGTCCTAAACTTGAAAAAGGTTCTATTATAAAAATATTGATTCCTCTTATAAAACGCCTAGGAGTTAAAAGTAATGAACCAGACAGTGGAGATTTTGATCTTGAAGATGAAGATACACCAGTTACATCTCTCTGCATCTAAAGCTTGCTTATGAATACTTGTTAACAATACCACCAACAAGTGTGGAGTCAGAACGAGCCTTTTCGGCTGCTCAACATATAACCACAAAAATAAGATCGAGGTTAGACGACGGTACGTTGGATCATATACGTTTTTTGAAATCATATTTCAATTTGCATCAAAAATAATAATCACTTGTACGAATTAATGTAATATATATTTTAAAAAAATGGATTTAATTTTGTTAAATTATTCTTAAAAATAAATTTGTTGTTGTTTAGTTGTGTTTGACATATATTTGTACTACCCCTAAATAATACGAGGGTTGCCTCTTATGTTTCGGGATTTGGCAACCCTAGTGTTGCAATCCGGCAATTGACAGCTCTGTCGTAAAGTTGGACATTTTTGAGGTTATACGCACTCAGAACGTTTTGACATACGAGCGCTATTTGTGTTGTTTACAGTAACTTAAAAGATGCATCTCGGCCCAAAAATGGAATTAAATCGTCAACACTTTCGTGCGATCATTTTGTACAACTTTCGGCGTGGATTAACTCAGCAACAGTGCATGGATGAACTTAATTCAATTTTTGGCGATGAAGCTCCATCAAGGACCAGTGTTTATCGATGGTATGGTGAATTCAATCGTGGTCGTAGTTCACTCCAAGATGAAGTTCGTGAAGGTCGTCCAAAATCAGTTGTTGTTCCGAAAACTATTGATGCTGTGCGCGAACTGATATTGGAAGATCGTCATGTGATCTATCGTGAGATTGAGACAACCTTAGGCGTTAGTGGGACCAGCATACATTCAATATTGCATAAACATTTGACTGTCAAAAAAATTTGTTCACGTTGCATCCCATACAATTTGTCAATCGCCCAAAAAAAGGCTCGTGTCAATTGGTCGAAAGAAATGCTCAAAAAATACGGTCGCGGTGCTTCGAAACACGTCTATGACATCGTGACAGGTGATGAATCGTGGATTTACGCGTATAAGCCCGAAAGTAAACAGCAGTCGACTGTCTGGGTGTTTCAAGATGAGCCAAATCCAATAAAAGTTGTTCGCGCACAAAGCACTTCCAAGCAAATGGTCACCTGTTTTTTCGGAAAAACTGGACATGTCGCAACCGTACCACTAGAACAACGCAGAACAGTCAATTCTGAGTGGTACACAACCATTTGTTTGCCAGTTGTCTTCCAAGAAATCAGGAAAACCAACCGCCGAAGACGGATCACTCTTCACCACGACAATGCGAGCTCTCACACATCGGCTGCGACAACTGCATTTTTGAGCACCCAAAACATCGATTCGGGTCATCCGCCGTATAGTCCTGACTTGGCACCGAATGACTTCTTTTTATTCCCGTACGTAAAAAACAAACTGAGAGGTCAACGTTTTTCGACACCTGAAGAAGCGGTTGCTGCATTCAGAATGCATGTGTTGGAGATACCTCAATCAGAGTGGCAAAAGTGCTTCTCAATTGGTTCAAACGCATGCAAAAGTGTATAGATCTTCATGGGGAATATTTTGAAAAACAATAAAGTGATTTTCGATGATCAATATTTGTTTTTGTTCTCTAATCCCGAAATATAAAAGGCAACCCTCGTAACATAACCTATAGTAAGTAAATTTTAATTTTGTTTACATTTTTTAAAATAATACTAATACCGATATTTTACCGGTATTACGGTTCTAAAAGCGAAAATACCGAAATATCGGTATCGAAAATTTTTAACGGTATTGCATTCCCTAGTTATCGCATCATGTAATCAAGCATATTCAATTAAGTAGATGTAAGCGAAGTTAAACCCGTTTAATTATGGTGCACTATAGTGCTCATTTTCGTACATTACTTCGAACCCAATTCATCCTATTGTTTGCGTTAAATTCCTCACTCGACTATATTACCACTCTCGGTCTATATGGTGCGCCTCTGCAATCCAGAATCGTTTCTCACTCTGCGGTGAATTTCAACTTCTTCAATTCCCAGTGGACCCCAACCAAACACGAGCGAACGTCCCCGGGTAACTCGATTTGCACGAATTAGGTTTAAGATATAAATATCTGTTCAGATGTTTCCGCGCTGGGAGCGAATGTCCTATATCACGAATGAGTAAGCGACCCAATTAAACGACATGAAACTAAAGAACAACACTTCACTCTTTGATTGGTAATGTTAATCAGTTTTATTTAGTTTCATCATTAAGATCGTTGAGATTAAGTTAGATAAAAATGTTTTACAATTACACACATGAACCGTCACGACGACTAGCTACAGAAGAAGAGAGTTTGTTATTTTGTTTTTGGTTGCTTGACAACCAAATTCGATTATATCATTTAATTGCTGACATTTGTTATAGTGTTGCCAATGGCAGCATTCCATTGCGACTTCATTGGCTGCATCCGTTTAATTATGGTGCACTATAGTGCTCATTTTCGTACATTACTTCGAACCCAATTCATCCTATTGTTTGCGTTAAATTCCTCACTCGACTATATTCGGCTAAGACCTTCGGACTATATTACCAAACAGAAGGGAATACTCAACTTATGAAATTCAATTATATCCACCAATGGGAACTATCTAACAGAGCGGAAATGAATGCAGACACAACAGCAATTCAGGAAGTGCTCTGTAAATATTTCAAATTCAGAGATATACGGACAAAACTGTTCTCCAGACGAATTACACGAACATGAACACTCTGCTAGGTCATGTGGTCCTCCTCCACCTCCTCCAAAATGAAACGACGAACAACGGAACATAGACAGTATCGCAGCCCTGTTACAATTGGAGATACGGATGCAATAAAATAAATAAATAAATTAGAAAATGGTCCCTACTCACTAGTTTTGCCCCCGGATTTGACTCGACGGGGTTTTGTGCCGCTGTATATCCCACGCTGTGCTGCTTGGTTCATATACAGACGAACCAAAGTCGTATTGACGGCCCCTTATAAAGCGCCTATTTGTTCGGCGAAAGCCAGCAATGGGCAAATTGTATAATACAGTCCACTTGAAGAGGAATATTTTGCGGTCGTCCTGTGAGAATCAAGGGCAAAAACTATATGAACCGGTCTCTTTCATTAGTCCTCGTCCCCTTCTTTCGCCCTCACTGTGGTTCAACCTTTAAGGGTACAAGCATTTTCTTTTTAGTCATACGGTGATTTGGTAGCTTAAGTCGATTATGAACTACGGTTCAATAGTAAATCAACGGAGAAAGATATCTAAGATAAGCTTCCTATTATATAAATTGCACATGATGGAGGAAAACCAGACTATATTCAAGAACGCCAGAAATTACTATAATATGTATTATTACAACTCGCAACATTTTTGAACGACTAGAAAGTCAGACCAAAAAATACCATACTGATGACAGATCACATACCAATGTGGTAAAGAATACGGGTTGTCCCCCAAGGGCAACACTAGTAAATATGTATAAACGGGCGTAATTTTTGAAACTTTGCGGAATTTTTATTAATTACGTATGCGGAACAAAACCAAAAAAGCATTTAGTACATTAATACATTTAATTTTTCTCGTCCTTTTCCTTTGACGAACATTTGTTTACTTCCTCAAGAGTTTAAATCAGGATCATATCCCTGACATTTAGGTCAATCGATTCGGAGTGACTGTCGAAAATTTTTACTTCCAAGTAAACTTCGAAGGTCAACCTTAAATTAAATATCGAACACGAGAGCTTGCTGCTAAATTTGAGTTAAATCAAAATATAGCGAGATCAAATAAGTCAAAATATAGCATGATCAAATAAGAACTGTGGAATCCAAAGTAATCAAACGGATTTCCACACATGCACGTTAGAGCGGTGGAAAGTGTTTGAAAATTGTGTAAAAGCATGGCGTGTGGGAAAATCTCCTACCCTTTCTTTTACTTGCAACTGTTTTTCTTTTTTTTCGCACCTCTATCGCGTTCCTCGGCCATCGATACTCTCGATTGAATTATTATCTTTGGAAAGTTTCGGTGTTTGAGTGGCGTAGTCTTCGTTCATCTATCATTGGTCCTGGATTGCATCCTTTCCTGTATTGATTTTCTGTGCTGAGCCATTTCAATGGAAAGGGAATTTCGCGACGATCTTTTTAACATTCACCGCTTAATTGGCAATTTATCCTCTGTGCCTGCCCACGTTTCTAACCAGAAACCAGCAATCCTTACACTTAGTGAAACGCAAGTAATAACTAATACAAATATTTTTGATTTCAATCTACCTGGTTATAACTTAGTGCCTCTGTTCTTTTCACATCGGGATCTAGCCACATAATACGTAGTGCCATTGCTTATCAGCTACTACCACAATATGGGCTCTGTTCCAATGTAGAATTTAATTTCTGGTAGCTAAAAATTCACGTTCTAAGGCATATCATACATTACTGCTTGGTTTACAGAAGCCCGAACATGGATAGAAACGTGTCCTTTGACGAATTTGTTGCTCTATCAGCTTCTACCGACATAATTTTGCCCCTATATTCACACACTGAGATCGTTATGGTGGGTGATTTCACTGTGAATAATTCCCAGTGGCTTTGCCATTCTGGTGGCACAACACCTGAAGATAAGTATATTCAGCTCTTTGTTGATTCAAATGGTTTAGCGCAACTCGTTAATGAGCCAATACGAGTACTAGACATAGACGGCCATATCGTCAATACACTGCATCCGTTCCCCACCTCCCACTCGAACAAAAACACACTTGAAATTTCTTCATCATTGGGCATTTCAGACCGCTGTGTTGTGTCAACTAAATTTGCTCTAACCAACAGCAACGTTAACGAGAAAATCCCCAAAAGAACAGTATGGTTCTACGAGAAAGTCAACTGGGAAGATATGAACAACTTTTTTAGAAAGTTAAATTGGTCCTTATTTTTTATCAAAACTGACTCTAGAGCGGATACATCGACAGGCACGATTCTATTTGGTATGCAAATCTTCGTTCCACACAGGGTAAAGAGTATCAAACCTAAGAGAAATATGTGGTTCCGGGTGCAGAGAAGCCATTAAAGGTAAAGAGTTGAGATTCCGGTTGTATAAATCACACAATACCGAGAAGAATCGGCAAAGATTTAAGATAGCTAGAAGTGACAGCAATGCGCATATTCAACGCGGATAGTTCTTGCATGACCAGAGTGTGAGACAAAAAATATTACACTCTCCCAAAGGAGTAGAAACTTCTGGGCATTCGTGAACGAGATTCATACCTCGGCCTCCTCAGTCATTCCTTCGCTAATAGTCGATGACAGACTGGTCACCAGTGCAATAAAGAAAGCGAATCTACTTGCTGCACATTTCGCGGCCAAGTCAACGCTGCCTGATACCATGAGCCAAAATTACTTTCGAGCGCATACAAATCGGCTGGTTCGGATGGAATTTCCCCAATTCTCTTGAAAAGATGTTCCTCTTCACTCGCTAAACCACTGCGGAAACTCTTCCATTTGTTTTATACTAGTGACGGTTTCCAAAATAGATGGAAGTCAGTGAACATTCAGTCAATTCCCAAAAAGGGTGACAAATCATCACTCCCTTCTTATCGATCCATAACACTTCTATTCTCTAGAAGGTAATGGAATCATTTATTAACCGTCAACTTTCGAAATATCTCAAATCAAAAAACCTCTTCAATGATTACTTTTGTATCTTACCGAAAAGTGGAGCCATTCCATCCACTACTTCGGTGGAAGTAGAGTTGTCGCATTGAATATATCAAAAACCTTCAACAGAGTTTAGTTTAACATCCAGCCCTTTTTCCGAAATTACATTCCTATCACTGACCCCACGTATAAAAGAGAGTCTTTCTGCCCATTCAATCTAAATGGTTGTTAATGATATCAAATCTGCCTGCCATCAAATTAAGGCAGGTGTTTCCCAATGTTCTGTATTCTTATCCACTCTCTTCCCCATCTTTATAAATCATCTCTTGTGCATTACCTACAACCCAATTTACTCGTTTGTTGATGATGGCACGTTGAGTTTCTCATACTCATATTAACAATCCCAACCACACCTTTCGAACCTCATTACCAATCAGTTGGATATGCTTAATACATTGATATACTCGTACCAATGGCGATTGTCTGACTGAGTAGAATTCAATGGCCTAAGAACTCAGTACTCAATTATCATTCCTCGGCACTCGAATTAATTCAACGTTAAATTGGAACGACCACATATTTGAAGCTGCGAAAAGTACGCCCAAACGAATTTAGGTTCCTTAAGGGATCCAAAAACTGCCTCACTCCATTCAACCTGACCACTTTTTACACCGCGTACATTCGTACCAAAACGGAGTTCATCTCCTATATTCGGTCAGGAGCATCCAAACGTGCACTACACGTGCTCGATATGATACAAAAATGAGCAGTGACAGTTATTGGGAACTTGGCCGTAAGTCGTTCAATTCCGTCGTTAGAACAAAAGAGCAACGTATCATCCCTTTTTCTTTTCTGTGGAATTGTCACGGTCGTCGCTCAACAAAACTTGCTGAATGTGATCCGGATCCTCAGGCATTTTCCCGCAATCGCCGTCAATTTGAGAATGCGCATTGCGGGGAAGAAATATGGTGCGCCGGGGTACTTTTGTTATTATTATCGATTTTTGTTGTGGTAGGTTCCGATGTGAATAACGTTCCTTTAAAGAAATTATTTCTTTTTTCAGACTTGCCAAACCAGAGATTAACTATGCGCCATCCTTTTTCGAGGACTCAAAACGACATCTATTATAAGTAAAAATAATCGAGATTTAAAAAACTTTGTTTTCATTTCTTTAAATGCCAAATATTTTGTAAAAAAAATTGTATCACGAGAAATAATTGAGAACAAAAAATCTACAAATGTATACTAGAAAACGCCTTTGTAATATGTGCTGGTACCTTAAAGGATGTTGCATGGTATTTGCACAATAAAGGAAATATAATTGAATAATGATACTCACAGTTGGGGTCGCTATATATCCCACTCTCCAATTTCAGTAAGCGCTGCTTCTTCAACTTATGCAATGGTGTTATACCGTAGGGTTTCTCGAACAGTACAGATCGGTGTTTGGGGCCTTCTTTCTACTGTGCCTAGTCGCTTTCTCCGCAGTGAGTTTAGATGAAAATTCTTAGCGCCAAATTGTTGCAGGATATTTTGCGCAATATTAGATAAATAAAATTGCACGACTTTATGTAGGTTTTTTTTTTGTTATTGCTTCAGTCCTTTTTTTCTAATATATATAATTTCATTGTCGACTTATTTTTTATGATGTTGTATCCACTAAATGATTTAATATCATTCATATTTACAATTTTCGTTTATATTACTGATTGTTTCTCTCGTTCTCTTTATTTATTACTATATATTTAATGTCTTTTAGTTCCCGTAATCCCTTTTCTTTTTTATTTTACTTTTATTGTTTCTGTCAAACTCGTGCGGACCGTCTATGGCCTCACTCCCTTGCATCGACTTACTCACATCGACTTTTGAATACCCACATATCACGAATTGGTTTTACCAGACCACCGCCGGTTCTCTGCCCATTCGCGCCCTTTTATACCTTTATACTCATCCTCAATTTCCCACTAAATGCGTATAAACTACTAAATGCGAATAAACTCTCGCGAATTTACTCAGCAGTCAAAGAACCAAGAGAGAATGGGAAATTTGCAAAGGAGAACAGCTTGGGTTAGGTGATTGATATGGTTTCGCTTGCAATAAAAAGCAAAACCCAAGTGTCGACTGTGCGTCGTCGTTTATAGGTCTGGGTAATTTTGCACTTCGTAATTCTGCACTCCGAAAGGGGGAAATGGAGAGGGTTGAAAGTATACTCATGCACACTTTTCACCCAAAGTTGAAACTTTTCCCAAATGCATAGCCTGTACTTTTTATATCTGAGAGGGAAACATTTGCTTGGGAAAACCTTCACATCGGAATGTGCAAAGGAAGTTGATGATGGACTAAACAGTTTCCCTATATAAAACAGCGTCGTCTGCCAATGTTTTGTTGTTGTTAAACAACATGATGGGTGATGGTGGATACATTTTAGGAACTGATATGTGGTATTTAGGTAATCTGTTTTTTAGACAAAAGGACTTGAAACAGTTCAATGATTCAGGGGTTGTAATTATGTAACAAAGACCATCTGAAATCTGTCTCCCACCAAAGTATTGCTTGTCCCCCAAGGAGTCTGTACTCTCTTATTTCTGATTTTTATCAACGATCATTTGCCTATTACGCACACCACAATTCATTCTTTCCATTTCGAGTTTTTCGTCTTTATTCATACGTACTCGACCAACCCCTTCGAGCCTAATAGAGTATGTTTACGTTAAGAAATTATTTCGGAGATACGAATAAATGCAGATAATCGTTCTTTACGCAGACGACGCGAATGTAGAAAGAACTGTTTTGCAATGTATTTTTTCGTCATTATAAGATCCAAGAACTCCAATGTACATCGATATTTTCATACCTTATCCTCCTCTTATCTTTCTCTTTGGCAAGTTTTCGATATTGAATGGACCTCAAAATACCAATAATATATAACAATAATAAAAACCGACACGACTGTGGAAAATACTGCCTGATAAAGTATTTCGTCGTTGTTGTGATATAAAATTCAACCTCTTCAATGCTTATTGATACTTCTCCCTTTTTTTTACGTCACTCCTTAACATCGAAGTTAGTTTCTTTTTGTCTAAAAGTAAAAAAGCTTAAACGACATTACTAAAATTCGTATTCATTTTTGAATGTGTTGCATAACCCGAACTCGCTACTGTGATGCAACATTGTCTAGTTATTCATTTTTACCACACTTTGTAAGATAAGAATTTCGCTACCCATATACACACATATCAACAGCAGGACCCGAAAACAGCCTCTCTGCAAGCGGCAAATGATTTTTTCCCAAGATTTATTATATGAACCCGAAAAAGGAGGACGGCGCTAATGTTCACTGCTTCACAAACACATGCATATAAATTCCAACAGCATGTTTTCTTCTTTTCCGGGGTGGTTTGCCATGTATACCCATCCATACAAAACCATTCAAGGATATTTTTCCTCGTACTGTACCAAACCTTAGCATTGTCCTGATTGGAACTCACAGCAGCCAACCTACCACCATTGCGATACGACTACTTCATACGACTGCATCACATTTAGATATTCGTTCTGAATAGACTTTACTTCAGTTTAATAGAGGTCCTTGTCCATGACGGAGGTGGAAGGTTTCTATGTAATTGTGGAGTTCATTAAATATTAAGGATCGAATTTTTTAAAGAACCAAATATTCGAATATAGATTGATTCAAAATACTCAACAATGTCGACAGCGTTTATGGTTGATAATATCTTAAATGACAAGGATGTTAGTAATGTTGAAGCAATCCTTTCGGATAGTGAAAGTGAAAGTAATTCTGATTTGAAGGACTCAATCTGTGATTCGCCACATAACGATATTTTGAGTAGAAATTCGTCGGTTTCATCGCACGAGGATAATTTTAACCCATCAGAGGATCATAGTTTTCCACCCGTGCCGTTAACAAAGTGTCGGAATACGTTTAACATGATCCGAGAACACAGTGAAGAGCGTGACGGTGATCGTATTGAAATGTGTTGTAATATCTGTGGCAACTTCAATCAAGTGCTAGTGGATACTAAAAGTATGACTAACCAAGAGCTACTCAAGCGGGAGAACGAGTTTAAATGTGATAAATGTTGCGGGAGAAGCAGTGAGATTCATATTTCCAATGAAGACACAAAGGAGACAATTCTCAAAGATAGCACTAAGCCGATTTTGAAATTCAGTGTATCGGCAATTTTAGGAGATACCCGTGAGGGAGTGCGAGTGCGGAATGGTAAGTTTCAATTTGAGGTGAGGTGTTTGGAGTTAATAAGATCGAAATGGAGATCATTGAAACTCACAATAGAGGAAGATCTACAAACCCAATAGGAAATTTTTTTAATCTAATCACACAAATTACTATAGGAATAATGGTATAGTAGTGCAAATAAGAACACTTTTATCACCAAATGCAAAAAAAAATGCATTTGATATAAAGATGATGATCTTAGTTGTTTGTCTGACACTGTAGGATTTAATCGACTTTCGAATGAATATTTAACTACAAAGGCAATCATTTAGAACGGAAAACCCCAAAAACTTACTTGTTTTAATTGAACTATGCACTCAATATTGTTTCAGTTTCGACTCTCTACTAATGCGTTAGCCCAGCTGAATGTCGAAAACCAACTTCACGATCTGTATGTCCAATATGTGATCAGATACTACTTAATTCACAGTCACGGTTATCAAAAAATTTCAGCGGACGTTGAATTAGCGATGTTAGCACCTGAAGGCCTAACTGAGTTTACACATTTTCCAAACCTTTTCAAAAATTGAATTACAATAACGTCATTTACCTTTGACAACATTTCACAGAAGCACTAGCACCAGACTGTATCTAATGGTAGTTTAATTTTGAAATACCCAGAGATTCATTCTTGAGCCGAAGGACACACGACCAAAGATATTTTGTATTAGAACAATTAACTTGCTTAATATAACCCATAAGAAATGACAATAACATTAAACCTGGTCTTAAATCTTAGCGTAATAATTCTAGGTCTAGGTGTAAGAATTCGGAATGGTTCTAGTTCGTTAAGAGGGTTATCAGTTTGATGTGACGTTCAATAAGCCCGATGAGTTCTTATTTTTACGACAAATTCAAATTTCCTGACAAATTAAGTTGTCGTTTTTAGGACAATTTCAGTTGTCGGTTTGATGTTTTTGATCAGGAATAGAGAACCATTTCTAAAACCACTAGGAATTACGGAATCATATTGAAGTAATCCTCGATATTCAATGGGGGCAATTAATAACTGATATTATATTATGTATTATATAGTTTGTGAAAAATGTGGCCCTGTAATTTTTACAGCAGTCAAACCTGAAAGCCCGTCGACCTGTGAATTCTTTAATTTAAAGTTCACGACTTAACAATATGGATCAGTTACCTACCAAACACTGTGTTAGAATTGTTAACGTTTTTTTTATACAAAAATCATAATTCTTCCGTAGTCCGTGACTGTTGCGAGTATGGTAACATGTACATCATCGTAGCGCTCGGTCGACTGATACAGTTCAAATGTAGCTGAAGACCAAAATTGATCTATTCCTCGGATATTAGGCTTGTCTTACGGCACATTATGCTCTTCATCTTTCTAAAGTTCAACTCATCTGAGAATTGAAGCCCGATCACCATAGCGTGCGTCGTACATACACGTATGCCGTCAAGCATTCGACATTAACATATTTCTATAATAAATTCAAAACTAATCTGTCTTTGCTCCATGCTTGAGAATGACCAGAAATTAACGAAACTTGCCACAGTACTGATCTTTGATTGGGAAAAAAAAAATCTTTCAGCAACGAAGCTTATTTTTCGCTCAGTGGATATTACCATATCCGGAGGTCAATGATTTTGGCTCATATGTTTACCTTGAGTTCGTCAATGGTTTCAGGCTTGTTGGCGTATACTTGGATTATCAAATAACCACCCAAAAAGAAGTCCGGAGGAGTAAAATCTGGAAATCTGGGTGGCCAGTCAATGTCGGCATTTATTGACAGCACACGCCCAGAGAATTTTCGCTACAGACACTGTGTAAGCACTAATTTATTATTATTATTATTATTTATTACGATGTAATTAATTACACAATAACTAAATTCTAAATGGCGCTAGCTGCTAGGGCTTTCGGCTAAATGTAAGCACTAAATGTGTTTGTGTTCTTTGCCGTTGACTGAAAACAATGGCAAATCTGATGTGTTTGAAAACCGAAAGGAATTACCTCAATCTGCTGAAATCCCAAAGTTTGTCTTCCCGTCAAATGGAACTCGGTGGAGACTATTTATGTTTGTAAAATAATGCTTTGTTTTCCTGGATGAAATTGTGTAAACTAGATTAAATATTACAACAGTCTCGATGAAGTTTTACGAAGAAGTCTATTTACAAAGGAATAACAGATGATTTAAATACGAGGGTTGCCTTTTATATTTCGGGATTAGAGAACAAAAACAAATATTGATCATCGAAAATCACTTTATTGTTTTTCAAAATATTGCCCATGAAGATCTATACACTTTTGCATGCGTTTGAACCAATTGTCGAAGCACTTTTGCCACTCTGATTGAGGTATCTCCAACACATGCATTCTGAATGCAGCAACCGCTTCTTGTCGGTGTCGAAAAACGTTGACCTCTCAGTTTGTTTTTTACGTACAGGAATAAAAAGAAGTCATTCGGTGCCAAGTCAGGACTATACGGCGGATGACCCATCAAATCGATGTTTTGGGTGCTCAAAAATGCAGTTGTCGCAGCCGATGTGTGAGAGCTCGCATTGTCGTGGTGAATAGTGATCCGTCTTCGGCGGTTGGTTTTCCTGATTTCTTGGAAGACAACTGGCAAACAAATGGTTGTGTACCACTCAGAATTGACTGTTCTGCGTTGTTCTAGTGGTACGGTTGCGACATGTCCAGTTTTTCCGAAAAAACAGGTGACCATTTGCTTGGAAGTCCTTCGTGCGCGAACAACTTTTGTTGGATTTGGCTCATCTTGAAACACCCAGACAGTCGACTGCTGTTTACTTTCGGGCTCATACGCGTAAATCCACGATTCATCACCTGTCACGATGTCATAGACGTGTTTCGGAGCAACGCGACCGTATTTTTTGAGCATTTCTTTCGACCAATTGACACGAGCCTTTTTTTGGGCGATTGACAAATTGTGTGGGATCCAACGCGAACAAATTTTTTTGACAGTCAAATGTTTATGCAATATTGAATGTATGCTGGTCCCACTAACGCCTAAGGTTGTCTCAATCTCACGATAGGTCACATGACGATCTTCCGATATCAGTTCGCGCACAGCATCAATGGTTTTCGGAACAACAACTGATTTTGGATGACCTTCACGAAATTCATCTTGGAGTGAACTACGACCACTATTGAATTCACCATACCATCGATAAACACTGGTCCTTGGTGGAGCTTCATCGCCAAAAATTGAATTAAGTTCATCCATGCACTGTTGCTGAGTTAATCCACGCGAAAGTTGTAAAAAATAATCGCACGAAAATGTTGACGATTTAATTCCATTTTTGGGGCGAGATGCATCTTTTAAGTTACTGTAAACAACACAAAGAGCGCTCGTATGTCAAAGTGTTCTGAGTGTGTATAACCTCAAAAATGTCCAACTTTACAACAGAGCTGTCAATTGCCGGATTGCAACACTAGGGTTGCCAAATCCCGAAACATAAGAGGCAACCATCGTATTATTTGAATGGCAGCTGTTTGCTGACATTTGTTATTTGTGTTGTGAATGGCAACATTCAATGCAACTTCGCTAGCCACCTCCTGTGTAGCCGTCGTGTGCTGCTCCGTCTCCAACACACTGCATTGCTTTTTTTACAGTATGGCATGGCGCATCGTCTTATTCAAACCAGTAACCGTCCAGACTTTTTACACACATTTGTTGGTAGACATGTGGTATACAACACGGGTGGGGGGGCTTTTGTTCTCAAAAGAACACGATCTGGGTTCCACGAGAATGCGTTCCTCCCGTGATCGCTCGTTGCCGTCGCCACGTTAAATAACAATAACGTTTTAACGTATAACAAGGTAAGCGTGAATGAAAGCAAATAACTTTTATTAATTTTGATAACAAAAAAGCACACAACATTTAGGCGGTCGATTCACAAAACAATAAACAACTTCGATGTACGTTGGACGCTACTTGAAAACTGATCCCCCGAAACAAGAAAAACACAACAAAAAAAAAAAATGGGAGGCGAGACAAGGACAGATGTGTCCTTCATCTTGTCTCTGGCTTCTGGTTATCTTGCGATAATCAGAATCACCCACATCCGTAAGGGTGTTGGGCTCGGTCTCGACATATCTGAAAAAAAAGTGGTTGGGGGTAAATTTTCCATAATGATTTATTTTTTCTGGGCAAGGTCATTAGTCTTGCGCCAGAGGCTCCCCGACGGGGAATCGAACCCCGGTCTCCCGGGTGACAGGCGCAAGGTCGGTGTGTGTATATTTGTACCGTCTTATACTTTGCGTGCGTGTGTGTGTGTGCGGTGTGTTAGCAGTACACCCTATGGGATGGGGCCAGGAATCCTCTATCATAGAGGGGAATTGTAGCGTCTTTAACAGATACAATACACACAAACACAAGTAAATAGTGAAGAACACCGAACGAAAATCGAATAAGATAATGCATCAGAGCCATATACCATAGCGATAATATAACAATTCACATCAATGGAATATACTTGCGTTTAAAAATCGAATTCTAAAATCGGCCAGTAGCCTGATGTGTTACGCTTAGGTTCAATTTTTGGCGATTCTAACTGTCATAGTGTCAGTTCGAATCAGACGTTCTTCACTATCCATCTCAAACATTATAGAATGTTGTTGGGAAGGGTGCTTTCTTCAGTTTTGTACTTGATCGCCCGAAACCACGATGCATGCCCTTTTTATCTTAAATCTTGTAGAGGTTTGTATAGCAGATGCATCGAAATTCCAGGAAATGCAAGCAGGATTTTTTATGCAACTCGACTGGAGTCGAACACTGGAAACTGTAAAGGAATTCGGCCAAGAGAATTCCTGGAAATTAGGGATATGCAGTGCGTATGAATATATGCACTGGGATTGGGGTTTTGAGGGATTTGTTTCCACATGGTAATTGAACATCTGGTTCACTTTATTATGCGTTTGGTTTGATTTAGGGCTCGGGATTGAACATATTCCATGCGAAGTGTTCGGTCTGTCGGCAATATTCTTTGAGTCAAATGCACTTTATATGGAAACAGAGGCAAATCGTCCTTCAAAATCAGCCGCAAGGTGGTTCCTCTGCCACAAAAATGCTGAGCGCAGTGAGGAGACGATACACGTGGGTTCTCGACAACAATCTCTCTTTCCGCTACAATTAGTTCATTGGAACGTCTTGGGCGTTGCTTAATAGCATGTTGATGATGTCCCACTGCCCCGTGCCCAATAAACCGGCGAATAGTGTTGTGAGACGGTGCTTATTGGCCACGATATTTTCGACGATATGCACATTGAGTTAACACAGCGGAACGACTATTTTCAATGTACTGTGTCACCAGTTCAAAGCATTGCTTCGCAGTGAAGCGATTCATGGTACTGATTTCATGTTTCAAAAACATGTCTACTTAAGTCAATCGATTGATAAATGTCAATGTTATTCAATATTTTCATAAAATATGGCGCACCGTATATATATGTATATATATATGGTATATACATATCTGGTATATCTATATATATATATATATATATATATATATATATATATATATATATATACATATATATATATATATATATAGGCGTATATATATATATATATATATATATAGGTATATATTTATATATGTATATATATATATATATACGAGTATGTACATATATATATATATATATATATATATATATATCTTTGCATCTTTACCAATAAATTTGAATTTGCCAAAAAAGGCGAGTTTCTACTTGCACAACTCTCTCTCTCTCTCTCTTTTTCCCTGTATACATATATATATATTATTATATAAAGATAGATAGATAGATAGATAGATAGATAGATATATTGTTGTTCAACTAGAAACTCGGCTTTTTTGTCAAGTTCAAGTTTATTGGAAAACATACTTAAACCGCAAACTTCTGCAAACTTGATGTTCTTCGTAGCCAAATTTTTTAACCGCCCATCTCTTATACAACGGATACCCACGGCATAACAAATTTCAAATTTTTAAAACTTAGTCATCATCAAACAGCAATGACTAAGCTATATCCGAAATGGCGAGCGAATTGGATGCGTTCAAGTACGTTTTTAATGCTACCAACATTAGAGCCGAGTTTCTACTTGGCCACCAGTCGTATATATATATATACTTAGTCTTATATATATATATATATATATATATATATATATATATATATATATATATATATATACATAACAGGTCAATTGAAAAGTCCCGGCCTTTCATAGTAAAACACATTTTTTTGGCAAAATTTTTTTATTCAACTTAATTCCCTTCGAGGGTGATACATTGATTATAGCGACCCTCCAACTTTTCGATACCTTTTTTGTAGTACGATTTGTCCTTTGCTTCAAAATAGGCCTCAGTTTCGGCGATCACCTCTTCATTCGATGAAAATTTCCTCCCAGCGAGCATTCTTTTGAGATCTGAGAACAGGAAATAGTCGCTGGGGGCCAGATCTGGAGAATACGGTGGATGCGGAAGCGATTCGAAGTCCAATTCATGGATTTTTGCCATCGTTTTCACTGACTTGTAACACGGTGCATTGTCTTGGTGAAGCAGCACTTTCTTTTTCTTCAAATGCGGTCGTTTTTCGGCGATTTCGTCCTTCAAACGGCCCAATAACGCTGTGTAATAGTCGCTGTTGATGGTCCTTCCGTTTTCAAGATAGTCAATGAAAATTATCCCGCGCGCATCCCAAAATACAGACGCCATAACCTTGCCAGCCGATTGTTGCGTTTTTCCACGCTTTGGGGCGGGTTCATCGTGTGCAGTCCACTCGGATGACTGTCGATTGGACTTCGGAGTGAAATGATGGAGCCACGTTTCATCCATTTTCACATATCGACGCAAAAACTCGGGTTTACTACGCTTGATCATCTCCAAACACTGCTCCGAATCATAAACTCCTCGTTCTTTTTGGTCAAAAGTGAGCTCGCGCGGCACCCATTTTGCACAGAGCTTTCTCATACCCAAATATTCGTGAATGATATGATGTACACGTTCAGTTGATATCTTTAGAGTGCCTGCTATTTCATTCAATTTCAATTTACGGTCATTCAAAATCAGTTTGTGGATTTTTCTAATGTTTTCGTCGGTAACAACCTCTTTTGGGCGTCTACTGCGTTCACCGTCTTCGGTGCTCATTTCACCACGTCTAAACTTAGCATACCAATCCTTGATGGTTGATTTTCCTGGGGCGCGTCTGGAAACTCGTCATCAAGCCAAGTTTTTGCTTCAACTGTATTTTTTCCCTTCAAAAAGCAATATTTTATCAACACGCGAAATTCCTTTTTATCCATTTTTTTCACAATAACAGAAGTTGCTTC
This sequence comes from Microdon myrmicae, assembly GCA_963931805.1. Classification (NCBI taxonomy): domain Eukaryota; kingdom Metazoa; phylum Arthropoda; class Insecta; order Diptera; family Syrphidae; genus Microdon; species Microdon myrmicae. Next base: position 140,265,511 of record OZ007498.1, on the reverse strand, counting down.
ACTCAAAATACTATAATTCACAAACCAATGATCCGACATCTGTCAAATTTATACACGCGTCTTTTGAAAGTTAGTGGTAAAAATCATATGGATTTAATTCTAGTGCCGCCATCTATGTGTCAGGCCGGGCACTTTTCAATTGACATGTTATATATGTATATATATATATATATACATATATATATATATATATATATATATATATATATATATATATATATATATACATACTTAGTCTTTCTAGTGTTTTTTGAAATCTTGATAAATTGAAATTTCTAAATATTACAAAACAACGGGAACTCCAGACAATAAATTAAAGCAAAATTTCAGTAAGATCTTAATTGTGTGTATTTTTGTTTTATTTCCGAAATTGACATTCTGTCTATTTATGGGTCTGTAGGAGGCCCAAAATTCATGACCTTACTAACTCGACTATGCCACTGTTCTCTGTTCTGGGTACTTTACCGCTACCCTTCGCCATCTGGTCCGAGGTCCTCAAAAGCATATAGTCCCATATCGGTTTGCGGCCTTCCTATCGGTCTCTTTCCTGTTGGTTTGCCGTCAAGAATTCTATGGATAGTTCTGTCGAACTAATGATGCTCAATATTGTTATAATCACGGTTATGAAGTTTCTTCCATTGTCTCAAGCACTCATATTTAGCCCCAAAGATATTTCTTAAAATGTTATACTTCTTTTATTGGAATACGCGGAATCTCTTCTCTTCTCGTTTTGCGCCCATGTTTCATCATCATCATCGGCACTACAACCGGGAACCGGTCTTGGCCTTTTTTAGCAAGTCCTGAGGCTTGTTAAATTTTCCATAATGATTTTTTTTTTCTGGGCAAGGTCATTAGTCTTGCGCCAGGGGCTCCCCGACGGGGAAACAAACCCGGGCTTCTGGGTGACAGGCGGGTATACTAACCACTATACTATCGAGGAGCCCACGTTTCGCATCCGCTAAAATTGGAAAACCCAATATTTCACTGTTAAATGTAATAATGGTTCGTGTTAGAATATACTAACGAACTCAAAGGAAGACCTATTAGATTAAGCGATAATTTCGCAGATAAAAATCCGGCGCCGGATACGAGCTTTCTCCATCCGGATGATACTTGTCTCACCCATAAACGCAACACTGTTATCCCTTGTTGAAAATAAATGGCTCACCCATAAACTACTTATAAGGATAACGTGTGGATAAGCATATTAATGTAATTCAATCAAGGAAGACGCCAATATTAGACATGACTCAACTATCCCCAGGTGAGATGAAACTGATTTCATGTATTAGCTAAGAATTTTGCATGCTGAATATTTTGAATAGCCGTAGATTTGGTCACCCACTGTGCATCTATAAGATTTTGCGAAGTAGTGAAGAATAAAACGAGTAGCGGTTGGATTCGTAGGTGACCTATGTCTCTAATACCGCCAAACCTTGTCGAAAGTAGACCGTAAGCTTTGTACGACCGTGATTCGAGCGTTGGCTGGTGACAGAATGCTGGAATTAAACCAAAACCTGAAATTCGAAGAAACCAGAAATGCCTTCCCTATAGGACTTTGAGCACCACATAGATGGTGGGGGAAAGTGCTCTTGCGGTACCTAAAAGGAGAACTGAGTGCTGTTTCTTTTACAATAACACAAAGTAGCTACATTTTATTTAAAAGAATTAATATAGAAAATTATTAGTTAAACTCTAAATGGAAATGTTGGCCAATCAGAGCCCACAATGCCGCGAAAAAGGATGAAGGGAACCTGACTCATACTAGACATAGACAAGTGTGTCCTTCATCATGTCTCTGTCTTCAGTCTGTTTTGCGATAACCAGAATTACCCACATCCGTGAGTATGTTAGGGATATCTGGAAAAAAAGCGGGCGGATGTCTTTAATGATAATCTCTACTGGCTTAGTGTATGCAGTCTCTAACTGGACGGCTGAAGAGATAGTAGGAATCGTGTGTTAATAAACGAAGATTACGTCTTTGGCATCTGATAAACTGCACTATGATGTTTATATGTATGTGCATTAGTGTCGTTTTGTGCAGCTCCCGTCTGTGTATTAAGTTAACAATGGCCCCTATAGCACAATTTGTTCCAAGTTTAGGGCTGTGAATGACATGGACACAAGAACGTCATCCTCATAGCATATTCGACTTGCTCTTCTATCCATAGAATGGGATATTGAATATATTGGGACCTAAAATGGAGCCATGTGCAACACCTGCGGCGACGTGAAAAGTTGGAGATAACCTCCCATCCATCCGGATCTGAAAAGTTCTGTTTTGACCGAACAATAACACACAAGGTTGTGCTGAGGCAGTACTCAACAATTTAAAAATGAAACTTCCGATCCACATCGTGTCAAAGGGGCCTTCTCAATATCCAGGCTCACCGCAGGAGACTACCGCTTGAGATGCATAGTGGTGATGTGCACTCTTCTGAACACAAATTGAAAATCTGGTATTAAGTTCTTGGCACTGATGAAGTTATTGAGCTTCTAAGATGTGAATTCTAAACCTTTATTTTATAAACAACGTGGTTTGAACCCACGCTATAAAAGATTAGAACCGAAGCAGTAGTATACCAGAATATCTTACCTCGGTTAAGGGTTATGTATGTCATCGTTTATAAAAATTAGATATAGCGTGCAAAAGATTATAGACCCTTAGAGGACACCAGTATTAATTTGATAGGAGTATCGTCAACTCCGATAGAATGCAATTTCAATCAACTTTATAGAATACTCTTGAGATATCCGCTGCGAAAATCTTGCTTTCACAGAAGCCGTGTCATGTGTTTCCAAGTTTTGGTAAGTTATGCCATCAGATCCCCTGAGCATGTCTTGTTACGAGACTTGTGGGGTTGTAGTATGGATGCCGACGTACGACACTAGTTTCACTAATTCCCCAACGATGTTTCGCTGAAAGAAATGTTCACCATTTAGAAAGAAAATATAAACGCACTGTGTTGTTTTGATATTAAAGTTTCTTTAATTTTTTTTTTATTTTAAATGATATCCATATCGATAAGTGGTGAATGAGATTTATATTATTTGGATTTATTTTACTTGATGCTACTGCAACTATTGTGCCTGGCTTGGTTGTTCTTGTATTCCTTACTGATTTGCACTTGATTCAACATAATTAACGACACTGACGCAAATTTAGAATATTTGTGTTTCTATACAAAACGAGTTGGCGAGAACTAATTAATAGTTCAATTTAAACGGACGGACTTGTATTTGTATTTACACAGGAAAGGATCACGACACAGTGTAACTATTGTAAAAGTGCGATTTGGCCAATAATACACAAGGAACTAAAAACATTTGTAAAGCACTGCGGCGAGTATGTTGGGTGGCGTTTCAGATACTTCTGGGGCTGCGTGACCTAGCACGATGGTGATTGAGTAACAACTCGCCACTGACTCGAATTAGAGATGGAAATTGAGATTTATACTTTTGCACAACGATCAGCCAATGGCAATCGTGCTCTCTTGTGCATCCCTCAAGTCCCCATGCTCATCGAGGTGGATAAGTACTCGTGTACTCGTTCGACGTCGATGGGCGTAGAAAGGATGAAGAAATCAAAAGGAAAGCACAATAACACAGGATTGATCTGGCTTAGTGTGTGTGTATTAATGCAGCGTCTGAGAATGATCCACTGACCTAGTGCGGTGATTGTGGTGATCTCAGAGTGCACCGAACTATGAAAAGGCAGAATTGTGGAGGAGAGGAAAATGTATCTGGTGCTATTCACCTGTGAAATGAGATCGTAGATCCCAAGCAAATGGATGGTCTGGGAAAAGTCAATAGGACGCCGCTGATGCTTGGGAAATAATCAGCGTGAGAACCAGACTCTAAGACGCTGAAATAACCCCAGCGGTTTCGCTATGATGCAACGGCGTCGTTCGGTTAGATTTGTTGTTGCTAACCGACATGATGTGATTTCCGATGGAAATCTCATGGGCTAGCAAAAATGGAGTTGCCGTATGGAAAAAAGGTAGCTGAATTCAATTATGCATTATCTGCGTAGAAAAATGAATTCAGCTATACGTCCATTTGGAAAACATGATATTTCAGGTGAATAGCATGAACGGTGGAATAGGGGATAATGTGACGCGCTGTAGGCGGTCGAAATTAAGTTGGAATTGTCGGTTGGTTCTCCATGTAGTATAGAGAACCCCCACAGACTCGTATTGACGATCACTCAAGAGCTCCAGATTTGATCAAAGCTGAAATAGTTGTTAGTAATCCTTACTGCTATGGGTAAAGGGGATGGTGAGTGGTCTTTGGAAAATCCTCCTTTGGCGACCAATATGAGACTTTTTTTCTTGAAATAAAATTAATTTGGATAAATTCCTTTATTTGTTGTTAGCTTCAGACGAATTCGGGTTTATTTATACATTATAAATTAGTTGAGTCATTTCTATTCCCTATTTCTTAAAAAAATAATGCAGGTCTGAATCTCACCGACAATGGAGAACGTTATACTTCCTCGTTCCTCAAATTATTAGAATTAATGTGAAATGGCTCTGGTTTCAAAAGATGGTACTGTGCATCACACGCTAGAATTCACGATCAAAATATTGCAAAAGCATTCGGTGGTCACATAATTTAGTGGAATGATATTAAACCTCTTGATTATTTTCTTTGAAGATATGTAAACTCCTTAGTCTATGCTAATAAATCACAGACTTAAAGCCACTTACAACTCATCATTAGTCTCGTTATTGTCGATATGTGGCTTCAGCTGCTCTAAAAGTAGTTGAAAATCGAACTTTGAAGTTGTGCTTCACCCGAGTCACTTGCGGCAGCCCAATGTCAGATATCATAATTCTCTTTTCGATATTACCAATATCATGTTCAATATCCATTTTTATGGATTTTATTTCATTTAAGATTAGAAACCTATAAAAAAGAAACAACTCTATATCTATCTCGGTGTAAGGGTTCCTAAAGTAATACGATAGGCTACTATGGTGATTTCAGTACCACAAGAGATTCAAAAAAGTAATCATAAGAACCAGAACATCAACTGCGACAATCACACCCAGTGTAGTTAGATAATAGATCCCCCTATGCACGCGACCGGGTTTGTTGCGTTGGTGCCTTGGTTCTAGTGTTTTCATATCAAGGACCCGAATCATGTTCTGCGCTGCTTTGCAAATCACAATAATTGGCGACCTCGACGTGATCTGCACACACAGCAAAGCACTTTCCCACAGTAAGCCGGAATTTTGCTTCACTTCCATGTACACGCCCCTCTTACTCTGCTCCGACACTGTGCACGGGTTAATCGTAACATCATTTCATAGAAGTGGCTCCTAATACAGTTACTGGAGAAGGAATAGTGTGTCCATCCCAACACATTCATAATGTTGAACACAGCACTACAAGAGCATAAAAACCACATCAGAGCCCGATACCACGTAATTAATCCAGCAATCCACAGCTTAACTATCAACCTAATACTAGTTCCTGTGCATGCGTCTCTGGTTGGTGGTTCTAAATTTTTCATAATGAGGGTTCGAATCACGTTCTTCGTTACTTCACAAAACCCTATAGCCCTATTCTGAATGAGTTAAATGTCTCTCGATTTAGTACGTTGTTAACCGAGAGCGATTCGCCGAACAGAAGCCAATTTTTGAAGGCATAGGGATGGAGGAAGGAGCAGATGTTATTTTTTTATTAATTTCGTTTGGTCGCAAAAGCAACTTATGAAAATATAATCAATTATAGAAAAATGAAAAAAAAAAAAAAAATCTAAGAGATTAGAGAACAAAAACAAATATTGATCATCGAAAATCGCTTTATTGTTTTTCAAAATATTCCCCATGAAGATCTATACACTTTTGCATGCGTTTGAACCAATTGTCGAAGCACTTTTGCCACTCTGATTGAGGTATCTCCAACACATGCATTCTGAATGCAGCAACCGCTTCTTGTCGGTGTCGAAAAACGTTGACCTCTCAGTTTGTTTTTTCCGTACGGGAATAAAAAGAAGTCATTCGGTGCCAAGTCAGGGCTATACGGCGAATGACTCATCAAATCGATGTTTTGGGTGCTCAAAAATGCAGTTGTCGCAGCCGATGTGTGAGAGCTCGCATTGTCGTGGTGAATAGTGATCCGTCTTCGGCGGTTGGTTTTCCTGATTTCTTGGAAGACAACTGGCAAACAAATGGTTGTGTACCACTCCGAATTGACTGTTCTGCGTTGTTCTAGTGTTACGGTTGCGACATGTCCAGTTTTTCCGAAAAAACAGGCGACCATTTGCTTGGAAGTCCTTCGTGCGCGAACAACTTTTGTTGGATTTGGCTCATCTTGAAACACCCAGACAGTCGACTGCTGTTTACTTTCGGGCTCATACGCGTAAATCCACGATTCATCACCTGTCACGATGTCATAGACGTGTTTCGGAGCAACGCGACCGTATTTTTTGAGCATTTCTTTCGACCAATTGACACGAGCCTTTTTTTGGGCGATTGACAAATTGTGTGGGATCCAACGCGAACAAATTTTTTTGACAGTCAAATGTTTATGCAATATTGAATGTATGCTGGTCCCACTAACGCCTAAGGTTGTCTCAATCTCACGATAGGTCACATGACGATCTTCCAATATCAGTTCGTGCACAGCATCAATGGTTTTCGGAACAACAACTGATTTTGGACGACCTTCACGAAATTCACCTTGGAGTGAACTACGATCACGATTGAATTCACCATACCATCGATAAACACTGGTGCTTGATGTAGCTTCATCGCCAAAAATTGACTTAAGTTCATCCATGCAGTGTTGCTGAGTTAATCCACGCCGAAAGTTGTAAAAAATAATCGCACGAAAATGTTGACGATTTAATTCCATTTTTGGGCCGAGATGAATCTTTTAAGTTAGTGTAAACAACACAAATAGCGCTCGTATGTCAAAACGTTCTGAGTGCGTATAACCTCAAAAATGTCCAACTTTATGACAGAGCTGTCAATTGCCGGATTGCACCACTAGGGTTGCCAAATCCCGAAACATAAGAGGCAGCCCTCGTATATATATGAATATATACATCCTTATACGTACTTTATATTCTATAAATTAAAGTTTCAATTATAGAATTGATGTGAGAGTGTAGTTATTGTTTGATCAGGCCTCTTTTGACTTGATTTTTGCTGGACCTAAATTGTAAAGCCCCAATGGAGACTAGGATGCAAAACCCTTAGCGTGATAGTTTGGTTTGATGTTCGGGCACAACGCCACTGAACATCTAAAAAATATATCCTGAAAATTCGGGACCAACGCCACTGAATATTTCAAAGAATAAACACAGCTGAAAAAGGATGAAGAATTGAGGATACGTCCGGGGTTACGGTCGGATGCATTCTAATTTTATTTCACTCTTACAATCCTATATATACAAATTATCTACACTAATATTATTATACTTAATGAATACACAAATTCTTGCTCGCCATTAAGCATTACTAATACATACATCGAAAAACAAGAACCAAATAACAAGGTAGCATCTAAATTTGAATCTTATCTGCGTTATGCAAAACAAAGACAATAGGTATTTAGGTTCTTACAAAATACACAAAAAAATATCGTATTCAAAAGGAACGCAAGTACAAAAAAAAACATAAGTGTTACATGAAGTGTACCTCAGTGCAGCGGATCCGCGCCGCAGTTTTATGGCGGTCATTTGGAGTTGGCGGCAACTCAATTTATCACCTCTGCTGACAAGTGTGTTTGCGGATGGTAATTTGGAATTTTCCGGTACCGGAAAAAGCAGATCCTGTTGGTGGATTCTGGTGGTGATGGCGGCATGATGTTGAACCCGGTGTTATTGCCGTCATAAATTTGGCTGGGAGGTGGCATTGAAAATCAACAAACGGAAAACTGCAATCGGACGAATGGCTCAGCATGTTCTCATTAACAGTTGTATTAAAATTTTTACTTTTCAAAAAAATGCGATAAGAAAAAAAAAGGGACCAAATGAAAGCTCCGTAACTCTTGCTTTAATAGAATAAATATAAAACTCACTACCACGGCAATATAATAGCACATAGTGGTCAGTTGAACCTACATACGCCCCACAAGTCCACGCATATCGTAATCTCGATTCACAAGATAAATCAATTTCGTGGAATGGCGCTATTCACATTCTCTTCAACATATGCAGATGCATATTTATTTGCTATTTTATGGTTTGACGAATGTTACACTTATGGGTTTTACAATATATAATGCACGTTTAAAAAAAGGGAACTCATCAAATGATTCCTAAAAAACGAGTTAAAGTATGGCATTTGATGTACAAATAAGCATTTCGGGCTCTTCAAAAGAATAGCATACATCATATCGGACCAGCTTGTAACTATAATCACGTTACAACGTCAACATTTTCCTCTACAAATCAATAGCTGTCATACCGCTGAAGTATAAACAACATTCTTACTTTGTGCTCTATTTAACAAATCACAATTATAGAATTAATATGCTTTTTTAAGCAACAAAAGTGCAACATCGATTGCTATGTGAGGCGTATGCGGATCATTCTCCATCAATAAAAACATGTGAATACTGGTTCGGGAGTTTTAAAAGTGACAATTTTTACGAGGCGATAAAAAACGCGAAGGAAGGCCAGTAAAGTTTGAACACGCTGACCTTGAGGCATTATTGGACCAAGACTCGTGCCAAAGTCAAAATCTTGCTGATACTCAACAATCGATTTCAAGCAGGCTTAAGGACATGGGTATGGTGAAAAACAAGTAAATTGGATTCGCTATAGACCCAAGCCAAGAGACATTGAGTTTTTTTTTTATTAGACTTCTTTTGGGAGAGGCGAACCTATAGCGTCGAGTGGGCGCCCCGAGATGCCATCAAATAACTGATGCAATTCTTTTTGAACGGTTGTAGGTTGTAACGCTCCGGGAACACTCGCGTGGGAAGGGAGTTCCACAGCTTCCCCGCTCTGTAACGGAACGAGTTCTGATACAGGGATGTTCGCCCCGTCGGGAGATGAACCACAAACGGGTGCAATCGGTCGGATTGTCTTGTGGAGCGCATATAGACCGAATTGCGTGGAACAATACCAAGAATCTCCGCAGAACAGTATCCGTGATAATATCTGTAAAACAGGCAGAGGTCGGCCACGCGCCTTCGATGTGATAGCGACTGTAGTCCCGACGTCAGCACCGAGTCCCCGATCAGGCGGATCGCTCGTCTTTATACGCTCTAAAGTAGGTCGAGGGTGTGTTTAGGAGCCGAGCTCCAAACATAAGAGCAATATTCGAGCGCGGGTCTAATATAAGATTTATATAGGAGAAGAAGTTGGGTCGGAGTAAAATATTTCTTGGCTCTAAAAAGATAACTCAGTTTTCCTGAGGTTGATCTGGCGATACCCGATACGTGTTTATGCCATGATACATTCCCACAGACCGTGACGCCGAGCAATTTCAAACTTTCCCCGGCCTCGAGGGCCCGGCCATTCATCATCAGCTGTGGAACCGATGATCAAGTTTTCTTTGTGAATGTTGTATACTGGGTCTTCGTTGCGTTGAAGTCGACAAGATTGGCCTTTCCCCATTGCAGGACTTTATTTAGATCCTGATTCAGAGAGTCAATCTGTCTACATCTCAGCTGGTGCGACGTTGATGCACCAATCGGTCGATCACTCGAAAAAGAGGAAGCAAGCGTATTATCAACCGCAAAATTGGACACTTTGTTACCCGTTGTCTCCAACAAATAATTTATGTGAAGCAAGAACAAGGTTGGAGCCAAAATAGAACCCTGGGGCACCCCCGAATTAACAGGATACAGATCCGAACACTCGCCGTCCACAACAACCCGGATCGATCGATTCTCGAGGCAGATCCTCGTCCAGTCGCAAAGCTGTTGGGAAAGTCCATATGAACGAAGTTTGCTCAGCAATGCCCCGTGCCAGACGCGGTCAAAAGCCTTGGAGATATCTAATGCGACCGCCCTTGACTCACCATGCCGATCAATCGCAGATGTCCATATATCGGTTATAAGTGTCAAAAGGTCTCCCGTGGACCGCCTGCCACGGAACCCGTATTGATGATCATTCAGAAGTCCGTTGCACTCCAAATACTTAACTAAATCTGTATTGATGACTTTAACGGACGGTAATTTCGTGGGAGACACTTTTTTCCCGTTTTTGGGATTGGCTGGACTCGGGCGATTTTCCAGCAGGCAGGAAATGTCCTCCGTGCATAAGATAAGCGAAAGAGTCTGCCCAGAACCGGCGATTGTTCTGGAGCACAGTTCTTAAGGACTATTGGTGGTATTCCGTCCGGGCCGGTTGCCTTCCTACAACCCAGTTCACGTAGAATGCGTTGAATAGTGCGCGGACGAAATCTCACATCCCCCATGCAAGACTGTACCGGCGAGATCACAGGTGGCTCCAAAAGGCCGGGATCGAGGTTTGAATTCGCGGAAAATAAATTCGCGAACCCATTAGTTTTATCCTTTGAATTCGTGACTAACGTCCCGCTGTCTGTCACCAACGGAGGGAAAGAGGAGGAAGCAAAGTTACTGCTGGCAGCCTTTGCCATCGACCAGAAGGAGCGCGAACCACTTGGGCACCGAAAGAGCTTATTGACCACCCTGTCGTTGTGAGCTTACTTCGCGGTATCAATCGCCTGGTTGCACGCGTTTCTGATTCTAACAAAATTCGTTCTGTTAACATCGGTGGGATTGGAGCGCCATTGGTTAAAAGCTCTATTTTTTGCCGCTGTAATCAGCTCGCATTTTTTGTCAAACCAAGGTTTATCAGACGAACTTCGTTTGATGGAATGTGGAATATACATCTCCATCCCCAGGAGAATAATCTCTGATACCGACTCCGCGCAAGCCTTTATTCACGAACAATTGCTCCAAAGAAAATTCGAAAGGGTCTTTTGCATCGAATTATGACGGGGAACGAAAAGTGGAATCACTGCGAGAATTCAAAGCCCTAAAAACCATTGGGTATGTCCTGCCGCAAGACTAATGGCCTTGCCCGGAAAAAACAAATCATGGAAAATTTAACTAGTCTCAAGGACATGCTAAATAAGACCAAGCCCGGTTCCCGGTTGTGGTGCCGATGATGATGATGATGTCCGACCATGCGTCAACTTCAATGACCAAACCGAATATTTATGGCAAGAAGGTAACGCTTTGCATCGGGTGGGATCAGCTCTGAGTGATCTACTATGAGCTACGTTACCATCTAAAATATATGCAATTGAGCCGAACATTGAAGCTCAAGTGTGCTAATATGCCAAAAGACATAAGAAGTTGATCTTTTAGCACGAAAACGATCGGCCGCATGTTGCAATGTCGTCAAGGAAACTTTAGAGGCGCTTTAATAGCCCACCCCACCCACTGTATTCACCCATCATTGCTCCTTCTGACTACCACTTGTTCCGGTCGATTACTCACGGCCTGGCCGCACAGCACTTCATTTTTTACGAAGAGGCCCAAAAGTGGATTGATTCTTAGAGCGCGTCACAATACGAGGCATTTTTCCAACAGGGAATCCGTATCCCACCTGAAAGATGGGTTAAAATTATAAATAATGATGAACAATACTTTGAATAAAACACAGTGTACTAATTTCTCGGAGTAAAGTTTCGAAGTTACAAAAAAAAAACCTAAAAACCTATTTGTACACCCAATAATTAGTTGTACCAACTCAGCTAATGATTTGTTTGTTACCACTTACCGAACGTTTCGCCATAAATATAATTGTGAGCATAAATTCGTCTGCCCCGATTGAAAGTTATCAAACACCAAATATCAATCAAGAACAATCGACCGAAATAAATCCAAAATAAAAACAGAATCATTAAAGGAAAGAAAACAATTCGTTGAGAAAAGAACTACGTCAACTAGAACCCAAGGAAAATAATACAGATCCCAGAGGGAATCTTTTAACACCCAACATAAACAAGCCGCATGATCTTATCGGCTTGTGTTTTTATTGTATCTACCAATGTAGCAACTTCAAATGAACGTTAAATTTGAATTGAATACAATTTCAGTATACCTACCCCTTGATCCTTGTCATGCAATAAAAAAAGAAACCAATTGTCCTGAATTGCCCTCCTTTCTATTCCTAGTCAAACTGTATCGGGACTCATACTGTAGGCCGAAACAGAACTTCAATCTTTTGTCTTGTATCTGCACAAGGGAGGCTGTAAAAACACTCTCTTAATCATGTTTAGATGTTCGCTCTATGAGGTTGTTTGGTGATTAGCGATCCCTGACCGGGAATATCCTTCAACTGGTTTTGTGCTGACGACAAGCAGCAGCATAGGGTGGGGTAGATATTATTTTCAATGTTTTTTATTGTGAAGAGCAGGAAGAATGGGCGTATCTAATCAAATTCTAATAGTAATGTACCTAGATAAAATTTCTCGCTTGTGGGCTGGCCGGGAGGATCAATTGATTACAGATTTTTATTTTTTGCACCCGTCAAGTTGTTAAGGGCGTAATAAAATCTTTTTTTTTTTTGTATTGTAGTTTATTGATTTTACTATTTTGTTCTTTTTTATGATATAAAACAAAAGTAGACTAAATTACAGAGCTGGCGATTTGTGTTAAGAAACATTTGTGGGAGAGTAAAAAAGCCCGCTTGACGTTCACCTGATGGCGAGAGTTTGTTTGTTCAGTTTATTGATTTGTTTTGTAATTCTTAATATATTTTAGTTCCAACATTTTTTTTCCAAGCGGCAGCCAAACAGGTGACTGAAAATGATGTTTGGAAATAGAGTTCACGAAAATACGGAAACTTGAGAAACGTCAATATAAAGGGTTTTTCAAAAGGAATATACAATTTTTTAATTTTACTGTGGACTTTTCCTGGTATACGTTTTTATACAACTTATGGGGGGAAACTACATTAGCAGACTGATTTTCATTATTTTCTCGTGAATTTTTGTTAAAGGAAGAAGTGATTAAGATTGATTCGACGTTGGAGGTCATTTTATTTATATTTTGAACTGGATAATATAAATGTTGAAGAGTTTTTCTCGGAAATTGCCCGAGCTCTATGCTGCTGTTCATGATGTTCCATCGTTAGACTTGAGTTCCGGCGTGCAGTCCGAAGGTCGCAAAATTAATCTGGAAGCAATTTATAACGTTTACTTACAAAGTGTAGGTACTTAGTTATTAGTTGAATCCACATTTAGTAAAAAATATGAAAAATTCAAGGATTAAGAATCATTTGAAAAAAAAATTTTTTTGTTATATTTTTGCTTTTTTTCCTTAAAAGACACATTCAAAATAATTTTTTTTCTCTATAACTAGTTCAACTAATAGATAATTCAATAACAAACAATAAAAACTCTCGTTTGTTATGATCAAACAATTATTTTTCGAGTGACATTGCACGCCATTTGAAAAAAAAAACATCGAGAAAAACGTATTTAAAAAAAGATTACGCGCTGGCGGTAAACTATAGCGCGTTCCGTTTCACATCCGTAATGTATGAAAGACTTCAAATTTCGACTTGAAAATTGTTTGGCATATTTCTGAATTTATATACTAATGATTTAACCAAGAAAAAAAAACGAGGTTTTGAACCGTTTACTGTGGTTTCCCTCCTTAAAAAGCGTTTACTTCATATTTCAATGATAATAATCCCACCAGACAGAGTGCACGTGATATAATGGATTTGAGTCGCAGTATTCACCATTGGATGTTCCTCTGCTAGTGACACAACGCTTCGTTCGAAATACCGAAAATATAGTAGGCGCAAGTGCTTCAGCTCAAAATGAGCCAAATCACTAGAATCCAGGCCGTTCCCATGAATTGGGAATCCCACAAACCGCACTGTGGTGAATGTTGCGTAAAGATAGTCCATATCTAAAAGAAACATGTATATTACACCTGATATAAATTTCAACGCATATCGCAATTATTTTGTTTTATTAAAATACAAAATAAAACACACCTAATATCTAATCCGATGATTAAGGAGGTCTCCGGAATATGTAGACACAGTTTATATTTTTTGTGTATTCACTGCCTTCCATCTATTTAGGAATTGCCCGTTTGAGTAAGACGATAGAACACCAGTGCGCACCAGTGAATTTGTAGGTATTCAGCCCTTTGGCATATTCGTTTCGGAGCGTTCTCGTTAATTATATTATTGTCTGACTGATACAACAATGCGTCCTGACACCCTAATCAAGAAGAAACCTATGACGACTTTAACATTTCAAGTATTATACCTTAATTTTATTCCACCATAAACTAGTGGGATTCACTTCCTATGAGACCGGCGAAAGACAGTAAAGCCACACCAATTATGGCGTTGGTTTTTGTTGCTGTTCAGAATTAGTCTGTTGGTTTCGACTACCCATCATCATCGCTTGTGCAGATCGCAGATTATTCCAGCTCGCTTTTTCAACAAACTGTAAACTTGTAATTTCTTACTTTTAATTTCGTGTGTGCGGAACATGTATAAACCCACCAAAAAGATGACCGGTGTGTCTATTAATGTACATCTACACAACAGCTTAATCTAAATTGTTAGTAATATAATTAAAACTGTTGGTAGTATTATTATTATACTAATTCTACATTGTCTGCGGCCACACATCAACAGCCAATGTTTTATTCTATATACTACATGGGCTGAAAAGTCCCGGGATTTTTCAATAAGTGTCACCACTAGAAAATGAACATGAATCATTTCGAGAGACTCATCTGTAACTAGTTTATGCATGAAGTCGTGACATTTCGTTCATTCATTTAAAAGATACAGTCGTTTGAATGATGTTACTTTCACCTTCGTAAGAGAAATTGGAAAAACAGGAATATCGCATCTTGAGCAAACATTGCTTTTTGATGGTAACATTTTCTGAACTATCATCGCAACGCGTGCAGAAATCTTATCCCACATCTGCTCCTTCGAGAACAACAGGTTCTGGCCTCATTGGACGAATTAAATGAGGGTCGATGTTGGCTATTCACTTGATTGATGTCGTACGAATCGACGAACATTTTACATGCCAGGCCGATTGGCAGTTCCAGATCGTTCATGACTCTAAGGACAAATGAATATCCATAGTTGAGTATTCCTTCAGCTAAATACGCCTCAATTTTTATTATTTTTCAGTCACAATTCAAATATTTAGGAGCTAAACGCCACATAGCCGCATTAAAAGATTTTTTATCGTTTTGAGTGAAACCACCAATGGAATACCCTAGTAGATCGTCTCGTGATAAATCTTCGTATATCGGAAGAATATTCTTTTGCATTTCTGGGTGTAGATGGGCTGGATGTTCCTCAAATTTTCGAAAAAGAAGCTAGAAAAGTTGGTTGGCTTAGAAATTAAACGGTAAAAGCCGCAAAGAGCGCTCGTTCGCTTACTTGCTATTGGTATTGTTGCGCATCATTTTTGGTGACTTTCTGGGGATATTAAGGACTTTTTGTTGAGCCCCAAACTTTGAACATATATGCTTCAGATGCTAAATTAATTTTTAAATCAAAACAAAAAGATCTAAAAAATAAAAAAAATTATAGGAATTTCCCCCTTAACAAAAACATAATTGTGGGAAGCTCTTTGTTTTTGTTTCTTTTGAAAAAAAAAAAAAAAAAAACCTGAAGATCCCCGTATATTTACTGAGGCTTACAATAAGCATATTGCATTAATTTCAACTTGTAAGCACTGGTATGGAGTATACACTGGTATACAGAAGAGTTTGATATTAATAATACTGAGCATGTGTTGACCTTAAAATAAACCGCCTTTAAAATACACCAATTATATGTTAACAAGGAACAGATAACATGGTACAGAAATCTTAATGAAGAACAACATTAAAAGAAAATCAAAGAAGTAAACCATCGGAGCAGTATACCCTAACAATTAACATGGCATTTTCACTTCAGTAAAATTTAGTTGAGAATAACAATTCATCTCCTACACGCAACAGTGGACCCATGTGTTGAGGCTTTGGTTCTATTTTTACTGTGATTCTAATCTTCATAGCGTTGGTTCGAATCGCACCCTCTTCACTATGGATGCGAAATGCCACAGACTCCTGCATGGAGCATGGGAAAAGAACAGCAAAGCCATGCAAGGTATTTAGAATTCTGACAACGTCGGTTTTTATTATTGTTCGTAGTGAGAAGATGCGCCGTCTTCTCGTGCGTGAATTGATTAGTGATTAGAAAAAATAATTCGTTTGCTTTCAAAATTAACCATACATCATCAAGAGTAAAACAGCAAAGCTTTGCCAACCATTTAGAATTCTGACAGCGTCGGTTTTATTATTGTTCGTAGTGAGACGATGCGCCGCATTCTCGTGCGTGGATTGATTGGCGATTATTATTATTATTATTTATTGGCGTGTAGGAACCCGGAAGTTCATGACCTCACCGACTAGAACCGGTGCAGTTCTTCTTTAACAATTGCGGGTTGTAACGCTCCGAGAACACTTATGCGAGGAGGGAATAGCAGAGCTTCTCCGGTCTGTAACGGGACGAGTTCTGATGCAGAAATGTTAGCGTAGTCTGGAGATGAACCGCAAATTGGTGCGATCTCTCGGATTGTCTTGTGGAGCGCATATAAACCGAATTGCGCGGAACAATACCACGAATCTCCGAAGAACAGTACCCGTGGTAATATCTGTAAAGCAGACAGAGGTCAGCTACGCGCTTTCGATGTGGTAGCGACTGTAGTCCCCACGTCAACGCCGTGTCTCCGATCAGGCGGATGGCTCGTCTCTGTATGCTCTCAAGCAGGATGGGGGTATGTTTAGGAGTCGAGCTCCAAACATGAGAGCAATATTCGAGCGCGGGTCTAATTTGGGATTTATATAGGAGAAGAAGTTGGGCCGGAGTAAAATATTTCCCGGCTCTAAAAAGATAACTCAGTTTTCCTGAGGCTGACCTGGCGATGCTCGACATGCGTTTTTGCCACGATACACTCCCACGACCGTGACGTCGAGCAATTTCAAGCTTTCCCCAGATTCGAGAGCCTGGTCATTCATCATCAGCTGTGGAACCGATGATCGACTATTCTCTATGAATCTTGCATATTGTGTCTTCGTTGCATTGAAGTCGACGAGATTGGCCTTTCCCCACTGCAGGATCTTATTCAGATTCTGATTCAGAGGGTTAATTTGGTTACATCTCAGATGGTGCGACGTTGATGTACTAATCGGCCGGTTACTCGAAAAAGAGGAAACAAGTGTACTATCATCCGCAAACTGAACACTCTGTCATCCGTCGACTCCAACAATTCATTCATGTGAAGCAAAAACAAGGTTGGAGCCAAAATAGGCACCTCGGAATTAACGGGATACAGATCCGAACACGCGTTGTCCACAACAACCCGGATCGATCGATTTTCGAGGAACCTCTTCGTACACTCGCAAAGCTGCTGTGAAATTATGTATTAACGAAGTTTGCTCAGCAATGCTCCGTTCCAGGCGCGGTCAAAAGCCTTGGAAGTATCCAATGCGACCGCTCGTGACTCACCATGGCTATATGGGTCAAAAGGTTTCCTGTTGACCCCATGCCACGGAATCCATATTGACGATTTTTCAGAAGTATGTTAAACTCATAATACTTAATCATTAAACTCGGCATTGATGACCTTTTCCATCACCTTAGATAACATGAGACAGTAATTCCATCGGCCGGTAATTTTGTGGGAAATATTTTTTCCCCTCTTTAGGATTGGTTGAACTCGACCTATTTTGCAGCAGATAGGAAATATCGTCCGAGCATAAGATAAGCCGAAGAGTCTGCCAAGAACCGGCAACAATTCTGGAGCACAGTTCTTAAAGACTATTGCTGGTATTCCGCCCGGGCCGGTTGCCGTCCTACAGTCCAGTCCACATAGAAGGCGTTGAATAGTAAGCGAATGGAACCTCGCATCCCGCATCGGAAACCGTAACGGCGCGATCACCGGTGGCTCCAAAATACCTGCATAGAGGTTTGAAAAATATATTAGCAAACACAATACCTTTATCTTTTGAATTTGTGACTAATGTTCCGCTGCCCGTCACTAACGGAAGAAAGGAGTAGGTTGCGAAGTTACTGCTGACAGCCCTTGCGAACCAGTTGGGCACTCAAGGAGTTTATTGGTCACGTTGTCGTTGTAGGCCTTCCTCCCGGTATCAGTCGCTTGGTAACAGTCGTTCTGTTAAGTTCCGTGGGATTGGAGCGCCATTGTTTAAAAGCTCTATTTTTAGCCACTGTAATATGCTCGCATTTTTTATCAAACCAATGTTTATCAGATGAACTTCGTTAATGAAATGCGGTATGTAAATCTCCATCTAGAGAAAAATAATCCTTGTGACCGACTCCGCGCATACATTAACATCGTAGTCTCAAAAGCACACCTCCAACCACAGAATGGATGCGGCAAATCTTGCAAATTGTCCCAGTTGGTAGCTGCATACATCCATATGTAGCGAAGTTGCTTAGGTCGGTTATTTGGTTGAAATGCAAGTGGCTGCACACCAATGCCAAGCAGTGGTCTAAGTTTCCCTGTGACGCTTATCAGATGAACTTTGTTTGATGGAGTGCGGAATGTAGTTCTCCATCCCTAGAAGAATAATATCTGTGACCGACTTCGCGCATTCCGTATCGTAAAAGGGGCCATTTTAGGTGCTTCTGACTATCACTTCTTCAGATCCATGGCGCACAGATTACTTGAGGAGAACTACGCGAATTTCGAGGATTGATTTGTGAATCACAGAAAAGACCCGGGACTTTTTAGACGTGGAATGCGCACACTATTATAAAAACAGAAAAAATTCATTTTAATGGTGGCCAACATTCCAAAAAAAAAAACATTGTACGTATTTTTACAATAAAGTCTAATTTTTATAAAACATAAAACGTCACCCAAGAAGTTTCCGGTTTAATTAAGAAAACCATTCTTTCTTAGAAACGCGACTTTATTCAACAATATACTCTCTTTCAAGTGTGATAAATTCATTCTAACGTTCCTCTAACTTTTCGATCCCCTTTTTGTAGGACGACTTTAGTTTGGCTTTCAAAACATGGCTCAGTTTCGGTAATCACTTTTACATTTGAGCCAAATTTCTTTCCCTGGAGCTTTTTTTGAAGTCTGCAAACAGCCAGTAATAACTGGGGGTCTAAACTGGAGATTTCGGCGAATGAGGAAACAATCCAAAGCCTAAACCGTGTTGTTCGGCCTTCGGGTTTAACAACTTATATCACGGTGCATTGTTACTCATTTAGAATTGTTACCCATTTTGAGCAAGTAAATTTCCATGGTCAAAGTTTAATGTAAAAAGGAAAGAGAATGCAAAACGTGCCAAACAATGAGGTGGTGGCGTTTCTAAAAGATACACACACAGTACACCAGCAAGTAGTGAACAAAACACAGAAAGAAAATCGAATAAGCAAAAGCATCGGCCGCATACCAAACAATAACATAGCAATTCCACACCAGTTGAGTATACTTGAGTTTAGAAATCGAATTCGTAGAAGCGAATTGTGGACTCACTCACGACACCACGAGCACCGGAAAATTCCACTTGAATCATCAATAAAATAAACGCCGAAGCGATAAGGAACGAGACCACGACGCAGATAAAGATAAACAATGAAGTCGCCATCCAACACCCCTAGTTTTAAGTATAAATACCAATGCACGCCTGAGAGCGGCTCCCCAACTCATATAGATACCATTGTAACAACGACATTTACAACACCGCAGGCATCGAACGACTGGATAGACGGGTCGTGGAACTGTCGATAAATTTCATAGAAAACCTTCCTTCAGTCCCAACCGGATAATAAAAGACCTACCATCAGCATCCTCCAATACGGGAACTCACTACCGTAATTGTCTCCAAATCAGGACTCTCTTCACCTCGGGCAGACTGGTTAACGATCTAAACGAGATCGTGTACCACAACACCGAACTGGCACCCAATCATTTCAAATATAGCAACATCCAACCATTCTCCAAGATTCTTACTTTTAACACAGAATCGAGTGGCAACCCCCTCCTTCAACAACACACCTGACCATATCCCTTACTATCCTCAACGAGAAATCCCACATCCATAACTAAAAATTGTAAATATTATTTTTAAGTTAATTTCAAATTGTCACTATCATTGCAGTATCAAATATTGTAAATTGTAAATAGGATTAGATTTAGTAATATTAAGTTATGTTAAGTAATTTTAAGTAGGCTAAGTTAAAATAAACAGAGTTCCTGGTTTTTCTTCTGACCTTTTCCAGGAAAAACAAAATTAACAGTATATATAAATCACATTAAATCATAAGCACATCTAAAAAGAACTGTTTGAAAAATGTTAACAAATAACATGTAAGCACTTATTATGTAACCAATCTATTATACGAGGGTTGCCTTTTATATTTCGGGATTAGAGAACAAAAACAAATATTGATCATCGAAAATCACTTTATTGTTTTTCAAAATATTCCCCATGAAGATCTATACACTTTTGCATGCGTTTGAACCAATTGTCGAAGCACTTTTGCCACTCTGATTGAGGTATCTCCAACACATGCATTCTGAATGCAGCAACCGCTTCTTCAGGTGTCGAAAAACGTTGACCTCTCAGTTTGTTTTTTACGTACGGAAATAAAAAGAAGTCATTCGATGCCAAGTCAGGACTATACGGCGGATGACCCATCAAATCGATGTTTTGGGTGCTCAAAAATGCAGTTGTCGCAGCCGATGTGTGAGAGCTCGCATTGTCGTGGTGAATAGTGATCCGTCTTCGGCGGTTGGTTTTCCTGATTTCTTGGAAGACAACTGGCAAACAAATGGTTGTGTACCACTCAGAATTGACTGTTCTGCGTTGTTCTAGTGGTACGGTTGCGACATGTCCAGTTTTTCCGAAAAAAACAGGTGACCATTTGCTTGGAAGTGCTTCGTGCGCGAACAACTTTTGTTGGATTTGGCTCATCTTGAAACACCCAGACAGTCGACTGCTGTTTACTTTCGGGCTCATACGCGTAAATCCACGATGTCATAGACGTGTTTCGAAGCACCGCGACCGTAGTTTTTGAGCATTTCTTTCGACCAATTGACACGAGCCTTTTTTTGGGCGATTGACAAATTGTATGGGATCCAACGCGAACAAATTTTTTTGACAGTCAAATGTTTATGCAATATTGAATGTATGCTGGTCCCACTAACGCCTAAGGTTGTCTCAATCTCACGATAGGTCACATGACGATCTTCCAATATCAGTTCGCGCACAGCATCAATGGTTTTCGGACCAACTACTGATTTTGGACGACCTTCACGAAATTCACCTTGGAGTGAACTACAACCACTATTGAATTCACCATACCATCGATAAACACTGGTGCTTGATGTAGCTTCATCTCCAAAAATTGAATTAAGTTCATCCATGCAGTGTTGCTGAGTTAATCCACGCCGAAAGTTGTAAAAAATAATCGCACGAAAATGTTGACGATTTAATACCATTTTTGGGCCGAGATGAATCTTTTAAGTTACTGTAAACAACACAAATAGCACTCGTATGTCAAAACGTTCTGAGTGCGTATAACCTCAAAAGTGTCCAACTTTACGACAGAGCTGTCAATTGCCGGATTGCAACGCTAGGGTTGCCGAATCCCGAAACATAAGAGGCAACCCTCGTAAGTTAGCTGTATTACAAGACTAATGACCTTGCCCGGAAAAAACAAATCATTATGGAAAATTTAACAACCCTTAGGACTTGCTAAATAAGGCCAAGACTGGTTCCCGGTTGTAGTGCCGATGATGATGATGATGATGTATTACTTATTGTAATTATTAATTTTTGGTCAAATAAATGCAGTATATTAAAAAAAAAAAAAAAGAGAGCGGCGCTAATTCTCTTGTACAGAATTAAACCAAAGAATTATTCAATAAAGGCTCCGGACACAAAATATATATTTTTGTGTTTTGAATATTCTTAGTAACTAGTTCGCGGCAGTGGCCTGGTTCGTTAAACGTTGGTTCTATCTTTTACTGATTGTAATCGTTATAGCGTCGGTTCGAATCACACGCTCTTCACTATCGTCGCAAACACTATAAAGTCTTCACCAAACCTGCGTATGCCCATGGTAGTAACTGACATTGCAAAGAAGCTATTCGAAAAAGGTTATCTTGACATCGTAAGTCCTCTTGACCGAACTCTATCAAGCAACCGCGTTTCAAGAAAATTTGTCTAAATATATATTGTAGCGAGTATTCTGCCTTCGACTTTCAAACCAAGATTCTCTTCAATAAGGTCACAGTCGTCGTCTTCCAGTCGGTCGTCCAACTCGTCATCATCATTGTAAATCCGTTTCAGGGAACGGCCTGAAGCATCAGTGTCCATCATCACTGCCGTCCTCTTCAATCGGGTTATCATCGATGAAATCCTTCAGTTCTTCATGTAACACATCATCGTCATTTTCCTCCTCTTCCTCACTGCTGTCGGCCATAGCTTTGCTCTTCCTGAGTTTCTTCATTTCATGTGGCTCCAATTCCTCCTCATCCTCAGCTTCTTCCGCTTCCGAGTCCCAGAATTCTTTCATACACTGCCTTTGGGCATCCAATTTTGCCTTGAACTCTGCAGCTCGCGCGTCCAATTTTGCATTAACGTCTGTAGCTCGCGCATCCAATTTTGCAGCTAGCGCATCCAGTTTTGCGTTAATATCGATAGCTTGCGCGTCTAATTTAGCCATCATAATCGTGAACATCTCCGAAATGTTTGCGAACTCTTCTCCGAATGTCGATCTGCCATCGTCACAATACACTTCCACAGACTTATTTATTTCACCAATAATTAATCCCGCTTCTGACACCAATTGTAGCGAGCTTAGGGTTCGCTGGATTAATTATTTTTAAAATGAATAAGAGCCGTTAAATCGATTCTGAATTAATGTGACATTGTATTAGTCCGTAATAACAATCATTACTTTTTACCGTACACTTGACGTTTTCTTTATTATCGCTTCTGTAATTATCGCGTATTTTACTGTTTACTTCTCGCTCGAGACTTTTCGCTTGTTTCACGTTCTACTTCTTACTCATCACTATGCTCTGTGTGCGGCGTATTTATACTGTTTCAGCGTTTCGTTTCCGTCCGTTTCATTGCCTTGAATGTTCTACTGTTCATAGTCTCCAGTTTTCCATTACTTTATAGAATATTCTAGTACTCTGTTTCGGACTCTCTAGAATATTCTAGTACTAATTGTCATATGCGTCACAATATATTGATATGCCTTATCCACTGCGTAAGCAAAAGCGGTGGCCAGGGTTTTATGGTATGGTGTTCCGAAACAATTAGTCACCGATCTGAGCAGCAACTTCCTAAGCAGCTTGTTTAAAAGCGTGTGCAAGTTGTTCCGTGTCAAGGAACTTCAAACCTCGCGTACGAATGGAGATCTGGATCATCGTCCACTCCTAGATCTACATAAACCTGAGGGCGGCAATATTTGTGTACAACATCAGCGTGCATAAAGGTTCAAAACTCTCGCCAATGGATTACCTCTTTGGTTTCATCCCGGAAGAACCTTCTAGTATAAAACAGCCTCCGGAAACTGTATTCAATCATAAAAGCTGCCGTAAGCTATTGAAGGACAAGCTTTTCAACAAACGCACAATGTAATTTACTGATCTCTGAGTAGGGATCCAAAAGGTACCATGATCGTACACTAATCCATAACAGTACACTAATCTTCATGATATCAGCTATCTCATGCGCTTTCAGTTTTCGATCTTCCATCACGATTTGAAGACTTGCTTAATGTTTTCTGGAGTAGTTGCTTTATTTCGACGACCAGAGGGTTCAACATACTCGATTTTTGTACGACCACGTTTAATATATATATATATATATATATATATATATATATATATATATATATATATATATATGCCACCAGTAAACTAATTAATTTTTGATTTTATTTCAATTTCTATTACTTTTATATTGTCGCAATGATGAATCATGTGCCTACATTTCAGTTAAAATATTTTCAATAAATATGTAAGCCATAACTACCAGATTTCCTTTCCTTCACCTAATTATATTCAATCCGACTAACCACTTTTAGGCATCAACCAATTAATCAGTCTTGCCACAAAATATGTACGCTGTTAAAACGCCATCACAAACATCAACGCCCCCAAAATGCGCACACATCACCTCAAGGCCCACAACAAAAGGCGCGTTAATTCGTTAATTGTTTTTGTCTAATCGAATTAAAATTTCCCCAAACTGCAAAACTGTAAAGTTAGCAACTCCTCAGGCGTTGGTGCCACTGAAATTTACACATCTCATTCCTGAGAAACAATTATAAAGCGTGCCTGCTCTCTTAGGTGTGTGTTTATGCCTAAAGGACTTTGACAGCTTTTAAATAATTGTTGACACTACAAAGGAAAAGCTTTGTTCACAAAGTCTCGGATAGCACATCACACAAACGAACGAGCAGTTTCCATAGGAGCTAGAGGGACTTCTTTAGCCTTCAAAGGGTACACGCAATAGAGAATACACATAAGTTCACATCAAACGGCATATCCTTATGGAATATAAATCCATTTATCGCATCCCATGTGTGATGTATGGAAAGAGATCCTTCTTCATTTCTCCTCTCTATGGGTGCGGAAATTCCTGTCATTGCCGCTTTAGTTGCCTGCTTAAAAAGGCTTCAGCCGGAAGATTATCCTGAAATATAATTAAACCCTAAAGCTGTCGACAATTGTGGGTGAATATGAGGGTTGTGGGTTTATTCTAACACAAAATTACGCCATGATTATTTGGGGACATTGTGCGGAGGAGTTTTAGCATACCTGGTGTGTATGACATCATGAATTCGATTTGATTGCGTTAAATGTGGAAGCAGGGATTTACTGTGGGTCATTTCACTGTATCTTTAACACAACGTTTCGTTTTTATCAGATCAGATACTATATCGATAATCTATTAAAAAGTCAAATCGGAGTAAGAGGGCATGAGGTTTCGATTTCCTCAAGAACACATAGTTTTGAGAAAACAACAATTATATTTACTTTGTTATGCCCAATTTCAAACATTGGTTTTTGTCATTGCAATATCTCAAATTAAGTTACTGCTTGGAGAAGTTTTTCTTGTGACTTTACATTTCGTTTTATTATTTTTCGGTCACCTTTCACTCAGCTTTATTTTTGCTTTCTCAATAATACAGTTTTATCCTTTATTTGCATTCGTATTCAGAGGCGCTGCTCTTGTGAAGCAAGTGTGTAAACGTTTTGCAAACGGCGGTTACTGTAGCTACACCGAAAGTATACGACAAAAAACAATTGATGCAGTGCTTGCGAAGAGCCAGTAAGGTACTGTAAGGACGGTGCGTATCAAATAGAATTTAACATTTAGTCTTAGGTAAAATCTGTAATTTTATCGGAAATAAATATGGATTTAAAACAAAAAAAAAAAAAACGGTTTTTTTAAGCTGTGATTCTAAGTGGATTCCTTCCAGCTAAGATATTTATGGCAACTTCGGACCGTCTGGAATGAGCTGCGTGCTCTTACTGGTGATATATTATTTGCTGAGTTTATTCTTCTCATGTACGATGTATATGGTACGGCACCTGCCCATACCTATGCTGCGCCCATTACTATGGAGGTTTTGACGGTGGTTATAAACTTGCTCATGTGGGGCCGCGTCATCCAACATTGGGTAGCAGTCCCTATCGACATTGCATACTCTTGCCGTTTTCCACTTGTTTTCCGTGGGTGTATCTTGAAGATCAACCTTTTGCAACAGGGGGTAACACCTACATATTTCATAGAGGGACTAGATCTGATGGTATGTCCTTCTATTACCAAACCAGGGTGTTCAACTTTCTTACTGCTTATTAACCTAAAACTGCCTCCGTCTTATGTGCGGCTAGTTTAAATCCGGCTATATCTCCCAACTTTTAATGCTCTGGATTATACGGGCAGTTATTTCTAAGTACGTTATCTAAATACGTAACTACAGTCACTATTGCCAAATCATCTGATGACCAGTGATTCTTATTTCTTCTTTCACATTGACACTGAACACACCATCATACATAATATTCCATAGAAGTGTTCCAGTGTCGACCCCCGGGACATGGTTGTTGTTATTTACATTTTTTTATGGTCGCTCCCCAATGTCATGAAGCAATATTCTATCAAAAAGATAGCTTGCAATTATACGCACTATGTAAAGTGAGACTTGTAGACTGTCCAACGCTTCTAGTATGTGATTCCACCAGGTCAAATTGAATGCGGTTTTGACATCTATTGTCGTCATTGACATTTTGACTCCGCACAGCCATCATGCTTCAACTGTCGCTTTGCGGCCGATGTTGCATTCAACAGACAGAGCTATACCTTTTCTGAACCCATATTCATTATCATCGACACTACAACTGGGAGCCGGTCTAGGCCTTGTTAGCAAGTCCTGAGGCTTGTTAAATTTTCCATAATGATTTGTTTTTTCCGGGCAAGGTCATTAGTCTTGCGCCAGTTTCTGAACCCATATTGCCCTTCAGAAAATCCCGGTGTGCTGACGGTAAACAATTCCAGGCGCAGCAATTACTTATTCGATCAGTTTGTCGCTTCAATGGCTGAGTTAGTAAGGAGGTTTTGTCTTGCATTTGATTGTGCAAGCCTAGGTTCAACTGCCGACTCTTGCTATTGTGCAGTTCGGCACAAGTACTGAGTGGTAGGTAGAGTCCCAAAGGCCAGCCGCCCAGTGAAATACAACCCCATTAAGCTATATGCTTCATAAAATGGTTGGGAGAAATCCTTGAGGATCTTTCGGAGCTTGGCTGATGGACCTGTGGTGGTTCCCTTGAACGCCACCAATCATCTTCCCATTAACTCGACTTGCTTGGGCGATCGGCCATATGCCTTCATGTATTTGTCGGTCGGATGACCGATGCATGGTGATGCAACCAAATTGCCCATAAGACGCATGCTTGTTTGGTGCTGATGGGTTTTGCATCAGCAAATATTGTGATTTTACAGCGTGTTAAGGCTTTATGGTACCGCTATATACAGGTAAGTACTTTCTTTCCAGGTGTTTGTATGCCCTAGGTGGGAGTTTTTATATGGTTAATGGGAAGATGATGCTACAAGGGCAAAGAATGTGCGGTACAGTCCATGGTGGTATTTGGCTTGATTATGGGCCGACTAGTGGTATTTTGGGTTGATTATGGGCCGGCTAGTGGTATTTTCCAATTAGTCGGATCCCATGTGGCTCGCTGACATTGTCTCTCCAAGGTGTCAGGAGGTAGGGATAGAGGCTCGCTGGCATGGGTACTCCAAAGTGCCAGGCGGTGGAGGGCTATATATCGCTGGCATTGGTTCTCCAAAGTGCCAGGATATGGGATGTAAGAGATGGTTGGTCATCCGACCGACAAATACATGGAGGCATATGGCTGATCGCCCAGCAAGTCGAGTTCTCAAAATGGAAAATTACCATCGAGAATTCGACTACGTTAAGATGCCACTAACATGTGCACGATCAGCATAAATACTTTACGCAGTCACTAATCGTGCAAACACTTCAATCCCTACGTAGAGAAATTTGCACCAGCTGCAACCATGCCAGCTAATGTTCCCCTTGTAGATTTGATCGATCCACGGTCCGCATGCTAGTGGACATACACACGCGCCATGATCACCATGTGTGTGTTTCACCCCTTTCTTGCTGGACCAAATGCGAGCATTATACCTTATATGGTCACCGAAGCGACGGATGGAATTTTTGGTATTCTGCCGCTTCGGATAAAATAATTAATCGCGTTCGGGATTCCGTGGTGGCAAGTCGGGGCCTCCACGTTAAATAACACATAGAGTCTTAAAATCGCTATCGGTGGATGTGCATCGTCGTTTGAGCTTCAGGTAAACTAAATAAAATAAGGATTATCGTGTGCACTTGATTAAAGTTAAGGATAAACATTGTGTGGCTCCTCGATAGTATAGTGGTTAATATATCCGCCTGTCCCGCGGGAGACCGGGGTTCGATTCCCCGTCGGGGAGCCTCTGGCGCAAGACTAATGACCTTGCCCGGAAAAAACAAATCATTATGGAAAATTTAACAAGCTCAGGACTTGCTAAATAAGGCCAAGACCGATTCACGGTTGTAGTGCCGATGATGATGATGATGATAAACATTGTGTGAATTTGATTAAAGCAAAGAATGAATACTGCGTGCACTAGAATTAAACTAACTAAGTAAGAACTACGTGTGGACTAGATGTAAACTAAGTAAAATAAGGATTATCGTGTGCACTTGATTAAAGTTAAGAATGAATATTGTGTGAACTGGATTAAAATAAAATAATGGATATTGTGTGCACTTGATCAAAATAAAGAATGGATACCGTGTGAACTTGATTAAAATAGAGTATGAATACTGTTTGAACTAGACTTAAATAAGAGTGAATTTGTTACGTTTTGTTTTTTTTTCGGTGTAATTAAGACAATTAAAAAATAAAATTAAAGAGAAGAATTACGTTTCTTGTTTCACTAAACTGAGTTCGATGTTCAAGGCCCACACCTTGCTTTGGTTGTTGCACCGGAGTCTCACAATAATTGAATGGGTAGGTCTTAGTGAACCAGGGCATTTGCCGGCACGTAACCAACACTAAGGCTAAAGAAAAACTACGAAAACGAATAAAACATTTACCCCTTTGACCCAGTTGAGGAAAAAACAATAGCATCTCAGGGCGCTGACTCAACGATATAAGTTCACCTTTCCAGGGAGAAATAAAATAAATAAAAAAAAAAGTTCCCCTGTTGTGTCTGACATGTATATCGGGTGATAGAACTTCAGCTTGACTCATTTAGGTATGAGCACAAGCCGCTTTTTTTCATCGTTGGGGAAAAGTCTTGTTTGCATGCAGGTGGGGAAGAGGTTGCTGGGGACTTCTGGTATGTTAGTTAGAGCAATAATCGGGAATTCCATCCATGACTGTGGTCTTATTATTTTTAATGACCTTTGCTGTCATTAGCACCTTTTCGATGGTCTTTAGTGGTATTACTCTTTCTGGGATGTGTCATTCCTATTGCGGCTCTATGCCTTCACACTACGGGAAGAAATCAGCATCAATTCTGAACTATTCACTTTTGCTATTTCATATTATATTTTACTACTATCTTGTGTAATTTTTCGTTACTAGTTTATAGCGGTTCCGCTGACGATTGTTATTTCATTTATTCCTTAGGACGTAGACGCCGTCATATTTGCTTTTCGGATCGTATTACTCAATTCTGTTGCATTCCGTTCCTACCCGGGCATTTTCTGGGTACCACCAATATACTAATTTGGTAGTCCATGCTGGTGGTTTTTGTCGTGGTATAGCAACATCGCATACATTCGTTAACCACTTTATTACAGCTATAGACTCAGAAAATTATTACATAAAAAAGAACACACATGCCAACTTCTACATCCTTTTAATATTTCCCGGAACTGTAAAGTACTTATCTCGTAAGACCAACGATCATCCTTGTGAATAGGGTCTTAGAGTATACTCACAGCTACATCCGCCCTGAAAGGCTGTGGCTGTGATAAGACCTGTTTTCCAAAACAGTAGGTGGTATTCAAGCTACTGTAAAATACTTTACATGAACTAATAATAAGTTGTGATATCCACTAGATTTTTATTATTTACTGTCGATGTTTACTTAAGTAAACATTTTAGTCAAGTCAATGAAGTCTTAAGTATTGATAAGAAAAGGACATTACAACAATTTTCCCTTAATAAATACTTTTTATAATAATTTAGAATGGTTCGACTTTTATTTCTTTTTTTGTGCTGTAGGCTCCGTGAAACGGCTGGATGGAATGTTTGGCTATGCCTCGGAAGTTCGACCGATAGCTCAGACTGAGCTTGAGAGGCCTGGTGGTACTTCTTGAGACGAAAAATTCCGGAAGTAAATTAGTTGTCCATTAGGATCTTCGTGGATACCATCTCAGGTGGAACAACAATAAAATAGCTTGATAAGAAACCAAATTGTAAACAACTCGTCTCCACGGTATCAATGTCCAACTAGTAACAACATTTTGTAATATTTATGCAAACAGATTACAGCCGCTAAAAAATAGGGTTATTTAAACAAAGATGCTCTGATCCCTACATGGTGGAACAAATTTTTGTCAGAATCAGAGAGGCATGCAACGAAATGATTGAAACCGCGACGAAGGTTCACAACAACAATAAATTACTTGAATGCTCAACTGCCGCGTCCCTTCTAGTCAATGTCAAGGGCTATTAGCAAGACCTTCAGTTTCTCCTCTTTACCTTTGTTAATAAAGGACAGCGGATCACCAGCCATGAATTCAATGTTTTCGCGAATTTATTTTCCGCGAATTCAAGCCTGAATCTTGGTGTTTTAGCGCCACCTGTGATCATGACGGTACAATCTGTAATGCTGAGTGTGAAATTTCGCCACAAAAGTTCTTAACAACGATGTTCCAAAACAGTCATTGGTTCTTACCAAACTTTTTCGCGTACTCTAAATACAGAAAACTTTTTCTACATGTTGGAAAACCGGTGGAAACGAACCAATACTAAAGAGGGGGAAAAGTATCACTCGTAAAATTATCGGCCAACAGCTTTTCTGTCCACAAACCACGGGAGACCGTTTGAGTTTTGTGAGTGACTTTCAGATAGCTGTAGTTAAAAAAACTAAATCACTAAATGAAGAGCAGTTGCTTTGGGTAAGTAAGCTTCTTCCCAACAAGGATGAATCATCATCATCGGCACCACAACCGGGACCGGTCTAGGCCTTATTTAGCAAGTCTCAGCCTTGTTAAATTTTCCATAATGATTCGTTTTTTTCCGGGCAAGGTCATTAGTCTTGCGCCAGAGGCTACACGACGGGGAATCGAACCCCGGTCTCCCACGTGACAGGCGGGTATACTAACCACTATACTATCGAAGAGCCAGATAAGGAAGAATGCTTTCTCGAAAACAGACTGTTCCGGGTCGTACATTGTTTTTGTCGCACGATTACTTTACCGCGCTGCGTTACTTACGTGTAATAGTATTCAACGTTACACCAACAAAAATCAATGGTTTAAACAATATATATTTATTTTTATTGTGAACAAGGCTCGATCACAGCGAAAACTAGACTGATCGCAAAACCAAACGAAAATTTACATTACACCTTCCAAAAAACGGTGCATACATTTAGTTAGACAAAACCAAAGGTACGATTCCAAGAATTTTACAATTAATAGGTATAAGAACAAAGATTGAAGACACATTTGAGTAAATTGGTTAATAGCAAAAATGTTCTTGGAAGGACTACGTCATTAAAAGGTAATTAAGGATGAACATATTTGTTTATACATTAAAATTCTGGGAAGAGCGAGTGTACGAGCAACTAAAAAGTACAAATGCGTTGAGCACGATGCAACATGCCGCCCGCCTTGAACAACCAGGTTCAATCTGATGTGGTGGAGTCGTCTTCTGCTGCACAGTCGATGGGGAGCGGACAAAGCTTCTTCACACAGCGTTTGAATTCTCCAGTGTTAGTCCGGTGGGTAACCACTCGCACAATTCCATCCTTGCCAGGATGAGTGCCGATAATGCGTCCAAGAGCCCATTTTAACGGCGGCAAATTTTCCTCAAAAATGAAGACTAATGCCCCGACCTCGAGATTGACTTCATGTCCCCGGGATCCACCGAATTTAATCATGATCATCATCATCGGCACTACAACCGGGAACCGGTCTTGGCCTTATTTAGCAAGTCCTGAGGGTTGTTAAATTTCCCATAATGATTTGTTCTTTCCGGGCAAGGTCATTAGTCTTGCGCCAGAACCGAATTTAATCAGATGCTGCAAATATTCTTGATGCCAGCGCTTCCAAAAGTGATGTTTTAATTGCTGAGTATGTTGGCAGGCAGATAAGTAGTTGACTGACGTAAGCGTGAGGTCTACCTGTGGAAACAATGTCAAGGGACTACCTATAAGGAAGTGAGCGGGAGTTAAGGGTTGGAGATCATTAGGATCTGAGGACATGGCAGAGATGGGTAGGGAGTTTAATATTGCCTCTATTTCAATGATATACGTTTCTAATTGCTCGTAGGTTAGCAAAGTATCACCCACGGTTCTGACTAAGTGATGTATAAAAGACTTAACAGCGGCTTCCCAAAGTACTCGGCGGGATGAAGTGCAACTCCATCCTTTGCTCACTACAGAAATTAAGTATGGAGCCTTGATGCTCTTTAGAATTAAACAAGTCATAAAGCTCGTTGAGCTCGCTTTTGGCCCCGACGAAATTGGTTCCTTTGTAGAATGAATTTCTACTGACTGTAATCTTCTTGAAAAAAGACGCATGAGGCTAGTGATAAAGCCTTCCGTTGTTAGGTCACTAACCTATTCTAGGTGGACCGCCTTTGTGCACAGGCATATGTATATTGCTACATAAACTTTCACACGACCTCGGTTGCGATGATATTTTTCCTTCACATAGAAAGGTCCACAATAGTCAACACCGACATGCAGAAAGGGGCGAGTAGGCGTTACTCGTTGAATGGGCAGAATACCCATTTAATGATCAGAAGGACGTGGTTTGGCCCGAAAGCAAGGTAAGCATTTGTGCAGTATATTACGTGTAATGCTACCGCCATTTAGTGGTCAATACTGCTGACGAATCGAATATAATGTTGCTTGAACTCCAGCGTGTTTAAGTTTTAGATGATCTACTTGTATAACTATCTTTGTTATGTGATGCTGAGAAGGTAAGGGGATGGGGTGGCGCTGCTCTTCTGTAATAGAGGCATGAGCAAGCCTGCTTCCAACGCGTAGTATGCCTTTGGAGTCAATATTTGGATTTAATGGGATTAGTTTGCTATATGATTGAACTGAGCTGCCGTTTGCAATGGCCTCAATTTCCCTTTTGAATGCGTGCATCTGAACAGGGCGAATGATTCCATCATGAGCTCGTGAAAGTTCGCAAGCTCGCAATGGAACAAAACTGCGTTGACTCTATCTCCTAGAGTTGTGAATAAATCGCATTATATATCCCATGATTCGTTGCAATTTATTAAATGAACTGTATCATTCAAAAAGATGATATTTTAGAATTTCGAATAGGGAATCCAGCTTACTTCTGTCAGTTGTTAAACTTGGCAAAAACTGCATATCGACACAAAAGACGAAGTATGTCCATTCGAGATGTCATCCTTCTTCATGACAACGCCAGCCCTCACACTGCGTCCTTGACAAGGGATACATTTAGAGAAATGTGCTGGGAGACCCCTGAATCCCTATAGCCCAGATTTGTGTCCCTGTGACTATTTTTGGTTCGCAACTTTGAAGGAATCACGTGGAGGAAAAAAATTCAAAAGTAATGAAGAAGTCATGGAGCCCGTGCGTAATTGACTAACAACTCGCCCTAAATCTTTCTACGAACAAGGGATATTAAAGCTTCCAAATTGGTGGCAAAAGTGTGTAGATGACGCAGGAGACTGTATTGAAAAATGTTGATAGTACGAAGGTTGCCTTTTATATTTCGGGATTAGAGAACAAAAACAAATATTGATCATCGAAAATCACTATTGTTTTTCAAAATATTCCCCATGAAGATCTATACACTTTTGCATGCGTTTGAACCAATTGTCGAAGCACTTTTGCCACTCTGATTGAGGTATCTCCAACACATGCATTCTGAATGCAGCAACCGCTTCTTCAGGTGTCGAAAAACGTTAACCTCTCAGTTTGCTTTTTACGTACGGGAATAAAAAGAAGTCATTTGGTGGCAAGTCAGGACTATACGGCGGATGACCCATCAAATCGATGTTTTGGGTGCTCAAAAATGCAGTTGTCGCAGCCGATGTGTGAGAGCTCGCATTGTCGTGGTGAAGAGTGATCCGTCTTCGGCGGTTGGTTTTCCTGATTTCTTGGAAGACAACTGGCAAACAAATGGTTGTGTATCACACAGAATTGACTGTTCTGCGTTGTTCTAGTGGTACGGTTGTGACATGTCCAGTTTTTCCGAAAAAACAGGCGACCATTTGCTTGGAAGTGCTTTGTGCGCGAACAACTTTTGTTGGATTTGGCTCATCTTGAAACACCAAGACAGTCAACTGCTGTTTACTTTCGGGCTCATACGCGTAAATCCACGATTCATCACCTGTCACGATGTCATAGACGTGTTTCGAGGTACCGCAACCGTATTTTTTGAGCATTTCTTTCGACCAATTGACACGAGCCTTTTTTTGGGCGATTGACAAATTGTGTGGGATCCAACGCGAACAAATTTTTTTGACAGTCAAATGTTTATGCAATATTGAATGTATGCTGGTCCCACTAACGCCTAAGGTTGTCTCAATCTCACGATATGTCACATGACGATCTTCCAATATCAGTTCGCGCACAGCATCAATGGTTTTTGGAACAACAACTGATTTTGGACGACCTTCACGAAATTCATCTTGGAGTGAACTACGACCACGATTGAATTCACCATACCATCGATAAACACTGGTCCTTGATGGAGCTTCATCGCCAAAAATTGAATTAAATTCATCCATGCACTGTTGCTGAGTTAATCCACGCCGAAAGTTGTAAAAAATAATCGCACGAAAATGTTGACGATTTAATTCCATTTTTGGGCCGAGATGAATCTTTTAAGTTACTGTAAACAACACAAATAGCGCTTGTATGTCAAAACGTTCTGAGTGCGTATAACCTCAAAAATGTCCAAATTTACGACAGAGCTGTCAATTGCCGGATTGCAACACTAGGGTTGCCAAATCCCGAAACATAAGAGGCAACCCTCGTATAGTTAGTGTGTAACATTATTAATTAATGTATAAAAAGAAATTACCGTTTATATTTGATTCACCCTTGTATCATGACATACACACATTTCGAATATCGCCAAGTCCGCCTCTTGGAAACTGAGATATATTTTAATAATCAATGAATATTTTAATCTGATCCAACCACTTCTCTTCTATAAATTCTAAATTAATCCTGGACTCGAGTAGAATGCACATGCTTGGAGTTCTGCTCCAAAGCACACTCAACGTACTCCATACCATACAGAGATGAGCAATCCGTCTAATCCAAAACATTGCCCTGAGATCAATGCAACAGTCACTATCACATTGACAGCGCGTGGCGGACCCTTGTCTGATGTAATGTAACAGATGTTATCACGAGGATTGTTGCTCGGAGATTATTTCGGAGAATTCCGTTTATATGCCCCCCAGAAAGCACTCTGACAGATCCCACTAATTTGCGGTTCATCTCTCAGAGGCACATAAATCTCTGTATTAAATTCATTTTCTTAAAGAACAGGAACACGGAAACTGCCGATTCAACTAGCAATTGTTCAAAAAGAACTCCAACAGTTATCGAATGGCGTCTCAGGGAACTAAATCTGCACCATACGTTCGCTTTTCCTCTTAGAAGTATATATTATTATTATTATTGTTATTATTTATTGGCCTGTAAGAACCCGGAAGTTCATGACCTCACCGACTCGGCTTCGCCATCCTTCCCTGTCCTGGGCACTCTCCTTCCACGTTCGACCATTTGATCCGATCTCCTCAAGGTCAAACCTAACATTGTCCTCCCATCTCCGTCGCGGCCGTCCTACCGGTCTCTTTCCCGTCTACCGTCAAGAATTCTATGCACGGTCCTATCGTTCCCCATTCGCGCCACGTGTCCGGCCCATCTTAATCTTCGCGACTTGATTACTCTCACTATTGTAGGTTTGCGATATAGCTCTTCCAATTCGTGGTTATGGAGTCTCCTCCATTGCCCTGCCTCCTCGTCATATTTACCTCCAAAGATGCCCCTCAAAACTTTATTCTCGAATACGCGGAATTTGTTCTCTTCCCGTTTTGTGAGACGCCATGTTTCGCATCCATATAGAACAATCGGCATGGTTATGGTTCTATAGACGCGGATCTTTATGTTACGTGATAGCAGTCTGGATTTCAGCAGTTTACTGACTGCATGCCAACTCGCGTTGCCGGAATGCAGTATCTTGTTAATTTCCTTCGACATTTCATTACTGGCCGTCAATATCATTCCCAGATATTTAAATTCTTCAACTTTTTCAAATATCTTACCGCTGACGTTTATATGTGTTATCTGAAATCCACCTGCTCTCGCCGTAATCATGTATTTTGTTTTGTCTTCATTTATATCTAGGCCCACCTATTCTGCCGCTGGCATGATGATTTCACAGTTTTTACTAACAGTCTCTAGATTATCGCCCAGAACGGCGATGTCATCCGCATATGCGAGCACTTGTGTGACCCCGTTCAGGGATGATCCGGCCATGTTGTCGTCTTGTACCTTTCTGATGACATACTCGAGCACAAGGTTAAAGAGACACGGTGATAGACCATCTCCCTGCTTTAGTCCGTCCCGGATTTCAAATGGTTCTTAGAAGTATATATAAACAAATTTATTATATAACACCCCTGCATTTAAGTTCTAATGTATGATTTCAGTTATGATTGACGAGGTACTCCAAAAATGTTATGAGACAGACAGCACTGCCCATGTCAGATTGGTACCCACTCGTGTACTTCGACTGAAGAACGACTCCATCTTTCCACTTAAAGACTACTTAAAGAGCAACGCAATTTCAAAGTTCTCACGAATAATATTTTTAAAACAGGGGCAAGCATGATACTCATTATTATATCTACTCACTACTTTGGTTCTCTTTTTAGTCTTTTATTGCAACTGTTACACTCAGGATGATTTCACTTTTGTAGTGAAATTCATCTGATTAATAACAATAAGAATTTATGTAAACTTGCTGAAACTTGTCGTAAGATTATAGGACTAAGTTGTAAATTGATTGGTCATACGGCGTATAAATAGTTCCTTTGGTATACCAGAAACCTTAAAAGCATTCGAGTCATACAAAATTTCTTATTTGATCCAACTATCTAACTTTGCTGTTGTTCATATTCATTATCAGTTTATAACGTCTATAGTATCATTGTAAGACCTTTATAAAAATCTATACATTTACTACACCTTTACGAAGCAGAAAGTAAGATACACTTTTCGTTTGCAGAATTTATTCAACCCCAACATATTTGGCCTTATATACAACAAAACTTTATGCAGCACGCCCAATTCCCACATCCTGCGTTCCTCACAAACAGTAATAGTTGTCAACCACAAGCCACATCGTCACCTGGCAGCACAATTAGTGATAGCGACAATCATCATAGTAACACCAACGCCGCCAACTCAAACACCAACACTCATCTTCATAATGACAGCAGTCAACAAGGCGGCTGTTACAGTGACGACAACAGAAGACATCAGAATCCTGCGTCAGAGAAACAAATTATAGCCAAACCTATGCCTAGCCGGCCAACGCCTTTCCTCCCTCATGGCCTAAATCATCCGCATCTGCATTCATTGCTTGCACATTGCAGAAATCCCTACATGGGGGGTAAGTATCTATAATAATTGCCCAACCGTCAACAAGAATTAACACACTTTACACACATGTCATTTGATGTGATTACAGTTGGGGCACAGGTCTTTCCCCTTCCACCAGGCCAAGGTTTTCCGTGGGCACATTCGACACGCGGTAAACCAAGGCGTGGAATGATGAGACGGGCTGTGTTTTCTGGTAGGTCGCTAACTTTGCCACCTTAACCAAATTCCATGAATGAGTTTTTGAATTTTCCCTTACAGATTCACAAAGGAAAGGTCTGGAGAAACGCTTCCAGCAACAAAAATACATTAGCAAGCCAGACAGAAAAAAACTCGCCGAACGACTTGGACTAAAAGACTCACAGGTACGTGCTTACTTTTTCGTTGTTCTTAATTCATTAGACACACTCGTCACGAAGTAGCAGTCGATTGACGGATCATATTGCACAGCAAATGGCAGCAGGACGACAGTATATACTGTGGAACACCAATAAAGCTAATGGGCTGCCTTTACGATGGAATATATGGACACCGCAACAAAAGCCATCATAGTCATACCTCTTCGAATGTCAAACTCTTATGTTGAAATACATTACTCGCTCTCGCTCGTGAAGAGGTTGCGCAGAATATCCTTGGGGATAAAACTCCGCCTTCCATGTGCTGTGGTGGTGCGTTGAGTGAACATGTATTGTGAGTTCTTTATCTTGCCGTTACTCTCAAATTCCTCGTCCATTGTTAAGAACTTCTTCACTTAACGGCTTTGGCGGGCAAAACAATTGTTTTGGACTTATCTTGAAGCGTTGGTCCTATTTCCAAGGACCCACCCATCTCATACACGCGCAGTCGCCTTTCTTCTTTAAGTCTTATGCCGATAGGACAGAAAAGCTTGGCTACTCGTCTCTGTGGGGTTGAATAAAAATCAATGTAATTGCAACAAAAAGGGTTGTGACAGACGTCGACGGGTGGCATAATGCATTAAACCAGTGCAGTTTTTGAATTTCAAATGGGATCCTTAGGATTAGGTAACAATCTTCAGGATATTGCAATTCCACCGAAGTTATGACTGTAAGATTTCCATTATTCAGAGGAAGTGACCTAGAAAATGTTGATTTCGGCAAAATATTTGTTGAAGACAAAGTCATTTTCAAAAAGATAGTCAGAATGAAGTTAAGAAGATTGAAACTCGTTTTCAAGCGATGAATTCAATAAGGTTTTCAAGAGCATTGTGTCAAATTTCTAGACAATATTTCGAATGCAAAAGTAGTTTTTCTTTGGCTTTTTATTTATCTAACTAATTGGCGCAGTATTATGCTAAAATTTATTCCAATTTGATTTATTTATTTTATTACGTATTTAGTATTTTTTTTTTTCTATTATAACTTAATTGTTTGCTTACACTATACTTACACTGTACAATACTGAACCTTTTAAATTAAACACAGGATTCCGGTTTTTTAATCCATTTCTGTTATATATGTATATATTTACTTATTCTTTTATTACTGTGGAGGGCACAAAGAAACAAATTCCACTTACATTGGTTATAATATTACTTTTATAGGCTTTTATAATATTTGTTATAGTTATAGCCAGATGTATATGATGAAATGCTATTTCAATAATTTTTTTTAAAACTACTGTTTTTCTAAACGCACCATAAATTATTAAATCTATTTTGACGCTCTTACCGCCGAATATTTTGTGAACTACTGTATAAGCATTCTATTTCCAATTTAGCTCGAAGGCTTCAGCTGCTCTGGAGGTTCCTTCACTGTATACATCACAGAATCAAGTACTAAGCTGGAAAGAGCCCTTTGAGAAGATTTCAATGAAAAATATAAGTTCCTTTCTTGGGCTTATTACATTTTAATATAAATGTAATTATGAAATGATTTCAATTAAGTTTATTCACGTTAGCGATGTGAGAGTGACGTAATATAGCTTAGAGACAGCTTACGAGTTCAGATCCTCCAGACGTTCAGTAAAGTGACAGCTATATGATCGTCTTCGCTCATTCGACCGTATAACATGTGTTCCACCTCAATGTGGTATGTATGTATGTATGGTGATATGTGGAATACTGGAACAGTTTCGCATTGGGCAATGAAACACCTCTGATTTAAGCCACGATTTGTGTGCTCGTAGGAATTTATGAACAATGGAGAAGGAATTTAATTAATGACCGTTTTCGGAACCGACTGACACACGTTCCTCAACATTTCCTTGTTTCTTGGCGCTCTATCATTTCTACTTGAGTTTTAATAACTTTGACTCAAGCTTTACAATTTTTAAAGTAAACTTTTAGCTCCAGTTGATTAGTAGTGGCTGCTCATATGTCTATTTTGTTCCTACATATCACGTCAGTTTCGATTGCTTTTGCTCTTTCATAATTTGTCCGGCTTAGTTTGACAGTTATCTTTTAAATTCCATAAGCTACCATACTTAAGTATTTGGAGTGCAACGGACTTCTGAATGATCGTCAATACGGATTCCGTGGCAGGCGGTCTACGGGAGACCTTTTGACACTTATAACCGATATGTATACATCTACGATTGAGCCGCATGGTGAGTCAAGGGCGGTCGCATTGGATATCTCCAAGGCTTTTGACCGCGTCTGGCACGGGGTGTTACATAATAAACTCCTTAAACTAAAATATGAAACATGAATAGAAGTGTGTAAAATTAAAGACGAACATACATTTTAAATTGAATATGTAACATAAAAAACAGGAATATGTAACATAAAAAACCGGACTAAATGCATTTTTACCCACATTCCACTTTTAATTTACATTTATATACTAGCGATTGCACAAACCTTCATCGTTAAGTTATCGATCTTCGAAGGGACAGTGATGGCGAAGATTGTGTTCGAAGGGTGGTGGGATGACGAGGAATGGGGAGAGAGTGGATCTTTAGGAGTAAAAGAATAGACCTCCTCCGAGAAGGACATGTTTGTCGCGTGAAGCGCGTATTTTGTTTTTCCCTTCTTCGTAATTTTGTTTTAAAATTTGAATTTGTAAAATAAAGAATGTGAAGTGAATTAGTGCAGAAAATGACGTAGTTTTGTTTGTTTTTTTTTTTTGTTAGTGACCGGGACGCATCCGTTAGAGGGGAGGAGGAAGCATCTCTTAAAGGTGCCCAGGAATTGCGGGTAAGTGCGGTGAAGAAAGAACTACAAGGTGATTCCAGAAACTCGAACAAGGGGGAAATCGCCGGCAAGTAATACCGTGGTTTTCCCCGTTACCCAATCGCGCGACAGCCACCCACACGTAACAGGCCGTTACGCTGCAATCTGATGCCCTGGTCGTGCGGTAAATCGGTAACGGTACCCGAAGGTCGCACCCGTGACTGATCAACTGTGGTGGTTCTCTATACCACAACCAACCAACCTCGACCGCTAACAGCGCGTCACCCTACCCAAACCCGTAACCCATTTCAAAATATGCAAAAAACAAATGCCAATCTGCAAGCGCATCCATCCCGAACTTGCAAGAATCCATTTCCCAATCCGCAACGAAAGGCATCATCCGCGCATCCATTTCCCCAAAACTGCTTCGGTCAATTTCTTACTGAATTTATATTCCCTCCTTGCGACCAAGCGATTCATAAGCTGTAATAAAATGCATATTCCAATCTACAATGAAATACCAATCGTCTCCCTCAATTACATCACCCCACATACATTTCCCCAAAATTGCTTCGGTCAATTCTCTACTTAATTCACATTCCCTCTTTGCGAACAAGCAATCCTAATTTCCCCGAAATTCATATGCCGTAACAAAACGCATATTCAAATCCACAACGGAACATTAACCATCACCACCAACTATACCAAGCCGCATACATTTCCCCAAAATGACTTCGGTTAATACCCTATCTAAACGATATTCCTTGCTTGCACCCAAGCAATTTCAATTTCCCGGTATACGCAACAAACGAATCCAACACAGCTTGTACGGCGAGGATTCGCTGAAACTGAATTCTTATGCGAGCATAGGAACTCTTCTCAAAATTCCTCGGAAGTGACAGTAAGTTTATTTCTGCTATGAAATTTTTTCCATTTCATTAGTCATTCTTTATCCAACCACCATCGAGTGCGCATCACCTTTAACATTCCCCATTACTGAGTCGTGATTCATCCACCGTTGCGTCCGCACACGCAAGTCGATATCCAACCGCCACCAGGGCCACAACACAGAAGTCGAGTTTCACCCTCCAGCGAGTGCGTACTAGAGTTGCAGTACCGGCCAGTGGTGCCTTGCCGGAGTCTTTCGTGTCCTAAGATCGTTTTCAAATGC
Organism: Microdon myrmicae; assembly: GCA_963931805.1. Classification (NCBI taxonomy): domain Eukaryota; kingdom Metazoa; phylum Arthropoda; class Insecta; order Diptera; family Syrphidae; genus Microdon; species Microdon myrmicae. The sequence goes on along the minus strand of OZ007498.1, from coordinate 140,223,800 downwards.
CGGTTCTAACGTCATGTCCAAACAGTTCGACTAGTTAATCCGACGCTTGTGCTGTCGCTCCAGTTACAGACCTAGTGCTACGCACCGACATCGTACAGTGCACTAACCGGGACCATCAGTTTAAAAGTTTAGTGAGGGCAGAACCCTCATTTATTTAGCTTAATGCAAGCTTACATTGACTTAAATTAAGTTAATATAAAACGCCTCACAGACTATCTTAAATCTAGAGTAAGAAGGAGAAAAAAAGAAAAAAAACCAGGAAGGTGAAGGTGACTGTGCGATGGGGGAGGTAGGAGGCTAGGGAGGAGTGAGTGTATATGGGGATGGTAAATTCGGCATTTGTGAGACAGTGACAATGCAGGGCATGTCAACGTACTGGTAGGGGGCGGGGTTGGTGAGCTGGGGGGAGAGCTTGAAATTGTGGATGGGGCTGGGGGAACTATTTTGAGGGTAGGAGAGGAGAGGTAGGCTTGCGGGGTAGGGAGGATTATTGGGGGGAGGGAGCGGATTTAGGACGGGTTCATTCTGAGACGTCGTTTAAGAGTGGGGGTAGAAATGTTGAAATCGAAGGAGGTGGGGAAAGAGTTGGCTTGTCGTAGCATACGCGAGATGGGTTCGTTAGCGCCGTAAGAAGTGTGATGAGCAGGCACGTAAAACAGTCGTGGGTTACGTACGTTACGGGGGTATGCAATGTTAAAGTGAGCAATTGATTGAGCCAGACAGAAGGCGATGGACAAAGATGATGTCGGCGAGGATTCTGCGCTCTTCAAGTGTGTTTAGATTGATTAAACGGAGCCGGCTTGTGTATGGTGGTAGAATCCGCAAACTTTCCCAGTTTAGTCCGCGGAGGGCGAAGCGCAAGAAACGACGTTGAACTCCCTCAATCCTGCAAATGTGAGTCACTTGATACGGGGACCAGACCTGACTAGCGTATTCGAGTAGTGGCCGAACAAAAGTTGTGTAGAGTGATCGGGTGACGTAGGGGTTAAGGAATTCCTTCGACCAGCGTTTGACAAACCCAAGGGCGGCGTTAGCCTTGAGGATTATGTAATCAAAATGTGCGGTAAATTTGAGCTCCTTGTCGCATAGGACGCCCAGATCGCGAATAAATTCGTCCGATGTTATCGGTTGGTTCAGTGAGAGATAGGAGCGTGGGTGAGTGGGGGAACTCTTCCGAGAGAAGGTGATTGTCTGACATTTGGCGATAGTTGCTCCACCCGAATTTAAAGGAAAATACCCTGACTCGAAAGCCTATAGTGCGGCGCAAATTCTATATACAATGGTCTCGTTAATGTAAGCCGCTTCAGGTCATACGACACTGTTCAACACCTTTGTAAAAAATCTACTAATCCTAACCAAAATAAAACCAGCCCGATACAATAAAAATCGTTTATACCAAACAAACCCACTGCATTTTCTTTCATGGTTCATTCTCTTGGTGACAATCCTTGTGTAGCAAATCGTTGGTGGGTGATAGGGAACCCCGCGCCATACGTTGGTGCCAAGACTTCCACCCCCACACAACCACCACCATTGGAAGGGCCTGAGCGCTCTAAGAAGAATTGACCTACATTTTGACTCGGCCATTCGACTGGTAAAAGAAAAACTTATACAATTTGGTGTTGGAAAAATTACCCCAACACCTGACGCAGCCTTTTTATACTGTTTCTTGTTCATCCACGTCAGTTACAAGAGTTAATCTAACAACCTGGATATTTCGAAGACAAACCGTAATCATTTTGCAGATAACCATAGTCATTCCACAACCAACACTATATTTTCTACAACACTAACAAAAATGTATTATGAATACATTTATTGCAACCAACGAAAGTTCCGTGGTTGCATCATCATAACTTCATTCCACTACAACTGAAACAACGGCACACACGGCCCTCAGGCACAGTACTGAAGCGGGCAACACAGCATTCATTTTATAAATATTTCCTGTTCTCCTTACAACAACTGGCATCATTCATTCCATAACAACTTACTCCTAACATACTCATTTCATTCCACAACATTAGACACAGCTTCTTTTCTGTAACAAGTGGCACACCAAAATTCTGTTATAAGAACATTGCTGAGCAAACTTAGTTCATATGGACTTTCCCAACAGCTTGGCGACTGGACAAAGAGCTTCCTTCAAAATCGATCGATCCGGGATGTTGTGTACGGCGAGTGTTCGGATCTGTATCATTTTAATTCGAAGGTGCCCCAAGGTTCTATTTTGGCTCCAACCCTGTATTTGCTTCACATAAATGATTTGTTGGAGACAACCTTTTCGGGTGTTCGGCCGATTGGCGCATCTACGTCGCATCAGCTGAGAGGTAGATAGATTAACTCTCTGAATAAGGATCTAGATAAGGCCCTGCAGTGGGGGAGAGCCAATTTCGTCGACTTCAATGCAGCGAAGACACAATATACAACATTCACAAAGAAAAGTGGATCATCGGTTCCACAGCTGATGATGAATGGCCGGGACCTCGAGACTGGGGAAAGCTTGAAATTGCTCGGCGTCACGGTCGTAGGAGTGTATCGTGGCATAAACACGTGTCGAGCATCGCCAGGTCAGCCTCAGGAAAGTTGAACTATCTTTTTAGAACCAGGAAGTATTTTACTCCGCCCAACTTCTCCTCCTATCTAAATCCCAAATTAGACCCGCGCTCGAATATTGCCCTTATGTTTGGAGCTCTGCTCCCAAACATACCCTCGAGCTACTTGAGAGCATACAGAGATGAGCGATCCGCCTGATCGGGTACTCGGCGCTGACGTCGGGACAACAACCGCTGTCACATCGAAGACGCGTAGCCGACCCCTGTCCGTTTTACAGATATTATCACGGGTACTGTTCTTCGGAGATTCGTGGTATTGTTCCATGCAATTCGGCTTATGTTCGATCCACAAGACATTCCGACGGATCGCACTAGTTCGCGGTTCATATCCCGACGGCGCGAACATTCCTACATCAGAACTCGTTCCGTTTCAGAGTGGGGAAGCTGTGGAGCTCCCTTCCCGCGCGAGTGTTCCCGGAGTGTTACAACTTGCAACTGTTCAAAACGAACTGCAACAGTTATTTGGTGGCATCTCGGGGCGCCCACTCGGCGCTGTAAGTTCGCCTCTCGCGAGAGAAGTCTAATTAAAAAAAAAAAAAAAAAAAAGCGTATGAACCCTAACCACATCCGCTATATATTTATTGTAGTAGATCCAATTTCTCAGTTAGGACTAATCGGACCAAATACTTATTACGGCCAAATTTAAACGACAACGAATTTTAGTGCTATCCAAGACAAACACTATTAAATAAAAATGTTATTCGAAAAGTAATTTTATCCAACAAAGTACACATCAGTCGGCGAAAACTCTATAGAATTGTAAGTAAACATGATAGAATGTTTACAGTAAGTTCGATAGAAAGCCTTTAACTTTTATCAGTTCGCATTTTATCTCTGTTTAAAAATCCACTATTACTTGGTACAAAGGGTGTTATATACTAGCGGAAATTATTGGTTATCTCCATATTCAAACCCTCATGTCCTCAACTTCGAAATAGGTGCACCTACGGTTCTTACGAGAAGCAACTCAATTCTGGACACATTATCTGTGTCCAAAGATTGACTTGTAGCGGTTCCACCAAACCCTACGGTCCACTTACCTGAAAACCCCCGATAACTACTACCCAACTCCTTTAAATTTGCTAATGCAACAGTATTAGTACCTAAAAATGCTGCACGCATTTAAGAGATCAAATCTATGATCTTTAAGTCCCTGTAAAGAAAACTTACCTTCATGCATTCTCTTCGCATACCATTGCTCCTTAAGATTTCTTTATTAACTTACCAGGAATTTCCAATCAATTTCGGCATCTACGTCGCCAGTCAAATTCCCTCAGATGAATTCCTGTTAACAAAATAATTCGGATTGCATTCAATGTAACCGTCATGACAGGGACCATAAATAGCGCGCCGTCTATTTTCTCAGCCGCGTCATATACCTTTTCATACACATGCCTGGCAACCTTTTTGGTTTGTCTTATCAATAAACAACCCAAGCAGCTGCATATAATTAGCGCAATAGACGCCGAAACCAAATTCTCCAGCATTTCCTAATGCAATTATGAACCCGGTTTCTACTGCAGCCAAAGATGCCATAAAAATCCAATTTGCTTTAGCACCTTTTTCTCCTAACGTCGAAAATAGCGACGAGGCATCGTGTAAACAATGACCCGCATTACCAATGGCGCATTTGGTCATTTTCCCCTATTGTCTTTGCCGCCTGCCTGTTTCGTCGTTCCACTGCACGTGTGAATCGCATCTATCCGAACGATCCCACACATACCACCATGACCTTTATTACGAGATCTGGTTTTCTTGTTCCCACAAGAGAGACTCTACGTTACACTTGTGGGAGATAAAACATATCCTTGGCAAGAATATATTCACACCCTTAAGAGAAGAGTTTTTCTCTCTCTTCCTTTTTTCTTAGCGAAATCATCTCTGCTTGAGATGACGATCGCTGAGTTCTATTACAACCACCGTTCGCGACGGTCGGTTCACTCCCGCTCTCCGCCGGCAGCGGAGATGCGTAAATTAAATTTTCGAAGTCGAGTGGGTAGTTGTATATGTATAAACTATCACTGTCGTTTCTTGTGCGTATTGACCCCGTAAAATCTGTGTAAATCAAAGTACTTGGATACCTCCAAACCAAATGAAAGTATTAAGGAATAAACATTTAACAATAAACTAAATCCGCATGTTTAATTTTCCGGCTGTAGTTCCTGAAGTGTTTGCGTGTATTTCCGTTTCTTTCCTTTGTTGCAGTTTCCAGTAATATATTTGCATCGTACTTTTCGTTTCTGGGCGTCTATTGTTGTCAGTGTGTTTGGTGATAGTGATTGTTATTTTCAGCGGACTTCCTAACAATCGTGGAATTGTATCGGTGGAACAACTATGATGGAGGAGGAAGTGAACAGAGTGTCCGTGTTAGGCACATTACTTCCTCCCCACAGACTTCCTCAAATTACTCCTTCCAAGTATCGGCGGGTGTATCTGACCACAACGAAGTGACCACATTCATCCGCGTCTTTCGAGCATCACGGGCTCATATCAGAAACACACCCGATTATGGGCGCACATATTGGGACAACTTCGATATTACATTGAACGAAAAACTCCGCCAACTCTCTCTTCCCACTAACAGGAACCTAACGACAGTTGAGATAAACAGTGCTGCAACTCGACTTTACGAGATTCTATTTGAAACTTCGGAGACACGTGTCCCGAAGTACAAGCTTGGAAACATCAGATTCCACATGACGACTTCACTGTTCGTCTCATCCGGGAGCGTAAAAAGCTCTGCAGAATGAGATATCGGCACCGCAAAAAGAACCATTATAGCAACCTATTATTCACCATATTGGTACACTGATGAAACAAAGAATCCAAAACAATCGTACCCGATAATTGGCAAACAAACTGAAGGGTTCTCAGATGAACCAGAACGTTTATAAAAACGTTCAAAAGATATGTGGCACTTCTCGCATCACTGGCCCAAACATCCACAAGGGTGCTGTTGTCAATATTGACGCCAATAAGGCAAACGTCATCATTTCATCACACCAAATACCCTACAGAGTCTGGTTAAATCTCGACACCCTAAGAAGTCACCCGGTATCGACAACATGTCGTACCACTCATTGCGAATGCTTTCTGCTTTATTCTTTATAAAGCTCCCCATTCTATTTACCCATGCCTACAACATGGGGTACTTTCCCCAAGCTTGGAAACATGCTATTATTTGTCCAATAGCAAAAGTTGGGAAACCAATGTATCAACCCTCAAGCTTTCGTCACTTGCATCAGCAAAATATATGAAAAATTCATATACGAGAAGCTAAATAACTTTATCAGTACCAGGAACCTAATACCTGATTTCCAATTTCGATTTAGAAGAGCGCACAGCACCAGCTCTCAACGTCAAACCCACGTCTGTGTGCACCTCTTTAATAAGGAACCCATCATTGCGGTGAGCCTGGACATTGAAAAGGCTTTTGACACGACGTGGATCGAAGGTCTTGTCTTTAAATTATTGAACACTGGTATCAGTAGGTCACTGTGTAGTATCATCTACCACTTCCTTCGAAACAGAACCTTTCAAGTTCGAGTGAACGGAAAGCTATCCTGAACTTTCAACGCTGCAGCAGCGTAACACAGGGCTGCATTCTAGGTCCAATCCTATTTCTATGTATATATATCTACTCCTCAGATTTCCTCGTCAACGAACAGTTGGTGAACCGTGTCTCCGTATTCCCACTTCTTTTCCAGCAGTTGCCTTATTGCGAACATTGTCGCTTGTTGACCGGTTCATACGGAATTCGCATGGGTAGTCTCCCAGTATTTCTTCTGATTCTCGCCAGTATGACATTTGTTAGTATTTTGTATGTTGTTGGGAGCAATGATATTCCTCTGTAGTTTTAACAGTCAGATCTGTCGCTTCTTTTGAAAATTGGAACGACTATTGAGGTTTTAAATTCTGCCGGAGTGACTTCCTTATCCCATATTGTTTTGATGAGTTGGTGGATCTTTCGATCGGTTGCCTCTCCTCCATGCTTCACAAGCTCTGCCGGTATGCAGTCGACTCTGGGAGCCTTGTTGTTTTTCAAACGATTTATTGCGTCTACAACTTCGTTAAAAGTGGGCACTGGGATCTGAGGTTCGGCTATATGTATGTCTGGTGCGTTTATTTGTGGTTGATGGGTGCGCACATTGAGCAGGTTTTCAAAGTACTGCTTCCATCTTGTCACGATATTCTTTGTTTCTGTGACCAGACAGCTGTTTGCGTCTCGAATTATTTTCGCTCTCCGTCGGTAGCCATTTCAAATTGAGTTTATGTCGACCTATACACCTCTGATGTTCTTTGCTTTGGCATTTTATAAGATTTTTCCGATCCGAGTCTTCTCCCATTCGCGATTTTTGCGTTTGAAAAGTTTCGTTGTCTCTATTCGAATTGTCGCGTATCTTTCTGCGTTGACTTCATCATATCTTTCTAAGTGGATGACTCTGAGGCGTTTCCGTTCTTTGAACTTCGCCCTGCACTCATCGTCAAGACAAAGTTTGGACTTAATCGTTTTCTTAGATCCTAATCCCTTTTGGGCTGTTTGTTTGATTGGGTCTCTGATCGATGTTCATTTAGTGTCCACACTATTGGATTCCTCTTCCTCACTGCTCCCATACTCTAGGATGCTAAATCTATTCGTTATTTCGTCTTGATATTCAACTATTTTGCGTAGGTCTTTTAATTTATCAGTGTCGAACTTTTTGTTCGTCTCCCATGACTGCCCATGTGGGTTCGCTGCGAGCCTGTGGCGTTTCTAACAGATACACACACAATACACAAGCAAGTAGTGAAGAACCCCGAATGAAAATCGAATAAGAAAATGCATCAGAGCCGCATACCATAGCGATAACATAACAAATCCACATCAAGTGAATGTACTCGAGTTTAAAAATCGAATTCGTACACACGGCCTGATGTGTTACGCATTGGTTGAATTTTTGGTGATTCTAACTGTTATAGCGTCAGTTCGAATCACACGTTCTTCACTATCGTAACAAACGCTATAAGCTGACTCCTTAAATTTTTTTAAGGCGTTTTTTTTTTTAATGAAACGTATAATCCATTATAGTTATACGTGAAACATCATTTATAAATTCACCCCGACTGTGCATGCTGGCACCAAATCAAGTATCAAAATTTCCTACGACTTTTCGATATTTTGTGGAATTATTTCACCTATTTTAACCAAAGTTTGTTATTTAGATTTTTAAATGGTGGTTTGTTTCGATTCACACAACTATTCAAAAAAACTACGCCCAAAATACTGGTGCAGTTAGATCACAAGACGTTAGAGGTCAATTGAAATCAGCATTTCGTGAAATTACACGTTGAGGAAATTTCAAACTCAAAAACGTTTTATTATTTCGAGTTGTATGATATGCAGCTTTGTCTTGCTGGAAATAGAAATCAGACTTATCAATCTGATTTAATTGTGTCCATAAAAAGTCACTCAACATTGATTGTTATCGCTCAGGGTTCACAGTAACAGCATTTACAGTACCATCTTAAAAGAAAAATGTTGCCCAATAATTATATTTATATAAAATGTACCCCGAATGGTAATTTTATTTCCGTATATATCGGGTTTTCCAATAGGGACTTGACAACTTTGAATTTAATTTGTCACCACACCCTTTCACTAGTCGTCAAACTGTCACTATTAGTTTATTCAGTAAACTCAACATTTTCACCGTGCTTAAGTACACGAACGAACAATGTCTGCAAATTATAAAAATTTACTACCGAAAAAAAGTTGTCAAGTCCCTATTGCAAAACCTTATACATTCTTCCCAAATAAGTCAAGGATTTTCACGCATATAACAGGACAAAGTATTATCTCGTTTCATCGTTTTAATCAAACTAATTGACAAACAAAATAATTTTGAAAATATTTCGACGAAAGTTCGACAGCTTAAAACCATCTAAAAGGATCTTGATTGATTGAGATATTTCACTAAATGAGAGAACTGTTGCAAATGGTTTCTATCGCATTCCAAAACCGGTAAATAATCAAGTTATTATTGTTTTATGTGTCTCATACGCAGTCAGTTTGTCACAACCGAAAACTTTTTTAGTACGACCACCAGCGCAACATTACAGACACCCTAATAGCTCTGCTAGTCTGCTAAATGGTGACCTTTCTCCGGACACAACTTACTTGCCCAAACGGCAATTAATGTGTAACACATTTTCCTGACATTTCCTCCATCTGTGATTCGCCCTTCTTTCTGCACAATAAACTGGGGGAAAATATCCATCGAAATTGAATATCCTTTACAAAGCATCTTCATTTCCCTGTCTCCCTTGATGATGAGACATATGTTTCCTAATGAGATGTCTTCTTCATGCTGGGAAAGGGGAGCTGTTTTCCTGTTTAGGTTATATAAAGAGAAATAGGATACGTGAATCAGTAACTTCACTAATTGTGCTAAAACGACTGAGAGGGCATCGATTAAGTTCTCCTTCTAATATTTCAATTGTTCTCACATTACATGCTACAAATTGATTCAATGGGAAGCACACATAGTTTAGACAACAATCACTCAAAAGCACATTGCTCGGGTTCCCAGAAGTTTGTTTGCAAAGCTATTTGCGACATAATACTAATCCATCGTAACCGCGCGCCACCCGACCCCCGTATTAACCACGATATCAATGAAAAACGTCTGAATTTAAGGGTTTACCACTAGCTTAGTCATGTTAAGTTGGACATCAAAGGATGAATCACTTGCAGTCAACCAATGCTCTTATAAATTTCAATAAAACACGAGCAAATAGAAAAAAGGCAACGAAACAAAAGAACTCAGACCAACAACAAAAAACATCCTTGAATGAGGGTGTTAAGTGATTTAGCGGGTCGATATAAAAGCAGCATGAGCAGCAGCAGCCGGTTGCGGCAGTCATCCCTGCTCAAGTCGAAAATCCAAAACAGGAGAATTCCGGTATTGGGCGTAATATGTTTTCTTCCTTCTCTGGTATGCATTACTTCCTTTTGAGTGTCCTTCTTTTGCGCCACATTCCTTTTTTCTCTTTTGGCAAATCAAAAACAGACGAGACTGTTTTGGACATCTCTTAAGGATCAGGCTTTTCGATTGAAGTTTAATGCTACCCCATTCGCCGTGCCATGCTCAACGATACAGAAAAATCGAATTGGACCCGTTCCACGGATTATTTTTCTTCGCCTTAGGATTCTTCACCTTCACCCTCTTCTTTTAAAATGGTATTTCCACAGACCGATTATTTAAATTAGATTGTATGGGGTGTTATTGGGTTGTGTGTTTAAGTGAAATGTATTCCCAGTCTCTTGCAGGGCATTGATGCTAAAAGGATTTCCATCCCAATAATATTCATCTAATTGGCCCATAGAGTGGGAATAGAAGATTCTTCAGCGGGGAGGGGTTGGTGGAAATTCTCGAAGATAGTTGTTTCCGGTTCCAAAATCGATGTTAAACCAAAGAAATCAACTCGTATTTTCCAAGTCGTAGAGACGCCAGCCAGCAAAATGGGTTTTTTAAGAAGATTTTGGTAATTAAACATAACACAATATAACATATCATAATATAATATAACATAATATAACATAATAGAACATAACATAATATAATATAATATAACATAAGTTAACATAACATAACATAACATATAACATAACATATAACATAACATAACATAACATAACATAACATAACATAACATAACATAACATAACATAACACAACATAACATAACATAACATAACATAACATAACATAACATAACATAACATAACATAACATATCATAACATAACATAACATAACATAACATAACATAACATATCATAACATATCATAACATAACATAACATAACATAACATAACATAACATAACATAACATAACATAACATAACATAACATAACATAACATAACATAACATATCATAACATAACATAACATAACATAACATAACATAACATAACATAACATAACATAACATAACATAACATAACATAACATAACATAACATAACATAACATAACATATCAAAACATTACATACCATAACATAACATAACATAACATAACATAACATAACATAACATAACATAACATAACATAACATAACATAACATAACATAACATAACATAACATAACATAACATAACATAACATAACATAACACAACATAACATAACATAACATAACACAACACAACATAACATAACATAACATAACATAACATAACATAACATAACATAACATAACATAACATAACATAACATAACATAACATAACGTAACGTAACATAACATAACATCGGGTTGCGCTCTCCAAAGAAGATGGGAGTTAGCTGTGGTGACAACTTTGCAACGTTTGTGTAATCTACACCCATATATAATAACCGGACGTAATTTGGGTTTAAATGCAAAGGGAAAGGAAAAGGACAGCCTACAGACTCACAAATTACATTAGTACACCAACTAAAACCAATGGGGTTTATGTAGTTAGATACAACAGTGCCATACTTCCAATCTCTTTGAATTTATGTTTTTCTGCACTCGCTACATCCTCGTGTAAACCCACCCACTCGCCAATCCTATAAAAAAAAAAAAACATAAGTCAGCAAATTCTCAATCAATTGACCAAAAGGGCGGCTCATCACCCTCCTCTCCCTATCGACCTATAGCACGAACTCATATCCTACTGAAGATTATCGAATCACTAATTTACAACCTACTTTCAAAATTTGTTATATGGAAATAAACCCTTTTAATGATCATCACTCTGTAATTTCTTTTAAATAATCATTCAATAATGTTACACACTAACTGTACTATCAACATTTTTCAATAAAGTCTCTTGTGTGGTCTACACACTTTTGCCACCGATATGGACGCTTTAATATCCCTTGTTCATAGAAACATTTAGGGCGAGTTGTTAACCAATTGCGGACGTGCTGTAACAACTGACAGTAATAAGCCACATTCACTGTTCATTGTTCGTGAGGAAAATCATTCATTAAAACTCTCTTCGAGTGAAAAAAAATCGTTGCAAGAACTTTTCTGGCTGAGAGACGAGTTTTGGTCTTCACTGGGCAGCCTTCATCCTTCCTTAGGCTAACCTTACCTGCCATTTTCGTGACAGTGTATCATCACCATACTGTGCCTTCAACCGAGAAAAAATTTCCGAGGGCTTAACTCCTTCATTTGTTAAAAATTGTCTAATAATCCTGTCCGCAACAGATGTATGTACCTCTTGCTCGCTCATGGCTATACTGACGACAAAGTCGAGCGCGACCGCTATCCAAGCCAGTTCCCCTACTCTTCATAAACTAAACAACAGCCATGCACAAGAATATCTAGCTCGCAACTTTTTGGTAAGCAAAAAAAATGAAATGGCCGTTTATCTTTGATTCACCCTCGTATTACAGCGTTTGTTATGCCAGTGAACACCGTGCGATTCAAATCGCCGCTATGACGGTTAGAATCACTAAAAGATAGAACCAAAACACGCCAGACCATTGTCCCGTTGACGAATTCGATCGTTATACTCCAGTACACTCGATTGATGTAGAATCGCTATGTTATTGCTATGGTATACGGCTCTGACGGGTGTGCTTTGATTTTTCGACTTACCTTTTGGTGTTGGTCTCCGCAATTTGCTTGTGTACTCTGTGTGTCTCTATTAGAAACGCCACACTCTCTCTTGTCTTCAAAGACGAAGGCCACATATACGGAGTTTCTTAAGAGATACGACAAATGCTTCCCTCCATCAAACCCCGGCCAAATTTACAAGTATTGTGTATTCGTCCTAAACTGGAATTCAATGATCATATTTGGTCAGCGGCAGCAAACCAGCTCTACACGTGTTCGATAGATTATAGACTACTAAAACATTGGAGAGGGCAGTTTTTTGATTCTATTGTTAGGATCTAATGGAGACGTATCCTGTCTCTCTATTTTGTATATGTATTACCCATTGTATAATTAAACAAAAAAAAAAAACGATCGTCTGTCAACGGAACTTGTTGAATACATTGCACCTGTGGGAAGATTCTCCTGCGATACCTGTCCGTCAGAAAATACACTCCAGTTCACTTTGAAGTAGTCAACTTCCGACGCATAATAGAGAATCATTCTTCAGCCGAACCACACGCATGTGGGATGTTCTGTTTGATTATGGATTTCCACACCATTATAATATCCATTCATTCGAAATCAATGTACATTCATACTTCTTCTTTTTATCTCTCCCTCCTGTTCCACTCGCCTTGATATTCACTTGTGGCGAACGAAGTCGTGGCACCGGCATGGGTGCGAGTTCTACTTCGTCCCACTAACACTCCACTAAACGTTGCACCAAAAAACAAACGAATGATCGCCGAGGGAAGCAGCATACATCAATCACAGGAGAGAATGAAACACTGGAAGTCACGTTATAAAGTTCCTTTTATTTTCAATTTTATTTTAACACTAGTTGAAGTTACCGGTTTGGTTAGTAGCAATAGTCGCGTTAATTTGAAGTTAAATTTAACAGATGCACACCATCAGCGTCTAATTTCAGAAAAACAAGGTTGGTGATATGCGCACTACACGGGAAATGAAACTTACTCCGGTAAAGGTGTTTAACTTTACGACTCTTTAACCTGGTTCGGCACATAGAGTAAAGAACTCTGGTACTGATGCGAACCCGTGGTGCCACGGAAACCAGAAGGAAAAACCGACCAGCGTGTCTAGATGTTAAAATACGACTCAGCGATATCTTGCTCGTGCAGAGCTCACTCGCTAATCATGATCATGGTGGTATGTGTACATGGTTCTTTCATGGATGAGAACGATCCTAGAACAAAGAAAGGGCATAAAGTGCATCCATGGGATACGATTTCGGTAAAGCAAATAGAACCGAACTCGTCGGATGCTAATGGGATCTTTGTTGGAAATGTGCGTCGCGGCTAAACAAAGAGACAACGATGCGATGTGGAAATGTGCTAATGGGTTTTAGTTAGGTTACTGGGAAATGATGTTTATGGCATGGCTAGTAAGAGTAGGTATTGAATTCCTATTTGCATTTGTTTATGCTGGGATTCGATTGATGCCAACAGACGCGGAATGCGTATTTGCTTTGGTGCCTTGGGTGTAAGTCGCCAGCCAATGTGTATGTAGGGAACATTGTTGTACACATGGCGCGTCTGGGAAAATAGACGGCGCAATATTTATGGTCCCTGTCATGACGGTTACATTGTATGCATACCGAATCATTTTGTTTACAGGAATTTGTCTGGTACCGAATATGCCGAATTGGTTTGGAATTCCTGATAAGTACAGCAAGAAATCTTACGGTAAATTGTATGCGAAGAGATGCATGAAAAGGTAAGTTTTCTTTGACAGGGACTTTTTAAGATCATAGATTTGATCTATATGATGCGTGAAGCATTTTCAGGGACTAATGCGATTGCATTAGTGAAGTTAGGAAAATGGCTGAATATTATGGGGGTTTTACGGTAAGTAGACAGTGGGGTTTGGCGGAACCGCCACACACCGATACTTCAAAATCCCCTTGTGTAAAAAAAAAAAGATAATCTTAAAACGAAAAACCAGTATTTTTAAGGCCTTGAGACTATAGCGTTTTCTCGACGATAGTGAAAAAAATGTGAGTCGAAACAGCGCCATAAAGGTTAGAACAAAAGCACAGTATAAAACCAAATACTTAACACGTCAGTCCACTGCCACGTGAGGAGATGAGATGATGTCATACTTTTTTTTCACTTTTTCTTTTGGTGCTGTTCTTCACTATGGTTTGTGATTGGTGTGTGTCTGTTCGAAATGTCACAAGACAAGACAAAAAAACGTACATTAACAAGCATTGCTTTGTGGGGCTTTTCAGGGCCCGAAGAGCCATGCATCGCTCGATCCCCACCATTTCCAGGAATGCGACTTACCTTGAAGTCGAATCTTCAGCAAGATTATACAACCGACATAAATATATATTAGGCAGCTTACCTTTGTTGGGGGCTTTTCCAAACCTCTTCCCCACGGTCATTCCTGAAAGCATAATTCATGGCAAGATTATCATCTTGCCACGACATCAATTCATCAACCGAGCTTCCGCGACCGAGCAATGGATGGCACATACCCACCAACGCACGCTGATCTTTCCGTGTGTTATCTTCGCACCCATTCATTGACCTAGCATTATTTTGGGTTGCTTGCACATCTGCAAGCCAGATTCCCAACGGCATGTCTACGATCTATCTTTCCTACCAGTAAAGAAGATCAAATTAAACATTGGCCTTTCAGGCGCGCATATTTGCTTGGATCTCAGCATGACCGATTGTATGATCCGTTGCCGTTTCTTGGAACGATCACCAGCATCGGTCATGGCCACCAATTTTAGTTTACACAAAGTAAACACTCAAGCGGATAATTTCGCCTGACAGTACCTTCAACGGGATTAACATATCCCTAAGATAACATGCATCGAATCATACGACCGAAATTTGTTTATTTTAGATGATCTAACAACGGCCATACCCAATGTTTGATTAATTTTTCCGAAATAGATCCCTGCCTTCGGCCAGGGTTTTATTGACTCACATCAATCAAAGAATCTATCCCTTGCGTATGGCGGCAGTTTATCTTGCCCCAACATGTAGCAGCGGATTCGATCTGCCTTTTGTTTTGGACCTTCGCCAATTGCGGCGAATCCTTTAGGTTCGTTTTCGTTGGATGTCTGTAAAGAGACATCCAATAACCAGTCAAATTTCATCGCCAGAGGAGTACGTGCACACGCTACCGGTCACCTTGTCAATTACAATCGTTTTCCGTCGAGTCGCTTGTCGTGGATGGAGTTTTCATAGTTAGTTGCCATTTAGAAGCTTTATACGTGTCGGAGGTTTTTTTGTCGATGTGATAGTCGCTTATCCATAATAACTCTTAGTGAAAGTCGGCCTTAGCAACTTAAATGGCAATAGTAAAGATCGTTATAGTGATTACAAGTGTTCGAACAATGTAAAAAATTCATTGGTAGTCCCAAACAAACTATCTCCCATAAATAAAGAAGTGTAATAGTCTAACTAAAAACTACCGTGTGTTTATTTTCCGCTGGGGATTTCAGTATATCGCATCGATCTTCGTTTCTAAGTTTTGCCACTGCTCGATCGGTGGACAATAAACAGTGAGCCATCCGTGGGTGTTTCTACGAACCCACGTCCATGCAGACGTAAGGTAAAAACTACCCCACAGCTTCATAAAAAGGTTGTTGGTTATCTCAACAGACAGAGAGAAGTAGTAAAGAAAAGTGCCTAAAAGAGAATCGAAAAACAAATCATCAAATTCATATGCCGGAGCATTAAACATAGCAATCCCTAGCTTGTTCACACATTCTTAGTCTGATGTGGTGATGTTTTGGTTCTAAGCTAAGGTTAGAAATACGTTCTTCACTTCGCTTCAAAGCACAATAATTGTCGATGTTTTCCCGAGAAAAAGAAACACACTGGCACAGAAATACTGTTCAGAATATTCAATTTAAACTGGTCGGGAATATTCTCTTCTTTTTTTCTAACTTTGTAGCGCTGTGTCAATTTTCATGTCGTTATCTTTATTTATAAAATAGTTATGCTCTTGTTTTGTGAGGAACAAAAGTGAAATTGGAAATTTTAACAATGCCTAAATTTATTGAGTAAAAAATTCGCAACCGATTATGGGTACGTAATGGAATTTTTTGCTGGAGAAATTTTGAAAATATTGGAGGTTCAGTAATTTCGAAAATATAAGCAGATGATAGGCATAAAAGCGTCCGCAAACATCAATTGATGTACAACACTTCAATGAAATCAAAGATTTGATGCTCCTTAATTGCCAATCAGTCATTGCTGATATTATTGCCACTTGGATTTGTGGGGATGTGTCGCGACGCCAGCATGGGCGAGAGTTCTACCTCGTCCCCAATATTATTATCGGTTCGTTGGAACCCACACGGCAAGAAGCAAAACTGTTCGAAAGCACGATCACCAAGAACAAGAGGGAAAACACTGTCAGGAACAGCAGCGCGACAAATTAAAAGACTGGTTTCATTTTATTCAATTTTATTTCTATGGTTGGTACTTTCATTAATTTCGGATTTATCCATGGTATCTTGATGCATTACTTTGTTAAATACGTCATTATTCGAAAGAGATGTTACGGGAATTTATTTTTGTTTATCGTTTAGCACTTGATTCACATTTGACACTCACTTGACTTTTTAAAGATTAAAAGTTTCCACTCATTCGACAACGGGTATAGACACATCTCCGCGTACACCGGCGGAGAGCGGAAGTCAACGCGACCATGGCTGTCGGCGGATAGAAATAGACTCAGCGATCGTCATCTCAAGCAGAGATGATTTCGCTAAGAAAAAAAAGGAAGAGAGAGAAAAACTCTTCTCTTAAGGGTGTGAATATATCCTTGCCAAGGATATGTTTTATCTCCCACAAGTGTAACGTAGAGTCTCTCTTGTGGGAACAAGAAAACCAGATCTCGTAATAAAGGTCATGGTGGTATGTGTGGGATCGTTCCGATAGATGCGATTCACACGTGCAGTGGAACGACGAAACAGGCAGGCGGCAAAGACAATAGGGGAAAATGACCAAATGCGCCGTTGGTAATGCGGGTCATTGTTTACACGATGCCTCGTCGCTATTTTCGACGTTAGGAGAAAAAGGTGCTAAAGCAAATTGGATTTTTATGGCATCTTTGCCTGCAGTAGAAACCGGGTTCATATTTGCATTAGGAAATGCTGGAGAATTTGGTTTCGGCGTCTATTGCGCTAATTATATGCAGCTGCTTGGGTTGTTTGTTGATAAGACAAACAAAAAAGGTTGCCAGGCAATGTGTATGAAAAGATACATGACGCGGCTGGGGAAATAGACGGCGCGATATTTATGGTCCCTGTCATGACGGTTACATTGAATGCAATCCGAATTATTTTGTTAACAGGAATTCATCTGAGGGAATTTGACTGGCGACGTAGATGCCGAAATTGATTGGAAATTCCTGGTAAGTTAATAAAGAAATCTTAAGGAGCAATGGTATGCGAAGAGAATGCATGAAGGTAAGTTTTCTTTACAGGGACTTAAAGATCATAGATTTGATGTCTTAAATGCGTGCAGCATTTTTAGGTACTAATACTGTTGCATTAGCAAATTTAAAGGAGTTGGGTAGTAGTTATCGGGGGTTTTCAGGTAAGTGGACCGTAGGGTTTGGCGGAACCGCTACAGATTAATTGGGTGAAAATAATCAAATCTCGATTTGATCGAAGGAGGATTACTTTAAAGGTCATGCAATTGATATGGAAATATAAATAAAGGTTTTAAATGTTATAAATAAAAGCCAGGTCATATTTTACAGATGACGATTTTTGTATTGAACCTCTGGAAAATAAGTCTTAAGATGCTGCTCGAGGATTTATTTAGTAAACAACTTATCGACTGGTTACCAGTTTCTTAATAAACCGCTCACAATAAATTTAACAAATCCTCGCCACACCAGCGCTTTTCCATGTGATGAAAACAAATCAAAGTGCGATGCATTTTTAACGCCAACTATAAAGCAAACCAAAGAGTGTCCTTGAGCGAACAACCCCTTGAGATGTTCGAACAATACACTTGCTCTTCTATTGTTTCGCAAAAATGATGAATCACCTGAATTGCACCGTTTGTCATAATGAATGGTGACCGACAACATGGCAATAACTGCAGTACTGACCACAATGCAACCCTAGCAGCAACAGCTAGTTGAGCAGAGGAGCAAACAGGACTCCAGTTACAGCCATCCGAAAATTTCAAGGGAATTCAATGGCAGTAAGCCATTCCATTGCCGGGGCTGTTATTTATTGTACCACCACGTCCGCATGGAATAGGTGCATCCATAAAAGGATCGATCAGGAGAATGAGTCGAATTCTCTTGGTGGAAAGCATTCTTTCAATAATCCTGTCCTGGAAAATTCCGCTGACAAAGAGTCATATGCACATTTTATTTGTGGTTCCCATTGAGCCACAGGACATTTTGTAAGGACAATTTTGTGCTGGCCATCTTTGGGGTTGGAAAAAAAGATGAGAGTGTTAACTGACTGGCACCTGCACTCACTGGGGGGCGAAATATTTTCCCAAAAAGCATTCAAACCTTTGGAATAAAATAAAACCTAATAGGCTTCAGTTTTTATCCTTTTTTTAACAAACTGGACAGACGGTACATTCATAAAATTGTGTCCTGCTGCAATTGCTGCCTGAGTTGAGATTGACGTCATGAGTGCACGTGACATGTCATTCCCGAAACACATCTTTAATGGATTGAAGATTAGATGTATGATTCAGTCAATGGATCTATGCACTAAAACAAAATTAAAAAACAGAAGAAATCTGCTCGTTCTGGTTGTGAATGCATTACTAGGCATGGTGACTAGATGAATTATTGCATTTTATATGGCTGAAAATGATTCATTGTTATCCAATGTGTAGTTGTCAATATTATGAACGTGTTCGCTGTCTAGTTGAGGGGCGATAATCTGGATTTTAGGGCTTGCGGAAGTCGAAAATTTAAAAGGAAAAAGCTCTTAGGAGATGTGCATACTCTAGATACACAACGTTAGTGCTAGCATGTCCAATTTCAAATAACTCGTAAACGAGCCAACTCGAAATAAGTTACCAAGTATAGATTTGTATATTTGATATCACACTGAGCATGTTCCTCACTTTTTACCTAAGTAATTATTCTATGGCTGTTTCTATGTCATTCGGCAGCTTAGAACACTGTCTTATGTTAGCTAAATTTCCTCTATCGAATAACAGCGCCCCAGTATCTGTGGTCGGACCTCTAAAAAGAATACAAATGTAGATGTCATCCTCGCGAACGTAAAATTTTATCTTAGAAAAGTAAAACTCCTAGTTGGGACAAATTCAATAATTTGATGAAAGCTACTAACCTTGCCCGGAAAAACAAATTCTTATGGAAAATTTAACAAGCCTCATACTTGTTATATAAGGCCAAGACCGGATCCCGGTTGTAGTGCCGATAATGATGATGGTGATGAAATAACAGAGTGGCTTTGCAATGATCTGGAAGGAATACGGGGTCTAAGTTATCTGCAGACAAATTGAATTCTGAAGTATCGTATTAGTAACTTCCTGGGATTCGCTTGTTGGGAATAGTGCCTGTTCTTGGTGAGAGCAGGAACAGACTGAAGTGCACTTCAAATCGCGGGTTTTCATAGAAAACTCATTTCGTTGCAACCCCTCGATTCAAAATGGTAGCCTGTAGTACTTTCGACCCTATTGATGCTACCTCCAGCTCTCATGGTAGACGGTTTTCGTCTACTATCGAAAACACCCGGACGTAAATTCGCCCGGGGCTTCTCTATGGGCCATCGTGGTAACACACACGTGCAGATGGATAGCTTCATGCCGTGTTACCCATATTACCTCGATGTTAAGCAAGAGTTTACGTAGTTCGACCTCAGACTGTGATTGATGTTCTGATATTTTTCAATCAGCAAAAAATTCGACTATAAGACGCAGATTGGTTTAATAGATCCAATCTGATTGGTTGATTGGTTGATGCTTGTTCTCATCCCCAAGGCGACTGTGGGTAGAGCATCGAGCTGTTAGCTGCCCTCGCGGCACATCATTGAGGCTTTGAGTGAGCGGTGCCTGAGCTAAGTGGATCATCGTCACCATCATCGGCAGTACAACCGGGATCCGGCCTTGACTTTATTTAGCAAGTCTCTCCACCGGTATCCGAGACTTATTAAATTGTCCATAATAATTTGTTTTTCTGGGCAAGTTGATTAGCCTTGCACCAACCCTTCTCAGAATGTCGCTGCATGTATTGGCCAGTGCCAACGTATCTATCCAGGGGTGTCACGTGGAGACTGCATGTTAACGTGGATTGAACAGGGACAACGATCGTCCTGGCCTTCGCCGGGTTGAAAGCAGAGACTTTACCCCATATGTTCGCTCGCATCCCTCCCATCGTCCGCGATTATTGATCTCCGTAGAGTATTGTTGGGGCACTGAAGGGTGCCAATAGAATATCTTGAGGATGCTCTCTACAGTCAATGGACTGAAGCGGTCGATTATCATGAAAAGGTGTGTACATCTTTTTACAGCATTGGCGGTCCCATTATGTTGATGTGAACATGAGCTAAGCATGACTCGGGGCACTTATATTGTGACACGTTGTGTCCACCTACTTTGAAACAGGTATTGCATGCCTCTAAAATTATGTTATATCAAATATCTCAAAATAGCCTTTTTTCGAAACATGGGCACGACCGATTCCTGTCGAGACAACGCACCAACTCTCGCCTTTTACTTCGAGCTGATTGTTTTTGTCGATAGTGGCAGATTAAACAATCATGTCGATAACCGGCATCCGCTGGTACGTTCTGTGCTCCCGGGACCTACTCGACTTGGTTGCGGAACCGATAAAATCAAGGAGTCGTTAGTGTCGAAGACATTTTCTCTCGGAATGCGAGGTTCGCGGTCCATCTTAATTGTGAGGTGGTATCCTTCGATCATGTGTCGGGTGTATTTTACTGCGCTGTATACAGGTGCTGTACCGGCGGTGGCTTGGGCGGAATTTTTCGAGAAGAAATCTGGCGGTTTTCACTGGTCATCGAACTCTTGCTCGAGAACAGCGCCAATTTCAGGGTCTAAAGTGTCAAGTCTATAAAAAAATGGGATTGGATATCGCAGTGAGGTAGTGTTAGCCAGTCGTTTTTTTAAACATGTGAAATGTTGACTCTGTATAAACGATCGTTCGCTTGTCGTCTTTTTTCCCCTAAACTCCTCGGATGTGCGCTCCGCCTTGAAGTGTTGGATGATAAAAATTTAGTATGATCAAGTAATGTCTGAATTCGTGTAGGTTGGCCAGGCGAAAAGACTCCAATAAAGCTTCCGCTTACTCTGGCCGAATCTAAGCAATTGACCAACTTCCTTATCATGCCCCCTACCTCCCCTTCGTTCATATTGTAACATTTAAGGGACGTTAAAATTCCTCTCCGTGCGGGAAATGGTGTAAAAACGTTGAGCTTTCGGTTTTTCAAAGTGGCACCTAAATAGCTTAATTACCACGTCGAATTCTCCGAGACGTTTAAGTACGTGTTTTAACTGAGAACGGTATTCAGTCATGTTTTTTGATGCCATCAATTATTATCATCGATATAAGCATAGGAATAGTTAAGTAACCGAAGTACTCTAACCCCTGGAACGTCTGCGCTTCGCCTTGAAACGAAAGTCCTAGACTTGAATCGGAATAATCGAAAGCTGTGTAAGTGCCAGTTCTTGTGGGTGCTCTCGCGCTACGGCGGTCGGATGGTCAGCCCTCGAGGTCAGGTCGAGCGTCGAGAGGACCATATTACACCCATGGTATATGCAACCGCTGCATGGTCACCCACCCGTTACTTCTTTTTATCGAGGTTAAAATTTTGAGGGACTGTCATATTCCATCTTCGAGCATATAATCGAACTCGGTGCGGAATTTTCGGTGCTAGCCGCCAAGACCGTCGACTTAGTGCGTGTCTCAATGTCGTCAACGACTTGTTAAAACGTATTGTAACGTCAACATATTCCTTCGACAGACAACGTCGGGGCTTCCCAACCTATACTTTCAAAAGCTTAGATAGAAACGTTTTTAGGTCTAGCTACCAGTTTTCGCTGATTGGCCAATATGGTAAAGCGCTTTAATAGGTTTGGTCCTATGAAAGATAAGTTGATATCGGCGATAACAACATTTCATCGGACGAGACTTTTAAAGGTCGGAATTCAAAACCATTAGTCTCCATTTACACGTTGCTTTTGAGGAATTGTTCGTGCTGAATAATAGCGCACCTTGCAAGGTATTTTTAAGGTGAAAAGATCTTGGTAGATCAACATGTCCAGAATTGTTGATCCATTTGGTACATCTGATACATCTGGATCTTTTTACCCATAAATCGATTTGGTAGCAAAGAAAATTGTGATAACATCACTACTTAACAAAAATCGCTAGTAAGCTTTCCAATTGTATAATTTTATAACTTTATATATTTATATATATATATATATATATATATATATATATATATATATATATATATATATAGCGTTTCCGGCGATAGTGAAGAGCGAGTGATTCGAACCGACGCTATCATGGTTAGAATCACTAAAAGATAGAACCAAAGCTTGATTCCTAAACTCAAATACATTCGACTAATGTGGTAATGGCTTTAATGGATGTGCTTTTGGTGGTGTTGTTCTTTACTAGTCGTGTGCGTATCTGCTAGAACCGCCACATATATATATATATATATATATATATATATATATATATATATATAAATATATATATATATATATATATATATATATATATATATTAGTAATAGAAATACTCGTACGGGGTAGGAGCTCCACAGTTTTCCCGTTCTGTAGCGGAACGAACTGTGTACAGAGATGTGCGCGGCGTGGGGAGATGACGGGGGTATTCATCAGATTGCCTCCTGAGAGGCAAATAAACCGAATTCTCTGGAATAATACCATGAATCTCCGAGTAACAGTCCTGGTGATAATTATTGTAAAACAGACCAAAGTCCGCTACTCTCCTTCAATGTGATAACGACTGCAGACCCAATGTTATCGCTGTTTCCTCGCTCAAACGAATCGCTTGTCTCCCTCTGAAGTAGGCCAAGCTCCAGACATGGGAACAATATTCGCGCGCGCTTCTAGTTTGAGATTTATATAGACGGAGAAGTTGGGCCGGAGTAAAATCTTTTCTGGCTCTAAAAACATCACTCAATTTTCTAGAGGCGGACGTGGCGATGTTCGACACGTGTTTATGCCATAATACATTCCCACAGACCGTGACGCCGAACAAACCTATGCTTTCCTTAAATTCAAGAGCCTGGCCGTTTATCATCAGTTGTGGAACCGACGATACATTTTTCTTTATGAATGTTGAATATTGCGTCTTCGTTGCATTGAGATCGAAGAGATTGGCCTTTCCCCACTATAGGACTTTACCCAGATCCCGTCTATCTGGCTACATGCACGTTGATGCATTAATCGGCCGAACATTCGAAAATGGTGAAATAAGTTTACTGTCATCCGCAGAACTGAATATTTTGTTACCCGTTGATTCCAACAAATTATTAATTTGAAGTAAAAACAATGTTGGAGCCAGAATAGAACTTTGAGGCACCACGGCGTTAATAGAATGGAGATCCGAAGACACGCTGTCTAAAACAACACGGATCAATCAATTTTGGAGAAAACTCTTCCTCGAGTCCCAATGTTGTTGTTGAAGTTTGCTTAGCAATGTCTGGCATGCGGTCAAAGGGGCTGGGAGATATCCAATGCTACCGCCATTGATTCACGATGTTTTTCAATTGCAAATGCCCAAATAAAAGTGTCAAAAAGTATTCCATGGACCGCCTGCTATGAAAGCCATATTGACGAGCATTTAGAAATTCATTGCATTCCAAATATTTAATCAACTCGGCATTGATAAGCTTTTCCGTCACTTAATATAACAAGGACAGTAAGGCTATCGGCTGTTAATTTGTGGGAGACACTTTTTCTCCTTCTATGGGATTGGCTGAACTCGAGTGATTTTCCGGCATGAACGAGAGGCACTCTGTGCATATGATAAGATAAATAATTTACTAAAAACCGGCGACAGTTCTGGAGCACCGTTTTTAAGGACTATTGCAAGTATATCATCTGCGCCGGTTGTCTTCTCATATTCCAGTCCACGAAGAATATGTCGACTATCTCGTGGGCGGAACTTTACGTACGGCATTGAAGATTGCACCTGCGCGACCACAGGTGGGTCAAAACGGTATTGAGGGTTGAATTTGAAGAAAATAGATTCGCGAACACATTGGCTTTATCCTTTGAATTCGTGACTAATGCCCCGCTGCCTGTTACTAACGGAGGTAAAGATGATGACGAAACGAAGTTATTGTTGATAGCCCTGCGACTGAGAAGGAACGCGAGCCATTTGAGTACTTAATTAGTTTGTTGATCACTCTGTCATTGTGAATCGTCTTTGGTATATCAATCGTCTGGTTGCATTC
Source organism: Microdon myrmicae (assembly GCA_963931805.1). Lineage (NCBI taxonomy): Eukaryota > Metazoa > Arthropoda > Insecta > Diptera > Syrphidae > Microdon > Microdon myrmicae. The sequence continues at coordinate 140,199,118 of OZ007498.1, read as the reverse complement.
GTTTCTGATTCTGACAAATTTCATTCTGTTGACCTCTGTGAGATTAGAGGGCCATTGCTTGAAAGTTTTATTTCTTATCACTGTAATCTGCTCGCATTTTTTATGAAATTAATGCTTATCAGATGAATTTCGTTTGATGGAATGCGCAATCTATAATTCCATGCCGAGAAGAATAATCTCCGTGACTGGCTCCGCGCATACATTAACATTGGAGTCTCTAAAGCACACCTCTAACCACAGAAATGGTGCGAGAAATGCTGCAATTCGCCCCACAGTTAGTAAGCTCCGTGTCTCGATACTTTACGAAGTTGGTTAGGTTGGTTATTCGTTTGAAATGCAAACGATATCAACCAGTGATCTGAGTTTCCAATGGCGCAGTCGTTTACTCGGTATAAATGCCCAGCTCAGATGTTAGAAACAGATCCAAGGTGTTCGCAAAATCAGCTCGGTTATCCGACATTTGTAAAGGCTCCTCCACGATTTGACTCAAATCGCTGCTAACAGCGAACGTCTTAGTCAACATCCCACCGTCGGCGGTTCTGTTAGAATATACCAACCAGCCGGAGTTGTGTATGTTATAGTTGCCAGGAATGACAATTTCAGAAGTCGGGTGGTCGTCCAGTCGACGGTACATGAAAAATTGTCGAAAAGTATCGTAGCTCGATCATCATTCGAGGAGCGGTAGAGACCATAAAAAAATTTGACGGGATCCTTCAACACAATTTTCATCCAAATGACGTCCAAGTTATTGAGTTCTAATGCTTCTTCCTTTCGAAAAACCAAATCACATCGGGTAAAGACGCAGACTCCACTTTTAAAATTAAATCTCGGATATAAGTCGTAACATACCGAAGTTATGTCGAGTCAGTTGATGGGTCGATCTGGACCTCGGTGAGAGCTGTCAAGTTTCACTGTTTGCAAATATTTATGGATAGCGTTTACATTCGTATTCGCGAAACTGATGGCCCCAATGTTAAAAAATGCCGTTACTATTGGGTTGTGGGGGTATAAGTCGGTGTGCCTGTACGGGCATGGGTTCACTAATATCCCCAACGCGTCACTCGATACTTCGGCCTCCGAACTGATTTTTTTTAGGAAGCGTTCAGTGCGACAAACAGTTACATACTAACACTGGTGAGTTACTTAACATTTATATATAATTTGTACAATATCAACACATAGTTGCATCGGGCAAAGAACTACACAAGTACTAAAAACTCCGACTCCGACTATACATGGCCCCATTATGTGCCCACTCCCGTGTGCATTATCCCGCGCAATCTTAAACGCGACCGACCCAGCTGATGGGTGAATTAGGACTCCTTGATACTCAAGGGTTAACCTCGCGGCACTCGTGGTGAGTCCACCCTCGGCTAAGGGTGTGTTTTCTTTTCTTGAGAGAAAAGTGAAGTCTCTCTTTGTGGTGGTGAATTGGAGAGGATCTCTCTGGGTCGATCTTAGGTAGTGTGCTAATTTATCCATTGTTTACTCATGCAACGAGTAAACGAAGCTGAGAACAGAGGGCATCATAGGCGACATGGTGCAGGTGCATAAATAGTCTGCAAGTCATTAGGAAAATTGGTGCTAAAAGCAATTTAGATACACAATGTTGGTTGTGCACTATATTTTAGCTAGCGGAAAGGTTCAAATTCTTTGTATCATCATCATCATCAGCACTACAACCGGGAACCGGTCTTGGCCTTATTTAGCAAGTCCTGAGGCTTGATAAATTTTCCATAATGATTTTTGTTTTTTTCTGGGCAAGGTCATTAGTCTTGTGCCAGGGGCTCCCCGACGGGGAATCGAACCCCGGTCTCCCGCGTGACAGGCGGGTATACTAACCACTATACTATCGAGAAGCCGATTCAAATTCTTTGTATGCAAGTTTATATGCTGGAGAAATCGATTCTTAGCGGTTAGACGCTAGATGCGCAAACTGCTTTTGTCGATTGGACAAAAGGCTGCCGAGACGGTGTATAAGCCAAGGAAAATGTTTTGCGGGCGTGTGTGGCAGGGTACGCTGGCTGACAGGGGCGCCGTTAAGGTTTCCTAATATATGATGATGCTTGTGTGTAAAGAATTCTTTTCCGGAATTTCGGATGATGCATTGAATGCATGAATGCTAGAGAATTCTTTACAGGGAATTTTGGGTGATGCGTTGGATGTCCTTGAGAAGGAAATGTTTGCAGGTAACTTCAGGTTGGCAAAGGGAGTTGGGGTTGGAATTGTGGGTGGTTCTTTGCGTAGCGTTAAAGAACCGCGACGGAGTTGTAGCGCATGAACTGTCCGATTTTCGCTCAGTCGGAAATAAGAAGTTCTTGAGTGAACATCTGTGCTAGAACGTTAAATTTTCTTTTTTTAAAAAAACTAAAGTGGTACGTGTGTTTGACGTCTGAGAATTTTGGGGTTCGTTACAAGTACAGCTATTTTTTTTCTAGGAATTGTTTACCATGCTGTCGGCAGTTGAAATTCGAACCCTCTTCCTATATGAATTTAAAATAGGGCATAGTGCGTCATTGTCAATGAAAAACATTAATGGCGTATTTGAGGATGTAGCCCTAAACGAACACACTATACGACGTTGGTTTCGAAAGTTCCGTTCGGGAGATTTCAGCCCCGAAAATGAGCTGAACGCGAGATCGGAAGCGTTAATTGACGACGATGTTTTAAGAGCAACGGTGAATGCGGACCCAACGATGCAGGAGATTGCACAAAGCATGGGAGTATCCCTAATGACAATAAGTCGACACGTTTCTCTCATAGGAAAGGTGAAGAAACTCGATAAGTGGGTATCCCATGAACTTAACGAGTCCCAAAAACTACGACGCCTGGAAATCTGCGCATCGCTTAGATTAAGTAACCAAACTATACCGTTTTTGCACCAGATAGTCAGCTGTGATGAAAAGTGGATTCTGTATGATAACCGTAAAAGACTTGGGGTGTGGTTGGATGCAGGTAAAAAACCAAAACACACTCCCAAGCCCGATCTTCACCCAAAAAAGGTTAGGGCGACAATTTGGCGGACATCAAAAGGACCAATCCACTCTTCATTTCATCAACCAGGACAAACGATAAACGCTATCAAATGTTGTGAGGAAACCGACATATTGCATGCCAAATTGGCTGAAAAGTAACCTGCGTTGTTCAATAGGCACGGCCCAATTCTTTTGCATGAGAATGCTAGACCCCACACATCACAACTAACGATGAAAAAACGGTTGCAGTTGGGATTTGTAATTCTTCCGCATCCACCGTACTCTCCTGACATTTCCCCAATGGACTACCATCTTTTCCGCAATCTGGATTCATTTTGCCGGCAGACGGTCTTCCGGAACCGAGCAGAAGTCATAAACGCCTTTGAAGATTCCATTGCCTCAAAAAGTCAGCAATTCTACGAAAAGGAATATTTGACCTTGTATTACCTAAGCAGAATGTCATAGATGCCAACGGATCCTATTTTGATAGAAAAAAAATTTGGGGAAAAATAATATTGGGTTTTTAATGTTTACTATAAAATCGGACATTTCATGTTGTACAACCCAATAGTTGAAAGTTGACAGTAACCGGCGAACCCGATTACGTGGTGACAACTTATTTGCAGTTCTGTTATTTGTCAAAACATTTGCATGATGTTGCCCCTGATATAGATAATTTATACCTACGTATTTCATATCGTCTAATAATCTTGCGCGTAAAAATAAATTATTATGGAAAATGTAACAAGCTCGAGACTTGCTAAATACGCCAAGACCGGATTCCGGTTGTGGTGCCGATGATGATGATGATTTATATCGTATACATTGTGTTTCTATGCAAGACAAAGACAAAGTGGATGTCCAGCTTAAATTTTAGAATGAACATTAATAAAGCAGTAAGAATTTTTATGTAATCTACAGAGAGCGGACGTAACAAAATTTCAATTTCAATAGAAACAATATATGAAAATAGGAGTATATTCCATATAAAATTCAATTTCATATGCTTACTCACCCTCAGTGGATTCGTACAGAGTGCATATATTTTACAATCTAAGTTGCAAACACTTAAAATTATTTCAAACCCAGTCACTTCTAAAAAAAAAAGTTTCTCCGAAAAAAGGATTAAGTTTTCCCGTTGTTATGACAGAAACTGAATTACATAGCACCCGCAACCTTTTAAGATTAAATCCTATTATATCCAAGGATCCTTCGACAACTCTTCCACTTTTTTATAATATTCAATTATAACTCGAGAAACAAAAGTTTTTCAATTAACAATTTCTATTCCATTCATCTTTTCCTCTTGTTCAACTTACACATAATTCTTTAAGGAGGAAAAAAGGAACAAAAAACTTTCCAAAATCATTACAATAGAGAGAAAAGTCATTTGATTATTCGGGAACGTTGTTTGAGGTGGCAGACAGAAATTGAATAATCACAGGAACAATAGAGTTGAGATATTTCAATTAATAGGTACGCCACAGCACGGAAGGCAATCTCCTTGTGTTCGTGTAGAACTGATTCGGTGGTACGGTCCCTTTGTCCTTTCTTCACATTGATACTCACTCAGTTGTAATAAATTTGCGTAACAAATTTCACAATTCACTTTGTGTAGCATGAGAGGAGAATGTCATCGATCATCTTGTAATCATTACCAACGGATTCTGAATCAATTTGTTGCAATAACCATGATTTTGATCAATTGTGTGTAATTGTCCTTATGTTCAGGTGATGGGGCTGATAATGATAGTGGTGAGGTGATGGGCGTGAAACTTAACGGAAACAGTGAAAAAAAAAGAATTCACCGCATTGGTCACGGTCCTGATGAATAGATTTAGAACATCATGAAAGTCAATCGATCAAAGGTATCTGAGATATCACTCACAGGGAGCGTCACAATTTTAGATTTGCTGAATTAAATCAGTACAAACGGGAACTGGGATGTATACTTATATATATATATATAATATATATATATATATATATATATATATATATATATATATATATATATATATATACTATACGTGCATCGTGCGTTTTTTTGGTCGCGTCTATTTCGTATAAATATATTGTCCTCGCTTAATGTTAGGAGACCTTAGTCCTGCACTAGCGCAAAGTCTATTAGTAAATGGATCACAGTGTCTGTCCCACTCGGAAAAATAATAAGTGGAAGCTACCCCAAGTCACCGCAGACGTCTGAAGTTGTTTAGTTTGTCAATGAATCGGTAGGGGAAAATCTCCCAACTATTTTACAGAGCCTGTATATGCCCAACCAAACTCATGACACAATCTCCCTACCCACTTACCCATTCAATCCATTGACGTGGCAAGGGCAGTTCAAATCATTTTCGCATGGATTACTTAACTTTTTGCGTTCACATTATTAAAAGGAAGAAAACAAAACACATTGTACCTTGCAATGTATGATTACATCCTCTTACTGTTGACTCTTTCAATTCTCTGAGATTCCATTATAATAACTTCATCATAAGATTATTCAGCTCATTTGGTTGTTAAACAAATTGGCAATTATCCTTGAAGGATATAAGCAAATCCGTAAAACGTTTCATCGAACGCTCCACTAATCCATTCGACCTTGCGATCTGTTCTCGATTTACTGACTCCACCCCACGGAAATAATTAATTTCCATCAAGAGCAGACGCAAGTACAACTCATAATCATTAATCTTATCACCACCTCCGCAGAACAACGAAACAACAAAATCAATGACCGGAAGAGGGTGAACCAACGGCACGTGACCTAGTGCGGTTAATGCTAACACGATGATTGAGCAGTGCATTCGTTAAGAATTGCCATAACCTACTTGCCTCCCTAAGGCAGTCTGGACCACGATATGCATTGGGCCCTGGCTTCACACTTAATGTCAGTATTTAAGGTACAAGAATTACAATCCACTTGAAATCCTTACATAAACAACCCCCGGCAATCCTGTGAGCTTACAAACTTTGTATTTCCCATTTTCTCCGTCAGTACAATGATGCCACTGGCGTAAGTAGTTCGTAGAGGAGCTGGGGGTGAAGGATAAGCGGTTTGGGAGTGTACACAGCATAACACCCAGTAATAATTCACGAACAGTCCTGTGAGCTATTCCCGCCTTTTTTCGTATCTGTCATCAGCAGATTCATAAGGATACGTCTACGGAGAGGATAATTTAACGAATTGCGACTACAGCGCAGCAGGACCGAGTGGAGAACATGCAGAAATCGGACCATCTACAACGGCCGACAATGTTGATAGGGTAAACTGAAGCAAGAGGGGCAGGCCAGGGTGCTGTGTGGGTGGATACCAAACTTTTCCCTGGAAAGTGTACACTTGCAATTTCTATTGTCCTGTAATTATAATGCTGCTGCGAAGGGGCCTGCTTTCATTCCCGGGTGTAATGTTTGTGTCAGGATATCCGTCCAACAAAGTTTATTATTGCACAGCTTCTCAGGCAGTTTTCCAGCCGTAGATTTAATTGTTTCTAGTTGTGAAATTGTTCCAGTTGACTTAATTATAACATTTACATTATATTTGTGTATTGCAGGTGAAGATATGGTTTCAAAACCGACGTATGAAGTGGAGAAATTCGAAAGAACGTGAATTACTTGCAAACGGAGGCTCCCGCGATCAGACGCTACCAAACAAAAACAATCCAAATCCAGATCTATCAGATGCTAAATGTGATCGTACGTCGTCAGTTTCACCACCTCCTCTCTCGCCGGAAAACCTCTCATCAGGTTCACAGCAGCAATCACAGGTCAGCGGAGTCGAGCTAAACCAATCGCCACCCCTTCTCAATAACACCCCCGGGAAATTCAATTCAAATTTACAGCTGAATACTTCGCCTCTGTCCAAAGTCCAGAGTATGAATCATGATCAATCATCGGCCGTTGCCGCCTCAACAGCTGCAGCCGTCGTTGTGTGTGATTTCCAAGCCAAATTCAATGCGGAAATGCAAAAACACCTTTCTATGGAAAGAAAATTCAAATTTGAGCAGCAGGATGTCCAGCATCAACACCAACAACCACATCAACAACAGCAGCAACATAGGACTAGATTGATCAGCGACTTGTACGACAGCACTGGACGCGAAAGCAGTGTTACCTTGCAGCATTTCCAAAACACAGAATTCATGAAAATGTACTACGAGGACTATGATTCAAATTCGGGTAGCGACGAGGAGATCAGTGTGACGTGACCGAATTAAATTAAAGGCTGCACAGAACCGATTTGTAAATAGAAATACAGCGGATTGCGAAACGTTGGTCGTATTCCGTTCGGGGCGCTTCTCATTATACGTTCATTTGGTCCATTTGGGTTTTTTGAAAACCATAAAGACACCAGATGTGTGTATCTATTTATTAAAAGCTAAATTATAAATTTTAACTTAAATTATTTCGTTTTATCATAAGTAATTTATTGTAATATTTATTAAGATCAAATGAAGAAGGAAAATAAATTTACTTAAATGTAATACAATCAACCCTGCGAACACGAGAAGTGCATATACAATGGGAAGAAATTGTCCTCGAGATTGGAGGACAAAATATTTTGCGACAAAGACGTAGCAAGGCATCGCTAAAGCAGTTGCCACACACATTGTATCAACTACCTGTGAATTATACAAGAAGTAAAAAAATATTTTATTTTCGGAGAACTGGTAGAGGACTGGTGTTTGTCTCGGACAGCAGTACTGATTAAATAATATTGTTGGTCACAGGTGCCCTGGGTGTTGCTTTTCGTGGACGCCGTTACAGTTTAAATTTGACTGTAGTGGGTATTCAGGGTAACAAGTGGATGACACACTGCCGAGGAAGGTGGAGCAACTAAATATATAAGTATCGTGGTTAGAGGTTACGATTATTGAAATTTTTACCTGCTTCGGCTGTTGGTAGTGTTAACCTTCAAATAAAAAAGTAACATATTTGAAAGAAACCGGTAATGATGCAGTATGTGTCTTCTGCCCTTTTAAAAAAATCTCATTTCTATTTCCATTTCAATAATCTTGACTCAAAACTTAAAATGTGTAAACTAAACTCCTGCTTCATATTTTGTTCCTACATATTCAATCTGTTTTATTTGATTTCGAAATATGTTGCCATTTTGTTTGGATTAGCAATTTCTTCATGGTTAATTTGGCAGTTCCTATTAAATTTTAATCTCAATACCAACTGCAAAAGCATACAAAATTTCAATATTCTCCAACGAAGTTGTAGTCACAATAAATCGATTGAAAAGCAACAAGGCTCCCAGAGCCGACTGCAAAGCTTATGAAGCACGGAAGAGAAACAATCGCTCGGATGGTCCACCAATTAATCAAAAAAATATGGGACAGAGAATTCACTCCGGAGGAATAGATAACAGTCATCCTTCAATAGTCATCCCTATTTTCAAAAAGGGCGACAGGCTTCTCGATACTATAGTGGTTAGTATACCCGCCTGTCACGCGGGAGACCGGGGTTCGATTCCCCGTCGGGGAGCCTCTGGCGCAAGACTAATGACCATGCCCGAAAAAAAAAAGCAAATCATTATGGAAAATTTGACAAGCCTCAGGACTTGCTAAATAAGGCCCAGACCGGTTCCCGGTTGTAATGCCGATGATGATGATGATGATGACAGGTCTGACTGCGAGAACTACAGAGAAATATCATTGCTCCCAATCACATACAGAACACTAAATAAGAAAATTTAACGTTCTGGAACAGATATTCAGTCGAAAACTACTTATTTCCGACTGAGCGAATGGTACAAACCCAATACTTAGTAGCCTTGTTATTTTTTCTGCCTTTCAGTGTTTTCCAATCTTCTAACTCTCTTATGTCGGCGTCGATATTCGAACGGCTGAGTGTCCTTTGATGCCTTCTATTTCGATGTGAAGTCAGACGTCTATTTACATTCTGTCTTCCCAAGGAGATTATCTAGATAAGAAGGATCACTACCTCGAATACTCAGTCCTACTTATTGGGATCAAAGATGAATTCCCACGTATATATCCTATCGATGAAGGACTCTTGCATCGTTGAAGCTAAGGATCTGTCAACTCTTACTATTTAAATTAATTCAATTCTAAACTTAAAGAACCGCATATTCAAAGTTTAAAAAGGATTGTTAGCGACGCGTCACTCTATGTCCAGGAGAGACGTCGCGTCGCCTCGATACATCATACAAAGCCCAAGACGTCGCATCGAGGAAAAGCCAGCACCCAATTACCGGGAAGACGCTGGATTTAAAAACAATATCGTGCGGATTCCCAGGTAGACGCTGCAACAAGGCAACATCGTCTCGTTTCCCAGGAAGATAGTAATTACTCGAGCACTAATTACTTGATTCCTGGGAAAACGCTATCGACACAATAGCTGCACATATAGCAGCGGCACGCGTCACAATGGCGACAAATAGTGCAAATAGTATATAGCGGCGGTTAAATGTGTAAACCGTTAAGTTTAGCTATGATCTCGCCGCGGCCATAGCTAAGAGCTCAAGGATCGTATAAGCATTTTTTCTCATTTCTGTAAATAAAGGTGAGAAATATGAAATAAGGTATTTTCTTTAGAAGGAAGATGTTCTCCGATACGCTCCTGTGCTCTTGTCCACAGGTATTCCAGAGCGCTTCCCCCACCAGTAATTCTCAGTTTGGCTTTCGTGAGCGACACTCCACTTGCCATGTTCTACTAAAACTTACACACAATGTCACAACTGATCTGGAAACCGATGTCCTACCGTATGCCTATCTCTCGATATTTCCAAAACCTTTGATTGTGTGTGGATCTCAGGACTTATGTGGGGAAGAAGTATGGTGCGCCGGCGTGCGGCACGGATTCACTTCTTTCCCCCATCATAAATTGTTCCTCCGACACAACTTCACAACTCACTACTGCTATAAGGTCCGCCGATGAACACTAAAGAAAAAGGATAAACACACCCTGGAAGCTGCAGCACAGGAAAAATCGAACTCTAAAATGCGGAGCGGACACAACACAAGTCACATAAGTGAAAAAATACTCAGTATACTGTTTTATATAAGTTCCTTTTTTTATTTTTTAATGTTTATTCAATGGGAAGTGCACTTTCACATTGTTCATATTATTTATATATTTTAATTTTATGTAAACGATATTTTTTATTCCACTTTAACTATCACTCGCGCATGGTATCGGGAAAGGTCCCGGATTTCGTTTAGAAAAAGGACCCGGCTCTACATCGACAAAACACACTGTTACTAAACTCTCGGGGGTTTAAATTCACGACTCCGGGGCGTGTGCACTCCGATACAGACGCTAAAAGGGATGGAAGACGACCGCTCTGTTTAGTGGTTGGATTAAGGCTCAGCGATAGACATTCGCTAATGGGGTGAGTTTCCTCGAGAGAGAAAGTGTTTCTCTCGTGGTGAAAACAAGGAAGATGTGATGTGTGTGTATGTGTGATCGTGATCACAGTGTTTATCGATGCATTTCGGCAAAGGATATACGTAACTTAAACAAGGGAAAAAGAACAAAGGGAGAAGCGACCTAAGGCATCGTTCTGTAATGAAGGTCAGCTAAATAAAAAAGCTGCCACTCCTTGGGTGCTAATAGGTTTGGGATACATCATACAATTTGTGTATCGTATCTTTGGTCGTTGTAAGAAACGGATTCTTCATTTGCATTTGTTTATGCTATTGAACTCGAATCTGGCGGCTAAGCGCGAAGTAGGTGATTGTTTGGAGATTCAAACAAAGGAGCATTTCTGCGAGAAGTGCTTGCAGCTGAATCAATAGTTGCAAGTCATTGAAAAGCAATTTAGATGGTTACACAATGACGATCTATGGCAGCGCAGGGTCGAATTCCAGTGTGAATATATACATCAATATAGGATTCGGCTCTTGGTTGCTAATGCTGAGATGCCTATGAGAATGCTCTTGGGGGAGAAATTCTTTTCAGGATTTTCTAGGTAATGGGTTGAAAGCATTAATTATCCTTGAGAAAGGACATGTTTTTGTTGCGGGGAGATTGAGATGCAAATATGGGTTGCGAATATGGGGGGGCTCTTCAGGTGAGCTTTAAGAACCCCCACACTTCTTTATAAGCTGCACTGCCTATTTGGTCTAAATTCCGACATCACCAAGCTCCTAGCATCTTATCTTTCTGCTAGGAAATTCATTGTCAGAATAAACTCTTCCCTCTCACAATTTCCCAACATAATCGGGGGAGTTCCCCAGGGATCCATTCTCGGACCACTTTAATATCTTCTATAGACATCCGATGTTCCCAACCTCCATCAAGTGTTGTAATGCTAAATTATGCTGACGATACTTTAATTTACTCTAGCAGCAGGTTTGTAAAAGTGGTAAGAATCCGAGTTAACAACTTCCTCCCACACATCTCAGCATACTTTAACAAATGGAATTCGCCTCAACCCATCTAACAGCGTTTAAGGGCAAAAACGCTCACTGCACAAACAACACTAAACGTTGCCACAACAAAATTAAAGTTAAGTTTAATAACACCCCCATAAAACCTTCTAAAACTCTAAAATATTTGGGAATAACCCTTTCCAACGACCGATCATTCTCAACCCACATCAAAAATTCCTTTAATAAAGCCTTAATACAGCTAACCTCTGCAGACGAGTGTGGTGGAAATCTAAAGGGCTCTCTCATAAGGTCAAACAGTTCATCTACAAACAGATAATCAGACCCACTCTTACATATGCCTGCCCGTTATGGTACCATCTCCCGCCCTCCCAAATGGAGAAGTTACGAGTTTTCGAAAAAAATAGTGTCCGGTTTGTCATTACACCGCAAAGCCAACTCAAATAGATACCACAGTGACAACAATCTTTATAATACCGCACATTCCCTTTCCAACCGTCGTAGAGTTTAGATCGTCGCGAATCAGTACGTGTAACATCAGTTCTACGTTATAAAATTAGAATACATCCCCATTGTGTAATAGTGCAGTGAAAAAAGCAAAACAAAAAAAAAAAAAACCGACCAGACCCCTGTTGTGCAATGTGCTGTGTTTATAAGACGATAGACTAGTGTAAAACAATTGCAACGAAATGGCCTGCGCGCCAAATGTGAAGGGTAACCGGTTTAGTGATCTTACGGAACATACAAATAGCGATATTCGACCAAACAAAATGAAAAGAACACTTACGAAAACAGGGGAATTTTTTCCTAGTTTCTAATTTTTTTTTTTTTTTTTTTTTTTTTAAATTAAAAATTTCTAATTATATCATCCAACGAGAGTGGTAATTTTTAATTAAAAATGTGATAGACGATGTTAGCCAAGATTATGAACAAATCACTGTTCTACGAGACGGACAATTATTAGTAAAAGCTAATTCTCAAAAAATCGCAGACCGTTTTCTTAAAATAACAAACTTTGGCAACGTGTGTCCCGTTTCTGTAAAATTACACGAAAAACTAAATGAATGCAAAGGCATAGTTTACGCCCTTTGTCTCATAAACATCTCAGAACCAGAAATAATAGCCGAAATGGTTCAACAAAAAGTCACAGATGTATACAAATTTACCAAAGTAGATAACGGTAAAATGTGAAGACCCTCCGGACTTATTTATTTTTAACCTATTCCAACCACCGAAGTCGGTTGACATCGGTTTTTATAAAACTAAGGTCAGCAAATATATCTCCAACCCCATGAGTTGCCCTCACTCGGCCGCGGATAAAACCTGTCCCCCGTATATCCAAGCGACAGAAATATTAACAATAAATACCACAAACAAATGCTCAATGGGCGAAGCCAAGCGAATTTATAACGAACAAAATATCCCCAAACCTGATCAACTTTCAGAAAGCTTCGCAGATACACTCATTTTTCATTTTTAAAACATTTTTTATGTTCTTAATTTCTAAATTAAAGGCTAGACAAAAATGCTTAAATTCTAGCTTAATTATCTTATATAATAACTTACTGGTCCTTCGCAGACGCTCTAAGCTAAACATTACTAAACATTTGTATAATTTGCCTTTCGGCGACAGAAGTTTGTGGCAGTACTTATAATTATTTGAAAGACAAAGAAAATTTGAAAAACTTTGTCAATTTTTTTTGTTTTTTTTTCTTTTTCTTAAAATTTAACTTACTTAACTTACCTATTTTTTTTTTATTTTTTTTAAATTTAATTTTATGTAAAAGCACTTGAACTAACTTAACTTAAATCTTATACTACCCTAATTCTAGAAAAGCTAAGTCTATGTAAGCTAGCTGATGATAGTGTGATTCTATACCGACTTCGGTATCCAGGTCTTTATATGCCATTCAACCACCACAACTGTTGACGCTGTCTAATACTATCGTCCCGGTCTCTGTGGGAGATAGCCGTACTGAAGCGCAGGAGCTCTTCTTCGGTGCGCGTTACTTCCCGGTCGTAGCACAATCGCCCGTCTACGGATGATCTACTTACATGATAGATCAGCGGAATTCCGGATCTATCCTGTATAAGCCCTTTCATGTCCAAGTCAAGGAACACCTCTGGTGGAACAAAACCGTTGCGACGCACGCTCTCATAGTACAGAGTGTTTGGATAATAGGCCCCGAAAATTAGGTCATTAGACGACCTTATTGCTCTCGCAATATGTCCTCTGATTAATTTAATCATAAAATTATCCACCCTATTTATGAACGCTTCATTATATAAAGTCTCATTTGAATAATACTTTTTACAGTCCGATTCCGGTGTCCGATATAATCTGAGACAACTTCTGAGACACTTCCTTTCGAACACCCGAATCTTTTTCATCAAATTTGGACCTATGTTAAACCATACTGGACAACCATATATGAGCATTGGCCTGATTAGCGTCATGTAGCATATGACTTTTACCCTGCTGCCAAGTTGGCTACTGTGAAATAGCCTCCTTGTCATAGCAAACGTTTTTCTAGCCTTGACCAGAGCAGCTTCTACATGTCTGTTGAAATACAGATATTGGTCTAGCCAGATGCCAAGGTATTTAACTAAACTCTTGGTTTCCAGTTTATCTCCATGCGGTCCCACGATAACTAGCTTTCGCCAGTTTTTGCTTGTGTCGTTCGTGGCTTTATATAATGGAGTTCTAAATAGGATGGCTTCACATTTCTGGAAGTTGATCTTAAGTTTCCAGTTGTCGCAATAGCGCTGCACGTTGTTGAAATCTCGCTGTATTAAACTACTTATGATCTCAACTTTCGGAGCTGTTCTGTAAATTATGAGATCGTCTGCGTACGCAATAGCTTGCGGAAGTGCATCTAATAGGTCGCTAATGTAAATGTTAAAAATAATCGGAGAGAGTAACGCGCCCTGTTGCAAGCCATTCTTGATATTATACGTTTTATTAGAGGTCACATTACCACTTTTGACCACGAACCTCCTGTCCTTTAACATATCGTAAAGTACATATAGTAAAGGCTTATGTATGCCATGTCTGACCAACTTGTAATACAACCCTTCGATCCAGACGGTATCAAAGGCTTTCTCCAAGTCGATCAGACAGGCACCTGTGCATTGGTTCCTACATTTATTCCATTGTATGTCGGAGACCAGTTTAGTTGCGGCATGTGTGGTTTCATGACCCGCCCTAAAGCCAAACTGGTTATTTGGAATAATGTTGTTGTCGTCTACCCATTTTAGCAGAGCTTTGTTAATGATTTTTTCAAATACTTTACTGATGCTTGGGAGTAAACTTATCGAACGCATGTTCATTGGGTTTGTAGTCTTTGACCTTTTTTACGATGGGCTGAATGATAGCCGTTTTCCAACGCGCGAGATAATAAACATTATACAACGCGTTGTTAAACAGGACCGTGTATATATCTATTGCCATTGGGGGCAGATTCTTGAGTACGATGTTAGGTACTCCATATATTCCCACTGACTTTTTGCTTCCTAATGAGTCGAAGATACTCTGGATTCCTTCCCTTGTGATTAAAAGGCTATTAGCCTCACCATGTCAATTGACAGATTATCGTCACTGAATTCGGTAAAACCCGGATTCTCCGATTGCCAATGTGAAATTTCATTTTGGTTGCGCAGGTGATTCAGTCGAATTCTGTCCTCCAGGTCGTGATTTCGGTGAATGCCTTCATTCACCTTGTACATTTCCTGAAAGACAGCTCTACAACCAACAGTCTTCAAATTGAATCGCCCCGCAAGCCAAAAAAGTCAACAACACATAATCCCACCAAACCAAGTTCGTCTATAACACCACTAATCCAACGAACACCATCAATTTAATTAACGCCATCAACTCAACAAACATCATCAACTCAATTAACTACATTCGAACCCCCAAAACTACAAACAAGTTCGCCAACAAATAAACAAACTGAAACCATTCCACAAACCACGACACGCTGCTCTGCTAATAGCCATTCGCAACGGACCCCTTCACCCAAATCAAAGGTAAAAAGTAAACCATCTCTCACTAATGGGCTCCTCGATAGTATAGTTGTTAATATACCCGCGTGTCACGCGGGAGACTACTGACCTTGCTCGGAAAAACACAAATCATTATAGAAAATTTAACAAGTCTCAGGACTTGCTAAATAAGGCCAAGACCGGTTTCCGGTTGTAGTGCCGATGATGATGTTCTCTCACTAATATAAAAATTAATAAAAAATGTACATACTTTAGTAGATGATGATATTACAATGTAACTATAAAACTAACAACTGTTATATCGAAGTTTGACCTCCGATACAAACATTTAAATAATCGGTTATCGGAAGGTTAATTGGGTTAAGACGTTATACTAGTTATTGGTATGTTATTATTGTAATGAAATATCTGAGCGTAACCCCAGATATTATCATTTATTATTTGATTATTAAAATGTAACACCTGAGCGTAACCCCAGATGTTATCATTTGTTAATTAGTTATTTTCAATTTTGGGAATTACTTACGGTGTAATGCGGTGTGTCTCCTGGTTTATTAGCCGACTCTGTGTTGCTGTGGTCCGGAGTTGAAACAGGTTTTTATTTCTTAACTTGTCACTTTATTCGTAGTAAAAGAAACGGGAATATCCATCCCTTGGTACAGTTGTTTTGTAATTTTAATATTTTGTTAATTTAGGAACAATACTGGTATATAAAGTACTATTATCACTTTTACACTTTACCCTATAGTAATTTACTAGCAAGAAGACCCGCTCTACTTACGGATGGCCGCAGTCTTCTTGCTTTCAATTACTGAGCGGCTTTCAACTCACCTGCAGCCACTTTATATACCATTTTAATTGTCCACAATTGCAGGTGGAGCATTTTTCCTACCCAGCGCGTGTAGCCTAATTGGGGGCTAATTGCCTGTCATTCTTAATTCGCAATTTTCAATAATCGCTTAATTGTTCTGCAAAAATTGCAGCAGAAGCGATTCCTATATTTACTCGATTTGCAGCAGCAATGACCGAACCAATTTCAGTGCATTGCCCTACGTGCAAATCGTATCATACGTTTAATTTGCGACTTCTCGTTGCGTCCGCCATTTTCGCTGCGATCACCATTTCGTTGCCGCTGCGCTAACGTCTTTGATGAGTACCGCTCGTGTCCCATATCGTGTAAAACATTGTGTTAACATGTGTAATATAAAACCGTTTAGGTTTGGTTTTGCTTTTCGTAATGCGAAACGAAAGGCAAGGTCAAGTGCACGATGGATATATGCTTTGGCATGGACTTATCGTATGCGATACCAAATGACTGCGAATTTTTGCATTGTATGCAAGATACGAATTTCAATTGCCGGACAGGTGGGTATTGTATTATATGCAAAATAAGATTGTATCTTAATTGTATGATGGGATCTTTGTTACGACCACAACCACCCATCCCATAAAAATTACCCTTTTGGAGCTAGTCTCCACCACTAACGGCGATACACGCCAAAAAACATCCACTTAAAGGATGTGACATAATGCTAAATCAAAGCATTACCCCATACACCTCGTCTCGCATAAATTGATAGCAAGCAAATCGAACTAAACGTTCGATTTGCGCTAATCAATTAAACTCCAAGCAAATTGAACTAAACGTTCAATTTGCTCACATAAAAAAACGGAAATATAATCATTGAACCAAGGGTTCACCACAACAACCCCTAAGAGCCAAATGTGCAGGCCAGATGCCGTCCTTCAAACAAAACCATTGAGTATCATAAAAAATTGCGCGCCAGCAATTTTACGAGACCTCAGAAAAATGGTTATCTAAAACAATTAAAACAACCAACGCCAGTTTTCGTTTTAACAAAATTAAGTTAAAACAAACAAAAGGAAAATATTCGCCTTTGTATCGATTCCCCACGGAAAAGATCCTTACCCATTCGGCTGCAATAAACAACATAGAGAATCAGAAAGGCTCATTAGCACAATTCTCTATTTGTATTCCCCAACGTATCCTTACAAAAGGGATCCTTGCCGAGTCGGCTAGAACAAACAACAGGCATCATAAAACGAATTACACATTCGTTTAGCGCATATCAACATAGAGGATTATAAATGTGTATTCGCACGATCCTCTGTTCATTTTTCCCTTTGTGTTTCCGCGTTTGATCCCAAGCCGGGAAAGATAAAGAAAGAAATGCCATATCCTTCGATCTTCAGGATGAAGAAAAAACAGGTCTTCGTTGGCGGGTTGAATTTTGAATCTCGACCAGACGGTAAGATAACAGAGAGTTTGGTTTTTGAATCTCGACGGCGACGGCGAGACTTTGGTGAGTTGGTTTACGAATCTCGACCGAGACGGGAGACTTTTTGGAGTTGGTTGGGAGACATAGTCAAGAACGGACACGCGAGTGGTTTCTTGATATTTTACGAGGTCGGTTGTAACGTGGCACAAGAAGTCGATGAAGGAGTAGGTGATAACGTGTTTCAATATTAAGTTGTTGAGAAAACTTGAAAAGAAATTGAGAAGCGAAACACGTCGCGTTAATTTGTGAAGAGATATTTTGAACTAAAGTAATTAAAAGTCCCAAACAATATAATAAGAATAATAAGAAAATAAAAAGTGTATGTTATTAATAATCCTAACATTAAAGATATTTTTAATTACAAAAAACAAAACGTGTTTTTGTTTTAAAGGTGTGATTAATATGGGTGTTGTGTCGAAAAATATTAACATTTCCGTGGTGTAAGAAAAGATTTATAACATCTTGGGAATTGGTGAGTTTAAGATGATGGCATCTTAATTGTGTTATGTATGTTGGGAGGGGGTGTAAAGTGATGTGGAACATCCCTCCCCCTGCAAAGAAAGAAAATCATCGGTACGAGTGATTTTCTGTGGTATAGGAGTGGGTTGCCGTTGTGAGTTGAGTCTGGTTTAGATTTTAATATTCATGTGTTTCGAGAAAATAATTTTTCTGTCTATTAATGTTAGTAAGTCTTCTTATATGACATATTTTACTACTTGGAATATAATAATAACGATTGCTTTTGTTTTATATTACTTTTTAACAATAGTTTTCCTAATTTTTATGAGTTGCTTATAAATGTTTCATAATTTTTATGACATATATATATATATATATATATATATATATATATATATGTATATATATATATTTCTTGTGTAATTCTTTTGTTTTCTTTACAATTTGTTTTCTTTATAATCTATATATATATATATATATATATATATATATATATATATATATATATATATATATATATATATATGTATATATATATATATATATATATATATATGTATATATATATATATATATATATATATATATATATATATATATATATATATATATATATACAAATCCATTAATATTAGCAGATGCAATAAAACTACTATGTAAGCCCCAATCCTCAAACGAAAAGAAGGAATTACATATATATATATATATATATATATATATATATATATATATATATATATATATATATATATATATATATATATATGTATATATATATATATATATATATATATATGTATATATATATATATATATATATATATATATATATGTAATTCCTTCTTTTCGTTTGAGGATTGGGGCTTACATAGTAGTTTTATTGCATCTGCTAATATTAATGGATTTGTCTTAAGTATATGAAATTATTTAATAGTTTTACTTTCTAATTAGTTTTGCTTTTAACAGAAATCATATAGGTAGTAGCAGTTTTACTTTTTTTTTTTTGTGTTTTTACTTAATACTTTAATCAACATGTGGTTGTAATAATCCTTTTATAAAGGGCTTATTATCTAACAATTTCCTTCGCTATTTGTATAATTTTTGTGTAATAGATATTACTTATCAACAATTTTTGTTTTTCTTCATAATCTGTATGTATATATGTAAGTAATTAATTATTTACAATTTGTAATTTAAAATTTTCTTTGTATATGTGTAAAGTATGTATATACGTAATTAATGAATGATATGAATTGATGATTTTCCTTGGTATATATATAATTGTTTTCTTATAGTCTATTAAATAATTATTAACAATTGTGTTTTTTAAGTGTTTTTTTTTGTTTGTATGATTAGTTTGATTGTAATAGGAATTATTTTAATAGTGTTTATAATAGTAGAACTTATTTGTAGGTTTTTTTTCTCTTTGTTTTGTGTATCGATTGTTTGTTCAACCCTGTCTATTTATTAATTTTAACATTAGTGGTAATGATGAATGAAATTATTTGATAATTAGAAATGTATTATATAATATTGCGCATCTATTCCTGTACCTGACCATATTGTGTATTTGTGAATGGATTTAAAAAATGGTACCCACTGGAGATAAGAAATATGTTAGGCTGGGTAATAGGTGTGCATCGAAACTAGCTAATCTTGGAATATGGTTTTAACCTACCATTTCGAACTATTATCAATTTTTGCCCAACGTCAATGGCTGTCTTGTTTGGCCTTGTTACTGCCGTAAAGAAAAAGGGGGCCTTCCACATGGGTGTCTGTTTGGACTTTTGCAACAATAATTTTTTGTTGTCTTCGTTTTGAGGTGAGTTGTCCTTTTTGTATTCCTCTGATTATATGTAAAGGTGTTGCCTTTATCTTGGGTTTGTTTCAGTTTGATTATTGTGGGTTTTTTCCACAATTTTTTGTTAGCGTATGAGCTTTCTCTTTTTGAACATGTCTTATATGTCCTTTTTATGTTTCTCCATGTAAAGGTGTTGCCTTTATCTTGGGTCTGTTTATTTTTGATTATTGTGGGTTTTTGCCACAATTTTTTATTTTGTGAGGAGCTAGGGCATTTGCCACTTGACTTTGGTTTCCTCTGATTAAAATTCCATGTAAAGGTGTTGCCTTTATCTTGGGTTTGTTTGTTTTTGATTATTGTGGGTTTTTTCCACAATTTTTTGTTTTGAGAGGAGCTAGGGCACTTGCCGCTTGACTTTTGGTTCCTCTTATTAGGATTAGAGTTTAATGTAAAGGTGTTACCTTTGTCTTGTGTTTGTTTGATGAATGAATTTCTTCCAGCTCCGGTGTCTACTACTAGAGTTGTGTTTCTTTCCACACCAACGTCTATTGGTAGCTGAACAGTTGGGATACTGGTTAAATGAGAGTGCGGGCTTCTAGTGTGGTGTCCCTGTTGGTCAGAAGAGTCGCAAATCTGCCGTATGCGTAAAATCCTTTTACCGGTTTCTGTGTGTGCGGTTGTATCTGTTTGCAGGGGACTGTTTAGGAAGGCTCCATCGCCTGATTTCTGATTAAGACAGAGCGCTTCTTCCTTCGGTTCCACTGGAACAGCTTTCGTCTTGTGAGACCGCACAGGCCCGCAAACAGTTCTACCTGAAACTACCTCCACTGGTAGGTGGTGTATCCCTATCGCTGAGGTTTCGCAGCCAGTTTCTCGAGTAAGAGAACTCTTGGAGAGGTTACAGGCGGTATATCTGACCTCCTTGGGTCCCGCTGGGACTGTAACTTGCCTCACTTCGGCTGCCCCTTTGTTATTGGGATCTTTGGTTTTAAATTTCAGGGGAATACCAAATTCTTCCGAATTTTGTTTCGTGCGCGGTAAGGTCAACTTTTGGTTCGCCGATTGGAAATTTTCCACTGTCACTGGGGTTTCGCAGCCAGATTCTTGTTTGGAAGAATCCTTGGGGGTGTTACAGGCGGTTTGACCGACCGCTGGGTCTATAACTTGCCCTACATCGGCTGCCCTTTCGTGGTATGGGTACTTGATTTTGGGGTTCAGTGGGATGCTAAACTCTTCAAAATTTCGTTTGGTAATAGGGAACCTAAGTTGCTGGTTTGGACTTTCTATCATACAATTTTTGGAAAGGAAGTCGTTCCCTAGTAATCCGTCTTCGGTTAAGCCGGGTATATTGCGCACGACTTGGACAGGGAATGTTAGTTTTTAAATTGAAGTTTCCCTGGCAACTCCCTAGGGTTCTCCCTGTTCCATATGGGGATTTCAACGCGCAATTATCATCTCTTTTAACTTTAATATCTTTGAGTGTCTGCTCAGTGATGATGCTCACCTCAGCGCCAGTGTCTACCACTAGTTGAACATGGTCGTTTAGACCTATATCTAGAGGGAGGTTCACTGTGGGTGCACTAGTTCGTGGCTGCTGAGAGTATTCTAAGTTGCGGATATTTCGTGATTCTTTTGGGCCGGACGTGTTTCTTTTATTCCGGGAGTCCCACTTTGCCTTTTGGCGGCAGTCCGAGACGTGATGGCCTTGCCGACCACAAAAATCGCAGGCTATTCTTATGCTATAAACCTGAGGCGAGTTTTCAACGTAAGTGCTGTTAGGAGAATTCAAGGGGGTGGCCCTGTGTTGATTTGGTTCTCTTGAATGATTTGTATTAGTGTTTGAATTAATGATATTCGTGTAGTCTTCTGACTTCTGGTAGTTTGTAATGTCGTGACTATAAGGCGTATGGGGCAGAGTGTTTCTCCGTCTGAGGCAGTCACTATATGTATGCCCCTGTTTGTGGCAGTAATTGCATATGATTTTGGCGGTAATTAAACGCAAATGTTTTGTAAAAGGCTCGTTTTGCCTTTGTTTTGCAGTGTCATTTTTTCTGCATTGTTGAGGGAAATGTGCATAGTGGAGACCCGAGGTAAGTGGAGTATTTGGGTTGAGAGGTACGGCTCGTGTGTTTAATTGTTTCAGGGAATTAGAGACGTGAAGGGGTTGAGTAGAACCTGGTATGACGCTATATTGTTGTGTGAGAAACGCGGCCTGTTGTAGCTTTTCCATATCTAAAGCCTTTTGAATTAATTCGTCTACCGTTTCATCCCCCAGAGTCAGTAAATATTGGCAAAGGTGTGAGTTGTTGACGCCACTTTTTAGTGCGTTTTTGGCGAAGTCCTCCAACTGTGTCTTCACAGCGGAGGCTGCTGTCACACCGTATTTTTGGTCTGCGGCTTCCTTGCAAAGCATTAGCATCTGCTTTATCCTTGCGGTAAAAGTGATGAGCGCTTCCAAGGGTAGCCGTCGGATCGAGATTAGCTTATTCACTAACTCCTGGTATGTTTCCCGAGGTAGGTAGGTATTTTTGAGGAGTCTTTCGGCCTCCTCGAAGGTGTTGGGAGAGTTTGAGGCAATTACTACGTATGCTTCACCTCGTAGACGCGTGGGGAATATTGTTAAAACGCGGAGTGCTCTTCTGCAGGTAGGCATCCGATTACCTTCTTGCAGCATCCTAAAAATACTTGTAACTCATTGTCAACCAGGGGACTGTGCCCGCCCGAGAAGACTGGTACAAGCTGGGAAGTAAGTTTTGCGATTTTAATAAAATCGATGGGCATGATTTCGACAGAGGGTGACGCGGTTAAGTAAGTAGACGAGGCCTTAGTGATAATTAAAAAGGGGAGATTTATTAGTTTTTAAAACGCTTTCGTACGCGATTGTTGTATTATTGTAGTGGAAATGCTTCCCAAAGATTAGTGGTCGCAGTATGGAGAGATATGGAGACGACAGAGTTCAAAAGTTGGTTTTGTTTGGAAATTCGACAGGCAGACAGTGGAATGGTCGAGTAATAAGGGCTGGCTGCAGATGATTGTCGTAGGTAATAATTGAAAAGGGGAGAATCAAACATTTGCTACCCGTAAGTTATTTGTTTCTGGAAATTATTCCCTAGGATTGCTAATTCACAATATGGACAGTGACAGTGTATTTCTCTTAAGGATTGGTTTTTAATAGGGCTTGGCAAACTAAGATTATAGAAATTCGTATTCAAAAAAATTAGTTGGTTACTCTGGTTTATTTTGCTGCTACTGCTACTACTGGTGTCGTGTTGTGCTGCTGTTTCCTACTGGTATGATGGTGAATAGCCGTTGTCACTGGGGGTTTCTGCTGCCTTTGGTGTTGTGTTATTTGGTGCTGCCAGGTAAGCTTTACGCCCTATTTTCTTTTGACCTGGTCTTTCATTTGATATTATTTGATTGTGTTTGAGTTGTGGTCCTTTTATTTATTTATTTTTTTTTTGTGCTGTGGGTTTTGGGCTGCGTCTTCAAAGCTGCCTAGCATGTTTATGCCAGTAATTGGTTGGCATGTAATTGTCGTCCGCGTCGCGGGAGTAGGGGCCTCTGGTCATTGGGTTTGCGATCTTCAGAGTTCATAATTTTTTGCGTTTCGCAAACTGGTCCTCCATCACCAGCTTTGCGAGTTTTCCGTTTTGGATTTGATTTTTGTTGATTTGTTTTAGTACTGAGGTTAAAAACTTACTTTTTGTTTGCTCTTGTACTTGTTTGCTTATGTTTCATTATTCTTTTACGTCGAATTAGGTTTGTTTGAAATATTTATAATTATATTATCGTTTCTACATTACATGGTATATATGAAGAATATTTGATTTTTATGTTTAGAACGAATGGTCCGAAGTTATGCCCGCTGGATAATGCGTTGTATATTGTTTTGTTTTGATTTGCTTGTTGCGATGGCATCATTTGTTGGCAGTGGTTGTCGTTACTTTTGGGAGAAACCGTTGTACCGAATCAAATGCTCTAGATAGAATATGTGTTTTATCAATTTGTACCCCCGAAGCCAGACTCAGCTCCGAGTGACGGGGAAAGGTGTCTTTTGCCCAGTACAATTGAGGTTCGCTATTATTCAGGACTAGGCGTTTACAAGTTTTTAAAACTTGGGCTTCCCTAGGTCCTGTCACGTTCGCCAAAAATATTATATCGAAGTTTTACCTCCGATACAAACATTTAAATAATCGGTTATCGGAAGGTTAATTGGGTTAAGACGTTATACTAGTTATTGGTATGTTATTATTGTAATGAAATATCTGAGCGTAACCCCAGATATTATCATTTATTATTTGATTATTAAAATCTAACACCTGAGCGTAACCCCAGATGTTATCATTTGTTAATTAGTTATTTTCAATTTTGGGAATTACTTACGGTGTAATGCGGTGTGTCTCCTGGTTTATTAGCCGACTCTGTGTTGCTGTGGTCCGGAGTTGAAACAGGTTTTTATTTCTTAACTTGTCACTTTATTTGTAGTAAAAGAAACGGGAATATCCATCCCTTGGTACAGTTGTTTTGTAATTTTAATATTTTGTTAATTTAGGAACAATACTGGTATGTAAAGTACTATTATCACTTTTACACTTTACCCTATAGTAATTTACTAGCAAGAAGACCCGCTCTACTTACGGATGGCCGCAGTCTTCTTGCTTTCAATTACTGAGCGGCTTTCAACTCACCTGCAGCCACTTTATATACCATTTTAATTGTCCACAATTGCAGGTGCAAATCGTATCATACGTGCAAATCGTATCATACGTTTAATTTGCGACTTCTCGTTGCGTCCGCCATTTTCGCTGCGATCACCATTTCGTTGCCGCTGCGCTAACGTCTTTGATGAGTGCCGCTCGTGTCCCATATCGTGTAAAACACTGTGTTAACATGTGTAATATAAAACCGTTTAGGTTTGATTTTGCTTTTCGTAATGCGAAACGAAAGGCAAGGTCAAGTGCACGATGGATATATGCTTTGGCATGGACTTATCGTATGCGATACCGAATGACTGCGAATTTTTGCATTGTATGCAAGATACGAATTTCAATTGCCGGACAGGTGGGTATTGTATTATATGCAAAATAAGATTGTATCTTAATTGTATGATGGGATCTTGGGAATTGGTGAGTTTAAGATGATGGCACCTTAATTGTGTTATGTATGTTGGGAGGGGGTGTAAAGTGAGGTGTAATACAACCAACCCCCTGACTCTGCTGTTCCTGAGGGTGGACACTTGAACTCAACCCAGCGTCCAAGTTCCCCACATCCGGAACAACGGAGTCTAGATCCTAACAACATACATCCCATTCACCATACCTTCAACACCTTAATAAATTTAAGAATATACAACCCCATCATCGAGACCCATGCATACTAGCAGGGCTGTTCGCCCAAAACTCACCCCAAACCAAAAACCATTCACCATTCTACAATGGAACATGAACGGTTATACCAATAACTTTGACGAATTAACCATTCTAATTAAAGAGTATAACCGACATATAATATCACTGCAAGAAACGCATTGTCCAATCAACACCACACCATTCATCCCTAAATCATATATAGGCTAGTTCTACAATTCACCTGCAAACACATCACACAAACAAGGTGTAGGGTTACTCATCAAGAAAGGTACTTCCCACAAAATCCTCCCTATCATTACAAATATCCAAACTCTCGTTGTAGAAATACAACACCCTATTAATTTCACTTACATTGCCTTATATCTCTCCCCAAATCAACCATTAAATAAAACTGATCTTCAGGCTATACTCAACCAAACAAATGAGCCCGGAATACTTGGAGGCGACATAAATGCTTGGAGTACACTCTTGGGTACACCTTCCACTAACAAAAGAGGGGAAGTAATTGAAAACCTCCTCCTCACCTCCAATTTGATCCTACTGAATGAAGGTTCGCTTACTCACCTTTCTACCCACAATACCCTCATTCATATAGACATCACTTGTTGCTCCTCAGAATTGGTTTCGAAAACTTCATGGCAAGTTCTAAATGACTTCTACAATAGTGACCATTTCCCCGTTTTAAGCATAATAATTAATCATCAACCGATAACCCATCACAACAGATTTCCAAAATACAAAACCGATTCTGCCAACTGAATACTTTTTGAAAGAAAAGTTGACGAATTTCTTTCAAGCTATCCCCCCACACCTGACACAATCACTACGCTGCGCTTATCACTAAATCAATCAGATCCGCTGCCAATCTCTCAATGCCCCAAACAAATATCACAACCAAATCAGAAACCGGGCAACATGTACCTTGGCGGAACTCCGACCTAACGCTTCTCAGAAAAAGCACAATGTCAGCCCTTTCTGAATTTAAAAAAAAGACCTACGCCGGTTAATTTTGTTGCATACAAAAAAGCGAATGCACTATTTCGTAGGAAGATGAAAGAAAGCAAAGCAAAAAGCTTTTTTTCAATTCACTTCCTCAATCAATCCAAGATCCTCTACATCCACAATTTGGCATAAGATACGCAGCTTAAGTGGTAATCACAATTCGACAATTATCTCATACCTTAATTCCGAAAATACTACAATCTCAGACACAGTGGAAATAAGCCAACTCTTCGCCAAAACCTGGTCGCAATTCTCAGGAAACAATAATTTTCACCCCGAATTCAATCATAAAAAAATTGAATCCGATAACAATCCACTATCTTTGCAAACTCCTAACTCTGCAGCTCTACCCATTGAACAACCCATCTCATTTATCCAATTCGAGCCACTACTTAGTGTAACTAAGGGAAAAATTCCAGGGAGAGATCGAATAACGTACCCAATGTTGAAAAACCTTTGACATTATTCAAAAGAAAGAGTTATAAAGTTATACAATAAAATACTTGAAACATCACACATCCCACAAATATGGAAAACCGCGGTCCTAATACCTA
The DNA here is from genome assembly GCA_963931805.1 of Microdon myrmicae. Classification (NCBI taxonomy): domain Eukaryota; kingdom Metazoa; phylum Arthropoda; class Insecta; order Diptera; family Syrphidae; genus Microdon; species Microdon myrmicae. The sequence goes on along the minus strand of OZ007498.1, from coordinate 140,172,293 downwards.
TTCCCAAACCGAACAAAGATAAAGATACGGCTGAGGGCTACCGCCCCCTATCCTCATTCCCTTGTCCCGCAAAGGTATTACAAAAAAACCGTTGCCAAACGTCTACTCTGGTTTATGGAAACAAAGAGATTGACATCCATCAATCAAGTAACTTTCAAATCCAACTGGGGTTGTACAGAGGCCTTACTCCACATTGACCACTACACCTCAAAGGCTCATTAGCCAAAAATTACGTCACAATACTCTCTCTTGATTTTGAGAAAGCATTGGACAGAATAGGCACTCACACCGTACTTAATAAATTGTTAAAATGGAGAATTGGCAACAATATATATAGGTATGTCAAATAATTTCTAAGCAATAAAAAATTCCAATGTAAAGCCAATCACGTTTACTCCAATACATTTCCATTACACAACGGAATCCCTCAATGATCCCCATTGTCAGTTGTACTATTCATGATCGCCTTTGACGACATAAGTACAATAATACACAAACAGAAACATCTAGATCATTGCATTTACGCCGACGATATATACATCTTAAGTAAATCCAGTGATCTAACTTTCTGCAAAAACATTTTAACTGAAACGGTGGAAGATATCTTACAATGGTCAAATTCCTCAGGTGCCAGACTCTCACTAGACAAATGCAAATTATTTCATGTGTGCCGACGAGGACTTTGTCCCCAAATACACCTCAACATAAACAACAAAACAATCCCAAATGTCCCCAATCTCAAAATCCTAGGAATAGCATTTAACAATAAGTATACCTGGAAACAACATTGTTCAGAACTCAAAGTATCATTAGTAGCGAGGCTCAATATTATTAAATACTTAAGCAACAAGAAAAGTAACGTACACATTAACACTTTATGTAAAATTACTAAAGCTCTAATGTTAAATAAAATAGACTACGCGATCTATATCTATGGCTAAACTACTAGTACAAAAACTACTCTAAATATAATAAAACCCACCTATCACCAAGCGGCCAGAAGAAGTACTTTTGCATTCACGACACCAATAAAAAATATACTGGCTGAAGCTGGGCTCCCAACAATAGAGGACTGGATAGAAATCATATCATTAAAACTAATAGCTAAATTAGCATTTTCGCGAAATTCCATAATCGACAAACATTTCAAACTAACAAAGGATACAAAAACACCAACCGAATAATAATAATGTTTAACACACGTGGCCCAGGGCTCATAACTTAATGATTTTAACACTTGTTCAAATTTTATATATGCGAAAAACGAGGCAAAGAAACCAAGAAAACCAGATAATGGGTTGTGACAATTGTTGTTAATATAACAGTAGAAGTAATTACTGAGAATAGCACGAGCAAGACTGTAAGACAAGTTGTCTGCTTGAAAGTCAGTCAGGTTATGATATGTAGGTTAAATTTTAAGAAAAAAAAAATTCGACACAAAGTTTTCAAAATTTTTCTTTGTCATTTAAATAATTATAAGTACTGTCACAAAGAAGGTTCTGTCGCCGAAAGGCAAATTATACAATAGTTATGTTTAGCTTAGAGCGGCTGCGTAGGACCAGTAAGTTATAATATAAGATAATTAAGCTAGAATTTGAGCATTTTTTTTCTAGCATATAATTTAGAAACTAAGAATATCAAAAGAAAATAAAAAAAAATGTTTTAAAAATGAAATGAAAAAATCGCACGTTCTGACAGGTCCTTCTACGAATGAGGTATTATGAAGCTAACCGAAAGATGGCAAAAGGTCATCGAACAAAACAGAAAATATGTTTTTGACTGAATATATTGTGACGAATTTACACTCGAATAATCGTGAATAGCATGCCGGGCGTCTCTCAGTTAGTTCGAACTTGGACCTCGAACGATATACATCGACTGAGTAAGCAAACTGACCGCGGATACTAAGTGCCAAAATAATAAGTGAAAATAAAATAAATCTGTTCAGAAAAAGAGAACAAACTTTGAGTTTCGTTGGATTATTCACAATCCAGAGATCGAACCGAGGAAATCGATAAACGTAAAATCAAAATTACGTAACAATATGTTAGATTTTTCTATATTGATTTAATGGTGATGTTTATCCCTGAATTCCATATGAATAATGTACACAATCTGCCTTTCAATGAACAGTTTAATGATATATTACAACTCAAGAGTAATACTATAGTCATATCATCAGGCTTTTGCGCATGCGACAACCGAAGAGAAAAAAATGATTATTGTATACCTTATGCAGATTAGCAACTACCTAAAGTATACAAAGGGTGGTCTGCTGTGATCCCACGTTTTGAATAGGTGTGTGCATATCACATTTGACTACGTGGACTAAAGTTAACTGGATCAAGAGTGTATACCCGTGGTTCCATTAAATACGAAATTTGAATTTTAAATTAAATTAATCAAATAATAATAAAGATGAAGTCCTATTTTCTTCGAATGAAACAATATTTCAGCATCTGTTTTTTATATACGTATCAATCACTAATCAGCGGCAATCACCAAATAACTTTGATCAAAGTCGTTCCGTTCTTCAGTAAATTAACAGATATTTGAAAGTAATGATATGTAATTAGCAAGTATTTCAACAAAGCACTCGGAGCTTTTTTATTGGATTTTTGAACAAGCACGCTGATTAAATCCAAACATTTGCGTTTGCTTTATTTCAAACATGATAACAATACAACCCATAATAATACTGATATAATACAGCAAATGGCTTAAATCGAGATGTTCAAATTTCGTCATCTCGTATTTCGTATATAAGAGGGTGATATGCTTCGATTTTTCACATTAAGCCACGATTAGAGAATCGCATCGGCATGTTCTTCTCTCTAACACTTCTAGTTGCTACAAGTGCTGCCGTTTCGGCACAACCCCGTAAGTTTAATGGCGAGTCCTTTATTAATAATTTACTTCAAATATTGCTTCATTTTTTCCAGATCCGTTCACAGCATGTTCAGCAGGAGATACTCCATGCATTGTGAATAGCATAAACGAAGTTGTCATAACAACCCTCAAGGTTGGTTTTAATGTAAATATGTATTTTGTTATAAATTAAATAATTAGGATATTTAAAGGAATTCCATCCATTGGTTTGCCACCAATCGAACCCAGATTGATCCGTAACTTGACATGGTATGGTGCACCAAACACTGCCCTTAATGGATCAATTTCGTTTGCTCCAGCGCCCTTGTTTGGTAACCAAAACGGTCACGCGATTAATGTCTCGTAAGTTAATTAATTGAATAATTATTGTTTTAATCATTTCCATCCATAGTGGATTCAATGCTGATCCTACTGGATCTTACCTACTCCAAATCTACCGTCCTTGGGGAGCCTTCTTTGGCATCGCTGAATCCAAGGGGACCTTCAAGGGACTGCCCATAGATGGAACCGGTTGGGTAGTATTTACCGTCGGTACGAACTCGCGTATGTTTGTAGTATTTTAAAAAATTCACAATTATTTTTCGTACAGATCAGGAGTATTTGAACATCTCATGGACTGGAGTAGCTGACAACAGCACAGGACGTGTTAATCTGAAACCAGAAGATGTTGCTATTTCATTCAGCTTTGGCAAAACTTATTTCGATTTCCAAAACCTTCATGACGATATCCCCGAATATGCTGCATTCTTGAATAAATACATCAATGATAATATAGATGAATTCATTTCTTCAGTCCAGGAAAGCTTTATCTCGCGATTCACCATTCCATATGCAGAGATCTTGCAGAGTGTATTCGGAACCATCCCGTACAGTGAAGCCGTCATAGGCGGCTACTAGAACCTCACTATATCCAATAAAAATGTTGATTACTATACCCGGAATATGAATAATGGTCATTTAAAGGTTTTGTTTGGTTCCACATATCCGAGTTGGATTGCATTCCGATGCACCACAATCGAGAAGGGTCAGGTTTTAGTCAGTACTTCAGTCATTGCTTTAAAAATTGTTTTGCAAGACTCTTTAAGGTGACACATTGTTAGCCACTACGCCCGAGTCCACTCCAATCGTAATCGACTGAATAAACTTATATGGATCGTTATTGATTAGAAAGAAATTAATAGGTCAAAAAATATCATGAAAATATCAGGACGATGGTGATCAGTACCACAATAATACGCCCGCTCAGGTCCAAGACACTCGGATCACACCTATTAATTGCACGAATGACGTGTAGTTTCTGCAACAAAAGGGGACATTTATATGACAAGTGTCTAAGACCACGTAACACACCATTCTCCAGAGATTGCAGAAGGTACGGGGACGATATTGGGGATTGCTGTGCACAAGATGCGCACCCAGCTCTACACAATCCCCCACCTCCAAGAAATAGGCCACGATATCAGAGTCGCCGAATCAAACAAATCAGGGACCGGTCTGTTGTGGTCCTTCTCTCAGGGAGCTTGTCTGGTCCTGAAAAGGACGAGGGATCTCTTTAAGAAAGCTCCTGAGGGGACCCGTTGCGGTGCCGCCGTGCTTCCTCAAACCTTGAGGGAAGAGCAGCTACCGATCGAATATGGTCCTGGGAATCGGCCAGGATCAATTAAAAATACTTTTAATTTTATTAAATTTTAATTTTATTTGTAAATTCATTTTCTGGCGTCCTTACACCTAGAACGCCAGTTGAGACTGATCTTCGAATCTGAAATTCATCACCCTTATAAAGAGAAACAAATCGAAATTTGTATCTCGAAAATACACAATTTCCTACAAAAATCCCGATTTTGGAATCCTGAGTGAGATGCTCAGTGTTTATTTAAGATAAGGATTCAGTTTCCTGAATTCCTATGAAACTATTGTGCAGATGTGGATATGTAAATGAATTCGGGTTTTTGTTTGTTCACTTTGATGGATTTTACCAAATTGAGATAACGTATCTCTGGTTTTTGAATTTAGATGATGCCGTGGGGCAAATGCAAGACGATAAACGAATATATGATTCGTTTATTGTGAATTTTGATTTTAATTTAGTTTTTTAGATTAAATTATGCCGTGGGGGCAAATGTTAAGCGATAAACGGGTGTTTGATTCGTTTATTGCGAATTTTGGATGTAGTTTGGGTTTTTTCGGGTTTTGATTGAATTTCAGGTTTTAGTGTATTACGGCTAGGATTTGGATGTAGGTGTGGGGGAAGGAGATGGTAGGACTTTTCAGAGCACTACATCCTCCCCTCCTTCAAAAAAAAATTAATCTGTAAGAGATTAATTTTCTAGGAGTGGCGCGATAAAAGGTGAAGGGCGATGTCATCATGATTCGTTACATAATTTGGATTTCCAATTATAATAGTTACTTTAAATTTTCATTGTAGTTACAATTGCTTGCTACTTTTTTAAATGTTTGTTCTTGTTTTTAAGTATTATTCAAAATTTTGTGTTAATTCTGTAGCTTACAGTAGAGTGTTCTTCAATGTTTTGTTATGTTTTTATAAAGTCTAAGATTATGTGTTAAACTATAGGCTTAAATTCACAATTTTTTTTATCGTGTATATAAGTACATTTTTTACGTTTTGATATTGAATTAATTAAAGATTATATATATATTAATAATGTTATTTACAGAGTTCTTATGTTTGTTCAATATATTTAATGATAACTGTGAATTATTTTTATAAAATAAGGTTATATGAAATAAAATATTAAATTCAATTTGTGCTACAGATAAATTTTAGGTGAGCCTTAAAACTTGTGTATTATACTCGTATAGGAATTTACATTATCTACAGAGTATATTTCTGTTTCTTTTTTTTTTTTTTTTTTTTTTTTAAACTGTATTTATTAACCATAATTAAAATTTGTACATTTAAGTAATACAGTGACTTAAAATTAAAGTCGTGACAATTGCTTACATGTAATTATTATTATAATACATTTTCCAAACAATGTTTTAAGAGTTATAGGCTATATGTGTGTTTATACAATTAGTAGGGTTTCGTCTTCCTGGAAAAGGTCAGAAAACCAGGAATTTCTTATTTTTACTTTACTTAATCTAAACTTAACCCTAAATATAAATATAAATATAACTTAACCTAACTTAGTCTGATTATTATAAAATGAGCTATAAACAAAACAAAGTTTTATAATTAATGGGATTTATGAATTAAAGGATGTGGAATGAGGTCAGTTATGGGTTAGTGGTAGAGTATTTCTCTCCGGTTGTTCGTTGGAAAAGCGTAGGATGTTGGAGAATGGTTGGACGTTACAGTATTTGAACTGGTTAGGGGTAACTTCGGTGTTGTGGTATATGATCTCGTTTGAATCATTTACCAGTCTGCCTGAGACGAAGATAGCTCTGGTGTGGAGACAGTTGGGATAGTTAGTTCTGATATCTAGAGGGGTCTCTAAGAGCGAGGTTATTATGGGATTGGGATTATTTTGTAGGTTGTCGATAAATTTGATAGACAGTTCGAGGAATCGTCTATCGAGGCGCTCAATACCAGCGGTATTGTAGAGTTCGACGTTACTATAGTACTTATAGGAGTTAGGACGACGATGTAACCCAGAGACATACCTAAAGCATTTTCTTTCGAATACTCGTAATTTCTCCATTTGGGAGGGAGTGATATGGTACCACAATGGGCACGCGTACGTGAGCGTGGGCCTGATAATTTGTTTGTAAATGAGCAGTTTGACTTTGTGAGAGAGACTATTAGGTTTCCACATTACTCTTCTACAGAGATTAAGCTGAATTGTGGCTTTTTGAAGGGAATTTTTAATGTGGGAGGAAAAAGACCAGTTATTAGAAAAAGTGATTCCCAGATATTTTAGGGTTTTGGAGGGTTTTATCAGAGTATTGTTCAGTTGAATCTTAATTTTGTTGTGGCAACGTCTAGTGTTGTTTGTACAGTGCTCGTTTTTGCCCTTGAACACTATGAGCTGCGTTTTATTTGGATTAAGGTGAATTTTCCACTTATTAAAGTATGATGATAGGTTAGGGAGGAAGTTGTTAATGCGGTTTCTTGCAGCCTTAACAAATTTGCTGCTAGAGTAAATTAATGTATCATCAGCATAATTCAGCATCACAACATTAGGAGATACGGGTTGAGGAATATCTGAGGTATATAACAGATATAAAATTGGCCCTAAAATGGAGCCTTTGGGAACACCCGCGGTTATGGTGTGGGTTTCTGAGACAGAAGAATTTATTCTCACAACGAATTTTCTGGCAGAAAGATATGAGGCTAAGAGCTTTGTTGTGTGAGAGTTTAGATTAAATATGGAGTGCAGTTTGTACAGAAGTCCTGAGATCCAGACGCAATCAAACGCCTTAGAAATATCGAGAGATATACACACAGTAGGGCTTTGGTTTTGGAGACCAGTTGTAACATCGTGTGTGAGTTTTAGTAGAGCATGACATGTGGATTGTCGCTTACGAAATCCGAACTGACAGTTAGGGATGAGTGCATTCTCATTGGCAAATGAGAGAAGATTTTGGTAGATCTTGCGTTCCAGTATCTTACTTAATGTACTTAATAGGGATATTGGACGATAATTGCAAGGACTATTACTACTACCGGGCTTCTTAATAGGAATTATTACCGCAGTTTTCCAGTTCTCTGGGAAGTGCGATGCATTAATTATATGATTAAGAAGAATGAGGATGGGAAGTAGATTCGGTGGGCGCAGCCTTTTAAATAGAAGACCTGGGATTCCATCTAATCCAGTTGACTTTTTGTTATTTCCTGATCTTACGATCTCGGATAATTCGTCCGCAGTTAGAAAATTTGTAGTGTCTAAGGGGTGTGAAGCTATGTTTGTGTTGTTGAATTCACCGATGAAAGGAGTAAAAGATGGGAATAATCTGTTTGAGATGTATTCGTTTACTGTGTTCTCGAAGCCAGGAGTTGAGAGAGAATTATTTTGCCCATGGATCTTTGCAAAGTGTTCTGCGAGGCAATTTGCTATGTCCGAATCGGACTGGGCAATATTATTGCTGATCGGGTTAATGAGATGGTCAATTCGGGGTTTATATTTACGACCAGTTAATTGGTTGATGTTTTTGAAAAGATCCCGATTTGGTTTGATATTTTTAAGTGTGGAGATGTAGTTTTCATCTGCGAACTTTTTCAACTGCTCATTTATCAGAGTGGATAGGAGTTGGATTTGGCTTTTAATAAAGGGGCAGTATCTTGTATGAAGTTTACGGCGGAGCTGCTTTTTAAGGCGCAATAATTTGGTTAGGACGCTGGGCAAAGGCTTTCCTAAATAGTTATGAGGAATGGTTGTCGGGGTGTTTTTGCTGAGAGCCTCCTTAAGAATTTGCTCTATTCTTAAAGACGCGTGATCGATTTCAATAGGGAGTAAGTTAGATGCTTCAGGGATATACAAGTCAGAGAAACTTATCGCTATGTCCCTATTGACTTTTCTCCAATTTGTTTTGGTGAAGTTTGGGACAGGGTTTGACGAGTATAGTGGATCGAAAGAGGGGATTTGGATCGTGGTGTGAACGGAACCATGATCAGAAGGAAATATAAAGGAGACTGTAGGTGGACGCGCTGAATAAACATCGTCGGACTTGAGGAAGAAGTCGATTGTTGACCTGGCTGAGCTAGAGACACGAGTTGGCTGTAATGGGGAGTCAATGTAAGTATATGGATAAGACTGGAGGAGGGCTAGCAATTGGCGACCATATTTGTTGCATTTATTATCATTGAATGCTGTGTGACGAGCATTCCAGTCTCCTCCGATTATAAATGGAGCGGGAACGGACTGTTGGATAATCTGCGAAATGTCAGTATCTGGGAAATCTGGTTGTCGTGAAGGGTGAATATAAATGGATGCTAAGACGAGCACTTTATTGTTCTCACAGAAAAGTTTTACTGCAGTGTATTCAATGCTGGATATACCGGTGAATCTAATTTCACTGAATTGAAATTTTTTGTGAATTAAGATGCCGGTACCTCCATGAGATCCATTAGTTCTGGGGTTAGAAACTAAAGTGTAATTGGGAATTGAAACTCGGGAATTTGGTTTGAGCCAGGTCTCTGAAAGGAAGAGGATATCTGGGGAAAACTTTTCAACAAACAACCGGAGGTGTTGCTTACGTATGTTAGAGTAAATGGATTCTGTGTTGAGGGAGATAATGGTTAGTTTAGAGAGAGCTGGAAAGAATATGGGAAGTTATTAGTGAAAGAATCTGACCTTTTTTCTCTATTTCTGACATCTTCCTCAGCGAAGGTAGCATGGCTTGTAAGCTTTGGATGTATCCCATGATGTCCAGATTGAAGTTTTCAGTATTGTTGTTAGGGGGAGTGGTAGTGTTGAGGTTTCCTCTTGCTGCATCCGCGTACGATATTCCGGGTCGGGTTGACTTCGTTTCCTGCAATACTGTTGGTTTCGTTGTTGTTGTTGTTGTTGTTGATTTTATAGTTGTTGCTAATTTCCGTCTTTCCAGAAGTTTTAGCTTCTGAGGGCATTGGGAAAAATTTGCCGGATGATGGCCTCCGCAGTTACAGCATTTAACTGTGATCTTTTTGTTGGTAATGGATCCATCAGCGTTGACGGTTTGTATTGTTTCAGGTTCCAGGCCTTGTGGATTTACTTTGCATTCCTCGAGCTCGTGTTCCTCTGCGCATCTGCCGCAACGTCTTTGCTGGTGGCATGAGACCGCCAAGTGTCCTGATTCTTGACATCGCTTACAATGAAGAATTTCTTGTTTGTGGGGCTCTTCGATTGCGATTTTTTGGGTAAACAAATATTTAATTTGTTTAAGTTGCTTGATGTCCTGATTAGGTGGGATTTGTATGATCCGGAGGTTTTTTACGTTGTTTGTCTTCATGTACGGTGTTTGGAAGTAGTCCAGCTTATTGATTTTTATTTGTGGACATATCCTAGCGATTTCCAGTCCCACTTCTTCGTTGGTCCATTCGGGATCGATGTGCCTTATAATAAAGGTAGCTGGTTTGCTGTTCGGATGCTGGAAGGTGAAGAACTGATACTGTTCCTCTAACAGTTTTTTAACTGCCCTGTCATGATCGACTAATGATCTGACTGCTATGGAAGTCCTCGATCCTTTTGCATTGGTGCTAAAATTCCGGTGACCCAAGGCATTTTGCAGGGTTTGAATTAGTGCTTTGCTGCTGGTCGGGTTTCTGATGTAGATTGGCGGTGGTCTTTCGTTTTTGTGCTGGGCGGGCAGGGGACTCGGTGCTGGCTTGGCTTGTTTGGTGGTTTCCTTACGGGCTGATGATTGTTGTTTGGGTGGAGATGTTTTATTGCTTAAGTTGCGAGAAGGCGTCGTCTCCATACTGGCATCGTCGCTGTTTTGGGTGGGTTGCTTTAGGGAGTGAATTTCCTCCCGGAGTTGCTTCACCTCTGCTGAAAGCTGTTTGATGTATTCCACGGCTTCGTGGAATTTTTGTTCGTAGTCCATGTGTTTTACTGGATTTTCCATTTTTGTAGTCTTCTTAGATGAGTTTTGAAGAGTTTCAATGGCTCTTCTCTTCCGTTCCAAAAGATATTCCCGGGTAGCGCTCGGGTCGTTGTCTGGCATCTGTGAAGACAGATTTCGACTACGGCATCCAGCGAAAATTAATTTGCTTGTGTTTGTATAGTTAAAATTTCCTCTTTTGTTTTTTTGTGTTATTATATATATATATATATATATTATTATTTTTTTTTTAAATATTTTTTGTTGGCTTTCTATTGCACTACACAATTTAATAGTGCACTTAACACACGTAAACATAAACACGTGTAAACACGTTTCTGTGAACGTCCGCACTGCACGAGATCTCGACTGTTTGTGGAGATCTGTTTCATTTTGAGGACTATATTTATGTTTTTTTTTTTTTTTTGTATTATAAAGACAGATTTTATTCTAAATTTTTGTTTGTTTTGAATTAAACTAAAAAAATGTTAGTTCCTTATTTTTCTTAGGATATATGTAATTAGGTTCATTGAAGAATGTTACATAGGTATTTGAAATTATTATATTTGTATATAATATTGTTTATTTCATAGATTTTTTGTTATTAATTTTTGCTTACTTAAAGTTATTCAAACTGTCATTTACAGCTTTCTATTTGTATAATTCAAGACAGTTAATTTGTTTGTTTTATGTCAAGCTTTTATATATAAGCGTTAGCTATATAATATTTACAAACTTCATTTGATATGAATTTGCGGAGATTTTCTTCATAATATAAGCAATTTAAAGATTTATTTGTATTATATTTTGCTTATTATTCCCTGAGTTGTTAATACTGTTGTATTATTTATAAATTTTCTTAGTTTATTATAGACAATTTTCTTTTAGATACATACATTTTCCAAAACAAAGTTGGTTGTTTTTTTATTTTATTTATTTGTGTTAGTATGTATATGTTACTCTTTTGTTTTTGTACAATAATTTGTTAAGAGGGCAATTAAAAATTATTAATTATATATTTTATGTGGATATATTTAATTTACATATAGTTTTTTATATATTTTTAGATTTATAATGTGAGAATTGGTATTTTATTATTTATATGTTCATACACGTATACATATATGTTTGAATAATAAAGGAAAATCCATTTGTTTCACTTTAAGTTTTTCTTTAAATTTGTGGAAGACTTTCCAAACTCTCGTCGGTTTGGTTTGTGTAAAATTTTTCAAAGTTTGGGCAGTAAAACCATCTATGAAAAGCATTTTAAAGGATGTAGAATTCATAATCGATTTTGGAAGATTAACCATTGTTTTATTTGTGAAAGGGATTTTGATCATTTGTTTATTTTTATGTTTAATTTGTAGAACCCATTTTAAAGTTTGAAAAATTAGATAAACAAGGGAAACGATGCGGGCAAACAAGTAATTTAAAAACGGTAATTTGATATAGCTATTATTTACAGGCTTATATTTTGCTGTGACTTCTTGTTCCACAGTCTTACTCTTAGCTGGGAATCTTCGTTCCTCAGGCTTATTGGATGCTGGGAGTTCTTGTGGCTTTTCAGGCTTAAGTTCTGCTGGGACTCTTTGTTCCGCAGGCGTACACTTAGCTGAAAGTTTTTGTTCCTCGGGCTTACAGTTTGCTGGGAGTTCTTGCTCGTCAGGCTTACACTTTGCCGGGATTTTCAGTTTGTGCTCTATGAACTTGGACGTGTTGTTGCTAGAAGTCGGAGCATTTAATAATATGAAAGTAGAGAGAGGTGTTAGGATAGTATGTTCAGGGGTTTTTGTCGAATCATCAGATCCGGTCCGTAGACAAACGGATTCAGATGTTGACTGTTGGATATGATCTTTGGTCACTACTTCTTCTATTTGAGGAGCAGTTAGATCATCCTGCCTCTGATTTATGTCCCTATTATCTCTAATGCCAATTTCATCCGTAGACGACACTTTGTAAGGTGAGGCATTTTCTACCTTCCTGTTTATATCCTTTGCTTCTAAGAACGATTGTTTAAATCTTTGGCTGTTTAATGTTCCTATACAAATTTGTGATTGTTGTACCCTACTCGTTTTGTTTATTGCTCCACTTCTCCAGACGTTTGCGGTAGAAGTGGGCGGAGCTCTAAAATCGTTTTTATTCGATGGAGAGTCGTTTAGACTTTTGAAATGAGACTGTATCCTACATTCTACTTGAGAATGATCAAATCTTTTACAATAAGTGCATTCAACGCGTTGAACCTCTGTCTTCATTTGTTGGGGAATAGCATTACAAACGTTTTCATTCCGACGACATGTCGCAGAAGTATGACCAAACCTATTGCACGATTGGCAAATTTGTGGCTGGCTATATTTGGAATTATTACATAAATTAAGAGGGTTTCCATCGCCTAGTCGTGGGGCCTGCTCGAGAGCGTAATTGATTGCTGCTCTAAGACTTGGGGTACCTCGTGCTTTAACTAAGAGTTTTAAATGGGAATCCCTAAGACCATCTTCAAAAGTATGCAAGGCGAGCTTTTTATTTTCTTCGAGGAGATATGTTCGCACCGCAGGATCGACAGTGCTTTCGAACGTGGCTTTGTTCAGCAGATGCAGGAGGTGTGCGAGTCTGTTTCCAAACTCCTTCACATCTTCCTTGCTATCTTGCTTGGCTTTTACCAGACTGTTTTGTGCCGCTGACCTTGAGGTGAGAATTTTAAATTCTCCCTTTAATTCGGAAGCAAGATCATTCCAGGTTGAAATGACCTTGTACCGGATGTGGTCGTATGCTGGCCCTTTCAGTCTGGTTTTCACCACGCTTAGATAAAAAGCATGCTGACTGTCGTCCTGTGCCTGTGAAAAAATAATATCTCCGCAAGAAATGAAATCATCGAGTTCGTCCGGGTTACCGTTAAACACCGGCACGAAATCTAAGATATCCTTCAATCCGATTGTAATATTCATTATTGGCTACGTGATAATTTCGCGCGTTAAATATTCGAGTCGCGTGTTCATTTTAGATAAGATTTTTCCCATATGTGCGCAGCTTCCCAATCGCAAGTGCAACAAAGGCAAAGGGTAAGGAAAAGGGACTTCTCGAACCTAACTGGAACAATCGTAAAATGGAAGAATCCTGACTAAGGAAAGAAAATAAGAGATCCTTTTACACCTAAGTAGAGGGCAAGAAGAGAAACAGGTTTCAAGATAGATTCTATGGAAAACGCCAAAGGTAAGAAGAAGAAACCAACAAACTAACAAGTGGAGAACCCACAAATGATGCTAAGGACAGAGTCGAGGGTTTCCTGCCTAAGTTTTGCTAACGATATGAAGAGTCTTCCCCAAGTAATATAAGTTGATAGAAAAATATATGTATATTTATGTGTATGTAAAAAATGTTTAAATCGGTTACGTTATTGTACCCTTAAAATGAACACGTCAGTTTTCAAAAAATTTCACATCTCAATATCCCCTTTGATTTATTTTTCCATAATTTAATTTGTTTTGGGGGTTCTCTGGGTCCCCTTTTTTTTAAATGAATTTTTAAATGTGTAAAAATGTGTATATAAATTTAAATTTATTTTGGGGTTCTCTTTGTCCACTTGCAAATGTGTTAACAAATAAAAATGGATATAAATACCTGTGATCTTCCTTTGTTATGTTGTCCGCTACCATTTCAGGCTTCGTTGATGAGTATTTGACTCTTGCTTTGTTGAAGCCATCGCTGTGATTGCTGATCTTGGCTTATTTCGGAACTTATTATTGATGATGTTGGAAATACTTGCTCACGTTACTGATGTTATAGGTGAAATATGTTTTGTTGCTGATGTTGTTGACTACTACAGCAGTATCGACTGCTCGTACTGTTGCGATGCTGTGATATGGGCATGTAATTGTGTGTGTGTTGACGTAAATCTCAATGATTTGAGTACTCTGGTTTTGTTAGCTCCTCCGCTTGTTAGGGAATGTTTTACGCTTCCTCCCTGATAATGTAGTTGTTGAAGTTGTTGAAGGCCACTATTGTCTCGCTCCAACTAAATGTTAGCATCCAGTCACTAACACGCTCGTTCCTTGTTTTATTGAAAAGGATGTTGCTGAAATCATTGTGCAACTGCTGATGATGAACGTCACCTTCTATCTACCGACTGTGTTGATTAAGGGATGATTATTACTCGTATTTCCTTCGCATAGGGGATGGTTATCCCATTCATGATCTCCGTCTAGATACCACTGCTTTTGTTTATACCATGCATTGTGCTGTATTTCTAACACCTCAAGTGCGCTCCACTGCCGCAGTCTTCTTTGTAGGGGATGAATGAATCAGTCCGATCCACTGCTCATATATTTTTTATTTTATTGGTAGGGGATCTTGGGATCCCAAACCGCTGCCACCATTTTGTTGTGGTCCTTCTCTCAGGGAGCTTGTCTGGTCCTGAAAAGGACGAGGGATCTCTTTAAGAAAGCTCCTGAGGGGACCCGTTGCGGTGCCGCCGTGCTTCCTCAAACCTTGAGGGAAGAGCAGCTACCGATCGAATATGGTCCTGGGAATCGGCCAGGATCAATTAAAAATACTTTTAATTTTATTAAATTTTAATTTTATTTGTAAATTCATTTTCTGGCGTCCTTACACCTAGAACGCCAGTTGAGACTGATCTTCGAATCTGAAATTCATCACCCTTATAGAGAGAAACAAATCGAAATTTGTATCTCGAAAATACACAATTTCCTACAAAAATCCCGATTTTGGAATCCTGAGTGAGATGCTCAGTGTTTATTTAAGATAAGGATTCAGTTTCCTGAATTCCTATGAAACTATTGTGCAGATGTGGATATGTAAATGAATTCGGGTTTTTGTTTGTTCACTTTGATGGATTTTACCAAATTGAGATAACGTATCTCTGGTTTTTGAATTTAGATGATGCCGTGGGGCAAATGCAAGACGATAAACGAATATATGATTCGTTTATTGTGAATTTTGATTTTAATTTAGTTTTTTAGATTAAATTATGCCGTGGGGGCAAATGTTAAGCGATAAACGGGTGTTTGATTCGTTTATTGCGAATTTTGGATCTAGTTTGGGTTTTTTCGGGTTTTGATTGAATTTCAGGTTTTAGTGTATTACGGCTAGGATTTGGATGTAGGTGTGGGGGAAGGAGATGGTAGGACTTTTCAGAGCACTACAGGTCCAACCCTCTGGATCCATACCGCCAGCAACATCAAATCGTAGAATGTACAGCATTCGATGTTGCTGTGAGTTTTGTAGCCAAAACGGTCACACGTGGGAAAAGTGCGGTTATAGGAATAAATGGAAAAAACCCGCAAAACACCAACCTATACACCCACATGTACACCCACCAAAACGGTAAAATTTTTATTATTGCGTAGGAAAAATTGCACTGAGCATGGAACGGTGGCGTCGGAGTCTGTAAGGTCATGAACCTTTGTGTTCCTACAGACCAATAAATAGACAATTATTGCATAAAACTGTGAAACTTAGAGTGTAATTTAGAGCCGCAACAGTTCGACTAATTGTACTGTATAAAATTTTGAATGTGAATTTCATCGCATGAATCAACTAAAACTTATTTGAAAGCTGTTAGTATTTTTTCCCTAACAAATAAGGTTCACAGATACATACCTTCACAGTATATATTTAAGATGATACAGATGTCTTGAATATCTGATACAGACGTCTTGAATATCTCCTTTTATACAGGTCACGTCGTCGGCGCTTCATATTGGAGGCCCTGCTAAAGAAGTTCATTAGTGTTATACCTTAATTGTATCGATTGTTATACACATACTCAGGTCTGCGATCTCCCGAAAAAGGTAAATGAACACTTATTAAGCCAAAAAAAAAAATTGTGAACTACTTTTTGGTTAGAGCGTATAAATATTTAAACAGACTGACCTTATCATTTAAGATTTCTTAGACCGAGGCTTCAGATGGTATTGTCGAGTACGTCACAATAGTAACACTGCTAAATGATTAATTTAAAGTAAACATTTCGTTTCATAAACAATACTTTAGCTAATTGCAAAAACAGCTATATATGAGAACTCTATATTCTCATCTAAATTGGCTTAGTCTTAGGGCGATAATTATTGAGCTATTCAACATCATTAACGTTAACTTATAAGGAAATTTATATGGTTACTTCAGGTCTCATTGTAGTGTTGCATTCGGTTGTGTGTTAAAGGTAAGAATCTTGGAGAATGGTTGGATCGTGTTGTGGTACACGACCTCGTTTAGATCATTAACCAGTCTGCCTGAGGTGAAGAGAGTTTTGGAGACAATTACGGTAGTGAATTTCCGCATTGGAGGAGGGTGATGGTAGGTCTGTTATTATCGGGTTGGGATTTTTAGGAAGGTTTTCTATGAAATTTATGGACAGTTCTAGGATCCGTCTATCCAGTCGTTCGATGCCTGCGGTGTTGTAAAGGTCGTTGTTACAATGGTATCTATATGAGTTGGTTTTGCGGTGTAAGCCAGTGATAAGCCGGAAACTTTTTCGTTCAAACACTCGTAATTTCTCCATTTGGGAGGGTGAGATGTGGTACCACAATGGGCAGGCGTATGTAATAGTGGGCCTGATTATCTGTTTGTAGATGAGCTGAATGACCTTGAGAGAGAGGCCCTTAGGTTTCCACGACACTCGTTTGCAGAGGTTAAGCTGTATTGAGGCTATATGAAGGGAATTTTTGATGTGGGTTGAGAATGACCAGTCGTTGGAAAGGGTTACTCCCAAATATTTTAGAGTTTTGGAAGGTTTTATGAGGGTGTTATTAAGCTTGAGTTTAATTTTGCTGTAGCAACGTTTAGTGTTGTTTGAGCAGTGAGTGCTTTTGCCCTTAAGCACTGTTAGCTGGCTTTTGGTTGGGTTGAGCCGAAATTTCCATTTGTTAAAGTATGCTGAGATCAGCGGGAGGAAGTTGTTAATGCGGTTTCTTGCCGCTTTGACAAATCTACTGCTAGAGTAGATTAAGTATCGTCAGCATAATTTAGCATTACAACACTAGGTGGAGGTTGGGGAATATCGGATGTGTATAGAAGATATAAAAGTGGTCCGAGAATGGATCCTTGGGGAACTCCCGCGGTTATTTTGTGAGTTTGTGAGAGGGAAGAATTTATTCTGACCATGAATTTCCTACCAGAAAGATAGGATGCTAGGAGCTTTGTGGAATTCAGACCAAATAGGCAGTGCAACTTATAAAGAAGTCCTGAGATTCAGACACAATCAAATGTTTTGGAAATATCGAGAGATATGCATACGGTAGGGCATTGGTTTTCTAGACCTCGTTGAGTAGACTTCAGCCGTCTTGTGAAAGAAGTCAATTGTTGAGGGCGGCGAGTTGGTGACACGAGTTGACACGAGTTGACACGATATGGGTGAGATGATAGGAGGTCCAAAAGTTGGCAGCCGTATTTGTTATTCTTTATGTCGTTGAATGCTGTATGTCGAGCGTTCCAGTCTCCACCGATTATGAATGGTGCGGGGAGAGACAGTCTGATTATTTGAGATATGTCAGAGTCAGGGAAGTCTGGTTCTGGGTGGATGTAAACGGGTGGTGTTGGGTGGATGTAAACGGATGTTATT
Organism: Microdon myrmicae; assembly: GCA_963931805.1. Classification (NCBI taxonomy): domain Eukaryota; kingdom Metazoa; phylum Arthropoda; class Insecta; order Diptera; family Syrphidae; genus Microdon; species Microdon myrmicae. Next base: position 140,154,349 of record OZ007498.1, on the reverse strand, counting down.
ATGATTACTTTTTTGTTTTCACGAAAATGTTTAACTGCCGTGTATTCAATATTGAAAACATTGGCGAACCTGATTTCGGTGAATTGAAGTTTATTATTTAGTGGTTGCCGGTACCTCCATGGGATCCAGTAGTTCTTGGGTTTGAAATAAATGTATAATTGAGGGATGGATACTCGGGAGTTCGACTTAAGCCATGTTTCTGAGAGGAGAAGGATGTCTGAGGAGAAGGTTTTGTAGTGGTCCTTCTCGCAGGGAGCGTGTCGGGTCCTGAAAAGGACGAGGGATCTCTATAAGATAGCTCCTGAGGGGACCCGTTGCGGTGCCGCCGTGCTTCCTCAAACCTTGAGGGAAGAGCAGCTTCCGATCGAATATTGTCCTGCGAATCGGCCAAGCGCAATAAAAAATCGATCACCTGTATTTCCAGCATTTAAACCTCGATTTATTTATTTAATTACATTTATTTTATAATTTTATTTAGTTTATTGGCGTTCTACCACTTCGGACGCCAATCGAGACTGATCTTCGAATACAAAATCCATCGCCATTATAAAGAGAAACAAATCGAAATTTGTATCTCGAAAATATACATTTTCATACCAAAATCCTGAGTGAGCTGCTGTGAGCTGAGTGTTTATTTAAGATAAGGATTCAGTTTCCTGAATTCCTACGAAACTATTGTGCAGATGTGGATATGTATCTGGTTTTGGTTTTCTATTTTTCATTTTTTTATTTTCTTTCTATATTCTTAGTTTCTAAATTAAAGGCTAGACAAAAAATGCTTAAATTCTAGCTTAAATAGCTTATATAATAACTTACTGGTCCTTCGCAGACGCTCTAAACTAAACATTACTTAATATTTGTATAATTTGCCTTTCGGCGACAGAACTTTGTGGCAATACTTATAATTATTTGAAAGACAAAGAAAAACTTGAAAAACTTTGTCAATTTTTTTTTTTCTTAAAATTTAACTTACTTAACTTACCTAAACTTTTCTACTTTTTTTTTTTTTTTATTTTTTTTTTTATTTTTTTTATTTATGTAAAATCACTTAGCTTAACTTAACTTAAATCTTATACTACCCTAATTCTAGAAAAGCTAAGTCTATGTAAGCTAGCTGATGATAGTGTGATTCTATACCGACTTTGGTATCCAGGTCTTTATATGCCATTCAACCACCAGAACTGTTGACGCTGTCTAATACTATCGTCCCGGTCTCTGTGGGAGATAGCCCCACTGAAGCGCAGGAGCTCTTCTTCGGTGCGCGTTACTTCCCGGTCGTAGCACAATCGCCCGTCTATGGACGATCTACTTACATGATAGATCAGCGGAATTCCGGATCTATCCTGTATAAGCCCTTTTATGTCCAAATCAAGGAACGCCTCTGGTGGAACAAAACCGTTGCGACGCACGTTCTCATAGTACAGGGTATTTGGATAATAAGCCCCGAAAATTAGGTCATTGGACGAGCATATAGCTCTCGCAATATGTCCTCTGATTAATTTAATCATAAAATTATCCACCCTATTTATGCAGGCTTCATTATATAAAGTCTCATTTGAGTAGTACTTTTTGTATTCCGATTCCGGTGTTCGATATAATCTGAGACAGGTTCTCAGACACTTCCTTTCGAACACCCGAATCTTTTCCATCAAATTTGGACCTATGTTAAACCATACTGGACAGCCATATATGAGCATTGGCCTGATTAGCGTCATGTAGCATATGACTTTTACCCTGCTGTCAAGTTGGCTACTGTGAAATAGCCTCCTTGTCATAGCAAACGTTTTCCTTGCTTTGAGCAAAGCATCCTCTACATGCCTGTTGAAATACAGATATTGGTCTAGCCAGATGCCCAGGTATTTAACTAAACTCTTGGTTTCCAGTTTATCTCCATGCGGTCCCACGATAACTAGCTTTCGGCAGTTTTTCCTTGTGTCGTTCGTGGCTTTATATAATGGGGTTCTAAATAGGATGGCTTCACATTTCTGGAAGTTGATCTTAAGTTTCCAGTTGTCGCAATAGCGCTGCACGTTGTTGAAATCTCGCTGTATTAAACTATTTATGATCTCAACTTTTGGAGCTGTTCTGTAAATTATGAGATCGTCTGCGTACGCAATAGCCTGCGGGAGTGCATTTTATTAGAGGTCACATTACCACTTTTGACCACGTCACATTACCACTTTTGACCACGAACCTCCTGTCCTTTAACATATCGTAAAGTACATATAGTAAAGGCTTATGTATGCCATGTCTGACCAGTTTGTAATACAACCCTTCGATCCAGACGGTATCAAAGGCTTTCTCCAAGTCGATCAGACAGGCACCTGTGCATTGGTTCCTACATTTATTCCATTGTATGTCGGAGACCAGTTTAGCTGCGGCATGTGTGGTTTCATGACCCGCCCTAAAGCCAAACTGGTTATTTGGAATAATGCTATTGTCGTCTACCCATTTTAGCAGAGCTTTGTTAATGATTTTTTCAAATACTTTACTGATGCTTGGGAGTAAACTTATCGAACGCATGTTCCTTGGGTTTGTACAGTCTTTGCCCTTTTTTGGGATGGGCTGAATGATAGCCGTTTTCCAACGCGCGGGATAATATGCATTATTCAACGCGTTGTTAAACAGGACCGTGTATATATCTATTGCCATTGGGGGCAGGTTCTTGAGTACTATGTTAGGTACTCCATCTATTCCCACTGACTTTTTGCTTCTTAATGAGTCGCAGATACTCTGGATTCCTTCCCTTGTGATTAAAAGGCTATTAGCCCCATCATTGGTATTAATGTCAATTGACAGATTATCGTCACTGAATTCCGTAAAACCAGGATTCTCCGATTGCCAATGTGAAATTTCATTCCGGAGGTGCAGGTGATTCAGTCGAATTCTGTCCTCCAGGTCATGGTTTCGGTGAATGCTTTCATTCACCTTGTACATTTCCTGAAAGACAGCTCCCACAGCGTTCGCCTTCTCCAAAGGATCTTCGATCACGAAGAGCTCACTATTGAGGATAGCGTTCTCTGTATCTATGCCAATGTTGGTTAGCAGCTGCTTGTTTACCTCGGTACGTGGAATTTGGAGACACTGAATCTCGTTTTGATTATTTCTCCTGAATACTTTATTTATTTGTGGGAACATATTCGGGTTATTAGTTTTTATAGCTCGAATTCTGTTGATCCAATACAAATTTGTTGCTAATCTATAATTAGCTTTAAGTAATTGTTGGAGGTTTTTTAATTGAGATTTCAGTGATATTATCTCCTGGTCTTGTCTGTCTGTAAACTGTCTGTGTAATTGTTTTAATTTCGATAGCAGTCTGCTCTTTTTCTTGTGGAGTGCGTTTATTGTTGCGTTTCTGTACATCTTAATGTGATCTGTAACTGTTGTTTTGGGAATTGTTTTGTCCATTGTTCGTTTTACGGTTTCGTCCATTTGTTGAATGTATTTGTCGATTTCGTCATTTGTCAGGTTTCTGTTTACCGGCAGATTAAAGTCATTCGAACGCAGTTCTCTTGTTAATGATCTGGTGAACCGCGGCCATCGCATTGCCCTGTAGTTATAGGATTGCGGGATCACGAATTCCTCCAGATCTGCGAGCTCGTTCGGAAGCTCTATTACTGCCGTGAATGCACAGTGGTCGCTGTCGTATTCAATTGTCCGTAAACAGTTTGTGTTTCGTCTGTTGGTGTTAAGTAATCTCAGTCGTGAGTCGATTAGCAAGATATCTAAGAACGATCTACCTCTGGGGAACGATGGATATTTCGTAGCTAGCAGGTCAGTTCTATATTCAATATGATACTGATCTAACCAACCAGCCAACTGATTTCCTCTGGCATTAGATATATAATTTCCCCAATTTCTATGCTTGGCGTTCATATCTCCCCCTAGGATAAAGTAATTTTTGTCCAGGTGCAATTGTAAGCATCGAAAGAGTGTCTCGAGCTCAGCTATAAATAGGTTTTGTTGGTGCTCCTCAGGTGCGTAGACCGCAATCGCATACAAACCCCTTCCTTGCTGAAGGGGTATGCGGACGATACAGGCTTCCAGCACCCGGAACCTGCGCACTTCTCCACTATATATTACTTTATGATTGATCCCTTTTCTAATAAAGATTGCGACACCCCCCCCCCCCCTTGAGAGGAGTTAGGTCGATCTCTTCGTATAATATCGTAGTTTTTATGTCCTATCTTATGTCTCTGGTTTAACTTTGTTTCCCCCGCCAGAAGTACATCAGGTTGTTCCTCTTGCAACAGGTTAAAAAGATTGGCTCTTCTCTCAGTTCTTATTAGTGAATTTACATTCACGACAAGAGCTTTTATTGATGTTGTGGTTAGAGGGTTTATATCGACTTGTTATTTAGACTGGGCAAATGCGAGTAGATCTCGTTTATTTGGCTTTGTAGCTGTGTCATCTGTCTCTGCAGATTGAGCAGGATTGCGAACACGTCTGCTTGCGGTGTTGTTTCAGTCCGTGTGGGAGTATTTGTGGCTACCTGTGATGTAGCCTGATTTGGTGTTCTCCCACCCGAAGCAACTTGTGCGTACGACCGCTGCGATGTTACGGGCATTGTAGTAGTACGAGCTGGCTCTGTGTTTTTTTGCCGGGTCACACTTCTTGCCATTATTTCTCGGAATTTAGGACATCCTCGATAGTTAGCGGGGTGTCCCTCATTCCGACACACTGCGCACTTTAGAAGGGCTTTGTCTTCTACCCTTTCTTTTCCCAGAGGGCATTCTTCTGCCTTATGGTCCTTTCCGCATTTTACGCAACGGCGCTGCATTTCACAGTTAGCCGCCGAGTGACCAAACCTTTGGCAACGTACACATTGCAGGATGTCTCTGCCTTTTTTTAATTTGTCCGATGTGACCATTTGATGATCCAAGACTGTAATTTTTCTTAGACCACCAATCCTACTGTTGGGTGTTAATTGCACCAAAAAGAAGGGTAGCTTGCGGTTTTCCCTTCTTGCCTTGGGTGTGGTGAATGGTTTTACCGCGGTAAACTCGAGATCTTCGTGCTTCAGGTTTTGAAGCATTTCGAGCAGAGCCTCCGGTTCCATTTCAGGGTCGACACCCTTAAATAGAACCGTTACGCTCTTCGTTTGTTTCGGCGTGAACGAGTAAAATTCCGCGGTGGCTCTTTTTAAGACCTCTTTAATTTTGTCGTGGTCTGCCACCGTATATGTTTGAATGGCGTGCCTGTTACCCGTCAGTCTTTTAACTGCAAAATTGTTACCTATGGCTAGCTTACAAAGACTTACCAATTCCTTACAGTCAACATCTATGGTGTTGATTGGTGGCATCTTTATTTTTCCGCTGTTATTGTTGCTTTGCTGCTGCTGTGTTGCTTGCTGGTTCGTTGATCGCTTTTGTGTTGATTGTTGCTGTTGCTGTTGCTGTTGATGGTGCTGATGTTGAAGTTGATGTTGCTGTTGATGGTGAAATTGTTGCTGTTGGCCGACTTTTGGCTTTAGCTTTTGTAGTTGTTGCTGGTTTTGTTCTTGTTCGAGCGGCGCTATTTTTTTCTTTCGGCGTCTCTCTTGTAATCGGGCTCTTGCCATCGCCAGTTTCGCCTCCAATTCACTTATCTCTTCCTCTTCATCCTCAGACTCTGAGGATGCAAGAGAAGCGAATGAATTATTTGCCCCATATATGTTAAAATTGGAGGGGAAGGGAAGCTCACTGTCGTCCGCCAATTGTTGATCTCCTTTATCCATCGTCAATTTCGCGGTTTTGCTTCGCGTCACAATGGAGTTTTTCGGGGCGCCTTTTCGTTTGTGCGTTGTCGTGTTTTTATCGTCCTCCGTGTTCATTCTGGTTCTTTCCAGTTTGTTTTCATTAAAAAAAAAAAAACAAAGTCGACCTTTTGAACCACGGCGACTTGATTTCTCCTGCAAGCTGAGTTGAACTCGCCTACCGCCTGCTAAGAGTCAGTAAGCTTGCACTCGCGCCAAACGACGATTTAAAGATTGCTTTCTTAACAAGCAATATATTGTTTGTTTTAATTTTCGCGTTTGCGACCGAAGTGTTATCTTTTTATTGTTTTTGTTTTTATTGTCTCGAACACTTTTTGCACCTCACTCAACTGTTTTTATATGCACTTACTTTGATTTTATTTAATGCATTTATACCGGTACACCTGGTAAATACAGATTGCTTAACGAGCAATATATTTTAATTTTTGTTTTTTGCGCTTGCGACCTAGGTGATATATTATGTTTCTTATAGTTGATTATTATTTTATTTTTCGCACTTCACTGCAATATGCACATTTGCTTTTAGGTTTTATTTTAATTTATGTGTTTTTAATTCACTTAGTATTTACAATTAAGTTTTTACGTTTATTATTTGTTTTGTTTGGTTTCTGAATTTCATTGTTTTGACTATCTTCACTGTTTTAATTTTGGTCACCACATGTCTATTGAATTTAAACTTTTGGCGTGAACTCGAGTATATTTATTGTTTGTCGCGCTTGTTACATTAATATTTAGTTTACTGATGTGTCCTTGTTGTCTTTTGTTTGTGAATTCTTAGGAATTGTATTTGTTGTCAAAAATTGCTTTTGAAATACTTTTACTTTTTAAATATGTAGTCACTTCACTTTTTAACTGGCGTACTGTTAAACTGGTGTTCTCTGTAAGAGAGTTCGCGGGTGACTCGATTTTTGGTTTTCTATTTGCTTAACTCAATGGAATTTTTCAGATAGAGATAACGATCTCTGGATTTTGAGTTTAGATGATGCCGTGGGGCAAATGCAAAACGATAAACGAATATATGATTCGTTTATTGTAAATTTTGATTTTAATTCGGTTTTTTAGATTAAATTATGCCGTAGGGGCAAATGTTAAGCGATAAACGGATGTTTGATTCGTTTATTGCGAATTTTGGATCTAGTTTGGGTTTTTTCGGGTTTTGATTGAATTTTAGGTTTTAGTGTATTACTGCTAGGATTTGGATGTAGGTGTGGGGGAAGGAGATGGTAGGGCTTTTCAGAGCACTACAGTTTTAACAAACAACCGTAAGTGTTGCTTACGGATGTTGGAGTATATAGACTCTGCGTTGAGAGCGACTATAGTTAGTTCAGACATTGAGGGAAAGAATATGGGAGGTTATAAGTGAGAGAATCTGACCTTTTTTTCGATATCCGACATATGCTTCAATGTAGGAAGCATAGTTTGTAGCTTCTTGATGTAGCCCATGATGTCCAGGTTGAGGCCAATGGAGTTAGGGTTGTTTGATATCGGCGTGTTTTGATTGTTTTTGATGACATCCGCATATGATGTTCCTGGCCTTGTAGGTTGTGGTAATGTGTTCTGCGATGTGGATGTGGTTGGTGCGGATTTGTTGGTTGTAGTTCGTTTTATTCTTTTTTGGAGAATTCTCAATTTATGAGGGCACTGGGAGAAATTGGCTGGATGTGGACCTCCGCAGTTACAGCGTGTCACAGCGATTTCCTTAATAGTAATGGATCCATCGGGTTTGTGGTTTGGATTTTTCCTGGTTCCATACCCTGTGGAATGACCTTACATTCTCCTGGTTGATGTTCATCGGCACATCTGCCACATCGTATATTTAGGTGGCAAGCCACCGCCAAGTGTCCCGAGCCTTGGCATCTCTTGCAATGAAGGATGCTCTGTTTATGAGGCTCCTCGATGCTGATTTTATGCGTAACCAAGTACTTAATTTGTTTGAGCTTGTTGGTGTCTTCATTTGGATGGATTTGGATAATCCGTAGGTTCCTTAAGTTATTTTCTCGCATGTACGGAGTTTGAAAATAGTCCAGCCTGTGGATTTTCAGCTCTGGGCAAATCCTGATGATCTCCGACGCTAGCTCTTCTTTGGTCCAAGTTGGGTCGATGTGCCTAATGATGAACGTTGTTGGTTTGAGCTGATGGTGTTGGAAGGTAAGAAATTCGTGTTGTAGTTCTGCAAGTTTTCTAACGGTTTTCTCGTGATCAACCAGAGTTGTTGTTGCAATGGAGACAGAGGAGCCTTTAGTGTTTGTGGTGAAGTTGCGGTGTCCTAGGGCATTTTCTACCTATAGAATTATTCCCTTTATACTGATCACATTTTATATGTGGATTGGTGGTGGTCTAACATTTTTGTGCTGGGCAGGCAGGGGACTCGGTGCTGGCTTGGCTTGTTTGGTGGCTTCCTTATGAGCTGATGATAGTTGTTTGAGTGGAGATGTTTTATGGTTTACGCAGGGAGAAGGCGTCATCTCCACACTGGCATCGTCGCTGTTTTGGGTGGGTTGCTTTAGGGAGTGAATTTCCTCCCGGAGTTGCTTCACCTGTGTTGTAAGCTGTTGGGTGTATTCCACAGCTTCGTGGAATTTTTTTTCGTAGTCAATGTGTTTTCCTTGATTTTCCATTTTTGTGGTCTTCTTCGATGAGTTTTGAAGAGTTTCAATGGCTTTTCTCTTCCGTTCCAATAGATATTCCCGAGTAGCGCTCGGATCGTTGTCTGGCATCTGTGAAGACAGATTTCGACTACGGCATCCAGCGAAAATTACACGGGTTTGTTCGTGTTTGTATAGTTTTTTTTTTTTTTTTTTTTTGTAATTATAACTTGTCGCAATATTCACGAACAAACGCAATATATCACACAAGATTCGATGTGAAGGCGTTCGATCGACGACGACTTAACGTCTACGGATTCAATTTTTTTTTTTCAATTTTATTTGTAAACGAGCACACGATGAATATGTCTGACTGCATGAACGATCGGCGAGTGATTGTCTTTAAACTCCGTGTACATTTATTAATTTATTGATAATGCCAGGAGATCGCGATGCACCTTCCTTTTAAATGAAAACAGATCTAGATTTTTTATCTTGAAACGAACGTTTCAGATGGAAAATCTCGATTTCGGGTGTGGTGTTCACTGTGCTCATTAGGATAATAGTTCGGTTCTATGAGTTCTCATGAAACTATTGTGCATATTAGGACATGCATTGGAAATTGGATTTTTGTTTTTTTTATCCATCTGGCTTATGCAGACAAGAGTTTGCGCATCCTTCGGATGGGTATCCGTGGAAATTGGGTGTTGGTTTTTGAATTGGTGCATTTACAAGTCAAAAAACATCTGGCATGTGAAGATATGCATTAGGATGTTTATGATTGCTTGAATTGTGTGTCGGCGGAAAATAGATACGCCTATTTTAGACACATGTTTAGACACATGCACATTTTGAGCTTTGGATTTTGTAGGAATTTGAATTGAATTGAATTCAATGTTTGAGAGTTTGGTTGACATTGAATGCAATGTTGATTTGGGTGTAGGGATTGTATGTGGGGGAAGGCGATTGTTTCTATGGGGTAAGGAAATTGTAGGACTTTCCGGAACACTACAGTAGAATACTTCAAAAAGGTTACACAGCTAACTAACACTAACGTAATTTCAAATATAGTAGAATCCTTCAAAAGATAATTAAATCTTCGAGGTTCTAAATCTTAAACAATCGCTAATAGCAAAAACGAACAAGATAAGAAAACTATATATTCACTTCTAACTTCGCTCGTTTTTATGTAAACGACTAAATTATAGAGTCGACATCATCAATCTAGACAATATAAGCTCATTGGAGTTAAAATAATTTTATTCTGTTGAACTCTAATGTAGCTACATTTCAAAGCATGTTAGCTTATCCAAATTCGCGTAATTTTCTATCAATTTATTGAGTACTTGGCGGTTTTAATGTGTTCTACCGAACACAATACTGACATTGAAAGTCAGATATGTACTTTTTTTTTATTTTTTTCTTTGTTTTGCAATGGTTTCGATGCGCACATGGTTGGACTCGGGGTACACGTTAGTTTTTGACTAAAATTTTTGATTACTGGTTGTTCTCTTTTTTCTTCTTAGTTTCATTTCTCCTCCCATGGAATAGTCTCTCTTTTCTAATTTGCAAGACATTTTCTCTATTTCGGTTTTCACATCTTATTCTAGAAACATAGAATCTCGATGCACCCCAAAGTCCCGAAAGTTACTGTTCCAGTGGTCGAAGATATACCGAGGATCATTTAAGGTTTTCACATTTGTGTGGTATCCTTTTCCGATGTATTCTTGGTAATTATTTTGGACGGAATACGTGTGGAGTTGTATATCCCATTGCTAGGAACAGTGTTGATTTCTGTTGACTGTACATTTTACTGTTCATGCAGTGATCCTTTTCATGGAGGATCTAATCCAGAAAAGAAGGGAAGAACATATATAGTGACAGAGAAATGCTCATACAATTGTGGAGTGGAGAAGGCTCTATATGGACTCTGCCAAGCCGGATGTCAGTGGTACTTAAGGTTGTGCAAAAAATGCAAACACCAAATTTATATATAAATAATAAATAGAGTTTATTTTTATGTGAAAAGTATTTTTTTTTTTCCCAGGCCCACATTCAACAATCGGTCGTCACTCTTCCCAGGGGCCCCGGAAACACGGTGGTGACCGCAACGAGTCTTCTCAGGAGCGGTCTAACAAAGAGACCCTCATCCTTTTAAGGAAGAAAAGACACGCCCCCCTGATAGAAAGGCTACAACAAAAATGTGCCAGCGGTGTGATCATCCAACTATCCCCTACCCACAGACCAAAAACGACACACCAGTGGCAGTGGACTGGACTGATCCATTCATCCCCTACAAGAGGAAGAGAGCACGGGCAGGATAACCCGAAATATCCCCGAAAGCTCCCGACCCGGAATCCTAACAACGGCCGCTGGAAATGGGCAATTATTAATTGGTAACATCAACCAGAAAATGACACATTTAGCGACTGCCAATGCAGGCACGACTACAATCGCAGTCATATACACCAAGACTCCATTGAGCACAACTCCCACCACACCAAAGGCCCACGAATAGTACAGGGAGGAGTAGTGGTATTAGCAGCAATAACCACCACAAATCTGGGAAGTGTTGTAGCCTTTCTCTCCTTAAAAGGACGAGGGATCTTTCAAGACCGCTCCTGAGGAGGCTCGTTGGGGTCACCACCGTGCTTCCGGGATCTCCGGGATGAGTGATGACATATTGCTGAATACAAGCCTGGAATTCTGTCAGGCTCAATGAAACAGTTAATTAAAACGATTTTATTAATTTAATTTAACAATTTAATTGATTTACTTTAGTTTATTGGCGTCCTTACACCTCGTACGCCAATTGAAACTGATTCTCGAATCCTTTTTTTTTTTTTTTTTTTAAACTGTATTTATTAACCATAATTAAAATTTGTACATTTAAGTAATACAGTGACTTAAAATTAAATTCGTGACAATTGCTTACATGTAATTATTATTATAATACATTTTCCAAACAATGTTTTAAGAGTTACAGGCTAGATGTGTGTTTGTACATTTAGTAGGGTTTTGTCTTCCTGGAAAAGGTCAGAAAACCAGGAATTTCTTATTTTTACTTTACTTAATCTAAACTTAACCCTAAATATAAATATAAATATAACTTAACCTAACTTAGTCTGATTATTATAAAATGAGCTATAAACAAAACAAAGTTTTATAATTAATGGGATTTATGAATTAAAGGATGTGGAATGAGGTCAGTTATGGGTTTGAGGAAGAGTATTTCTTTCCGGTTGTTCGTTGGAAAAACGTAGGATGTTGGAAAATGGTTGGACGTTAGAGTATTTGAACTGGTTAGGGGTAACTTCGGTGTTGTGGTATATGATCTCGTTTGAATCATTTACCAGTCTGCCTGAGGCGAAGATAGCTCTGGTGTGGAGACAGTTGGGGTAGTTAGTTCTGATATCTAGAGGGTTCTCTAAGAGCGAGGTTATTATGGGATTGGGATTATTTTGTAGGTTTTCGATAAATTTGATAGACAGTTCGAGGAATCGTCTATCGAGGCGCTCAATACCAGCGGTATTGTAGAGTTCGACGTTACTATAGTACTTATAGGAGTTAGGACGACGATGTAACCCAGAGACATACCTAAAGCATTTTCTTTCGAATACTCGTAATTGCTCCATTTGGGAGGGAGTGATATGGTACCACAATGGACACGCGTACGTGAGTGTGGGCCTGATAATCTGTTTGTAAATGAGCAGTTTGACTTTGTGAGAGAGACTATTAGGTTTCCACATTACTCTTCTACAGAGATTAAGCTGAATTGTGGCTTTTTGAAGGGAATTTTTAATGTGGGAGGAAAAAGACCAGTTATTAGAAAAAGTGATTCCCAGATATTTTAGGGTTTTGGAGGGTTTTATTAGAGTGTTGTTTAGGTTAAGTTTAATTTTGTTGTGGCAGCGTCTAGTGTTGTTTGTACAGTGCTCGTGTTTGCCCTTGAACACTATGAGCTGCGTTTTATTTGGGTTAAGGTGAATTTTCCACTTATTGAAGTATGATGATAGGTTAGGGAGAAAGTTGTTAATGCGATTTCTTGCAGCCTTAACAAATTTGCTGCTAGAGTAAATTAATGTATCATCAGCATAATTCAGCATCACAACATTAGGAGATACGGGTTGAGGAATATCCGCGGTATATAACAGATATAAAATTGGCCCTAAAATAGAGCCTTGGGGAACACCCGCGGTTATGTTGTGGGTTTCTGAGACGGAAGAATTTATTCTCACAACGAATTTTCTGTCAGAAAGATAAGAGGCTAAGAGCTTTGTTGTGTGAGAGTTTAGGTTAAATTTGGAGTGCAGTTTGTACAGAAGCCCTAAGATCCAGACGCAATCAAACGCCTTAGAAATATCGAGAGATATACACACAGTAGGGCTTTGGTTTTGGAGACCAGTTGTAACATCGTGTGTAAGTTTTAGTAGAGCATGACATGTGGATTGTCGCTTACGAAATCCGAACTGACAGTTAGGGATGAGGGCATTCTCATTGGCAAATGAGAGAAGATTTTGGTAGATCTTGCGTTCCAGTATCTTACTTAATGTACTTAATAGGGATATTGGACGATAATTGAAAGGGCTATTACTACTACCGGGCTTCTTAATAGGAATTACTACCGCAGTTTTCCAGTTCTCTGGGAAGTGCGATGCATTAATTATTTGATTAAGAAGAATGAGGATGGGAAGTAGATTCTGTGGGCGTAGCCTTTTAAATAGAAGGCGTGGGATTCCATCTGATCCAGTTGACTTTTTGTTATTTCCTGATCTTACGATCTCGGATAATTCGTCTGCAGTTAGAAAATTTGTAGTGTCTAAGGGGTGTGAAGCTATGTTCGTGTTGCTAAACTCACCGATGAAAGGAGTAAAAGATGTGAATAATCTGTTTGAGATGTATTCGTTTACTGTGTTCTCGAAGCCGGGAGTTGATAGAGAATTATTTTGCTCATGAATCTTTGCAAAGTGTTCTGCGAGGCAATTTGCTATGTCCGTATCGGACTGGGCAATATTATTGCTGATTGGGTTGATGAGATGATCAATTCGGGGTTTATATTTACGACCAGTTAATTGGTTGATGTTTTTGAAAAGATCCCGATTTGGTTTGATATTTTTAAGTGTGGAGATGTAGTTTTCATCTGCGAACTTTTTCAACTGCTCATTTATCAGAGTGGATAGGAGTTGGATTTGGCTTTTAATAAAGGGGCAGTATCTTGTATGGAGTTTACGGCGGAGCTGCTTTTTAAGGCGCAACAATTTGGTTAGGATGCTGGGCAAAGGCTTTCCTAAATAGTTATGAGGAATGGTTGTCGGGGTGTTGTTGTTGAGAGCCTCCTTAAGAATTTGCTCTATTCTTAAAGATGCGTGATCGATTTCAATAGGGAGTAAGTTAGATGCTTCAGGGATATACAAGTCAGAGAAACTGATCGCTATGTCCCTATTGACTTTTCTCCAATTTGTTTTGGTGAAGTTTGGGACAGGGTTTGACGAGTAGAGTGGGTCGAAAGAGGGGATTTGGATCGTGGTATGAACGGAACCATGATCAGAAGGAAATATAAAGGAGACTGTAGGTGGACCCGCTGACTGAACATCATCGGACTTGAGGAAGAAGTCGATTGTTGACTTGGCTGTGCTAGTGACACGGGTTGGCTGTAATGGGGGGTCAATGTATGTATATGGATAAGATGGGAGGAGGGCTAGCAACTGACGACCATATTTGTTGCATTTATTATCATTGAATGCTGTATGACGAGCATTCCAGTCTCCCCCGATTATAAATGGAGCGGGAACGGACTGTTGGATTATCTGAGAAATGTCAGCATCTGGGAAATCTGGTTGTCGTGAAGGGTGAATATAAATGGATGCTAAGACGAGCACTTTATTGTTCTCACAAAAAAGTTTAACTGCCGTGTATTCAATGCTGAATATATTAGTGAATCTAATTTCACTGAATTGAAATTTTTTGTGTATTAAGATGCCGGTACCTCCGTGGGATCCATTAGTTCTGGGGTTAGAAACAAAAGTATAATTGGGAATGGAAACTCGGGAATTTGGTTTGAGCCAGGTCTCTGAAAGGAAGAGGATATCTGGGGAAAATTTTTCAACAAACAACCGGAGGTGTTGCTTACGTATATTAGAGTAAATGGATTCTGTGTTGAGGGAGATAATGGTTAGTTTAAAGAGAGCTGGAAAGAATATGGGAAGTTATTAGTGAAAGAATCTGACCTTTTTTTTCTGTTTCTGACATATGCCTCAGCGAAGGAAGCATGGCCTGTAGGCTTTTGATGTAACCCATGATGTCCAGATTGAAATTTTTAGTATTATCGTTAGAGGGAGTGGTGGTGTTGATGCTTCCTTTTGCTGCATCCGCGTAAGATATTCCGGGTCGGGTTAACTTTACTTCTTGCAATACTGTTGGTTTTGTTGTAGTTGGTTTAACTGTTGACATTGCTAATTTCCGTCTTTGCAGAACTTTTAGCTTCTGAGGACATTGAGAGAAATTTGCTGGATGTGGCCCTCCACAGTTACAACATTTTACTGTAATCTTCTTTGTGGTAATGGATCCATCGGCGTTGGCGGTTTGGACTGTCTCTGGTTCCAGGCCTTGTGGATTTACTTTGCATTCATCTAGCTCGTGTTCCTCTGCGCATCTGCCGCAACGTCTTTGCTGGTGGCATGAGACCGCCAAGTGTCCTGAGTCTTGGCATCGCTTGCAATGTAGAATTTCTTGTTTGTGTGGCTCCTCGATTGCGATTTTTTGGGTAAACAAATATTTAATTTGTTTAAATTGGTTGATATCCTGATTTGGTGGGATTTGTATGATCCGAAGGCTTTTTATGTTGTTTGTCCTCATGTATGGTGTTTGGAAGTAGTCCAGCTTATTAATTTTTATTTGTGGACATATCCTAGCAATTTCCAGTCCTAATTCTTCATTGGTCCATTCTGGATCGATGTGCCTTATAATAAAGGTAGTTGGTTTGCTATTTGGATGTTGGAATGTGAAGAACTGATATTGTTCCTCTAACAGTTTTTTAACTGCCCTTTCATGATCGTCTAGTGATCTGACTGTTATTGAAGTCCTAGATCCTTTTATATTTGTGCTGAAATTCCGGTGACCCAGAGCATTTTGCAGGGTTTGAATTATAGCTTTGGTGCTGGTCAGGTTTTTGACGTAGATTGGCGGGGGTCTTTCATTTCTCGCGGTTGATTTCGTTTTTGTTTCTGCTCTGGCTTGGGTGGGTATTTGATTTGATGAGGCCTTCATTTGTTTGTAAACTTTGGTGGGTGGTTCGCCTTGGCTTTGACTCGAATTAGGGCGTTGACGGGACGTTTCTTCCATATGGACGTCATCCGTGTTATTGAAGGAACCTTGTTTATGGATTTGTTCCTGGAGTTGTTTCACTTTAACCGTTAATTGGTTAATGGTTTCCAACGCTTCTTCGAACTTTTGTTTGTAATTTGCGGGGCTGCTTGTTCTGTCCATGTTTGTTTTTTTTACTGGAGCGTTTCGTAAGATGTCCAGAGCCTTCCTTTTTCTATCGGTTATGTACTCCAGTGCATTGCCTGGGTCATCGCCTATCATCGGAGTTGTGTAGTAACTTCTTTCTTGTTGTTATAAAAAATTTTTTTTTTGTTATTCTTTTTAATTATAATTATATATTTTTTTTTGTTTTTATATTGCACTAGACAATTTAATAGTGCACTGCACACACGTGTAAACACGTTTCCTTACACGTCCGCACTGCACGAGATATGTCACGATAATGCTGATTCTCGAATCCAAAATCCATCGCCCATTTATACAAAATCGTACCGGGATTTTGTATCGCGGATGCAACAAAATACAACCAGAATTTCGAAATGTACGAGGATCGACTGAAAAGTTTCCGACCTATCAAAGATACAAGAAATTTTTTCTTAAAATTTATTTTTATTTTTTTACATAGTCTCCTTGTAACTCTACACACTTCTCCCATCGATGCACCCATCTCTCTAACCCGCCCAAATAGTACCCGTCATTTTTCTCTGCAAAATAACTGTTCACGAAGGTGATTGCCTCCTCATTTAACGAAAATCTCTGTCCTCCGGTCTGGTTAGGTCTGGTGAGTAAGGCGGATGGTCAAGAGGAACTAATGAATATATTTAGCATCCTAGAGAATGGGAGCAGTGAGGAAGAAGAAACCAATAGTGTGGACACTAAATGGACATCAATCAGAGACACAATCAAACAAAAAGCCCAAAAGGTATTAGGACTTAAGGAAACAATTAAGTCCAAACCTTGGTTTGACAATGAGTGCAGGGCGAAGATGGAACAACGTAAATGCCTCAGAGTGTTCCACTTAGAAAGCTATGATGAAGTCATCGCAGAAAGATACGCGACAATTCGGAAAGAGACAACGACAAATAACACGAATGGGAGAAGACTAGGATTGAAAAAATCCTAGAAAATGCCAGAGCAAAAAATATCAGAGGTATGTATGCCGGCATAAATTCAATTAGAAATGGTCACCGAGGGAGAGCCAAAATAATCCGAGACACAAACGGCTGTCTGGTCACAGAAACAAAGAATATCGTGACAAGATGGAAGCAGTTCTTTAAAAACCTACCCAATGTGCCACCCATCAACCACAAATAAACGCACCAGACGTACATACGGCCGAGCCTCAGATCCCAGAGCCCTCTTTCGACGAAGTTGTAGACGCAATAAACCGATTGAAAAACAACAAGGCTCCCGGAGTCGACTGCATACCGGCAGAGCTTGTGGGGCACGGAGGAGAGGCAACCGCTCGAAAGATCCCCCAACTGATTAAAACAATATGGGATAAAGAAGTCATTCCGGAAGAATGGAAAACCTCAATAGTCGTCCTCATTTTCAAAAAAGGTGACAGAGGAATATAATTGGTCCCAACCACATACAAAATACTAACAAATGTCATACTGGTGAGAATCACACCGTACGCAGAAGAAATACTGGGAGACTACCAATGCGGATTCCGTCGGAACCGGTCAACGAGCGACCAAATGTTCACAATAACGCAACTGCTGAAAAAGAAGTGGGAATACGGAGAGATGGTTCACCAACTTTTCGTTGACTTAAAAAAGCTTATGACTCCGTCGCAAGGCAAAGACTTTACCATATTGTAGTTGAGCTTAGAGTCTCAAAAAAATATGCCGCCCTCATTCAAATTTGCATGAACGAAAACAAAGGGCGAGTTAGAATAGAAAACCACCTCTCAGAACCATTTGAAATCCGGAACGGACTAAAACAGGGGGTTGGACTCTCACTATGTCTTTTTAGCCTTGTGCTCGAGTATGTCATCAGAAAGGTACAAGACGACAACATGGCCGGATCATCCCTGAACGGGGTCACACAAGCGCTCGCATATGCGGATGACATCGCCGTTTTGGGCGACAATCTAGAAACTGTAAGTAAAAACAGTGAAATCATCATGCAAGCGACAGAATAGGTGGGCCTAGAAATAAATGAAGACAAAACGAAATAGATGATTATGGCGAGAGCAGGTGGACCTCAGAGAACACACATAAACATCAGCCGCAAGATATTTGAAAATGTCAAAGAATTTAAATGCCTGGGAACAATACTGACGGCCAGTAATGAAATTTCGAAGAAAATTAATAAAAGACTACAATCCGGCAACTCTAGTTGGCATGCAGTCAGTAAACTGCTGAAATCCAAACTGCTGTCACGTAACATAAATCTCCGTGTCTATAGAACTATAATCATGCCGATTGTTCTGTACGGATGCGAAACATGGGCTCTCACAAAACGGGAAGAGAACAAATTCCGCGTATTCGAGAATAAAGTTTTAAGGTGCATCTTTGGAGGTAAATATGACGAGGAGGCAGGACAATGGAGGAA
This sequence comes from Microdon myrmicae, assembly GCA_963931805.1. Lineage (NCBI taxonomy): Eukaryota > Metazoa > Arthropoda > Insecta > Diptera > Syrphidae > Microdon > Microdon myrmicae. The sequence goes on along the minus strand of OZ007498.1, from coordinate 140,136,127 downwards.
ACTCCACAACCACGGATTGGAAGAGCTATACTGCAAACCTACAATAGTGAGAGTAATCAAGTCGCGAAGATTAAGATGGGCCGGGCATGTGGCGCGAATGGGCAACGATAGGACGGTGCATAGAATTCTTGACGGTAGACCAACGGGAAAGAGACCGGTGGGGCGGCTGCGACGGAGATGGGAGGACAATGTTAGGTTGGACCTCGAGGAGATCGGATCGGATGGTAGAACGTGGAAGGAGAGCGCACGGGACAGAGAACAATGGCGGAGTCGAGTCGGTGGGTCATGGACTTTCGGGTTCCTGCAGGCCAATAAATAGTATAATAATAATAGTAATAAAAAAAAAACCCCCCAACAAACAACGGAAAGCTTACATAGATTTTGCATTTCGAAAATTTAGTTTTGATGTTAGGTTTAGGATAGACTTAAGATATAAACAAAAAAAAATTTTTTTTAGTATTTAAGTTAGATATAAGGTAAAAACAATAACAAAAACAAAGTTTTTTCTGTTCATTTTCTTTGTATCCAATTAAATTCTTTAAAATTCATGTAAACAAAATAATCATAATGTTATGAAATAAGATACCATAAGCTAGAGTTTAATCACATTTGTCTAGCGAGTAAGTAAATTATAATAATAAGAAGAAAAAAAAAGTTATATAAAAAAAAGGAGCTCTTGCGCTTCAGTAGGAATGTCCCCCAAAGAGATGGGGACGATAATATTAAACAGCACCCAATAAAGACCTGAATACCTGTTGTATAATATTTTTACAACAATTCCGCCGCTTCCTAGAAATAACTCGTGGAAGCGGAACGAAAAAGGATATGTGCCGTGAAGCCACGAGATAGTCCTTCTTCTTGGTTAAGCAGTCGCCGTGTACGCGTGTGCTTGTTATTTGACGTGAAATTTAACTAAAAATCGAAATGATATGTTGATGTGAAATTTAACTAATAATCGAAATGATATTTGATGTGACATTTAACTATAAATCGAAATGTTATTTGATGTGAAATTTAACTATAATCGAAATTAATTTAAATAAAAACGTTTGCAACTATATTCCGTATATTCGTTTGTGTTGGTATTCAAAATCGCTCTTGTGTGCATGTTCAGTGCTAAAGGTTGCTAATTGGATCAAAGAACAGGCAAAGAACAATTAGAAGATTTGCATCGTCGAAATTGAAGCTGCTTACATCGAGACTCCCTGTCCTCAGTATCATCGTAGCAGACTATGGGGTAAGTATGGTGTATAATACATAATATATACAATTGTTGTAAAAATATTATACAGCATACCAATGTCGGTAGAATTGTAGGAGCGAAGTCGTGGCACCGACATGGGCGCTGGGTTCCACTTCGTTCTCACAAATTAGAAGTTCCGCCGCGGCACTAGAGGAAAACTGTTCGTAATCACTAGACAAATAAAACAACGTCGTATGTTGTTACTCGTTAACTTGGTCATTTTATTTTTTTTCTTATCGGGCCGTAAATCTATTACACTGAATTCGATTAACTAAACCAAACAATTACGCGAGGATAGCATAACGCACTGAGACAACACTACAGCTACAGCTATGTCAACAATACGCTGGACAGCGTTTGTTTATCATAATTAAAGATGGCCTGAGCCGATAGGAGATGAACTGGTTCATGGAGTATGAACCAGGAAAGTTCAAAATGTATGGATGCCGTCGGGTAGGTTTTCTTTTCAGGTATTATGCTGCAGGGGAGCTTACGCTGCCCCCAATTGCAGGTAAGTACCAAGCCTTTGTATGGTAAGAGGAAGTGGTTAATTTAAGAGGATGGGCGGTTCTTTGGGAATGTATTAATGAACCGCCACAGTCTCACTGACTGCAGGCGGCTTCATTCATTATTAATACTGTTGACCGCAAATCTCAAACCCTGTGATCCATTTACAAAAAGACTTTCCCGTTTGCGTGTGACGATTGTTTCGATAATCAAAGTGACTAGGGTAGATTAGTTTCGGAATCGTCACCGAATAATTGTTTACGAAATACGCCCAAAAACAAAACATACATTCCACTACAATTCCCACGTGGATCTAGCGCACCACAAGCATCTAACGACACCACAAGCGCCCCCGCTTCTCTACATATGCGACACAAACAGCGAACACAGTTACGGTCCACCCTGTATCTCTAACCTACTATGACAGAAAATTCCTTCTCGTCACCGGCCTCCTGCTATGGCTGAAAGAGTATTCAATCAAGGTAAATATATACGAATCGACTACAACTGTTGTTCAATTATCAAGTAAGTTTTTTTTTAATATCAATATGCTTGTTCGTATCAGTTTCAACAGAAAGTATTAGTACATGTTTTGGTAAAGCTTCTCACAGACGTGATGCATTCAGTATTTTAGTGTTATACAGTGTTGTAAAAATATAATAACATAATTGTTTTTGGTAAGGTGAAATGAGCTTATACTTAGCTTACACGGTACTGGGACATTTAAATATTTAGCACAAATCATAAATAGCTAGTTAATAGGAAACACATAATGGCATCGATGGATTTATTCGTCGTCTATCCGCACAGATGGGTTCTCAAAACCTGCCTTTTGCGACTGAAGCCTATCCAAGTCAATGATGAAATGTGGTGCAGAATGGTTGTTCGAAATGGTGCTAACGCTGGGTTGAGGCTTTTCAGTTAAATGCGGAATACGTTGCTTTTGAATAAAATTGATAATAACCGAGATAAGCAAACCTAATGCCATGGTCAATACGGTCCCCACCATAGAATACCACATATAGCTAATGCGGAAGATTGACCACGATCTAGAAGTATAATTATCTGTTAGTACTGAACTACTTTCGTTAGAAGACTTCCGAGTCGTCTTACGTAAATCCTGTAGATTTAGTCGTTAGAGCAGCAGTTGCTGGCATAGTTGCATTTACATAGCAATCGCACTCTGAGATGGATACACTTAGAGGTTGAGGATCACTATTTGATATCTGGGCCATGATTCCTATGAAGAGGACCAACACCAAGGATATTATTCCACCATAAAAAGCCCCCTAAAATATGTAAAACAAATTCGATTATCCATACGTCATCGTTCATAAGTCTGAAATAAATTACGTTTGTGTTTGCCTGCTTGAATATAATACCCAGGAGGAAGAGCCCCAACGTAACACCACCGATTAGGCCATTCAGTGTCAACGTTGCCTGCAACACGCCACCTAGTTTCTCCACGATGAAAACCAATGTAAACGAAAGCACGCCATAGCTGAAAGAATATATGTAAATTATTTGAAAAGGATGGTCACGTAAATATAAAGCACGTTGTATTCGGAATATACCCCGAACATGTATGTTGGGTCCCAACACCCAAGTGGCCAGGATGTCCTCACAATACGTTACAACCTTTATGAACTTGCCGAGAGTAATCGGTGACTATCTTTCGGAGTTCGCCTGGTGGACCAGTCAAAAAAATTTGAATATGTGGTAAGTTAGATCTAGAAACCAGACTCTTGGTTAAAGTATCGTCACATCGTGTTAATGGGTCCGCGATTTGATCGAGAGGAAGCCTTGATTATGTTTCAAAACCTGTCCAATGATCAATTTAAGTTTGTAAAAAATTTAATAAAAACTTTATGGACAAATAACTGATAATTCCGCAAAAAAATAGATACCCAAACGAAATTACTCTGGACACTATGTCAGGGGGAACGGTAAAGGCTTTAAATAACTTTCTCTTTAAAGTTCAAAGTGCTATTCCTTAATTTTACGACACTGTAAAGTTACAAGACACATTTATTGAACGGAGCCATGTGTAGTTTCTCTGCAGTTTGCAAATACGGCGGACTAAACTTCGGGAGTGGGAAAAAATACCAACCCACGCCAATCATGTAGGATTCCTTGAAATTTTCAATAGCGTCGGTTTTTATTGTTTTTGGTAAGAAATGAGCTTGTTGGCTTCGGACACTCAGAAGGTGTCGTATTACACCGTCGTGGATCACTGTGATTTTGTATAGCAAAAGGAAAAATGGTTCAATATATCGCACTGTGCGCAGATAAATGTAAAATCTATATACACAAAACAAAGGCGGGTTAGTTGCACCATTTCAAGAACGGCTGCACTGATTTTTATGATCTCTGATTTGTTGGAAAGTATCGGAAAACTTCACGGAAAAAATAATTACACACAAAACTAATTTTTAAATACTGCGCTATCTTCCGAAATTGATAGCTCAAGTCACACACGCTTATCGCTTATAAGTGATGTCCATTGAAAACGGAAAATATTTGGAAAATAGCATATTCAAATCTAGAAAGATATTGAAATATATGGAAAATACTTGAATCGAAATGTAAACAAAAATATAGAGAACAAATAACAACAACTGTTAAATTGATTGGTCTCAATCATTCCAGATCATTCAGTGAATCAGTCATTCGTACCATAAGATTGACAGCACCGAATGTATGAGAAACTCTCGGGAGATTCCAGTGCCGCTTCCTGTCAGTATATCCTTTTTCGGAGAGGCAATGGCGGTGGGGGAGTTGACCATGTAACATACCCCCCCCCCCCCCCGCCGAGATCGAAGAGAAGATGTAGCAAACATGGAGAGAGGAAAACAATCAATAATACGCTTAAACTACCAACTCCAAAGATAATAACAGCAAGGAATATAGGTTAACAACAATAGTAATAATCTTAATATTAATAAATAAATGTTTTTACAGAAAATTCAGAAAGAATATAGGTCAGTAACAGTAGTAATAACAATAATGTTAATTAAATGTTTTTGTGAGAAAAATCAGAAAGAATATAGGTTAATACGATAGTAATACAATTCATCATCATCGGCACTACAACCGGGAACCGGTCTTGGCCTTATTTAGCAAGTCCTGAGGCTTGTTAAATTTTCCATAATGATTTATTTTGTCTGGGCAAGGTCATTAAGTCTTGCGCCAGGGGCTCCCCGACGGGGAATCGAACCCCGGTCTCCCGGGTGACAGGCGGGTATACTAACCACTATACTATCGAGGAGCCCAGTAATACAATTAGTCATATTAAAATGAGGTAGGAAAAAATGCCACCCCCCCCCCCCCCGCCGCCGGGGGCCCAAACCTAGCAAAAGAAGATAGGACAAGCCAAAACAGTCGTCCCAATGAATTTGGTTGAAACAGGCCTCCATCCAATAATTAATTGTTTTATCCACCTTTTCTTTGGGGCCAAGCCATGGTGTGAGACAAGTGAGGTGATCCCCTCTCACCGCATTCAAGGTGCCGGCTGGCAGGCTAATTTGCCTCGCGATAATGTGGGTCTAGACGCTGGACTCGCGTCCGTAGCCAGATTTAGGGGTTGGTATGTTGGGGTTGACCCGTTTTGACGGCAAAACCAACCTTCCCTTGAATTTCAAATGCGTGTTAGCATTTGCCTGACCACGTACATTTTAAGACCTATTCTACGAGCCAACACTGGTCCACGCCAGGCAGTTTCCTTCAAGTTGGGTAACTTCAACCGACGACTTACCTTCCGAGACTCCAATGCCTGATCATTCATCTAGCACTGAGGTTTGCCCCTGCAGTTTGATAAATGGCGAGGATTTTGGAGAGAAACCAGAGTCTGGCCAGTTAGAACAGGTGGCTCCAAGTTTAGAAGGGTTTACTTATTAGCCTTATATGGAGGCTTTCCCATTTTGGATGGTGTCTGGGTTTTAGGGAGAGAGGGGTGTCTTGTGGCTGAACATTTTTTCGTATCGACATTGCAAGGTCTCTTTGGCTCGTCTCCCCGTTCGGCTATCTTATGTTCAACCCTTCCCGTTTTATTATTCGCAAAACCAATGGTGAAGGATTCGGGATTTACGGCCGTTCGGGGAAAATCCAAACAACCACCCGATCAATCGACTCTGAAATTTTTTGACAGGAAGCCGTACCCCTGCAACCCGTCTTCAGTCAAACCCGGCAAGGAGTCCACTATTTGGAAACTGCAGGGAATCTCGTGGTGCAAAATGAAATTCCCATGGCAGCAAACCTCGACTTGCCTTTACCAAACAGCGTTTGGAGCATTGTGGATTTATGCACATCCATGCCAAGACTTGGGTGGAGTGCCTTCGGCGTTAACAGGCTGATCTCATCGCCTGTGCCCACGATAAGGCACGTAGTGTCCTGACGGCCAATGTCCAGTGGAAGTTGGACAACCGAGACTTGTGTCGGCGAAAGCTGAGAACAGCTTGAGCTGGGTTGCGATTTTATTGCGGTCGGGTTGGTGTTTCCCGTGTGTGTGTGTCGACCGCAAAACCCGCACCGTTGTTGAGATCCGGCGCCGTGCTTCCTCGGTTGAGGGAAGAGCGGGGACCTTTTATTATTCCTTTTCTTCTTTTGCTGGTCCTGTACGCACAACAATCTTATTACAACTTTTCCACTCTGCTGATAGAAGGCAGTCACATCCGCAAATAGTTAAACCAATTAGATCACTCGCTCTGGTTCCTAAGAATTCTCCACGTATTATGATCCGCGTCCCAGGCGGACCTTCCTTTGGTGAAAGTCCAGTTACAACTGGCTGAGGCGCCATTAACAAGAAAAACCCTTTTTTAAATTCAACGGCTCTTAAAGGGTTTTAGATGATATTAAAACTCAAATATTATCACTATATTTAATATATTTATACCAACTTAGGGGTTCTTAACTCAACTTTCCAAACTCACAATTCAACTTACAATCTCAAACGAACTTTATGAACTGAACTTTTTTCTCTCTTCTGTTTTTTCTTCTGTGACTTTTCACATTCAATTGGGACGAAAATCCAAGTTGCTATGTTTTCAATAAATAAAAAGGTGCAGGTTATTAAGTGTGCTGTAACTGGTAATATTGTGAATGTTTATGAATGGTATGTATTAAGTGAGAATGTAATATATGTTAAGTGAAGTTTTTAAGGATGTGTTAGGAGATTCAGTGTTAAATTTAATAAGGGTAGTATTCTGGAATACAACATCCCACCCTTCTTCGAGAAAGAAAATTATCCTTGAAGAGAATAATTTTCTAGTAACTATATATTAAATTAAGATTAATTAAAAACTTGGATTTTCGTTCAATTACATTACAATGGTTTTCAAAATTAATCTTTATCTAAGGTTACAATAATCAAAAAGTTCTTAATACTAGAAAAATAGTCTATTTACATTATATATTAACTAAATGTTTACAATAATCAAAAAGGACTTAACACTAGAAAAATAGTCCAAATAGTCTATTTACATTACATATTAACTAACTAAATTTAAATATTTCTCCTTGGAACCTTTTCTTTTCTTATCCAAAAATCATTATTACTTATTTAATTATATAATATTAATATTATTGTTTCAAAATTCTCATTTCCGTATATATATTAATTCCAAAATTTCTAATATATATATTACCAATAAAATTTTCTTTCTTTCCTTTTCCGTTCGAATATATATAAATTCCAAAATTTCCAATATATATTACCTCTAAAATTTTCTTTCTTTCGTCCCCCTCATTAACTTTTTTTTTTTTTTTTTTTTTTTTTTTTTCATTTCCGTCATTTCCTACAATTGTTAGATTATTTCATATATATTGAATAATAAAACAAAGGCCATTTGTTATGTGTTTATCTTTTCCTTAAATTTATGGAAAAGTTTCCAAAACCTTTCTGGGCCTATTACTATGATGATTGAATAAAGATGATTATTACCAAAAATCTTCTTGAAAAATGATCTTAAATAATTTAAATGACGGTGTAACCTTTTATTTTTTTGTATTTTGCATTGGAATAAATTTTTATTGTTGAAAAAAAAGACTTGTAATGTATTTATATAGCTACTCTTTACAATACCTATTTTAGTTAAATTATTATTTTCATTTTTTATTATTTCGTGTTTGAGTAAGTGTTTGTGTTTGTTTTCGTTGTTTAAAATATTTATTGTTTTCGGCTTAGTATTGTCATTGTCCATAGCTTTAACTGCTGTCGGAACGTCTACCTTTTCAGTCTTACTCACTGCTGATGGATCGTTTAGTTTCTCAGTCTCATTTACTGATTCGAATAGTTCTTCAGACTTATTAGCTGTTAGAACATCTTGGTTCCCAGTCCTATTTGCTGTTTGAACTATTTCTTCAGTTATATCTGCTGTAGAAACATTTAATCCGTCAGTCTTTGCTGCTGAAAAGATTTGTTCATCAGTATTAGCTGCTGAACTGACTTGGGTTTCGAATTTTATTGCAACTATTGGGTCTTCAGTCTTTAACACTGCTGAATTTTCAGTCTTTGTTGCTGAAGTGCCGTGGTTGTCTATTGGGATAGCCGGAATATTCGGGATTTCTGTTTGTATATTTTCTGCAGGATCCGAATTTTCAGTCTTTAATACTGCTGAGTTTTCAGTCTTGGTTGCTGAAGTGTCTGCGTTGTCAATAGGGATATCTGAGATATTAGCGATTTCAGTCTTTAATACTGCTGAAAATTTCGGATTTTCAGTCTGTGTTGCTGAATTGTTTTCCAGAATGGGAGTATGAATCGGAGTCTTTATATTAGGGACAGGGTTATCTTCGTTTATATGGCTTGGTTTATAGGAGTATGTGGGCTCAGGGTAAATTTGGCTAGGAGCTTCATTAAAATGGTCGTTATCTATTTCCAAAGATCTAATGCTGTAAATAGAAAACTTTGGTCTGTCTTCCATAAATTTTGGTGGGCGTCAGGCCTCGTTTTCCGACTCTTGCACCCGAGAAAAGTGAACATTTTGTCTATCGTTTTGTCTATTGGTGCTCCTAGAATTTTCACCAAAACGATTTTCAGAGTTTGTAGGATTATTTCGGAATGGGTTACGCGTTGTTGTACCTTGTTGGTAATTTGTTGAAGCCGATCCATTCCTAGATATCTTGTATCTACACTCATTCTCTGTGTGATTATTCCGACCACAGAAATTACATACAATGTTATATTCCCTTTTTATGGGTTGTCTATTCGGAAAAAAGTTGGATTGCATGTTCCGATAACATGTGTCCTGTGTATGCCCTGACTTACCACAGGTTTGGCAGACTATACGATTGAATGTAGGTTTTTCATTGTATTGATATGACCTGGGAGAGTTGTCCATTCGAGCGGCATGTGACACTACATGTGCAATCGACTGTTTTAAATTGTTTCCCCCATGGACTTTAGCTAGTATCTTTAGCTGTTCGTTGTTTAGTCCATCCTCAAATGTTTGTACGGCCAATTTTATGTTTTCTTCTATTAAATATTCCCTAACCACCGCGTCTGCTGTTATTTCACACGTGGCAGAGTTTAAAGTCCTTAGAGCATTCGCGACTCTATCGCCGTATTCCCGGACGGTTTCTCTGTAGCGTTGTTTCAGAGAAATCAACTCATTGTGTGCCGTCGACCGAGATTGCTCCTCTTTATATTCCGATTCTAATTTTTCTTTTAAATCCTCCCACTTTGCGATTTGGCTATACCTAATCAGATCGTAAGCATAACCCTCTAGTCTATTTTTGACTAGATCTAAAAATGTCTCGTATATATCCGGGTCTGCCTTCTTTAGGGATCTAAATAAAACGTCTCCCCCGGAAATAAATTTACCTAAGTCGCAGGGTTTCCCGTCAAAGGTAGGGACGATTCTGAAAACATCAGAAATTCCGACAGAGAGAGCCATTTCAGGGGGTTTAATGTGTATCGGTTGATAGTGGATTTGTTCTTCCCCCTGCCTAGCCGCCTGTCTCGTGTAATATGGACTCGTAATAGTGAAAGTTTAAAATAATGTATGGCGAAAATTCAATTCTTAAAATATGGTTAACTTAAAAATATGGTTATGGAAAAATTGGCCTTTCTTTTGGTTATTCAATATATATATATATATAGGAAAGAAAAATAAATTGGTCCCAAAACTGAAAAGAAAGAAAATTCGACGAGAAAGAAAGAAAAGAAACGGAAATGTCTTCGAAATACTGAAATGAGAATTTGCAAATAATTTAGATAGAAATTTCTATCCAAAAAATATTCTATTGGGATAAGGAGAGCTTCCAAGTAGAAAATATTCCTAAAAAAAATAGAGAGAAAAGTCGCTAAAAAAAATTCTTACTCTACTAAATGTTGTCGTTGTACTGTTGATAGCAGTCTTGAGTGTTGCTGTTTTGTTTTTTTTTTCTTCAGTTTTCCTTGGTTGTTTCCTTTGTGTGGTTCTTTTTCTTTTTAGATTTTTTTTTTTTTTTTTCTTTGACGCCAGGCAGACTTCACGTCCTAAAGTTGATTGCTCATCCTGGTCTTTGCTGCTTTCCTTTTTTTTTTTTTTTTATTTCGTTGTTTTATGTCGAGGTTTTTTTTTTCTTCTTATTTTGGTTTGGTTATTTCTCCTGTTTTTTTTTCTCTCTTTTCTTCTTGAAAAATTTTTTTTCTTCTTCTTATTTGGTTATTTCTCTTGTGTTCACTTTAATTTTTTTTTTGTTTTAAATTTTTTGTTTACTTTGTTTTTCGTTGTTTTATGTTTACTTTTTTCTTCTTCTTATAAACATTTTTTTTTTGTTGTTTTAAATTTTGTTTTGTTTAAAAAAAATTTTTTTTTCTTGTTTTTTTTTCTTCTTATTTTCTTCTTTTTATTTGGGATCCTTTGGTTGTATCCCACCGCTGCCACCAGTGTTGAGATCCGGCGCCGTGCTTCCTCGGTTGAGGGAAGAGCGGGGACCTTTTATTATTCCTTTTCTTCTTTTGCTGGTCCTGTACGCACAACAATCTTATTACAACTTTTCCACTCTGCTGATAGAAGGCAGTCACATCCGCAAATAGTTAAACCAATTAGATCACTCGCTCTGGTTCCTAAGAATTCTCCACGTATTATGATCCGCGTCCCAGGCGGACCTTCCTTTGGTGAAAGTCCAGTTACAACTGGCTGAGGCGCCATTAACAAGAAAAACCCTTTTTTAAATTCAACGGCTCTTAAAGGGTTTTAGATGATATTAAAACTCAAATATTATCACTATATTTAATATATTTATACCAACTTAGGGGTTCTTAACTCAACTTTCCAAACTCACAATTCAACTTACAATCTCAAACGAACTTTATGAACTGAACTTTTTTCTCTCTTCTGTTTTTTCTTCTGTGACTTTTCACATTCAATTCGGACGAAAATCCAAGTTGCTATGTTTTCAATAAATAAAAAGGTGCAGGTTATTAAGTGTGCTGTAACTGGTAATATTGTGAATGTTTATGAATGGTATGTATTAAGTGAGAATGTAATATATGTTAAGTGAAGTTTTTAAGGATGTGTTAGGAGATTCAGTGTTAAATTTAATAAGGGTAGTATTCTGGAATACAACACCGTCTTGCGCTCCGTATATGGTCGTTCCGCTCGGGAGCCTCAGTAGACTCTGAACTAGCAGAACTAGAGCGTGTTTTGCCTACTTTGGGCAGGCCATGCGGAGGTCGCAGCTTCCGACTCCGTTAAGATCCTCCGGCTCAAGGAGCCCCTATGGGCTCTGAACAGACAGAGCTGGACCGGCTACCGCCCGCCGAGGGTCGTAGTGGTTGTGGCTCCGTCGTTCGGCGTTCGCCGTTCCTGGTTGCATCCGCTCCGCCCTGCTTGTTGGCCTCTTGAGAGTCCGAAGCAGCAGGGTCAGAGCTTGAGTTGGAGCTCACCACGTGGTCCAGACTGGTCCTACTTACCGTGATTGTTGTGGCGTCCCCTCTGGCCCGTTGCTTGGGGCTCCCGCCACTCCGTGTAGACTGTGCAGGTCTGTGGCTTGCGGCGTTGACGTGTAGTTTTAGCCTTTTTGGTGTGTGTTATGGTGGATATTGTTTGGGAATTTCGATGTTGTTCCCATCTCACCTTATACTTACACCCTCCCCAGTTGTGACCTTGGCGGCCACAAAATTCGCAGCAACATCGGACACTAAAAACCCTTGGGTTTGGTGTTGCTAGCCTGTTGTTAGCAGCGGGTTGCTGTGGTTCCGGAAGTGCTCTTCTCTGGAAGCCCCATTGCTGGTTGGGCGACCTATCTCGAGGAGGTCCACCTTGCGGTCGCCTATTCTGGAGTGGAAGTTCAGGATTGCGAGTGTGTTCTCGATAGGCACGGTGGCAGTCTACGATGTCGTGACCGTACTGCCGGCAATCCCGACAAAAGGGCGTTTCGCCTTTTTAGGCACTCGTCATATAGGTGACCCGTCTTTCTGCAGAAGCTGCGGGACATATGTGCTTCTAAAGGGTTCACCGAGCGTTTGCTGGGGCCTGGGCGGGTTGGCGTCGATGGAACCGGTCACCGCCAGCCTGGTGTGGGAACTGTGCTCCAGGTCCCGTGGGTGCTTGCCCGCCCTGTGTGTGGGTTTGGGTCGATTCATTGGAGGTTTACCGTGTGGGCCCCCAGGGGCATAGTGGGGTTGACCTCATGGGGTCTGGGTGTGGTCGAAAGACACACCAAACGTACCGCCAGCATCCCGAATCGTGTGGTTCTGTTGCAGGTATTGCCTCTGAACCAAGTCTTGTTGCACCCCATTCCGGTCAGAGGGAGACATTGTGTTGTTCCATGCTCCTCCACCAGAAAAGGACGAAACATGTGTATGGGTGTTCGCGGGGGTTGTGGTTGGTAAAGCTCTCGCGTATATCCTGGTGGATAAAACGAGTGAGCAGAGCGAAAGTCCTATTCTCGGTATGGTGGTTCTGGTGGTTTCTGGTGGACGACAAACGGTGCTGGTTGCGGGTTCAAACCCGATGAATTTGGTGCCGACGTCGAAGGGTGGTCCTTAAATGTTGAGGAGTGGGCGGGGCTAAAAGCCAAAGGGGTGGCCGACTGATCGTCGGTCCCGGCCTGGTCTCCTACGGAAGAAGGGCTTTCTCGTTGCAGCATCTCCTTCTTCGAACGCTCGAGTTGAACGAATTGGGCCACCAACCCGTGAAAGTTGGCCTCACTTACCGTAAGGGGGAAGTGCCGGAGGCTGTCCTTTCTTACGCCCTTAATTATTACGGATTTCGACAACCTTTCCAACTGGGTGGCGAAGACGGCCCCACTCGCCTGTCGTAGCAGCGTTCATCCGCCTTCCCACACCGCGCGATGGTGCGCTTCACTTGGGAAGCGAAACCTGTGGCGTCCTCGGTGGAGAGTTGTCGAATTCTGGAAAGCTGGGCACACAGCTCTTCATACGACACCTTGGGCTCGTATGCCTCCCTCGGGCGCTCCTCCACCTCAAGGAAGGTCATGGGTGGTCGCTCCTTGATCATTCGGTAGGACTCGCCGCACTGTCTGGTGGGCAGCCATCGTGGCAAACTGACCTCCTCTTCCACCGCCAGGCAACCCAGGGTCCTCCTGCAGCCGTCGAGAAACATAGTGAGCTTATCGGCTGTATTCGAACCCTCTTGTCCCGGGACATGGTTGGGACTCTGCCTTTCTCCTTTTGGCCGTGGTACGTGTGTCCACGGGTGTGCGCTTGGGGGCGCGTGGGGGTAGCTGTGTCGGAGAGAGGGTGCGCCCTGTTTTCCTTCTGTTGTTGCCTCGTTAGCATTCGGACAACAACTTTAGCTTCACCTTAAGAGAATTCAGAAGGGACCAGACAAAAGGAACCGTCAGAAAAAGGCAAACGAACGCGGACTGGATATCCTGTTAGTATAGGCGTGGGAACCTCGTCGGTTTCCTGGCGAAAGTAAATTTTCAAATTCGGTTTGGAATAGGCGACTTCATCAGCAAAAAAAAAAAACGCAGAACACTGGAAGGGGGCGAAAATCAACAACTTAAGTGCCCCAGTTGCCAAGACCGGTTCCCGGTTGTAGTGCCGATGATGATGATGAAGACCCGCAGTTGAAGGGCGGTGAGGATTTCCGACTCGCGGGGCAAAACTCGGGCGAGGAACTCAGGCAAAGGACAAAGAACTATAGCGTTTGAAATAATAGTGAAGAAGATCGTGTGACTCGAACTGACGCTATGACAGCTCGAATCACGAAAAAAAACCTAAACGTTACCCACCAGGCTACTGGCCGTGTTTAGAATTTGATTTTTAAACTCGGCTATACTCCACTGATGTGAATTGTTATGTTATCGCTAGGTATACGGTTCTGATGTATTTTCTTATTCGATTTACGTTCGGTGTCCTTCACTATTTTGCTTGTGAATTGTGTGTATCTGTTAGAGATGCCACAGAACAACTTCCCCTTCGTCCTCGCTGCCGTCCTATAGGTTTAATATGTGACTAGCCTTCTGGGGGGTGTATGCTTCTTTCCCCATTTAAAAATCCACGATCTCCGTGTATCAAATCAAAAAAAAAATCGCGTGGTTATTCCCCAAATATGTTTAGTTCAACGTCTGACAATCCTACTCCGCCCCAAACAAAAAGCTGACTCGTTGAAACTAGCATAAAGCAAACGTAAGAGGAAAATGAATTTAGAACACGCTCAAACCGGCAAACAAGAAACACTAAAGAACAAACAGATGTTCCCACAGAACCATCGCCGGAGCAGTAAAACCGACGACAGACGCAAAAACTAACCACCCGAACAGAAGGGAAGGAATGGCCAGCAGGAAGGAGAGAGGAATAAAAACAAAACGCGATCTCCAACGGACGAAAAGGGGAGAGAGAGAGAACCTGTACAAAATTACAATTAAAAATATTCAAATAAACTTTCATACATTCAAAAAAATGAAAAAATAGAATCCAGAATTTAAACTAGACTACTGTAAAGAAAATTGACATTAAATTTCAAAAAGAAAACTTAAAACGAGAATTCACCTCAAGAATTTTGACAAAAACTACAATAAGGAATATTTACATAAATTGAATAAAACTTAAAATTACACAAATAATTCAAACAAAGTTGTTATAAATAATTTACACAAATTCGTTATAAATAATTTACACAATATGCAATCACATTAAAAATAGAAATCAAATATAATTCAGAGAGAGAAAAAATCATTCATTTCCGCTCGCACTCGTCTTCGGAAACACCGCCATCCACTGGGTAATCACTGATGTCTTCTCCTCCACTTTCAACGCTACGGGAACGTGGGGCGTACGGAGCTTTTAGGGCTCTCCCCACCACTGGGTAGCTACCTTCGTCAGCCACGAATCGGCACCCCGCAAATAATGAACGCCGGCTGCACCAATTGTTAGATATTAATTGTTAGATAATAATTGTATATCATTGACTGCGCCCATTGTTGTATTTTTTTTTTTGTGATGTTTTGCGCAGCCAATTCTTGAATATTTGTATTTTATAGGTGTTGTTAAATATTTTTATTAAATTGTTAAATAATTAATAGCTAAATATGTTTATAGTCAATTGTTAACTAATTTTGAAAACGCCTGCGCCAGGTGTTAAGGGTATAATGTTTTAACACCAATTATTATGTATTTTTAGATGTGTATAAAAAGTATACCGGCCTGTCACGCGGGAGACCGGGGTTCGATTCCCCGTCGGGGAGCCTCTGGCGCAAGACTAATGACCTTGCCCAGAAAAAACAAATCATTATGGAAAATTTAACAAGCCTCAGGACTTGCTAAGTAAAGCCAAGACCGGTTCCCGGTTGTAGTGCCGATGATGATGACGATGATGATAATGGGTGCACCAGTTGTCATATAATTTTGAAATTGCAGTCGGGCGACCGAGCCAGTTGTTAAATGATTTTTGAAGTTGATAAGCTATTTTAAGCTGCGGCTGTTGACATGTTACAGTTGCTTAATGTGTTTTAAGTGTGGCTAAAAAAAGGTCGCATGCTGTGAAGCCCACCAAGCCACCGTCCCGCCAAGGGTATAGAGATGCTACGTAACGGAAAGTTGCGTGTTTTTAGAAGTCGGACGATAACATCCTCAAGAAAAGGCAACGGTGCCGCTCCCGTTGATTGTATCTATATGGTATAGTTTTACACCGCACTTACCCTCAATTCCTGGGGACCTCAGGGTGTTGGTCCACTTCTTGGCCGTTACAGATTGATATAACTGGGTGCTCCTTCTTCCTCACCTTGGTCTGGGGCCTGTTCCCGGGCACACTTCCACCAGAAACTCAAAACCTTAATGGTTCCTCCCTCGCACACACGTCACAGAGAAACAAAACACGTGGACTTTAATTCTTACTTTCAGTATTGTTACACACTTTATTCATGATTACATCTTTTAATTCAAGGAGAAAATTAAAAACAACGAAGTGACTACAAATAAAAGAACAACATTAACTGAAAATTACAACGTGTCACATACACGACTGCTCCCGAGGAGGTTCTGTCTTCGACTCCCATAGACACTCTCTCTCTCTCTCCATTCCCCGTTATCCCGCTACCCTCCGAAAACAATCATTGCCATTACTGTCCCTTCGAAAATCAACTTCTTAACGATGCAGGTTTGTGCAACCGCTAGTATTTAATTGTAAATCAAAAAGTGGAATGTGGATTAAAATGCATTCGGTTTAATTCAATGTTTTGTATTTGGTTTTTAGTGTTATATATGCAATTCAGTTTACCTTTAATTTTACGCACCCTTACTTTATTTTTATATTTTTTTCGGGGGGGCAATGGCGGTGGGGGAGTTTACCATGTAACATTATCAACCATCCCTATATCTCCATTTTATGCCGACGATACCAAATTCTTCAAAACGATTTGTTCTCGGCTTGATTCGTTCCTTCGTCAGATAGACCTTGATAACTTTTCGTTTTAGTGACAGAAGAATTTTCTGGAGCTCAATGTCGACAAGTGTCAATCAATTAGGTTTTCACGGAGATAAATCCATTGAATGGTGTGTATCAGTATCATAATTTACATTTCACCATGACATACATTTTACTCCGTTTGGTTTTAGTTTCCAAAAAGAAGTAAAGGCCGTAAGAGGGCCACGCGAGTGAACGGCAGTCGTGACGCTTTAGGAACATTCATGAGTAAGCTGCAAAGGCCATGGTACACAACAGCAGACTTAAATCAAGCATCTGGAACTTCGTAGAAGATCTGATAGCGCTGGTCGTTGTTTTCAGTCTGGTGTGTTTGTTAGATGACGTTGGCCAATCATAGTAAAGTTTAATTTAAGATTGAATCGTTTTTTAGTGTAGTCGCATGACCATGAACGCTCTGGCAGATTATGTGCGGCCTCACGACTACAATCTGCAGGCATTTAAAATGAATGCCTTTATTCCTCAATGCTCTTACCCGCGCTGTACATTGTTATTTAGAACTATTTAAAACACCCATTTTACGTACATATTACAAAAATCGTATTTTGATTGCCGTCGCTATTTTAATAATATTCAATTCACACTTAATATCGGCAGTAACGAATTTTAACAATTCTCCAACTTCGAAAAGAATTCGAATATATCCCCCCCCCCCCCCCCCCCCCCCCGCCATCTTCCCTTCCCCCGTGTTCATACGCTCCTTCTCTCATTTAACGACAAGACACTTATCCACAACCATTGATATCAAACGCCTCGCGACAACTCTTCAAACCAAGATTTCATCCCTTTTAATTCGAACGTCACAAACGCTAAATTCCGTAGAGTAAATTTACTGAACGAAAACAAATCTTACCCCAAAGACATCCATTTGGCGTATAAAGCCCCTCGCTCAGGAGTGATCTTAATGTTAAGTCCATTCATTAAAAGATCCTCGCTAGTAACTGCGGCAAGGGAGTTAAGTGCTGACGCAACAGTCCTAAAAGTAAAATGCGTTATTTAAGAAAGTTATCACAATTTGACGCGTATAAAATGTAAATCCCAATAGCGTAGACGTATCAGTTGAGCCTGCGTACACATGATCGTTACTTCCTTTCGTCATGCCTACTGAGCCGGATACAATAACAAAAATAAACGCAAATGCTCGCTTTGAAATGTCAATATTGAAACTTCTTTACTATATGCAGACACTTACCCCAAACTCGCAGCAAATATTCCAGCTACAAAAATTCCGGCAACTGTGTAGATGTTCTCATAAACAGTCATAATATAATAAGGTAAAAGTTGGTCAGAAGCTGTGATCTGTCCAGCCATCAATGGATCACACCCCACGTAGTGCGTATAGACCATGAGGCCAGTGTAGAAATTTGATAAAAACACGGTCACAAGACCTGTCAAATCAAAATCATTGTGATGCACCAAATCTCTTTAATGTCGTGATATTGTATTTCTTACCAATAATAGCAAAACCCAACGCTATCTTAGCGGGTTTCAATGACTTCAAAGACATGCATTTTTGAACAGACGCTTGGTTAGTGCAGAACATTGATGTCCAATAAAAGAATCCCCCAATGACCACGGAAAATACAGTGTGACGTGTTGTGGGGTCCGGTGAAAAGCTGCGGATTTTTAAAGGTTTTTTTATGTTTTCCAATGCTCAATGGTATATAGTTTTCATACATACTTGAAGAACTCTAGCCGATTATTGTCCGCTGCAGTATTGAAAATAGTTACAATATTACCGGTATAAAAGCAACCAAGAACAATCACAAGCACGAGCGAGAACGCTAACACACCAGCTTGAAATGTGTCCGCAATAACCACAGCCTTCATTCCTCCCTGAGAGGAATAAAATATGCAGACTAAATATATGAGGACAACAGCTATTCGTGTATCCAGCCCAGTTGCTTTGGAAAGAGCTATGGCAGGAGCTAACACCGCTACAGCAGTATAGAAGCACATCTACATTAAATATGACATTTGTTATATGATTGATAGAATACTGATCAACAAATTTCTTACCTGTATGATATACAGCAAAGCCCCGAGGATTCTTATTTCCTTCCCAAACCGGATACCTAAGTATTCATAGCAACTGGTTAATTCCATCTTAAAGTAAATTGGGTAGAAGACTTTTACTGCAACTGGGATTACCAGGATCATTGGGATAACTGTAAAAAAGATTATTATATAATACCTTTAAGTTTATATATAAACTGATTTCCTACTTAAATTGTCGAAGGTATGGAATTGATTGATTTTCAATACCGGAAGACAAGACCGCTCCCACTGTGTTCTGACATTTAAGGGTACTCCTAAATTCCCTTTTGTACGCGGGTTAGTATAAAAAAATGGGAATACATAGTTGGGAAAAATGGTTCACGCTCGTGAGCTTCGGCTGAAGAATGATTCCGTGTTGACGTATCCAAGTTTAATTTCTTAAACGGAACAATGTACACTCGGTGATTGTGGGGTTTCGTGAAAAAATATTTGTGGAGGTGGAAAGCCCGCGCCAAGTTATGTTAAGTAATGACCGTGATAGAAGCGATAGAAACATGCATTATAGACTTCAGTGCGCATCACACACTGAGGCCATATTGGCCTTTAATACCGAGTCATTGCAATTGCGAGTTTTGTGTCAACCAATGAAATGTCCCTGACTTGAAGTGCAATTTTTTCTCTCTTGTGAGAGACTCTGTTCAATCATATAGCGTTTAGAATGATAGTGAAGAACGTGTGATTCGAACTGACGCTATGACAGTTAAAATCACCAAAAAATTGAACCTAAGCGTAACACATCAGGCTACTTTCCGATTTTAGAATTCGATTTTTAAACGCAAGTATATTCCACTGATGTGAATTGTTATTTTATCGCTATGGTATACCGCTCTGATGCATTATCTTATTCGGTTTTCGTTCGGCGTTCTCCACTATTTCCTTGTGTTTGTGTGTGTACCTGTTAGAGACGCTACAACCACACATAACACTCTCGAGTTATAGGTTTGCCTTTACCCAACTAATCGATGTTTACAACGCAAAATACTGCTGCCATCACCTTGTCGAGTGATTTCACAATTTTCTCCGAATTCAAAGCCTGTTGTTTATCTTTGAAAACGTCAACTAGTGGACAGACGAAATTAAAGTACTAAGAGCATAGTGCTAACATTCCGATCGCAGAATACAAAGATCAAGAGGAAGAGCCAACTTCCTCTTTTGATTAACTAAATAAGTTAGAAAAGCTAAGGTACGACCAAAAGATGGCTATAAAAATAAGCAAGGGTAAATGTTTCAAAACCACAAACGCGAAGGCGGAGATAAATCCTTAAGGTTTTTTAGTTTGAAGTATAGTGGACATATTTAAAAAAGACTTAAGAATTTTCCATCATCATCATCATGATGATCGGCAACACAACCGGGATCCGGTCTTGGTCTTATTTAGCAAGTCCCGAGGCTTGTTGAATTTGTGGGGGTTCTTTTGAGCTTACCCGAAGAGCCCCCCATAACTAACCAACCCAACTTCCATAGTTTCCTGCAAATGCAATTGCTTTAGCACCTGTAAATGCTTCACGCATCAAGTTTATATAACGTATAATTTGAAAGCTCCTGGAAGAGCATTCTTACCATCATGCATTAATTCGAATTCAAAATTCCCTACAAGAATACTGTCCAAACTTATCAGATCATAAATCCAAAACCCCATTCGGTAGCTTCGGTTGCCAGGCAAATCCCAATCTTACCATGTGCATTTTCCTTAGACGAATTCCTGTAAAGAAACAATTTGGTTCACACATAATATAACCATCATAACTAGGGAGAATAAACATTGCGTCGCCTATTCCCAGCCTCACCATGTGTACAATAAATTCCCTTACATACACATTGGCTGGCGACCTTTTCACCCAACGATAAACAATCCAACGCAGCTGCATACAA
Organism: Microdon myrmicae; assembly: GCA_963931805.1. Lineage (NCBI taxonomy): Eukaryota > Metazoa > Arthropoda > Insecta > Diptera > Syrphidae > Microdon > Microdon myrmicae. The sequence continues at coordinate 140,115,574 of OZ007498.1, read as the reverse complement.
TTAGCGCAACAGACGTTAAAACCAATTTCCTTAGCACGCACCATGTGCAAACGAAAGAACGCTGTTCTTCAGCAGGCTGGCGGAATTTCCTTTACTAGCGAATTCACATCGCGGACTCCCTTTATAACTACCGACCGATCTGGTCGCTTCGCCCCCCGCTCTCCTTAGCGCTGCGGAGATGCGTTAAAATTTAATTAATGCGAGTGTTCGAGAGTTTGGTCATTTTATTGTGTCGCGTTTTAAAATACAATTACTCGCATTATCACCGGAAGTTAACCAGCAGAGTGATCATTTAGACCTAATATATAATGTCATTTAAAGGAACCCGATTGTGGACAATAACCAGTGTAACCTCAAAGTGTTAAACAACAATATGTAAGAACAAATAAAGAACACTAAATTAAAGTTTTTTTTCCTGTGTGAACATATGTTTTAAAAATATCAAATCACAAAGAGCGAATAAAAGACCTTTTTCCTTACAATCAATCATTTGTGTTTTTCTCCCCGTGAGTGTTCATATCATCGTCCAAATGTTTTCTTGGTGAACCTTTTAGCGGCGTTGCTCAGCGTGTGTCCAGTGAACAGTTCGTGGGACGAAGTGGAACTCCCTGCCGTACATCGGCACTACGACTTCGTACCACACAAATTTTCCATAATAATTTGTTTTTCCGGGGAAGGTTATTAGCGTTACGCCACTTTTAGAGTTTTTACATTTTACATTGTCTTTTTGTATTGTTTTGCCTTTCAGCGTAAAATAATTTCTCGATTAATATGTAATATGTCATATATATATATATATATATATATATATATATATATATATATATATATATATATATATATATATATGTGTATATATCTATATATATATACGAGGGTGGCCTGAAAAGTGACCGACCTAACAAATATACAAAACATTTTTTCTTAAAATTTATTTTTATTTTTTTACATAATCTCCTTGTAACTCTCATCTCTCTAACCTGTCCAAATTGTACCCGGCGTTTTTCTCTGCAAAATAACTGTTCACGGAGGCGATTGCCTCCTCATTTGGCGAAAATCTCTGTCCCGCGGGCGTAATTTTTGGAATAGGGAACAAAAAGAAGTTGCTTGGGGCTAGATCTGGTGAGTAAGGCAGATGGTCAAGCAGTTCAAACGGTAATACGTGGATTTTCCCCATGGCAACCGGTGAAGTGTGAGACGGTGCGTTGTCTTGGTAAAACAGGATTTTCTTTTTCTGCAAATGTGTTCGCTTTTCCGCAATATCTGCTTTCAGTTGGTCAAGTAATGATACTTAGTACGCTTCTGTAATGGTGTTACACCTCGCTTTACACCCCCTCTCAAACAACTAATATTCAATCATCCTTGCATCCAGTAATCATTTTGCCATTCGCGCCTCTTAAACAATCCTCAAGTATTTTGCATACAATGCAATACACGCCTTTCCCACAGGCAATTAAAATTCGCATATGATCATTCATCCATTCAGAAGCAAAGCCTTTTCCACGGGCAATAAATTCATATCCCGTACGTTGCGATAATTACCCATTCATATCCACCTTCCAAAGCCAAAACAATTATCATATATCAATCAAACACTTGACCCACTCCCCAAGGCCACTCGCCAACTGCATTCTGCTTCGTATTTCAAAAATCGCACCTGTCCGCGACCTACACGTTCTCATATTTCAAATACTTTTTTTTTTTTTTGCCGCGAAACAAGTGTGATAGAAGATATATGACACGAGCGGTGTTGCCAAAGGCCACCGACTACGAAGTAATTGAGCGTCCGAGAAGTGCTGAGTTCGACGTAATAGCGAACACAGCAGTGAGGCGCAATTAATCGTACGATTTGCACACACGGGCAATGCCCTATAATTGGTTCTTCGTATGAAAACAATTACGTAATTGCTCACTTCATTACCGCTGCATTTTTAGCAGGGCAAATTGAGCGATTACTGAAAATTGCAAATTACCTATGATAGGCAAATAACCTCAGATTAGGTTACACATTCTTGGTGAGGAAAATGCATCGCCTGCATTAACTCCTAGGTAATAATGGTATATAAAGGGTGGTGGAAATGAGTTTCGGTGCAATGTAATAATCGAGCAAAAATACTGCGGCCCTAGCGTTTGTACAGTGGGTATTCTTGCTTTTGTAAAAGCGTTAATTAAACAAGGGATGGAAATTCCCAATTTGCCTTAATAATAAAGTGTAAAAAAAACAGTTGAAGTAAACAAAAAGTGTCTTTTATTCAAAAAAAAAAAGGGAAACCAGCCATCCGTAACAACGAAGCTCCAACAGCGGCCAAAGGACCAACGCAACACACACAGGCTGTCAACTACGTAAGTAGTATAATATAGCTACGAGTATAAATAACATATAACAATAAATAAATAACAAATGTTCATGTCTGGGGTTACGCTCAGGTGTTACAATAGTTTTTCCATTTGAAGATAATCGATTAAGATAATTCCATGACTATCCCAAAAAACAGCCGCCATCACTTTCCCAGCTGAAAAAACAGTTTTTACTTTTTTTGGTGCCGATTCCCCCTCTGAAGTGCACTGTTTTGGCTGTATTTTTGTTTCGGGCGCATGATGGTGTATCCAAGCTTCATTGACAGTAATTAATCCCCGCCAAAACTCGGATTTATTTCGCCTAAACTGCGCCAACAGAGCGTTCGAAATGTTCATTCGAGCACGTTTTTGGTCTAACGTGAGCAAACGCAGCACCCAGCGCACAGACATCTTTCTCATGCCTAAATCTTGATTTAATATGTGACAAACACATCCTTTGGACATTTTCATAGCCTCTGCTATCTCTCTCACTTTAATTCGGCGGTCGTCTAGCACAATTTGGTGAACTTTAACGATGTTATCATCAGTTGTTGCAGTTTTTGGACGTCCCGAACGTCCATCGTCTCCCAAGCTCTCACGGCCACGTTTAAATCCAGCTGCCCAAAATTTCACTGTGCTAATGGTGGTGTAGAGTCCTCATACACAGAGTCCAACTCATCTTTGATTTGCGTAGGTAAATACGTAGTACTCGATTTTGTCCATTTTCACACAAAACACTCACATCAACTCACTCAAACGACTGTCAAATAAAAACTGCGCCACCAAAATGGCTAAACTGTTTGTGAGTAATTGTCAAAAGATCCACAACTACATTTACTAGCTTTTATTGACGAGTGCTGCTATCTTCACGTTGAGGTCGGAAACTTTTCAGTCCACCCATGTATATATATATTCCTCTCTTACATTCTTACATCTTTTTAATTATTCTTTTTTTTTTTTTGTCGGCACACGTGAATTTTAGAACCGAGCGAAAGATCATTAGGTATTAAAATAAAACTGAATGGACCGAAATAATACTAACACTACATCTAGGGAAGGGAAATGTGAGCGGTGTGAAACTGAAATCAAAGCCCAGATGAACAAAACGAAGCACAGACAAGAATCAGCCAAAAGAACAACAGCAGCAAACCAGCAAAAAATCGGTAATGCCACCAATCAACACGGTAGACATCGATTGTAAAGATTTGGTAAGTCCGTGTAAGTTAGCTGTAAGAAGTAATAATTTTGTGATTAAAAGATTGAGAGGAAATAAACATGCTATTCAAACATATAACGTTGGTGACCATGTTAAAATTCAAAATGTTTTGAAAAGAGACACCGCGGAATTATTTTCTAACACACCGAAAGAACTTAAAAATATTCCAGTTCTATTAAAGGTCGTCGACCTTGAAACTGAACCAGATACTTTTTTGAAAATGCTGCGATAGCTAAAGTACGATGACCTTGAATTTAGAGTGGACAAACCCCTGTTACATAATTAAAACCCAGCCGAATCATTAAACTGATTCGCATTCAAAGAAAAACGCCATTCCCCGAGTCCCCCATAGAAGATTTCCCTATCTCAAATCAAAACCTTCATACTGGAGAGCACCACCAAAGCATGGGTAAACGACGCTGTTTCTACATAGCGAAACAGGTTAGTCTATCATCAAATTCCTTTTGCACGTTCCAATGCAAAAGAAGATCCCAAGCGGTACCTCCCGTACCAAATCATTCGCTTGGGAACAAAATCAATGCCAGGTGAAAAGTATGCATAAGTATACTTTTCAACCCTTTCCATTTCCCTTTATCGGAGTGCACTTCTGGTTCTTCATTCTGAGAACAATCCAAATATGAGTTGACGAGTGCTGCTATCTTCACGTTGAGGTCGGAAACTTTTCAGCCCACCCTCGTATAACACCATAGGGTTAATATCTGCTTGGTCAAGTATACCGAAGAAATATCTTAGTGGTCATCTCCTTGTTTTTCTTGCTGCACTATAAGTGTGCACAAGTTGATCAAAGGTCTCAACACCTCCGTTTGCACTGTTGTAGAAATTTATAATTTTCGGTTTTTTAGTTTGTGGGTCAACTACCTTGTCCTTATCTAATGGAGAGACAAGCAGCACTCATTTTCCTTTTCTTTTTCTTGAAGTAAATGCAACCAGAGTCGTTTTATCCTTGAACGTGTTTTTTTTTTTCTAATAGGCAAACATTATGGTGGAACCTCAAGCTTGTTTTTGCGTAGTGCTCCAACAACAGTAAAATTATGTCGAGAAAGCATTTTTTCAACCAATTATATTGAGGTAAGTTTCTACCAGTTCCATGGATACTCTCGCTTATTTTTCTAACAATGTAGAGCGGTATACGGTCATTAGAATCTCTTGTTTGTTTTCCAAAATAGGGAATTGCTGAAACCATATAATACGTGCGTGATTCGCACATTGCATTATTATTTTTAGATGGAATGTAAATTCGAAAAGGACAATTCCCTCGGAATCCTAACAGCTGTTCATTGATTGCGCAGTACTCATGCAGCCTATAATATTTAGAGCATATTGCAGATAATTAGTTAGGAACTCAAACCTGTTCTGTATCATAATTGCTTGGAAAACAGGTGACCAATTGATTGACTACATATTGTCTCTCCGAGATTGTTTTTGAACTCCAGCGATATAAAGTAGACCTACAAGCGTGCGAATTTCATCTATGTTTGTGTCACCGTGTATTTTGAGGTTGAAACTGACGTGGAAGTGGATGGCCATCTTGACGCAGAATTTTGTTTTTGAACACCAATTTCAATATTTTTGTTGACAACAATAGCCTCGAATATCGAGGAATCAAAGAGGAGGTCTCAACCTTCGATGAAAGGTCCACCGGAAACTTTTTTTTCCTAAAAGAACCGCGCCGTGATGTTTTTTTTTTCTTGCGGATATCTCATCATGTTCTTCAGATTCAGCGTCGATGTAGTCTTCAGAAGCTTCAACATTTTCTTCATCATCCTCGATATCACTTTCAAAAAGTAGGGGTGCGCGGGTTCTCTAAACCACGCGGAGAGCCAACCCACAATTCCAACCAATTTTGACCGCTAACAGCGCGCCACCCTAACCCAAACCGGCAATAACACACAACTCCTAATATGCAACAGCATCCGTCCCCAAATCTGCAATTGCACACATCCCCAAACTTACCAAGAATCGATTTCCCAAGCTGTAATAAACGCATATTCAAATTTACAACGGAATACTAATCATCTCCCCCAACTACATCAAATCGCATATAATTTTTCCCAAAAACCACTTCGGTTAACTTCCCATCCAATTTATATTTCTTGCTTGCAACCAAACCCAAGCTGTTCTAATTTCCCACGAAAATCATTCCGGCTCACTTCCTGCTTAAACTATTTCCTCGCTTGTAACCGTGCAACATTTAGTTTTCCCCGAAAATCATTTCGGCTCCCATCCTACCCAATACCAATTCCCCTTACTGGTAAGCCACCAGCACGATGCGTTGCATTTCCGCGAAACAACCATCTCTTGTCTAACCGACAACTCATGCCCATACTTGGTCGTGTTTCCAAACCAATTTCCTCGTACACATAGCGCCAGAGGAATTTAACTCAGCCTGTACGGCAGTGATTTTCTGGAACTAAATTCCCTATGCAAGCATAGCAACCCTTTTCAAGTTCCTAGTAAGTGGCAGTGGGTTTATTCAGCTATGACTCCACTGCCACGGCGCGATGAACTTTTTCTCGCATTTAATGAGTCAGTCGAGTTTCTACATCAGGAGAGTGCGCACGCGGAAGTCAAGCTCGTGGTTTGATAGATCTTTTATTTTGCCCTCACGTTGACATCTACTAAATAAGTAAGCCTAGAAATTTAATGCTGTAATCTTCCTTCACCGATGTTAATGTAATAGATTGGAAAGTGAAAGAGTAACAATATTCGGTAATTTTTTTTGGGGAGAAACGTGACACTAACCGAAGATACATAAAATAAAAAAAAAAACCGGCTTTGGAACAATATTCTGCGCTTCAAAAAGAAAATAATTATTGTACAAACCGGCTATTATAACAATAGTTAACAATAAAAAAATAACAATTTACAACAAATCAATTTCACAGTGTGTTTTATTTTTCCTTCTCGTACAACGGCTCGCTGCGGAACTGAGTTTTTATTTATTCTGTGAACTATCGCGGTTGTGAACAATAGCAGACAGTGGAATCTTAGTGGACCCGTACCCGTGCTGTTACAAGACTAAGATACATACCCACAGTCGTATAAGGTCACTTTCGTAATCACACATTTTGCTGTAGCTTTTTCGATTCTATTAAATATTTTCAATATTCTAATTTCTAAAACTTAAAAAGAAAACAGCAATTATTCACATACCAAAACCGCCAAATTAATTTTTACAAAAACGTTTCAGTTAAAACAAATAACGGCCGTAAACTTATTTGGGGTACCTGTCCACCCTAATGACCAATCTATCTACACAATGAAGAGAGAACACTAACTAACTTGCCTTGCGTCATACAGAAACAATGAAATAAATAATAGTCATGCCAATGAGTTACAATTAGGTCTCTTATAAAAAAAAAATATATAGGTAACGTAAATTGTATGTGGTGTTCCTGTGAGGTTCTTTAACCCACTTCCAAAGAACCTACCATTACCATAATTTTCTGCCATCAACTTACCTGCAAGTGAGCATCGTAAGCTACTCTGAATCACCTTTCACCTGAAAACATAAACCCACGGCAAGATGGTAATCATCAAATTTTCACCCCGGGGCATGCTTGCATACAAACTATCATATCCTAAAAACCAATTCGGTTTTCCCATCGCGTAACCGACATTAACATCCGAAAATGTCAATACGCATGGCTGAGGATCATTTTCCCCATAATTGGCATGTCATGCTTACCCTTGCCTTATCGGCAGACCCATCGGCTCATCGTCCTATCGACAATACACAGCATAACCATCGCTGGCTACCCACAAGCGATCGAGTGTTGTTTAAAGTAAACACACAGAGAAACCTATTGCCTACAACCCCTTGGATTTAGCCTTCACGTACAAATATTTAATTATACAGCTACATGACCGACTACATGATCCGTTGTCTTATCGAGGAACGATCGCAGCATCGGTCGTGTCATGTAAACAGAAGAAATTATTTTTTGCCTACACGCCAGCATTCCTGTGCATTATCCAAAGCCTAAAATATGCATAAGTATACTTTTCAACCCTTTCCATTTCCCTTTATCGGAGTGCACTTCTGGTTCTTCATTCTGAGAACAATCCAAATATGAGTTGACGAGTGCTGCTATCTTCACGTTGAGGTCGGAAACTTTTCAGCCCACCCTCGTATAACACCATAGGGTTAATATCTGCTTGGTCAAGTATACCGAAGAAATATCTTAGTGGTCATCTCCTTGTTTTTCTTGCTGCACTATAAGTGTGCACAAGTTGATCAAAGGTCTCAACACCTCCGTTTGCACTGTTGTAGAAATTTATAATTTTCGGTTTTTTAGTTTGTGGGTCAACTACCTTGTCCTTATCTAATGGAGAGACAAGCAGCACTCATTTTCCTTTTCTTTTTCTTGAAGTAAATGCAACCAGAGTCGTTTTATCCTTGAACGTGTTTTTTTTTTTCTAATAGGCAAACATTATGGTGGAACCTCAAGCTTGTTTTTGCGTAGTGCTCCAACAACAGTAAAATTATGTCGAGAAAGCATTTTTTCAACCAATTATATTGAGGTAAGTTTCTACCAGTTCCATGGATACTCTCGCTTATTTTTCTAACAATGTAGAGCGGTATACGGTCATTAGAATCTCTTGTTTGTTTTCCAAAATAGGGAATTGCTGAAACCATATAATACGTGCGTGATTCGCACATTGCATTATTATTTTTAGATGGAATGTAAATTCGAAAAGGACAATTCCCTCGGAATCCTAACAGCTGTTCATTGATTGCGCAGTACTCATGCAGCCTATAATATTTAGAGCATATTGCAGATAATTAGTTAGGAACTCAAACCTGTTCTGTATCATAATTGCTTGGAAAACAGGTGACCAATTGATTGACTACATATTGTCTCTCCGAGATTGTTTTTGAACTCCAGCGATATAAAGTAGACCTACAAGCGTGCGAATTTCATCTATGTTTGTGTCACCGTGTATTTTGAGGTTGAAACTGACGTGGAAGTGGATGGCCATCTTGACGCAGAATTTTGTTTTTGAACACCAATTTCAATATTTTTGTTGACAACAATAGCCTCGAATATCGAGGAATCAAAGAGGAGGTCTCAACCTTCGATGAAAGGTCCACCGGAAACTTTTTTTTCCTAAAAGAACCGCGCCGTGATGTTTTTTTTTTCTTGCGGATATCTCATCATGTTCTTCAGATTCAGCGTCGATGTAGTCTTCAGAAGCTTCAACATTTTCTTCATCATCCTCGATATCACTTTCAAAAAGTAGGGGTGCGCGGGTTCTCTAAACCACGCGGAGAGCCAACCCACAATTCCAACCAATTTTGACCGCTAACAGCGCGCCACCCTAACCCAAACCGGCAATAACACACAACTCCTAATATGCAACAGCATCCGTCCCCAAATCTGCAATTGCACACATCCCCAAACTTACCAAGAATCGATTTCCCAAGCTGTAATAAACGCATATTCAAATTTACAACGGAATACTAATCATCTCCCCCAACTACATCAAATCGCATATAATTTTTCCCAAAAACCACTTCGGTTAACTTCCCATCCAATTTATATTTCTTGCTTGCAACCAAACCCAAGCTGTTCTAATTTCCCACGAAAATCATTCCGGCTCACTTCCTGCTTAAACTATTTCCTCGCTTGTAACCGTGCAACATTTAGTTTTCCCCGAAAATCATTTCGGCTCCCATCCTACCCAATACCAATTCCCCTTACTGGTAAGCCACCAGCACGATGCGTTGCATTTCCGCGAAACAACCATCTCTTGTCTAACCGACAACTCATGCCCATACTTGGTCGTGTTTCCAAACCAATTTCCTCGTACACATAGCGCCAGAGGAATTTAACTCAGCCTGTACGGCAGTGATTTTCTGGAACTAAATTCCCTATGCAAGCATAGCAACCCTTTTCAAGTTCCTAGTAAGTGGCAGTGGGTTTATTCAGCTATGACTCCACTGCCACGGCGCGATGAACTTTTTCTCGCATTTAATGAGTCAGTCGAGTTTCTACATCAGGAGAGTGCGCACGCGGAAGTCAAGCTCGTGGTTTGATAGATCTTTTATTTTGCCCTCACGTTGACATCTACTAAATAAGTAAGCCTAGAAATTTAATGCTGTAATCTTCCTTCACCGATGTTAATGTAATAGATTGGAAAGTGAAAGAGTAACAATATTCGGTAATTTTTTTTGGGGAGAAACGTGACACTAACCGAAGATACATAAAATAAAAAAAAAAACCGGCTTTGGAACAATATTCTGCGCTTCAAAAAGAAAATAATTATTGTACAAACCGGCTATTATAACAATAGTTAACAATAAAAAAATAACAATTTACAACAAATCAATTTCACAGTGTGTTTTATTTTTCCTTCTCGTACAACGGCTCGCTGCGGAACTGAGTTTTTATTTATTCTGTGAACTATCGCGGTTGTGAACAATAGCAGACAGTGGAATCTTAGTGGACCCGTACCCGTGCTGTTACAAGACTAAGATACATACCCACAGTCGTATAAGGTCACTTTCGTAATCACACATTTTGCTGTAGCTTTTTCGATTCTATTAAATATTTTCAATATTCTAATTTCTAAAACTTAAAAAGAAAACAGCAATTATTCACATACCAAAACCGCCAAATTAATTTTTACAAAAACGTTTCAGTTAAAACAAATAACGGCCGTAAACTTATTTGGGGTACCTGTCCACCCTAATGACCAATCTATCTACACAATGAAGAGAGAACACTAACTAACTTGCCTTGCGTCATACAGAAACAATGAAATAAATAATAGTCATGCCAATGAGTTACAATTAGGTCTCTTATAAAAAAAAAATATATAGGTAACGTAAATTGTATGTGGTGTTCCTGTGAGGTTCTTTAACCCACTTCCAAAGAACCTACCATTACCATAATTTTCTGCCATCAACTTACCTGCAAGTGAGCATCGTAAGCTACTCTGAATCACCTTTCACCTGAAAACATAAACCCACGGCAAGATGGTAATCATCAAATTTTCACCCCGGGGCATGCTTGCATACAAACTATCATATCCTAAAAACCAATTCGGTTTTCCCATCGCGTAACCGACATTAACATCCGAAAATGTCAATACGCATGGCTGAGGATCATTTTCCCCATAATTGGCATGTCATGCTTACCCTTGCCTTATCGGCAGACCCATCGGCTCATCGTCCTATCGACAATACACAGCATAACCATCGCTGGCTACCCACAAGCGATCGAGTGTTGTTTAAAGTAAACACACAGAGAAACCTATTGCCTACAACCCCTTGGATTTAGCCTTCACGTACAAATATTTAATTATACAGCTACATGACCGACTACATGATCCGTTGTCTTATCGAGGAACGATCGCAGCATCGGTCGTGTCATGTAAACAGAAGAAATTATTTTTTGCCTACACGCCAGCATTCCTGTGCATTATCCAAAGCCTAAAATAAACATGCACCCAAATCTAGTATCCTTTGCCGTCGCAGCAATACACCCAGCCGTACACCGATCATCATATGTGACCAACTGCATGTTTGTTTTTCCTTTCCTTCGCCCAATGCATATTTCGTTTGTCTTTCTTGCTGAGGAAAAGACATTCACCCTATCTGAAAAGATTGTTTTCCCCTGCGATGACATGCGTGGAAACTCATCGCAATCACCAGAGGCTGGGTCAACGCCGCCCAGCTCAAGGAGTCAGATTATATCACGCAAAGTGTGCAGACGCACCGACTGGCTTGAAGGATTATATTACAAGATTGTCAGACAAGGCATGTATAAACCTTTACTGTATATGCTTTATGATATGTTAAATAAAAGATGTGTCAACGTGACCGCCAATATAAAACGTTTAATATCAAGAATGGTTTACAACAGGGATCTGTACTTTCTCCGATTCTTTTTACCATTTACGTTAGCGACTTATTAGATTAACTTCCGCATAGTATTGCGTACGCAGACGATCTTATAAGCCCCGAAAATTGAAATCACAAACAGTTTATTGCATCGCGACTTCATTAAAGCTTCAGTAAAGTGCAGCGCTATTGCGATGATTGGAAACTTAAGATCAACTTCCAGAAATGTGAAGCCATCATATTTAGAACCCCATTACATACAGCCAGGAACGACACAAGAAAAAACTGGCGCAAATTAGTTATCATGGGACCGCATGAACACAAATTGGAAACTAAGAGTGTAGTTAAATACCTTGGTATCTGGCTAGATCAGTACCTGTATTTTAACAGACATGTGGAGGCAGCTTTAGTCAAGGCCAATAGAACATTTGCTATAACAAGGAGGCTATTTCATTGTAGCCAACTTGATAGCAGGGCATGGACATTAAATTGCTGTTATGTTTGTTTGTGCCTCCGATTCTGGTGTTTTAATGAAATTTCGCAGTTGTTCCACGATTGGTACATTCTTTACAGTACGTGTCATTGGGGCGTATGACACACTAGGTGTCATGAACTTGTTATAAGAACGAGTTTTCATTCGTTTCTCTTCTTCAACTTGCTTTTTTATAGGTTCAAACTTTACTTTTAGTTGTTGGTATTTAGGACAACCTCTAAAGTTAGCAGGATGGCCTGTATTCTTGCAGAGGGCGCAGGATAAATTATTTTTATCCTGGAGCTCTTCTTTCCCAACGGGCATTCCCCAATAATATGATCGTTTAGACACTGTACACAAGCAAATTGCATTTTGCAATTCGATACCGCCAGGCCGAAGCGTTAACAGCGCATACATTGAAATACGCGATCGACCTTCTTTATTTTCTCTCAACTCATTATTTGGTGGTTTAGATATTTAATATACTATATCAATTTTATATTATTAATTATTAATATAATATATCAATTTTACTGTCGGGACTTAGTGACACAATAAAGAAAGGTTACTTGCGGTTGCGATTTCTAGAGCTTGTGGCGGAGAACGGTTTACACCAATTAACTTTAGACTGTCGGTTTCAACAGTTTTTCATTCCTCAAGTCATTTTTCTGGAGAAAAACAAGGATCAACTCCATTTAAGAGCATGGAGACAGTTTTCTCCGATTTTGGTGTGTACATGTGGTATTCACTAGTCGCCCTACCCAAAGCAGATTTAGTTTTATGAAAATCCTCTAAATCACTACAAATTATATTAAATTTCGCATTATTGATGCTTTGGGTTCTAAGGGTCTTACATTTTTTTTTTTTTTTTTTATTACACTTCTCTCGGGATCTCGGGAAAGGCGAATCTATCGCGCCGAGTGGGCGCCCCGAGAACCCACCAAATAACTGTTGCAGCTCTTTTTGAACAGTTGCAGGTTGTAACGCTCCGGGAACACTCGCGTAGGAAGGGATTTCCACAGCTTCCCCACTCTGTAACAGAACGAGTTCTGATGCAGTGATATTCGCGCCGCCGGGAGATGATTCACAAACGGGTGCGATCCATCGGATTGTCTTGTGAAGCGCACATAAGCCGAATTGCGTGCAACAATACCACGAATCTTCGAAGAACAGTACCCGTGATAATATCTGTAAAACAGACAGAGGTCGGCTACGCGCCTTCGATGTGACAGCGGCTGTAGTCCCGACGTCAGCGCGGAGTCCGCGATCAGGCGGATCGCTCGTCTCTCTATGCTCTCAAATAGGTCAACATGAGAGCAATACGAGGGTAGCCTTTTATATTTCGGGATTAGAGAACAAAAACAAATATTGATCATCGAAAATCATTTTATTGTTTTTCAAAATATTTCCCATGAAGATCTATACACTCTTGCATGCGTTTGAACCAATTGTCGAAGCACTTTTGCCACTCTGATTGAGGTATCTCCAACACATGCATTCTGAATGCAGCAACCGCTTCTTCAGGTGTCGAAAAACGTTGACCTCTCAGTTTGTTTTTTACGTACGGGAATAAAAAGAAATCATTCGGTGCCAAGTCAGGACTATACGGCGGATGACCCATCAAATCGATGTTTTGGGTGCTCAAAAATGCAGTTGTCGCAGCCGATGTGTGAGAGCTCGCATTGTCGTGGTGAAGAGTGATCCGTCTTCGGCGGTTGGTTTTCCTGATTCCTTGGAAGACAACTGGCAAACAAATGGTTGTGTACCACTCCGAATTGACTGTTCTGCGTTGTTCTAGTGGTACGGTTGCGACATGTCCAGTTTTTCCGAAAAAACAGGCGACCATTTGCTTGGAATTGCTTCGTGCGCGAACAACTTTTGTTGGATTTGGCTCATTTTGAAACACCCAGACAGTCGGCTGCTGTTTACTTTCGGGCTCATACGCGTAAATCCACGATTCATCACCTGTCACGATGTCATAGACGTGTTTCGAAACACCGTGACCGTATTTTTTGAGCATTTCTTTCGACCAATTGACACGAGCCTTTTTTTGGGCGATTGACAAATTGTGTGGGATCCAACGCGAACAAATTTTTTTGACAGTCAAGTGTTTATGCAATATTGAATGTATGCTGGTCCCACTAACGCCTAAGGTTGTCTCAATCTCACGATAGGTCACATGACGATCTTCCAATATCAGTTCGCGCACAGCATCAATGGTTTTCGGAACAACAACTGATTTTGGACGACCTTCACGAAATTCATCTTGGAGTGAACTACGACCACGATTGAATTCACCATACCATCGATAAACACTGGTCCTTAATGGAGCTTCATCGCCAAAAATTGAATTAAGTTCATTCATGCACTGTTGCTGAGTTAATCCACGCCGAAAGTTGTAAAAAATAATCGCACGAAAATGTTGACGATTTAATTCCATTTTTGGGCCGAGATGAATCTTTTAAGTTACTGTAAACAACACAAATAGCGCTCGTATGTCGAAACGTTCTGAGTGCGTATAACGTAAAAATGTCCAACTTTACGACAGAGCTGTCAATTGCCGGATTGCAACGCTAGGGTTGCCAAATCCCGAAACCTAAGAGGAAATCCTCGTATTAGAGCGCGGGTCTAATTTGGGATTTATATAGGAGAAGAAGTTGGGCCGGAGTAAAATATTTCTTGGCTCTAAAAAGATAGCTCCGTTTTCCTGAGGCTGACCTGGCGATGCTCGATACGTGTTTATGCCATGATACATTTCCACAGACCGTGACGCCGAGCAATTTCCCCAGCTTTCCCCAGTTTAGAGGGCCCGGCCTTCCATCATCGGCTGTGGAACCGATGATCCACTTTTCTTTGTGAGTGTTGTATATAGTGCCTTCGCTATCTAGATCCTGATTCAGAGAGTCAATCTGTCTACATCTCAGCTGATGCGACGTAGATGCACCAATCGGCCGAACACTCGAAAAGGAGGAAACAAGCGTACTATTTTCCGCAAAACTGAACACTTTGTTAGCCGTTGTCTCCAACAAATCATTTATGTGAAGCAAAAACAAGGTTGGAGGCAAAATAGAACCTTGGGGCACCCCCGAATTAACAGGATACAGATCCGGACACTTGCCGTCCACAACAACCCGGATCAATCAATTTTCAAGGAAGCTCTTCGTCCAGTCGCAAAGCTGTTAGGAAAGTCCATATGAACGAAGTTTGCTCAGCGATGCCCCGTATCAGAGGCGGTCAAAAGCTTTGGGGATATCCAATGCGACCCCCCTTGACTCATCATGCCGCTCAATCGCAGATGTCCATATATCGGTTATAAGGGTCAAAAGGCCTCCCGTGGACCACCTGCCACTTGTTATCTTACCGAGTTTTATTACGTCCTTAGTTTCCGTGTGGCTCACAATGATTAGAAGTACTTTCCCTTTCCCATTGATTTGTTATTTCTGTTCCTGTCTTTCCTCCTGCTGCTGTTGCCATTGTTGTTGTTGTTGTCTTTATTCACATAATTGTAAATGCCTCATATTCCTTTTTTACAAAGCTCCTTTTACTTGTTTGCCCAGCTTATCTCCTTTTTTGATAAGCTCAAGTAGTGTGTATACAAATTGTCTTCATTTTTACGTATTTCACGGTCTTCAGTGGGATCTGATTTGTGCCTTTTGGTGGGTAAATTCAGTTGAGGACTTAACCTCACTCTACCTCTTAAAATTTATCGTAACCAACTTCGCCAACAGAAAGCTGATGTATGGTATGAACGACGACCGAAAATTCTATGAGGTATGTGCAGAGGTTTTCCTAGGTTCATTACTTGGCCCACTCCTGTGGAGTATTATATGTGATGGAGTTTTGCAAATGAAACTACCACATGGAGTTTATATTATGAATTGATACACGACAAGTTGTACCAAATGCTAAACGTATACAGCTGACTGCAATCTACTGGGGTACAACTAGCTCCCCACAAAACCGAAGCAGTCCCAACAACTAGTCGAAAGTATGTGGTTCTTCTTCTGGTTCGGAAACTAACATACGATAGAAAAGCTGTTAAGTGTTTAAGAGCTATGACTGAATGAATGAAAGAATGCAGTGAGGACAGGACCCTCATTTAACACACTTAGTACAAGTGAAAGATAAAATATAAACAAATGACCTGTGCTTAACAATAGATTAAGATGAGAGTCACATGCGAAGTATGCAAGTAAAAAAGCTGCATACGTTCAAGCTGCCCTATCTGGAATATTGCCAAACGTTGGTGTTCCAAGCTATAGTAAAGACGAGGGTTGTCACATCAGCATAAGCGTATGTTGCACCAGTTTGGACAGAAGCTCTACAAAGAAAACAATTGAAGAGAATCACGAGAGTAACACACAAGTTTTGTGCATTAAAGACATTAATGAAGGGGCGATTGCCTTTTTTTTTGTACTTCTCCTAGGAAATGCGAACCCACAGCGCTGAGTCAGAGCCCTGAGATGCTATTTTTTCTCAACCGGGTCCATCAGCCAAGCTCCAAAAGATGCTCAAGGATTTCTTCCAACCATTTCACGAAGCCTATAGCTTAACGGGTTAGCATTTCACCGCGCGGCTAGGCTTTAGGTCACCACCTACCACTCAATAATTCTGCGGAACTGCACGATAGTAAGAGTCGTCAGTTGAACCTAGGTTTGCACAATCAAACGCAAAACACAACATCTTTACCAACTTAGCCATAGCCGAATCCCTCCCTAAAAACATCGCAGCTAAGGAGATGCATCGGATCTATAAAAGAAGCACGAGGGACGTATGGTCCGAGCCAGAAAAACAGGTGGACCTATAGCGTTTGGGATGATAGTGAAGAACGTGTGATTCCATTACTAAACTCAAGTACATTCGACTGATGTGGATTTGTTAATTTATCGCTATGGTATCCGGCTCTGATGCATTTTCTTATTCGATTTTCGTTCGGTGTTCTTCACTATTTGCTTGTGTATTGTGTGTGTATCTGTTAGAAACGGCACACTACTCCCTCCCCAGTAACTTCGTTACGATCAGCTTCGTGTGCGAACGACAGAGCGAGGAACGAGCGAGCGAGAGATCGTCGGAGCAGGCGAGTGTGCCGGTGCTCTATGCGGAAGTCGTGATCGTGTCGTGAAGAACTGTTTTACTATGGGAAAGTGTGTGCTGTGTGTACACAGATCACGTCGGGGTCACCAATTTGACGGATTTTTGCCTTTAGTGGCAGTGTTCAGCCGGACACTGTACACGAATAAAACTACACAAGGAGCGAATGTTTTCCGCAATAAAACAAGGAGTTGAGTTTGTTAGAACCTGTGGTTATTTTTTTATTTTATCAAATTTAGTTGACACTGGTGGATACTCGTTAGTACACAATTCTAAGTTTTTATTAATACGCTGATTGTTTATTGCAACCTGGCCGGCGAGTATTTTTTCATTGAACCGTTACTTTATGTTTTTGCAAATTCTGCCGCGCGAACCGACCTCCTTGCGGGGTCTCTCTCTGTTCGACTATACTATTTTAATTAATTTTGCCATCCATCTCCCATTCTCTTCCCCTCATCTGAAAAATAAATTTCCCATCATAGTTTTCATTCTCTTATCTGAAAAGGAAATTTCCCATCTCGATTCTCATTTCCCTATCTGCATCTTGTTCGAAGAATCGAGCGTACCGCCCTTCATTTCTCGATGCTTTCATGGGATTTGTTTGCGTTACACATCTGGCTTACGCCAACAAGAGTTTTCTGTGCTTCAGATGGGTAACAAAGGAACCGTGGGATTTGGTATCGGTTTCTAGATCGCATTTCCTAGTCGTTAATATCTGGTGTGAAATAGGCGTTATGATGATTGCAAGAACTCTGTACCAGTGGGCGAATCGCTAGGCCTTTGTTTGCGCACTTGCGCTTGTCGGTTTGGGATCATTGGATGGATGCATTGAATTCAATATTAAGGAATTTTGAACGTTAAGTTCGATTGGTTTTTACTATTGAATTCAATGTTGGGGTATTTGGATGGTCCTTTTGTTTCAGGCGGAAGTAAGGACTTTGAGGAAAGTGTCTGTGGGCACGTGTGATGGATATAGCCATTTGTTTTTGTTGCAGCCGAGTAGATCGGTCAGCTGCTTGAAGATGGCTTCCTCGAACTGTGGTCCTCGGTCGGCTGTGAGGGTAGTCGGAACGCCGAAACGTGTGACCCAAGTCGAATAGAATGCTTTAGCTACATTCTCTGCGGTCACTCTTCGTAGTGGCACTGCTTCTGGCCTCCGTGTAAAACGATCGATCATCGTCAGGAGGTACGTGTAACCTCTCGACGGAATAAGCGGTCCCACTATTTCGATGTGTACATGGGCGAAACGCGCCTCGGGGAGCTTAAACTGTGCTGGTTGTAGCACGTTGTGTCGATCGACCTTGCAACGTTAACATTGCAAACGATTGCGTGCCCAGTTAGTTATGTCTTTGGCCATATGTGGCCAGACGAATTTACGTCGGACGGCTGCTGCGGTTGTGGGTCCACCTGGGTGTGCCGGGTTATGGAATGTTTCGTACACATTCCTTCGGAGAATTTCTGGGATGTAGGGGCGAGCTACCCCTGTTGAGACATCGCGCCAGACTTCGTCTTCTGAGTTTTTAAAATGGAGTTTACGCATAACTAGTGCTGTCTCCGCTTTCAGTAGGGACTAGAGTTGACGGTCTTCTCGTTGCGCTTGTGCCAGGTCAATTTGCGCACGGAGTTTAATTGCATCGATACGCGAAAAGGCGTCTGCAATTACGTTCTGTGCTCCTGGAACGGATTCGATTCGGGTGCTAAATTGCCCGATGAAATCCAGGTGCCGTTCTTGTCGCGGGGATGAGTTTTCCTCTTTCTTTTGGAATGCATACACCAATAGGGTGTGATCAGTTTTGATCATCAGTTGGCGTCCTTCAACCATGTGCCGGAAGTACTTCACTGCGCAGTAAATCGGTGGTAACACCCTGTCGTAGGCACTGTAGCGTTGCTGGATCGGGTTCAATTTCTTTGAGAAGAAGCCCAGCGGTTCCAATTTACCGTTGCACTCTTGTTCGAGGACTGCCCCAATTGCAGTGTCGGAAGCGTCACACTGTATGACCAATGGGGCTCCTTCGATGGGATGTCGAAGCAAAGTTGTGTTCGCCAGCTGTTCTTTCGATAAGCGAAATGCTTGATCAGCTGACTCGGTCCATTGAATCGGTCGTTTGTCGTTGCGCTTGGATCCTACTAGGTATTCGTTCAGAGGAACCTGGACCTGTGCGGCGTTTCGAAGAGTTGGGCGATAGAAGTTTAACATGCACAGATAACGCCTAAGTTTTCGCACATTTGTGGGACGAGGAAATTAGGGTGCTATTTGCTATTAGCTACATGAGGAGATTATTCTGTTTGTTTTCAGAAAAATGCGTTTAATGGATGAATCAAATGGATGCATTGAATTCAATATTACAGAATTTTGAACATTAGGTTCGATTGGTTTTTACTATTGAATTCAATGTTGGGGTATTTGGATGCTACTTTTGAACCGCCACAGTCCTTTAACCTCATCCTATCCGTAAAAATTTAGATAATGAAAACTGCTATTGCATATAGTACATACTACATAACTCAGTGAATTGTGGAAGCCAGAGGCCAACTGTAAACAAACAACCTCCTCAAAGACCAAATGTATATCGTAGCAAAAGGTACCCAGGATATCTGAAGGTGACCTATTCTGAAAAATTATGTCATTTTATCCTTTGTTTCGTTAAAAGCAAGGCTGTCGGATTGGATATCTCAAAAGCATTCGCATTTGCACACAAAGTATTGAACAAATAATAACAATCGTTAGTAATTGAATTAAGAAAATGCAGTTATACTTTTTTAATTGGGTGCAGTCTCCCAAAATGATTTTACAACCAGGTAGTATTAAATATAAATATCACAGACATAGCCACAAACATGCCAGAAATAATCATTGAATTTTGCTAAACGGTTATCTCTTAAAAATATTAATAGTCACTGAATTAAATAATTTTTTCGAATATAAAAAGTTGCACTTTGTGATTTCAAGACTTACCTATTAACACGAATTGTGTTCCTTGATAGAACATCTCAGACGGATTGCCCAAAAGTTCAATTGCGGTGATGAAACTTGTAGTCAGACTAAGTGTTACTGGGAATATACTCATCTCAGATCCTAGTAAAAATTCACTTGATGACGAACCAGATTTCTTAAAGAATCCATAGAAAACACCTGTAACCAAATGTATTTAAAATCAAAATCAACTCTCACTAGAAGGAAGTCCTACCAATTCCCAGAGATATCACTAGCATTGTAAGTAGCACTGTATAATCAAACGCAGAAAATGTGGGTTTATGAGTTGGATCATTGCACTGCTCTTGGTCGTTACTATGGTCAACCTTTGAAAGTAGCATAGGCCCCGGACTATGTTTCGGAGTCTCTGTTGATGACGATGATGTAACATCATAATCATTAGCAAGTCCTGGAAGTGTAGTTGTTTCCATATTTTTCTCGGTAGACGAGGCCGACGACACGTAAAGGATATATAGGGAAATAATAAAAAAGATGTTGGCCATAATTCTCGTCGGAGGAGACATCTTGTGAAAGGTTTTCGACTAACGGTCGAACTTGTTTCTGTCAAATGCGAAACTTCTTTATGGGAGTTGATCGTAGCTTCTGTTGCGACTGTCCCTGGCGTTGGGGCTTTGGGATTACGTTTGTGACTGAGGTAAAAATGTTATTTCTAGGGGCGAGTTGTTTACATCTCCGATTCGATACGGAACAACTTTAAATATTTCAACTATTTCACAGCCTAAAATGATAAAAAAAAATAAAATAAAAAATTATTATTAAGTCTAAATGTGTATGGACTATGTAAGAATTGTAAAAAAAAAACGGAATTGAAGTTTTTGTAGAGATATTTAAAAATTTGACAAGCAGGTTTATAATCAGGATATAGCTTGTCAGAAGGCACAAGCACTAGAACCCAAGTAATCTTTTTTAAAACAATACCCACGATTTTTCAAGTTCTGCTGAACCGATTTACTTCAAATTTAGTGTATGTCTTCTTTATAGGCTTTTCTATTGCATGAACTATTCTCATCTCCAAATTTCAATGTTAACTATTTGTCGCGTCCTGCTGATGTTTTTCCCAAATTTCTATACCTAAATTATCTGCATTCTTGGTTTTGGTCTTTTACCATTTTATCTATTGTATTTTGTATTTCATGTAGTTCTCGTCCAGACATTTTATATTCTGGTTCCTTGTTTATAAGTACATCATTAAAATGTCATTACTCTTGTACAGACTGTTTTCCTCATGTTTTAACCGCATGCAAAACCACGTGGATGCAATTGCTCCGCCCATTTTTCTTAATATACAAATGTTTTATTGCCACTAAGTTCCACCAATATTGTACCAACACATGTAAAAGAGGACTTCCCTCTTGCAGTGCTATAAAAGCAATTTGTTTTCTATTTTTGTTATTATTTTCTGAATCACCAATTCGATACAGTCCACATCGTTCGTTGTCTGCACAAAAATAAAATATCGATAATATAAATAGTTTATCTTTTGTTTGCATTTGTTTGTCGTTTCGTTATTTCAGTACCAAATCGCTATACACGCATCGTGTCGTCATTTTGTTTGTCGTTTCGTTAATATCTTATAATCAGCACGATAAACGCATCGTGCCAACACTATTTTTAAAAAATTCGAAAAACTAAAATAAAAGTTGTACAAAAATCATTTTTTTTTTCAAGCAGTGGCCATTTTGTGAAAAAAAAATTTTTTTAAACTTTTTTTAGTTCCAACGATAGAGGCATTTCTGTAAATTTTTTCAGATTGCCAGGAGGGTTGAATCGTGGGTATGGTCGCGTGCCAACGTTTGAGATCCCCCACTTCATCAGCGGCTAACTTTTTGAATTTTGAATTTTGCACTTTCAATTTTTTTACTGTATTCTTGATATATTAATAAACATCTTACAAAAAAAATGAATAGTAAAAATATTGATTGCTTTTCCTTACAGCACTTCAAAAATTGCGTTAAATTCGTGCGTCTAGACCAGAATACCCCCTTAAGCCAACATACGGTCAATCAGCAAAACTATTTTGTGGGTTCGCACTCCATTTTGGATTAAACGAAACTCATCCGGTGAAACTTTGTTTGATAAATGTGAACAATTTACGATAACCAAAGACAGAGTTTTTGAATTCAGCGCGAATAACAACAAAAAGGAAGAGGCTAAATTAAATCAAATCAAACTATTAAACAAACATACTTAATAACTAAGATTGAAATTGAAAGGAAAATGAATTAAGAAGAAACTGAATATTGAAAACTAAATTGGAAAACTAATAAGGACTTTAGAATGTATGAAAACTGAGGAAAGAGGAAAAACTGGAAGAGAGAAAAACAAAGAAAAATTAAAAAAAGAAAAATTAAAAAAGAAAACAAGATGAAAGAATGTTATGGACGAAAAGAGATTATTATAGAAGACAACAAGAAAAAGAAGAAAGAATTTTGAAACGATAAATTAAAAAAAGGTAAAATCGAATTAATTAAAAAAAACTAATATTGAAAACATACTAATTATACAGATTTATTTATTTAGAAACATAACTGAGTTACGAAGTGCCTTCAATGTTTATGCTTAAGGTCCCAAACGCATATTACGTATTTGAAAATGATTACACCTAAAACATGCAACATATCCCTTGGAGCTCCCTCACTATTAATCGGATTCATTTGATGTGAATTTCGATGTGTGTTGTACTTAACCAACACACCAAAATATTTATAGATCCCTGTAAAAGTGTTTAAAATTGAAATACATAAACAGTAAAAGCATCGAATCCAAGTGCCATACATCTGAAAAAAAAACGATGACTGTGGCACAAACATCAAATATGTTTTTATGGGACGATGGTGCTATTCATAAAAGATATAATTGCGTGGACACCATAAGATATACAAACATATCTTTGTTATCGTTATCTGCGAATTGCCATTTATGTAAACACGAGTTACTGAGACTCGTAAAACGCACATCCCAAATAATAATCAAGTACCGGCGATCAATTACAAATCGCAGTGTAAACATTCGCCCAAAAAAAGGCATTGCGATGCACATATCTTAAATGGTTTTCCAAGTTCACAATTTAAAAAAAAACAGTCAATCAGCATCAATTACGAATCACAATGTAAATATGCGCTCCAAATATCGAGCAAACAAATAAAACGTTGTGATGTGCGTATCATATATGGTCTTTCAAGTATAGAAGTAAAAAACGTATATTTTGGAACCTTTTAATTAGCAACAAAATACTAATTAGCTACAAAATTCTTTTTGAATACTGTTATGAAGGTTGCTAATTATATTTCTGCCCATGGTAAGTACAAACAGGACATTTTAAATAGATCACTCGACATGTTTTGACTTACAAAGACTATAACTTTTCTTTATAGTGACTTCTTATTACCAATGCAGTAGAGCGAACAATAAAAAGTTTTTCGAACCAAACCTGTCGCACAATCTATCTCTTTCTAAGCCCCTTCATACTCTCCTCCTCCCATAATGCCAAAAGGTGCGAATCATCATCATCATCATCATCGGCACTACAACCGGGAGTCGGTCTTGGCCTTATTTAGCAAGTCCTGAGGCTTGTTAAATTTCCCATAATGATTTGTTTTTTCCGGACAAGGTCATTAGTCTTGCGCCAGAGGCTCCCCGATGGGGAATCGAACACCGGTCTCCTGTGTGACAGGCGGGTATACTGTGTAAACATGTAAATACCTTGCTCCAAAACCCTATCAAGCCAGCAAAAAATTGATTCTATTCCTTTCGATATATACGTTCTAACCGAAACTAACCTTATTCCCAGTATCAAAAATCGGAAACTGTTTCCTTTCTCTTTTAGCCATTTTGGTAATGACAATGTACATCGATCTTGACCAGACTCCCCTTGCCGTGGTGTGCTCTTACCCAACCAACACAGATGTGTCTCATCCTTTTTCTCCCAAACTCGACTATGTCTCCATAAAAAAAATTGTTCCTCAAAATCTGTATACATAATTTGTTTCTATATAGTACCATTGCAATCCGTCGAATCATTCAAACATACGCAATCCGTCCAATCGACCACTTAATCGAGGTGAGTACTTCCCAAGACGATATCGTAGCCATTATCCTCCCTCGACGCCAGTCAATTTTATCAGACGATCAATCCGTTCACATCTCGTACCCACTAGTGGCAAGAAATGTCTCTTTATAGGACGTCTAACCAATTCAAGCCTCTGCCAAGTAAGTAATGTCCTAAATCATATGGACAGGCAACTTGACCTTATCTTCACAACTGACCCCAATAATTCCTCTGTCGCATTCAGTCCTCATACCCTCTCAACTATGGGCAATCACCGCCCCGCTTCTCTTATCCCCTTATCATAAATCCCGAATCCACACTTCCACACCTCGTTTTTATTTTTTCTATAACTTCCGCAAAGCCAATTTCCACCTTATATTTTACTAAAATCACTTTTTTTTTTAGAGGATGCTGCCACCACTCTCTATATTAAAATGTTCAATGCCATTTCCCTACGTATTCCTTATTCTTGGCTTGAAATATTCATTTTATCGCCCTCACGGTATGACCACAAACACCAGTCGCATCGAAATGAGGGGAATAAATTGTGAAACATTTTCGTCAGAACGTGTTCTCCCCACGACTGCTCCAACTATCTCGGTTCCTTTTTCAATTCATCGAACTTTATGACGCCATCTACCACAATTACCTTATTAAAACACAACCCAATTTAATTAACGACGCCACAACTTGTTTTCACTTTAGTAGTTACAAACGCAAATCTGATGAATATCCCACATCTCTTTACTAATGGAGTTATTAGTTCAACCAATCCCCTAACTATCTTATTACTTCATTCTTTAAACAATCCTTCACAGGACACTCTTTTGATCCTGGCCATTCCTACTTCAAAGACCTGGCATATTTCCCTCGAGGTCTTTCATCTCAACTTAAAGATGAGTTCAGTTTCGGCCCAGACTCTTTATCTCCCGCTCTCAATGATTTATAATCTATCTCTTTCACAAGGCCAATTCCCAAATACTTGGAAATCCTCTTTTGTCATCCCCATACTATATGGCCTGAAAATCCTGGGATATTTCAATAGGCGGCGTCACTAGAAAATGAGCATGACTCATATCGTGAAGCTTATCTGTTATTTTTTTATGTATGAATTTTCGTGACATTTCATCTATTCGTTTACAAGCTATAGGCGTTTGAGTGACGCTACTTTCGCCTTCGTAAAAACTGGAAAAACAGGAATATCGTATCTTGATCAAACATTGAAAAATTTCTGAACAATCATTGCAATGCTGGCAGAAATGTTTTCCATGAATTTAAAATAGTCGTTTAAGCAACATTGGTGCACCTCGGTCTGGAAGGCCAAAAGAGGCTGCGAATGCGGAAATCGTAGAGCAGATGCATCGAATCGTCTTGAGTGATCGTAAAGTGAAGTTGCGCGAGTTAGCTGAGGCCGTGGGCATCTTTTGGAAATAAAAAAGCTATCGACGCGATGAGTGCCCCGTTGCTGGCCGTAGACCAAAAACGGCAGCTCGTTGGTGATTCAACGTCCAGTTTGACGTTGTTGCAGCATAATTAAGCGACATTTTTCGACGTTTTGTGACATTTGGGTGAAACGTGGATCAATTACCATACGCCTGAGTCCAATAGCCTATGTGCAAAAGCGGCCAAAAGACCAACGCTCAGCCGGGAAAGTTATGGCCTCCATTTTCTTTTTTTTTTTTTGGGGATGCACATGGCATAATCTTCGTCAATTACCTGCAGAAGAGAAGAACACTAAAGGCAGAGTATTATGCAGCGTTATTGGACTGAACCGAACAACGAAATATAGCAAAAACCGGCCCATATGGGGAAGAAAAAAGTTATGTACCCTCACGGTTACGCACTGCCACACACGGCTTTGAAAACGATGACCAAATTGGACCAATTACGATTTGAAGTGGTTGCGCATCCATAGTATTTTCCAAATTTGGCTCCCAACCACTGTTATCTGTTCCTAAACCTAAAGCGGTAGCTCCAGCGAAAGAGATTCAGACCGAATGAGGAACTCGTCGCGGAAACCGAGACGTATTTTGAAGTTTTAGACATTTCGTACTACAAAAAAGTCATCGAAATATGGGAATATCGCTGTACCAAGTATATCACCCTCGGAGGCAACTATGTTGAGGAACAAATATAACTTTGCCCAAAAAACGCTTGTTTTCATTTAAAATCCCGGGAATTTTTAACCTATAAAAAGGGGCTTAAAGACGATATTCCTAACTATCGTTCCATTGCTAAACTTTCGCACATTCCACAAAACTGTTCAAGGGCATTCTGTAAGAGGCATTTCCTTTTTTTATGTTTCCGTTGCAAATCCATCATCGTGGTTCTTATCCCATACCCTCCATGTTTATACCAAATGTTACGCACCTTGCCGTTAGCGTTAGGTTACTTATCCTGATATCAACATAAAAATATTGAAATTACCTATTTGACACCAGCAGTATCCCACCGGCTGCGCCAACTAGTAAGGTTTTCTAGTTAAGACTTTCCCTGACTGGATGTGGTCGGTCAGCCCTTGCTGTTCCAGGTCCCAAGTGGAGAGTTGTTACGAAAGATTTTGGTTAGTGATTTTAAACTTTTGTATTTGTTTAATATTGTTATTGTAGTTTAAGAGACGCAATAAATCGGTTGAAAAACAACATGGGTCCCGCAGTCGACTGCATACCGGCAGAGTTTATGAAACATGGATGAGAGTATCGAGAGATCCACCAACTCATCAAAACAATATGGGATAAGGAGGTCACTCCGGAAGAATGGAAAACCTCAATTGTCGTCCTCATTTTCAAAAAAGGCGACAAATCTGACTGCGAAAATTACTGAAGAATAACATTGCTCCCATACTGGCGAGAATCACAATCTACGCAGAAGAAATACTGGGAAACTACCAATGCGGATTCTGTAGAAACCGGTCAACAAGCGACCAAATGTTCACAATAAGGCAACTGCTGTAAAAGAAGTGGAAATACGGAGAGACGGTTCACCAACTGTTCGTTGACTTCAAAAAAACTGACGACTTAGTAGCAAGGCAAAGACTCTACCGTATTGTAGTTGAGCTGAGAATCCCGAAAGAATATGCCGCCCTCATTCAAATCTGCATGAACGAAAACAAAGGGAAAGTTAGATTAGAAAACCAACTCTCAGATCCATTTGAACTCCCGGAACAACTAAAACAGGGGAATGGCCTCTCACCATGTCTTTTTAACCTTGTGTTCGAGTATGTCATCAGAAAGGTACAAGACGACAACATGGCCGGATCATCCCTGAATGGGGTCAAACAAGTGCTCGCATATGCAGAAGACATAATTTAGAAACTGTAAGCAAAAACAATGAAATCTTACGTCAAGCGATAGAAGAGGTGGGCCTGACATAAATGAAGACGAAATAAAATCCATGATTACGGCGAGAACAGGTGGACTTCAGGGAACACATAAACGTCAGAGGCAAGATATTCGAAAAAGTTAAAGAATTTAAATATCTGGGAACAATACCGACGGCCAGTAACGAAATGTCGAAGGAAATTAAAAAAAGACTCCATTCCGGCAAGGCTAGTTGTCACGCAATCTGTAATCTCCTGAAATCCAAATTGCTATCACATAATATAACGATCCGTGTTTATAGAACCATAATTATGGCAATTTTTCTATACGAAAGAAAACAAATTCCGCGTATTCGAGAATAAAGTTTTAATTGGTATCTCTAGCGGTAAATATGACGAGGAGGCAGGACAATGGCGGAAACTCCACCACCACGAATTGGAAGAGCTATACCGCAAACCTACAATAATGAGAGTAATCTGGTCGCGAAGATTAAAACGGGAATGGGGAACGATAAGACAGTGCGTAGAATTGTTGACTGTAGACCAACGGAAAAGAGACCGACAGGACGGCCGCGACGGAGATGGGAGGACAATGTTAGGTTTGACCTTGAGGAGATCGGATCGGATAGCCAAGCGTGGAAGGAGAGCACACAGGACAGGGAACAATGGCGGAGTCCAGTCGGCAAGGTCATGAACTTCCGGGTTCCTACAGGCCAATAAATAGTAAAAAATAGAAAATAGAATTTTACTTTTTATTATTACCGTTATTTAACTACAAACAAGGGACCCGCTGTACCAATGCAAGGCTGCAACCGTTTACTCTGATCGATTGACTCTTCTTAAATACGTTTGCAACCACTCTTTATATACCCCTAAGTCTGGGGGCAGAAACGCAAACGATGCACCTTCTCTTGGCCTGCAGCCCGAACGCATGACCCATATTGAGTCCGATTGCCCGGACGAGTCATCCGCAATTAGCATTTGTAACGGACTGCATTGTTCAAATGGTAATTGCACTAAAATCAATCAAAAAATACGATAACCCTCACTCGGGTCATTCGCACAGTTCAAATGGTAATTACACTTGACCAAACCAACTTAACACAATGACCTTCGCTCGTCTAATCGGTCGATGCTTTGTCGTTATGTTCGACTGGAGAGTGTTTTGCCGCTACATCGGCTGGCATTCGCCGGATACTTCTATTACGTTGGAAAACCCCGGCGGTTTCTTGTGTCAAGCATGGTGTGCAAAAGGTGTGTAATCTGATACCGCGACAATGCGCTGTAGGGTGTGCGGTATCAGGCGCCAATTAATTGCCTGTGAATGGGAAATTGCATTGCGTGCAATATGAATGTTATGAGCATTGTATTGAATGTATTGAAGGACAGCGTATAGCTTGTGTAATGAGGTGGGGAATTAACGAGGCTATTGAATTATGCGACAGAATATAGCCTGAGTGATAAGCATTTATGCGTTTTTTTATTTTTGTTTTATATCTACATTTATTGCCAATTCAATTACAGATTTTACTTAAGACTAAATGTTAAATTCTATTTTACATATATCACTCTTACATTAACTTACTGACTCTTCGCAAGCACTCTAAATTATACATTATCAATCTTTTGTTTTTCTTATGCCTTTCGGCCTATAATAACTAGTGTTTTTATAACATATCAAAATAATTGATGTTTTCTTTTTAAAATGTGTTGTATTCTTTCTATATCATGGTTTGTAATAAGCATGCGTCATAAGTGAGCAATTAACGAGGGTATTGAACTATGAATATCGCATCGTCTGCGATATGACCATTAATTGTGTGTGAAAAGAATCAAATTAACTGTGAACTGAGGATGATTGTATCGTGTGCGTTAATTGGTTAATGAATTAGGGGGTTTATGTAGCGGGATGCAACACATGCCTAAAAGAACGGCAATGAAGTCGGTTCAGCAAAGCCTTCGATAAAATTTCCCACAAACTCATACTCTTTAATTTGTATTCGCTTGACCTCGAACCCCTACTGATTAAGTTGATTTTTTCCTACCTGAATAATAATTGATGCCAGTCAGCTTGGTCCTCTCCTATTTAATCCTCGGATTCTTCCCCCATACACAAGCCGGCTCCATTTGATCAACCTCAGTACACTTGAGGAACGCAGAACTCTTGCCGATATCCTCTTTATCCACCGTCTCCTCTCCGGCACAATCAACTGCCCTAGCTTGCTTTCCGCCATCGCACTCAACACCAACCCCCGCAACCTACGAAACCCCCGTCTCTTCTATCTGCCCTCCCACCACACTTCCTACGGTTGTAATGAACCAATTTCACGTATGCTTAAGCAGGTAAACTCTTGCCCCACCTCCTTCGATTTCTACCTCACTTCTATTGCTCTCAAACGTCGTCTTCTGTCTTTCCCCTCGTGACCCCCCCCCCCCCCGCACTATCTACACTTTTACTACCCGTATACATTCCTATCACCCCGCCCCTTTATCCTACTACCCGGTCTTCGCCAACCCATCACGTGCACAGCCACCTTCCCACCTTTTTATCTTCTTACTTATTCGAATGTAATTTTTTTGTAATCCTATTTCTTAAGTTAGTTCGTAAGTTTTTTTCTTTACTTTTAATTTCTTTTTCTTTTTTTTTTTCTCAAACGCTTGTACTAAGTGTAATAAACGAGGGTTCTGCTCTCACTAAACTATTGTAACAATTTATGTTATAGATTTTAGTATCAAGGACTACTCTACCTCTTTATAAGCAGATGCCACTAAACTTTGCAAGAATCGTCTCTTCTCTCAATTTTTTTTTTTTTTTTTTTGTGTAAGTGGTAGTAGTCATATTTCTTATATGGTCTCCTCGATAGTAGTATACCCGCCTGTCACTCCCAGAGACCGGGGTTCGATTCCCCGTCGGGGAGCCTCTGGCGCAAGACTAATGACCTTGCCCGGAAAAAAACAAATCATTATGGAAAATTTAACAAGCCCCAGGACTTGCTAAATAAGGCCAAGACCGGTCCCCGGTTGTAGTGCCGATGATGATGATGATGAGTAGTTCCATTTCTTATATGGTTTATACCGGGTGTACCGGTGTGAAAAGAGCGTCAAGATACAAATATATCGATAGGGAACGTTTGTTGTGAACGAGCCCTTATATTTTTTTTTATTTGGTTGCTATGACATCTGTCAAACATATTTAGTATGCATCAAGTCATTGTATAAGCAACATCATTTTTTTTAATCTTGTCGAATTTTCTACCGGAAAATGAATATTTGCGGAAAGCTTTAATTTATTGTTTTTATTTGAAGAAAAGTGCTGCAGAGTCGCATCGAATGCTTGTCGTGTGGTGAGCATGCTCTATCGGAAGCAACATGCAAAATATGGTTTAAGCGGTTCAGAGATAATGATTTTGATGTGCGAAATGAAGAACGTGGAAGACCACCAAAAAAGTTTGAAGACGCCGAATTTCAAGCAGTATTGGATCAAGGTGACACTTTAAGTAAAAAGCAAATGGCACAAATGTTAAATATTGCACAACAAACAATTTCTGACCGTTTAAAAGCTATGGGAAAGATCCAAAGGTGTGGAAACTGGGTGCCACATGAATTGAATGACAGGCAGATGGAAAAGCGAAACACCACATGTGAAACGTTGCTTCTACGAGACGAAGGGAGGTCAGTATTGCATCGAATTGTGACTGGTGATGAAAAATGGATTTATATTAAAAATCCTAAACACAAAAAATCATGGGTACATCCAGGAGAAGCGTCAACATCGACTGCAAAGCCTGATCGGTTCGGAAAAAAGACAATACTCTGTGTTTGGTGGGACCAGAAGGGGGTGGTATATCATGAACTACTAAAACCTGGCAAAACTGTTGATGCGCAGCGCTACCGACAACGAATGATCAATTTGAACCATGTATTGATCGAAAAACGACCAGAGTGGGCCACAAGACACGGAAAGGTAATTTTGTTGCATAATATTGCTCCGAGTCATACAGCAAAACCCGTCAAACAAACAATAAAGCTCTCGGATGGGAAGTGTAACCCCACCCGCCGTATTCACCAGACTTGGCTCCTTCCGACTACCATTTGTTTTCATCGATGGGACATGCATTGGCTGAGCTGCATTTCAATTCCTACGATGAAGTCGAAAATTGGGTCTCCGAATGGTTTGCCTCAAAAGACGACCTGTTTTATTGGCGTGGTATCCACAAATTGCCAGAAAGGTGGTCGAATGTGTAGAAAGCAATGGCCAATACTTCGAATAAAATGTTTTTACTTTCCCATTTAAAATTAGTGTTTTATTAAAAAAAAAAAACGCTCACTTTATACCGGTACATTAAATTTTACAATACAATTGAAAAATATTGTCGGCTATAATAATATATGAGAAAACCAGAAGGCATTCGGTGTTTTTATACGATTAAAGTAACAAAACAGACTTGAATGCCTCTTTACAATGGCAATCAAGTAAAATATCGATTTTTTAAGGAGAGGTGAGTATCACCGGTTCAGGAATAATTGTGTAGTACATTCAAGAACCACAAAGCTTGCATAAACATTTTACATTTATTCAAAACAAGAGATTTAGGTCCAGTTTGTTAAGTCGGTTGAATGCGAATGAAAGCCAGAATACCAAAAATACAAAAATCTAAAACGGCATAGTCCAGACTGAAGAGGCACATCAACACTCCTTTTAGAAATGCTCCAGGTCTTGCTAGTGACCTGACTGATGTGGATAACTCATTGAACAATCGAAGTGACAACATAGTAAAGAAATCATGATATGCTGTAGTACGGAATTTGGGAACAGTTAACATAAATAAATAATTACCCCTAAGGTATATCGGGAGATTATTTCCAGACCTCAAGAAAAATATCTTTAACACTTTAAAACAATACAAGTGTCTTAGAGGAAGAATATTCAGAACCCTGAACAAAGGAAAGGACGGGTGCCTGGTAGGCTTTCCACAAATTGTTCTAAGAACTAATTTCTGCAGAATTAACAGTGGTTGTATTTTACTTTTACAACCACCACCCCAACATGCAATTTCATATTGTAGCTTGGAATGAAATAAACCATAATAAATTATCCCCAAACCTTAGTGGGGCAGACATTTCGTAAAAAAAAAAAATGGCGAAGAGTACATCGGAAATATTTTCTCAGTGTATTACTGTGATATTCACCCTAAGGCAGGCTATGGAGAAATGTCTGGAATTTAAGATACCATTATATCATCTATTTATAGACTTTAAGGCCGCCTACGACAGCATAGCTACGGTAGAACAATATAATGCCATGAGAGAGTTCGTCATTCCAAACAAATTGATACGACTTTGTAGGTTGACCATGACCAACGTAACTACTCAAGTAAAAATAGCGGGATTGCTGCCCAAACCAATAAACAAATTTAATGGACTCCGACAAGTGAACGGCCTGGTCTGCCTCCTCTTCAACCTGGCGTTGGAAAAAGCATTCCGTAACTCTGGCGCTACAACTAGAGGGACTATTATCACCAAGTCCTGCCAGATACTTGCCTATGCAGATGACATCGACATCATCGGTAGAACCGAATCGGCTGTACAGGACTTCTTCACCCAGATCGAGCAGGCGGCACAAAAACTGGAACCGCATATTAATGAGGGGAAAACTAAGTACATGGTGGCAACTTCTGCGCCATACTATCAGGGTAGTGGAGCACAAATTTAAAGTAATGTAATCATTTAACTAAATTGGGTCAATAGTATCAGCCGATAACAATATGGAAGAAGAAATACGCGAACGGCTGATCAAATCCAACAAAGCCTACTATAGTATTTCAACGCTCTTTGAATCCCGAAATTTATCCAGAACATCCAACCTACTACTGTACAAGACCATGGTCTTACCAGTACTCAGTACAGTATGTATAGACCCGCTCAAAAAAGGCACTCTGGACTATTAGCCGCGTTCGGGAGGCAGGTCTTAAGGAAAATTGTTGGCCCCGTGAGGGGGGACGATTCCGGAGACGGTACAACCATGAGTAGTACGCGATCTACCCTGCAGATAATCATCATCATCGGCACTACAACCGGCTTTGAAGCTAATATTGTAAGAAATCTCAAGCTCGGTAGATTCCGGTGGGCGGGACACCTAGCTCGAATCAGCGAAGAGGAGCCTCCCCGGAAAGTCCTTTGTGGCAGGATGTTTGGAAGGCAACAGCGCAGCAGACCTTGTCTGCGATGGAGGGATGTCGTAGACCAGGACGCCCAGAGCCTGAGAGTGCCAACTGGATGTCATCAGCTCGAAACTGAGACCGGTGGAGAGATTTGTTAAATAAGGCCACTACTGGATCCTGGTTGTAGTGCCGATGATGATGATGTATCACCGTGACATGAAAAGCTCATTCTCGAGTCGAGTGTAAGTCCTAGATATTTAAATTCGTTTACACCCTCAATAGGAAAATATTTATCGCTACAGGTTCGACTGTAACAAAAAGGAGGCGAAGAGAAACGCTTAAGCAGCAGATGTCCGCAAAATTACGGAACAAGGAAATGCAGAACGGCTTTCAGGTCGGGTGCAGGAGATAAGCTGAACATTAATTTTGTTTTGGAACTGATTACTAAGTTATGTTCAACAAACCAGTGTTTCAACAAATTCAAATCCCAATTAACATCAGAGATCAAATCTAACGGACAGCCCAAACCATAGGAGAAGGCAATATCATTAGCAAAAGCTGTAGGTGAGCCCTTGAAATCAAGAGTAAACAGTGAATTAATGTAGACCAAAAAAAGGGACAGGGCCCAGAACGGAGCCTATGCAACGCCAAGGTTAAGAATACTTTCACCACTCCTGACATCATTTATCTTCACTCGTTGCGACCTATTTTTAAGATACGACCGAAACCAGTCAAGCATGAAACCTCGAAATCCTGGTTTTCCTAATTTCCCTAATAAATTCGTATAGTTGACCATGTCCAACGCTTTGGTAATGTCGATAAATAGGACAGCCATACATTTCTTTCCATCGAGGTGCAACATTATTTGAGAACAAAATTGCAGGGGTACATCCTTGGTGGATTTACCTATAAGAACATCAAACTATGCTGGAGTAAAAATTCTCGTTTTTTCAAAAAATTTAATTATTCTCGTTTTTATAAGTTTCTCAAAAATTTTACTAAAGACAGACAGCAGTGAGATGGATCTGTAGTTCCCGACCCCAACAAGAGAGCCCTGCTTGAAAAGAGGAATGACGTCTGCACATTTAAGACTGTTTGGGAAGATCCCACCAAACACGCAACGATTAAAAAGATTAGATAGGACGGCCACTAAAAAACATGCTGTTTTCCTAAGTATATCATTTGATATGCCATCAGGTCCACATGAATTAGAATTAGATAGAGTACCTACGACTTTCAAAATTTTGGAAGGCGTAAACGGCTAAAAAGCAAAACTGCTACTCTGCAACGTTTCAGATCGCACGTGAATTCTACAAGCACAACTTGACGAACAGACAGTACTCGGTTTTCAAACAGATCTCTACAGCTTTTCGGTTTAGTGCCAAAATAACTACCTCGTACTCAACGTTCTCATGGAAGCGTTCCCTTTCCCCACCGCCTGCCTATTTCTTACTTAAACAACCGATAACTTCTGTACAACCGATTCACGATCTGGGCACTTTAAAAGGTAAGGAATTTAATTTCCTGTTACATATTGACAACATTACCCTCAAGGACAATTCTGGTTTTGTGAAACGAAAGAATTCTTTAACACCTACGTTATCCAATCGCTTTACGTAAGCTTTGTTCATCCTCTACTAGAATATGCTAGTCAATGCTGGTCACCTTACCATATGTTCCACATTCGTAGGATCGAGATCGTTGAAGGTCACTATTTACGTCGTTGAAAATCGTCTGATCTTACCTTGGTATTCAAGTCGTATCCAACAAATTATGCTTAACGCACTTGAAGAGCATAGAAATCATGCCAAAATTGCATTTATCTAACGTCTTCTCTCAGGTTTGGTCAATTGTCCAAACCTGCTTTCTTCCATGCCAATTCACACCAACACCTGTACGAGGGTTGCCTCTTATGTTTCGGGATTTGGCAACCCTAGCGTTGCAATCCGGCAATTGACAGCTCTGTCGTAAAGTTGGACATTTTTGAGGTTATACGCACTCAAAACGTTTTGACATACGAGCGCTATTTGTGTTGTTTACAGTAACTTAAAAGATTCATCTCGGCCCAAATATGGAATTAAATCGTCAACATTTTCGTGCGATTATTTTTTACAACTTTCGGCGTGGATTAACTCAGCAACAGTGCATGGATGAACTTAATTCAATTTTTGGCGATGAAGCTCCATCAAGGACCAGTGTTTGTCGATGGTATGGTGAATTCAATAGTGGTCGTAGTTCACTCCAAGATGAATTTCGTGAAGGTCGTCCAAAATCAGTTGTTGTTCCGAAAACCATTGATGCTGTGCGCGAACTGATATTGGAAGATCGGCATGTGCCATATCGTGAGATTGAGACAACCTTAGGCGTTAGTGGGACCAGCATACATTCAATATTGCATAAACATTTGACTGTCAAAAAAAATTTGTTCGCGTTGGATCCCACACAATTTGTCAATCGCCCAAAAAAAGGCTCGTGTCAATTGGTCGAAAGAAATGCTCAAAAAATACGGTCGCGGTGCTTCGAAACACGTCTATGACATCATGGATTTACGCGTATGAGCCCGAAAGTAAACAGCAGTCGACTGTCTTGGTGTTTCAAGATGAGCCAAATCCAACAAAAGTTGTTCGCGCACGTAGCACTTCCAAGCAAATGGTCGCCTGTTTTTTCGGAAAAACTGGACATGCCGCAACCGTGCCACTGGAACAACGCAGAACAGTCAATTCTGAAAAACAATAAAGTGATTTTCGATGATCAATATTTGTTTTTGTTCTCTAATCCCGAAATATAAAAGGCAACCCTCGTAACTAGCGGAATCCTCGTATCTTCTACTTGCCAGCCTATCACACCTCTTATGGATCTAACGAACCCAGCTCGCGAATGTTACGGAGTGCCAGCTCTTAGCTTACCTCCTTTGACTTCCACCTCACCTCTTCTGCTTCTGCCTTCAACCTTCGACTCCCCACTATCCCCTCCTACCCACCCTGGTTCAAAACAAAAGGAAAGTTCTTTATCAAATAATTGAAGTTTTTTTTCCGAAATTCGAGGCTTTATTGTAAAAAACTGGTTATACATTTCTGATTCAAAGTATTGTCCATCGCTCGCCACTACTTTCTCCCATCTTTCGGGCAGCATACGAATCTATTTCTTCATATTAAAGCAGAAAATTAAAACCTCCCGCAAATGACGAGACTTTGGCTCGTAAGCTGACATGTTTAATCGAGAATAACTTTATGATGCAGACACAAATCGACTAATATTTCGATGGCGTTATGTTTACAAATACCTAAGCTTATTGTATGACATCTATGATCTATTTATTTCAGCTACCACTTACCGCTACAGCCATCTATTGCAAAACGGCGGAAGCAAAGCTGTCACCTAATATATTGAAGTTTAAAATCGTGCGTGCTATTTTCGTCGTTTGTTTTAAATATAAATATTTTAACAATTTATTATGGCAAAAAAGCGTATAAATATGTTTAATAACATTTAGTTGTAAAGTGAAGCCCAGATTTCAAAACAAAGAGCGAAGACTTAGGGACATACGTAGAAGGGAAGAGGAAATAAATGGGTCTCCACAAGAGGTGACATACTTAAAGATTACAACAAGGGTTTTATATTTGCAAGCACGGTGCTGATAAATATGGCAAACTTAAGTAGCGTAACTATCGAAAACAACATATAAATGCCAATTCGATAAGATATTGGTCTATTGTGACGAGTCATTGCGATTGCTCAATAGCTTCGCATCGACCAGATCCCAAGCGTATTTTAAGGTATAAATCCACTAGTTATGTATCAATTTGTTTAACTTACTCTTGGCGCAAGGCTAATAACCTTGCCCGGAAAAACAAACTATTATGGAAAATTTAACACATTTTACTTGCTAAATAAGGCCAAGACCCGATCCCGGTTGATGATGATGTTTAACCTACTTACTCTAAGTAAAGCTAATATTATCATAGGTTTCGATAATTCAAATTCCAATCTACTAGAATGTAGCTTAGACGCTGTCTTTTTGTCACACCCTGGCGTAGCTGTGTATACTCGTATAAGAAAATGACATTCCACGTTACGAAACTTGCTCTAAACCTTTCATAGTTTAAGGTTCACTTTCGCAAGCAATTAACTCATTGCTCTACTCATTTGTATAAAAACTATAGGTTGCGTATATGCATCGAGTTAAAAGGGGGTAATACTGATAAATAAATGTGTTTTTTTCCAAATGTATAGTACATCTTTTATTAGATCGAATCTCTACATTGATTAACAAGAGTATTCAACAAGTAAACGAATGGCTTCTTGACTTATACCATGAGACTTGAGCTCTAACATCAAATTTACAACTTCATCAGTTAAAAAAAAAAGAAGTTGAATCATCATGATGTCATCAGCACTTATTTTTTTCATTTTACCAAACGGACTGACTCATATTAGCGCTTCTCTTCAATTTTCAAATTTAAAAGGTGATAAAAACGTTGTTGCCTCTTGTGAGAGTACCAGTCCGAGTCTTAAATTTACATATAAATATGTATATCGTCAATCTGTTTACATTTTAAGAATAAATTTAAACTCACAAAAATATGCTAAACACCTTGCAAAAGAAATAGAAAAAAAAGGACGGATCTTACGTCTTTTCTTTTACATACCTTTTCTTTTATCTGTAAGATTTTGTCTTTTGTTTTGATTCCCTACTTTATATGATAGTGATTATTCAAACAGGTAAATCGCAGTTCAACTCGGATATTATTTGATATAACTGGATTATTTTATAAGTCCCAGGTACAAAAATTAATTCGTTTCTCCTCAGTTCTTTGGAGTTTGCCGGACAGTTTAAAGTAACTTTTCGGGCATAGTAGACAATATGGTACGTCTACACTGATTTGTTACTACTCGATATAGTCATTACTTCTGCAAAAGATATTACTATTATGCGTGGGTAAGATAGTTCACATTGTTCTTATAAATCCCTTTTTATAGGGGAGACGTGTTGCTTATTATTGTGTGTAAAAAAAAGACTTCAGTGAAAATATATTTTGCAATAATACTAAACCTAAAATGTCCCTTTTTTAAATTCAGTGTTTTCCTATTCTATCATTAATTGCGATAGTTCGTGACCCCAAGTCGCTTACAAATGTAAATATATCTACAAATCTTGCGCGTTTGCTACAATAAATTACTCTGATTTGAATTGGGAAGTCGGGCTGTTTAATATCTCATTATCTGTAACATGAAATATAATTCAGGTAAAAATGGTTTAACAGTTAATTAATCGCAATTCATTCATAAATAATCACGTATTCACATTTCGCGTTATCGTCAAATGTTTGTCTTTCTGAAAAACATGTAAACGTTAAGAAAATGCAACAAAGTGCTTTCTACAACAAAATAAAATTGTCTCTGTTTTGGACCTGCGCTTGGTTTTTAATTTTGACTTTAAGATGGCCATTTAAAATAGAATCGATTTAAAATTACCGTACAATTCCCAATTTACATATTTTTTTCATGCGTAATTTGTATATGTTTTTTTAATTGTTTTCAAAGTTCGTTTATAATAATTCACGAAATAACTAACATCTTCTTATAATGAATATGTGTTAAATGACTCCTGTTTCTCAACTTTAGCTTTGTGATAACTACATAAAAAGTGTCTTACAGAATTAACGGGAATTCTGGATTTTCTCAAAGATGTCGACGATGTGAAAGACATAGAGTCTTATAATTATGTTGCATATATAATTATGTTGTCATATACCGATTGTTGATACCTCCTCACAGTTTAAACACACAACCTTATTACGAGTGAAAATTATCCTTGCACTATGCCCAATTCAAATAATTTATAATTCATGGAAATATTAATAGGTGTAAATTTGGTTGTGTCTATTCAAATCGCTGAGAGTGTCATTACCCGCATGTGAAAAGTGAAATAGTATAATTGTGTAAGCGCCCCAAATCTGATTGCGGAAATTCCAATTTCAATAATGACAGCCAATATTTATACCATCAGTAGCATAAATTAGTAAATCGCATCAAGTGGTTTTACAGAGTTCTTCAAAAGTAATTTGTGGGGGTTCTCTATACCACATGGAGAACCTATTCACAATTTCATACTTTCTTTCGACTGCTTTCAGCGCGTCATTTCTACCCTTTTTCCCATTGCAAGCTTTTCACCTGCAAAACATGTTTCCTAAAAGGACGCATAGCTAAACTCACTATCCTATGCAGATAATGCATAATTGAGTTTAGTTACCTTTTCGCCGTACGGCAACTCCATTTCGCTAACCCATGAGATTTCCCCCGGAAATCGTATCTTGTCGGTTAGCAAAGGCATAGTATGATCAAACGACGCGGTTGCATACTCATGCAATCGCTGGGGAAATTATTAAAGTATTTAATTTAGTTCCCATGATCAGATTTCCCTAGCCTAGTCGGCGTCCTATTCACTTTTCCCAGACCATCTATTCGCTTGGGATCAATGATCTCTTCTTACAGGTGAATAGCCACAAAATATTTTCCTCTCCTTTCCGTTTCTATCTTCCCCGCGTTCAATGCACTCTGAGATCACCACAGTCCTCGCACTAGGGCAGTAGGTCATCCTCAGCGACTGCATTGATACAAGCACACAAGCCAAGCCGACCCCGAAGTCATTGCACTCTCTCTCTCTTTGTTCTTTTCATCCTTCGCATGTCCAGCGACTGTCGAATGATGTGCAAGTATTATTCACCTCATGAGACGTGTAACTGAAAAGATTCATGAGAGAGTGCGATGATGATTGGCTAATAGCTGTGCAAATCCAGAATTACCCAATCATCCCTAATTTAGTCAGTCGATATTCAACCACTGGAGTGAGTATTCACGTTTTTTTGATTACGAGTCGCGAGATTAGTTTTTAGTCTGTAGCAGGAGTCAGTAAAGTTGATAATCACTAAGTGAAATTAATTACAAAATATTAGCCACCTTCCGAATGAACGGAAAGGAATCTGTGGCTTGCTTCCGGTAGTGCGCCAACACGGACGCTGATTCAACGGAAGCACCACCAATAATAATACGCCGGGAAGAATAGATCACGAAAAGAAACAGCCAAACTCCGCCAACAACCGTCCACAAGAGGTAATTAATTAAAACACACTGGGTCGTGTTGATCGAAGTAAGTTCTTTAATTTTATTTAGTCCATGTTATTTTATTTTAACTTTAACAACTGTTTATTGGGGAGACAAAAGTACACAGATTGAAATACATTTACGTTATGTTTATACATGGTTACATTCTTTTATTTTAATGTAGATTAGGCACGTTAATTGGCAAGTACACACTTTGCAAGAAGCCTTAAGGAGGACACTATGATTCTTAACGGCACAAGAATAGTTATTGTTTTATTTTTAAACGCACTCTACTCGACCAACTGAAGGGAACTCCGACACGCAACGTATCCGATACGTGGGTATGGTTCAACGGGTAAGATCTGACTCTCCCCATTGGAAGTCATCAAAGGGAAAGGAACCCCGAAAGAAACTGGAAAGGAGGCGGAGTTACACGATTAACTTGAAGTAGTTAATCGTGATTGGACCGGACGGGGTAGGCATACATTATGCACGTGTGGGTATGCCATGCATACGATCGTTCGGCGACCGTGTGGATGGCGGCACATCGCTAGTGCATTTTCTAAGAATGTAAATACTACCATCTGGGGTGTGAAAAACCGAAACCGATGATTTGGTCATCCTAATGGAAGGCCATAAATCATCATTTCGGTTGCCGATGATTAAACATTGCAACGAGCATAGGGTGCAACCATTGCCAGATGTTGAAAGTAAACATTTTCTGGCTGCATCTTGATCGTTGCTTGATTACAGTCTCTGGACGTGGGGATCGATAATTGGAAGCCAGCGATTGCTGGTAATCAGGGACATGTTTGGTTTGCGTCCGCAGAAACCTTGTCGGCGGTAGCAAATCAATAGGGGCAAATAGCCGCATGCATGTTATGCCGAGGGTAAACAAATACAACGAGTCACAAGGAACTCTTGTTGATTGTTGTTTCCATAACTTAAGGCTATGGAAACGAGATGCCCTGGCAGAATGTATGCCTAAAGATAGGATTTCAGATGCCATGGCAATGTGATGATTTTGCCGTGGACTTATGCTTTTTATTTAGGAGATAATATACGCCTCGGGGGTGAATTTTCGATGCCACGGTAAGGTGATAAGCTTTGCCGTGGGCTTAATGTTTCTTAGGTAATATGGTCTGGCCGAGGGTAAGTTTTCGATGCCACGGCAAGGTGATAAGCTTTGCCGTGGATTTAATGTTTTCAGTGGTGGTGATGGAGAAAAAGGGGTTTGGAAGGAAATCCCCTACAGAATAGGTAAGCTGCCTAACAGAACTTCAAAACAGTTATCCGATTGGGTAACCGTAATAATTCCGGCGATTTGGCTGGGGGTAAATGCCGTAGCAAGGTTACGCAACCTTGCTGAATTTCGACCGAGAGGTAAGTCGTTCGCCTGGAAAAGTGGGGATCGAGCGATGCCTGGCTCTTCGGGCCCTGAAAAGCCCCACATCACTCCCTCCCCAGTGACGTAGTCACGAAACAGGTAAGGCAGGTTAGGGGGTGGTTAGTTGGTTATGGGCGCGCGTATGAGCGCGAGTACGGGGAGGTTGTGCTGGTGGAGTAGGAGTGGTGTCGGTAGATGGAGGTGATTCTGGAGCGGAAGCTTCCAGAAAACAGGGCTTAAGCCTTTCGACGCTGACCGTGGATCGCTTGCCTCTAATGTCGATCTCGAAGACGCGGTCACTGATGCGGCGGAAGACTTTGAATGGGCCATCATAAGGTGGGTCGAGGGGTTTTTTGACCTTATCCACCCTGACAAAGACGTGCGTGCAGCTGTGCAGTTCAGGGTGGACGAAAAGTTTTTTGGAGCCGTGCCTGGTTACGGGGGTTGCCCTAACCTTACGTAGCAGGTCACGGAGATGTCCCAATTCGCGAAGTTGGTCACGCGGTGTTTCGCCATTCAGGAAAAGTTCTCCTGGAAGAAGGAGGTTGGTACCATAGGTAAGCTCTGCTGCCGAAGCACCCAGGTCCTCCTTAATACTTGTCCTCAGGCCGAGGAGGACAGTTGGAAGGGCGTCAAACCATTGAGTGTCATTATGACACATGAGTGAGGCTTTAAGAGATCTATGCCAGCGCTCTATCATCCCATTTGATTGCGGATGGTAGGCGGTGGTACGACTTCTTTGACAGCCGAGAAGATTTGTTAGCTGCCTAAAAATTGTCGCCTCAAATTGTGGACCTCGGTCCGAAGTTATGGTGGTTGGTACACCGAAGCGTGTGACCCAAGTTGCATAAAAGGCCTTGGCGACTGATTCGGCAGTAACTGCCCGGAGAGGTGTCGCCTCTGGCCATCGCGTGCAGCGATCCATCATAGTGAGGATATAAGAAAATCCTCTTGATGGAGTAAGCGGTCCCACTATGTCTATGTGGACATGGGCGAAGCGTGCCGTGGGAAGCTTGAATTGCGCTGGCTCCAGTACATTATGCCGTGCTACTTTGCAGCGCTGGCACTGGAGACAAGCACGGGCCCAACCGGTGAGATCTTTATTCATCCGGGGCCAAATGAATTTGCGACGGACAGCAGCGGCTGTTGCTCGGCCGCTGGGGTGGGCTGGGTTGTGGTAAACCTGGAACACGCCCTTACGAAGTTTCTCGGGAATGTAAGGTCTAGCGGTTCCAGTGGAGACATCACACCAGATTTCGCCCAAAGGGTCGCGAAGGGTAATTTTCTTAAGCTCTAGTGCCGTATCGGCAGTTAGGAGGGACTTGAGCTGTTCGTCCTCCTCTTGAGCTAGGGCAAGGTCAGTGTTATTCAAGGCGGTACGCAAATGAATCGTATCGATTCGAGAAAGGGCGTCCGCCGTGACGTTCTGTTTACCGGAGATATGCCTGATCTCCGTAGAATATTGCCCAATGAGGTCTAATTGACGCTCTTGTCGGGGGGAGGCATTTCCCGACTTCTTCCGGAACGCATAGACCAATGGCTTATGGTCTGTTAAGATGGAGAGTGAGCGACCTTCTATCATATGACGGAAGTACTTAACAGCGCTGTAGATCGCGAGCAATTCACGGTCGTAGGCGCTGTAACGTCGCTCAGTGGGACTCAGTTTCCTTGAAAAGAAACCAAGTGGTTCCGGTCGGCCTTCAATGTCCTGTTCAAGGACGGCTCCGATTGTGGTATCCGATGCGTCGCATTGGATAGAAAGTGCCGCTCCCTCGAGAGGGTATCGGAGTAAGGTGACATTTGCCAATTGTTCTTTGGACAGTTGGAATGCTCGATCTGAGACTTCTGTCCAATTAATGGGGCGCTTATCATTGCGCTTAGCTCCTTTTAAAAATTCATTGAGCGGAGCTTGAATCTGGGCAGCATTCTTCAGGGTAGGACGGTAGAAGTTCAGCATGCCCAAAAATCGACGAAGCTCACTCACGTTAGTAGGCCGGGGATACTTCATGAGGGCCTCCACACGGTCTGGAAGTGGGCGAATGCCCTGGTTGTCAACGACATAACCCAGATAGGTGATTTGCTCCTTGGCGTATTGACACTTATCTGGGTTGATGACAAGACCGAATTCACGGAGGCGCTCTAGGACCTGACGTAAGTGGCGCTTATGTTCGGCGTGGTCTTTGGAGGCGATGAGAATATCATCAAGATAAGCATGGCAGCAATTAAGACCACGTAAAGCCGTGTCGATATATCGCTGGAATGTCTGTGCGACATTCCTGAGGCCGAAAGTCATCACTTTGAACTCGAAGAGTCCGAAAGGTGTAATGACTGCGGTCTTGGGGATGTCTTCAGGTGCCACCGGAATTTGGTGGTATGCCCTGGTGAGATCCAGGGTTGTGAAGACATTGCACCCTCGTAACTTGTACGAAAAATCGTAGAGGTGTGCAATTGGGTATCTGTCCGGGACAGTTGCTGCGTTCAACAGCCTATAATCGCCACATGGGCGCCACTCACCAGAACGTTTCTTCACTAAGTGGAGTGGGCTTGCCCAGGGACCGTCCGACGGTTGGCAGATACCTAGTTCGATCATATGCTCGAACTCCGCGCGCGCCGC
Source organism: Microdon myrmicae (assembly GCA_963931805.1). Lineage (NCBI taxonomy): Eukaryota > Metazoa > Arthropoda > Insecta > Diptera > Syrphidae > Microdon > Microdon myrmicae. The sequence goes on along the minus strand of OZ007498.1, from coordinate 140,070,960 downwards.
ACGTAATTTTTCGGGAGCCAGTCGACGTGGACGCTGGCTCACCGGGGGACCACGTGTTTCTATATGATGAAACACCGTGGCTTTATGTCGACGTTGGTTAGGTAGAGGAATTGTTGTACTCACAAATTCCTGTACCATAACCTGGAATGGGTCTAAGCACTCTGTGGCCCCTGAAGTTGCCGCTGGTGATGCCGTCATGGGCAAGGGGGGTGCGGTTGGAGCCACAAGTCTGTTATGGGTCGAATCGACCAACAGATTATGTGCACCTAATAGGTCGGAACCTATCAGGGGTTCATTCACGTCCGCAATGACGAAACGCCAAGTGATCGGACGACAAAGACCCAATTGCAGTGTCAGCTTTTTACGTCCGTACGTAAGTATCGGCGTATTATTTGCTGCTGACAATTTGAGTGCGGCTGGCACGCGGTTACGCGGAGCAAACGATCGCGGGAGGACTGAAATATCGGCGCCGGTGTCGACAGTAAAAGCGATATTCAGTTTCGAATCCCGGATGGTTAAGCGACTTATCGTAGGGGTGCCGGCCGATTGCGCGAGGGTGTCGGTCGGCAAAATTAGTTTAAAGAGCGCCTCTGGTTGGTGGAAGGTTGCGTCCAACCACAAGGCGCTTTGCAATTGAATGCGCGATCACCATATCGCTGGTGATTGGCGCACCAAGGCAGAGTAACGGCATTATCAGGTATGTTCTGCCTATTAGTATTGCCGTTACGGGGAGGTCGAGCCGGAGCTCGCTGGGAATTGGCCCGGTGAGGGCCGTTTTGGGTGGGATTGGCCCTCTGTGGGGCATTTTGGGGGATATAGGCCCTCTGAGGGGCATTTTGGTAGAAATTCTGCCGATTGAGAGGACGGCTCGGCATGGCTCGATTCTGGGCGCTTCGAGGATTGTTCCTCACCTCCGCACACAATTGAGTTATCTCGCGGAGGAGTGAGGTTTGGAGCGCCCGGAGGTCAGCAGGAGTTAGTTGTGTGGGCGAATTTCTTTGGTTAGGGTTGGGGCCTGCCACTGGATTCCCCTGAGGGAAATTGGTTGAGGCGGGCCCTCTAAAAGGTAATTGGGTTTGAGGAGGATGGGGAGTTGAGACCAATTCATGGGCTGAGAAAGGCAGACGAGGGTGCCGTGCAGGCTGGGCGGCGTGTTGAGAAACCGCCGCTACCTGGTACGCTGGAGGCTCAGAATACTGATCTGAGCTTTCCATAATTGCGTCCGCAATTTTGGATAAATAGCCCAAACTCTGATTGGGTTGGGCTATAAGTGCCGAACGGGCATGCTGGGGAAGACACCTCAAAAAGTGAGGCTTTATTAGGTCGTCCCCAATCCTGGTCCCCCTTTTGGAGCGTAAATGGGTCAGGAAAAGAGATGGTCTCATCCCAGAAAGGTTGGATACAGCGGCTAAACGTTGTTGCCGCACACTTCCTGGCTCGTACAATGCGTCGAGTAGAGCTTCACGCATGTTGCTATATGGGTTGCGGCCGGCCGACCTTATTATGTGTGCAACATGCGGTCGTTGAGTGCGGTCAAGCACTTTCAACAGCTCAACTGCACGAAGTTGTTCGTCGTGCAAGGCTGAGGCCTGGAAGATGCGGTCTGCCACTGCAAACCAAAGGTCTGGGTCCTCCTCATCGAAGGGGGGAAGTCCTATATTAGGGTGACGAGTCCCATTCCCGAGGCTGGAAACATCGTGGAATTCTTGGGACTCTGAAGGTCTTTGGGGTTGTTGTGAGGTGCTGGCACCAGTTGTGGGCATTAAAATGCCGGAATTTGCCAAAGGGCAGATACCAGGGGCGTTGGAAGAGGTTGGGAGAGCGTTTGGGGAAGTAGGTTGGGGTCGGTTCACGACGCTGGGGGCAACGGGTGGTGCCAGAGGAGTAGCTTGTCCGGGCAAGTCTAGGTCAGCATCGACTTGCTCGGTGGGGAAATCGACGCTGGAGGCGTCGTGAAATTCTAGGGGCTCGGGTTGTTCTTGGGCCTTTTGGGCAGCGCTATTTCGTGTGACAACCATAGTGTTTTGTACGAAACAGGACTGAAATCAACGGAGTAGGAGGGAATCAAAATATTCCCCACGGAGGACGCAGAAATGGGCGTAAGAGGACGCGAAGGCGGTGAAGGGAGGCCAATTGGGGTAAAAGAAGTCGCAGGAAGTTGAGAGAACCACGGATGTCCTAAAACAATGGTTTTCCCTAGCCAAAATAAGCCGAGCGAAGTTCGGAAGTGGAGTCAAGTGGAGTTTTTTTGAAGTCGCGTAAAATTGTGTGGAGTTGAATGTGTTGGTGCCTGCTTGTACCCAGAAGGGGCTTACAATATTTATTATTTGGCTTTAGTATCGTTTAAATTTTGTTATTAAAGTTAGCTTAATATATTTGGTTTTAGGTTAACAGCTTTTGGATTTGTAATGAAAGTGGTTATACTTCAACTATATAGTTGGATTGGTTTTTATTTCAATTAGGTAATAATAATTGTTTGTATTGTATACTATACAAAATACTAATAAAACCAGGAAAATCAGAAATTTAGAAAAACAAAACGAAAAAGGAAAATATGCAAATTTATGTATTTTGTGTTTAGAATAAAATTTTTAGCAATATGATTTTTTTTTTTTTTTTTTTTTTTTTTTTTTTTTTTTTTTTTTTTTTTTTTTTTTTTTTTTAACTAATTGGAACAGAAAGATAGTCGACTAATAATATACTTTCAAAAAAAAACTACCCAATATAAAAAAGTATTATTCGTATTTCAAACAATAAGAGAACTTATGCACCAATAAGGTATGTATCTAGTTATTCCTGTGTCTGAGGAATGTCTGGCTTTTTATTTCGTTAATAAAATTTTTAAACACACAATCTTAGGAGGTAAATAAACTTGGAAAAGCGCATAATCGTTAAAAGACAAACGTAAAAATTAGGAAAAACAACTAAATGATTTTCTGAAAATTTATTAGTATCGGTTATGCCTTGACAATTAAACATCATTTGCCGTTTGTTGTGATTCACTATACGATTCACTCTCTAAAAAAAAAATGATAACGTTTAAAATTCTATGTTTGGCGGCTCAGAAGGTGCTCACCACTAGAGAACTGAAACTAAGTATCCTGAAAAGCTAATTTTTAAACAATACTTGCGGTTAATCCGTAGGGTTGCTGCTGGTGGAACTTAAATGCTGTCGATCTTCCTGTGATGTTGATTCGTTCAGCAGCGTTGGGGTTGCTGTACTCCTTACGAATTTCTTAGCACTTGGTGATGATCCGGTGATGGTGTTGTTCTGGTACTTCGACTTAAATTGGTGTGACGATGTTGTATTGTCCACTTGATTTATTTCCGATGTACTGGTGTTGAAAATATTAAATTTCGACTTGAATTTTCTGATTGGCGATAAGTGTTTAAACGGTGTTGATTAATTGGGTTGATGTGCATTGAAACAATTATGTGCACGTGCTGTTTTTGATGTTTTCAATTTATTGTCCAATGAGAGATGATGGTAAACGAACTCGCCCTAAGCCCAATAACCGTATTGGCTGTGTTACTTCACTTTCAAATAGGAAAACTTTGCCGGATTTCACACGGAATTGGTTTATTCTCCGGTCACAAATGTTCGAAAGTTGCGCGTTTTTTTTTCGCGGTCACCAATGTGGCTTGCTTCCGGTAGTGCGCCAACACGGACGCTGATTCAACGGAAGCACCACCAATAATAATACGCCGGGAAGAATAGATCACGAAAAGAAACAGCCAAACTCCGCCAACAACCGTCCACAAGAGGTAATTAATTAAAACACACTGGGTCGTGTTGATCGAAGTAAGTTCTTTAATTTTATTTAGTCCATGTTATTTTATTTTAACTTTAACAACTGTTTATTGGGGAGACAAAAGTACACAGATTGAAATACATTTACGTTATGTTTATACATGGTTACATTCTTTTATTTTAATGTAGATTAGGCACGTTAATTGGCAAGTACACACTTTGCAAGAAGCCTTGAGGAGGACACTATGATTCTTAACGGCACAAGAATAGTTATTGTTTTATTTTTAAACACACTCTACTCGACCAACTGAAGGGAACTCCGACACGCAACGTATCCGATACGTGGGTATGGTTCAACGGGTAAGATCTGACTCTCCCCATTGGAAGTCATCAAAGGGAAAGGAACCCCGAAAGAAACTGGAAAGGAGGCGGAGTTACACGATTAACTTGAAGTAGTTAATCGTGATTGGACCGGACGGGGTAGGCATACATTATGCACGTGTGGGTATGCCATGCATACGATCGTTCGGCGACCGTGTGGATGGCGGCACATCGCTAGTGCATTTTCTAAGAATGTAAATACTAGCATCTGGGGTGTGAAAAACCGAAACCGATGATTTGGTCATCCTAATGGAAGGCCATAAATCATCATTTCGGTTGCCGATGATTAAACATTGCAACGAGCATAGGGTGCAACCATTGCCAGATGTTGAAAGTAAACATTTTCTGGCTGCATCTTGATCGTTGCTTGATTACAGTCTCTGGACGTGGGGATCGATAATTGGAAGCCAGCGATTGCTGGTAATCAGGGACATGTTTGGTTTGCGTCCGCAGAAACCTTGTCGGCGGTAGCAAATCAATAGGGGCAAATAGCCGCATGCATGTTATGCCGAGGGTAAACAAATACAACGAGTCACAAGGAACTCTTGTTGATTGTTGTTTCCATAACTTAAGGCTATGGAAACGAGATGCCCTGGCAGAATGTATGCCTAAAGATAGGATTTCAGATGCCATGGCAATGTGATGATTTTGCCGTGGACTTATGCTTTTTATTTAGGAGATAATATACGCCTCGGGGGTGAATTTTCGATGCCACGGTAAGGTGATAAGCTTTGCCGTGGATTTAATGTTTTCAGTGGTGGTGATGGAGAAAAAGGGGTTTGGAAGGAAATCCCCTACAGAATAGGTAAGCTGCCTAACAGAACTTCAAAACAGTTATCCGATTGGGTAACCGTAATAATTCCGGCGATTTGGCTGGGGGTAAATGCCGTAGCAAGGTTACGCAACCTTGCTGAATTTCGACCGAGAGGTAAGTCGTTCGCCTGGAAAAGTGGGGATCGAGCGATGCCTGGCTCTTCGGGCCCTGAAAAGCCCCACAAATCCATTACCTTAAAGAACGCCGTGTGTGAAAATATACTAGTTTCTCATATGAAATCAACATTGTGCCAGCGAAACAAAACGAATAATAATCCATTAATGTTCAAAGACAAAAAGATACATTAAAGTAGACAGTGCTTGTGAACCTCATTTATGAACACCATTAAGTAAAAGGAAAAAAAATACAAAGGCTTGTGTAAACTAAAAAATAAAAAAAAATAACAATAAACACGGATTAACATCAAAACAACATTCCAGTGCGTTTTCATTTCTTATCTTTTCTGGGTGGTCATTTCGGCGACGCAATCGTTGGTAGGTGACTAGTGAACCTGTGTCCTACGTGGATATTATACTTATACCCCCACAAATTTACAAAACTACAGGTTCATACACTCCCAATCACTAGGATGAGGCCACAAATTTTGCAATTGATTTTCGCTCTTATACCTGTTGGAAATTGTGTACCTGAAAACATATACTACCTATAAATAGGTACGTATTTTCCCAAAAGAAATTCATAAAATTAAAGGGTAATTAAGAAACGATCGTTGGAATTTCCCAAGATCAAATAATAAACTACTTTTAAAGGGGTATAAAAAAGTGCGTCACTTGGATGAGGCCATTACGAAGATTTCCTTGCAGAAGTGCACATGAGCGATTTTTTTTTAAAACTTGTGTTTAGAATATTTAAAAAAGTTTTGCAAAGAACTGTTTTTATTTAATTTGAAACACGAAAAGACGATGACAGCGACAGAAAGAGGACAAATAGATGCTTTCAAGGTCTTAGGACTCTCAGGCCGAGAAATAGCAAGGAGGCTTAACAGAAGTAAGACTGTTGTAAACAGTTATCTTGCGGATCCACAAAAATATGGTAATATCCTAGATGAGGTCACATGCAAAATTTTAGAAAAGAAGGAAACAATTTATGAAATGTTTACATTTTATGGTTTTTCTACTTTAATAATGAGTATGCCCGCCGTTTTTGGATATGACCTCTATAAGACGGTTTGGAATAGAATCATCATCATCATCATCGGCACTACAACCGGGATCCGGTCTTGGCCTTATTTAGCAAGTCTCGAGGCTTGTTAAATTTTTCATAATAACTTATTTTTACGGGCAAGGTTATTAGCCTTGCGCCGCGGAATAGAATCATAGAGTTTTTTAAATAGTCTAGGGAAATTTGGTCCCAGGAATCACGAATAGCTTCGATTAAAGTGTTCTTGTCTTCAAATTGTCTGCCGCCTTCATACTTTACGAGATAGCCATGACCAAACGTTTTCGATTGTGTTTAAGTCCGGCGAATAGGGCGGCCATGGCAAAAGTTCCACGTCTTCTGATTGAATCCAACTTCTAACAACTCTGGAAGTGTGAATGGGGGCATTGTCTTGTTGGAAAATTCAAGACAGGGGCGCGAAAATGTTTTCAATTTTTGGAAATGACCCTTCCAGCAAACATTTGTAGTTGTTTCCCTTCATTGTGGTGGACAAAATTTCCAACTCGATTGTGCCATGGTAGGTAATATCTCCCCACACCATGACACCTGTGATGTCTTCCCCAAAAATGCCTCCTTTCTCAGATGATGGAAATAAAAGTTGAAACCATCGGGACCGTCAAGGTCAAACTTTCCTTGAAATCTTCTTTGCAACACTTTCTTAAATATTCTAAACAGAAGGTTTTAAAAAAATCGCTCATGTACACTCCTGTAACGAAATATTCGCGATGGCCTCATCCAAGTGACGCACTTTTTTATACCCTTTTTAGGTAGTTTATTATTTGATCTTGGGAAATTCCAACGGTAGTTTCTTATTTATCCTTTAATTTTATGAATTTCTTTTGGGAAAATATGTACCTATTCGCAGGTAGTATATGATTCCGGGTATATTTAGTTTTTACCATAGTCACCGTCTCTCCTAAATATGTATTTGTATTCCGTTACTGAAAAACTCTTTACACCTTTTTCGAATCCATGACTTGGTGGCGGCCCTCACTTCATCGTCCGAGGTGTAATGATTACCCTCGAGATCTTTCTTGAGCAGAGGAAAAAAATAAAAATCGCACAACGCTAGATCAGGGGAATGAGGAGAGTGTGAAATCGGTTGAAATTTCGGGTTCACATGTTGCTCGCAGCATTCCAATCGACGCCGCTTGTTCTCGTATGTCAGACGGCGTGGAACCCATCGTGCAATGCGGTAACCCAATTTTTGAATGATAAATAATAATAATAAAGCCGACACGTTCCTTGGATATTCCCATATGCTTTGCGATACGGTTTTGAGTGATTCTCCGGTCATTTTGAATCAAATCAGTGACGAGTTTGCGATGATTATCGTATGTGTTAGTGACCGGATGTCCGCTGCGTATTCAATCAACAATTATTGCTATGCCAGGCTCACAACCACACAATTTTATTGCCCATCGGTTTACGATAGACCAATCAATAGCATCGCCACCATAAACAGCCTTTAAACGAAAATGAGTTTGGGTGGGAGTTACTTTTGCAGCTGTTAAAAATTCAATAACAGCCAGCTGTTTAATTCGCGTTGACATACCAGTGGAACACGCCGCCATACTTCCAGCAGATGAACGCTCGACCTCGGACCTGAGCATGCATATTAAGAGGGTATGTGACCTCCATTTGCCGCCAGGCGCGCTTCTGAAGATCATTACATTCGCGTCCTGCAAATACACGCGTATTACTTTTCAGCCTACCCTCGTACTTACAAAGTGAAATTACAATATATAATTTCACCTATGTTAACCCTTCTCAAAAAAACCAACTCCAGGCAAAATCAAAGTGAAACGAATAAGAAGTTTAACTCTACCGATATATTCCCTGTGACATTCTTCAATTGTTTAATGAATGCCAACCTTTGTCCTTTCAAATATCTGCACAATGAGTCTTCATTCAAAGCCCAAAATGGACATTCATTAAATTGACAAGATGTACTCATTAATTTATGTGTTCAATGTATTTCAAATATTTTGACCCCCACAAACGATTATAGTCACTCCAATATCGTGTCCACTTTAATTTCAACACGAAAGACACAACCCGAAAAAATACTGGAAAAACTGTAAATAGATAATGTAAATGCTTTCATTCTACAAAAGAATTTTCTCTGGGCGAAAAAAAAGTATGTATTATAGGACAGAGTTGGATCAAAATTTCATTGAGACATTTTTCACGTGTTTCGTAACAATAAACTGTGAACTATACCTCATTGCGGTAACATATTGTGATAGTGCCAAAGCAATCGTACGTAAGAACCAAATAGATGAATGTACCTAGCCTCATTGGAAGCTCTATTAATTAACTAAAGTTTAATATGGAAGTTTTAAAATTGAGTAGAGATTACTAAAAATAAAATCCACGCTGGCGTGGATCACAGCGATCCCACATCCAGGTGGTTGGCGAGCGAAAACTTGCAAAGAACGAAGTCCTATATTGTTCTATAAATAAAATTCGGGTTGGACCAAAACATCGTTGCGACATTGGTCACAGATTTTATATCAGCAAACTATGAATTATAAAACACATTCGGAAAATATGCAAACAAAGGAAACATATGCCGTAAGTAGGAACCAAAAAGAGGAGTGTGTGTAGTTCCATTGCAACATTTATTAATTAACTGAAGTTTACTGTAGAATTTTTAAACTTTGAGTCCAAATTATCTAAAAAAAAGAAAGACCAAGGCAAACTCCAAGCAGTTAATCATGTCCTAGTATTTGTTATTCGTTAAAAAACTGCACAACGCCGTCGTTGAGAGTAGTAAACCTGTTGGAACACCAGTTTGAATGGAAGTAGACTTGTAATGTTCAGAATTTTTTAGATTGATGGCTTGGCATTAATCCACTAAGTGCATCTTCAACTTAATTGGAGTCCAAAATCTGAGATTTGACAAAAAATGCTTTTAAGATAGCGAATTCGACAACCTTGCGTTTACGGAAAGAAAGGATGAGATAACTTCACTTTTCGGTAAAGAACGGCATCAGATATCATATGAACTTCTTGGTGTCAAGGGCAAGGGAATACTCCACGATAGCAATATTTTCAATGTACATTTTAGCAACCAACGAGATACCATAAATTAATGCCAAACTCCATCCCAGTAGTGGTTATATAACGTTATCACGACGTCAGCGCCGTGTCCCCGATCAGACGGATCGCTCGCCTCTGTATATTCTCACGTAGGTCGAGGGTATGCTTAGGAGCAGAGCTCCAAACATGAGAGCAATATTCGAGCACGGCTCTAATTTGGATTTATACAGGAGAAGAAGAACAGGAGTAAAATATTTCTTGGCTCTCTCTGGTGATGTTCGACACGTATTTATGCCACGATATATTCCCACATACCGTGACGCTGAGCAATTCCAGATTCGACCGCCTGGGCATTCATCATCAACTGTGCAACCATTGATCCACTTTCCTTCGTGAATGTTGTATACTGTGTCTTCGTTGCATTGAAGTCGTCGAGATTAGCCTTTCCCCACTGCGGGACGTTATCCAGATCCCTATTCAGAGAGACGACCTGGCTACATCTGAATTGGTGTGGCTTTGATGCACTTATCGGCCGATCACTCGAAAAAGGGAAAACAAGCGTACTATCATCCGCAAAACTGAACACTTTGTTATCTGATTCCAACAAATCATTTATGTGAAGCAAAAACAAGGTTAGAGCCTAAATAGAACCTTGAAACACTCCGGCATCAACAAGATATTGTGGATCCGAATACTCGCCATCCACAACAACTCGGATCGATTGATTTTCAAGCAAGCTCTTCGTCTAGTCGCCAAGCTGCTGGGAAAGTCCGTATGAACGAAGCTTACTCAGCAATGTTCCGAGACAGACGCAGTCAAAAGAGTTGGAGATATCCAATGCGACCGCCCTTGTCTCACCATGGCCTCAATCACAGATGCCAATATATCGGTTATAAGGGTCAAAAGATCTCCCGTGGGCCGCCTGCCATGGCATCTGTATTGATGATCATTCAGAAGGCATTGTAGTCCAAATAGTTAATTAACTGGGCATTGATAACCTTTTCCATCACCCTAGATAACATAAGTAATGCTATTTGTCGGTAATTTTGTGGGAGACACTTTTTCCTCCTCTTTGGTATCGGCTGAGCTCGAGCGAACGGCGATAGTTCTGGAGCACAGTTCGTAAGGACTATTGCCGGTATTCCGTCCAGGACGGCTGCCTTCCTACAGTCCAGTACAGGTAGAATAGTATGCGGTCGGAATTTCACATCTCGCATCTAATGGTAATAGTACAGGTGCGATCACGGGTGATTCCAAAAGACCGGGATCGATTTTCGAATTCGCGGAAAATAAATCCGTGAGCACATTAGCTTTATCTTTTGCATTTGAGACTAGTGCCCCGAAACTAACGGAGGAAAAAAGGAGAAAGTAAAGTTATTACTGACAGCCCTTGCCACTAACCAGTAGGGACGCGGATCAGTTGGGCACCCAAGGAGTTTGTTAACTCTGTCGTTGTAAGCCTTCTTCGCGGTATCAATCGCCTGGTTTCACGCGTTTCCGATTCTAACAAAATTCGTTCTGTTAACACCGGTGGGATTGGAGCGCCATTGTTTAAAAGCTCTATTTTTTTTTTTTTGCCGCTGTAATCTGCTCGCATTTTTAATCAAACCACGGTTTATCAGATGAACTTCGTTTGATGGAATGTGGAATGTAGATCTCCATTCCGAGAAGAATAATCTGTTACCGAATGCGCGCAAGCGTTAATATCGGAGTCTCCGAAGCACACGTCACCCCATGGAAAAGATGCGAAGAAATTTCGCAAATCGTCCCAATTGGCAGCCTCATAGCTCTATAGCGTTTGAAATAATAGTGAAGAAGATCGTGTGATTCGAACTGACGCTATGACAATTCGAATCACGAAAAAAATTTTACCTAAGCGTTACACACCAGGCTACTGACCGTGTTTTGAATTTGATTTCCAAACTCGACTATATTCCACTGATGTGAATTATTTTTATTATTTATCGCTTGGTATACGGTTCTGATGTATTTTTCTTATTCGATTTTTTTCGTTCGTGTTCTTCACTATTTTTTGCCTGTGAATTGTGTGTATCTGTTGTTAGAGTTGCCACACCACCCCCTTCCCCGAAACTTCGTTACGATCAGATTCGGTGCGAGCGACGAGCGAGCGAACGAGAGAATGTCGGAGCAAGCCAAGCGAGTGTGCCTTGGTGCTCTATGCAGAAGTCATGATTGCGTGTGTGAAGTTCTGTTTACCATGGGGAGTGTGCGTGTGCTGCGTCGTGTACAGATCACGTCGTAGTCACCAATTATAGCGTTTGAAATAATAGTGAAGAAGATCGTGTGATTCGAACTGGCGCTATGACAGCTCGAATTACGAAAAAAATTTTACCTAAGCGTTACACATCAGGCTACTGGCCGTGTTTAGAATTTGATTTCCAAACTCGACTATATTCCACTGATGTGAATTATTTTTATTATTGTTCTGATGTATTTTTCTTATTCGATTTTTTTCGTTCGTGTTCTTCACTGTTTTTGCCTGTGAATTGTGTGTATCTGTTGTTAGAGTTGCCACACCACCCCCTTCCCAGAAACTTCGTTACGATCAGATTCGGTGCGAGCGACGAGCGAACGAGAAAATGTCGGAGCAAACCAAGCGAGTGTGGCTTGGTGCTCTATGCAGAAGTCATGATTATGTGTGCTGCGTCGTGTGCAGATCACGTCGTAGTCACCAATTACAGCGTTTGAAATAATAGTGAAGAAGATCGTGTGATTCGAACTGACGCTATGACAGCTCGAATCACGAAAAAAAGTTCACCTAAGCGTTACACATCGGGCTACTGACCGTGTTTAGAATTTGATTTCCAAACTCGACTATATTCCACTGATGTGAATTATTTTTATTATTTATCGCTTGGTATACGGTTCTGATGTATTTTTCTTATTCGATTTTTTTCGTTCGTGTTCTTCACTATTTTTGCCTGTGAATTGTGTGTATCTGTTGGAGTTGCCACAGCTCCATACATGGGAAAGCTGCCTAGGTCGATTATTCGATTGAAATGCAAGTGGTAACGCGACAGATACCATCTGATGTGATCTGATTTTCCCAACGGTGCAGAAACCTCCACGGTATAAATGCTCGGCTCGGATGTTAAAAACAGATCCAGGGTGTTCGCATAATCACCCCGGACGACAATTTCAGGAGCTGGGTGGTTGATCTGTATCCAGTCGACGGTATGTGAAAGATGTTCAAAGAGTGTCGCTGGTCAATCGTCATTCGGAGAGCGGTAAAGACGATAAAGAAATTTAACAGAACTCCTCAGCACGATCCTCCACCATATGATGTCCATTTTGCTGGGTCCCAACGCCTCCATCCTTTGACAAGCCAGATCGGACCATGTGAAGACGCAGACTCCGCCCTTGAAATGGTATGTCGAATGTAAGTCGTATCCTGAGCAATGAAGATATGTCGAATCAGTTGACGAATCGGCCTGGGTTTCAGTTAGGGCATATATGTACCCAGTCGACGGTATGTGAAAGGTGTTCGAAAAATGTCGCTGGTCGATCGTCATTCGGGGAACGGTAAAGACAACAAAGAAATTTAACAGAATTCTTCACCACAGCCCTCAACCACGTGATGTCTATGTTATTGTGTTCCAACGCATCCATCCTCTGGCAAGGCAGATCGGACCGCGTGAAGACGCAGATTCCACCCTTAAAACGGAATCTAGAATCTTAATCGTATCCTGAACAACAATGATATATCGAATCGATTGACGAAGCGAGCTGGGTCTTAGTTAAGGCAAGGATATCAGGTTTCACTGTTTGCAAATATTGGTGGACGTTGCAAAATGCCGTTATTAGTCGAACGCCGAGAGAGCGTCAAGAATGAGTCCGATTATGTGATGACGAATTTCCTACAGTTCAGTTATTTGTCATAATATTTGGGTGATGTCCCCCCGGAGATCCGAATGCGAAACTAGTTTACATCCGTAATTTTTTATCTCGGGAGGTACCATTATGACTTTTCTCTGTGTCAGCCCGGGCCGTCAGCCATACGTCCGAAACATAGTCGAAGATTTCTCCCGACCTTGGCACCGACTACCACCTAAACCAACCCTTTCTCGAACCGGTCCATCAGCCTAGTTCCGACCATTTCACGGAGCCTATAGCTTGGTGGGGTGGTATTTCACCAGACGACAGGGCGTTGGGATCCCACCTACCACTTAGCCTTAAATCGCCTCTTACGACAAGCCGGCCTAGCTGTGAGTATACTCTAGCGCTCTGTGAGTTGTAGGGCAAATTCATATTCAATTCATGTTCATAAGCTCTCCTAAAAGTGGATTCAACTAATAACTAATTACCTATACATTGTAACTAAACTTTCGAAATTGGTTCCAGATTAATTTGGTGTCCTCAGGGCTGCACGGCGATAATAAACTGTAACGACGGACCAACATGAACAGAAGCATATAACTCGTACAATTTCCGAGAAAAACTCTTCAAAATTTTACATTATCTAGTTCAAAATAGGAATAAAATCACGTCCACGCCTCAATCACTTTTAATCATTCCTTTCTTTAAAAAAAATTGTGAAAAAAGCATAAATATCAGCCTCCCATTGTAGTTTCCCTCTTAAGTTATGTAAAATTAAGAAATACACAGAAACGCATTATTAAAAGATACGTAAAGTCCCTTTGATGAGCCAGTACAATAACAGATATAAGAAACATAGCATAAAAATTACAATTTAGAATTAGATTCAAAAAGTCAGAACTATAAAGTAAAAAGTACACATAAGAAAAAAAACATACGGTGACATTCACTATGATGATTTCTAGAAGAATAAGTTATAGTACCAAAAGCAAACAACCCGCTTTTTTGGCAGATATGTAATGTCAAGACTAATGCCCTTGCCCGAAAAAAAGAAATCATCATGGAAAATTTAACAAGCCTCAGGACTTGCTAAATAAGGCCAAGACCGGCTCCCGGTTGTAGTGCCGATGATGATGATGATGTAATGTGAAGAAACCACGAATGTTACAGTCGGATTAAAAAGAAAGACGAAGGTATTCACTGCAATTGTCATAAATATTGAGGGAATTACCGAACTTCAGTACCCGTTCACAAATTGTTGTTGATAAATAATGAAACACAAATGGAACTTGACCCAACTCATGGCCCGGCTTTGATAAATATTTGATTAAAATATTTGAATATCTTCTTAGTCACACCACGAATGATGGATTGTAAGTGGAAATAAAATATTCATGCACATGGTTGTTAAATTCTTGAAGACTAAAATACCAGAGATCACATGGAGAAACAAAACGATTGTGCACCTAGAGGCTGGCGTATTAAGAATATAGCATTACCAGTCATGAGAAAAAAGTTAGAATAAATTAGTGAGATGAAGTGTGTAAATTGAAGTATGTAAATTGAAGTATGTAAATTTTAGTTCAATTTAAATCAACCACATCAAAAAATGCCTGAGTTTTCTTTGTGATTAAAATTCAACGATAATTGACAAACACGTACAAAAGTAAGACCGATCGGCCACAGTTTATAACGTTAGTTAACCAATCTCTAGCTTAGAGTGTTCGCTAGCAACCAGTATGTTAAGCTTTAAATTGTATTTGTTTCCACGACTTTTGTCTAGCTAGTAAGTCTAAAGCTGAAGAAAAATTAGAAAATTTCAAATTTGAAAGAAGAAGATTATGAATCGAACAGCATCATACGTTGCTATTATTAACAAATTGTCGCTGAAGGTAAATGTTTTCCAGATATACTGTATGGCTTAAAGGAAGATTTTTGAGGGAAGATCCTTTAGTAATATTTTTAATAAAATAAAACTCAAAATTACACTGATGATCCTGTGATTCCATTTGAACAGTAAATTCTTCAGGGAAGTTTCGCTGAGCGGAGAACCTCTACAAACATTTCTGATAAAATAAATCTCAAAATTACAGAGAGGTCGTGTGTTTCAATTTGTATAGTCATTTCATTTAAAAGGTCGTGTGTTTCCACCCTACAACTGGCGTGACAGCAGTTGGTAAACAACTAGAATTCATGTTTTGGCTAGGAACATTTTTATACAAGAGCCTCCATAGTGTTTTTTTTTATTCAATACTAACGACATGGTCAAACCAACAAGTTGTATTTAGTGTTGGTATCGAAGTTGAAGTGTCCTTTTACGTTACTGCGAAAAGTTAAATAATATGTTCGCCTATTCAATTGACATATTAGATGCTCAGTCTGAGAACGTTGCAGAACTATTTCAATGATTCCTTATTTGGTTCCTATCTTAGAAAATGTAGTGCGATCATAAACCTCAATCAATAACTGCCTAGAAAAAATTACCAATCTATTCACAGAACCTCGTTAAGGCACTTGAGGCATTTATTAAAAACCCATACACAATCAAAGCGTCATCACCTCAATTCTATCGGAATTGTTGGTAACTTGGTGGCGTCAATTAAAACCCGATTTCAATTAATTCCGCCACTGCCAGCCTCTTCGGTAATATTTATTGATTACTCACTTACTACCGGTAATTATTTAATAAGACTTACACCCTCGTAATCGCACCCATTAAACGCGATGCTATCCATCAAATTTATCTCTATTATCCATTACCATCCACAGCATTCATCTAATTTCCTATAAGTATATTAACAGCAAAATTGCGGCGACACTATGATGGTGGTTATGTAAAACCCATTATGATCTTCATTGAGTTCCATCAAGCTGAAATTGATGGGCGATTAAGTGTTTAATGATTAAAACTTCACAAATTAAATTGCCGCCACGTAAGACTTATAAGTACCACTATCTTCAGGCTCGTTGTGTGAAATGTATCTAAACATTGAACTTGCATCAGGAATCAAGTTGAATTCGTAGAACGTAATGAACTTATTAGTGGCTGTTTGAAACCATCAATCGATTGTCGCCGTGAATACAACGCCACCATGTATACCCACTCTTCTCAAGTGTAGACTGCCTCGTGTAAGAGATAAGTGTGGTTGGGAATCAGGCGTACCAGCAAACGTATCTGGTTTGATTCAGATATTGGCAGACTTACTGGCGCAATCCGGTTTAAAGTTGAAAATACGTCTGCAAGCCGCATCGTAATGTTACGGCGTGTGGTGCGACAAGCCCATTATATGTATGCCATCAATGTAGACTCCAGTTTACTGAATCTGGTACGGTGTGGCAGCTGCAGTGTTACCACAAATGCCACGGGTCTCATCTTCACACAAGACTAGAATTTCGTTTAAACACTTCATAAATATTTTATATATGCTATAGACATTTCAAACCGAAATATTAAACGTTGAAATAATGAAGCTTGCTAAAGTAGATCAAAACCGGATGTCATGCCTAGTAAATTTTGTCTGTAATTAATTTTCTTAGTTTTCGCAACTTCAAATGCGAATACTTAATTGATTTCAGGCTTGCCATGACATATCGCAATTAGTACAAAGGCGATTCAATTAACATCAAGATACTTTGTCAAACCGCCCCTTTCATTTCAAAATCCCGAGAATTCTTGAGGTTAAGGGCATTCGAATATGACGCATTTTAATATTAACCCCTAGCGTGAGTCAAAAATTGTTTTCAACAAACTGTATTACAATTCAATTTACGCAGAAAGACACAATGCTGCTAAAGAGTATTTAAGAATTTGACAAAGATGTATTGTACCAAAAGTAGTCTGTTTTTCTGGCATTTTTGTGTATATAATAAATACTCTGAAAAAGCTTTTTGACTACATGATTAAGACAGGAATGTGGGTAGGTCCTTTTATCTTTTTTTTTTATTTTCATACTCCTTGCTTCAATAAATAAATTTAAAATGTAAATGATTTTACGATCATTCGCGAGTTTTTTGAAATATGAAGTGGATCAACGAGTCAATGACTTTTTGAATTTTCCGTATTGCAACTTGAAAGACTACACACTGCTCGCCTGGCCACAGCTAACCACAGATGCAATGATCTGATAACTTCCAACGAGTGATTGGAATTACTCAATCGTACCCCAGAATAGTTGTAGTGTTGCTAGCAAACCGTTGCAAACCTTGAATCCAAGAAAACGTACCGATAAACAGTCAAAAGTCGGGTTTTTCCTTTTTCCGACATGTGATTTCAATGGCTATTATTCAAGTCGTAACATAAATGACACATTTCGCTCACAACCAGTATTTCTTTGGCCGGTGTAAAGCAAATTATACGCCGATTTTTTGTCCTTCTGAATTGTCAACTGGTTAAGGATTGCTCATATACTGAATAGGTTTGTTTTCATCTTCTTTCTTTTTAATTCATTTTATTTTACACCACCACGATGATAAGGAATTTCAATCTTACTATCTCTAAATTTGATTGGAAGCATAATCCGTGTGTGATGTGGCGGGCTGTTGGAACCAAATGTTTTGTAGGCCTACTTGATCCAATTTCTGGATAAGGATGTTTTTCAACGTTCCAATAGTGGTCACCAGTATCGGTTACAGGAGTGCCTTTAGCATCCTCAAAGAAATAGATTCAATGCCATTATTTTACGCAAGTGTAGTGTACAAGCAATAATTTATATAATCTGCCTTAATAATTTTACCACGTTATTGCGATGTTAGCTGCTCAATAATAAATTTTTATTGACCACTCTTTACGGCGGTTAAACTAACAAATGCCATCGAAACCGAAATTCTGACCAAACAGAATCAAGCTGAAATATCAAATGCATCATATATAATACGAGGGTTGCCTTTTATATTTCGGGATTAGAGAACAAAAACAGATATTGATCATCGAAAATCACTTTATTGTTTTTCAAAATATTCCCCATGAAGATCTATACACTTTTGCATGCGTTTGAACCAATTGTCGAAGCACTTTTGCCACTCTGATTGAGGTATCTCCAACACATGCATTCTGAATGCAGCAACCGCATCTTGTCGGTGTCGAAAAACGTTGACCTCTCAGTTTGTTTTTTACGTACGGGAATAAAAAGAAGTCATTCGGTGCCAAGTCAGGACTATACGGCGGATGACCCATCAAATCGTTGTTTTGGGTGCTTAAAAATGCAGTTGTCGCAGCCGATGTGTGAGAGCTCGCATTGTCGTGGTGAAGAGTGATCCCTCTTCGGCGGTTGGTTTTCCTGATTTCGTGGAAGACAACTGGCAAACAAATGGTTGTGTACTGTTCAGAATTGACTGTTCTGCGTTGTTCTAGTGGTACGGTTGCGACATGTCCAGTTTATTCGAAAAAACAGGCGGCCATTTGCTTGGAAATGCTTCGTGCGCGAACAACTTTTGTTGGATTTGGCTCATCTTGAAACACCCAGACAGTCGACTGCTGTTTACTTTCGGGCTCATACGCGTAAATCCACGATTCATCACCTGTCACGATGTCATAGACGTGTTTCGAAGCACCGCGACCGTATTTTTTGAGCATTCCTTTCGACCAATTGACACGAGACTTTTTTTGGGCGATTGACAAATTGTGTGGGATCCAACGCGAACAAATTTTTTTGACAGTCAAATGTTTATGCAATATTGAATGTATGCTGGTCCCACTAACGCCTAAGGTTGTCTCAATCTCACGATAGGTCACATGACCATCTTACAATATCAGTTCGCGCACAGCATCAATAGTTTTCGGAACAACTACTGATTTTGGACGACCTTCACGAAATTCATCTTGGAGTGAACTACGACCACGATTGAATTCACCATACCATCGATAAACACTGGTCCTTGATGGAGCTTCATCACCAAAAATTGAATTAAGTTCATCCATGCACTGTTGCTGAGTTAATCCACGCCGAAAGTTGTAAAAAATAATCGCACGAAAACGTTGACGATTTAATTCATTTTTGAGCTGAGATGAATCTTTTAAGTTACTGTAAACAACACAAATCGCGCTCGTATGTCAAAACGTTCTGAGTGCGTATAACCTCAAAAATGTCCAACTTTACGACAGAGCCGTCAATTGCCGGATTGCAACGCCAGGGTTGCCAAATCCCGAAACATAAGAGGCAACCCTCTTATGCATGCCTCGATAGCCTTAAATACCAATGCAGAGTACAAGAGAAAGGCCGTTAAAAAGTAGGATGCCTTGAATGGCTTTACCTTCAATTGCGAAGGAATCCACTGCCTGCAAAACCGACCTATCTTCGCGTTCTACTGTAAGATGGTAAACTGTATTTATTTATCCATTCGAAATGGAGATTTAATGTGAACTGGTTGATTGACCGTTTCGGGGAACAAAATACTTGGTTAGGAGGAACCCAATCTTATAGTTGAATTGAGCTCTGATTGTAGAAGTATCCGCCTGTTTTATAAAGACAGCGTTCAAGCGTAGTGTGAATTTCATTACATCATTCTATCGTATGATGACTAAGTATCTTCATCTTCCAAACCGAATATGGAAATTGAATTGCAACTTTGGACAAGTATGTCTTGCGACTTAACTAAACAGATTGAAATACTCTTTGGATAATTTAAGAAATGACGCTAGACTTCTTCTTTGATGACTGATTCTGTCTTGGAAGCGCTTTTTGGCATATCTTAGTAAGATCAGAGTTCAATGAGCTCTGCGGGCACTTCTACGAGGGTGGGCTGAAAAGTTTCCGACCTAACAAAGGTACAAAATATTTTTACTTAAAATTTATTTTTATTTTTCTACGTGGTCTCCTTGTAACTCTACACATTTCATATTCATTTTTCATTTTTAAAACATTTGTTATTTTCTTTTTATATTCTAAGTTTCTAAATAATATGCTAAACAAAAAATGCTTAAATCCTAGCTTAATTATCTTATATTATAACTTACTGGTCCTTCGTAGACGCTCTAAGCTAAACATTACTTAACAATTGCATAATTTGCCTTTCGGCGACAGAACTTTGTGGCAGTACTTATAATTATTTGAAAAACAAAGAAAAATTTGAAAAACTTTGTGACGATTTTTTTTTGTTTTTTTTTTCTTAAAATTTAACTTACTTAATTTTTTTTTTTTAATTTAATTTAAAAGCATTTAACTTAACTTAACTTAACTCAAATCTTATGTTACCCTAATTCTAGAAAAGCTAAGTCTATGTAAGCTGGCTGATGATAGTGTGATTCTATACCGGCATTGGTATCCAGGTCTTTATATGCAATTCAACCACCAGAACTGTTGACGCTGTCTAATACTATCGTCCCGGTCTCTGTGGAAGATAGCCCTACTGAAGCGTGAGAGCTCTTCTTCGGGGTGCGTTACTTCCCGGTCATAGAACAATCGCCCCTCTACGGATGATCTACTTACATGATAGATCAGCGGAATTCCGGATCTATCCTGTATTAACTCTACACACTTCTCCCAGCGTTGCTCCCATCTTTCAAACCCGTCCAAATATTACTCAGCGTTTTTCTCTGCAAAATAACTGTTCACAAAGGTGATTACCCCCTCATTTGACGAAAATCCCTGCCTTCCGAGCGCAATTTTTTGAATAGGGAACAAAAAGAAGTCGCTTAGAGCTAGATCTGGTGAGTAAGGCGAATGGTTGAGCAGTTCAACCCGTAATTCGTGTATTTTCGCCATGGCAACCGCAGAGGTGTGAGACGGCACGTTGTGTTGTTGAAACAGGATTTTGTTTTTCTACAAATGTGGCCGTTTTTCCACAATTTCTGCCTTCAGTTGGTCAAGTAATGATGCGTAGTATGCTCCTGTAGTGGTTTTTCCTTTTTGAAGATAATCCATTAAGATAACTCCATGACTATCCCAAAAAACAGTCGCCATCACTTTCCCAGCCGAAAAAACAGTTTTTGTTTTTTTTTTTTTTTTTGGTGCCGATTCCCCCTTTGTGGTGCACTGTTTTGACTGTATTTTTGTTTCGAGCGTATAATGGTGTACCCAAGTTTCATCGACAGTAATTAATCGGCGTCAAAACTCGGATTTGTTACGCCTAAACTGCGCCAACAGAGCGTTGGAAATGTTCATTCGAACACGTTTTTGGTCTAAAAAGTGAGTAAAAGCGGCACCCAAAACGCGAAGAGTGTTTTCATGCCTAAATCTTGATTTAATATGTGACAAACACGTTCTTTGGACATTTTCATAGTCTCTGCTATCCCTATCGCTTTAATTCGGTGGTCGTCTAGCACCATTTGGTGAACCTTAGCGATGTTATTGTCAGTTGTTACAGTTTTTGGATGTTCCGAACGTTCATCATCTCCCAAGCACTCACGGCCACGTTTAAATTCAGCTGCCCAAAATTTCACTGTGATAAATGATGGTGCAGAGTCCCCATACACAGAGTCCAACTCATCTTTGATTTGCGCAGGCGTACTGCCTTTCAAAAACAAAAATTTAATGACAGCTCGATACTCGATTTTGTCCATATTCACAAAAACATTCACATCGACTCACTCAAACGACGGTCAAATAAAAACTACCCGTCCAGAATGGCGTAAATTTTGGTGAGTAACTGTCAAAGATGCACAACCACATTCACTAGCTTTTATTGACGAGTGCTGCTGTCTTCACGTTGAGGTCGGAAACTTTTCTGTCCACCCTCGTACTTGATTGAGAATTTAGGGAGGTTTGGTCGTGTTTGCTGGACCAGTAAGGAAAACGTAATGTGACATCAATAACAAAACAATGTTGGTAATGGACAAGAGTTAATTAAGAAGATGTGGTAATTGGAAAATAGTACGGAATCTTGAGGAACTGCATCATAATTCTCATAACGTACAAATACAACGCCATTAAGTATTACCTGAATGAAACATCCAGAAAATCCTTGCTTAGTGAAGAATTTGTCAACTCGAAACACAACGTTTACAAGATCAAACAGATCGTGAGTATCGCGGGTCGTGATGTATAACGAAGTCATTAAACTTGATGAAAGACTGAAGTATTCACATTCACTACGAATGTAACAAGGCATGATATCCTTTTGCACGAATATGATAACACACAATGTACCCAAAAAAAAACGACTTTAACTTTTCAGATATATCAAACATTTTATCATGACACAACTTGGTCTCCTCCCAAATAGACTAGAATACTGTTCATCTGTTTGAACTTCCGTCATATATATTTCATTAGTTTGAACTTATGAGCACAGCACTAACATAAATGCTAAAGTCATTGTCATAGGGAATGTATTGGACCTTTATGCCACTATGGATACATGATGTGCCAAAAAATAGTTTTCAATTTGTTTTGTTTCCTGTACACATACAATGACTGGGAAATGTGTGGGACATATACCGAGAGCTAGTTTCATCTTCCGCCATCCCACATATTGATGATATTATGCTCAAGGCTAACTCTGTCCTTGGTTTTGTGAAACGCTGGTCAAAAGAATTATCTAATCTCTACGTTACCCGATCGCTCTACATAGCCTTTGTCCGTCCTCTTCTTGAATATGGTAGTCAGGTCTGGCCTTCTACTATTCGTCCCACATTCATAGGATCGAAAGCGTGCAACGTCTTTGTTTGCCTCTTGCCCTCCGAGGTGTGAATTGGGAAAATCCAGTGATTCTACCCCCATTCACAAGGCGTCTCCACCTAAGTAACTTTGTTGGGTTTCTCTATTCTACATGGAGAACTAACACACAAATTCCAACCACAATTTCCACCTTACTTCAACCGCTTTCAGCGCGTCATTCCTATCCATTCTCCTTATATGTTATTCACCTGAAATAACATGTTTTCCCCAAAGACGCATAGCTAAACTCATTACCTATGCAGATAATGCATAATTGAGTTTAGCTAACATTTTCACCATACGGCAATACTATTCGTCTAACCATGAGATTTCCACCAGAAATTCCATTCGTATTGGTGAACAACAGCCAACTCGAATCAAACGGCCCGTTGTATCATCATCCATTGGCTTGGGTAATTACCAACATTCATTAGAGTTTTTCCCACTGTACCATTTCCCTAGCCGATGTAGCGTCTTATCGATTTTCATCAGATCATCCATTCGCTTGGGATCAATGATCTCTTTTTGCAGGTGAATAGCACCAGCTAAATTTTCCTCTCCTTCGCAATTCTGTCTTTCCATAGTTCAATGCTGTCTAACTACACCATAGACGTAACACTGGGTCAGTAGATCATGTCAGTAGCTGCATTTAATACCAGTATATACAACCTACCCACCTCGAGATCACAGTACATCGTGTTTCTGTGCTCTCATTCTCCACGTTCGTCAATTATCAATTAACCGAAGTTACCACACTTCGACGAGCGTGACGCTGAGAGAGCAGAGGCGTGGTCTTTTTTGGTTGCCCTGTGTGCAAAAGGAAATACAGAATTTCACCCCTAATTCCAATCAGTCACATCTTAACCTCAATTGCGTTCGGTCACGCCGCTCGAGGCTAAATTCATTCGTACCTCGCGAGACAGTCGTTTAAAGAAAATCCGATTAACAATTAAAACGTTATTTACGAATGGAGACGTACCGTGAAATCAACCGCGAGTTAACACTTAATAATCAAGAACTTCATAGTGCGCTACATTCGTCGCTTATAGAGCAACGAGAAAACTATCTCATTGGATATTGTGCAAAAATAAAGAACAAATAAAAACTAATTGAACACAGAAACAATCAGTGTCTTTTTAATTAGATATTCTAGTGAACAATCTTCTGCGAATCATCGTTGGAAAAAAGTGAATACTTGCCGTACGTTGGCATCCGAACTTTTTACCCCCACAACTTAACACGCTTGAAGAGTGTATAATTCATGCTAACATCCTCTTTATCCACCGTCCTCTCTCTGCTTCAATCAATTGCAAAAGCTTGGTCTCCTCCATTAGATTTTACACTAAACCAAGAAACCTGCGAAACGCTCGTCTCTTTTATTTGCCCGCTCAGCACACTTCTTGTGGCTCTAATAAACCCATTTCGCGAATGCCACTCTAACTACACCTCTTTTGACTTCAATCGCGCCTCTCCCGCTCTTAACCATCGTCTCCTCTCTTACCCTCCTGAGCTCACCCCGTTCGCCGCCTACACTCTCACAACCGGAACTCATCCTCATACTCACATCCTAGCCTCCGGTTTATCCTCGCCCTTACATGTCCTGCCACTTATTCTACCGTCTATCCATCTTTATAAGTTCCCTATACTAGCCCCTGCTATACCCCCCTCCCCATTACTCGTGCAGACAATCATCTTACATAGACTCAGTCCCTTCCTGTCTCTTATCCCGCCTTTCGTCCAGTCATTCTTTTCTCTCTCTCTCTCTCTTTTTATAACTTGGAATTTAAGTTAGTTCGTAAGTTTATATAAACAAATAAATAAATAAAATAAATAAATAAATTCAGGAGTTTCGTCGCTATCTCGTGTATCATAGAAGCGGGGCATACGTGATGGTGTGCGATTATTGCAAAACCAATAATTCTGCTTTTATTGTGCGATGAAGAGTTTGTAATCTAAAACAAATTCGCAGCATTGGAAAACCACCGACTAGACAACATATCAAAACATGTGCACAGAAGTGTGAGTTAGACAATGCGTAAACCACGAGAACGGCGATCTAGTCTAGAAACGATGGGTCGCGGGTACCAGTCAGTTCGTAAACTCCTGATCTCGTCGTTCCCAAACGGGAAGTGCTTAGAATGTTCCTAAAAGTTCCTAACAGTTTTGTGCGTTCATTCATAAAACATACAGGTTATGCGTGAACCGAAGTCGATTGATGCTTCCCAGTGGCTCAAATTTGGCAACCCTATGATTGATCGGCCTATGTCCTTCAACACCATTTTATTCTCGGAAAAGGCACACTTTCATCTTATTGGCCATGAAAATGCTCAGTTCTCAGAACGTTGGCCTTACTTTTGGGACAACAACATAATGGGCCTATTTAGACGATTAATTCTTATGAAAGAAATACCCAACAGTCGTACTCAAAGAAATATAAATCTTGATTCATCAAATCCATCCACTATGTTCTATAAAATTGGAATTTTGATTCAGAAAAATCGGTACGCACTGTATTTTTACATACATACATACTGTTACTTGAATAAAAACTGGGAGGCAATAGGCATCGACCCTGAAATTGAACCAGAGACTCTTTTGAAAATGCTGCGAGAGCTAAAGTACGATGACCTTGAATTTAGTGTGGTCAAACCCTTCACCACAGCCAGGTTCAAAACAAAGATCCGGAATCTACCCTTCTTTCGGGTACAGTTAACCCCAAATGGTTAAATTGGTAGTGTGCGGTTCTTTAAAAACTGCGCTGAGAGCCACCCACAATTCCGACCACAATTCCAACTTCAACCCCTTCATCGGGAATCATATCAAATTCCATGAAAAGAATTCGTCATTTCATGCACTTAATACATCACCAAAAAATTTCCTGAAAACAATGCTCAACATACAAGCATCATCACTTAGGCACCCCTGTCAGTCAGCGTATCCTACCACACACGTGCGCAGTAGACTTTCCTGGCTTACCTATTATAATTTTCGTTTTTTTTTTAACAGGATTCTAAAACACATTCAAATGTTGGCCCTCTACACCAGAATACACGATTAATGGAAAGATATTTCAATCGGCGACTGGATTTTGCGACCCGACCTACCACACATAATTGTGCCGGACTGCCACAATAGTAAGAACCGCCAGTTGAACTTATGTACGCGCAATAAAATGTGTGACATAACCTAAATTAGCCACTGAAACGGCGAGTAATCGAGGTAAGGAGTATCCTTTACGAAGGATACGTTAACAAAAAATCGTTCACCGCAGCTAGTGACAAAAGTTGGGATTGGAAATCGACTAATGACGTGTTTTCAAAGGAAATGGGGATAATAATCATCGAATTTCTTTTTCGATTAACGACGGATTAATAAAATGGAAAACAGATTTTGAATATTTTATAGGATTAACTTTGGGACTGGCGAGAATAACACCGTACGCAGAAGAAATACTGGGAGACTACCAGTGCGGATTCCGCAGGAAACGGTCAACGAGCGACCAAATGTTCACAGCAAGGCAATTGTTGGAAGAGAAGTGGGAATTCGGAGAGACGGTTCATTGGCGTCAAAAAAGCCTACCATATTGTTATTGAGCTGGTAATCCTGAAAAAATATGCCGCCCTCATTCAAATTTGCATGAACGAAAACAAAGGGCGAGTTAGAATAGAAAACCACCTCTCAGAATTATTTGAAATCCGGGACGGACTAAAACGGGGAGATGGCTTATCACCGTGTCTTTTTAACCTTGTGCTCGAGTATGTCATCAGAAAGGTACAAGACGACAACGTTGCCGGATCATCCTTGAACGGGGTCACACATATGCGGATTACATCGCTGTTCTGGGCGATAATCTAGAAACTGTAAATAAAAACAGTGAAATCATCATGCAAGCGGCAGAAGAGGTGGGCCTAGAAATAAATGAAGACAAAACAAAATACATGATTACGGCGAGAGCAGGTGGAACTCAGGGAACACGTATAAACGTCAGAGGCAAGATACTTGAAAAAGTTAAAGAATTTAAATACCTGGGAACAATACTGACGGCTAGTAACGAAATGTCGAAGGAAATTAACAAAAGCCTGCATTCCGGCAACGCTAGTTGGCACGCGATCAGTAAACTTCTGAAATCAAAACTGCTATCACGTAATATAAAGTTCCGGTTCTATAGAACCATAATTATGGCGATTGTTCTATACGGATGCGAAACATGGACTTTCACAAAACGAGAAGAAAACAAATTCCGCGTATTCGAGAATAAAGTTTTAGGGGGTATCTTTGGCGGTAAATATGACGAAGAGACAGAACAATGGAGGAAACTCTACAACCACGAATGGGAAGAGTTATACCACAAACCTACTACAGAGACAGTAATCACGTCGTGAAGATTAAGATGGGCTGGACATGTGGCGGGAATAGGCAACGATAGGACCGTTTGTGGAATTCTTGGCGGTAGACCAACGAGAAAGAGACCGACAGGACGACCACGACTGAGATGGGGGGACAATGTTAGGTTCGACCATGAGGAGATCGGATCGGATGGTCAAGTGTGGAACGAGAGTGTAGTGCTTTGAAAAGCCCTACCATTTCCTTCCACCCTACATACATCCAAATCAAATTAAAAAAAAAATCATCTAAATTGAAAATTCGCGCCCTTGCACCCAACTCCCCATAATCATTCAACTAATCCAGAAATACGTTATCCCAATCAAGCAAAATTCCCGGTAAACGAATCAAATATTCGTTTATCATCCATATATATCAATTTCCTATGATCCTCAAAAGATTACACTCCGGCAACGCTTGTTGGCACACAGTCAGTAAACTGCTGAAATGCAAACTGCTATCACGTAATATAAAGCTCCGTGTCTATAGAATCATAATCATGCCGTTTGCTCTATACGGATGCGAAACATGGGCTCTAACAAAACGCGTAGAGAACAAATTCCGCGTATTCGAAAATAAAGTTTTAGGGGGTATCTTTGGCGGTAAATATGACGAGGAGCCAGGACAATGGAGGAAACTCCACAACCACGAATTGGAAGAGCTATACCGCAAACCTACAATAGTGAGAGTAATCAAGTCGCGAAGATTAATAAGGGCCGGACACGTGGCGCCAATGGGCGATGATAGGATCGTGCATAGAATTCTTGACGGTAAACTAACGGGGAAGAGACCGACCGCACGGCCGCGACGGAGATGGGGGGGACAATGTTAGATTGGACCTCGGGGAGATCGGATCGGATAGTCGAACGTGGCAGGATAGCGCACAGGACAGGGAACAATGGCGGAGCCGAGTCGGTGAGGTCATGAACTTCCGGATTCCTACAGGCCAATAAATAATAATAATAATGATCCTCAAACAAAAACAAGCATATGGTAAATTGAACCAGATGTTCAATTTCCATACTCACGCTCATGTGTCCGAGAATTCGCCTAACCGAATTCTTATCTCAACAAACAAACACTTGGCTCCAGCCAAAGTATCTAAATCGAGTTTTTGCTGTGAATTCAATCTCTTCGAGATACAAAATCTCTATTTGGTTTCATTTATAAGGGTGATGAATTTCATATTCGAAGATCAGTCTCTAGGTTGGCGTCCGACATTTAAGGACACCAATCAGTTAAAATAAATTGGACTAAATTAATAAAATCCAAAATTAAAGTCGTTTTTTTTTTACTATTGGATTCGGCCGAATTGCAGGCCTCCTTTTTCAGCAATCGGTCGTCACTCTTCCCGGAGGCCCCGGAAACACTGTGGCGACCGCAACGAGCCTTGTCAGGAGCGGTCTATTAAAGAGATCCCTCGTCCTTTTAAGGACAAGGAGACACGCTCTCTGAGAGGAAGGCTACGACAAGAGCGCACAGGACAGGGAACGATGTCGGAGTCGAGTCGGCGAGGTCATGAACTTCCGGGTTCCTACAGACCAATAAATAGTAATTCACACCACAGAGTGCTGTCTTAGTAGTGTAGATTTTAGTATTTTAGAAGAATAGGAAAAAATGTAATCACTTTCCTAAGAACCCATTAGTTGGGAATATTGTGGTCGAACTGAGAAAATCCAAAAATATGACAGTGTATGTCGGGCCAAAATTTAGGTTATGGTTCTGACACCTGCAATTGGTTCTTAGAAATAAATATAAAGTTCGGAGAACAAAATCCCGAATAAAATGCACATGACACGTTTTTTAACTAACTCCTATCAGCGAAAAAAAAACCGCCTCTCCTGACTATTTATCTACTGAGGCTGCCTCATCACGTAAAATGCGCCAAATTACTTAGGAAGGTTTGCCTTATTTTGATTAATTTTTAATCGATTAGCACATCAAATAGTTATTTAGAAGTAAACCTCTGAAAATGTATAGTACGAGTAGTACTGAGAAATGTATAATGGTAAAATAAATTGATGATTGCAACGTCCCTATTAAATGCTGTAGCAAGAATGAATATCCGTCATGGTCCAAAAATCGTGGCATGTGCCGCATCGTTAGCATTGTTAACGCTGTCTCAATAAGCTTGAGATTTTAATGAAATAAAATTGTATATGATGTACGGCACGTCATGATTTATACATACAGAGGATCATAAAGGTAATAAACCGCGTGATTCTGTTCGATGTCCAACCAAAATTGTCCCTCATGGACTAAACATCGTGGTATGTACCTCATCCTTACCGCTGTTCAGGTTATGTCAATAAACTTCGGATTTTAAGGAAATAAAATTATATATGAAGTACGACATGTCATGGTTTATACATACAAATGATCATAAAAGTAATAAAGGTGTGATTTTCTTCGATGTCCAACCAAAAATTCTATGTGAAGCAATGTGGTATAAGTGCAATCTAAGATATCGAAATTCGCTTGATCCACTGATCCTTATAAAAGCGTTAAGGTGAATTTTTGTTCTTTACTATGAATCTTTTTGGTGGCAATAAGTGCTGATTCAATTGTTCTAATTTTTAAAGAAAGGAAGAGACGCATCAGAGTTTGTTGACCATGTATATATCCAAGAGAGTCAGAAACTGAACCGTTGACAATTTCACCCCATATTCTTCGGCCTTCTGACAACCAACTATTTGCATCTTCACCTAGGACAGAATGCCTCGATTCAAGCCATGTCTCACGGATACGAAGAGTGAGGAAAAATAAGGGCTTAGTTTTTTACTATATACCCTGAACCAGCAGGAAGTATGAGTCAGAGTACTATTAGTATTAGATTTGACTAAATTCGGGGTGTTTTTATCAAATTACCTCAGGTCAACGGCAATTAAATTCCAGGTAGTACAGCTTAATGACCATACGATCACATGGCAAGAACTTATGACACTACGCTATTGAAATCGAAAAGAAAACAATGAGAAGAACATTTGATCGAACTTGTTGAATTTTTCTGGCGCAAGACTAATGACCTTTCCCGGAAAAAAACAAATCATTATGGAATATTTAACAAGCCTTAGGACTTGCTAAAATAAGGCCAAGACCGGTTCCCGGTTGTAGTGCCGATGATGATGATGTTGAATTTTTCTTTCGGTCTTCGCTTTTCAGGCAGTTTCTATTGAGACGATTGGGCCTTTGTTTTAACATCATACCCATGTACCTATGTTTCTTCACCTATTATTCTGGGTAAATACCCATTTCATAGAATAGTTTCTCAGTGACTTTGTTTTCCGTCGAAATTCAACAATTTCGGAACAAACTTCCCTGCTCTTTCATGATCAAAACATCCAAGAAAATCATCAGCAGCAATCTCATCACTTGATTTACCATGACGATTACTACTGCGCAATCCTTATATTTTAGGTCCTCACTGTCCTTTTTGAATTATTTTCACCACATTGTTCTCTTTTTAGTATATTCGCTAAAAGTCATCGTTTTGAATCAGCAGTTGGATTTTATTCTGGTTTTCAAGCAAAATTTAATACAAATATATTGACAAATATATTCTTTTTTTAAGCAGTAAAAAGTAGCCGAATAAAAATACCAAAATACGCATAACCTTTTACGGCTACCAAAAAT
Organism: Microdon myrmicae; assembly: GCA_963931805.1. Taxonomy (NCBI): domain Eukaryota; kingdom Metazoa; phylum Arthropoda; class Insecta; order Diptera; family Syrphidae; genus Microdon; species Microdon myrmicae. The sequence continues at coordinate 140,040,344 of OZ007498.1, read as the reverse complement.
GAACTAAACATTCAAAAAGACGGCAAATTGCAAAATACATCGCGAACATGTGAACTAAAACGAATTGTTTTTAATTTTTTTTTAATCTGATCCATAGAGTCCACAACATTGTTAACGATACAGGCGACAAAAGCACACAAACCGGGATCGCTCTCATGAAATTGGCTATAATACAAAGAAAAACCATTCAAAACACACCAAAAACACGTAAAACTACAAGGATTACAGAGTTGCTGCTAATGGGACTTGAATTGTGGTGATACAAGCCAGAAAATCCGGCAAACCAGAGTAAAATTAACCAGATTAACTACAACACATCGGACAACCATTCAAAACACACCAAAAACGCGGAAACCGCAAGTATTTGCAGGGTTGCTGCCATAATTCTAACGACACAAACGACAAAATCACACAAAGCGGGATCGATCTTCTAAAATTGGCTACAATTGATAGAGAAACCGTCCACGACACACCAAAAATACGTAAACTACAAGGATTGCACGGTTACTGCTACTTAAACCATAATTCTAACGATACAGCCTATAGTGAATAAATTGAAAGAGAAATAAGAAGAGCTGAGGACAGAATCGAGTTATAGGTTATAGTATAACCGTCATCAACGGATTAAATTTGCACCTTTTAGTTTTTCAATAATATACGATTTAAGAACGTCACATAATAGGCTCAATAATTCATCGTTTATTCAGCAGCTTGCCGGAGTACCGAGGAAGACGCTGGACTTGGGCACGGCTGGACCTACGTCCAACTCACGGCTGAGTCTCATTCGTTTTTTTTTATTTGTTTATTTTTTTTATTTATATATATATATATATATTTTTTTTTTTTGTACTATAATAACTCGCTGTTAATCTTTAATTATTTAGATCTTTAATTGTAATTCTCGTTTTCTTTTCTTTGTTTTTTAATTATTTTTAATTCATTGTTAATCTTTAATTATTTAGTTTTTTTATTTGTAATTCTCGTTTTTTTTTTGTTTTTCTTTATTTATGTCACTATTTTTCACTCACTCCTACTTACTATCTTTGTATTCATTATTTTTTTTTAGATCTTTATCCTTTTTTTTTATTATTTTACTTACTCTTATTTACTATCTTTATAATCATAATTTATCTTTTTATAACTTTTCAGTCATATTCTTTTTCCTCGCCTGTTCCTCGTATCACTTTGAACGTTCTTGATTCTTGTCATATCTGTTCTCTCAATTATCTCAGATTTTAATTTCCCTTTCTTCTCTCCTCTATTCTATCTGTTACATCCTCACTTACTCAATCATTCCCATTATGCCTTGTGGCAACTCAACCTGTGGGGTTAGTGACGATAATGCTGACTTTGTCAACTGTAATGGCATCTGCGACAAATCCTTTCACGCCTCCTGTGTGGGTCTCAATAAGCGAAACACGCACTTTGTAAAGGAATTCCCTGACAATCTTCTTTTTTTTGCGACGATTGTCTTAATATTTCGCTATCCCACATCCTCCTAGCTATTAAATGCCTCAGCGACGCGAACGAGAGTTCTCACAACTCCAACCTCAAAGAAATCACCAAAAGGATCTTACATCTTGAGAGTAGTCTCAAGTGCATTGATGACGTTGGCTCCCTCCACCAAGCGTCTCTAACCGACATTAATACCCTCATTGGTGACAGCAATAAATTGGTCGTCGGCCAGTTGACCCATGCGATAAACGACTCCCTCAACTCACTCACACAAGATCTGAACGACAACATCCGCTTGAACCTCGACAGGTGCCTTCAGTCGACTTCCAAACGGCCGCCCGTCCCGCATACTAACCCCCTTTATGAGAACATTCTCTCTAGGCTTAACTGCCTTTCTGAAGGACTTGCCCTGCTGCGCTCCTCCTCTCTATACCCCCCTACCGTCCCCGAACCCGACCCCCTACTCGACGTTATCCTACAAAAACTCGATACTATCCTTGGCGAGCTTGCGGTTTCCCGATCCACCCTAGGCCAGTTCGACGGCGCCCTCTCATCCTTACAACTTAAATTCACTAACCCACTCCCCTCACCGCGATGTGAGTTGTCTTTGTTTGAAGAACTCAATAACGCAACCGCATCCCCCTGCCTACCTACCTCACCTCAGTCACCAGCACCCCCTCCTCCGTATTCTGTGGCGGTACAGGATGTCTACTCGGCAATTGTTCACTTTGGTACTTCTTGGACCCGCGAAGAACCGTTCTAATACCCCAACAACCTCTTATCTGCTAAAGGGCGCCCCTAAATCCGCGAGCTCCGAATGGATTTCGGAATACTTTCGTAAAAAATTCAAGATATCCATAACAGAATGCATCGTGCTTCCTCCCTCCGATTTTGGGTCAAGTTTCCGCGTCTCTCTTCCCCCCAGGTTCGACTGGATTTTCCACCCGAACAAAATGGGTGCTGCAGGATTGGAAGGCTGTCGTTGAGAAACTGCAACCCCATCCCATCAACCAAACTTCACCCCCCCCTCCCCACCCCAAATCTCAGTATGCAGTCCCAACCGACGCCCACCTGAACCGATCCCCAACACTATCCCGCCTGCACGTCCCCCCAAGGCTCTCCCCGTCCCAACAGCAAATCGTCCCCTACCAATGCGCCCTCGACTCCCTCGCCTACCACACCCACCCCGACCCAGTCAAGGGAATGGCCGATCCAAGAAATATCCTGTGCCTAACCAGATCCTAGCTCCTCACCCTAGCCCCAACCACGTCCGCCACCACCACTCTGTACTCCCCTCCTCGTCCGCCCGTAATATAGCCCCCCGTAAAAATAATAGCAAACCTGCTCGCCCCACACCACCCTCGGCCCAGGTCTCCACTTCCATCCCCCTTTTCGACCTCAAAACAGGCGCGAAGTATTCTAACTTCCATAGGTCACACATTCTTAATCCTCCCTCCTCCCATCACTCACCTACTGGTCCTAACACGAGGCCACCTCTTGCCCCACTCCTTCCCGCACCTAGTCCCCCCCCCCCCCCCCCCCCCTAGACCATTAATAGACCCAGTTTTACCACCATCTGTTAAACTCACTCAGCAAACCATTAATTCTTCGGACAACCGGTATGCCCTGTCTAAATTTAGAAACAAAGTGATCTATTAGAATGTACGCCTCTATCTTGCTTTCCTCCACGATAAAGCCGACTCCGTCTGTTACGATGGTATTACGAAAACCAGCGTAATGGCCTCCATCCAGCAGGGTCTACCTACTGACGTCTCTAGCCTTCGCAGCCTATTCATCAACTTCCATAATAATCTCGATATGCCCCCAAATAAGGTGCTAAGTGATCTCTCAGCATTTCGCCAGTATATTGACAGCAAAATTACCTTTCCCAATAATCAATATTACTTTTGACCCTTTTCAGCCCCCCTTTGGTCCCTCTAATCATTTCAACACTCTCCCCATAACCGTCTATTCTTGCCGATATCCTCTTTATCCACCGTCTCCTCTCCGGCACAATCAACTGCCCTAGCTTGCTTTCCGCCATCGCACTCAACACCAACCCCCGCAACCTACGAAACCCTCGTCTCTTCTATCTGCCCTCCCACCACACTTCCTACGGTTGTAATGAACCAATTTCACGTATGCTTAAGCAGGCAAACTCTTACCCCACCTCCTTCGATTTCTACCTCACTTCTATTGCTCTCAAACGTCGTCTTCTGTCTTTCCCCTCGTGACCTTCCCCCACCCACTATCTACACTTTTACTACCCGTATACATTCCTATCACCCCGCCCCTTTATCCTACTACCCGGTCTTCGCCACCCCATCACGTGCACAGCCACCTTCCCACCTTTTTATCTTCTTACTTATTCGAATGTAATTTTTTGTAATCCTATTTCTTAAGTTAGTTCGTAAGTTTTTTTTTTTTTTACTTTTAATTTCTTTTTTTTTTTTTTTTTAAACGCTTGTACTAAGTGTAATAAACGAGGGTTCTGCTCTCACTAAACTAAACATTCTAAAATGCCTGTTGTAGTACGAGTATATAGTATTGATAGCTATAAGACACTGCCACAGACACGTTTTCGATAATCTAATTGTTGACAAAAATTAATGCACTTCAGTTCGTAACAATTTACTTAGTCGTTTTAGATTTCGTAAAATATAAACTAGATTTTAATCCATTCTGAATTAAATTTGAGATAGGAATTATTGCTGAAGCTGCTGATTATACGGTACCTCAAAAAAACATTGAATTCAATTTTTGCTAACAAACGTATTTTTGAACGTGCCACGACCTCTTTTTATCCTCATGGCCCTCAATTTTACGTAAATTTTCTTGTAAAAGCAATGTGTTAATTGTATGCATTAATTGAATCACATTCTTCAAATAAAGGGAAATCAGAGAAATAGTTTTTACCTGAAACTTCGCAGCTGGATAGATGATATGTCCCGTTCCAAATCGCTATTGGATCTTAAGCCGACTATAAAAATGAGTATTGTTTTAGACCTTGAACTGGTACATTCGTAACCCACCTGGGGTTTCAGTTTCTCATAAGCCCTCTAAATAAAACAATTAAGCATGTGAATACATATTTTGTAATGAAACAACCTGTTCTTAATTAAGATTTTAAATGCACTTTCTAAAACACAGACGGTCTCATTTCACATCCAGTTAAGATGGGAAAATGTAAATGTGGAAATCGAATCTGCACAAAGGAGAGGAATCTAAAATGTTCATTAAGATAATTTCCATTGTTACAAATCCGATTATCCCACATTAAATGTAATGACTGTTAGAACTTTACAAATGTAGATTCTAGTGACTGTACACAATTATTTTCGCAATGTTTTTACTACACAAATAGTACCTTTACATTCTCTAACGTCATCTCGAGCTTCAAAACATAACATAACAGTTCCTAATTATAAATAGTTAACTTATTGTCCGGTTGTTCAATAAGGCAAATTAAAGGCACCGACACGTAGCACTCGAGTACCCCATTATAGTAAAAATAATAATATAGTAACAAGCTGATGTAAAACGTCAATGACTTAGTTGTATTACCAAACCTTGCAACTTAATTTCATGTTTCTTTATTTCATACAGTGTTCTGGAGTGAATAACAATTTGTCAACCCTTTTTATCGTGCAAAAGACAATGTAATACAAGTCTGCATAGACTGTAAGAACTTGAAGTTTCAGCAACACGTGAATCTTTCTCCCCCACTAATTTTTTTCGATATGCCCACTACTTAGCCCAATTTTATCCTATGTGACACATGAAGTAATTCCAGATGTCAATAAACGCAATAAGATGAAGAAATCATTAAATATTTGGTCACATCAATCGCGATGTAAGATTTTGCGAGGGCCCTATGGTTCATGAACTTTCTCCAATATTTTCGCAAACGGTGGATAAATGTTTTCGTACCTTATTAAGGGGTAACGCCTTTCCGGCTTTTTCAAAAAATCGATTTTTTCCCTTAAATAATGCCTTAGGGTCTTAAAATTGGTGTACACTTGGTCCCAAATAAAGCTCTAAGTACACTAGAATCCAGTCCGCCGAAGGCAGGTGCAAGGTCGCCGGTCCGGCGATTATCCGGTCGAGTGCTCCTCTCATTTCTCGTAACTTATCTGCCGAAATTACTGTGAGCTCGAGAGGCCAGGGTGTCCAACAGATCAATCCGGAAGGAATCAGAGGAGATGGACGTTACTATTTAAGGTGAAATATATGGAGCTGGCATTGCTGATTAAACGTACAGTAAAAAAATTGCATTACCCCTTAATCAACATTTCTTTTGCTATCATTTTTATCTACATTTCTACTACAATAAATTTCTTTCCAACCTATGTTTTATTAAGACGTGTCAGAAAACTTCCTTTTGGTTCTTTCTTTATCACCTTTTAATTAGTATGACCAAGATAGGCATTAGTTGGACAAAGTATGGTATCGTTTCCATGACCTCATGCTAATAATTCTTATTTTGTTTTGTAGCGTCTCTAACAGATACACACACAATACACAAGCAAATAGTGAAGAACACCGAACGAAAATCGAATAAGATAATGCATCAGAGCCGTATACCACAGCGATAAAATAATAATTCACATCAGTGGAATATACTTGCGCTTAAAAATCGAATTCTAAACACGGCCAGTAGCCTGATGTGTTACGCTTTGGTTCAATTTTTTGTGATTCTAATTGTCATAGCGTCAGTTCGGATCACACGTTCTTCACTACCAATCCAAAACGCTATTGTTCCTTGTACCTGGGGCCTAAGGTATTAGTTTACTCTACTCACTTCCTTAAAAGGATGTGTTCAAGATAACAACACGCATCTCACCAGTGACGATTCATAAAAAGGATGAGTAACAAACTAATTCGCATGATAAGTTCAACAGCGGCAATAATATACAACAGGGCAGATGCCTTGAATGAGGAGATATAAAAAATCACTTGGAGCTGAGATTCTACTGTAAGATTACCAAGGCAAAACACATAGTCGGCGCGACATTCAAACGGAGATCGCAGTATTTGCGTTCGTTACATGCACTATTAATTGCTTCCTTATCTCCTGGAATTTGTGATGATAATTAATATATGGCAATAAACATAATCAACTTATAGCAAAGCAGCTTTTTGTTATTTATATTTATACACTGTTTGGCTCACCAGGTAATTTTGATTTTTAAAAACCTGTATTTTTTACACTAAAATGCACGCAAGAGAAGATTTTGAAGTATCAGAACACAGTGCAAGCGAAATAACAAGTAATGGATGAGGAAGGGAGGTGTCGATGTACAATGGTCTTAAATCCCTAAATATTACAACGACAAGTAAACACATGATCAGGGAGAACATTCCACATTCGTGTGATGTGGCTAAAGAATAACTTTCTATGTTTTCTTAGTCGTCTGAAGTTGGCATTCAACCTTCACTGATATTCATTCTCGGATCGACGGTGTTAAGAGATAGTCCCACAAGCGTGAAAATCGTGGAGATATTGTCCCCGCTTTTGGGGGGAATGGTCAGGCAGGAGAGGGAAATCACAAAGTCATTAAATATGTTTAAAAAAGCGTTAAAATGATGACGGACGTCAATTGATAAATAACATCTGTCATACTCCGGAAATGCATTATTAACTGTAGAACATTTGACCAATTTAAACCAAGACGACTCGGAAAGGACTTAAAAATGCTTCCATATTGTGAGCTCGTGGCGTTTCTAACAGGGCACCGTACACAAGCAAATAGTGAAGAACAACTCAGAAAGAAAATCGTATAAGCAAAAAGCATCAGCCGTGTACCAAGCAATTACAAAGCAATTCCGTACTGAGTTTGGAAATCGAATTAGTACACGCAGCAGTGGCCTGTTGGTTCAATCATTTAGTTATTTTAACCGTCATAGCGTCGGTTCGAATCACATGTTCTTCACTTGCGTTGCAAATGCTATAAGCTACCTATCCAATCACCGCCCCACAATGGAGTATCTAAAAGAAACTTCCGCGGGGATCAACGGGAATACGTAGCTTGCGGGAGGTTGTTTTAGTCGGTAAAAACCCGGCATGCCTCTGGATCGGTCCAGAGGTATCTTTTGAAGATTTCCACCTTCCTACAAAAACCAGAAAAAAAACCTATCCAATCACTTGTGTGAGATAACTATGCCCAATAAAAAAATTAAAAAAACACAAAAAACAAGGATGTTGCCTGCCCGAAATCAATACACATTGAATTACTCTTTTAATGTGTCAACAATGTACAAGAAAACCAGAAAATATCCAAGTGATATGCAATTGACTGTAGTGCTTACATTGAACGTGCAATCATCATGCATGACCAAATAAATGCAATTTTGCATCATCAATACCAGACTTTACCACAGGTAGTAGAAATGTTGATCATTTATAAAGTACATTATAAACTCGATCCCTTCACTCATTCCTTCTCTTGTAGTTGATGACAGACCAGTCGCCAATGCAACAGAGAAAACGAATGTATCTGTTGCACGCTCCGAACCCAACTCAACGATGCATGTTACCAGCTCCGCCTCAACTTAAGTACAAACACCTGTGACTAGGACGTTAGAATATACTAAGTCGGCTTGCCGTAAGAATCGACTAAAGGCCGTGTGGTAGGTGGGATGCCAACGCCCTGCCGCCCGGTGAAATGCCACGTCATCAAGCTATAAGCTCCGTGAAATGGTCGGGAGAAATCCGTGGTAATTTTCCGCAGCTTCGCTGATAGACCGGTTCGAGAAAAATTTGGTTTAGGTGATAGTCGGTCCCAAGATGAGATACCACCCCGTCAGGCTGTATATTTCCCTATATCGTCGGCCGTATGACTGATGCCCCGGACTGACACAGAGATAAGTCATAATGTTACCTTCTGATACAAAGAATTCCGGAGGTAAAGTAGTTTATCATTCGGGTCTCCGGGGAGAACATCATGCAAATATTATGATAAATAACCGAACTTTAAGAATTTCGTCATCGCATAATCGGGATTGTTCTCGAAACTTTGTCGACACTTGACTGATACCAGGGGCATCTGTTTCATCAACAAGAAAGTAAACGCCGTCCACCAAAATTTCCAAACAGCGAGACCTGATATGCTTGCTCTAATTAAGACAATCGACTTGACAAATCTTCGTTGCTCAGGGTACGACTTACATTCGAGATTCCATTTTAAGTCGGAGTCTGCGTCTTCACGTGGTCCGATCTGGCTTACCAGACGATGGAGGCTTTGGAACCCAATAATGTGGCATTTCTAGCAGATACACACACAACACACAAGCAAATAGTGAAGAACACGGAAAGAAAATCGAATAATAAAAAGCACCAAAGCCGTATACCATAGCGATAACATAGCAATTCCACATCAGTTGAGTGTACTTGAGTTTAGAAGTCGAATTCGTACACGAGGCCAGTAGTCTGATGCTTCATTGCTCGCTTCTCACTCATTTCATCGTATGTTCAAATCACCATCTTCACTATCCTTGCTTAACGCAACAACCCGAGGTGATCTGTATACACAACACACAATCTCCCATATGTAAACAGAACTTTAGTACTACAATCACGACTTTCGCATAGAGCACCGCCACATTCGCCTGCTCCGACGTTCTTTCGCTCGCTCGCTCCTTGCTCCGTCGTTCGCACACGAAGTTGTCCGTAACAAAGTTACTGAGGAGGGAGTAGTGTGGCGTTTCTAACAGATACACACACAATACACAAGAAAATAGTGAAGAATACGAAAGAAAATCGAATAAGAAAAGCATCAGAGCCGTATACCATAGCGATAACATAGCAATTCCAAATCTGTTGAGTAAACTTGAGTTTACAAGTCGAATTCGTACACGCGGTAGTGGCCTGGTTTGTTGAGCATTGCTTCAATTTTTAGTGATTCTAACGGTCATAGCGTCAGTTCGAATCACACGTTCTTCACTAGCGTCGCAAACGCTGTAGTAACATGGACATCATATACTTGAGGGTCGTGCTTAGGAATTCTGTTAAATTTCTTTGTTGTGTTTACCGCTCCCCGAATGATGATCGACTGGTGACACTTTTCGAACATCTTTCGCGTACCGTCGACTAAATTTAGATCATCCAGGTGCTTCTGAAATTGTCGTCTTTGGCGAGTTTAATGAATACAATTCCAACTGGTTGGTACATTCTAACGGAACCGACGATGCTGGAAGGATGGCGGAAGTTCGCTTTTAGCCGCAATTTAACTCAATTCGTGGAGGAACCTAGGCGAGCGCTAGATGGCCGAGGTGATAATGCAAACACCTTAGATCTGTTTTTGACATCCGAGCAGAGCATTTATACCGTGGAAGCTGCTGCGCCACTGGAAAACGCAGATCACTGCTTGGTATCTGTCGCGTAACCACTTGCATTTCAAGCGAATAGCCGACCTAAACAGCTTTGCCATGTATGAAGATATAAGGCTGACAACTGGGACGATTTGCGAGATTTCTTCGCGTCCTTTCCATGGGGTGAGGTGTGCTTTGGAAACTCCGATGTTAACGTATGCGCGAAGTCGGTCACAGAGATTATTTTTCTCAGGATGCGTATCTACATGCCGCATTCCATCAAACGAAATTCATCTGATAAACCTTGGTTTGATTAAAAATGCGAGCAGATTACAGCGGCAAAGACAGAGCAAAAACAATGACACCCCAATCCCACTAAGGTAAACAGAACGAGGTTTGTTAGAGTCATAAATGTGTGCAACCAGGCGATTGATACCCCGAAGAAGATGTACAACGACACTGACCAATAAACCCCTTAAGTGCCTAACTGGTTTGCGTCCATTCTGGTCAATTGCTAGTGGTGTCAGCAATAACTTCGTTTCCTAGTCTTTTCCTCACAAATTTAAAAGATAAAGCTAATGTGTTCTCATATTTATTTTCCACGAATTCAAACCTCGACCCCGGTCTTTTGGAGCCACATGTGATCGCGCCGGTACAGTCTTCAATGTGGGATATAAGCTTCCGCCCGCAAATTATTCAACGCATTCTACGTGGATTGGACTGTAGAAAGGCAACCGGTTCGGACGGAATCCCAGCAATAGTTCTTACGCACTGTGATACAGAACTATCGTCGGTTGTTGGCAAACTCTCTCGCTTATCTTATAAACGGAGGACCTTTCCTACCTCTAGTTCAGCCAATCCCAAAGAGGGGAAAGAGGAGTCTCTTAGAATTACCGACCGATCTAAGGTTATGGAAAAGGTCATCAACGCCGAGTTAATTAAGTATTTGGAGTGCTGCGAACCGTGGCAGGATGTTTATGGGTGACCTTTTCACCCTTATAACCGATATACGGACATTTGCGATTGAGAGGGATGGTGAATCAAGAGGCTAACTCTGTGTTCAACTAATTTATCCATTGTAAAATTCGCAGAGCAATTCTGAGGTCGATCTATTTCGATAACTGCTGCAAATAACCTAGTTGATAGAGGTCGCTTACATTTGGTTTGGCAATCAAGGGAGGCTCTACCAATTTGACAAAAAAAAAACGTGCCGATTCTTTTTAAGCGGTATGTTAAAATGTCAGATTTCGAATAATTTTTTACAGAAGATAAAGCTACGAACTTGAATAAATATACAGAAAGTTGATCGTTGGTCAAAAATCATTCTAGCATCGCAAACGTTCATCATTATGGATATTTACAGCGTTTTGCGAAGTGGTGAAGTACGTGATTCGAACCCATGCTATGAAAAAGTTAGAACCAAAGCGCCAAGGCATCAGACTACGGAAGTGTGTATGCTAATTTTTCAACTCGTTACTTAAGCTGTGAATAACTATGTTAATACTGTGGTATATGGCTCTAATGACCTCTGTTTCGATTCTTTTTTCAATGTAATGTTCTCTGTTGTAGTTGCATAGATATATCATTAAAAACGCCACAAAAAAATGTATTAACCAACAAAGTCCGCAATATCGAGGAACAAATGACTTTGTTAAACATCACATGTGTTTCATACCAAGAGGTCCACCGAAGATCCCATGACACATAAGCTATGAATAGCTATGTTAATGCCCTGGTATATGGCTCTGATGGCTTCTGTTTCGATTCTATTTTAGTGTCATGTTCTTTATTGTAGTTGCATAGATAAATCTATTGAATGTTAATGCCCTGGCATATGGCTCTGATGGCTTCTGTTTCGTTTCTATTTCAGTGTCATGTTCTTTCTTGTGGGTGCATAGATATAACATTAAAAACGTCACAAAGACCCTGATATATCGACCTCTTTTGAGATATCGGGGAAGAAATGACTTTGATAAACATCACATGTGTTTCATGTCAAGATATCCACCAGAGATCCTATGACCCATAAGCCATGAATAGCTATGTTAATGCTCTAGTATATGACTCTAATGTCTTCTTTTTGGATTCTTTTTTAGTGCCATGTTCTTTATTGTAGTTGCATGGATATGTGGAGGTTATATTTTTATAGGCTTACCTCAATGGGGCGTAGTATAATTAATAGGCGATTAGTTTTTATTTTAATTTTAATTTATTTAACTAGTTTAATAATTTCTCTATTGGGCGTTGCCTCGGCCTCTGGAGACGAACTCATCTCGAATCCAAAAACAAAAACAAAAAAAAAACAAAAAAACAGAAATGGGGAGGCGAGAGGCCGACCTTAGGGAGACAAGGACAAATGTGTCCTTCATCTTGTCTCTGATTTCTGGTCACCATGCGATAACCAGATTCAACCACATCCGTGAGAATGTTGGGCTCGGTCTCGAGATGTCGAAAAGAAAGGGGGAAGGAGGTATCTAAGGATAGTGTGGACAGGGTTAGTTCAAGTGTTCTCTAACTACTTGGATGGGGGGATGGTGGGAAGGAAATCGTACAAGACTTGTGTGTCTTGAGTGCAGTAGTAAACGCAGATCATGTCTTTGGCGTCTGATAATCTGCGCTTTGGTCGGTGTGTGTGTGTGTGTGTGTGTGTGTGTGTGCTTGTGCTATCTTGTACTGTGTGTGCGTGTTTGTAATGCGTCAGCAGTAGACCCTATGGGTGGGGTCAAGAAATCCGCTATTATAAAGGAGAACGTTGTTGGGAAGGGTGTTTTCTTCAGTTTTCTACTGAAGAAGGAATTGTGATGGTCTGATCCGAAGAGATCGAGAGAGAGAAAGGTCAAGAACGCAAGCCTGCCGTACAAATGGATTCTCGCTGTTTTGAATGTTTTTGAGGTACTTATATGCTAATTGTAGGTACGTAGTGCTCTAAAAAGCCCTACCACCTTTTTCCTCAATTTATACATCCTAATCCCAGTAATCCTACACCAAAACTTTAAATCTAATCAAAACCCTAAAAAACCTAAACTAAATCCGAAATCCACAATAAACGAAAATCCGGAGATACGTTATCTCAATCTGGAAAAATTCCTAATAAATTGAACAAACAAAAACTCGAATCCCTTTACACATCCACATTTGCGCAATGGTTTCATAAGAATTCAGGAAACTGAATTCTTATCTTAAATAAACACTGAGCATCTCAAAAACGAGATTTCGTATGAAATTGTGCATTTTCGAGATACAAATCTCGATTTGTTTCCCTTTATAAAGAAACGGTAAAGTGATCTCCGGGCCGCAGTATCTTAATCCTCGTGCCGAAGAGCAGTAGTACACTGATTTAAAATCAAATTTATATCTGTATCTGTATCCGAGAGCAGTAGTATCGGAATATCCCTCTTGCCTTGGAGGCATCTCCCCCAGGAGAATCAACGTTTAATAAACCTGAACTGTAATTAAAACAAACGCATTTTTTTATTATTTTGGAATTGTGCGCCGTCACAAAACGTTGGCTGTTTCTTTGAGTACCAGGATATAGGAAAAGGAACCGGTGAGTAGAGTGGTGGCAAGCCCAAAGTCTTAACCCTTACAGCGTCCACGATTATGGACATCAACAGAAAGTACCAGGTTGCACGGTACAGGGACGCTATTCTCAAAGTGACGTCCCACGAACGATCGGTTGTTGCTCTTCCCTCTAGGTTTGAGGAAGCACGGCGGCGACCGCAACGGGTCCCCTCAGGAGCGGTCTTAAAGAGATCCCTCATCCTTTTCAGGACAAGGAGACATGCTACCTGGGAGCGAGGCCAGTAGTAACATCTACCAGTACAGCAAGTACTCGTCGATGGGGATAATGGAGGCACCTTCGTATAGGTGAGAGTTCGGGTAATGGCGACCGTCAGGCCTTCTGCGGAGTTTTCTTTCGAAAACTCGAAATCTTTTCATTTGAAGTGAAGATATGCAGGACCATATGGGAAAGGCGTAAGATATTCCAGATCGGATTAGCTGCTTATAGCAGAGAAGTTTAACTTTGGTGTCAACTTTGTTGCTCCACTTCTAGATGTTGTGCAGTTAGACCGACCGAGGCCCCTTTGAAGAATGTGGGTCACATGTTTGATGAAATTCATTTTTGGTGTATCAATGACCCCAAGATATTTCATCCTGTCCTGTGATCTAATCGTAGTACCTCCTATTTGTATTCGGATATTCTGTGAATATCGAGAAGTGGGTTGGGAGTGTTTACTACTCAGAATTATAGCTACTGCTTTGGATGAGTTAAGTCGAAATTTCCATCGACTGTAATACTGATACAGTTCGTCTAGATGGCGGTTGAGTCGGTTTGTTGCGAGTTTTGGGCTTTTAGATGACGTGCACACTAGGATGTCATCCGCATAGCATATCTGGTTTACTCTGCCATACACAGGGCGAGGAATATCTGAGGTGTAAATATTAAATAAAATGGAGCCTAGAATGGAGCCTTGTGGTACACCGGCAGCGGTGTTGAAAGTTTGGGATAGCTTTCCATGCATTCGAACTTGGAAGGTTCTGTTTAGAACGAACTGGTAGATGATACTACACAGCGTTCTACTGAGGCCAGTATTCAGTAAATTCAAAACAAGACCTTCGATCCAGGTTGTGTCAAAAGCCTTTTCAATGTCCAGGCTCACCGCAATGGTAGGTTCCTTATTAAAGAGCCGCCCGCAGACGTGGTTTTGAAATATGTTGAGAGCCATGGTGGTGCTGTGCGCTCTTCTAAATCCGAATTGGAAATCAGATACTCGTATTAGGTTCCTTGCACTGATAAAGCAATTTAGCTTCTCGTATATGAACTGTTCATATATTTTTCTGATGCAGGTGAGGAGCGAAATAGGACGAAAGCTTGAGGGGTGATATGTTGGTTTCCGAGCTTTTCCTATTGGGCAGACAACAACATGCTTCCAGGCTTGGGGAAAGTACCCCATGTGGTAGGCATGGTTGAACAGAATGGAGAGCTTTGTAAAGAATAAAGCAGAAAGCCTTCGCAACGAGTAGTATGACATGTTGTCGATACCGGGTGACTTCTTGGGGTTCATCTCGAATCCAAAATGTGCCGCCCTTTTATACTCTGTGGCAACCGAGATTTGTTAAAATTTTATTTAAAAATTCCATGAAGCGCAAACAAGATTTTCTGTGCTTCAATTGGAATAGGATTCTGGGAAGTGTAAGGAATTTATTTGAATATATTCCCGGAAGGAGAAATTATGAAATGCATTTAGAATTAGACATTTCATAATTTCAATGGTTATAGGGAATTGAATCAATGCACGACAAATAGACTTTCGTTTAAATTTATCGTGCATATTATTCAATTGGATTGGGATGTGAGGTAATTGGAAATTGAATCAATGTGACACAAATTAACTTTTGGTTTAACTAATATGATTCACTGTAGGAATTAGGTTGAGGCTTAATGAGAATTGGGTGAGAGTAGTGATTTAGGATCACTACAGATATAATATTTAAAGCGCCATAAGGACACTGATTGCCGACAACTTTTGAGATAACGGGGAAATTAATGACTTTGATAAACATCACATGTGCTTCATTCCAAGACGTCCACCGGAGATCCCATGACACATAAGCTGTGAATAGCTACGTTAATGCCCTGGTATATGGCTCTTATGACTCGTGTTTCGTTTCTATTTTAGTGTCATGTACTCTATTGTAGTTACATAGATAAAACAAATTAAAGACACTGATTGACCGACAATTTTTTAAATATCGGCGAACCAATGACTTTTTTAAACTACACATGTGTTTCATACCAAGAGGCCCACCGGAGATCCCATGACATGCTATACGGAAAAGTGAAACCGTTACATCGATTGCTTCGGCAAAAGCGAAGTTATATGTTAAAAGCATTCGTTCGAGTGCCAGTTCTATTATCCAAATTACATAGTTATGAAGATGCTAATGCCATCATATAATTCAAGTGGTTTTTGGGTGGTGTTGAATCGTGAGAATCCTTCTCTCACACACTCTATTTTTCATTTTATAAACGATCTCCTGTCCGTTACTCACAACTCGCTTCACTCGTTTTCTGACTTTTTCCTCAATTCACTCGTTTTTCGACAAGAATGGGTTGACTTCCTCATATTCATTCGAATATGTTCGAGCCCTCGAATATTATTGTCAAACAGTACGATATCCTCAAGTCATTGCCTTCCGACCTCAACAAAATATATCTCTGAGGATAATCTAATCGCCTAAAATGCGGTGGCTCAAGCACCCAGTGTTGCATCTTGTTGTCAGAGACGAATCCAATACACGGTTGTAGAACAGAAGTCAAAGAACTATAAACACTTAGGAATAAAATCAATTAAAAACTCGATGAAAACGACTACACACTTCAAGCTATGAAAAGTGCTGTGTTAGTTTTCCAAATATAAAACGTCCCAACTACATAATAAGGAAATAGTGTTATAGTTCCAACTGAAAAATGCCAGAAGGTGGTCGACAAGAATGGAAATAAATTGTATTTGAATTAAAAAGAAATCTGTCAATTTTGTCTAAGAAACGTCGAGTACTTTTCCTACATTGTATAATAAGAGTTAGCATTTAATCATAATTGTTTTATTTTATTTACAGGCGATATAGTAACCAAACCAACATATGGATTCAGCGCATCAACATTATCTGCAACTATACTAGAAAAGTGGGCATCGAATCGTACTTAATAGAGATGATTTGCTATGCACGACAATTTGAAGGCGATAAATTCGTGGTGAGTTCTGTGGCCGAAGGCGGTGTTACCTACGTGGACGTCGCCCCAACGAATAATTAACGTATCATTTTATGCACGAAACCCACTAAATTATATGATGCAGATTTCCTTTAATGGAGGCCTTTCTATTCAAATGAGAATATGGATTTGCAGTGAAACAATACCATTCAGTGGGAAAAAACGTAGTCTTAGCCACGATATTCTCGAACAGCTTGGCTATGGCAGACAGTTTCGTGATAGAGCAGTAGTTCCATATTTGGTTCTACTTCCTCATTTATAGTGATGCATGTCTTTCTACGTATCTGGAAAGACTTCTCAAGAAAAGTTAGAAGAGGGTAGTGCATGGTTAGACTAAGTATAAAATGCATTTTTAAAAAAATATCTAGAGTGCCATCAGTTCAACTTCTGGCTTACAGTAGTCGATAAATATTATTTCAAGATCTGTTTGCCGAGAGCATATATACATATATATATATATATATATATATATATATATATATATATATATATATATATATATATATATATATATATATATATATATATATATATATACATATCGAAATATACAGCAACTAAAGTGGTCTGATAACGATTTTCTGAAAAAAAAATTAGCAGTGAACTGAAGTAGAGACGATAAACCGTCGACTAGTTTAAGGCGTTACATAGGTTTTGAATGCTAAAATGCTATTTCTTTTATAATAATAACATTTAAACTTTTAAGCAAATATAAGAGCAATATTTAAACAATGTTGTATAAAATGTATATGGAGTATTTTTATCTTTTGGAGACCCATTGAAAAAAAGATTGAGGAAAAAAGTTTGATTTATGTTACATACAATACAACTCTATAATATTGCTGTTATATTTAAAATAAGTAAGCTTAAAAAATGGTAAATATGAGGGAGAAAGATAGACAAACAGTAATTGAACAGGTGCCTCGATATACCTCAAATGCACCCAGCGGGTCGACTCTAGAAAATATACTCTAATTGACTTGAATCTTTGAAAACCATTTTTTGACATCTTGTATGACAGAAAAATTAACAAAAGGAATTTTGTAAACCTACACATCCTCTTAGGATAGAAAAACTGGAATGGATAAATTGGAAAACGTTTGTGAGATTGAGAATAATTATTTGTGTAAATTCTGCTAATGTAATCAAAACCCAATTTGCAGAATGTGTCATAACATAATTAAACTTTGCGATAAAGGTTGTTATGTAAATGCCTTCGATGTGATAGCGACTGTAGTCCCAACGTCAGTGCCGTGTCCACGATCAGGAGGATTGGTTGAGGATATGCTTAGGACCAGAGCTCCAAACATGAGAGCAATATTTGAACGCGGTTTGAGATTTATACAGCAGAAAAAGTTGGGCCGGAGTAGAATATTACTTGGCTCTAAAAAGATAGTTCCGTTTTTCAGAGACGGACCTGTTCGACACGTGTTTATGCCACTGTAGCGATCCTAAATCGCTACCCCTATCTAAATCCCCAATATCATCGAACAATCCCATAACGCAAATCCCAATTTCATATTGAATCAATGAGCGAAAGATTAAACCAAAAGTCAATTTGTCGCACAT
Organism: Microdon myrmicae; assembly: GCA_963931805.1. Classification (NCBI taxonomy): domain Eukaryota; kingdom Metazoa; phylum Arthropoda; class Insecta; order Diptera; family Syrphidae; genus Microdon; species Microdon myrmicae. The sequence continues at coordinate 140,022,235 of OZ007498.1, read as the reverse complement.
TGATTCAATTCCACATAATAAACCCAAATCCCAAATTTTCCATTGCTTCATATTCAAATTCCATATTGAGTCACATGTACAACGAATTTAACCAAAAGTTAATTCATCATACATTGACTCAATTCCTAAAAACCTTGACATCATGAAATGCTTAATTCAAAACGCATTTCATGATTTCCCTTCCCAGAACCCATCCAACTAAAGTCTCTAACAAATTCCCAGAACACAACTCAAATTGAAACGCACAAAGTCATTATGTGTGCTTCTGGGAATTTCGACAATAAAATTGTTGACAAAAGTCAACTGCAAAAACTATAAAAGGGCAGTGATTTTCAATTTCGGGATCAGTCTCTCTTCGAAGCCCGAACCGCTGGCCGATCACCAATCCGAAAATCACTTTTAAATTCAAACATTATAAAATAAAGCTTACCGGGATCGTTTCAAGTAAACCTCCTTACTGTCTTTCATTTTCACCTATCACAACACTTCGCGCTCTTCTCTCGAGTTACGATAAAGCACGGCGCGGAGTATTACACCACGATATATTTCCACAGACCATGCCACCGAGCACCTTCAACCTTTCCCCAGATTCGAGGGCCTGGGCATTCGTTATCAGCTGTGGAACTGATGATCCACGTTTCCTTGTGAATGTTGTATACTGTGTCTTGGTTGCATTGAAGTCGACGAGGTTGGCCTTCCTCCACTGCAGGACCTTATCCAAATCCCGATTCAGAGAGTCATTCTATCTACATTTTAACAGGTGCGACATCGATGCACTAATCGATCGATTACCCAAAAAAGGGGGAAACAAGTGTACTATCATCCGCAAAACTGACCACCTTGTTATCCGTTGTCTCCAACAAATCATTTATGTGAAGCATAAACAAGGTTGGAGCCAAAATAGAACCTTGAGGCACCCCGGAATTAAGAGGATACAGATCTGCACACTTTCCGTCCACGACAATCCAGATTGATCGATTTTCGAGAAGCTCTTCGTCCAGTCACAAAGCTGCTTGTCAAGTCATATGGACGAAGGTTGCTCAGCAATGGCCCGTGCCAGACGCGGTCAAAAGCCTTGGAGATATGCAATGCGACCACCCTTGTCTCAGCATGCCGATCAATCGCAGATGTCCATATATCGACTTTAAAGGATAAAAGGTCTCCCGTGGACCACCTGCCATGGAATCTGTAGTGACGATCTTTCAGAAGTCCGTTGCACTCCAAATAGTTAATTAATTCGGCGTTGATGAACTTTTCCATCACCTTAGATAACATAGACAGTAATGCTATGGACGGTAATTTTGTGGGAGACACTTTTTCCCCTCTTTGGGATTAGTTGAACTCGAGCAATTTTCCACAGCACGTACTAAAGGTCTCCGTGCATAAGATAAGCGAATGAGTCTGCCAAGAACGGGCGACAGTTCTGGAGCGCAGTTCTTAAGAACTATTACTAGTATTCAGTGCGGACCGACTGGTATTCTACAGTTCAGTCCACATAGAATGTGTTAAATAGTACGCAGGCGAAACCTCACATCCCGCAACGCAGACCGTACCAGCGCGAGCACGGGTGGCTCCAAAAGACCGGCATCCAGGTTTGAATACGCGGAAAATAAATTCGCGAACACATTAGCTTTATCCTTTGAATTTATGATCAATGTCCCGCTGTCCGCAACCAACCGACGAAAAGAGTAGGAAGCGAAGTTACCGCTGACAGACCTTGCAATTAAACAGAAGGAACGCGAACCAGTCGGGCACTTGGTCACTCTGTCATTCTAGACCTTCTTCGCGGTATCAATCGCCTGGTGGCACGCGTTTCTCATTCTAACAAAATTCGTTCTGTTAACCTCGGTTGGGTTGGAGCGCCATTGTTTAAAAGCTCTATTTTTTGCCGCTGTCATCTGCTCGCATTTTTTATCAACCCAAGCAGATGAACTTCGTTTGATGGAATATGGAGCGTAGATCTCCATCCCGAAGAGAATAATCTCTGTGGCCGACTCCGGGCAGGCGTTAACATTGAAGTCTCCAACGCACACCTCCGACCATGGAAAGAATGCGAAGAAATCTCGCAAGCCGCCCGAGTCGGTAGCCCCATAACTGCATACATGGCAAAGCTGTCTAGGTCGGTTATTCGCTTGAAATGCAAGTGGTTGCGCGACAGATACCAAGCGGCGTTCTGAGTTTCCCATTGGCGCAGCAAGTTTCATGGTATAAATACTCGGTTCGGGTGTCAAAAACAGATCCAGAGCGTTCGCACAATCACCTCGGGCATCCGGCACTCGCGCAGGTTCCTCCACGAGTTGAGTCAAGTTGTGATTAATACCGACCATCTCCGCTAGCCTCCAAACCTCGTCGGTTCTGTTAGAATGCACCAACCAGCCTGAATTGTGTACATTGATTCGACGATAATTTCAGAATGTGGGTGGTTGATCTCTATCAGTCGACGGTGCGTGAAAGATATTCGAAAAATGTCGCTGGTCAATTGTCATTCGGAGAGGGGTAAAGACAACAAAGCACGGCCCTCAACCATATGATACCCATGTTATCGGGTTCCAAAGCCTCCATCCTCTGGCGGGCAAAATCGGACCGCGTGAAGACCCAGACTCCACCGTTAAAACAGAATCTTGAACGTAAGTCGTAGCCTGAGCAATGAAGATATGACGAATCGGCCTGGATTTCAATTAGGGTAGGCATATCAGGTTTCGCTGTTTGTAAATACTGGTGGCCGGCGTTTACATTCGTATTGGTAAAACCAATGCAACTGATGTTAGAAAATGCCGGTTTCAGTCGAAGGTCGAGAACGAACCCGATTAGGCGATGACGTATTTCTTAAAGTTCGTTTATTTAACATTATATTTGCATGGTGTTGCACCCGACATAGTCCGCCCCAGAGATCCGAATGGGAAACTAGGTTGCCTCCCGAATTCTTTATTTCAGAAGGTACCATTATGACATATCTCCGTGTCAGTCCGGGCACCAACCGTACATCCGAAACATAATCGAAAATTTCTCCCGACGATTTCGCGGAATGTACAGCGTGACGGGGTAGTATCTTATCTTTGAACAGACTACCATCTAGACTAACCCTTTCTCGAACCGGCCCATCAACCAAGCTTCGAAAGATAACCGGGGATTTCTCCCGACCATTTCACGGATCCTGTAGCTTGATGACGTGGTATTTCACCAGACGACAGGGCGTTGGGACCTAACCTACCACTCGGCTTTTAGTCGCCTCTTACGATACGCTGGCCTAGTTGTGACTATATTCTAACACCCTACTCACAGGGCTGTTGAATAAGCTAAGAGCCTATAGTTGGTTGCGTTTATGAGAGAAGCGACCTGACTCCCTTAAAATATCAGAGTGGGAGTGCCTTAAATTATCTTTGTTGAAAAGAAGATACACATTCGATTAATCAGTGAAACATATTGAGGGGATTTTATTCTTTTAGAATTTCCAAATAATCACGTTTTTTTGGAAAAAAAAATATTTTTATGCAAATAATTTATTTTGAGGATTATTATATATTACATCAACAACATAAAACAAATGTTTTAGCACTTTTCTTTCTTATTCCCCGCTATGTTCCAAGAGCCTTATAGGGTTTGAAATGATAGTGAAGAAGATCGTGTGATTCGAACTGACGCTATGACAGTTTGAATCACCAAAAATTGAACCTAAGCGTTACCCATCAGGCTACTGGCCGATTTTAGAATTTAATTTTTAAACTCGACTATACTCCACTGATGTGAATTGTTATGTTATCCCTATGGTATACGGCTCTGACGTATTTTCTTATTCGATTTTCGTTCGGTGTCCTTCACTATTTTACTTGTAAATTTTGTGTGTATCTGTTAGAGATGCCACAGCCTTCTTTTAATCGGTGCGATATTTCATGGAATTTCTGTGACAAATTAAGAAAAAATTCAAACGAGAGTCAAGAATCTTTATAATAGACACTAAATCTAAAAAAAACTACTAACATTTTTTATTCATATTGTTAAATATGCCAGCAGCAGAAGAGGTGGGCCTAGAAATAAACGAAGACAAAACAAAATATATGATCAAGATCGTGGTGCACGTATGGCAACAAGAGGAAATGCCGGAAGATTGGTGTCGTGGAATAATTTGCCCCATACCTAAGAAGAGGAGGGGTTCAGCAACTATAGGGATAATTACTGAGTACCGCCTATAATATACTCTCCTCTATCCTACAACATCGGATAGCCCCATCCCCCAGTCATCATTGGTCAATACCAGTGTGGCTTCATCCCAGACAAATCAGCGATTGATCAGTTATTCACCCATAAGCAGGCGATGGAAACATTTTTGTAATTTAAGATTCCATTAACCCTTATGTCAATGACCTGGTACCCGGGCACCCATTTCGATTTTTTAAAATGTCAATTTGAAAGTAAAAAAAATTTGTTTTCATTGAAATTTCATAATTATCATTCAGAAATGTTTGAATGGAGATGATCTAAGACATGGGGCCGAATTTCGTCTACTAGGCCGAGCAATCGTGAAATTGCGACGAAATGATTACTGTCGGTAAAGTTGGTCATTGACATAAGGGCTATATCATCTATTCATAGACTTTAAGGGCGCCTACGACAGCATAGCTACGGTAGAACTATATAATGCCGTGAGAGGGTTCGGCATTCCAAACAAATTGATACGACTTTGTAGATTGATCATGACCAACGTAACTAGTCAAGTAAAAATAGCGGGATTGGTGTCCAAACGAAAAAACATCTTTAATGGACTCGGACAAGGCCACGGTATTGTCTGCCTCCTCTTCAACCTGGCGTTGGAGAAAGCAATCCGTGCCTCTGGCGTCACAACTAGCGGGACTATTCTCACCAAGTCCAGCCAGATACTTGCCTACACATATGACATCGACATCATCGGTAGAACCGAATCGGCTGTACATGTCTTCTTCACCCAGATCGAGCAGTCGGCAAAACAACTGGGACTGCACATTAATGAGGGGAAAACTAAGTACATGGTGGCAACTTCTGCGAAGAGAAGACCTAACGTTGGTCACGTTAGGACCTCAAGTGGAGACGAATTTGAAGTAGTGCAAACCTTTAACTACCTTGGGTCAATAGTATCAGCCGATAACAATATGGAAGAAGGAATACCCGAACGGCTGATCAAATCCAGCAAAGCCTACTATGGCCTATCAAGGCTCTTTAAATCCCGAAATTTATCCAGAACATCCAGGCTACTACTGTACAACACCATGGTCTTACCAATACTCATGTATGGATCCGAGACCTGGGTGCTCAATAAAATGTACTCTGAACTCTTAGCTGCGTTCGAGTGGACGGTCTTAAGGAGAATTGTTGGCCCCCTAATGTGATGGAGGACGATTGCCGAGACGATTGCTACAACCATGAGTTGTACGCGATCTACCTTGAAGCTAATGTTGTAAGAAAAATCAAGCTCGGTAGACTCCGTTGGGCGGGACACCTAGCTCAAATGAGCGAAGAGGACCCTGCCCAGAAAGTCCTTTGTGGCAGGATGTAGGAAGGAGTCAACGCGACAGACCGGGCCTGCTATGGAGAGATGGCGTAGACCAGGACGCCCAGAGCCTGGGAATGCCAAACTGGATGACATCGGCTCGAAATCGGGACCGATGCAGAAACTTACTGAATAAGGCCAAGACCGGATCCCGGCTGTCGAGCTAGTGATGATGATAAGAATAAGTCCCCAAAACCGTTTTTGAGAAAAGAGTTTTATCAAAATGTTACAACATAACGAGGTCAAGTGAGGTTGTTAACTTTTCACTTCGAAGCGGTAATTACACCTGCTGGTGCCATATGTAAGTCAAGCCGGAAAATGTTCACCCCACCCTTATACAGGAATCTGAAACTTTAAATGCGTTATTCTCGAAACCATGTTTTTTACATTGGTTTCCACGATATCTCAGAAACTGCTCCTTTTTTTTTATTTGAAAATGAATTAAATTTATTGGAGTCTGAACCTAAATGTAGATGATTTTTTCTTAAATTGTTTTTTTTTATCCAACGTTAAAAAGAGAAAGAAAAAAACGAAGATCTGTACTTAAAATTTGCATGTCTCCCATTTTGTTAAATTTCGACTTTCGTGGATGATTCTAGTAGGAGCCCCAACTACACTCATAAGCGTTTATGAAAATTCTTCGACTATTGATTTTTGATAATTTTTGCAGCAGTTAGAGTGGCCAACAGTAACGTACCTTTTTTTGAGACGGTCACATTACAAGGCGTCTCAAAATGTATTGTCACTATATTTTTTAATAAAAAAAAATTTTGTTTGTACTTAAGAAAATATGAAACAAGTGACAAAAAGTTTGAGTTCTTCATTTATTTCCTTCGTTGAGAAAAAATTCGAGAAAACGACCTTTTCTGAGGCTCTCAGGTGAGAACTGAGGGTTCTCTACACTACATGGAGAACGAATCCACAATTCCAACAACCCTTGACCGCTAACAGCGCGTCACCCTAATCCAACTCCCCATTCAAAATATGCAAAATCTGCAAGCGCATACATCCTGAACTTGCAAGAATCCATCTCCCAATCTGCAATGAAAGACATTTCCCAAAACTTACAACAGAATACAATTCAGTAGAATACATTCTAAATCATCTCCCTCAATTACATCACCCCACATATAATTTTTCCCAAAACCCCCTCGATCAATTCTTTACTTAAGTCATATTCTTTCCTTGCGACCAAGCAATCTTAATTTCCCCGGAAATCCATATGCTGTAATAAAACGCATACTCAAACCTACGACGAAATATTAATCATCACCACCAACTATACCGAGCCGAATACATTTTTCCTAAAAACCACCTCGGTTAACTTCCTATTTAAATTATATCCCCGCTTGCAACCAAGCAATCCCAATTTCACTCGAAAACGATTACGGTTCCCATTCTACCTAAAATATGTGAAACCACTTCAATCCCCCACAATCAAACCGCATGCATTTACCCCAAAAACCACTTCGGTTCATTTCCTCCTTAAACTATATTTCTCGCTCGCAACCAAGCGACATTCAGTTCCCAAAACCGATTTCTCTGTACACATAGCAACCGAGGAATCTAGCCCGGCCAGTACGGCAGGAATTCTCGGAAACCAATTCCCTATGCAGACATAGCAACCCTTCTTCGTGTTCCTAGTAAGTGGCAGTAAGCTTACTTCGCCATGACTCAACTGCCACGACACCCTGAATATATTCTCGCATTCATCATTAGTAGTCGCTTCGCAACCACCGCCGCGACCACATGCACCCAGCGTCGTCCCGCCGCCGCCGCGGTCGGCCGCGCCTCGACGCACCACGCGATGTGCCTCCCCGTCTAGTTAGCGTAATACCCACGGTCCAATGTTGCAAAAGGTGATTGCATTTAAACGAAATTAGAGAGAAATAGAAGAGAAAGCATTCGGACGAAGTTCGTGAATAGAAGCTGGACAACTTATGGAAAATCCTGATTTTATTCAAAACCCAGTATTCGCCACAATTATATCAGTTAAGTGCTTGCCAGTGGAATGGATGTATTTAATATACAGTGTACAAGTTTCACACAAACAATATTTTGGATAGTTAATGGGTGTATCTAGGTCATTTGTATATATGTACAAGAATATGTGTGTAGAGAATTAATATTGTTAATGGACAACTCATGTGATGGTTCAGATATATGCCGCCGTCAATAGCGAGGAAGACGAATATACAATAAAACGACTGTAATCCGGGATATTAACGGCATTAAAGATTCTCTTGACCACCTACTGGTTATTGCACCCCGTGCAAACAAAGATGTTTTAGTGTATTAAGCAAGCAAAAGTGACCCCGTATAGGACCACCATAATAAAAGCCATTTTACTGTGTTGCAAACTACTGAGCGCATTTTATTTCTCGGCCCATCACCTGCCCATTTTGCTCGCTTCTTGTGGACGCGCCGTCGGCGGAATGACTGGATGGGGGTCCAAGTGAAACGGTGCCATACGATGACACACCTACTTAGAACCCCCACAGAACCTCCCCTTAATAACCGCGTATAGGAATTAACGTATAGAAAATAACGACTTCGTTTCACGTCATAATTCCTGTCTTCATTACCCAAACGTAATGTAGTGTAGACTTTGGTCCAGCAGAGGCATTTTCGATAAGCTTTCACAGGACACAACCCTCATTTTGTTGATTTTCGGCATGCTTTTATCAATTGAAGGCAAACGATTATATTATGATTAGGAAATCACATCCCCTAAAAAAGAGTGCCTTTGGGTCAACGAGACGATATCCTATAAAGACCAAAAAAAATGCTGCCAATAGTTCTGCTAGGTGAATGTGAACTAAACATCAGTTTGCCAAAATTGACTGAGGAAGTTGTATCCATGGCAACCTTATATAGATATAGTTTTTCTAAGGTATAATTAGGTAAGAATTAAATTTTACAAGACAAAATAAAAAAGAACGAACAAAAACCATTAGATTATAATACATTTCTGGTATTACGGTAGTATATAAGTAAGTTTCATTTAGATTTAAATCAAAATCATAGAAAAGTCACCGAGATTTTTATTTCCTGCGTTTCTTTTGTGAGCGATAGTCGTCAGAAACGTGTAAAAGTAAGGCGGCAGTTCAGAATATTATGTAAGCTATGTTTATCTTAGAAACGCCAAAATCGGATGAATAAATCATATTATTTAACTTTCCTGGTGTAGAATTAGGCCAGGTATTAGGTTTAGAAAACCAAAAGAAAAGCTTAATTAAGTTATTAATATTAACGTAGATTGTTTGATTCAAACTGAGTTTTTTTTACATCCGAGTTTTTTTCGTGACGACAAGTTAACGATAACACCTTCTAAAAAATAAAAAAGTAAGGCCGAAAGGTCACGGTTGTTGACGTTAGTCAAGCTAAAACCTGGAACCACACACTAAAATTTAAGCTATACACATTAGAGTTTTAAGACTGCTTGCCTAGCTATTTCGTTAAAAATGTAAGAAGAAATAGAAAGGATAGTTGCTAAATGTAAATAAAAAACAATTCTGCTGTCAAAATTCATAAATATACCAAAGAGATAAACGCTGAGCAAAAAATTTCTTCAATCCAGTGAAGTGGTCCTAGCTCGTTATGATTTTCCTAAATGTTCCAATTTTATTGATTTAAAAAAATAGGAATAGCGCTATTAATTATTATTTTACTTTGCCATTTTATTTTACCATTTATATGCTTTTACCATTTTATATAATATATTTTAAACAAAGATTACAAATTTAAATCCACTGCACGATCTTAAAGCAATTTTAGCAAACTTCAGCATTTTTCTATCAGAGATCAACTTTTAGCTTGACAGGATCGACAAATAATGCATCCAATGCAATCCTATTATACAATTTATTATAACAATAATAAAAACTTTAATAATCAAATCACCACCTTGTCTCCGTTTATAGAGTTAAACGAAGTTTTGTTTATTTGCAAAACTTAAGAACAAACTCCTCGAATATTTGTTTATTTAAACCGTTATCACTTAAACAAAAATATTCGCCGTCTGTGGCAATTTTGGACACTCACTTGACTTTGGAAGAGTAGCTAAATTAAGCTAAATTACTGGATTTACAATAAGAATGTACGGAACTGTATCTGTAGTATCGTGCCTCGGTTAGTTCTGTATTTCATGAACGTTCGTATTAAAATGTCCTAAAATTCATTCACTGTTTGTCATCACAAGGATATGTGATCCGAACATAAGTTCACGCACTTATAACTTCTTGTTAACAATAATGAGACATTTTAAGACCACCAGTACGAAGGATTTGTATTTATAAGTTTTCCTAACAAGGAATCGCTATTTTGGTTTTTATTATCGCTTTTTCCGTTTCTCGCTTTTCTTTTCGATTAACAAAACTTCAAACGAATGAACACTGTAACGTAATCGGCCTTCTTTTTATACGAATATATAACCTGGGGTTTCAGTGTTGACTGCGACAAATGAGAAAGATACTTTCTGACGATCACACTATCAACTAGCAGTTTTATCCCATGTTGCTGCGATATTGGACTTGAAACATGTATCGCAAGAATGCATACTCTTACACTGCCTCTGCCTCTAACCATTAGTCAAGCCGATTCAATTTGACCGCTCGAAGTGGCCAAACGATTCATTAAGCCTAGCCAATCGGAATCGCTGTAACTGGTGCCCGGTTTAATTGTTTATATTCGCATGTTCATATCTATGTATCTGAGAAATGTATTTGTGCAACATACCTGATTGAACACAACTGAGGGGAAAAATTACACTTTAAATACATATGTGATGTCTTTCTTGCACTTGAAATCGCAATGCGGTGTTAATCTTAATTAATATAGCTTAGCAAAACGTGTTTATGTGGAAAATTGTTTATAAATAAATTGCTGATCTGCTTCAGTTGAAGTGGACCAATTATATTATTGATAATTGCTATCATCGGATCAAAGTAATTTCCGGCTTTTGTGCGCTTTTTTCTTTCAACCATATGGTTAATAATATAAAGTTCTTAATAGAACCAGTTCGGAATTTATGGAAATTTGATTAATCGAAAATATGCGTTGATTGATGAAAGATGTTGTTTGATCAAAAATTTGGACTGATCAAAAATTATCATGTATCTACTGTGCAATTATATTTACAAGTCATCATCATCATCATCGGCACTACAGCCGGGATCCGGTTTTGGCCTTATTTAACAAATCTCTCCACCGGTCCCGATTTCGAGCCGATGTCATCCAGTTTAGCACTCCCAGGCTCTGGGCGTCCTGGTCTACGCCATCCCTCCATCGCAGACAAGGTCTGCCGCGCTGTCTCCTTCCATACATCCTGCCACAAAGGACTTTCCGGGCAGGGTCCTCTTCGCTCATTCGAGCTAGGTGTCCCGCCCACCGGAGTCTACCGAGCTTGATTTTTCTTACAATATGAGCTTCAAGGTAGATTGCGTACAACTCATGGTTGTAGCGTCTCCGGAATCGTCCTCCCTCACATACGGGGCCAACAATTCTCCTTAAGACCTTTCTCTCGAACGCGGCCAAGAGTTCAGAGTGCCTTTTATTAAGCACCCAGGTCTCGGATCCATACATGAGTACTGGTAAGACCATGGTCTTGTACAGTAGTAGCCTGGATGTTCTGGATAAATTTCGGGATTTAAAGAGCCTTGATAGACCATAGTAGGCTTTGTTGGATTTAATCAGCCGTTCGCGTATTTCTTCTTCCATATTGTTATCGGCTGATACTATTGACCCAAGGTAGTTAAAGGATTGCACTACTTCAAATTCGTGCTCCAGTATCCCGATAGTTTGACCAACGTTAGGTCTTCTCTTCGCAGAAGTTGCCACCATGTACTTGGTTTTTCCCTCATTAATGGGCAGTCCCAGTTGTTTTGCCGACTGCTCGATCTGGGTGAAGAAGACATGTACAGCCGATTCGGTTCTACCGATGATGTCGATGTCATCTGCGTAGGCAAGTATCTGGCTGGACTTGGTGACAATAGTCCCTCTAGTTGTAACGCCAGAGTCACGGATTGCTTTCTCCAACGCCAGGTTGAAGAGGAGGCAGGCCAGACCGTCCCCTTGTCGGAGTCCATTATAGATGTTTATTGGTTTGGACAGCAATCCCGCTACTTTTACTTGACTAGTTACGTTGGTCATGGTCAACCTACAAAGTCGTATCAATTTATTTGGAATGCCGAATTCTCTCATGGCATTATATAGTTCTACCCTGGCTATGCTGTCGTAGGTGGCCTTGAAGTCTATAAACAGATGATATAGTGGAATCTTAAATTCCAGACATTTTTCCATCGCCTGCCTAAGGGTGAATATCTGATCAATTGCTGATTTGCCTGGGATGAAGCCACACTGATATTGACCCATGATGGCTTTAGCGTATGGGGATATCCGGTCTTGTAGGATAGTGGAGAGTATCTTATAGGCGGTACTCAGCAATGTTATACCCCTATAGTTGCTGCACAGTGTGATATCTCCCTTCTTATGTATGGGGCAAATTATACCACGACGCCAATCTTCCGGCATCTCCTCTTGCTCCCATACGTGCACCATTTACAAGTCACCCTCACCCAATAATTAAATACTGATTTTACTTTAAATAATTCAAACTATCTTGGAGATATTGTAAAGTACTACGTTCAAAACAATGTGGAATGCATCGGTTGGGCAAATAACTTTCTTCTATTATTCACTTCAAAATAAGGCAAAATATCTATATATTGTAGTATTAGAGGGGTACTCCATTTAAATACCGCCCTCACTAAGGTATTTAAAATCATACAAGTTTGGGATATTGAATTCTCTTCCAACGTTGGAACTAGCATTTGATATGCACCTATTTCATCCCACTGCAAATCACCTTCTACCCTCTTCATATACCCTGCTAAGTATATCTCCTAAGGAACCCCATGCATTTGACTGCACTTTTCGCAGCTTCAAATATGTGGTCATTCATTGGATCAGAGAATTGGATCAAAGAATTGTCCACTCCATAGTAATGCAATTTTGACAACAGGGCTTGATGCCAAAATCTGTCGAAGGCTTTTGAAATATCCAATCCGACTACCTTGCCTTGGCCGAAGTAGTGGACTGGCTCCAGTTTTCGGTAAAGTACGCTATCAAATCTCCTGTGGAACTGTTGCTACGAAAGCCATATTGGCGGTTGTAGCGGTTCCGCCAAAGCCTACGGTCCACTTACCTAAAAACCCCCATAATTACTACCCAACGTCCTTAAGTTCGCTAATGCAACGGTATTAGTACCTGTAAATGCTTCACGCATTATATAGATCACCATCTATAATCATAAAATCCCTATAAAGAAAACTTACCTTCATGCATCCCTTCGCATACAATTTTCCGTAAGATTTCTTTGTTTGCTTATTTGGTATTCTAAACCAATTCGGTACCAGACAAATTCCTGTAAACAAAATAATTCGGATTGCATTCATTGTAACCGTCATGACAGGGACCATAAACATTGCGCCGTCCATTTCCCCAGCCGCGTCATGTATCTTTTCATACACATTGCCTGGCAACCTTTTTTGTTTGTTTTATCAACAAACAACCCAAGCAGCTGCATATAATTAGCGCAATAGACGCTGAAACCAAATTCTCCAGCATTTCCTAATGTAAATATGAACCCGGTTTCTACTGCAGCCAGAGATGCCATAAACATCCAATTTGCTTTTAGCACCTTTTTCTCCTAACGTCGAAAATAGCGACGAGGCATCGTGTAAACAATGACCCGCATTACCAACGGCGCATTTGGTCATTTTTCCCTATTGTCTTTGCCGCCTGCCTGTTTCGTCGTTCCACTGCACGTGTGAATCGCATCTATCTGAACGATCCCACACATACCACCATGACCTTTATTACGAGATCTGGTTTTCTTGTTCCCATAAGAGAGACTCTACGTTACACTTGTGGGAGATAAAACATATCCTTGGCTAGGATATATTTACACCATTAAGAGAAAAGTTTTTCTTTCTCTTCCTTTTTTTTTTCTTAGCGAAATCATCTCTGCATGAGATGACGATCGCTGAGTCTTATTCCATCCGTCGACCACGCTGGTCGCATGCGTAGCACTCCCGCTCTCCGCTGGCAGCGGAGAAGCGTGATTAAAAATATTCCCCGAGTCGTGGCTATAGTGGAGTCGAATACGGTAATTTTAAATTATAATCGATTAGTGTAATTCTTCACCAGTTGCCTGTAATTGAGTGTACTTAGAATCGGTCTTCTGTAATCACCAAATTCAATAAATAATAAACTAACTCGAGCGTTTCATTTAACTGTCTTGTGGCGGAGTTTTACTTCTTGTGCGTGACAATTTTTCAATTTGTTAACCGGTGGAACTTTGCTTCGGTGAGGATGGGGAGTGAAGTGAACCGTGTGCCCGTGTCCGGCACAATACTTCTCCTCCCCACACGGTCATTGAGGAGGTCATTTGATTCCAGATATTTCGAAAGTTAACGGCCGATAAGTGATCCCATTACCTTCGAGAGAATGCAAGTTAGTGCTACGGCTCGATAAGAAGAGAGGGACGATTTGTCGCCCGTTTCGGGAATTGGCTGAATGTACCCTGACTTCCATCTATATGGGAAACGGCCAGTAGAATAAGACAAATAGAAGAGTTTTCGCAATGGTTTAGCGAGTGAAGAGGTACATTTCAAGAGAATTAGGGGAATTTCATCAAGACCAACGGAATTGTTTGCGTTTAGCTCTTTGAGTGCGCGGGCAACAGTACACCATCGGAAGTGAATCTGCCTCATGGTGTACTGCTTATGCTCAAGTTGAGGCGGAAATAATGTGGTATCAGGCAGCGTCGAGTTCGCTGCAAACGTGCAGCAAGTAAATTCGCCTTCTCTATTGCACTGGTGACTGGTTTGTCATCGACTATAAGCGATGGAATGGATGAAGGGACCGAGTTTTGAATGTTTTTCACGAATCCCCAGAAGTTTATACTACTGTGGGGATTAGGAGTGTTCTGTTCTTGTAGGGGTTTGGTTTCAGGAAGCGTGTCGCCTAGTCTTTAAAAGGAGAAGGGATCTCTTAAAATAGACCGCTCCTGAAAATCCCGTCCTACAAAAGGGGTCGTCACTGTGCTTCCTCTGATCCAGAGGGAAGAGCAACGTCCTTGATTTGGCCTCAGTCGCGTTTTCGTCTTTCACGGTCCTCGTCTCCGCAGGTTTCCGTGGGGGCACGTGATACTCTGTAAGGATGGTTTTTTCTTGTGGTGCTACCACAGCTTTACTTACCAGGTGTTTGATAAAATTAAAAGTTCGTTTTGTTTTCTTTGATATATGTTTATTATTTTACTCAAGATTATTCAAAGATTTTCCTGGGGTACTTCCTTCAGGGACTAAGATCGATTAGGTACAGCGTTTCGCTCCTGGGGTACTTCCTCCAGGGACTAGATATGATGTTATACTGCGGCCCGGAGATCACTTAACTATTCCTTTATAAAGGAAAATGAATCGAGAATTGTATCCCGAAAATACACATTTTCGTACAACAATCTCGATTTTTGGGTATTTTGAATGAGATGTTTTGTTTACATAAGATTAGAATTCAATTTCTTGAATTCTTTCGAAACTATTTCGCAGATGTGGGAATGTATCTGCTTTTGGTTTTCTGTTTGTTTTTCTCAATGGAAAATTTTCAGATAGAGATAATGATCTCTGAATTTTTGGATTCCGATGATGCCGTGAGGAAAATGTGAAACGTAAACGAATATTAGATTCGTTTATTGTGAATTTTAATTTTATTTTAGGTTTTTGGTTATAATTATGCCGTGGGGGCAAATGTTAGGCCATAAACGAATGTTTGATTCGTTTATTGCGAATTTTGGATCATGTTTGGGTTTTTGTGGGTTTTGATTGGATTTTAGGTTTTAGCGTATTATAGCTGGGATTTGGATGTAGGAATGGGGGGAAAAGATGGTAGGGCTTTTTGGAGCACTACAGGAGTATTGCGCCAAACACGGACACTCGGTTCACTCCTATCCCCATCCGTCTGTCACTAAAGTTCCACCTCCCAACGCAAAGGAAAAGCACAAACACACGACACCGCAGCGAAGGTTAATGAAACGCACTAGTTTGTAAGTTAACAAGTTCCTTTTCTTTGATATCTTCACTTAAACTTATTATGATATAAACTTGATTTTTATTAATTTTTTTTTTACTACACACACGACTCCAGGTATTTTCGCGTCCTCGGCGCGCGACGAGGAGCGGGAGCAGCAACAACCGTGCTGGTCTGCGGATGTAAGAAGACTCAATTGAGGGTTGGAATCTGGCTCTTGATTCCCGCTCGATTCGGTGGTGAATATCCTCTTGCTAAGGATATGTTTTACGTACCACAAGAGAGACGTAAAGTCTCTCTTTGTGGAACAGAAAACCAGATCTAGTAATGGAGATCATGGTAGTATGGGTGCACGGATGATCGAGCAGATCATAATGCTCAACACACGCGCGAAGGCGAGGCATAAACGAAGCAGACAGGCGGTAAGAACAAAGGAAGAGGCGACCTAATGCATCGTTCGGTAATGAGGCCAGGTGGGTAAATAGCAGCCACTCATTAAATGAAAAATGCATTTAGGATACGAGTACCACAAACGATATGGATTGCTTATGGTATTGTTATGGTCCTTCTCTCAGGGAGCGTGTCTCGTCCTGAAAAGGACGAGGGATCTCTTTAAGTAAGCTCCTGAGGGGACCCGTTGCGGTCGCCACCGTGCTTCTGGGGCCTCCGGGAAGAGTGACAAGCGATTGTTGAATAAAAGACTTCTGAAATTAGGCCGAATCCAATAAAAATGCAGTTTTTGGAATCTGCAACTACTTTTATTAATTTTAATATTTACTTTAAATGATTGGCGTCCTTAAACGTCGGACGCCAACCTAGAGACTGATCCTCGAATCTGAAATTCATCGGCATTTTATACAAAATCTGATCGGGATTTTGTATCGCGGATGCATTGATGGCTGGATTTTAGGATTGTGTGTATGGGAATGAAATGGATATGTTTTAATATGGGTTTGTTTGAATATGGAGATATGCATTGTGGTGTTTAGTATTTAGAAAGGATTTGATATTTAAACATTGGGTTGTTATAGTTTGGGGATATGGATGCATGACATAGTAGGTGGGTAGAAATGTATGTGGGAGGAAAATGGTAGGGCTTCTTGGAGCCATACAGTATTGCCAGGAAGCCTATGGGGGGACAGCGTTCTTTTGCTAGCACTTGATGCGAGTTAGGGAAATTGGCTTCAGCGTCGATTGCGTTAATTGAACGCTGCTTGGGTATTTTATTGCTGGGAGAAAAAGGTCGTCGGCCAATGTGTACGTTAAGAGATTTATCATACACATGGCGAAGCTGAAAAATAGAAGGCGCAATGTGTATGGTCCCTGGTGAAGGTTACATAGTATGTAATCTAAATCCATTGTTATTAGGAATTCGTCTAGGGGAATTTGCCTGGCACCTAAGGTGCCAAATCGGTTTGGAATTCCTGATAAGTTAAGAAAGAAATCTTACGGGAAATTGTATGCGAAGAGATACATGAAAGGTAAGTTTTCTTTTACAGGGACTTTTAGCTTAAAGATTTGATCTATTTAATCGTGAAGCATTTAAGATGCTAAAGCGATTGCATTAGTGAAGTTATGGGGGATTTTCAGGTAAGCGAGCCGTGGGGTTTGGTGGAACCGCCACACTACCTGTGGGAGAGTATAGTGTTTTTTACCTCGCTCTCTACGCATGCAAGAACTTGGCGAGTTGAATACGCGCATTGCAGTCATTTCTAGCTCTCTTAAATCTATTCCGGTTTAACTCTTTAGCCTTAATGGCTTCTCTTCACCCCGAATCGAACCACATATTTCTCTTGGGTTTGATACTCTTTACTCTGTGTCGAATAAGGGTTCGCATGCCAAGTACAATCATGTCTGTCAATGTGTCCGCTATATGGTCAATATCGTTATGGAGAAAAAATAACGACCAATTTAACCTCCCAAGAAAGGCGCTCAGACCTTTGGTTAGAGCAAACTTAGCTGACACGACACAGTGGTCTGAAGTGCTCAAGGGCGAAGAAACTCCAATTGTGTATTTGTTTGGGTGGGAGGTGAAAAACAGGTCCAGTGTATTGGCGAAATGACCATCTATGTCTGGTACCCGTGTTGGCTCATTGACGAATTGAGTTAAACTACAATATTTGAATCAGCAAAGAGCTGGGCATACTGATCTTCAGGTGTTATGTGTCCGGTATTTTTGAAACGCCTGTGTGAGATAAATCATAATTTTACAGATGATTTCATATGATTTTTTTTTTTTAATGAAAGATTGGTTAATTTACCACTTCATAAAAGTGTTTTTAAAAGTTAAAATTTTGTTTATAAAAAGTTAGAAACAAAAAAAAAGTTGAAAATTTTCGCAAAGAAATTACTTCTTTTTCAATCACGTTTTTTTATAAAAACTTTTTTTTTAATACTTTAAATACTCTTTTAAAAACCTTAAATACTCATCAGTGGCGCAAGGCCAATAATCTTGAGCATAAAAATAAATTATTATGGAAAATTCAACAAGCCTCGAGACTTGCCAAATAAGGCCAAGACCGGATCGGAGTTGTAGTGCCGATGATAATGATGATGAAATACTCATCAATTGACTACACTCATACACTAAACAAAATCATTTTTTACGGATCATCCAACGAGGCTTTACACTGCACACCGCAAAAAAAAATTGTTTTGCGCTGAATCTTTTACTTATAACTTGCTTGTTTATGGACAAAATTTAATGAAAAAATTAATTTAAATACTTCTATGTATGCACAATAAATGTTCAAAAAAATATATATTAAATAGTTTTTTTTATGACATAATCGACTTTTTTTGCATTCTACAACAAGATACCCCCTTAACATACAAATAATATTAAGGCATTATTTATTAATTGAATTTAATAATAATAATAATAATAATAATAATAATAATAATAATAATAATAATAATAATAATAATAATAATAATAATAATAACAATAATAATAATAATGAAAACTGCTATTACTAATCAAATGAAAATGCAGTCTAGAGAACGGAAATAAACAATTAGACACAATCCTCTGATTATTACCACTTACTTGACCTACCGTATCACCATGGTTAGATATATTTAGAATTTTTACGCGCCATTTCAAGATCGTCATGTTTCTAAATTTAACTAAACATTGCACTGCAAGGTTCCTATGGTAATAAAGTAAATGCATGGGACATAAGTCAGTTAGGAGCATTAGTTCGTTGGAAGTAGCAAAGTCGATCAGTCTATGATTTATTTTCAGATATTAAGCAACTGATATTTCAAGCACATCCCCGATTAATATTTATAATACTTTACGTGTATTACGGATTAGAAAACAAAATAAGTATGCTTATTACCAAAGTTGATATTATTTCACAGGATGTGAAAACGTGTGCATTAATGATATTGTGTTAGACTAACTAAAGTCGCCCAAACGGTGGCAGGTTGGACATTTCTCGTTCGAACTGTTGTGTTTGCAAGTAGATCGATAATACGTTACCAAATTTGTAACTATATCAGCAGAAGTAGTTGTTTAGGGTCTCAAAGTGCAACTTGACACATATATAGACGTTTATATAATGAATCCGTGCGTCTGTTTGAAAATAACTGCTATTTATTGCTGTCTATTTAAACCTGTCAGACCAAGGAATCTTGTCTTAGTTAGGAACGCATTCCATTAGTTATTTTTTCTGAAGATATGTAAACATTAATCACTTATAGCACAACGTGTTCTTATTGTTAATATAACTGTCCAAAAACCTGTGGACTTTTTGTAATAGTTGCCGATTACAAAGAACTTCTGCTATTTATTTGATCCAGGTTAATGTGTCTTTTTGCTCTTAATTTGTTTTCCTTTTTGATATTGAATCTCCATTGTTTTTACAGGAACAGAAACCACACAGATGAGGTAAATGTATTTACACACAAAGTACGCTGCAGTATAATATTTCTTTGGTGCACCGCTGTGCTTCCGGTTCCCGGGGAAGTGTGGGCTAGCGTTGCTGTCCTTGATGGATATGTCGAACTCAGTATATTTTGTCCTTCCGCGCTAATTTGAAGGTTTCGTTCCACGATTGTATCGATTCACTAAGGATGCAAGTGTCCATACACACACGGAAAGAAAACACTATTTATAATAATCAAACTTACTAGCTATGGGGAAACAACCAAATCGCGATCCGAAAAAACCATGCAGCGAGGAAAGAACTTCATTTTGAGCCGTAATCGTGTTGTATGATCCGCCGCCGTGCTTCCTCGGATGAGGGAAGAGCGTGGACCTTTTACTTTTAATCTATTAATATTAATTAAAACTCGGGATTCTTCTTTTACTCTTCTGTGAGTTTTCTTTGTTGTTTTTCTTATTTTCATTTAATCTTGGTTTGTAATTCTACAATTGGCAAAGAATACAAAAATTCGATTGCTTACCAGAATGTTCTGATTCTTATTTTCTCCAAATTACGAATTTAATAATTTTAATTCTTTATTACTATTCTAATAACTGCTTCTCTATTAATCTATTCTTTTTCTCTCTGTATCTTTTTCTATGAACTGTATATTCTTTTCTGAACTTCTTTTTTGTCTGAACTGAACTGTCCGAACTGAATTTTTTCTATTTCTATTTTTTCTCTGTGACTTTTCACATGAATCAATTTGGATGAAAATCCAAGTTACTATGTTTTGAATAAATAAAAAGGTGCAGGTTATTAAGTGTTGCTGTAACTGGTAATATTGTGAATGTTTATGAATGGTATGTATTAAGTGAGAATGTAATATATGTTAAGTGAAGTTTTTAAGGATGTGTTAGGAGATTCAGTGTTAAATTTAATAAGGGTAGTATTCTGGAATACAACAATCGTAAGTAAAACACAACTGGTAAATTTTATACTATATTTATTTCTACCAGCATTTTCTCCACCAGCTACTATGGACTGACTATCCGCTTGACTTCTCGATCGTGACTCTTGATCCTGGCTGCTATCTATAACTTTTCTTATCTTTATCTTTTCGAAGTCCGGGCGCATCACCACTTATCACCGATCTTTTTTGGGGTTTGATTGTGTTATCCATCTGGCTAATGCAAACAGATCGGTAACACAAAGTCCGTGGGAATTGGGTGAGAAATTAGAATCTGGGAATCTGTGTCTATTTGCAAGTCATAAAACATCTGGCATGTGGAGATATGCATTATGATGTTTATATTGCCTGAATTGTGTGTCGGCCGATCAAATAGACATGTTTATGTTTAGACCAGTGTTCATTTTAGATTTAGGTTCTACGTTTTAAAAAGTGTTAATTGCACATACCATACACGTAAAGATATGCATTATGCTTTTTGAATATAAAGGAATTGAATTCAGTGTTCGAGAATTGAACGTTTGGTTCAATTTGCTTGACATTGAATTCAATGTTGATTTGGGAATATGGATGGAATTTTTGGATGGAATTTTTGTAGGTGAGTAATGTGTATGTGGGAGGAAAATGATAGGGCTTCTTGGAGAACTACAGCAGCACCAACTTAAAGAAAAAGCCTAACAAATGACCCCGTAATATGTTGACATCAAATAGAGGAGGTGGTTTCCGCAACAATAGGTGAAGACATGAACGGCAAACATAAAGAATGGGGAAACTGTATGTCCAACAGTAACGGAAATCGACTGCCTAGCTGGTTAGATCAACACCACGTAGAATATAAAACTGACCTTCGGTCCTATCTAGATATCATGATCATTAACACACGACTGAAACTATTAAACACCAACAGACATAACACGTTTACGGACGATTGAATACGATACTGACCATTGTGCATTCAAGGCCGTAATAAAGCTTCCGAACGAACTGACAGAACTGGAGGAATTCGTAGTCCGACAACCCTACCTCTATGGGCTAGTGCGATGGCCACGATTTACCAGATCGTTAACAAAAGAATTACGTTCGAAAGATATCAATTTACAAACAAACAGAAACCTGACGAATGACGAAATCGACCTTCAACAAATGGACGAAACTAAAAAACCAACAATGGACAAAACAATCCCTAAAACAACAGATACGGACAATATGAACTTGTATAGAAACACAATAATAAACGCACTTCACAGGAAAAAAAGCAGACTGCTAACAAAACTAAAACAATTATATAGACAGTTTACTGACAAACACGATCAGGAGACAATATCACTGAAATCCCGATTAAAAAACCTCCAACAATTACTAAAAGCTAATTATAGATTAGCAACAAATTTGTATTGGAACAACAGAATTTGAGCTATAAAATCTAACAACCCGAACATGTTCCCACAAATTAATAAGATATTCAAGAGAAATAATCAAAACGAGATTCAGTGTCTCCATCTACCGCGTAATGACGAAAACAAGCAAATGTTAATCAGAATAGGCATAGACACAAAGAACGCTATCCTCAGTAATGAGCTCTTCATGATAGAAGATCCCTTAGAAAAGGCGAACACTGTGGGAACAGTCTTCCAGGAAATGTACAAGGTAAATGAAAGCATCCACCGAAACTGCGACTTGGAAAACAGAATTCTAGTGAATTACTTCTTGCACCTTCGAAATGAAATTTCAAATTGGCAATCAGAGAATCTCGGTTTTACCGAATTCAATGACGATAATTTGGTAAATGCTATTAATGTCAAAAGCAGGGCTAATAGCCCACTAATAACGAAGGAGGGGATCCAGGGTATATTCGACTCATTAAGAAACAAAAAGTCAGTGCGAATAGATGGAGTACCAAATATCGTAGTCAAGTATCTACAACCATTGGCAATGGACATATACACAGTTCTATTTAACAACGCATTAAATAATACACACTATCCCACGCGTTGGAAAACGGCAATCATACAACCCATCCCAAAAAAGGGCAAAGAATGTACAAACCCAATGAACATGCGTTCGATAAGTTTACTTCCAAGCATCAGCAAAGGATTCGAAAAGATCATAAACAAAGTTTTGCTCAAATGGGTTGATGACAACAACATTATTCCAAATAACCATTTCGGCTTTAGGGCGGGTCATGAAACCACACATCCCGCAGGTAAACTGGGTTTCGGCATACAATGGAATACGTGCAAGAACCAATGCACGAGGATCTTTCTGATCGACTTGGAAACGCCTCCGACGCCGTTTGACTTGTAGGATTACACTACAATATTCTCGGGCAAGGCATGTATAAACCTTTACTATGTATGGAATACTTTATGATATGTTAAATAACAGGAGGTTTCTGGTCAAAAGCGGGAAAGTGACGCCCAGTATAACGTCTAATATCAATAATAGAGTACCACAGGGAGCGGTAGTTTCTCCGATTCTTTTTAACATTTACGTTAGCGACATATTAAGCGCATTTCCCGACGCAATTGAGTACGCAGACGATCTTAGAATTTATAAAACAGCTCCGAACATTGAAATCATATACAGTTTACCACAACGCGACTTCAATAAAGTGCAGCGATATTGCAACGACTGGAAACTTAAGATAAACTTCCAGAAATGTGAATCTATTCTATTTAGAACCCCGCTGCATAAAGCCACGAATGACACAAGAAAAAACAGTCGAAAGTTAGTTATCATGGGACCGCATGAACAGAAGTTGGAAACCAAGAGTGTGGTTAAATACCTTGGTATTTAGCTTGATCAGTAACTGTATTTTAACAGACATGTGGAGGCAACTTTGACCAAGGCCAAGAAAACATTAACTATGACAAGAAGGCTATTTCACAGTACTCAACTTGATAGCAGGGTAAAAGTTATATGCTATATGGCCCTAATCAGGCCCATGATTAGATATGGATGCCCAGTGTGGTTCAATATAGGTCCAAAGATGATGGAAAAGATTCGGGTGGAAAGAAAATGTGTTAGAATTGCATCAGATTATATCGAACTCCGGAATCTGACCACAAACCCCACTGTTACTTACCCGAAGAACCCCCATAATTGCTACCCAACTTTCATAATTTCCTGCTAATGCAATCGCATTAGCACCTGTAAATGCTTCACGCATCAGGCTTATCAAATTTATTTATTTAAAACCTTTTGGAAAAGAATTCTTACCTTCATTCATTCATTCGAATCGAAAAATTCCCCATAAGAATTCTATCCAAATTTATCACACATCCCAAGCATACATACACATTATCTAGGAATTCCCACAAGGGCATTCATGCAGACATCAATGCATCTCTGCATTAGCGACCAAGAACCGAATTCTCGTTTAGGGTAAACACTCACACTAGAGTTCGACACTTGAGTCGCCTTATATCCATGTACGATTGGCATAGATGTTATACAAACCGTCTTTGTGTAACCATCCAATAACTTGCAACTATCGATACAGCTGCAAGCACATTACCCAGAAATGCTCCTTTGTTTGAATCTCCAAACAATCATCGACTTCTCGCATAGCCGCCGGATGGAGTTCAAAGCATAAGCAATGCAAATATAGAATCCGTGTCCCACAAACGAATTTCCCTGCATATACAAATGCAAGCAAGGGAATCGTTTCGGCCACCGAACCACGATACAATATACAATGCTCATGGTATAAAGTACTGTAATCCATTACCACATTTCTCTAATGGCTATTCGTCTATTTACACTTTTATGATGCCCTCGTCCCATCTTTTCTCTTAACACCATTTCTTCGATGCATCGTCGTCTATTTATTTAGCCGCGATCCACATCCTAGACAACGATCTATGCGGTCCCTTTGTCTTTTAATTTCCCTGGATCCGTTCCACATGACCTCGAGGTACGAGCAAACAAAGACACAATCAGTACAAAATGAGATTCGGCTTGATTGCTTAGCAAACTCACAACGCATGGATGCACATTGTGCCCTTTCTTTGTTTTAGATTCGTTCTCATGGTTTCGTCCCATAAATGAACCAATGCTCACACATACATGTGTACCCTAATTTGGGAGAGCCAGTTTCACTGGCCGAAGTTCTATTGATAACGATTTAATATCGCTGAGTCGTTTTTCATCACCTGACCGAGGCGGTCGGTCGGTCCGTCTTCCGCTCCTCGTAACGCGCCGAGGATGCGTACATCCAATAGTCGCGGAATTTCAACCCCCGAGTGTTGGTTGAGCCGTGTGAGTCAATTCCGCAAATTATAGTCAACAACCACAGCACTTGAAGTCGCGAGTAAAAAGAAACCTCAAGCGAGGAGTAATTAATAGCTGCTGGACATTAAACAGTATTGTGCATATTGATAAATTCAGTTCATTCACTACAATAGACCAATAAACAGTGTTTCATTTTACTTACTCCTAGTAGGCGGTGTGTTGTGGAGATTTGTTTTGTTTTTTCTGTGAACAATTTCTGGCCGAACTTTTAGTGAAGATGGGGATAGAAGAGAATCAGCGCCATACGCCGGCGCACCATGCTTCATCCCCACAAGCCTTCATAAATAGGGTGGATAATTTTATGATAATTGGTCAGAGGACATATTGCAAGAGCAATATTCGCGTCCAATGACATAATTTTCGGAGGTTATTATACAAATACAAATACGTGCGCCGCAATGGCTGTGATCCACCAGAGGTGTTCCTCGAATTTGATATGAACAAGACCGTTCGTACGGGATGAATCCAGAGTTCCGCTATTTATCATGTAGGTAGATTTTCCGTTCACGGGCGATTGTGCTACGATCCAGAAGTCGCGCTCCGAAGAAGAGCTTTTGCAGTTCAATAGAGCTACTTCCTATAGAGACCGAGGGGACATTATTAAACAGGACCAACCGTTTTGGTGGTTGAATGGCAAATAAAGACCTATGTACCAAAGTCGGTAAAGTAGCGCCAACATCAACCAGCTAACACAGAGTTAGCTTTTCTAGGATTAGGGTAGAATAAGATTTAGGTTATATTAAATTAGGTTTTTAAGCAATTGCCAAAAACAAAACAAAAAGTATATATATATATATATATATATATATATATATATATATATATATATATATATATATATATATATATATATATATATATATATATAGATGTAAGTTAATTTTATGTTTAAAAAAAAAACAAAATTGGAAAGGTTTTTTAAAGCTTTTCTTTGTTATTTAAATAAACATAACTAACTCAAACAAAGTTCTATCGTCGAAAGGAAAATTGTACAATAGGCATGTAAAGTTTAGCTTAGAGCGTCTGCGTAGGATCAGTAGCTTATAACATAAGATAGTTAAGCTAGAATTTAAGCATTTTTTATCTAGCCTATAATTTAGAATCTAAGAAAAAAGGGAAATTCTTTGATTCTTCTCTTCCTTCTGAATGACGGTTAAGAAACTTGGCTGTTTATCATAACTTGGAAAGCATAGTCTCTACCACAGCCCAGTCATCAGTTCGCCACTGTCAGATTCCGAAAACAGGGCCCATTTAATTTCTGTGACATTAAAATCTGATAATCGCGTGAATTACGAGTATGACACAAATACCAAAATAAGTACAGTGCTGTGAAAAATTATAGTTTCAAACGTAAATTTTCAGTTTTCTTGGAATGAGTGATAATCTTTTATGACTAGTTTTGTGATATGATACAAGAAAGGGAAAACCTTTTAATCGTTTCATTGCTTTTTACCAGAATAGGTAAATTATTTTGTGAATAAACACAAATTTCGCCTGTAAAAAAGTGTTAACTCTAGACATTAAATTTTTTTTTTTTTTGTATGATTCTTTATTTAATATGGAATACTTTGTCCGTTATTACTTCTAATAGTTAACAATCTTCGTGGTAGACTGGAAATAAAATTGGTTACCGTGTTGTCCAGTATATTATTCAACAATTCTTTCTTTGAGTTGTTTCATGTTTTTCTAATCGTTAAACGCCATTGCCAGCGTTACATGCATAAATTATATATGATATAATGGAAAAAAAATGATATATGATATGATAAATAAAAAAGGATATATGATATGATGAAGAAAAAAATTTTTTATATATGATATGGTGAATAAAAAAAAAAAAAAAAAAAAAAAATTTAATATATATGATGAATAAAAAAGAATATATGATATGATGTAAAAAAAAATTATATATATATGATGAAAAAAAGAAAAAATTTTTAATTATGATTGAAAGAAGATATATATATACATAAATGGTTTAATAAGTGAAGAAATAACATTGAATAAGAGTATAATTACAGTAGCAAATCATGGTATATGATCATGCGGCCATTCAGTTTCCCCTTAATCAATAAAAATAAACAAATATGAGAGGCATTTACATATTTACGAAATTAAAATATTTACGAAATTAATACAAAAAAAAAATATACATATATATGATTTTACATAGCTATAAACATTTTTTTTTACGTATACAAGCACATTCATGGAATATGGATGCGAACAAGATAGTAAGTCATGGAATATGACAGATACTATCCAAAGGGCTCCAAACCAACGCATCTTTCACGCGAAACACAGACTCACCCAAAAACTCACATCTTTCTCCTTCCTTTTTCCGAACAGACTCACGCTAACCACCGCCCAGCTAATCGAAATTCATAACATACCACAAAACACGGGTATTTTACCACTAAGATTAGGCCCAGCTAGAATAATAACAAACTACCACAACATAATCCATATTATAAGATTAGAAGACTACAATGACAATGTTAACAACATAAACACGTCACTCAACGCTTTCCAACAATATGCAACCATTACTAACTCTGTACAAATAACCAGACTTAAACTAAACGAACTTGACAAGAAACTCCGGACATTGTACCCTTTCCAAAGACAAAAACGAGGTTTAATTGGCGGACTAGGATCCGCTATCAAATTCATAACAGGCAACATGGACGCTAGAGATGCGCAAAGCATTAACAGACAAATAGAGAAAATATATACTAACTTACAAAGTTTTAATAACAATATAGCAAATCAACATTCATTAATTTCCCAGATGATGAAAAGATTCCAAAATATAACATCCCACATTAACAATGAACAACAGACAATAGAATTAGTCCTTAAGAACACAGCTAACAATGTCAAACGAGACGAAGACATAATCATGGAAACACAGTACCTACAACAAATAAACTACAACATAGACCTACTAACAGAACACATCTCAAACATAGCTGAGGCAATAATCCTTTCTAAACTGAATATAATCCCCAAACTGCTACTAAACCCAGAAGAATTGAAATTTATTGAAAAAAATCTGAAGAAACAAAGAGTAATTACAGAATCCAACGAACACATATACGAATTACTAGGACTACAAGCATACTACAACAAATCGAACATCGTATTCAATATACGGATACCCAACCTCTCCACGAAAAATTATCACCTCTACCATATCATACCCCTGCCTATAAATGAAACAAAAAACATTGTAACGGAACCATATATAACATTAAACGAGGACACGATACAATATTTCAAGGACACATGCCCCAAAGTTGAAGGAAACTACTATTGCAACCAACCGAACGCAGAGGAAAGCCTTCAAAACTCGCCATGCATAGGGAAGCTGATGATCCAGGAAGCAGCACATTGCGCACTTAGCGACGTCAGAGAAATTCAAACCATATCACAACCCGAACCAAATTTCCTACTCCTCATTAATATACCCGAAACAATTATATATTCAAATTGCAGTTCCAAAACAATTCCAATAAAGGGAACCGCATTAGTATACTTTAAAGATTGTACATTATCCGTAAACGGTATTTCGTACCAGGATAATACAAACATTTTTTGGGACGAATTGCACATCCCACCACCACCCAACAGCAAGATATCTACTAACTCCACCACAGATATCCTTACCCTAAAGAAACTTAAAGACTATTCCTTCCAAACAAATAACAAGGTAGATAATTTAAAATTCACCACCACTACCATATATACGGTATCAAACGTCTCAGTAGTAGTATGTATCCTCGCAGTAATTATTACCTTCACGGTGTTGAACAAAAAAAGGACCAGCGACGGAAGTCCCCCATCCCTACAATCTTTCGCTCCTGCCCCAATGACGCCACTGCATACTGATGCAACGACCACGAAACCGTCATTTTGGCCATCGCTCTATTCTAAGGGGGGAGGAGTTACGCTTGCCACCGGGCACCCCGTCACCCCTTAATACCTAATACACCTAAGTTCCACCCACTGAATCTGCTTGAACGGCAAATCCACCCATCAAGGTTATTTTCCCACAGTTCCTTGACTCCGATGCAACATCAGCAACGAGACGGAAAAGCGAATCGTAACCTTAGAACCAAGAACTCGGTGTGGAACCTACAGAGGTGACAAATTGTAGACTCAGCGTCTACTGAACTATGAATCCTTTGTTCAAATGCGTGGGAAGCACTTTTGCAATCCAATACCGAAGTGTAATGTGCAGGTAGGATGGGAGATGCAGTTGAGTTGGATTTTGAACCTCAAAGTGCCCGGTCGTTTGTGGTTTGATAGATTTAATTAAAGCAAAGAACAGTAAATTCATTTAAATAACATTTATTACATAAATAAGTTAAATAAAGAAGAAGTTAAGTAAATTGTTCGTGGTTTTTTTTTTTTGGCATTTCCCGAGTTGCCACTCGTAACTCGCGCAGTGGTATTGCCCCACGCAACAAACATTTCATGTTGCACACATATTGTACAATGAACTCGAACATGCCTATACTCTACATGAATGCTATGCACAAAATTCTGCGGTACAATAATGTTGCATGCATATAGAACAAGTTTTAATAACTTTAAACCATAGGAATTCCTTCGGTGTAGTATCGCCGAAGGAATTCCTATCGACGGAATCCTTTCAGTGTAGCTGTGAAACTTTATCACACGCCCACCTGTTGCTAAACGCAAATTCCTATCAAGCATTTCGAATTCTCATAATTAGAATTGCAATTCTGCAATTCCCACGTTGCATCCATACCCATGCCCATACACATGCTCTAATATTGCATGGTATTTGCTATAAGCAAACAAAAATTCTCATCACCTTGATGATCATCTGACATCCCATCACCTTCATGGAAATTCCACCCTTCCCGATACATATGCATGCTATTTGCTATGGGCAAATCAGATTCGCGTCACCTTGAATCGAAATTTTTCCTTGGCCTTGAGGTGGAGCTGCAGCCAGGATTGCAACGGTGCAGTTCCCATCGTTGTTGGTATGGCCTTCGACTGGGGCTAGCATCAGGTGGTTGTCTCAAGATGAGCAATGAATCGTGGAAAGGAATGTAAAATTCGGATTTGTTTTTGAGTATATAAAAAAGGGTTCTGGTGAGGGGGGAAACAAATGAATTAAAAGTGAACTGATCCGTTGGAGCAGTCATTAACAAAGAGTAACAGGTTGCAGCCTAGCATTGGAACAGTGGGCATGTTACTCTAAATAAAATAACAAAATAATATAAGTTCTTTTATAAATAAAATAATTAAAATTAAAAAACAGACTTCTAATCAGTTGGACTCTCCGCTGGGACACGGAACAGCAAGGACGGACCGCCCTCAACCAGTCAGGTAAGATCTAAAATCTATAACCTCACTATTTGGCGCAGCCGGCATACATATTGCCGGTGCCAAATAGATAATTTATGTTGATACTTTTTTATTGGTATTAAACCAGAATCCCCCACAGGTTCGCAATGGGGTTTACAGCTGGTTACTGTAAAAGTTTGTGGGGGTTCGAAGTAAGGGTGGCAAGACACGGGCACTGAGATTCACTTCACCCGCCAACACTTACGTCGTCAAAAATTGTTCACAGAGGAAAGAGGATTAATGTTCACCAGGAGGAAAATTGAATTAATGAAACGGACTGGATTGTTCTTTTATAGTTAACGTTTTTATTTGGTTTTAACCGGAATATCATTTTAATTAGATTTGGTGGGGATACCCGTCTATTTTTGTTACAAGAAAACTTATTTTTGTAATACACTATTTAATAGATAACTCTAGTAATCACAAAAATTTCTTTAAGGCGAAAATACCGAACACAACTAATTCTCAATCGCGAGTTGACTCGAAACGTGCGCGCACTGTAATGTTTGAATAGCGACTCCGGTCACTTGTGCACCGTATGGTGGATGATTAGTGACTGATCCCAATTAGGGATGAAATTTTGGATTTGATTTTGCACACAGGACAACCAATAGAGATCACGCTTCTGCTCTCTCATTGCCACGCCCGTCGAGGTATGGTGAATACATCGGTTAATTCGATAGTCGACGAACATGGGAGGATGAGAGAACAGAAACATAAAGTACTAGGAACTCGGGTTTGGTTGTGTGTGCATGAATCAATGCAGCTCTGAAGGTAGCCCACTGGCCCAATTCGGTGAATGTGGTGACCTCAGCGTGCATTGACCTGCAGGGAGACAGAATTTTGGAGGAGAGGAAAATGTAGCTGGTGCTATTCACCTGCGAAAAAAGATCATTGATCCCAAGCGAATAGATGGTCTGGGAAAAGCCGAAGTGACGCTACATTGGCTAGGGTAATATTATCGTGAGAACCAACTCGAATAATTTGGAATTACCCCAGCCGTTGCATGATTATCCAACAGCGTCGTTTGATTCGACTTGTTGTTGCTAACCGCATGGATTGGAATTTCCGGTGGAAATCTCATGGTTAGAGGACTGGAGTTTCCGTATGGCAAAAAGGTAGCTGAATTCAATTATGCAATACTTGCGTAGACTAATGAATTTAGATATGCGTCCGCTATTGCAACATGCTTTCCAGGTGAATAGATAAGTAGGAGAAATTGGGATTTGTTTGACACGCTGTTGGCGGTCGAAATTGGGCGGAAATAGTGGGTTGGCTCTCCATGTGTTTAGAGAACCCTCACAAGTTTAATACCATGTTCTTGAAACTATGTTGTTTTTTTTGTGCTGTATGGATAGGGGTCCTGTCGTGTTGAAATATGACATCTTTGTCGTCTGTTAAGGACGAAGATGCTCTTCCAACACATTCTTCCAGAAACAAAAACAATTTCTGTTTTCAGATTTCGAATGGAAGCTGCCCATACCATAACACCTCCCCCTAAAGCCCTGCGTGACAAGATTTTCCTTTCTTTCCTGAGACCATGTCAATAGTACTTGGAGGCCTCGTAGCCATCCAGATTAAATTTTTTCTCATCACTGAAGATCACATGAGACCACATTTCACTGTGTTGGATGTGTCGTCCAGCGCTATAGGTTCGCCTCTCCCGAGAGAAGTATAATAAAAAAAAATTTTTAATCCAATGCGTGCTTCCTTATGCCGCTGTTTGAGTGGTGGTTTGCACAAGCACTTTCGATACTTCGAGTTGCTTGAGGCTATTCCCCGTTTTCTAATGGGACTAGAACGGCGGTCCAAATTAAAACGTCGAACCATTTGGAACGAAGAAGCTCCTGTTGTTGACATTTCAAGTAGAACGGCTCGTTTTGCCGTCTGTTGGTTTCCCAGATCGCTTTTTTCTTCTGTAATTTTCAATATCGACTTGTAGAAAAGTCCCCACTATACCTTGAGAGCGATTTATTTCATTGGCAATTTGTCTTCGCGTCATTCCAGTATTTTGTAAAACGATTATTCTTTGTTTTTCAATATATTGTTTCCAGCGTGGCATATTTAAAACTTAAAAAAAAATGCATTGCGTAAAACAAAAATCTGTTTATTATCACTCCAGAATGTCTGCACTGTTTTTTAAGAACTTTTGTTATACCAAGCTATAGAGTTACAACTAAGCCTGACATCGAAAAAAAGCGTGAGTTTATAGTTTTTCACTGGCGAAATTTGGGTTTTTTTCAGAAAATGAATTACTATTCCTAGTAAAAAACCAATTAAACAATTAAAGGGTTTTCCGCGAGTTGGTGTCGGTTTACAATATTTTGCCAAGAAACTAGTCATAAAAGTTTATTACTCATTCGAAGAAAACTGAAAATTTACGTTTGAGTCTATAATTTTTCTAAGCACAATATTTCGTACGCTCTTCAAATTCTGTTTGCTCTATGCTACATTCTGATGTATCCACGCTTAGTCTGAGCTGAGGATGAATAATACTGACCACTCATTTGAAGTTTTCACATGATTATATCTGCAGGCATGAAAATTCAAACGGTTGTCAGATTTGTTTACACGGAAAATTTAAAAACTCAGGAAGTTACTAAAGGAACATCGTAATAGTAATAATTTTCCTCCTTAAACTGTGTGACTTATTTGATCTTGGAGAATTCTACCCTTTAATTAGACTGACTTGTGGCGGTTCCCTTGAACGCCACTAACCATTTTCCCATTAGCCATGTAAAAACTACCAACCTAGAGCATTCAAAACGATATAAAACAAGTATTGTGGCAGTTCTATTGAACGCCACTACTTACCTTACAACCTATGATGAGGAAACAGTTTCCTTAAACACATGAAAAACATGTACTTTCCTTCCATAATTGTACCAATATCTTCAGAAATGCTTTAGAACTATAATTGCGCTGATGCAAAATCCATCAACAACAAATAAGTGTTTTTCTACAAGGGCATGGTTGCATTAAACACATCATGTGCCGTAAAAGCAATTTGGTTGCACTATAAAGCAACCAACATTAACCAAACAATATCATCATCATCAATAAGATATACCATCATCATCA
Organism: Microdon myrmicae; assembly: GCA_963931805.1. NCBI lineage: Eukaryota > Metazoa > Arthropoda > Insecta > Diptera > Syrphidae > Microdon > Microdon myrmicae. The sequence goes on along the minus strand of OZ007498.1, from coordinate 139,989,027 downwards.
ATAAGATATACCCTTACGCGTCAGCCACACACGTGCAGGAGTTGTTTCATATTTTCCTTTTGTGTACATGCCCACATCGGTCGGTCATCCGATCGACAAATACATTAAGACATTGGGCTGACCGCCCAAGGAATTCGAGTTCTCATAAATGGAAATTTAGCATAGAGAATTCGACTACGTGGAGATTCCGCCAAGATGTGCACGATCAGCATAAATGCTTTACGCAGTCGCTGATCGTGTAAGCAACAAAATCTCTATGTCGAGATAATGGCACCAGCTGCAACCATGCCAGCTAATGTTCCCCTTTATGGAATTATCGTATCCACGGTCCGCTTGCTCATGCACAGCATGAGAGTGCGAAGTCACCCGCATCTGTGTATGTGCACATCCTTTCGGTGATCATCTTCAAAGATCATCCCTTATATGGTCACCGAAACGATGGATGGAATTTTGGTATTCTGTCACTTCGGTGGCAATAGTTAACCGCATTACTGATTCCGTGGAGGTAAGTCGGGCCTCCACGTTAAATAAGTCGAGTCGAAGCGTCCACTGGTATTGGATTCTCAATGATAGTAATTCAAACGGTCACGTAAAATATATACGGATTAGATTAATTAAGTGAACATTTGCAATTTAGTTTCGATAGTGAATAATTGTACAACTTATTGGATTCTCGAATATATATCAATATTGAATAAGTATACAAGTTATTGGATTCTTGAATATATATCAATAGTGAATAAGTATACAAGTTATTGGATCCTCGAATATATTTCAATAGTGAATAAGGATACAAGTTATTGGATTCTCGAATATATTTCAATAGTGAATAAGAATACAAGTTATTGGATTCTCGAATACATTTCAGTAGTGAATAATTATACAAGTTATTGGACCGTATACCCGCCTGTCCCGTGGGAGTCCGGGGTTCGATTCCCCGTCGGGGAGCCTCTGGCGCAAGACTAATGACCTTGCCCGGAAAAACAAATCATTATGGAAAATTTAACAGGCCTCAGGACTTGCTAAATTAAGGCCAAGACCGCTTCCCGGTTGTAGCGCCGGTGATGATGATGATTGGACTCTCACATATTGTAAGTCACCAGTTATATAAAATATATTCGGATTAAATTAAATACGTAAGCTGTAGTTTGTGTTAAGATCTAACAATAAATAAAAAAGAGAAACGGAGCAACACGGAGTTTTACTTTTTTTTGAACGGAAAGCAGCGACTGGGTGTAGCGGTGAATCTGTGCCCCGGAGGCACCTTACCACTAAAGTCTAAATATACAACATACCTACGTTGGTACCAGAATAACCGCAGGCTTGATTAAAAATAACTCGTATAATACTACGGAGTGCCTTGAAAAATCGTTTTACTTACTGAATCATGACATTGAAATCAAACAGACAAAATATTACAAAAATAATAAACAACAAATAGAAAGCAATAATATTCATGAGTTCACCACCTGCCGGCTTACGTCACATCTATCTTCGCCAATAACTTGCTAAATCAGTGTATGTTGCACTTCCGGCCGAGAACAAGTTCATATCAACACGAGATGCAATATCAGCAACTTTATTCTTTTATTTGTTGCACTTGCACATGTGACATGAACTTGGTAAGTCGGCGTCTGCCTCATGTCTGACATAACTCACGTTTAACATACATGAACATTGCAAACAAAAACTATATTTATATGCTATAAAAGTCAGAGCTGGAAAATTGTGTCTTTCATAAATACTTGTGCAGCGAGTGAAGTGGGATGATGTTAGGAGAGGTGAAAGAATCTTTAACCAGGGCGGTCTATGGAACTCCGTTTCGGGCCCTGTTCGTTTTGTTCTCTTGATTTTTTATTATTCTTATATTTAATATTATTTTACTTCTTCCAGGAAAGGCGAACCTATAGCGCTGATTCAACGCCCTGAGATGCTATTTTTTCTCGACCGGGTCTATCAGCCAAGCTCCGAAAAATGCTTAACTAACCATTTCACAAAGCCTATGTTTAATGGGGTGGTATTTCGTTTTGCGTGGGGGTTGGGAGAGAACATACACGGCAAATTCACTAATTGATTTCAATTCGGCGAAGGCCAGGTCGATCCTTGTCCCTGTTCAATACAAGTTGACATGCAGTCTCCACATGACACCCCTGGATGGCTACTTTGGCATCCGCCAAGTAGTGAACCAATGCATGCAGCGACATCCCGAGAAAGGTTGGCACAAGGCCAATAACCTTGCCCGTAAAAACAACTTATTATGGGAAATTTAACAAGCTTCGGATATGCACCGGGTACAGTACGGAAGAGAAAATGGCTAAAGGATTTGTGAATTTTCTCATGGAACGTCCGCTCATTATACGTAGCTCGAGCTGCACAGCAGCTAGCCGATGCCCTGTCAGAATCTGAGGCTACCTTAACAGCACTACAAGAAATGAGGTGGTCGGGGAGTGGTGTTATTCAAAGAAACGAGTATAACGTTTATTATAGCCGTCATGCAAAACACCATGTGCCCGGGGTAGGCTTTCTAGTCAGCCAAAAAATGAAGCCTGCCATCATCGGCTTTAATGCAATAAACGAAAAGCTATGCACTCTTCCCGTCCGAGACAAGTTTAAGAACATAAGCCACATAAACCTTCACGGACCTACAGGGGAGTCCCCTGACGACGAAAAAGAAGAATACAACGAGAACGTCGAACTGGCCCTCAGTGCCTTCCCAAGATACGATATGAATATCGGTCTTGGTGATTTGAATGCGAAAATACGTCGGGAGCCGGTTTTCAGGCACTACGCAGGTTCCCATAGTTTGCATGAGAACACTAATGGCAATGGACTACGAGTCATCGAAGTGGCAGGATCAAAGAACTTAGTCCTGACGAGTACCAGGTTTCCGCGTAAGGATATCCACAAAGCCACCTGGGTATCACCTGATGGAGCCACTCGCAACCAAATTTACCACGTGCTGATAGATCGGAACCACTCCTTGAGCCTGATGACGGTACGAATGTACCGAAGTGCCAACGTCGACTCGGATCACTATCTTGTTGGTATAGTTTTCCGAACGCGGATTGCTTTACGGAGACATATTACATCCGCAGATCAGATTCGGATCAACACGGCAGCCTTACGCAATGAGAACACCAACAACACCATTGGTCATGTGTTAAGACTCGCCCTCGAAGAGCTCGATGGATGGAGAGTAAGTCGTGGAGCCAGAATGCCGGGCATAGAAGAAAAATGGACACGTCTTAAGAAAACTTTCATTAGTACTGCCCACTCCACCTTAGGCAGTACTCGTAGAGATCTGAGCGACTGATTTGATGATGAGTGCAAACTAGCGACTGAACGTGAGAATTCTGCATATCCGACAATGCAGCAGAGTTATAAGACACGGGTACGAGAGGGGAAATACAAAGGGCTCAGAAGATCTGAAAAAAGAGACCACGGACAAAAGAAAAGTGCCTGGGGAAAAAATCTAATCTGCCGCATCAGGCGCGGCAGTTCTACCAAATTATCCGCAATATGACGCGGTACACGCCCCGCTGCACTTACTGGAAGGATAAAGAGGGTAATCTGATCACCGATCCTGAAGGCATTCTGGAGCGATGGCAAGTGCACTTCCATGAATTGCTATATGGTCAGCTCACAGATGACTTGGAGGCTCTACCAATGCGATATCAAGACCAAATGCTGCCGCCATCAAGCATTGAAGAAACATTAGAAGCCATAAGACAGCTCAAACCAAATAAAGCCCCCGGAGCTGATGGCATACCATCTGAGCTGATCAAATAAGGAAGGACAGCGTTACATCACGCAATTCATGAGATCGTGGGGCAGGCATGGCAGCAAGAAGAGATGCCGGAAGATTGGTGTCGTGGATTAATTTGCCCGAGACATAAGAAGGGAGATATCACACTGTACAGCAACTATAGGGGTATAACACTGCTGAGTACCGCCTATAAGATACTCTCCTCTATCCTACAAAATCGGATAGCCACATACGCTACACTCATCGTTGGTCAATATCAGTGTGGCTTCATCCCAGGCAAATCAGCGATTGATCGGATATTCAGTATTAGGCAGGCGATGGAAAAATGTCTGGAATTTAAGATTCCATTACATCACATATTTCTAGACTTTAAGGTCGCTTACGACAGCATAACCAGGGTAGAACTATATAATGCCATGAAAGAGTTCGGCATTCCAAACAAATTGATATGAGTTTGTAGGTTGACCATGGCCAACGTAACTAGTCAAGTAAAAATAGCGGGATTGATTTCCAAACCAATAAACATCTTTAATGGACACCGACAAGGGCACGGTCTGGCCTGCCTCCTCTTCAACCTGGCCTTGGAGAAAGCAACCCATGACTCTGGCGTCATAACTAGAGGAACTATTATCACCAAGTCCAGCCAGGTACTTACCTACGCAGATGACATCAACATCATCGGTAGAACCGAATCGGCTGTACAGGACTCCTTCGCCCAGATCGAGCAGGCGGCATAAGAACTGGGACTGCACATTAATGAGCGAAAAACTAAGTATATGGTGGCAACTTCTGCGAAGATAAGAACTAACGTGGTTCAAACTATCAGGGTAGCGGATCACGAATTTGAAGTAGTGCAATCATTTAACTACCCTAGGTCACTAGTATCAGCCGATAGCAACATGGAAGAAGAAATACGCGAACGACTGATCAAATCCAACAGAACCTACTATGGTCTATCAAGGCTCTTTAAAGGTGGGACACCTAGCTCGAATGAACGAAAAAGAGCCTGCTCCGAAAGTCCTTTATGACAGGAAGTAACATATGGAAGGAGACAGCGCGGCAAACCTTGTCTGCGATGAAGGGATGGCGTAGACCAGGACGCCCAGAGCCTGGGAATGCCAAACTGAACGACATCGGCACGAAATCGGGACCAATGGAGAGATTTACTAAATAAGGCCAAGACCGGATCCCGGTTGTAGTGCCGATGATGATGATGAGAGTAAGTCCCCAAAACCGTTTTTGAAAAAACAATTTTATCAAAACGTTACGCCCTAGAAACCGATATTTCTACTACTTCAGCTAATGTGAAAAAGCATTCATATCTGCTTTTTTTTCTTTATTTGTATAAAAACACTGAATATCTTCTAGTACTTCTTATATAAGAGCCGATAAAAATAACAACAATTTTTACTACATTAAACGTAACAATTGTATCTTATGAGTTTGTCGAATTTAGGTGAGTCATAATTCCCTGTTTCAAAAAAAAGGACATTAACCCTAATCAAAGAAAATACAAATTAAGTAATGTAGAAAAACGCAAGCGATTAAATAAAAGCACATAATTAAAACAAATTAAAGTGAAGAAGAACAGGTCAACAACTCAAATGAAGAAATTTCCTTGTTCAACGAAGAACAGACAAATTACGAATTAATAAGAAAAAAACTATACTGAATTAGAACAATCAATGGGATTTTCCGTTCAAGAAGTTAAAAAAATATATTTTTCTATGTGTACCGCTTAGCCTTATAAATAGAATCCCGTTTGAGGTGTCGCACTGATTAAAAACGGTATTTGCTCTCTATAATGCTTGGTAAGTAATAAGAGCTAAAACATTTTTAAATGTGTGATGTATATAAATATAATAATTTCCCAAAAAAAATTATTTCAATAAATATAAGTTTTTTTATGAAAAACATTTCTTTTTAAATCATTTTTTTTTTTCAATTCTAAAAAATTAAGTAGATAGAGTAATTAAAAATAATTAACCTAAGCAACTAAAAAAGGAAATATATTCAAAGCAAAAATAAACTAAAATAAAAGAATAAATAAAAAAAGAAAAAAAGTATTTCAAAAATAAATAAAATTAATCTAAAATAAATAAAAATAAGGAAATAACAACAATTAACGTCACCAACACATTAAAAATAAAATTTAAAATTAGAATCAAACAATTGAAATAATGATAAATGGTAAAATTCATTTAACTGCTATAAGACATCGTGAAACAAAAACAGAGGAACACCAGAACCTCATCATCGGTAACGTCGCTGAATGCCCGAAGAATATGTGATGTGGCGGGATAAAAACGCCGATAAGGAGAAAATAAATACAACAATAAAAAGTTGAAAAGAGATTAAAGAATAGAAGAAAAAAGTAAATATCAAAGTTTAAGAAACTAACTTTTGAAAAAAGAGTCAAATATAAAATAAGTAAGATATTTAAAAAGGCCTAAATATAAAATAAATAAAATTATACTACAATGTTTGTCCAAATGGCATTTGCTACTTTTCTTCGGGGGAGAAATGACTCTTAAATATTATTTCAAGTGGACACACTTTCTTGTACAACAATAACCAATAGTTTTAAAAATTGATTTCTGTAGTAATATTATACCGCTTACACCCTTTGCCAACATCTATTACAGACCATATGGGCGTATATTTAGGAGATTCTACTATAACATGAAACATTGTTTTAATTGAAGATGTGCTTTTCCCAATGACATATTTTTTAGTTTCAACCATTGAGAGTAACATTTGACGATTTTTAACTCTTACATGAATAATTGTAATATTGTGGAACACATGTCGAATGTGTTAAATTCTTTCCTCAATCATTCGACCAAATTCCAATTCTTCGGACCCTATAAGTCTTCCCCTGAAGTCCATCAATAATTAGGTGCATAAGCATTTCTCGGTCTAACGAGCTCCCAATATTACAGCAGCTAGCTTCTTTTGTCTGTAACTCTTAAGCTGTAGTCTGACATCACATTGAAAATATTCCAAGATTAATAAGAATAGCCAACCATAAGTAGTTAAGGGCGGTTTAAGAACAGGAGTATTGTAAATATAAAATGAATAAACAGTCCATTAATTATAAACGTACAAGTCCAACGTTTTACATTTCATGTATGAGACTTATAAATTTGGTTACACATATCAAATCATCTATAAAAGTTGTTTACATTGTGTACTGCTGCGATTTAGTATTCATCGAAACACTATGATTTACTAAGATTTTCCAGAATCGTATGTAAATTCACCGGTCTTTACGTACCTTTTTACGGTAACGGTAACAACCTTGGACCGTGCTACCTTTTAAATGCTACAATATACATACCCCTTCTCGTTGTCATTCAGGTAAAAAGCGTAAAAGTTACCGGTGTTGAGCCTCTGGTGCTCCTCTGGTTTTTTCCACAATGCGTTATGAGAGCTAAATGACTTTTATTGTTTAGCTTTGAGCAATAAACACAGTACACAATCAATATATTACAAATTTATCAATAAAACTTTTTTTCAGTATCGCGGAGGGGTTATACGTGAAGCTTGTGACGTTAGTGACATAAGAAGCCCATTGAAAATTCGGTCCGGTTCATTTTTCTTTTTGCTGTCTTTGGAAAAACAAAACAAGTCATGGGCAGATTGACGTGATGTAATCTCGAGACTCTAAACATCTTGAGCAAGTAACTAATTTTGAAACATTTTTCATAAACTAATTTTTTAAGCCTTAAATATAAAAAATATTTGATGTTTACCTTGATATCTCTTGTATACCCTAAGTGTGATGGTAAAGCCAGTTGGAAAATAAAAAATGTTATCACTCCATAAAATATTGGGGAATTCAGAACATCATGTGAGGTTAAATTGACGATTATATATAGCCTCTGTTTATTATATTCTGCTATCTCTTATAAAAATAAGTCTGTTAAAAGGTATGTGAATATCCTTTTCAGCTGTAGAGTAGTAGTAGAGTAAGTTCCTATTCATCATCATCATCGGCATACAACCGGGATCCGGTCTTGGCCTCATTTAGCAAGTCTCTCCACCGATTTCCGGTTCATATCCGAGACTTGTTAAATTGTCAATAATTATTTGTTTTTCCGGGCAAGGTTATGGGCATTGCGCCAACAAGTTCCTACTACCTTAGTATTTTATAATCTTTATTATCTTTACCCCTCACTCCATTAAAATATAATTACATGTTTGCAACCATTTCGATTGCTTTTTTACAAAAAGAAGGTATCTCAAAGAACACCACAAAATTACTCTGAACAAATACTCCGTTCACACTATACGAAAATACCCGTTTCTGGGTGCGTTAGTGTAAAAAAAGCCTGCTTGACAAACTGCCCAAAGAGTGATTACCCTAAACTTCCTGAGCGTGTTTTTAACGAAATTTTTGGGGGTATCCCCCAATATTAATAACCGTTCTTAGCCGTTGTACATATTTAATTACTATACATATCACAATAACATTTTTTTTTTAATCGAGTTCAATAAATCATTTTCGTTTTTTATGTATATTTCCCGTGATCTTGTGGCGGTTCCGCCAAACCCCACGGTTCACTTATCTAATAAAAAACCTCCATAACTTCCATCCAATCACATAATTTCGCTTTACGCATCTAGAATTATCTAAGGTATAATCTAAAAAGCTTCAGTAAAAGAATTCTTACCTTTTCTTGCATCTCTTCGCATACAATTCCTGTAAGGGTTCTTTCTTGCCTTATCATAAATTCCCTGTAATAAAATTCATCGGTTCGCATATCATACGACCGCATATCAGGGAATCTTACCCTTGAGTTGGCTAATCCCAGCCTCAATATGTATACATAAAAACTATCCATTGCCACATCGGCTGTCGACCCTTTTAGCCAGCGATAAATAGTCCAACACCAGCTGCATGTAATTAGCACCACGTTGAGACTATTTCACTAACTTGAGACTATTTCACGTTGAGACTATTTCACTAACTCGCACCATGAGTAAACAAAAGACCGCTGTCCTTCATCAGGCATTCTGGCGATACGCAAACAATTCAATCATTCTAGTATCCCAAATGCACCTACCATCTAATGAGTTGCAACTTGTTTACTCAGTTGAACTCTCAGGTCATAAATTCCCTTTATCCTACATAGTTCTGGATTCGTTTCCTAGTAACCTTCTCACATAAACAAAGATCTCCACGATCCCTTTTTCCTTTCTTTGTTTCAGGTTCATTCCCATGGCTTTGTGTATGAAAAAATCCAATGTGATCTTTACTCACACATACACATACATTGCCAAGTCTTTCTTCCTTGTTTTCACCACGAGAGAAACACTTTCTCTCTCGGGAAAACTCACCCCAAACGAATATCGTTAAGCCTTATTCCACCCGCTGTCCACGAGTCGAGTAAGCGCGCGAGTCGTATAAATTATTCAAATCCGTGTTCTTACAGCTAATTTAGTGTTGCGGCATATCCATAAGACTTATGGATTAATTAAAACAATAAAATTAAAGGACTAGCTAAACCAGTGTTTCATTGTAACTTTTGTCGACGTTTCGTTTCGGAGTTTTGTTTGTGCTTTTCTCCCAGTGCGTCCGTTTTATCCTAGATGTATTTACCTTATTGTTCGTCTGGTTCAGTGTTTTACGCGGCGAACAATTCATGGTGGAAGAGGAAGTGAACGGAGTGTCCGTGTTAGGCACAATACTTCCTACCCACAACCTCCTTTAGTTAGAATTGGAAACTTCTCTGAATAACGAAAATTTCCTCTTGCTAAATAAACTTCGATGCCGAAAAATGGCATAGTTACCAAGTGTCAGAACTTACTAACAAAACCTAAGTAAAGTGAATCCATACTGCCAATTATTTGTATAACCGTCACATATTCATATCGGTCGGTCAACATACCCCCAAATGTAAGGTCTCAAACTCCAAGTGACGACTAACAAAATCCTCAACATTACACGACAACAAGAAGGAATCTTAATAGGGTCTGGTCTGATCGCGAAACACGCTGCCTTGAGAATACACTCTTTCAAATCCCAACGACGACATACTCTATAATTGGCTAGACGAACCACCGACAAACATAAGGCACATCCGTATTTACAACTCGAAATACCCTACAGTGATTCCCCTCTGGATTATTACAGAGTCTGAAAACGGAAGCTTACATTTTGGTCCACCCCGCACTCCTTCCCAAAACGGATCTCTAACAGGTCGACATTGAGCAACATGAATCAAGTAAATGGCGATCATTTTAAAACACTGATTGGGAACGGCTCAGCAACAACATAGACCACAACCTCCCACCCGATTTACTGCTACTATGTGTTGTATATTCTGTTAGCAACACTTACCGTCTGTTAGAGCCCGTGTGTTTTTGCTTCCGGCTGATTCGCCCGTGGGTAATTTGTCCCGACTGGAGGCGTAAAAGGTGTGCCCAACCACATTGATGAGTCCCCGATGAGCCGATGGTGTTATTCCAAATGCACACTTGTGCTGTCTGCTTCCAATTCTAATTCATTTTTACCTTGAACGGAGCTCCCTTTTTTATACCTAAAATCCAAATCAAAATGTGCATATCTTGCCACGGTTCATCGCTTACTTCCTGACAGCTACCCGATGCTAGTCCCAGTCGAAGGCCATGCCAACGACGATGAGAATTGCAACGTTGCAATTTTGCCGCCATTCACACTGAGGCGGTAACCTTACGCCGACTCTGGCTGCAGCTCCACCTCAAGGCCATGGGGAAATTTCCATTCACGGTAATGCGAATCTGATTTTCCAATAGTAAATAGCATGCATGTGCATCGGGATAGTTGGAATTTCCATGAAGGTGATGGTGTGTCAGGTGATCATCAAGGTGATGAAAATTTTTTGTTTGCTTGTAGGGTATAGATGGAACGTGGGAATTGCAGAATTGCAATTCTGATTATGAGAACTGGAAATACGTTTAGCAACAGGTAGGCATGTGATAAGGTTTCACAGCTACACCGAAAGGAATCCATCGGCGGGAGCAGTAAATTATATTTGATGATACACCGAAAGAATTCTTTCGGTTTAAAGTTAATAAAAGATGTCCCATTACATTATTGTAACTGCAGAATTTTGCGTATAGCATACTTGTAGAGTATAGGAATTCAGCGTGTAACAAATTTATTAGATTATGGGCTACATGCGTATAGTATACATATTACATAGAATGTATTGGGAATTGGCGTACAGAAAAGTGCAATATACATGTTATATGTTAATATATGGTACAATATTGGAGTATTGGATTTCTGCGTGTAACATATGCCACAACCTCAAATACAGAAATACACCAACAAACACGGGCCATTAAGCTGGTCCTTGACTGAACCGCTGAATCAAATGCTATGCAAGTAATACAAATCTATAAAAATAACTAGGTCTCCCAAATAAAATGACAGCTGTTTATAATCAGAAAGGCAAACGGCAAAAACAATTGAAGGAGATAGTTCTCAGTAATCGTCCCAGAACTTTAAGTGAGTGCAAAGCAAATCTCGTTGTTTAAAAACACCATAAGAAAGCAAGTGGCCAAGTAGATATATAAGTATCTTCAAAACCTCCTCTTTTCTATTTACCCTGGCCCCCAGGCATACAAGGGGGTAAACAGCTGGCTGAGAACGAGGAAATGTACCCACATCACGAAAGTCAAAATAGTAAAACACTCGGCGATACAGATAGTAGAGTGGCAATGTTTAATTAATATTTTGAGCCAGTGTACCGGCACCAAGCTCCAGACTCCAACACCAGCTTGAGGAATCACATTAAAACACACGTGATAGATCGAATAAAACTAATCCAAACCACATCATCCTCTCCAATGCCACAGACCCGTGATACCCCGGATGCTCCACAATAAACGACAAAGTGGGTGATTATTAAAAGAGTACGGGCTCCTCGATAGTATAGTGGTTAGTATACCCGCCTGTCACCGGGAGACCGGGGTTCGATTCCCCGTCGGGGAGCCCCTGGCGCAAGACTAATGACCTTGCCCAGAAAAAATAAATCATTATGGAAAATTTAACAAGCCTCGGGACTTGCTTAATAAGGCCAAGACCGGCTCCCGGTTATAGTGCCGATGATGATGATGATTAAAAGACTACATCGCAAAGAATCTGCTGGTTCAGACAATCTAAAAAATCACTTAATTAGGAAAAGACAGGGCTAGCGAGCACGTAACCATAATATTCAGTCAGTGCAACAACAATGGCCAATTTCCTATTACGTGGAAACTTACGAAAATTATCCCTGTTCCCAAAAGCTAGAGGATATTATAAATCTTCAACCTCAGACATATCTCCCTTCTTTCAAACATCAGAAAACATGTGAATCGGGATAGAGCACACAATTGACTACCAATTTGGTTTTCGGCCGTCTATGACGTTTCTGAACTTCTCTTTTCAGGACGATTCGAATCTAGAGCAAAAGAAGTGCACTGTGTCATGCACTCTTGGCGTGGAGAAAGCGTTCAACAACATTTGGGAAAAGATCTTCTATACAAGATCAGAGAAAATGATGCCGATACCACGTATTGCTAATATGACGTATAACTTCCTAAACGAACAGAAAGGAGTAGAGTTTAGCAGCGCTAAATCGGAAAACTTCAACATTTTACACTAATTCTAAGTTAGTTTTCAAGTTATGTATCTTGTTTTAAACTGAATAAATGGGGGTTCTGCCCTCAGCGAAACGAAAACGAAACATTTGGGGTGTACCTAAAGGCTCCCAGGTTGTACAATATTTACTACAATGATTATCACCACGGAATATTCCATAATAACACACTGGCTGAATCACAGTCCCTTCTAAACGTAAGCGATATATTCATATATGAACACAGGAGGTTCCCCAAAGAAACCCTTATAATTAGTTCTCCAACCAAACATATAGAATGGGTAAAAAATTATTGCGCATTTTTTAACTCAAATATAATCTCTCTTCTTTAGTTGTCGAAATGCAAATGAATTCGATTAATCTGTCGTTGTTAAGTTTAATCGCAACCTTTCCCGTTGAATTTCATTTTCATACAAATTCGTCGCCAACGTCATTAGGTAGAGTGTTTAACTTCGACTTTAAAATCACCTTTCGGAATTTAGAAAACCAGTGACTGACTGTGCGATCCTTTGAAGCACTACCCAAATAAATGTCCTGAATAGGATCGTGCGTAGAATTCTGGACGGTAGACCAATGGGAAAGAGACCGGTATAGGGGCCACGTAGGAGATGGGAGGACAATGTTAGGTTTGACCTTGAGGAGATAAGATCGGCTGGTGAAGCGTGGAAGAAGAATGCACTGGACAGGGAACGATGGCGGAGTCGAGTCTGTGAGGTCATGAACTTCCGGGTTCGTACAGTCCAATAAATAGTATAGTAGAATAGTTTTTGCGGCATCACTAGCGTTTACACCTTTCCGGAACTCTTATAACGTAATATTGCAAAAATCAAGCTCTTCATTGTTTATATTATCGGCACGGATCTAGTAGGGCTTAACACCTGTAGTGGTTGCTTTCGCTTATTTATTGTGAGTTCCGACTTGCATCCTTTCCCGAGGCGGTATTGGTTTTCTGTGTATGACCATTTCAATGGAGGGGGAATTTCGCGTTGATTTGAGTAACATTCGCGGCTTGAGATGCAATTTCTCTTTTGTGTTTACCCATGTTTCTAACCAGAAAACAACTATCCTTGCACTTAGCGAAACCCTGATAATTACTAATACAGACACTTCCGATTTTAATCTACCTGGATATAACTTACTGCCTCTGTTCCTTCCACATCTTGGTATAGCCACATACATACGAAATGATATTGCTTACAGCTTCTGCCACAATATGGACTCTGCTCCAATCCAGAATTTAATTTCTCTTGGCTTCACGTTCGTAAGCATATCATACATTACTGCTTTCTTTACAGAAGCCCAAACTTGGATAGAAACGCATCCTTTAACGAATTTTATGCTCTGTCTGATTCTATCGATAGGATCTTGACTCTATATACGCACACTGAAATCGTTATTGCGGCCGATTTTAATGTGCAAAACTCTCAGTGGCTTCATCACTTCGGACACACAAGACGTGAAGGTCAATATGTCCAGCTTTTTGCTGTTTCAAATAGTTTAACTCAACTTGTCAATGAGCCAATCCGGGTACCAGATATATATGGTCATTTCGCCAACACACTGGACCCGTTTCTCACCTCCCACCCAAACAAATACAAAATTGAAGTTTTTTCGCCCTTGGACACTTCAAACCACTGTGTCGTGTCAGCTAACCAACAGTAACGTTAATGAGAAAGCTCCTAAAAGAACAGTATGGTTCTACGAGAAATCCAACTGGGAAAGTCTGAACGAATTTTTTGGGAGGTTAAACTGGTCGTTATTTTTCCTCAATAACGATGTTGACTTTATAGCGGACACATTGACAGACACGATTCTAATTGGCATGCGAACCTTTATTCCACACAGAGTAAAGAGTATAAAACCCAAGAGAAATATGTGGTTCGATTCCGAGTGCAGAGAAGCAATTAAGGCTAAAGAGTTGAGCTTCCGGTTGTATAAATCGAACAATACTGAGGAAAACCGGAAAAGATTTAAGAGAGCTAGAAATGACTGCAATGCGTATATTAAACTCGCCAAGTTCTTGCATGACCAGAGAGTGATACAAAAAATACTACACTCTCCCACAGGTAGTAGAAACTTCTAGGCATTCGTAAGAAACATACAAAGCTCGGTCTCTTCATCCATTCCATCGCTTATAGTCGATGACAAACCAGTCACCACTGCAATAGAGAAGGCGAATTTACTTGCTGCACATTTTGCAGCCAACTCAACGCTGCCTGATACCACATGAGTTCCACCTCAACTTGAGCATAAGCAACACACCATGAGCCGAATTCGCTTCCGAACGCGTACTGTTGCCCGCGCACTCAAAGAGCTAAACGCACACAAATCCGCCGGTCTGGGTGGCATTCCCCTAACCCTCTTAAAGAGATGTTCCTCTTCACTCGCTAAACCACTACGGAAACTCTTCCATTTGTCTTATTCTACTGGCCGTTTCCCAAATAGATGGAAGTCAGCGAACATTCAGCCAATTGCCAAAAAGGGTGACAAATCATCCCTCTCTTCTTATGGACCTATAGCACTAACTTCTATTCTCTCGAGATAATGGACACGCTTATCAACCGTCAACTTTCGAAATATCTTGAATCAAATGACCTCCTCACTGACCGCCAATATGGCTTTCGTAGCAACAGCTCCACATGAGATCTGATGGCGCACCTTACCGAAAAGTGGAGCCATTCCATCCACTACCTCGGTGAAAGCAAGGTAGTCGCATTGGATATTTCAAAAGCCTTCGACAGAGTTTGGCATCAAGCCCTTTTGTCGAAATTGCATTCATATGGGGTGGACAATTCCCTGATCCAATGAATAAGAGACTATCTTTCTGGCCGTTCAATCCAAGTGGTTCTTGATGGCGTCAAATCTGTCTGCCATCAAATTAATGCAGGTGTTCCCCAGGGTTCGGTACTCTCACCCACTCTCTTCCTCATCTTTATAAATGATCTCTTGTCAATTACTCACAACCCAATTCACTCGTTTGCTGATGATAGCACGTTGATTTTTTCATACTCATACGAACACTCCCGTCCAAACTGTTCGAACGTCACTACCAATCAGCAACTTATGCTTGATACATTGAATTCAGACCTCAACAAGATATATCAGTGGGGATTATCTAACCGAGTAGAATTCATCATCATCATCATCGGCACTACAACCGGGAACGGTGTTAGCCTTATTTAGCAAGTCCTGGGGCTTGTTAAATTTTCCATAATGATTTGTTTTTCCGGGCAAGGAACCCCGGTCTCCCGAGGAGAATTCAATGCCCAAAAAACTCAGTGCAGTCTCTTGTCGTCAAAGGCGAGCCAAAAAGTAAATATACTGTCTATGAACAGCACTTGTATCGACGAAGCCAAGGAACTATCAATCCTCGGCACTCGAATTAATTCGACTCTTAACTGGAATGACCACGTATTTGAAGCTGCGAAAAGTGCGCCCAAATGTATGGGGTTCCTTAAGAGATGAAAGAAAAGATGCTTCACTCCATCCAACCTGGCCACTATTTTCGTCCAATAATGGAGTTCAACTCCCATATTTGGTCAGGCGCATCCAAAACTGCACTATACGTGCTCGACAGGATGCAAAAACGAGCACTGAAACTTATTGACGATTCAGCCGTAAGTCGATCAATTCCGTCGTTAGAGCACAGGCGCAACGTATCGTGCCTATCTCTCTTCTTACCGTATTACCACGGTCATTGCTCAACTGAACTTGCTGAATGTGTTCCCCCCCTTCAGACATTTTCCCGCGATACCCGTCAATCTGTGAATGCGCATTACCTTAGGCCCACAAATAAACATAGAGGGTCATTCTTTAACCGAACCACACGAATGTGGAATGTTCTACCTGATCATGTGTTTCCTGGCCTTTGTGATGTCCACACATTCAAGACCAATATACATCGACACCTCCTTTCCTTATCCCCTTCCTCTCCATCCGCTCGCGCTGTGCTCTGACATTTAAGGGTACTTCAAAATCACCATTACCTCACCTTTTTCTACAGACCAATAAATAATAATATATTAATAATAATTTTTCACCTGTAATCAAAGCCGATATAATATTCATGGTGATCAAATTAAAGCTAGTACAGTCATCTTTCAGAATACATTTATACAGCATATTTGGATTATGTGTACCGCACTGTGGAATGGCACAACCCGCCTACCTAAAGTATATAAGAACTATTGCAAGTATCTTATATCATTATTTACAGGCGATGCAGTATACTGAACAATATACCCAAATCAATATGAATTTATTTCAGAACTCTAAGCGTCAAAAGTCCCTCAACTTACTCAATTCGACCAGGGAAAAACAACAGCTCAACTTGGTAATAGAAAGAATAAACTTTTCGGACCCACGCACACATTGTCTCAAAAATGCAAAATATATTGCACACAGCCTGGCTCCGCTAGTAAGAAGTAAAAGTGTCGTTTCACGAGTCGAGCTACTTTTTTATGAGACCTGTCCTGCTTTATGCCCACCCAATATGGTTCGCGATATAGGTCTCAATTGCAAGTACTTTGGAACAGGAATGCACCATCAGTATAGAAACATAAACTAGAAATAACGTTTCCCATTGGTGTCACCTTTTTCATTTTTTCATTTTTGCAACATTTTTTTATTTCGTTTTATATTGTTAGTTTCTAATTTAAATACTAGACAAAAAATGCTAACATTCTAACTTAATTATCTTATATTATAACTTACTGGTCCTACGCAGACCCAATAAGCTAAACATAATAAGACTATTGTGCAATTTGCCTTTCGGCGACAGGACTTTATTTGTGGCTTTACTTCTAATTTATTGTCTAACAAAGAAAAATTCGGAAAACACGGTCCCATTTTTTTTATTTTTTACTTAAAATTTAACTTAATTCTGTTATTATTACTTTTTTTTTTAATATAATTTTAGTTACCTAAAATAACTTAACTACGAACTTATACTACCCTAATTCTAGAAAAGCTAAGTCTGTGTAAGCTGGCTAATAATGCAGTGATTCTACCGACATTGGTAATCGGGTCTTTAATTGCCGTTCAACCACCAGAACTGTTGGTGCTGTTTAATATTATCGTCCCGGTCTCTTTGGGAGATAGCCCTACTGAAGCGCAAGAGCTCTTCTTCGGTGCGCGTGACTTCCCGGCCGTAGCACAATCGCCCATCTACGGATGATCTACTTACATGATAGATCAGCGGATCCTGATCTATCCTGTATAAGCCCATACATGTCCAAATCAAGGAACGCATTGGTGACACCTCTGGTCGTGAACATAGTCGGTAAGATAAAGGAATGGAAGAACGATCTCATCAGAAACTTGGACGAAACTAACATTACAATAATTGGAAAATACGTTCTGTCAAAAAAGTGTCGAGAATTGATCATCTAAGAAGCCGCTTAAAGGGATTGAAAAATTATTTTTGTCGCTAAGTTGGCGCAACTGTCCTCTATTGTCGCGTGAAGTTTAAGCGCGATCTGTCATTCAGTTCGTTTACAGTGTGTATTTTTCGAAATCGATTTTAGTTCTCCCCGCGAAATTTTGCATGTTTTCTATCGATTGAAAACCAATGGCTTGAAGTGGTAATTTCAGATTTGAAAAGAGAAAATAGTAAGCTAGAGCACCAGTTGTTAAAGAGCCCATCCTCACGAAGATGGCCTTAGTGCAGCGGTTTCCAACCTTTATGCTACCACGCCTCACCGAAAAAAAAAATTTGTCCGCGCCTCCCCTACCTTTTATTGTTTTAATAGATTAAATAACATAGACACGTTTTAAATAATAAAAACTTTATTACAAAAAAAACTGAAAACTACAATCAACAGAATAATAACAAGGTTTAGCTATAACATATTTATTATATATATTTATTTATATAAAATTATTTTTAAACATTTAAACCAACAACATCTTTCGCATAAAAATTTAATGCGAGGGTTGTTGTTGTTTACTGGCACAAAGTTTATCAAATCTTGGGGGCAATGTCTAGAGTGACACTCGTATCTCTTTTTCGACTACTAACCTGGCTCGATATTTGGTTTTTATTGCAGTCAGTGCCGAAAAGCCCGTTTCGCATAAATACGACGTTACAAACGGTAGAAGTGTAGGAAATGTCTTCGTCATGTGGGGTTTTGGCACAGGTTCACAAAGATTTCCTATCATGTTCATGTGTGAGATGCACTTTTAACTCATTGTCACGGTCATGAAATACTCCACCTATTTTCCAACGATCGAAAGTTCACTGTTCAATACAATGAGAAAAGAAACTCCACGGATAACCTCCGACAATCGTTCACCAAGCAAGAAATAAAACGCTCGGTGGTATTGTTTCGTATGAATGTTGTTTATTTTGATTTACCACTAAATTTTGACACTCGAACAGTTAATGCAATTTACAAATGGTTTATTGGTTTTCACAAAACTATTGTTAAATTAAGTTGCACAGTTTCAAGGATAACGTAATTGTCTGTGTCTGACTTCGACTCTGGGGTGCACTCCGATACGCACCCCATGCTCACTCTACTAAGGGGGAAACGAGAACCAGCGATGTGCGATCGTTGGTGGTTAAAATGAGACCCCGCGTTGCTCGGGTCGATGCAGAGCCACTTCCCAACTGGGGTGAGTTTCCTCGAGAGACAAAATCTTTCTCTCATGGGGAAAACAAGGAAGAAGGACTTGGTAATGTATGTGTATGTGTGATCGTGTAGGTCATAGTGTTTATCTATGCGTTTCGGCAAAGGATAAACGAAACCTAAAACAAGGGAAAAAGAACAAAGGGAGAAGCGACCTAAGGCATCGTTCTGTAATGAGGGTTCAGCTAAATAAATGCGCTGCCACTCATTAGGTGCTAATAGGTTTGGGATACATCATACAATTTGTATATCGTATCTTTGGTCGTTGTAAGAATCGGATTCTTTATTTGCATTTGTTTATGCTATTGAATATGAATCCGGCGGCTAAGCGCGAAGTTGGTGATTGTTTGGTGATTCCAACAAAGGAGCATTTCTGGGAGAAGTGCTTGCAGCTGAATCAATAGTTGCAAGTCAGTGAGAAGCAATTTAGATGGTTCCACAATGACGGTTGTGTATATCATCTATGCCGATTGTATGTGGCATATATGGCGACTCAAGGGTCAGATTCCAGTGTGAATATTTACACTACTAGAGAATTCGGTTCTTAGTAGCTAGGCGCGAGATGCGCTATGCTTTGTTGGTTGGATAAAACCCGCCGTGGATACAGATAAACTAAGAAAATCTGCCGCGCACATGTGAGACAGAAAACGTAGGCAGCCAGGGTGGCGTTGATTTTTTCCATAGTTTATTGCGGTTATCTAGTACGGCAACCGAAATATTTTTCTTTTCAGAAAAATGCCGAGATGCCTTGATGCATGTGAGAATGGTGTACCGATTTCTTTCAGGGAAAGTGATAAGCGCATTAAATGCGTGAATGGCCTTGATGGGAGGAATGCTTGAGGGTGCTAATGCGATTACATAAGCGAAAAACTATGAGATTTCTGGAGCTTTGGGAGGAAGTTATTGGGGTGATTGAAAAGGTAAGTAGTGGAACCGCCACAGAAGCACTTACATTGCTTTTCAATACAAAGATTCATACTTTCCGCTAAGATTCACCAAAATTGAATTAAGGTTTCATTCTGAAACTTTGGTTTTAGTAGGCTATCGCATGATAATTCTATCAGTTTTTCCTTTTCAATGGTTGTCAGTTCAAATTCGTCATCTTCATTGTCGATAAATGGATTCTATACCCACAAAAACTTTGAGAAATCAAGGTCTTTAAAATAATTTGAAAAATTCAGCACTAAACCATCCAAGTGTTCAACAAAAATATTCTTACTTGCTTCAATATTGTCTGTGGCCCAGAAATCTTTTGACAGGGAAAACATGTCCAACTTATTCTGCAGCCACTCAAAAATGTATCCATTCGTCTAAAAAATATTTTATTGATATAAATTAAAATAAATAATAGCTTAAATAAAAAAATAAAGGTTTATATATACTAACGATTATTTTCAGAAAGAAAGAACGTCAAAAACAATTTATAAAAAACAATATTACACCCTGCCGACATGCTTCAGTTGACACTTTAGCTACGAGTGACCTTTAAATTTGAGGTTATTGTTTTCATGCAACTAGCGGTCGTTTTGTGCATTACCGAAACAGAGCGTTTGCAAACGCGCCGTTTTTAAATTTCTCCGCTCCAGATAATTTTTTTAATAGGAATTAAATATCAGTAAATGTAAAAAAAAATAAAAATAAACATTCATGCACTGAATTTTCACTGTTACGTTAAGATACGAAGTTTTATTTATTTGTAGATATCATGGTATAAAAATTAATTTATTAAAAAATGTTGGCGCCTCCCCTGGGAGGCGGCCCTCTCTGGTTGGAAACCGCTGCCTTAGTGCAAACTAGAGACAATATGACAAATAACCCCTGATGACGACAACAAATCACATTAAGATTATTTACAAGTCCGCCAAAAAGAAATCATATACCGCGTAACTCAACTTACGTAAACTCATCGAACGACGCTATAACCTTGACATTTTGGGTCTGACAGCTATCAGAAAGCAGTTGTTTGAAACTTCAGTCTTGGAAGATTTTTGGAGCATTGCACACCAATTGAAAGTGCTGAAAATCTTCAATTGTACACTCAGAATAACCCCTCAATTATGCATGAGAAGGAAATAAAATGAAAAGCGCCTTAAAAAAAGACACCATAAAACACAATCACGAAAGATTTTGACCTTCTGTAACTGTTGCGTTCGTATAAACTTCGCCCAAGCCCATCTACTGCAAATCTCACAGCCAAACAGGCATGTATTGAGACTTCTTTAACAACATCATTGCGACGTCATTCTGGGCAGTTGAATATCAGACGATCCATTCTACAGTGTATAATTGGAGTTGGTTTGAAATCACTAAGTCAAACGATTCAATGACTGTTGCCATTGGATAAAGCTCGTCAATTAGCATATACGAATTTTGTTGCTCAAAATGTCAGAAAACGAGGAGGATTTTGGCAAAAAATCATCATGCGTGATAACCGGAACCATCAGCAAAAAAATTGTGGGTGCTGTGGCACCAGAAACCCTCAAAGCGCTAAGGACTAAGCTAAAGCTACAATCGATGTTTTAAAGCTTTAAATCGATATTTTTAAAAAAAAAATATTCAAGACATTATTAAAATAGGTTTACCATTTACTGATATATAATTTCTATCGTTTTTTTTTTAAATAAATGCACTATATTATTATAAAAATTCATAATAGTTTCTCAACTTAAATAAATGGGTTTCACTATTATTAAAATTCATATTAGTTACTCAACGATAGATAACCACATTGCTGAACATTCCACCATAATTATAAAAGTCACCTACTCGCAAGTATTATTTTTCCAATACTCGAAATGGATCGCAGTCCCGCCAATTTACATTCCTTTACTAAAAAATCACAACAAATTAAGGAAACGGAAAAATACTCTAACATTTATTGTCCGGTTTAATTTAACGTCGCAATTGTCACAAATCTTTAGTTTGTCATCGGTTCAATTTATTAAATATAAACATACAGCATGATTGTCTCATCAGTTATTTCTGCCAATTACAATCTCAGGGTTAAGAAGTATCGAAATCGCATATCGCATACTGTTCTGGGTTCCTCTTCAATTATCATTTCAGGTGGTGCTGTGCACTTTCTACCTGAAACCGATCAGCGACATGTTGTTCTTCTTCTTTTCACACTGTAAAAACCGGAATGATGGTAAGACAATGATTGTAATGCGTTGCTGTAATCTTTGGTTACACCGGCTGGAATGTGTGTTGGCCGATTTATCTACCCGTGTTGGGGTTACCAGTTACATCTGCAAAAATCCAGTTGCGTGTGATTCATAAAACTAGCCAACGCCGGATCAACTGGATAAGTCGTGTGTATCTGTGGTGCGGAACTAAGTGACAGAGTGGGTTGCATAATTGATTGCATCTGAGAATCTCGTACTTGGTCGTAATTACATAGAAAGGGCTTCGGAATAAAATTGATCGTTGTATGACGTAGAGAAGCCAATTAAGCGGGACTAGATGCGTAAAGGAAATATACTCCAGGTTAGAACGTTAGCAAAGTGTATAAGTAACTGCATACCTACCCAGGCTAATGGCAAAGGGCCTTTAGGGGCAATTTCGCTGACCTGGCTGCCTTAAATGTTGCTTAAGTACTTTTTATGTCGGTCATACAGTTTTCGAGTTTATTATTGTAATATTTTTTATGAATATGATTCCAATTTTTTGCTGGTTGGAATGGTCATTAATTGGCAAAATAAAGGGTTTCCCAGTGAGGAGGACATCTTTTTAAAATTAAATTACAAGTTTCCCAAGACGGACGATATCGTTAACACCTGTCATTTGTCTCTAGTACAGAATAACTTTAAAATAGATGAAAAGTTTTGTTTTTATATCAAAATTTTAATTTTGAAAATATATTTATATTAAAAAACATATCGTCCCTTTTAGGAAACCGAATACTTTTCATATCACCCACGGTTGCATGTTGCAACTAGTAGGTGATGAGATTATTCATGATAATGCTTGATGAGATAACTCTCCACACTCTCCACTCGGCGTGTTAATTTGTGTCACTACCTCCGAGCTCGATTTCGATTACGTTGCGTTGCGCAACAAGAAATACTGGCGCAACAATACTGCTTTTGATTTCAGATGAGTTAGAATTTGCGGGATAGTAGAGGACAGGTGGAGGAGCGGTAATCGAAAAAGAAAATAGCAGGAAGACACCGGTTTGAAGAATATAGATCGGAGTCCTATCAAAGGCACGGCGAGAAATATGGAAGTGCTACAAAATCAGTTAAAAATAATTTGTGGTCGAGTTAAGAAACTCTTATATTATCCGAAGTAGTAGTAGTAGTAGTACTAGAAGTAGTAATAGTAGTAGTAGTAGTAGTAGTAGTACTAGTTTTATTTCTTATATGGTTTGTACATTAAATTTTACAACACACTTGACAAATATTATCGACTATAATAATATATAAGAAAACTAGAAGGCATTCAGTGTTTTTATACGATTAACGTAACAAAACAGAGGGTGAGTATTACCGGTTCGGGAATTTTAAATTTAAGAACCACAAAACTTGCATTAACATTGAACATTAATTCAAAAGGAGATAAATTTATGTACAATTTGTTAAGTCGGTTGAAGGCAAATGAAGGCATACGAGGGTTGCATCTTATGTTCCGGGATTTGGCAACCCTAGCGTTGCAATCCGGCAATTGGCAGC
Source organism: Microdon myrmicae (assembly GCA_963931805.1). Lineage (NCBI taxonomy): Eukaryota > Metazoa > Arthropoda > Insecta > Diptera > Syrphidae > Microdon > Microdon myrmicae. The sequence continues at coordinate 139,965,329 of OZ007498.1, read as the reverse complement.
TCTGTCGTAAAGTGGGACATTTTTGAGGTTATACGCACTCAGAACGTTTTGACATACGAGCGCTCTTTGTGTTGTTTACAGTAACTTAAAAGATTCATTTCGGCCCAAAAATGGAATTAAATCGTCAACATTTTCGTGCGATTATTTTTTACAACTTTCGGCGTGGATTAACTCAGCAACACTGCATGGATGAACTTAATTCAATTTTTGGCGATGAAGCTCCATCAAGGACCAGTGTTTATCGATGGTATGGTGAATTCAATCGTGGTCGTAGTTCACTCCAAGATGAATTTCGTGAAGGTCGTCCAAAACCAGTTGTTGTTCCGAAAACCATTGATGGTGTGCGCGAACTGATATTGGAAGATCGTCATGTGACATATCGTGAGATTGAGACAACCTTAGGCGTTAGTGGGACCAGCATACATTCAATATTGCATAAACATTTGACTGTCAAAAAAATTTGTTCGCGTTGGATCCCACACAATTTGTCAATCGCCCAAAAAAAGACTCGTATCAATTGGTCGAAAGAAATGCTCAAAAAATACGGTCGCGGTGCTTCGAAACACGTCTATGACATCGTGACAGGTGATGAATCGTGGATTTACGCGTATGAGCCCGAAAGTAAACAGCAGTCGACTGTCTGGGTGTTTCAAGATGAGCCAAATCCAACAAAAGTTGTTCGCGCACGAAGCCGTTCCAAGCAAATGGTCGCCTGTTTTTTCGGAAAAACTGGACATGTCGCAACTGCACCACTAGAACAACGCAGAACAGTCAATTCTGAGTGGTACACAACCATTTGTTTGCCAGTAGTCTTCCAAGAAAGCAGGAAAACCAACCGCCGAAGACGGATCACTCTTCACCACAACAATGCGAGCTCTCACACATCGGCTGCGACAACTGCATTTTTGAGCACCCAAAACATCGATTTGATGGGTCATCCGCCGTATAGTCCTGACTTGGCACCGAATGACTTCTTTTTATTCCCGTACGTAAAAAACAAACTGAGAAGTCAACGTTTTTCGACACCGACAAGAAGCGGTTGCTGCATTCAGAATGCATGTGTTGGAGATACCTCAATCAGAGTGGCAAAAGTGCTTCGACAATTGGTTCAAACGCATGCAAAAGTGTATAGATCTTCATGGGGAATATTTTGAAAAACAATAAAGTGATTTTCGATGATCAATATTTGTTTTTGTTCTCTAATCACGAAATATAAAAGGCAACCCTCGTATAAACTATGATTAAACCAGAATACCAGAAATACAATAATCTAAAGCAGCATAATCCGGGCTGAAGAGCCACATTTTCACTCCTTTTAGAAATGCACCAGGTCTTGCTAGAGCCCTGACTGATAGGTAACTCATTGAACAATCGAAGTGACAACACAGTAAAGAAATCAGGATATGCTGTGGCACGGAATTTGGGATCAGTTAACATAAATAAATAATTACGCCTAAAGTTATATCGGGCGATTAAACGAAAATTAAGATTTCCAGACCTCAAGAAGAATATCTTCACTTTAAAACAATACAAGTGTCTTACAGGAAGAATATTCAGGGCCCTGCAAAGGGAAAGGACGGCTGCCTGGTAGGCTTTCTACAACCTTTTCTAAGAACTAATTTCTGCAGGATTAACAGTGGTTGTATTTTCTTTTTACAATCACCAGCCCAACATGCAATTCCATACTGTAACTTGGAATGGAATAAACCATAATATTATCATCAAAAGCTTAGTGGAACAGACGTTACGCCATTATTATTATTTATCGGTCTGTAGGAACCCGGAAGTTCATGACCTCACTCACTCGACCCCGCCATCGTCCCCTGTCCATGGCACTCTCCTTCCACGCTTGACCATCCGATCCGATCTCCTCAAGGTCAAACCTAACACTGTCCTACCATCTCCGCCGCGGCCCTCCTACCGGTCTCTTTCCCGTTGGTCTACCGTCAAGAATTCTACGCACGGTCCTATAATTGCCCATTCGCGCTACATGTCCAGCCCATCTTAATCTTCGCGACTTAATTACTCTCACTATTGTAGGTTTGCTGTGTTTTTTTTTTTTTTTTTTTTGGTTCGGTAGGAAGGAGGAAATCTTCAAAAGATACCTCAAGGCCGATCCAGAGGCATGCCGGGTTTTTACCGACTAAAACCACCTCCCGGCAGGCTCATATTTCCGTTGATCCCCACAAAACTTTCTTTTAGATATTTCATCGTGGGGTGTAGCTCCTCCAATTCGTGGTTGTGGAGTTTCCTCCATGGTCCTGCCTCCTCGTCATATTTACCTGGAAAGATACCCCTTAAAACTTTATTCTCGTGTAGTGCTCTAAAAAGCCCTACCACCTTTTTCCCCATCCATACATCCTAATCCCAGAAATCCTACATCAAAACATTAAATCCTATCAAAATCCTGAAAAACCAAAACCAAATCCAAAATTCGCAATAAACGAATCAAAATATTCGTTTATCGCTTTGCATTTGCCCCCACGGCATAATTTAATCAAAAAACTAAAACTAAAATCAAAATTCGCAATAAACGAATCAAATATTCGTTTATAGCTTCGCATTTGCCCCACGGCATAATCTCTATTCAAAATCCAGAAATACATTTCAATCTGGTAATTTCCCTAGAAAATTAAACAAACCAAATCCATGGCAAATCACACCAGATGTTCGAATTTGCCACAAGCAAACAATACCCAAATACCATTTCAAATCCTCACATGCAAATAGATTGATGAAGATTCAGAAAACTGAATCTTATCTAAAACAAACATTGAGCATCGCACGAAATGTATTGAAAATCGAGATTGTTGCACGAAAATGTGTATCTTTGGGATACAATTTCGATTCCTTTTCCTTTATAAAGGAATAGTATATTGATCTCCGGGCCGCAGTTAAATATCATCCGTTGTCCCTGAAGGAAAATATCCTGGAGAAGGGCGAAGTTCAAATTAAAAATAAATAAAATACAAAAAGGAAAAACGAGCCTTCTTTTTCATTTTACTGGTGAGTAAAGCATAGGTACACCCTCAAAGAGAATACTTCTGAAGATCTGGAGTATCACCTGGCCACCACGGAAACCAGCGGACTTGCGAAGACTGAGGCCAAACCAAAAGGACGTTACTCTTCCCTCTGGATCAGAGGAAGCACGGTTAACGACCCCTTGTAGGACAAGATTTCAGGAGCGGTCTGTTTTAAGAGATCGCCTTGTCCTTTTAAGGATCAGGAGACTCGCGTCCTGAAACTAACCCCTACTAAACACAACACTCGAATACGCGGAATGTCTGTCTTCCCGTTTTATGAGAGCCCATGTTTCACATCCGTATAGAGCAATCGGCATGATTATGGTTCTATAGACACGGCTTTATATTACGTGATAGCAGTTTGTATTTCAACAGTTTACTGACTGCGTGCCAACTAGCGTTGCCGGAGTGTAGTCTTTTGTTAACTTCCTTCGACATTTCGTTACTGTCCGTCAGTATCGTTCCCAGATATTTAAATTTTTTAACTTTTTCCAATATCTTGCCTCTGACGTTTATATGTGTTCCCTGATTTCCATCTGCAACGAAGGCAAAATGAAAACGAGTGGTAAGATCTCCATTCAGCAGGAAGGTTTCCCCACCGATTTTCCTAGCCTTCATAGTTTGTACATAAAATTCCATGAAAACTTCAATACAGCTCCCTATACCACAATTACCTTGCCAAAGCTCAATTAAACCTGATCAACGACCCCAAATCTTTCTTCCACTTCATCAACCACAAACGGAAATCGGATGCCTTTCCCACCTCCCTTGTCTACGGCTCAACTACTACAACGGACTCCCAAACCATATCCACTCTTTTCGCGTTGTTCTTCAAACTACCTTTCACGGACAACTCGTTCGAGCCAACCCCTCCTACTTTACTGGCATGTCTGAATTCTCCCTCGGCCCTCTCATCCCTCTACACATTCAACAACACCAAGTCATAAAAAAACTTGAAGAACTGAAAGACGATTTCAGTACCGGCCCGGACGGACTTCCTGCTATCCTCTTAAAAAAGTGTTCCTCTTCTCTCTCTCTCCCGCTCACGCCAATCTTCAATCTATCCCTTGCACAAGGTCTATGCCCTGACTTTTGTAAATCCTCTTACATAACCCCCATACATAAAAAGGAAAAAAAAACGATGTATTCAATTATCGTCCCATTGCCAAGCTATCGCACATTCCCAAATTGTTCGAAGGCTTTCTATACGAGGCGTTATGTTTTCGCTGCGCACCCATCATATCTCCTAGCCAACACGGTTTCCTCTCAGGCAGGTCCATTACTACTAACCTTGTTGAATTCACATCCCACACTCTCCTTGCCCTAGAAAACGGCGATGAGGTCGATGTAGTCGCTACCGACTTTAGCAAGGCCTAGTTCTCCCCTACACTTTTCCTGTAACAAAAGGGGACGAAGAGAAACCGCTTATACAGCAGCAGTTTTGTAAGATTCAGTCTAGACAATCCGGAACATGGAAATGCACAACGGCTTTCAGATCGGGTGCAGGAGATAAGCTGAAGGACATTAATTTAGTTTTTGAGCTGATTACCAAGTTGTGTTCAGCAAATCAGTGTCTCAACAAACTCCAATCCCAGTTAACATCGGAGATCAAATCTAACGGAGAGCCCAAATCATAGAAGAAGACAATATATTCAGCAAAAGCTGTAGGCAAGCCCTTGAAATCAAGAGTAAACAGTGAATTAATATAGACCAAAAAAAGAGCAGCGCCCAGAACGGAGCCCTGCGGAACGCCGAGGTTAAGAATACTTTCACCACTCGTGACATAATTTATCTTCACTCGTTGCGACCTATTTTTAAAATACAACCGAAACTAGTCAAGCATGAAACCGCGAAATCCTGCTTTTTCTAATTTCCTTAATAAATTCGGATGGTTGACCATGTCGAACGCTTTGGTAATGTCGATAAAGCCAGCCGTACATTTCTTTCCATCGTGGTGTAACATTATTTGAGAACAAAATTGCAGGAGTGCATCTTCAGTGGATTTACCTATAAGAAAACCAAACTGTGCTGGACTAAAAAATCTCGTTTTTTCAAAAAATTTCATTATCATCGTTTTTACAGTTTCTCAAAAATTTTACTAAAGACAGACAGGAGTGAGATGGGTCTGTAGTTACTGACCTCAGCAGGACAGCCCTTCTTGAAAAGAGGAATGACGCCTGCACATTTAAGACTGCTTGGGCAGATCCCATCAAACACACAACGATTAAAAAGATTGGATTGGTCGTCCACTATGCTACGACAAGTACAACTTGTCGAACGGACAGTCTCTGTTGAAGATTACAGCCAACATTGGCAAAATAATGGTTAAATCCGTCAGCAATCGTTAATTTATCATACACTTCAGAGTTTTCAACGTGTAGAATAGTAGGTGAGTTTGAAGCAGGAGATTTATTTATTATACCATTCACTACACGCCACTCTTTACGACATATACCCTGAGCAGATCTGAATTTGGCATGGTAGTAATTGTCGCGACAGATGGGGATCTCTTTTTTGAGTTCAGCACATAATAATTTATACCTACTCTTTAGTTCACGGCTATCAGGATACTTTTTGCATCTTTTCCAGAGTTGGTTCTTAGCTGCAAGTTTATTTACTAATGCACTCGATATCCAAGGTTTAAGTCTTTTTGACAAATCTTTGGGTGATAATAATGAGGAACAGAAGGAGATATGCCTCTCGAGAGTAGCGTTGAAGATTGCGTAAGCGTCAGCTGAGGGGCCACAAACATACACATCTACCCAGGTTTCATAGCATAATCTTCGTTTAAGCCCAACGAAGTCAATTCTCGATCTATTTAGAGGAGTAAGAGAAGATTCACAACTTCTACCTAAAGGGACGGGAAACAAGAGCCCCGTCATGCAATAATCAGAGTTTTGCAAATCGAAGACACATTTCACGAAGTCGTTAATAGCAACATAAGAAAGGCGTCCATAAATATGATAAGTACGCATGCGTTAAAGGATTATCGGTAAATTAGAAAAGGATCCATTGCAAGGAACTTTGGGCAAGTTGGTGTCAATCGTACGGATTAATTTATCTCTTCGCACCAGTGTTCCAGCCAACCAACTTACATACGAATAATTTATCTCATCGCAGCAATGTTCCAGCCATTCAAGTAATATACGGACTCTGTATCTCATCAACGGTTCGTTCTAAGTACAACCCCAACACAAGTAATACTCAGTAAAGTTTGTTTCCAACAATAGTATACACTCCACGAACAGCACGTCACAACACAGACAAAACAACACACACAATCTACTCCAATCAAAAACTAAAAACAAAATAATTTGTTTAATTAGATGAATTTTAATTTGTGATTAGTTGAAATAACCTTCATTCTAAGGTTCTTAATACTATTATACATGAGGGTGAGAGGTATCGCTACGCTCCACTACAACTTCTTGGACTTTTGTAGTTTATTTATCTCATTTCTGTATCATTTTTAATATACTTGACTCCCACTTTAAAACTTGTACACCAAACTCTTGATTTCAGTTAACTAATATAGATTGCCACGGAATTAAGTTCACTCCTCTACCTTATTCCTACACACTCCTCAATGTCGCTAGCTTTGCAGTTTGTTCCCGGTTAATTCGACAATTACTTTTTAAATTCTAAACTCCGCACCAACTGCTAAAACATACAAAAATGTTCATAATTATAACCTCTCCCTGCTGCTCCACTTTTGCCAGTAATGTTTCACCCGTAAGCCGCACCGAAGACTTCTTACATTCAAATTTTAACTATAATGACGTCCACGATTACTATAAGCATTCTCGTCTTCAATAAGTATCCAAACATCAGTGTTTATTTTTATAAACTGCACGAAAATATTATTCATGTAACCAGTAGTTAACTGTGTCGTATTCCTACGCCGTGCTTCCTCGTCATTGTTAGGATTATAGGAAGACAGTAGGGCTGTGGAGCACTACAACTGTCAGGAGATTGAATATTTTTACTTCGTTTATAATTCACTGTTAGTTACATACTGTGTTACACACTAATTGACTTTCTCTATCAGCTTCACATTTTATAAATCCAATGTAAATGGCAAAATAATTTCCGAACGGAATACTTACGATATGATGTTAGTTATCATTGTCTACCACCAAGTATCCTCTGTTTCAACCCAGAATTTCATTTCTCGGAAGTGAAACTTGACATTCACAAGCATATCGTTCTTTATTATCCTATTTCCTGTCTACACGGTACATAAGCGCGTATATAAACACGTCTTTAAATGAATCCCATCTGATTCTATTGATAGGAGCTTGATCCGATCTCTGACCACCCCCACCCCCACTATTCATCAACATGGATCAACGTGGACCCTTGAAAAGTGAAATGAAAGGATCACTAAATTAAGTAAAAACAACTTCTCTAACTTATTTTATTTTGACATCCCCTCTCCCTATGAATGGCTATTCCTTCACCTGGCAGGTGGCGCTCTTAAATTGGGTAAAATTTCCGTTTTCAAAAACGATACCGACGTCAACATTTCCCTTATTCATATAAAACGTCCCCATTCCCCTCACTGTAATTCAACAAGACCCCCACCCAAAACTTCTCATCAAAATACCCTTTTACCACACCGCCGGCGATCAATCAAACCCACTATCACCCCCGACCCCACTCTCCCCCTTAAATCTACCAACCGGCCAATGCTTACCCTCAATCCCAACTGCACCCCTCGTACTGCCCGCCCTAGAACTACACTACACCCATTGTCGCATCTCGCTTCACAAATTAGTGTAGACAACATTGACTACCGACAAAATTCGACCAGACAATATCATCAACATTGTATTGACACCTTAACTGTCACAATTACGCCACATCATTCGTCCAGTTTCGTTCAGCTATCGTTCTGCAAGGCCTAGCCCCGCCTACTTCCGCTCATCAAAGGACCAAGATGGCGGCCATTAAGGATTCTTTCGGTGAAGATCTCTTCAATTCTTTCACTTCGTCGTCGTACACAAGCAGTGCACAACGTTTTCGTTCGTTTTGTCAACATTAGGGTTGTCATTATTCGTTGTCAATTAAATTGTCGTTTCGTTGTCGAATTTAAAAATAAAATAAAATAAAGTGTCGTTCATTGAAATTAAACATTTTCGTGTAGTTATTTTGTCGTCGTTCGTTTCGCCGAATTTTTAAATTGCACGGTAAACGCACCGTGAACACCCATCCCGACATAAACACGGCAACTCTGTTACACTTAATAAACAGAAAAGCGAATACCACAACCTCTCTCGTAAAAAGAAGTTTTCCTTCAAACCTCCTCCTAATAGAGTCTCTTTTAACCCTAACCTCACCCTTCTCAACGCCTCAAATCCCCCTAGCCATACTCTCCCAGCTCATCTCACCCATCACTAGTCACGATAACATCAAACAAACATCCCAATTTCATCAAAACCCATTCCATTAACCCATCACATCAGTTATTTTCCTCTTCTAGCTCTACCCAAATATGTAAGGTCTCTTACAATTTAATAATTCTAGCCACTACTCCTTGAATCCCCCCCCCCCCCCCCCCCCCCGCCCCCTCGCGATCCTAAACCTCATTCCCAACCAACTTTTGGTCCTGTCTTCCATCCCTCAATAAAAGTTACAGAGCAAACTTCCAAATCATCTGATTGCTGATACGCACTGTCCAAACTTAGAGAGAAAGACATATGAAAATATTCATCTCTTTTTAGCGGATCACCACGACAAATCTGATTCTGTCTGCTACAAAGGAAAACCAAAACCAGTGTCAAACCATCTTTTCAACAGGAAGGTATAACCACTAACATTCCCAGTTTATATATCTATATCTTACCATCCCAACCTATTAAAATTTACGAGCTCGCTCCTACTACTATTATCGTCTTTGAGAATTTTCATCTCCCATAACTCTTGATCTCTATCGAGTCGACGGTACATGAAAGATGTTCAAAGAGTGTCGCTGGTCGATCGTCATTCGGAGAGCGGTAAAGACAACAAAGAATTTTCACAGAACTCCTCAGCACGATCCTCAACCATATGATGCCCATGTTGCTGGTTTCCAACGCCTCCGTATTTTGACAAGCCAGATCGGCTATTTATCATAATATTTGCATGATATTCCCCCTGACATAATCCCCCCGGAGATCCGAATGGAAAACTAGTTCACCTCCGGAATTCTTTATCTCAGAAGGTACCATCATGACTTCTCTCCGTAGTGATAGGTCATCCCCCTGTTTTCGTCCGTCGCAGATTCCAACGGGTTTTAAGAGGTGGTTTTCTATTCCAACTCGCCCTTTATTTTAGTTCATGCAAATTTGAATGAGGGCGGCATATTTCGGGATCCCCAGCTCAACTACTATGGTAAAGTCTTTACCTTGCGATGAGTCGTAGGCTTTTTTGAAGTTAACGAACAGTTGGTGAACCGTCTTTCCGTATTCCCACATCTTTTCCAACAATTGCCTTACTGTCAAGATTTGGTCGCTCGTTTAACGGTTCCTACGGAATTAGCACTGGTAGTCTCCCAGTATTTCTTCTGCGTACGGTGTGATTCTCGCCAGTCCCAAAGTTAATCTTAAAAAATATTCAAAATCTTGTTTCCATTTTATTAACCCGTCGTTAATCAAAAAAAAATTCGATGATTATGTGGGGTTATCATTACTCGTACGCATTCACGGCGTGGGATCAGTAACACAGCCACTACATGTTGCCAGGAAAATTGTCCACCAGGATAACTAAGAAACCGCAAGAAAAGCGAAAAATGAAAGGCTCAGTGTTGTTTTGTTACATACCATTTATTTTTATTTTTGAAGAATGACACGCGGTTTAGACAATACCTGCATTTTGTTTATATTGCTCGTGTATTAACATTCACCAACCACACTTTCATTTATATAGTTTGTGCATTAATATTCACAGACAATTATTTCATTTACATAGCTCGTGCATTAACACTCACAGACAATTGTTTCATTGATATAGTTCGTACTTTAATATTCACAATTATTCCATTTATATGTTCCGCCGAACTTATCGCACCTTTCCACATCAGGCCAACCGGGGGGAAAATTCGATGACGCTGCACAGCGCTGGTAAATAGATATTCGCGTAGCACAGACTGACGGACTCGATTTAATAAATTGGGTGTATTATTGATCGACTCGCGTAGAGACGGTGTTCAACTTTCGAACTGTGTATGCGCGCATCTCGGGGGTAGAAATCTGACTCCATGTGAGCTGGGCGACGCTGAGCCAATAACGGTGAGTGGGATGGGTTTCCACTCATGTCATCGGTGGGGAAAGCAATTTTTCCTTCGCCCCAAACGACCAATGAGAAACCGGTTCGCATCCCATTAAAAGGTTCCCATAAACATCGTCCAGATAAATTGAATGTCTTTACCTCGGAAAGAAAGACAAACGAAACATGCGTTGGGCGAAGAAAAGGAAAAACAAACATGCAGCTGGTCAAATATGATGATCGGTGTACGGGCTGGGTGTATTGCCACCGTACGATAGAGGATAGTTTTTTGGGTTGACGCTAAGGCAACAGAAACTTTGCCCACCATGGCTAGGGACTAGAATGGATGGGAGCATATTTGTTTTAAAAGAAAGTAGCGAGGGACACGATCATGGGTATGGTTGTATCCAATTCCAGGGTCGGTTGGTGGCCGATCCTGGGAAATTTATTGCGGCTGCTGAAAACCTAATAGACATAGGAACATTGTATATTTACTTATTGGCCACTGCGTACAGCATCAATTCGCTTGTACACAGATTGCCAACATCCCATCGGTCGATGTGTCGGGTGTGTATTTATGTTAAAACAAGACTAGCATTGGGCTGTGCTGTAGATTGTTGTTTGAACGATCGACCAATGCTTCAGCAGATAAGGTGAGGATGAACATGTCATGCACGTGCATGAGAAAATGCTTCTTAGCCTTGCGGATTGACATGTTCGGGGATTCATGTTGGTTACCTGATAAGGTAACCGAATTACACTCCAGGGATATGATGCGTTGGATGCAAGCATGCTCCGAGGTGAAAGTTTGATGCCATGGCAAGATGGGTAATCTTGCCCTGGGCTTATGTTTTCAGGTGTAAGGTGATGCGGAGTAGCTTACGCTGCTCATTTGCAGGTAAGTAGAATGACTTGCGTGATAATTGTGAGACAGGTTAATTAGAAGGGAATGGGTGGTTCTTTGGAAATGCCTTAAGGAACCCCCACAATTATTATCCTCCTTTCCTTCGAAAACACGTCTTCAATCGATTTCCAATCCCAATTTTTTTCACTAGCTGCGGTGAACGATCTTTTGCTAACGTATCTAAATACTCCTTACCTCTATTAACGGCCATTTCAATGGCTAATTTAGATTATGTCACACATTTTATTGGGCATACATAAGTTTAACTGAGGGTTCTTACTCTTGTGGCAATTCGACACAAATATGTTTGGTAGGTCGACAGTACCTGACTGACTTTCAAGCCGACAACTTGTCTCACAGTCTTGCTCGTGCTATTCTTAGTAATTACTTCTACTGTTATATTCACAACAATTGTCACAATCCATTATCTGGTTTTCTTGTTTTCTTTGTCTCGTTTTCGGCATACATAAAATTTGAACAAGTGTTAAATCCGTTAAGTGATGGCCCCTGGGCCACGAGTGTTAAACAAAATTAAGCGTAAACGGTTGCGTTACGACCCCGGTATTGGAGGCCAAACACCTCCCGATAAACTTACAAAAGTGAATAATAAAGTGCTAGATTAATCCAATATGTGTTCAAGCACTAACTTTTTCCAACCACTTCAAAGCCTAATGGAGGACTCACCTGAAATGGATTCGACCAACGTCGATCAGTGTGCAGAAGTGACGAAAGAAACCGTTCCGCCAATTGTGATTTGAAAATCAACCAGTGCTAAAGTGCGAAATATTTTGAGTAACATTAAAATAGACAACTACCTCATTAAAAACATATCGCTTGGACAAAAAACATGTGCCCCAACAATGGACATATATAACAAAATTAGAACTGAACTCTTGCGGTTAAAATGTGAGTTTTTTACCCACTCGCGAAAGGAAAATCGCCCATTAAAGGTAGTGCTATCCGGATTAGATTTGATTAGCAACGACATAGTGAAGAATGAACTAATTGCACTCGGGATAACGTGCTTAGATGTTAAAACCATCACCATAAATTCAACAATAAAAGCCTTGTACAAACACTACCTGTACATTGTTTACATCCAACGCGGTACTATAAAACTAAATGAACTCAAACGTACCTTCTCCACATTGTTCAAAACTATCGACTTCAAAAAACATCATCCAGGTAAGGTCACATAATGTCATAATTGCCAGCTTTACGGCCACGGCTCGATGCATTGTCACATAAATAGCTTCTGTGCAATCTGTTCGGAAAACCACAAAACATCCGAGTGCAAAACGAATAAGGTCATCAAATGTGCAAATTGCAGTGGGCCACATAAATCCACCGATCCTGAATGCATTAGCCGGAAGCAGTACATAGACATTCGCCGTAAATTATCCCCACGTGGGCGTGGTACAGGAAATACAACGTTCCTACAGCCTCCGAGTGACAAACAACAGCCGCTGCCCGACCGATTATCCATTGATAATTTTCCTCCGCTACCACGATCTGTGCGTCAATCTTCACTTCCTTCATCCACCTGGGGTTCGGGCCTCCCTCAAACCAAGCAACCTTCCAACAGTGATACGACGCACACGAAGAAAAATATGTCTGAAACTATAACTAATGATAACTTGTTCTTGTTTAGCGAGATGAACTCTCTTCTTAATGAAGTTGTAACCAAGGTTAGTGCTTGTCAAACTAAAGCTGACCAATTTAACGACATTACCTCATTAGCTATTAAGTATATATATTCGGAAAAATCATGTTAAGAAACTCTCTTAGCATCGTAACCTGGAATGCGAGAAGCATTAAAAACAAACAGCATGCATGTTTTAGTTTCCTGATAAATTTTAATATTGTTATTGCACTTGTTTCAGAAACCTGGTTCAAACAAAACATTTCTTTCTCACATCAAAATTACACATGTTATCGCCTAGACAGTGTGCATGCTAGTGGAGGAGGTGTCGCCATTGTTGTGAAAAAATGTGTAGAACATTCCTTGCGTCCTTCATTGCGCCTTAAGTTAATTGAGGAAATTAGTATTGATGTAACATTAAGTGATAACTCCAAGGTGAGTATTTTTTTCGGTCTAATTCCCTGGAGGGAATGGAAACATTGAGAAATCTACTTACTTTAAGCGGAATCTGCAAAAATTGTACAGAGTCAACACTCGAAATAAGGTAACTATTGGTGGTGATCTAAACTGCAGACATCAGTCGTGGAATTGTCTTAGGGCAAACTGCTGGGGTAACATTTTACTAGATGTTACTGAATCCAGCCCAAGTTTTTCCATACTTTATCCACTTCTCCCCACCTATATCCCAGCGAGTGCTAACAAGAACCCCTCAACTCTTGATCTATATATCACTAATATTCCAAATTACTGCACAGCACCATTAACTCTAAATGCACTAAGTTCAGACCACCTTCCGATCAGCTTCACAGTGAATCATACAGTAGCTGTAAATCGTACCAGTTTATACCACAACTATTCCACCGCCAACTGGAACTGTTATAAATCATATATAAACACGAACTTGGTTCTAGGTGGTACCAGCCTAAATTCTATAACCTGCAGCGAGCACATTGATATCCTATGTAACAATTTTGTTTCTGTTATCAATAGAGCGGCCGATCTTGCGATACCTAAATGTTCCACTGCTCAAGTTGATAAGGCACCGCCCCCTGAAAATATCTTACATCTGATTAGGCTACGAAACTCTGAAAGAAGAAAATGGCTTCCTTATAGAATCGATTGCTTTCTAGTTAATGTTAAAGTCTTAAATAATATCAAAAAAAAAGAAATCTCAGCATATAGGAACAAGTGTTGGAATAAACACCTTTCCTCTCTTGACAAAGCAAGCAAACCGTTCTGGAAAATATCGAAAATTATAAAAAAGAGAGGGTCAAGTATCCCTCCGTTTAAAGTTCACGACAAGTTGTTTATTTCTTCAGCGGAGAAATCGAACCTACTTACAAACACGTTTAGTAAGAACCACTCCATATATATACATCTAAGCGACGCGTATACTGAGGTTTCTAACACCATCCATGTACTTTCTCAATCACCAGCTGAAAGTACTTACGCAACTAATATTAGCAAAGTTAAAGAATTGATAAAAAAATCGAAATCAAAAAAGGCTGCTGGTCTTGATAATATTAACAACAAATTAATTAAAACACTTCCACCTGCTGCAAGTAACTATTTAACGTTCATTTTCAACGCCTGTCTTAAGAATTGTTATTTTCCGGACTGTTGGAAAACAGCAAAAGTAATACCTATCCCGAAACTCGGCAAACCGAAGAACAGCCCTGAAAGCTACAGACCTATTAGTTTACTTAACTGTCTGAGTAAGCTCTTAGAAAAAATCATTAAGGAAAGGATTGATCGTTTTGTGGAAGACAATAACATCTTACCAAACTTTCAGTTCGGTTTCCGTAGTGGTCACAGCACAATCCACCAAGTCTTGCGCATTAAAAACCACATAGCTGGTAAATTCATCGACAGGGAGTTAACGGGACTGGTTCTTCTAGACATCGAAAAAGCCTTTGATACGGTATGGCACGATGCCTTGATTTATAAGCTACTAAAGCTTAAGCTGCCAATACCGCTTATCAAAATTATCCAGAGCTTTCTTCGAACGAGAAAATATGTTGTGAGTATAGGAACCGACATATCCTCTACTCACCAAATCCACTATGGTGTACCCCAAGGCTCGGTCCTTGGTCCCATATTATTCACATTGTTTGTCGCAGATTTACCATGTCTAGGTGAAAACATTCAGGTAGCTATGTTTGACGATGATACGGCCATTTTCTCTTCTGGTGCCTTATTCACTAACGTCTACAACTCTTTGCTAGCAGCTCTTGACAAACTAGCAGTATATTACAGGAAATGGAAAATAAAAATAAATGGTAATAAGACACAAGCTGTCTGGTTTTCAAGATGTAGGAAACTCTTGATTGATTGATTGAATAACGCATTTATTGTACAATAATTTAACAAATGTTGACTTAGGACTAAAATGCTAAATCCTATTTTACAATCTTTTCTTATTCTTAAAATAATTTACTGACTCTACACGAGCACTCTAAATTACACGATACAATTTTGTGTAATGCCTTTCGGCGTACAATAATATTTTTATATTTTTATATTTTTATATATTTTCTATTACCCGAATATTTTAGAAGACGAAGTTCTCTCTGTTTTTTTTTTTTTTTTTTTTTTTAAAGTTTATAAAAAATTAATAACAAAAAAACAAAAAATGTTAACATAAAGAAATTTTAAAACGAAAAGGAATCTAAATGAAAAATGGAAATGAAAAGGAAGAATAAATAAATATGAAAAGGGAAGTGAGGAATGGGAAGGGAAGGCGTAGCGTCTGAAGATGTTACTATATTTGGGGATATTAAATCCTTTCTTCATTGTCAATCCACCACCAGTTGGGATGGGATCGGTCATTTATAGATTTATCTCGATCGCCTATTGCCATGCTAAATCGCAAGTGAACTGCAGCATTTGATATATCACTGTTATAAAGAATCCGTTTGTCTCTGGCACTACGAAAAGCGTGGTAAATAATAGGGACTCCGTGCTTGTTTTGGATAAGACCTTTTCTATCCAATAGAGGGAACGCTTCTGGTGGGATAAACCCATTTTGGAATGTATTCTCCAGGTATATGTCATTGGGTAGTATGCTCCCGAGATAAGATTATTTTCGCTGCACATTGCCCTTGCAGTGTGACCACGAATAATTTTGATAATGAAATTGTCTATCCTATTCAGTCCTGATTTGTCATACAGTGTCTTATTAGGATAGAATTTCCTGTATTGAGACTCAGGTGTTCTATGTAACCCGAGGCAGGAACGCAAGCACTGCCTCTCGAACATGCGAAACTTTTCCATGTAGGATGGGGAAACGTTGAACCATACCGGGCAACCATACACTAATATTGGACGAATAAATGCTGAATAGGAAATTATTTTAACTTTGTGATTTAGGAGACTATTTCGAAACAGACTTCTTGTCATTGCATATGCACTTTTAGCTGCGGAGAGGGCAGCTGCTATGTGCTTATCAAAGTATAGGTATTGGTCCATCCAGATACCAAGGTACCTGACAACAGTTTTCATTTGCAGCGGAAGATTATTGCTTCCTACAATGGAAAAGTTTTTCCAATTATGCCTTGTATCTCTTGAAGCAGTAGAGAGAGGTGTTCTGAAAAGGATGGTTTCTGTTTTTTGGAAGTTAATTTTCAATTTCCAATCGTCACAAAAGCGTTTGATTTTATTGAAGTCTTCTTGAAGAAGTCTGTTAATGGCATCGATATTTTTTTCTGATCTGTACACTACAATATCGTCGGCGTATGCAATAGCATGATTAAGAGACCCAACTAGATCACTAGTATCAATATTGAAGAGAATGGGAGAATTCACGGCTCCCTGCTGTAAGCCGTTTTTAATATGGAAAGTTTTATTGGAGATTTTGTCCCCACATTTTACCACAAATTGCTTATCCATTATCATGTCGTAAATGATGTATAACAGATATTCGGGCAAACCTAGATTTGATAGCTTATATACAAGTCCTTCTAACCATACGGTATCGAAGGCCTTTTCAAAGTCAACCAAACATACGCCTGTGCATTGTCGTTTTGCCTTGTTCCACTGTATATCGGAAACAAGTTTTGTAGCTGCATGAACTGTGTCGTGGCCCGCTCTAAAGCCAAACTGGTTGTTCGGAATGATGTCGTTTTCATCACACCAGTTTATCAATGCCCTATTTATGATTTTCTCGAATATTTTGCTAATATTTGGAAGCAGACTAATCGAGCGAAGGTTAGCAGGATTGCTCCTGTCCTTGCCCTTTTTGGGGATGGGATGGACTACTGCTATTTTCCAACGTCTTGGAAAGTATGCATTATTTAGAGCGTTATTGAACAAGGTAGTGTAAATTTTCACCGCTTCCGGAGGCAGATATGTAGGAAACTCTGCTACCTACCAAATGGCACTAAACTCAGTATGTGTGCAGTTGATATTGCTTGGTCCGAAGACTGTAGATATCTAGGTATTATTCTAGATAAAAAACTTATCTTTCAAAAACACATCACTACCACAATTGACAAAATAAACAAAGTCGTAAGAGTTATGTATCCATTAGTGTGTAGAAAGTCAAAGCTTAGCATCGAAAATAAAATTATAATTTTTAAAACCATTTTTCAAGCTATACTCCTGTACGGCGCCGCTGTATGGTGTAATTGTGCTCGCACACACAAAATAAAATTGCAAAGGTGTCAAAATAAAATATTGAAAACGTTGCTGAATTTGCCATGGCATTATTCGACACATGAACTACATGAAAACGCTAACGTTAAACCGGTAGAGTTCCTTATTGACAAAATCAATCGAAACTTCTTCGTCAATTGTTCTTTTTCTGACAATGTTCTCGTTTCCCGTCTTGCGTTATCCTAAATCAATACATATGTACTCTGTCTATGAAAATTATGTCGAGGTCATTACTATATAAAATAACCGGAAACCTGTGCAATACTAGTCTCAAGATTCAAATGAGGGTTTTTTCTTGTAGTTTTCCCTTAATTTATTATTTATTATTTATTAAAATTGCGCTATTTTCATTATATAGATTTAAGATTATAGTTGTAAAGGAATTGCTGTCCTAAAACTCTTAAATACTAGTTGTAAAATATAAGTGTACCATATTAAAAAATTTAAATATAAAAATTGAATTGAATTGAATGTTTGGTAGGTCGGGTCCCAATGTCCAGTCACCAAGTGAAATATCTTTCCATTAAGGTATAGGCTCCTTGAAATAGTTGGAAGAGCTCCTTGACGATTTTCCGGAGATTGGCTGACGTTTTCCGTCGAGAAAACAAATAGCATCTCGGCAAAAAAAAAAACAGTTTCTCCCGCAAGTCATTGGCACCACCAAAAGTCGTAGATTCTCAACGAGTATTTCTTACCTGACCCAAATAACATGTTCCATTGATAAGTCAGTGAGTTTTTGAATTTCCTGCGCCGTAACAGTAACAGCAAGCTCCTTCAGTTTGTGTTTGACAGCCATTGAAAGCAGACAACCTCGTGAACTTTAACAAAAATGGAAAAAGTGAATTTCGGGTGCTGATTAAGCATAATCAAGCAAAATCCATAAATTGGACTACGCACTGCCACCCCATCCAGTATTCTCCAAATTTAGCCCCCTGCGACTATTTCCTGTTTCCAAACCTGAAGAAATGGCTCGGCGGTGAGAGATTTGGAACGAATGGAGTGGTCATCACAGAAACTAACGCCTATTGTGAGCAAATTGATTAAACATATTATTTGGAAGAAATAAAAAAATTAGAGGAACGTTGGACTAAATGTGTCGAGCTAGAAGGAGTATATGTTGAGAAATAAAATGCTTGTTCCCCAAAACAAAAAATCTTTTATTCAAAAAGGGACTGACTTATCGAACGGCCCTCATACCTAGAAGGGTCTTTTTCCAACCACTCTCATGCTTGTCGCCTACATCTCTCTTAAATGATTTTCCTTATATTCTGATATCTCCTCCAATTGCCCAATACATAGAAGTAATCAAAATTGAAGTAACAAATGATTGTCCCATCGCTAAACCTTTCGCATAAACCGAAACTTTTCCAAAGTATTCTTCTCAAGATCTTAAGCTTTCAGTGTTAAGTCTATGTTAATCAACATGGTTTCCCGAAAGGTGGACCAACCTTTACAAACCTCTTCGAATTCATAGTATTTACTGTCTCGCCTTTAGAGAATGTTAACCACCTGAGTGATTTTAATTTCAATTTCCGCAAAACTTTGAATATTAAGTTATCATATTCAAATTGTCAACCCACAACATTAAAATGAGCACCTTCTCACTTGGAACACAGGTCTGATAGCGCCCTATTGAGGTCCGCTCCTCCGCCTTCTTTCTTGCTCACTTTTGATATTCCATATGGTACACACCTGGGTTCCTATCTAAGGCCCCTTTTCATTATTTCAACCATAGACGGTTTTAGAGGACCATTAACAACTCCTATTTTCCCAAGCTAAGGAATGACTCACCTCAAGATTCCATAGATTCGAGAGCCCAATATGGCTTTATAATACTCTCCTGTGACTGTTCTTCCCTTCTGCTTGTCGGTGAAAATTATGTCATGGGCATACCAAAAAACGGGGGCCATAACCTTCCCGGGCGATCGTTGGTCTTTTGGCCGCTTTGGATGGCTTTCCTGGATTTCTAGCCATTCTAAAGACTGCCTATTGAACTCAGGCGTATGGTAATGGATCCATGTTTCCTCCATTATCACAAAACGTCAAAAAAGGCAGCTCGATTAGGCTGCAACAACGCTAAACCGACCGTTGAATCATCAACGCGCTGCTATTTTTGGTCGTCGGACAGCAAACGCGGTACCCATCGCACCGATAGCTTTTTCATTTCCAAAAGATCGTGCAAAATGTGTCCCGCCTGTTCATTTAATATGACCACAGCCTCAGCTAATTGGCGCAACTTCACTTTACCGTCACTCAACTATTCGATGCACTTCCTTTACGATTTCCGCATTCGTAGCCTCTTTTGGCCTTCCAGGTCGAAGCGCGTCTTGGGTGCTTCTACGACCCATTTTAAATTCACTAAACCACCGATAAACTGTTGTTCTCGAAGAAGTAGATGTGGGATAACATTCCTAGAACCATTGGTGTGATCGTTCAGAAGTTTTTCCAATCAAAAAACAGTGTTTGATCAAAACATGATATTCCTGTTTTCCCATTTTCTTTTACGAAGGCGAAAGTAGCGTCACTCAAACATCTGGTATTGTTCTTACCCATTGCTCGTAAACATCTGCTGATTGTTTCTTGTGACACATGTAATGCTTCTGGAAATTGCCATTGGATTTGAGTTGGGTCATCATCCAATAACTCCTGCAATTGCTCGTCTTCGCATTTTTGTGGTCTACCAGAGCGCTCAGTGTCTTTCACATTGAAACCACCACTCTTAAATTGTCGAAACCATGTCTCACGTGTTCTAATTGATGAAGCGTGTTCACCATATGTTTCTGCCAGCAAACAATGAGTTTCAACAGTTTTTTTCTTTTGATTAAATAAGAAAAGCAATGGCACAAATACTCTTTTTCAGGCACAAAACTCGAATGATCACAGAACGATAAAAGAAAAACGCTAGTTTTGGCGGACTCAAATTGTTTGTGTTTGTAGTTAAAGCTCAGACGAACAAAATTACATATGTGTTACACCTCGCTTTGCAACCCCGTCTTAAACAACTAATACTTCAAGCATCCTCACACCATCTCAAACATCATCTCAAACGATTGATCCTCATATATATGCATACCCCATACAATGCAAAATACTTCTTCCCATAAACAATTCAATTACAATACATATCGCACACGTTGCGATAAACGCCCATCCACTCCAAAGCAAAGCGCTGCCGCGTTCTTCCACAGCATATCATTCATATATCATATATCATTCATATTCATGATTACTCATAATACCGGCCGACGCACGACACATATCATGACAAACGAGCCCAAGGTCGCTCGCCACGATCAAGCAAGGTCGGAAAGCTCATGTTTCGGCTACACGTCTTTACCATGTCATACAAGATATATGACACGAGCGGTGTTGTCAAAGGCCGCCAACGACGAAGTAATTGAGCGTCGGTAAAGTGCTGAGTTCGGCGAAATAGCAGACACAGCAGTGAAGCGCAATTAATCGTATGATACGATTTGCACACACGGGCAATGCCCTATAATAGGTTCTTCGTATGAAAGCAGTTAAGTAAATGCTCAATTCATTACCGGTGCATTTTCAGCAGGGCAAATTAAACGATTATTGAAAAATGCGAATGGCAGGCAAATAACCTCAGAATAGGTTACACATGCTGGGTGAGGAGAATGCATCATCTGCACTTCCTCACCAATAATTTGGTATATAAAGAGTGGTTGCAAATGGGTTTTCTGGTATAGTGAATTATCTAAGACAAGAGGTTGCCACCATCGAAATAGTACAGCGGGCCTTCTGTTCTGATTAGAAGTACAAGACCAAAAATTGTAAAACATACAGGGATGGTTATTCCCACTTCTTAACGTAAACCAATAAAGGAGTAATTAAAAGTACAATTCTTGTTTGAATCCGAATGCCACATAGCCAGCCATCTATAGAACTGCTGCCGTAGGACCCACTCACCAAAGGAAAGTAAAGCTCTCCAAGTCCCTAGCCGAGCGAAGCCAGCCATCTGCAGAACTACAGCCAAAGGACCCACTCCCATTAATAAACTCTCCACGTAAGTAATAATAATCACGATAACAAAATATTAAATGCTAATATCGGAACTCAAATTTGCATGAACGAAAACAAAGGGCGAGTTAGAATAGAAAACCACCTCTCAGAACCATTTGAAATCCGGGACGGACTAAAGCAGGGAGATGGTCTATCACCGTGTCTCTTTAACCTTGTGCTCGAGTATGTCATCAGAAAGGTACAAGACGACAACATGGCCGGATCATCCCTGAACGGGGTCACACAAGTGCTCGCATATGCGGATGACATCGCCGTTCTGGGCGATAATCTAGAGACTGTTAGTAAAAACTGTGAAATCATCATGCAAGCGGCAGAAGAGGTGGGCCTAGAAATAAATGAAGACAAAACAAAATACATGATTACGGCGAGAGCAGGTGGGTCTCAGAGAACACATATAAACGTCAGAGGTAAGATCTTTGAAAAAGTTAAAGAATTTAAATATCTGGGAACGATACTGACGGCCAGTAACGAAATGTCGAAGGAAATTAACAAGAGACTGCATTCCGGCAACGCGAGTTGGCACGCAGTCAGTAAACTGCTGAAATCCAGACTGCTATCACGTAACATAAAGCTCCGTGTCTATAGAACCATAATCATGCCAATTGTTCTATATGGATGCGAAACATGGGCTCTCACAAAACGGGAAGAAAACAAATTCCGTCTATTCGAGAATAAAGTTTTGAGAGGCATCTTTGGATGTAAATATGACGAGGAGGCAGGACAATGGAGGAGACTCCATAACCACGAATTGGAAGAACTATATCGCAAACCTACAATAGTGAGAGTAATCAAGTCGCGAAGATTAAGATGGGCCGGACACGTGGCGCGAATGGGGAACGATAGGACCGTGCATAGAATTCTTGACGGTAGACCAACGGGAAAGAGACCGGTAGGACGGCCGCGACGGAGATGGGAGGACAATGTTAGGTTTGACCTTGAGGAGATCGGATCGAATGGTGAAGCGTGGAAGGAGAGTGCCCAGGACAGGGAAGGATGGCAAAGCCGAGTCGGTGAGGTCATGAACTTCCGGGTTCCTACAGGCCAATAAATAATAATAATAATAATAAATATCGGAATTTACGCTCTGATGTTACATATGCGTGAAATTAATACGCTGCGTACTTTTTCGCTTACTTGCTTACGATCATCCTGCACTCCTCGACCAACCCTGTTGCGAAAACGACATATCGAGCAATGGGGGATTGAACTATACACTTCGGGAAGCTAAACCCTAAAGCCAATTCATCTCGCCAATACATTAGAGCATGATTGAAATAATTTTCCAACACGATGTTATGGACAAATGTGCTTTCCTGAATATGTTGGTCAAGGATGTGAGGGTACAGATTGCAAGCTATTCCTAGAATAGGACTCTTGGCGTTCTAGATACTTTCACTACTTGTGTTTATCGGTGAGAGAGAAGGGACAGAAAATGAATGGCTGGAGGTAAGAAATACTCTTATTGAATAGTGTTCTTCTTATTAATTGCAGTAACACAGTTGCATCACAAATACAACCTTAGTTCATAAAATTATTTAAAAAACGTCCGAGTAACTAGTCCTAAATTTAAATACACCTGAGAGTGGGCACAGAATTTCGCAAAAAATATATCAAGCAAAGCCACAAACCAAATAGCCGATAGAACACCTGTGACTCTGCCTTAAAAACGTTCACACCTCCTAGAGAATAAGCCCGCCTAGGTGGCACTGTATTAATTTTAATCGTCGAATTGAATACCAGATGAAGTTTATTTATGCCGTTAATCATACATTAATTTGAATGTGTTTTTTTTGTTTGTTTTATCTCCACATTTATTTAACAGTTCAATTACAGATTTTACTTAAGACTAAATGTTAAATTCTATTTTACAAATATTATTCTTACATTAACTTACTGGCTTTTCGCAAGCACTCTAAATTATACATTATCAATCTTTTGTTTTACTTATGCCTTTTGGCGTACAAATTTGAAGATGTATATATATAATATATATATATGAAATAAGTCATATATTAGAGGGACTCCTCGTTTACATCTATATGCATACATTATTATTAAAATTTTTTTTTTTTTTTTCCAATTATAACAAACAAAAACTACCAAACAAAACGAATAAAACATAAAATAAGAAATAAAAAATAAAATAAAAATAAAAGTAATGGGGAAAGGTGGACAAGGGGAGGGGGGACAAGAGGAAGGAGAGCGTTGCTCTTGAGAGTCATACTATATCTGAGGAAGTGAAGTCCTCTCCTCGTTGAGAAGCCACCACCATTTGGGAGATGTTCGATCTTTGGCTGATTTATCTCTTTCACTGATCGCCGTGCTAAAACGCATGCGGTCTGGGGCTTTGGAGATATCACTATCATGGAGAATTCGTTTCTCCCTGGCACCACGGAAAGCGTGGTAAATAATCGGGACTCCATGCACGTCTTGGATAAGGCCTTTTTGATCCAAGAAAGGGAACGCTTCTGGGGGAATAAACCCATTCTGGAGGGTATTCTCTAGATACATATCATTGGGATAGAATGCTCCCGCGATAAGATTATTGTCACTGCACATTGCCCTTGTTGTGTGACCACGAATAATTTTAATTATGAAATTGTCTATCCTATTTAACCCTGATTTGTTATACAGAATTTTGTTGGGATAGAATTTTTTGTATTGCGACTCTGGTGTTCTATAAAGTCCGAGGCAGGAACGCAAGCACTGCCGTTCGAACACACGAAACTTCTCCATATAAAGTGGAGATATATTATACCATACTGGACAGCCATAAATCAAAACTGGTCGGATGAATGCCGAGTACGAAATTATTTTGACTCTGGGGTCAAGAAGACTACTCGGGAATAGACTTCTTGTCATAGAATATGCGCTTTTAGCTGCGGAGAGGGACGCTGCTCTGTGCTTGTCAAAATATAAATACTGGTCTAGCCAGATACCAAGGTATCTAACTACAGTTTTCACTTGCAGTGGAAGGTTATTGTTACCTACAATAGAGAAGTGTTTCCAGTTGTATTTTGTATCCCTCGAGGCCCTGGATAGGGGCGTTCCGAAAAGGATAGTCTCGGTTTTTTGGAAATTAATTTTTAATTTCCAGTCGTCGCAAAATTGTTTTATTTTGTTGAAGTCATCTTGAAGGTGCCTATTGATGTCGTCTATTTTTCCTCCTGTTCTGTATACCACTATGTCATCGGCGTACGCAATGGCGTTTTCGAGAGAACTCACTAGATCACTAGTGTAAATATTGAATAGAATGGGAGATTTCACAGCTCCCTGCTGTAAGCCATTTTTAATTTGGAAGGTCTTGTTGGCGAGTATGTCCCCGCATTTCACCACAAAATGTTTGTCCATTATCATATCATAAATAATGTATAGCAGATATTGCGGCATACCCAGGTTTGTTAACTTATAGACCAGTCCTTCTAACCATACGGTGTCGAAAGCTTTTTCAAAGTCAACCAAGCAGGCCCCTGTACATTGTCGCTTTGCATTGTTCCACTGTATATCGGAAACAAGTTTCGTCGCTGCATGAACTGTATCATGTCGCGCTCGAAAGCCAAACTGGTTGTTGGGGATGATATCGTTTTCATCACACCAACCGATCAGTGCTTTGTTTATAATTTTTTCGAAGGCCTTGCTGATGTTGGGAAGCAGGCTGATCGAGCGGAGATTAGCTGGATTGCTCTTCTCCTTACCCCTTTTGGGGATAGGGTGGATTACTGCAGTCTTCCAATGGGTTGGATAGTGTGCATTGTTTAGAGCGTTGTTAAACAAAGTAGTGTATATGTTTACTGCTTCGCAAGGCAAATGCCTTAGAACCACATTTGGAATGCTATCTATTCCAGATGATTTCTTATTTTTTATTGAGCTAAGTATGTTTCTAAGTTCATCCTTGCGCACAAACATTTGTATTTTCATTTCTGACGGGAGAATCCGCTCTATTATTTTCGCCGGATGTGGTGAAACTACGGTTTTCGGATCGCCAGTTGTGAAGTTGATTGCGCAGCGAGCAATGTCTTTGACGGGCATTGCTTTCAATTTCAGTGTTAGCATGAACTGATTCGTTAACTCTGTACACTGCTTCGAAACAGGCTCCAATTGAATTCGCTTTCTTTTGCGGATCTTCGACTACTATTACTTCATCATTGGAGTTGATGTGCTCTAAGGTGAGTCCTGCGTTCAGCATTATCTGACAATTTTCGGGAGTCCGTGGAATTCGGAGACAGGGAATGTCATTGTGATCTTTTCTTCGACATATTTTCTTGATTTGTGAAAACATGTTCGGTCCGTTTGCTTGGACAGCTCGAATTCTGTTGCTCCACTCCTCATTTATTACTGCTCGGTAATTATCCCGCATCAGTTTTTGAAGATTTTTAATCAAGGACTTGATTGTTTTGATTTCATTGCTATTTGGGTCACTGAACTGTCTATAGCACAATTTCAGCTTTGAGAGCAGGGTGCTCTTTTGCCTATACAAAGCATCGATAGTTGCATTTCTGTATCGGTGGGTATAGCCATCCATATGAGCTACTTTGGGGATGGAACGATTCATTGTGTTAGTAACAATATCGTTCATAGTTAGGAGGTAATGATCGATTTCATCATTACGAAGGTTTCTATTAGTCGGTGGGTCTATGCCAATGTTGCGTATTTCTCTTTTTACTATGCGATCGAAACGCGACCAATGTGCTTTTCGGAAATCGAAAGAGTGTACCTGGTCGTACTGCTCAAGTAGATGGTACTCGTTTGGCACGTGTATTACGGCTCCAAGTCCGTAATGATCGCTATCGTACTCAATTGTGCGAAGACAATTTCGAGTAGTTACCTCGGTATCTGGTAACTGAATTCGATCATCTGTCATAAGTAAATCCAGGAAGGAGTTACCTCTTGGATAAGACGGTGTACTTGTAGTGTACAATTCTAGTTTATGCTCGATCGCATTTGTTTGCCACCAATCAAACAAGGCATTGCCTCTGGTGTTCGAGGTCAGATTGCCCCAGGCACTGTGCTTGGCGTTAAAATCACCTGCCATTAAAAAGTAATTGTTTTCCAAATCTAACTTGAGACTTCGGAAAAGCGTATCGATTTCACTGATAAATTGGGTACCTTGAACAGATTCAGGAGCGTAAGCAGCGACTATATATAGATGCCTTTGGCTTTTTAGCGGAATGTCTATAATGCATGCCTCTAGCATCTGGAATTTGTGTACTTCCATGCTGTAAACGACCTTATGGTGAAGACCTTTCTTAACTAAGATAGCGACCCCACCCCCTCGAGTAGAGTGTGGTCGATCTCGTCTAATTATGTTATAATTATTGTAGCCCGTTTTGTGCCTTTGGTTTGGTTAGTTTCGCTAGCCAACAGCACATCTGGGCATTCGGCTTGGAGCAGATTGCCTAAATTATCCCTTCTTTCGATGTGGATTAGTGAATTTACATTCACAGCTATAATTTTTAGGTTAAGTTCAGACGGAGGGTTGAAGATTTTGATGTGGAGAGTTATTTGAGAACAGGGTTGAATAGAGGGTATCTATTCGTGCTCTTTGTTCAGTCAGTGTTCTTTGAAATTCGGCAAATTGTCCTTGCATGGTTAATAACATTGTTATTATTTCTGAATGTGCCTCTGGTGCAGGCATTTTCCCATTACTATATGTATGTTCCATGGATGCTGGTTGCTTAGGAGCACCGGCCATTTGTGCATATGACACACAAGGAGCCACGAAATTGTTGTAAGAACGAGTTTTCATTTTTTTCTCTTCTTCAACTTGTTTCTTTTTGGATTCCAATTTTAATTTCATTTGTTGAAATTTAGGACATCCTCTAAAATTAGCAGTGTGACCTGTATTTTTACAGAGAACACAGGACAGTGTTTTCCTATCTGGAAGCTGTTCCTTGCCCAAGGGGCATTCACCAATGGTATGGTCGGAGAGGCACTTTACGCACCTGAATTGCATGTGGCAGTTTGATGCCGCGTGCCCGAAGCGTTGACAACGCATACGCTGCAATACGCGATCGATTTTTCTAATTTTTTCCCAACTTATTGTTTGGTGGTTGAGGTGTTTGATGTATCGGAGAGCATCAACTTTACTTTTAAGGGTTTCACACTTGTAAATTTTAAATTATCGGTTTCGACATTTTTTAATTCCTCTAATACCTCTTCAGGGGAAAAACATGGATCAACGCCTTTTAGGACCATGGAGATTATTTTCTCCGATTTCGGGGTGTACGTGTAGTACTCGCTTTTTGTCCTACCCAAAGCAGTCATTACTTTGCGATAACCTTCAATATCATCGCACATTAATTTTATTTTAGAATTATTAATTTTTTTTGTTTTGAAATTTTTGCACGTTAACTCACCTAATTTTATAACGTCCTTTGTTTCCATGGACGTAAGTATTATAGGCGGCGCCTTTTCCTTTTTGTTGGTTACGATGTGCTGATTTGTTTGCTGCTTCTGCATCTCCTTTGTTTGCTGCCTTTTGTTTGCTTCCTGAAGTTGTTCCTGATTTTTCCGTTGTGCTGTTGTATTTTCTTGGCTTTGTTGTTGCTGCACCAGGTCTTCTAATTTGAGGATTGCTTCTCTTTGTTTATTGAGTTCCTCTTTTTTTGTGTCAATATCCCAAGGAGTTTTTCTAATTCCGCCGGATCTGGTGCAGTACCTGTGATATTGTTTTCTTCCTCAGCAGGTAATTCGATTTCACTTGGGTCAAGGTCAACCAATTCGTTGAATTGGTTACCTGCGCCTGTGTATTCGTTTTTCTTTCCTTTTGTATTTTTTTCGCCGTCTAAATTTGGCTTGTGCCGCTTTGTTATAATACTCGGCTATCGCGCGAGTCGGCTCCGTGTCATCGTTTTAAGGTCTGCCTGGCCCCTTTTCGTGAAAGGCGACGAGCTCTTTAGCACTTTGTTTGTTTCCATAATTTTTCATTTTTTTTTATTTTTTTATTTTTTAAACAACCGCTCTCAGTGGCGGCCACACGATGTAATCCACACTTCTTCACTTACACTCGCGCGACGAATTTATTTATTTATTATTATTTTTTTTTCCTTTCTTTTGCTTTCTCCTGTTGTCAGGTATACGTCTTATCTCTTTGACGTGTTGGTAACGACTGATATAACAAACTGCGACTTAGAGCTAAGGTGGTTGAGCTGTATCAAATTTGAAGATGTCCTTGTGTGAAGATTTCAGTGTCAAATAAGCAATTGCATCATATTGAACCTAATAAAAATACGCTTTCCATTAATCATACTGAGTGAGGATGAAGTGCTGACGTGTTCTTTAACGAATGTTCGGTTAATGGATTCCGAAATGTGATTGACTTTTTATTCTTACTATGGTCGTGAGATTCTGCTCGAACCTAAACTGAAACCCTTATCGTTTGGGAAACTCAAACGGGTTAGTCGTTCGAACGAAGGGAGCGGGAAGAACGGAAAAGGAAATATGTTGAAAACATCATCATCGTCGGCACTACAACCGGGATCCGGTCTTGGCCTTATTTAGCAAGTCTCTCCACCGGTATTCCGTCCATATCCGAGACTTGTTAAATTGTCCGTAATAATATGTTTTTCCGGGCAAGATTATTAGTGTATGATCTCTGCCGAGCGAGGAATGTCGTCGTTCGAGATCTTTGGTGTTCCGCCGACCGAGGAATGTCGTCGGGGAACCGTTGTTTTGTGAAACACTTGATTGAAGATGCACCAATGTTGTTTCTCCGTTGATTCTGCTGCAGACTGATACACCTGATGATATTCTGCTGCCAGGAAGTCGATTTCCTCTGTGCTTGTTCGATGTATTGATTTCAGACTTGTTTAGTTCGTTAATATTGAAGTAAGTTTCCTTGCACACATTGACAATATAACCAACAAACAGCAATTCAGTAAGGCAACAATTGAACTTTCAACATTCACCAACCCAAAAGCCACATGGTGGCGTACGGAAACAATTGAATTAAATCTTCGACAGTTGATCGTGCACTGTCAACAGGTGTGGTGATTATGTTTGTCGGGGAGTGTACTAGACGATGAACGTACTAGATTCTCCCCGAGCATATAATTGCGAATCCGCAACATTCCGCCCGCCTTCGCCAATCAATGGCGAACCATCTGGCTCCATGGGATGGTGGTCAAGAAGCGGCGGCGTGCGGTCCGCTGGTGGTCGTGGTCTGCTGTCCACTTTCACGTGGATGATCGGTTGAGAGGGGTCCCCCGCCCTGAAGAGCGCTGACGGCTTGATGGTCTTGGACGGCCCGGAGAGCCGATGACGACGGGATGGTCTTTTCCATCGCTGGGATCCGTTAGCCTTTGTGGTCGCGGAACCGGCAAATTGATCTGGGTCGGAGTTGTAAGGTCGCAACCCACGATCAATGACCACGTGATGGCTGGTGATGGGTTTCGCTGCATCGAGACCGGTGGTGGTGTAGCGACCCTAAATCGCTACTCCTATCCAAATCCCCAATATTACCAAATAACCCCATCCCAATCTCCAATACCACCAATAACACAAATCCCAATTCCATATTGAATCATATGAGCAATAAATTAACCCAAAGTTAATTTATCGCCCATTGATTCAATTCCACATTCAATTTCATATTGAGTCACATGAACAACGAATTCAACCAAAAGTTAATTCGTCGTACATTGACTCAATTCCCAAAACTTTGACATCATAAAATGCTTAATCCAAGACGCATTTCATGATTCCCATTCCCAGAACCCATCCAACCAAAGTTCTAACAAATTCCCAGAACACAACTCAAATTGAAACACGCAAAGTCGTATGTGTGCTTCTGGGAATTTTGACAAAAATTAGTTGACAATTCTCAACTAAGAAAATTATAAAAGGGCAGTAGATTTCAATTTCGTGATCAATAACATCTTGAAGTGGAGCAACAAAGTTGACACCAAAGTTAAGCATCTCTGCTATAAGCAGCTAATCCGATCTGGAATATCGTACGCCTTTCCCATATGGTCCTGCATATCTTCGGCTCAAATGGAAAGACTTAGAGTTTTCGAAAGGAAACTCCTCAGAAGATGCACCAATCACACTAGAAGGCCCGACGGTCGCCATTACCCCAACTCTCACCTATACGAAGGCTTCTCCATTACCCCTATCGACGAGTACTTGCTTCAATTAGCATACAAGTACCTCGAAAACATTCAGAACAGCGAGAACCTACTTGTACGGGACTCTTGCGTTCTTGACCCTTCTCTCTCTCGATCTCTTCGCATCAAACCCCCACAATTTCTTCTTCAGTACAAAACTGAAGAAAGCACCCTTCCCAACAACATTCCCCTCCATAATAGAGGATTCCTGGACCCATCCCATAGGGTCTACTATTAACAAACCACACACACGAACGCACAGTACAAGACGCTACAAACACAAACATACACACCGACCAAAGCGCTGATTATCAGACACCAAAGACGTCATCTGCGTTTACTACCGCACCCAAGACCTACCAGTCTTTTACGATTTCTTTCCCACCATCCCTCTATACAAGTGGTTAGAGAACACCTGGACTAACACAGTCCGCACTATCCTTGAATACCCCCCACTTTTTTCTTTTCTCTTCAGATATCGCGAGACCGAGCCCAACATCCTCAGGGATGTGGGTGATTCTGGTTATCGCAAGATGACCAGAAGTCAGAGAAAAGATGAAGGACACGTCTGTCCGTGTCTCGCTAAAGTCGGCCCTCTCGCCATTTTTATTTTTTTTTTTTTTATTTTTTTTTTTTTTTTATTTCGTAATCAGTAAGATTCCAGAGGTCGAACCGCCGACCGACCATCAGTAGATCTCCAAGAGGACAGAGCGCCGATTCCATACATTAAAAAATAAAGTCAAAGATATTGAAAATGTACTTCGGACTGTTTGATTTACTATCAATTTCAATCCAAAAGGTTTATAAGCAGTATGCTGTTCGGAGAATTAGAGAACAAAGCAAAGAGTGCCATTTCCTCTGTACAGATTGAGTAAAACAAATTAAGCCTGGTGAGACATTTGAGGCTCCACAACTCGTGAAATTCCAAGAGATCACAACGCACCCCGGAGGGAATTCACATTGCTTGGTATGACCTTTGAAAGAATATTTGAAACACCAGTATACAAAGGAGCAACGAGTTTCTTTCAACTTGCGAGGCGATACACCCTGTAGCGGTTCCGCCAAACCCTACGGTCCACTTACCTAAAAACCCCCATAATTACTACCCAACGTCCTTAAGTTCGCTAATGCAACGGTATTAGTACCTGTAAATGCTTCACGCATTATATAGATCACCATCTATAATCTTATAATCCCTATAAAGAAAACTTACCTTTTCATGCATCCCTTCGCATACAATTTTCCGTAAGATTTCTTTGTTTGCTTATTTGGTATTCTAAACCAATTCGGTACCTGACAAATTCCTGAAAAGAAAAAACCCTCGGTTCACATGTAACCATTCCAGCCAGAGATAATTATCATGGCGTCGCCTATTCCTACCTTCATTCATGTATTCGATAAATTTCTTTATGTATACATTGGCTGGCAACGTTCTTCTCCCAGCAATTAAATTCCCTGACTCGCACAATGTGCAACCCAAAGCAAATGCGCATTTCGCGTCCCTTGGCATCAATCGAAATCCAAGCATAATCAATGCGAATGGGTATTCAATACGTACCCTTTCTAGCGATGCCATAAACACCATTTCCCAGTAACCTCGCTAAAACCAATTAGCACATTTTCACATCGGATCATCGTCTCTTTGTTTAGCCGCACGTGTTCCAACAAAGATTCCATTGGCATCCGACGATTTCGGTTTTATTTGCTTTACCGAAATCGTATCCTAGGAATGCACTTTATGTCTTTCTTTGTTGTAGGCACACATACCACCATGATCACGGTGAACGAGTGAGCTCTGAACGAGCAAAATATCGTTGAGTCGAATTTCATCCGCTGGCCGCCATGGTCATGCTAACTCCCGCGCTCCGGTGGGCGCGTACATACCGGAATATACCTTGCAGTCAGTGTCGTATTATAAGAGTAGTTGTTCGGGAAATAATTAAAACCAACGTGTGTCGTGATTTCGGTGAAGCTGCAACTATTATTATGTTTAAAAGGAACGAACGAACTAAATTAAATAAACAGTGCTTCTGAACGTTAGAAGTAACATACCTGTGTGTCGGTGTTTTATTTCGCGCGGCCGGCATCTGCGTGTCTTGATGCATTTCGTACTTAATCCTGGACAATTCGGTTAGGCGGAACATTGTTGGACAGTGGAATGAATGGTGGAGGAGGAAGGGAACGGAGTACCCATGCAGGTACATACTTCCTCCCCACAACCCCACACCTGACTGGACAAGTAAAAAACATAACGATGCCCAACTGTCCTCAACAGTGGTGACAGGTACTGCGCACGTTGGCGCCCGTCCGGAGTAAGTGGCCGGCGGGATGCGGCCGTTGCTGTGTGAGGCTGTAGCGTGGAGTCGGGTGCGGTGTCGTCCCTGGCACTGTCCTCGTGCCCTGGCGGAATGGCAGTCGCGGGACAAGTGCCTCCCGGGTCTGTTGGATTGCAGCCTCTGTTGATGCACTGAAGGGCGTGCTGGTTCACTGGGATTCAGTTGATCCTTGAATGCTGGGGAGCGCCGCCCGCCAGGCGGGGCATTGCGCGCTTCTATCCCGATTGTTGTGTGGTGCCTTGAAGCCCTTGGGTGCGCAGGCTGCTGGCACTTCGATTGCCTCCCGCCCTTGCGGTGGTTCAGCGAGCGAGGGGCATGTCTGGTAGCTGGGCTACGCAAGTGGTCGGTGGCTGGTAGTTGCATGGGCCCCGTAGGTGGCCCCTGGGGCCGATGCCGACGAGACTTCCTTTTCGTGATCTGATGGGACCTATGATCATCAGTCGTTAGTTCGAAATGAAGGTGCCGCTGGAGCAGGGGTCCAGCAGAGCACGGACTTCAATCCTCCGTTGGTTCCCCGACGTCACGATGACTTTAGCTGTTGGTAGCAACGCGGAATGCTTTGAAGGGGTGCTGACTGTGTGTGCGCGGGCCTCTTCATGGCGGTCGATCCGGGGGGTGGATCCTTTGGCCCGGAGCGGCGGTGAGATTGTCCCGTCGATGGCGGTTGTCCGGACATGCAAAAAGGTGTGGTGTCTCCGCTGGCATCGATGGCACGTCTTGCAGGAGTGGCAGTCGCGTAGGCAGTGGCGACCCAAATAGTTGAAGCACAAATTTCGTTTATGTGCGAAGGACCTCCGACGGCCAGGTGTGAGTGATCGGAAGCCCTCGCAAGCGTAGATAGTGTGTGAGGCCCTGCAGAATGTGCATGGAGCCTGTTGCCTTAGGGGTGCCGGCGGTGTTCTGTGTATCGGGACACGGGGCTGGCTAGTCATTGGGCCGGCTGCTGTTGCTGGAACAGTTGAATGCGCATTCGTGGAAGGCACGGGCATTGGACCTGACACGGATCCTATGTGCGCCGTGGTCACTGCTTGCTCTGGAATCGGTGTAAAAGGAACCAGTTCCTCTGGGTCGGAGTTGTAAGTTCGCAACCCATGAGTAACGGCCATGTCATGTTGCGCCCCACAACACGTGCGCGGCATCGGCTTCTGTTGGGGCTTTGGAATTGGGTCGATCATTGGGACATGGGCCGGGTTGAGCTTTGGGCAGGCGGCACTCTGGTCGGCGGCCTGCTGACTCTTACTCACTGGTCTGGGGTGCGGCTCCTTTTCCGCTGGCTTGGTGGCGACAGTTGGTAGCTGTACTGGGGGCAGCTCGCTAGGGTGGAGGCGATTGGCGCTGTTGGCCATTGTTGGGGAGGCTGACGCGAGCGCGTACTGGGCCTCGAGGAGCTTTGTCTGTTCCTCGAGGTATATTTCTTCGGTCTCACCGATAAAGTCCTCCGCGAAGTACGCGTGTTGTTGATATTCCGGTGCGGCCGTGCAGAAGATTTCGTTGTGCCGCCTGGAGAT
The DNA here is from genome assembly GCA_963931805.1 of Microdon myrmicae. Classification (NCBI taxonomy): domain Eukaryota; kingdom Metazoa; phylum Arthropoda; class Insecta; order Diptera; family Syrphidae; genus Microdon; species Microdon myrmicae. The sequence goes on along the minus strand of OZ007498.1, from coordinate 139,930,867 downwards.
GACTTCCCATTCGGCGCGCTGTGCGCGTTTGGTGGTTTCGATCCTTGTCAGGATTGGTTGGCCCTTGTCCTGCAGGTTGAGGAAGGTGCGAGCGATGGTGTCCTGTGCCACCAACTGAGCGGCGATGAGTTCCTCAATCTTCATTGGTTGTTGTATTGGAGCAGATGTTAAAGGCACTTTGGTTTGAACTATTGTTGTAGAAAGTTCGTCGTCCAATTCTTCATATTCGACGATGGAAGCCGCCGTTTCTGCATAGAAGTTGGCAGCATTTTTTGACGCTGTTACTTTTGGTTCCGACTCGTAAAGCATCTTTTCCGAATCGGATTCATCAAAATCGTCTTCATGCTTTCGTTTTGTAGCAACAGGCGTTTCCGGTGATTTTTATCCGACAAATCACCAAGCATTCGATTTGCAATTATCATCTAGCGGCCGCTGTCCTTCGATCCATGACTTAAATAATCCTTGGAACTGTCATCTTCAATAATGCATGTACTTATATTTTTACTCGACTTTGTTATGAGAAGCTCTTCGAAACTGGCAAAAGAGGCTTCACCTTCAATTTGCGATGAACTAACAACACTAGAAGCAATAGAAGCTGAACTCGAATCGTCGTTGGGTGGTAATATTTGCTGTTGTAGAATGACATTGGAGCGTACTAATGCTCCAGAACTAAGTGTTGCCATTAGTGGCATGGGATCCCAACTATTATAGAATAGTCCGAATTCTCACTACTGACGATGGTACTTCTTTTCTCAGATCCTCCGTTGGAAGTAATTGGTTTAATTGTAGTTTGGCCAATTTTTAGAGATGTTGTCTGCATTAATCGATTATTAACCAATGCAGTAATCGATGTATTTGACAGCTTTATAGGTGAACTTTGTATATGTTGCGGTTGGGCTGCTAGCTCTTTCTGTTTCTGCTGGCGTTGTGTAACCTTATTTGCCAAAAGACTTTTAATGAATGACGAGGATGGTTGTGTACCACTATTACCACCGTTTGTTGGATTTGATGGACTACTGGTGACGAATTGGGTAATTTGCTGTTGTTGACTCTCGTCAATCCTAATGACACTCTGTTGTGGATTTGATGCAGTAGGTGAACTGGGTTGTGAAGTCGTCACTGATGTGACTGTCGTTGTCGAAATTGCCTTCTGTGGCTGCTCTTGAGTAGGCCCCGTGAACATCATTTTAATGGTGTACAATTTTCAACACTGCAAATCGAAAATGTGAAACTTAATGATCTTGGACAAGATATATATAAATTTTTTTTTTATTTATTGGCCTGTAGGAACCCGGAAGTTCATTACCTCACCGACTCGACTCCGCCATTGTTCCCTGTCCTGTACACCCGCCTTCCACGTTCGACCATCCGATCCGATCTCCTCGAGGTCCAATCTAACATTGTCCTCCCATCTCCGTCGGGGCCGTCCGGTCGGTCTCTTCCCCTTTAGTTTACCGTCAAGGATTCTATGCACGGCCCGGAATGACTGTCTTGTCCCATATTGTTTTGATGAGCTGGCGGTTCTTTCGAGCGGTTGCCCCTCCTCCATGGTTCACAAGCTCTGCCAGTATCCAATCGACTCCGGGAGCCTTGTTGTTTTTCAATCGATTTATCACGTCTACAACTTCCACGAAAGAGGGCTCTGGGATCTGGGGTTCGGCTGTATGTACGTCTGGTGCGTTTATTTCTGGTTGAAGGGGTGCGCAAATTGAGCAGGTTTTCAAAGTACTGCTTCCATCTTGTCACGATATGTTTTGTTTCTGTCACCAGACAGCCGTTTGTGTCTCGGATTATTTTGGCTCTCCCTCGGTAGCCATTTCTAATTGAATTTATGCCGGCATACATACCTCTGCTGTTCTTTGCTCTGGCATTTTCTGTGATTTTTTCGATCCGAGTCTTCTCCCATTCGCGTTTTTGCGTTTGAAGAGTCTGGTTGTCTCTTTCCGAATTGTCGCGTATCTTACTGTGTTGACTTCATCATATGCTTCTAAGCGGATCACTCTGAGGCGTTTACATTGTTCGATCTTTGCCCTGCACTCATCGTCAAACCAAGGTTTGGACTTAGTTGTTTTCTTAAATCCTAATACCTCTTGGGCTGTTTGTTTGATTGTGTCTCTGATCGATGCCCATTTAGTGTCCACACTATTGGCTTCCTCTTCCCCACTACTGTCATTCTCTAGGTTGCTAAATCTATTCGTTAGTTCGTCTTGATATTCAGCCCTTTTGCGTAGGTCTTTTAGTTTATCAATCTCGAACTTTTTGCTCGTTTCCCTTGACTGTCCATGTGGATATTCCAGTGGTGTCTTTTGTCTATGAGGAAGTGGTCTAATTGGTTACGCGTCACCCCGTCGGGTGATATCCATGTGGCTTTATGGATTTGCTTGTGCTTGAACATCGTGCTTTTCACTACCAGATCTTTTGACGCTGGGAACGTGATAATTCGAATATCGTTATCATTTGAAACATCATGTAGGCTTTCTTTGCCTATTGTTGGTTGGAAGATATCTTCCTTTCCAATTTTCGCATTGAAGTCGCCGAGGAGGATTTTAACATTGAATGATGAGATCCCATTAAATATATCCTCTAGGGTCTCGTAGAATGTGTCCGTCTTGTCTTCGTCGGTAGATTCTGTTGGGGCGTGTACATTTATAATTGTACCATGGGTCCTGTATTTTTACCACCGAAATTCGGTCATTAATAAATTGCACATATTTTACATGGGACGTAATCTTCTTGCTTATGATGAAGCCAGTTCCAAGGTTATGTGTATCGGTACCTCCACATACCAGTGTAAACCCATTGGTTTCGATTACTTGATGTGGGAGTCGAACTTCTTGAAGCGCGACGATGTCCATTTTATATTGTTTCGCGTTTTCTACGACCGTCTGTATCGCGCCTGGTTTATATAACGTTCGAACATTCCACGTCCCGACGCGTATATCCCGCTTTTTCCGTTTTTCCCTACGTCTTCTTTTTGCCGAGTCGGTGTTTTCTTGATGATATTTTCCCTTATGGTAGTGTCGGCTCATCACACCTACGCATACGGCGCTGATTCACTTCACTCCCCATCATGAAACGAAGTCCACAATTGTCACTTCACTAAATGAAGCGCTAGTTCAGCCGCAGCAATTGTGTCCACAGAGGAGCAATCACACCAAGGATAAAACGTACGCACTGGTAGAAAACACAAGGGCAACTCCAAAACCAACGTCGACAAAAGTAACAATGATTGAAAGACACATTGTTTACCCTAGAAAGTTCTCTTATTTTTAAGCTCACAACTAAATTTACTTCTCTTTCACGACAATGAAACTGACGCACAAAAATATTATACTCGAGGCACAAGAAAAATTACTTTTTATTAATCGCGCGCTTACTCGACTCGACTTAGAATAACGACGCCCCCGTACGCGAGACGGGGAGCAGGAGTGACACGGCCGGCTCGGTCTAGCGATGATAAACGACTCTGCGATATCAATTCGCTGGCTAAGGAAATTCGGCCAGTGATACTGGCTCTCTTAATTAAAGGATGCATTTTCCATCCCAAGAGAAACGTGAAGTCTCTCTTTGGGGGTAGGTAACCTGATCTCATAGAGGAGATCATAGAGATACACATGTATGTGTGCACATTGAGCCATGAGAACGAATCTGAAAACAAAGAAAAGGGAATAATGTGCATCAATGAGATATGAGTTCGGCTAAGTAAACAGGCCGAATCTCATTGGGTGCTAATTGGGTTTCTGTTTGTTCATGCCGCTAGGTCCTGCGAAGCAGAACCAGAAATATGTAGGACAAAGAGCTCGTGCAGATCATTGTCTAAGATGTGCATTGCAGCTGTAATGATAGCCGCAATGCACCATGCACATAGTGCCAATTGGTTATAGCTTATTTACAGGGAATTAGTGTTTATGGCATCGCTGCCAAGGGTAAGTATACCATACCTATTTGCATTTGCCTATGCTGTAGGAATTAATTTATGCCTTAAGTCGCAAGATGCGCCTATTTGCTTTCGTCCCTTGGGTATAGGTCGCCAGCCAATGTGTATGTAAAGAAATTTATTATACACATGGTGAGACTGGGAATAGGCGACGCAATATTTATGACCCCTGTTATGATGGTTACATTATATGTAAACGAAATTGTTTTGTTTTCAGGAATTCGACTAGGGAAAATGCGTATGTAAGATTGAGATTTGCCTGGCAATCAAAGGTGCCGAATTGAGCTTGGGATTAATGAAGTTTGGAACAAAATTCTTATAGGGAATTTTGAATTCGAATAAATGAAGGAAGGTAAGAATTCCCTTTCAGGCGCTTTTAGCTAAATATATTTGGTAAATTTGTTGCGTGAAGCATTTACGGGTGCTAATGTGATTGCATTAGCAGAAACTTATGGAAGCTGGGTTGTAGTTATGCGGGTTCTTCGGGTAAGTAGACAGTGTGGTTTGGCGGAACCGCCACATAACTCTGTAACCAGAAAGGGTTAACTATAACGCTGTAACTAGAAAAGGCTTAAGTATAACGCTGTAACCAGGAAGACTAATGCATAACGTCGTAACCAAAAAGGCTTGAATAGAACGCTATAACCAGAAATTCTAACAACAAAAGAAAGTATAACGGTGACCACCCTTCTTCTAATTTTCAATTAAATATTATATAATGTCGATGACCCCAAAATACATGAAGCGCTTCGAGATAACCCAGAAGTAGAGGTTCCTTTATCCCCAATCAGAGCAGAAGAGTGAATCTCGTCCTCATGGGTCTAACGGCTGATTTCGAGTCAGACGAAATTAGGCAGAACTAGATGCCATAGTCTCCAATACACTGAAGGAAGTATTGAGATTGTACACATGAAATGTCCGAGTTTATAGTAAATTTTTTTTTTATTTTTCCGTTAATTATTATTCAATCAAAATAGGATCCGGTGGCATCTATGACATTCTTCCAACGTGATACAAGGTCAAATAATCCTTTTTGGTAGAAGTGCTGACTTTTTGAGGCAATGAAATCTTCAAAGGCTCACGGATGTGGGTGATTCTGGTTATCGCAAGATGACTAGAAGCCACAGACAGGATAAAGGACACATCTGTCCTTGTCTCGCTAAAGTCGGCCCTATCTCCAACCCCTTTTTTTTTTTTTTTTTTTTTTGTTATCGTGAATCAGTCTTAGTTGGCGCCCGAGATGTAAGGACGCTAATAAACTAAATAAAATTATAAATCGAAAAATATAAATAAGGTTAATAAATTAATTGAGTTTTAAATACTGGTGATTGATTTTTTATTGGGCTTGGCCGATTCCCAGGTCCATATTCACTCTTCCTGGTAGCCCCGGAAGCGCGGTGGAGACCGCAACGAGCCTCGTCGGGGGCGGTCTTGAGAGATCCCTCATCCTTTTAAGGACAAGGAAACGCGCTCCCTGAGCGAAACACTACAACACAAGGTTACATAATTGATGGACAAGGTCGTCAGAATGATTAAAACCGTAAATTATTAATGTTGATTATCTCGATGCCGGACGAGGAATGTCGTCCGGTGAGATCCTATTTGATGATGATCTGATCCGGCTCGAAGGACCAGAAAATGTTGATTGTCGCGATGCCGGACGAGGAATGTCGTCCGTCGAGATCCTATTTGATGATGATCTGATCCGGCTCGAAGGACAAGAAAATGTGTTGTAATAGAGGCGAGCGATAATGAGGTTGCATCCAAGAGGAAAGCGTTCCACGGTTAAGGCATCCAAGAAGATAGCCGAGATCTGCAATAATGGGAGGAAGTCGGCGGAGACAACGAGGAGGAAGCACAAGCAAAGTCTGAAGTCTTTATTGCAATTAACTTTTATTTCTTATCATTCAAATTGTATAGCTTTGTTTTATTTTGCGCGACTGGTGCTGGCGATGATTGCTCCGATAATGTGAGCGCGGTGAAGGTTGATTGCAGACTGTGTGCCCACGATGGAAGTTGATGGCAGACTCTGTGCCCACAATGGAAGTTTGTGGCAGACTCTATGCCCACGATGGAAGTTGATGGCAGACTTTGTGTTCACGGTGGAAGTTGATGGCAGACTCTATGCCCACGATGGAAGTTGATGGCAGACTCTATGCCCACGATGGAAGTTGATGGCAGACTCTATGCCCACGATGGAAGTTGATGGCAGACTCTGTGCCCACGATGGAAGTTGGTGGCAGACTCTGTGCCCACGATGGAAGTTGATGGCAGACTCTGTGCCCACAATGGAAGTTGGTGGCAGACTCCATGCCCACGATGGAAGTTGATGGCAGACTCTGTGCCCACAATGGAAGTTGGTGGCAGACTCTATGCCCACGATGGAAGTTGATGGCAGACTCAATGCCCGCGATGGAAGTTGATGCCAGACTCTGTGCCCACAATGGAAGTTGATGGCAGACTCTGTGACCACGATGGAAGTTGATGGCAGACTCTATGCCCACGATGGAAGTTGATGGCAGACTCTTTTTTTTTTTTTTTTTTTTTATTTTATTAGACTTCTCTCGGGAGAGGCGAACCTATAGCGCCGAGTGGGCGCCCCGAGATGCCATCAAATAACTGTTGCAGTTCTTTTTGAACAATTGCAGGTTGTAACGTTCCGGGAACACTCGCGTGGGAAGGGAGTTCCACAGCTTCCCCGCTCTGTAGCGGAACGAGTTCTGATGTAGGGATGTTCGCGCCGTCGGGAGATGAACCACAAACGGGTGCGATCCGTCGGATTGTCTTGTGGAGCGCATATAAGCCGAATTGCGCGGAACAATACCACGAATCTCCGAAAAACAGCACCCGTGATAATATCTGTAAAACAGACAGAGGTCGGCCACGCGCCTTCGATGTGATAGCGACTGTAGTCCCGACGTCAACGCCGAGTCCCCGATCAGGCGGATCGCTCGTCTTTGTATGCTCTCAAGTAGGTCGAGGGTATGTTTAGGAGCCGAGCTCCAAACATGAGAGCAATATTCGAGCGCGGGTCTAATTTGGGATTTATATAGGCGGAGAAATTGGGCCGGGTTAAAATATTTCTTGGCTCTAAAAAGATAACTCAGTTTTCCTGAGGCTGACCTGGCGATACTCGACACTTGTTTATGCCATGATACATTCCCACAGACCGTGACGCCGAGCAATTTCAAACTTTCCCCAGCCTCGAGGGCCCGGCCATTCATCATCAGCTGTGGAACCGATGATCCAGTTTTCTTTGTGAATGTTGTATACTGAGTCTTCGTTGCAAGCAAGTCGACAAGATTGGCCTTTCCCCACTGCAGGACTTTATCCAGATCCCGATTCAGAGAATCAATCTGACTACATCTCAGCTGGTGTGACGCAGATGCACCAATCGGCCGATCACTCGAAAAGGAGGAAACAAGCGTACTATCATCCGCAAAACTGAACACTTTGTTATCCGTTGTCTCCAACAAATCATTTATGTGAAGCAAGAACAAGGTTGGAGCCAAAATAGAACCTTGGGGCACCCCCGAATTAACAGGATACAGATCCGAACACTCGCCGTCCACAACAACCCGGATCGATCGATTTTCAAGGAAACTCCTCGTCCAGTCGCAAAGCTGTTGGGAAAGTCCATATGAACGAAGTTTGTTCAGCAATGCCCCGTGCCAGACGCGGTCAAAAGCCTTGGAAATATCCAATGCGACCGCCCTTGACTCACCATGCCGTTCAATCGCAGATGTCCATATATCGGTTATAAGTGTCAAAAGGTCTCCTGTGGACCGCCTGCCACGGAATCCGTATTGACGATCATTCAGGAGTCCGTTGCACTCCAAATACTTAACCAACTCAGCATTGATGACTTTTTCCATCACCTTAGATGAAATAGAGAGTAATGCTATCGGACGGTAATTTTGTGGGAGACACTTTTTTCCCGTCTTTGGGATTGGCTGAACTCGGGCGATTTTCCAGCAGGCAGGAAAGGTCCTCTGTGCATAAGATAAGCGGAAGAGTCTGCCAAGAACCGGCGATAGTTCTGGAGCAGAGTTCTTAAGGCCTATTGCTGGTATTCCGTCCGGGCCGGTTGCCTTCCTACAATCCAGTTCACGTAGAATGCGTTGAATAGTGCGCGGACGAAATCTCACATCCCGCATGGAAGACTGTACCGGCGAGATCACAGGTGGGTGCCAAAGGCCGGGATCGAGGTTTGAATTCGCCGAAAATAAATTTGCGAATACATTAGCTTTATCTCTTGAATTCGTGACTAACGTCCCGCTGTCTGTCAACAACGGAGGAAAAGAAGATGATGCAAAGTTACCGCTGACAGCTTTTGCCATTGACCAGAAGGAGCCCGAGCCAGTTCGGCACCGAAGGAGCTTATTGATCACCCTGTCGTTGTGAGCCTTCTTCGCGGTATCAATCGCCTGGTTGCACGCGTTTCTGATTCTAACAAAATTCGTTCTGTTATCATCGGTGGGATTGGAGCGCCATTGCTTAAAAGCTCTATTTTTTGCCGCTGTAATCAGCTCGCACTTTTTGTCAAACCAAGGTTTATCAGGCGAACTTCGTTTGATGGAATGTGGAATATACATCTCCATCCCCAGAAGAATAATCTCTGATACCGACTCCGCGCATGCGTTAGCATCGGAGTTTCCGAAGCACACCTCGGACCACGGAAAGGATGCGAAGAAGTCTCGCAAATCGTCCCAGTTAGCGGCCCCATACTTCCATACATGACGAAGCTTCCTAGGCCGGTTGCTTGCTTGGTATGCAAGTGCTTGCGCGACAGATACCAAGCAGTGATCTGAGTTTCCCAGTGGCGCAGAAACCTCTACGGTATAAATACTCGGTTCGGATGTCAAAAACAGATCCAGGGTGTCCGCATAATCGCCCCGGGCATCCGGCACTCGCGTTGGCCCCTCCACGAGTTGAGTTAAGTTGTGGCTTACGGCAAACATCTCCGCTAGCCTCCCAGCCTCGTCGGTTCTGTTAGAATGTAACAACCAGCCGGAATTATGGACATTAAAATCACCAAGGACAACAATTTCAGAAGCTGGGTGGTTGATCTGTATCCAGTCGACGGTATATGAAAGATGTTCGAAAAATGTCGCCGGTCGATTGTCATTCGGGGAGCGGTAAAGACAACAAAGAAATTTTACGGAATTCCTCAGCACGACCCTCAACCATATGATGTCCATATTATTGGGTTCCAACGCCTCCATCCTCTGGCAAGCCAGATTGGACCGCGCGAAGACGCAGACTCCGCCCTTAAAACGGAATCTCGAACGTAAGTCGTATCCTGAGCAACGAAGATATGTCGAATCAGTTGACGAATCGACCTGGGTCTCAGTTAGGGCAAGGATATCAGGTTTAGTTGTTTGTAAATATTGGTGGACGGCGTTTACATTGGTATTGGTGAAACCGATGCCCCTGATGTTACAAAATGCCGTCACCAGTCGAGCGTGGGCCGAGCCTCGAGAGCGAGACCGGTTATGTGATGACGAACCTCTTAAAGTTCCATTATTTATCATGATATCTGCATGATGTTCCCCCTGACATAGTCCCCTCCGGAGATCCGAATGGGAGACTAGTTTACCTCCGGAATTCTTTATATCAGAACGTACCATCATGACTTATCCCCGTGTCAGTCCGGGCCATCAGCCACACATCCGAAACACCGTCGAAGATTTCTCTCGGCGATATCGCGGAATGTACAGCGTGGCGGGGTGGTATCTCACCTTGGGACCGACTACCACCTAACCAACCTTTTCTCGAACCGGTCCATCAGTCAAGCCCCGAAAGATGGCCAGGGATTTCTCCCGACCATTTCACGGAGCCTATAGCTTGATGGGGTGGTATTTCATCGGGCGCACAGGGCGTTGGGACCCCGGCTACCACTCGGCCTTTAGTCGCCTCTTACGACAAGCTGGACTAGCTGTGAGTATATTCTAACGCCTTACTCACAGGGCGATTTCGTTATGATAAATTGATGTATTTGGCTTGAAAAAGATTTTTGCCTTTTTCATTGAATTATTTAATATTTATTTTTTTTTGGGTTAAAGCTTATTTAATTAATTATATTTTATTGATTAAAATTAGTAAAATTAATAGAAAGTTTTATTTCTGTCTTATGTTTTCAAAACATATGCTTAATTCTAGCTCATTAATTATTTATTTTAGTAAGTTATCTCATCATTTATTAATTAATGGATTAATTAAATAATATCTAAAATATAAGATAGTTAAGATTTGTCCAATTAGAATATAAGGTGTTTCTACAGGTCGTGCTCCAATTCATGTTAGTAAAATAACAATATTTACTAAAATTCAAAATAAAATTTGGTTTATTGGGTAAAATTGAGTTCCTTGAAATTTTATTAAATTATAAAAAGGTAAAATTCCCACGATGGAAGTTGATTGCCGACTCTATGCCCACGATGGAAGTTGATGGCAGACTCTGTGCCCACGATGGAAGTTGATTGCCGACTCTATGCCCACGATGAAAGTTGATGACAGACTCTGTGCCCACGATGGAAGTTGATTGCCGACTCTGTGCCCACAATGGAAGTTGATGGCAGACTCTGTGCCCAGGATGGAAGTTGATTGCCGACTGACTGCGTGGGCATAACTGCCAATTCAAAAAGGGACGCTATGACCTCGATGGTGACAATCGGCCAGCTGGTGCCAGCTGCTGCGTAACTGGTATACACTGCGAATGTACTCGATTTCTCCAGTACATTTCAGCACATTCAATTGCCAATCCGCAACAATTAATGAAGATTAAAATTAAATACACAAAGCAAAAAGGCAACAATACGTTACAATAGTCACCCCAAGTTAAGCTTAATGCCCGCATGGAACTAGAAAGTTGGAATATAATTTAAATAAGCTAGAACTTAAGCATTTTTTGTCTAGCAAGTAATATAAATATAAGAAAACGAACAAAATAAAAATGTACGTAAATTGAAAAAAAAAATCGATTAAAAACGTAATAGCAAAGATGACCAACAGTTAAAATAGTTAAAGTGATGATATCGAAAACCTACTCTAAAGAAATGCAAATAATGATTGAGAAACTTCCCATTGTTTCCAATACAAGCAATTAACAAGGGGCATGTTGCACTCTGCAACCTAAGCAAATCTTGTCTTCATACTACAAAAAATCGTTAATAATTGTTATACGTAGATAAAAATTAATGCATGGCAATCGCTACCGAACAAATAAAAGCTTTCCAGAAACAAACATTGTACAGAAAATAAGAAGAAAAACTAAATGAAGGTAAAAAAATTGCCAAACAAAAACAAAAGACAATACAACCCTCAATATTATTTAATGTTAAACATTTATATAATATTTTACACAATTCACCTTAAATTAAATGTAAACAACGACTTAATAAATACATAAATATTGATCCAGTCATTGTCATTCAAGAAAAACACACGCGCGCTTTTGTAATTAAAACCATTAAACCTTATAATTGATTTCATTGTAAATAAAATAATAAATAAAAATTATCGTAACCAACACATTGATTCGTAAATGAGCCATTACAAAATGTTCGTTGAAGTTAAAATTACTTTCTCTATATTAATCTAGTACACTTAAGTATATGGTTCAAAGGAAATGTAGTAGCTGTCATATATAGTAGCAAAATATCATGAATAGCAGCACAAAGGTGGCGACTGTCATTTAAGTTGTTTTCAATAAAATTAACAACACCACCAATATCAGGTAAACACAAATATTCAGGATGAGCTTGAGTATCGTTTGTACAGCGGGAGCGATCCCTGTACGAAATGAAAAAGGTAAGAATACCCTTGATGTCGCTTTTTCTCCTGTCTAACTTGCTTTGAATTTCCAGGCGAGTTGTCCATGCAAAAGGTGAAGGTCCAGCGGTACATATCTGGAAAAAGACCCGAATACGCCCGTGGTGAATCGTCGGAGGCGGAAAGTGATTTCGATGACTTCATTGACAACCGTAAAAAAGCTGCAGCTTCGGCCGAGGAAAAAGAGCTCGCAGAACCTCTGCGTCATGAAGAGGAGGAGAAAGATCCTCGCTTGAGGCGTCTGAAAGCCCGACAGGTCGAAGACGAGCCAACGGAAGTACGTTTAGAGCGACATCGTCACATTCATGAGCCAGAGTTTGTTGATTCTGATTCGGACGAATCAATTCAAAAAGATGAACCGGAGTTACCACGACGACCTGAGAGCGCAACTACAAAGAAAATCACTCTTGGATCAGATTCCGAATCTGACGATGACCTCAGTGACACCGAAATTGAGAATCGTCGCCAAATGTTGCGCCAAAGAATGCTACAACAGCAAAAGGAAGAAGAGGTAAGTGATGAATTAGAACAAAAAAACATCAGGATTTGAACTGCATTCATTTGTGTCGTAGATTCTCCAAAAAGAAGATGAAAATAAATCGGAGTCGTCATCATCGGATAGCTCGTCCTACGAAGAGGAATCTGAAAGTGAAGCGGAAAACGAGCCACGCCTGAAGCCTCTATTTGTTCGCAAACGAGATCGGGCTACAGTCATTGAGAAGGAGCGCGAAAGTATAAAGCAAAAGCAGGTTGAAATCGAAGCAAAGAAGGCGGCTAAAGAACGCAGGCGAACCACTCTGCGTTTGGTCGAAGAATCGATCAGGAAGGATATGGAAAAAGTTAAACCAGAAGCTGTTGAACCAAGCATCGACGATGTCTGTACAGATGATGAAAACGATGAGGTTGAATATGAAGCTTGGAAACTACGTGAATTGAAACGAATCAAGAGGGATCGGGAGGAGAGAGAGAAGTATGTTTTAGGTGGACACTTTCACAAATATAGTACTAAGTATTTCCCTTTTCAGTACGGAGCGAGAAAAATTGGAAATCGACCGCATGAGATCACTCACAGAAGAGGAACGACGTCAAGATCTTCGTATGAATCCAAAAGTCTTGACCAATAAAGCCATTAAGGGTAAATACAAGTTCCTACAGAAATACTACCACCGTGGTGCGTTTTACTTGGATGAAGATGATGACGTATTCAAACGAGACTTTGCCCAGGCAACACTGGAGGATCATTTCGACAAGACAATCCTGCCAAAAGTTATGCAAGTTAAGAACTTCGGCCGATGCGGCAGAACAAAGTATACTCATCTCGTCGATCAGGATACAACCAAGTTTGATTCACCTTGGTATGCGGAATCCTCCAATAATATTAAATTCCATAACGAAAAGTCGGGTGGAATGAAACAAGTTTTCGAAAAGCCTACGGCTTACAAGCGAAAAAAGTTGGATTAGTGGTCCACACAAGAGATGTTTGTGACGATTAGGTAGATCATTAGGATTAATAAAGAATTATAATGGAACAAGGTGGATTTTCAAAATGATGTCCTTTTTGTCTGCAACGAGAGAAATGGTGTGGATTCAATGAATGAAAAATTAAGTATGTAAAAATTTACGAAACTTCTAACTACGTTGTTAGTTATTGGTTCGACAGCTACCTGCCCATCAAATCCATTCCATTCACACTCTACTTTCTTCGAGCGCCTAATATATTTACATTTTTCTTCTTTCATTTGCAATCCAGTGGCAGCATCTTCATTGAGATGTCATCTACTTTACATTTGGTCACACAGGGACTGTTGCATTTGAGAGTACTTAATTTAACGACATTGTATTCACAACGCCTTTACTTTGTGAGTTATTTTATTCATTCAATAAGGTAATTATTAATAAAAAGAATATATAGAATATCATTTGTTGTTAGGTGCATGTACTTAGGAATAGGGTACTTACCAATAACGATTTAATCATAGAACCCCGGGAGGAAGCGTCCACGACGAACATTTCTCCCTAAAAATCAAAATAAATGTAAGAACGATAAACCTGCCATGTCGACAAATTAAAGCTCCGTTATTGCAGCAGCAGGCTTACAGTCCGCAGATTACGTCCAAAAATGTAATAGTTTGTAAGCACCACAAGTACGTTGTCTCAATAAAGTTACCTCAGCCAAATAGACGTGAAAAGTACATAAAAATTATTGTATTCATTTAACGGTTGGAAGTGTGCTCGTAACTCCCTAGTGATGATCAGCAGAAACTATCCAAATAATAATTAAAATACGAGAATAAGCTAACACGTTTGCGTGGAAAAGTTGCTGTTTGGATAATTATTCCAACTGGAAACATGTATTTTTGCCGGACCTCAGCGAAAACAGCTTAACGAATTACGAATTTTCTCATAGAAAGTGTACATGTGGCGGCCCAGCACAAACCACAACCTCCACGCAGTCGTCGCAAACAAAGAGTTACGCCGAGAGTCGCTCTCGACTAATTAAGTCAAGCGCACTCTCGGTCACCCTCACATACAAAGGGAAGTCAAGGTTGAATTGGCGTGGAGTCGACGCGGCACTTGCTCACAAGTAGAACGACAACCGCGTCCAGATTTTTCCCGCTAATTCTGTGTGACACACACCACATGTGAGTATAATTGACGAGAATATCAGGTCACTTCGACATTTGCTGTCGCCGCGAACGGACGTGTGCCCTCGCAGACACAACCTAGTCGGACTTCGCTAGACATTGAACGCCGCACAGCCTACGGAGGAAACAGCTGGACAAAAAGTGCAATTAATACATTTCTGGTGCAATCACCACCACGCGTGGTTCATTCAAGCCGATGGGATGCTTGCAATAAACGGCATCGTTGGCGACAGCCAAAAGTTCCCGCCCACCCGGGATGCAGGTAACGGAGGTGGGCCCGCACGACGAGCTTCGCATGCTTCTACACGACCGGCTTCTACACGGACTCGGTCGTTTCTCTGTTACCTCGGCGGGCTAAAAATCTCCAGAGGCCGGGATCCTATACGCAGCCAACTCGACGCCCATATCCATGTACGGACACCAAGGTTGCACACTGGATCTGTGTTTGGGGCGACGCCTCGAGTGCGACTCCATCATCGCCAACGTCCCCCACGCCATACTGGGGGGCGGACTTCCTGCGAAAACACGGACTTATAGTCGACATCAAGTATAAACGTCTAATTGGCCTAGTCACCGACGCGCCCGCCCACTCCACGTGGTCTGCAAAGCAGGGGGCTCCTGGCGAGTGGCAGGTGACTGCCACCGCCTAAGCCGCTACCCGCTCCCAGTCATCGAACCTTCTCGACGGGGGGACCTGCGCAAGGCATTCTATCAGGGGCCAATCGACGAGGAGGACATCGAAAAAATGACAGTCACAGCGCCCTGTTACGGACCTCGCGTCCACGCCCTCGCCCAATACACTAATCTCCACTAATCGCCACCTGCAATTTAGAAATATCGTCAAGTAGCCTATTTGCATAAACTACTTAATGCAAATTCTACTTGACAAGGAAAATAAAAATAAAAGGCGTTGGCGCCGAATAAATAAAGAGCAAAAGATAAAGAAAGATCGATTCATTGAAAATCAGTCGACGCGATAAAAACCATATATAAAATCGAACAATACGAAAAGAATATAAGAGTAATCGACATAACCGCCGCGAGTGAACACCTAATCCACCGGCATTACACAAATACATGCGCAGTTAACAATCCTCAGTGAAACAGGGACAAACAATCCGTCAGTGAACAGGGGAACTCAACACCCTCTGCAACCAGAATACCAGTAGCAACATCGACCGACGAAGAGGTCCACACAAGAACTAAGTCCCAAGTAACTCGTATACCTACTGCACATTTACATAGTACTATATTCTTTAAATTGTTATATCATATAACAGCCCTTCGGACTTTTCGAATTCGTGGATACATCTATAGGTCTGGGCAACGCACCGTAGTCAATGCAGCGTGCGCCCAGTCACGTTCTTCACAAGCTGCCGTTCGTCAGAGAATAAATCGACGACATCCTCGCCGTGTCGGACGGGCAAGACCAACACCTCGAACATCTGCGCGAATTGCTAATCAAAAAATCTCGGAGAAAGGTTTCCAACCAACTTCCGCAAAAGTGGACGCCATCAGAACCTTAGCCAAACCAACCACTTCAACAGAGCTCCGACGTTTCCTCGCCATCATGAACTACTACCGGCGGTGCGTGCCATACGTTGCCAACATATAAGCACCATTCCAAGACCTATTAAAGGGCCTGGCCAAAAAGAAAACCTTGACGTGGACGTCCGAAGCGGACGGGGCCTTCTATTTGTGCAAGCAGGCCCTCGCTGACGCAGCTCGTGCCACCTTCTCCTGCCCGGGTGGGAATTTAGCGCTGAGGATGGCTGCCCCCGACACCGCAATAGGGGCTGTGCTAGAGCAACAACAATCTGACAGCACCTGGCAACCTCTAGGCTTCTTCCCTCAAAAGCTCTCGGACACCCGGAAGCGCTACAGCATTTTTGGCAGAAAGCTCTTGGCAATATCCGCAACGGTGAAACACTTCGAGAGGATCCTCGAAGGCCGATAATTCACGATCTTCACTGGCCACAAGCCACTAGTCTACGCCCCAGCCCAGCGATCACACAAGGCATCACCGCGCCAAGCCAAGCACCTCGAGTATGGCTGCATTTCAACGCCAAACTGGAGCATGCTCGAGGCGCAGACAATGTAGTAGCCGACGCCCTTTCCGGACCCACCCCGACGATTTGCCTACTGCTACCGGCAACGATGCAACGCACCGGGCATTTACGATAAACTCGGTAAATGGGTCCCACGCGATTTGAATGAACGTCAAATGGAAAATCGCTTGTCGCTTGTGAAATGTTGCTTCAACGCCACGAAAGGAAATCATCTTTCGGGTAACGAAAAATTGATTTATTTTGAAAACCCGAAGCGGAAAAAATCGTGGCTTTCACCTGGCGAAGCCGGTCCTTCAACACCAAGATCAAATCGCTTCACAAAGAAGACCATGCTTTGTGTCTGGTGGGACCAGGGCGGTATTGTGTATTATGAACTTTTGAAGCCCAGCGAAACCGTTAATACACAATGCTATCGCCGAGAAATGCTTAATTTAAACCACGCATTAATCGAAAAACGATCGGATTGGGCCAGAAGATGTGGAAAAGTGATTTTGTTATACGACAATGTGCCGCCTCACACAGCAAAACTAGTGAAAGGCACCTTGGAATCGCTTGGATGAGACATCCTTCTTGGCGCTGTCTGACTATCACCTCTTCGTATCGATGGGGCACGTGTTCGCAGAGCAGCACTTCGGCGATTTCGAGGAACTTGGAAAACGGCTCTTACGGCGCAAGACGAATAACAGTGTCCGGAAAAACAAATTATTATGGACAATTTAACAAGTCTCGGAAAAGGACCGGATACCGGTAGAGAGACTTGCCAAAATAGGCCAAGACCGGATCCCGGTTGTAGTGCCGATGATGATGATGATGGAAAATGGCTCGACGAATGCTTTGCCTCGAAAGGCAAACAGTTTTTCTGGCATGCTATTTGTTTTAGGACGTGATCCTGGTAGTGAGGCGACCAGGGAGGTGACGCCCAAGATAACGCGCTATAATTTTCTTCGGCAAATCGCTGACTTTCAATTATAAACCCACGGACATGCAAGCAGACTAGCTACAGTGCAACCAAAAATTGCTAACTTTTATTTTCAGTATTTAACTTAGTAAAGCAAATGAATTAATCCTATTTTAGGGAGTTTGATTCGATTTAATACCGTGGCGCTGTTGCAGCGAGAGAACACGACCTGTGGCACACTAGCGAGCGGTGCACTCGCGACGGAGAGCTGGCAGGAACTGACCAAAAAACGTTGGTCACATTTGAAACGGGTGACAGTCCGATGGCGTCCTTAGGCGATGACGCATTGTCGGCCGGCGGCTGACAGGCGTGTGGTGAATATGCCGCTCGGGGAGTGTACTGGACGGTGAATGTACCACATTCTCCCCGTTGTATTTAGTTTTACCTGAAAGATGGGCGCAATGTGTAGAAGCCGAAGGCCTATATTTTGAATAAAAAAAATTAATTTCCCTAGAAAATTAAGTTTTTTTTTTTACCAAAGAAACTGGAAAAAACGTATACATACACCTGGTAGTTGCGCCAAAGGATGTGTAATCGTCTAAAGATACCGCAGAACCGAAGCTTTGGCATGCATGATTCGCAGAGTTATACAGCATGTCACAACACTGCACCTGCGTACTAAAACACACCTTTGCATATCCTAGCGCTCTCCTCATGGGACAGACTTAGTCTTTGCTTTGCGGGGCTGGTTAGCTCCTTAGATTGGTTAGCTTGTTAGGCTAGATCCCCTATTGCTTTCTGTGACTTAATGTTTCGATCTTTCAAGTTGGGATTCCACAAGAAACAATGAATGCGCCCTCGTATTTGTCGATCACTCGCTTTCTGTATTTACCTTCCGTCTTAAGATGAACACTTTCTGTAGTCCAAATCATCATCATCATCGGCACCACAATCGGGATTCGGTCCTGGCCTCCTTTAGCAAGTAAAATTTGATAAATTTTCCATAATAATTTGTTTTTCCGGGCAAGGTTATTAGCCTTGCGCCAAATATCTCGTGTATATTCTCGGGGTGGAATAGAACTCCAACCATTACTGTCGAGAACTTGTTAGATTAACTCGAAGAAATTTTCTTTACAGTTCTTCGAAATCCATCAAGGTTTATGCAGTTTTTAGAGGTACTTCGTACGGTAATAGTTCATTGTCTGTGGTTAATTAATATGGAGAGTCCAAACAAATGGCAATTACACGATTTTAGCCTGTCTATCGAATTTGTTGTACAATGTATGTGAACGAACGATTGATCGCACTCCCGCCATACGCCGTGTATTTTTGTATAGCTATTTTTCGTTTAAATATATCAAATTTTCCTCAAATTGGATAATACATTAATTGGTGATCTGGGTTGATTGAAGGCCTAATTGGTAGAACGTTTATTTTTATTTTCCCCCAGTGTAATTATATTCCTCATTTGAAGCTATGATTTTGACGTTAGGTTAGCTGTCGTTTGAAGTTTGAGGTTATTTTCTTTTGTTCATTTAATACACATTTCTTTAATATATTATTTCGCTTTTTTTGTTTTAACTAACTTGCTAGGAAAAAACCTTAACCGTCCCCAGTAGACACACTGAGCTATCATAAGTTAAATGATTGGTTTTCGCCCTTATTCCATCTCTGCCTATTAACATATTTATTAGAAGAAAACAAATTCCGCGTATTCGAGAATAAAATGCCATGCATGTAAATATGACGAGGAGGCAGGACAATGGAGGAAACTCCACAACCACGAATTGGAAGAGCTATACCGCAAACCTATAATAGTGAGAGTAATCAAGTCGCGAAGATTACGATGGGCCGGACAAATGGCACAAATGGACAACGGTAGGAACGTGCATAGAACTCTTGACGGTAGACCAACGGGAAAGAGACCGGTAGGACGGCCGCGATGGAGATGGGAGGACAATGTTAGGTTTGACCTCGAGGAGATCGGATCGGACAGGGAACAATGGAGGAGTCGAGTCGGTGAGGTCATGAACTTTCGGGTTCCTACAGGCCAATAAATAGTAGTAGTAGTTATTTAAAAATAGAAAATATATTTTTATAATTAGTGTTTCTATTACTTAGACACCTAATTTAAACTTACTTCACTAGCTTAACCTATTTTTATAATTATTATTAAAACTTTCTTATCTCTGCCCTAACCTAAGAGAAACATAATCTAGGTAAGCTTGTCATTGACTTAAGATGTTGGATACTACGTCGATTTCAACAAACAGGCCTTTAGATACCATTCAGCCACCAGAATTGCTGGCATCGTTTATTGATTTCTCTTCGATCTCCGTGAGGTATCGCCCTATTGTACCGCAGGCACTCCTCTTCTGTGTGTACGACTTCCTTATCTTTTCGCTTATCTATAGTAGATCGTCGCACATGGTGGAAAATCAACAGTATTCCGGATTCATCCTGAATGAGGCCCCGTTTAAGAATATTTTTAGATAGACTGTGAATAAGAATCCACTACAGATTGTAAGATTTTTCCATCTGCCTTTATTGATCCGAAAACGTCGCTATTTATAGGTAAATATTATGTATGAAACAATTATTCATATGTCGTAATAGGGTAAATAGTATGACTTGTTTAATGATTATGATGAACCAATTATATAAGTGGGTCATCGTGCATAATACGTGATATTGGGGTAATCATCATCATCGGCACTACAACCGGGAACCGGTCGTGGCCTTATTTTCTTGAGGCTTGTTAAATTTTCCATAATGATTTGTTTTTTCCGGGCATGGTCATTAGTCTTGCGCCAGAGGCACCCCGACGGGGAATCAAACGCCGCTCTCCCGCGTGACAGGTGGGTTGCTAACCACTATATCATCGAAGAGCCTGATATTGGGGTGTTATAGTGTTATTAACACACAATTTAATATCATCATCATCGGCACTACAACCGGGAGCCGGTCTTGGCCTTATTTAGCAAGTCCTGAGGCTTGTTAAATTTTCCATAATGATTTATTTTTTCTGGGCAAGGTCATTAGTCTTGCGCCAGGGGCTCCCCGACGGGGAATCGAACCCCGGTCTCCCGGGTGACAGGCGGGTATACTAACCACTATACTATCGAGGAGCCCAATTTAATATATTGTGTAATATATTTTGAATCTATATAATTGAATATGTATAAAGTAAGTGATTAAGAGACTTACTTTGGAGACCGTTGAGCGGTCGCTGCAGTTGCTGCTTGTTGTTGTTGGTGTGTGCTGCGAGTGGTGCAGGGGGCGTTGACTGGTTGCTCCCCTGATCGGCTTTCGTTCCTTTTTTATTATTGTTGCTTTTGTTTTCGAAGTTTTACGTCGAATGAATTAATTTTGGTTTTTGCCGTTGACGTTTTATTTTATTATTCGACGCCAACGCCGGTTTTTATTATTTTCTCTGCCAAGTAGAATTTGCATAAAGTAGTTTATGCAAATTAACTACTTGGCGAGTTGTTCTCCGTTTAAAGGTAAAGATGGAAACTAACGAAAGGGGATTAGTGGATGTTGGGGGGACCTGGACTTAAGGTCGGTCGGTAACAGGGGTAATAGGCCCCGAAAATTAGATCGCTGGACAAACTCACCAATCTCACAACATATACTCGGATCAATTGATCATAAAATTATCTACACTGTTTGTGTTGGCTCAATTATAGAAAGTTCCTATGGGATAGTATATTCTCGTAGTCGGACTCAATAGTTCGATACAAACCAAGGCAAGTCCCGAGGCATCGCCTTTCGGAAACCTGAATCTTCTTCATCAGATGTGAACCAACGTTGGACCAATTGGGCATCCACAAGGGATCAATTGCTGATGAGGGCAATGTAGCATATGACCTAAGCTCTATCGTCAAGTTAGCTACTCTGAAATAACCTGCTTGGGATAGCAAAAGTTCACTTTGCTTTCGCCAAAGCACCCGCTATGTCTTTGTTAAAATATAGATACGCGTCCAGCGAAATAACCATGTATTTGGCTATATTTTTCGTCTCTATTGTATGATCATGATGCCCCATGGTAACGAGTTTGAGGGCGATCTCACATTCAATAATTACACTAATCAATTATTTTAATCGAAACTAATTTATTTTCAGCACTAGGTGTGCTGGTGACTGTCGACTCTAATATCGAACAGGGTTCACTTAAAATGTTTAAATTAAATCAAGTAAAACTTAATCAAGGAATTGGCTTTAAAACCGCGTTTGCACACGTAGAAATCAATACGATGAAAAACGCCTTTCAATATATGACGAATGTCATCTATACGATTGTAATAGATTAGTCATCGTTGTATTCGGTCACTAATTCGAATGGTAAAAATATGGGAATTGATCTTTATAAAAAAATCACCTTAAAAACATAAAACGTTAAAAATAGGTTATATGTAAATGAAAAACATGGCTTGAGGCGTAACAACATACATTTGGAATCGGTTAGTTGCTGCACTGTTAGATCTATATGACATAATCTCCAAAGGATTGCGTTCTATCAATGATGGTCAGGCAGTACTGGATGCCTTGGATTAGTGGCATCTTGGTAAGATCTGTACGGACGTGTTTTGGATAATGGTAACAATTTAAATAAAGAAGGAAAACGGACAAATAATCAGGAACGGGACTTAATGGCGTAATTATGAATTTATAGGTAGAGAGGGGAAAATCTGTGGATATTAGCGGATTTTGGGTAAGGGCTGGACGTGGGGTCCGTAACAGACGTGCTCATAGCGTTTGTCCGGCTTATTGAATTTTCCGAGGGCCTTCCTGTTGCGGCGGGCTACCTTGGAGCGTTGGCTGCCCTCGCAGTGACGTGTCCAAACGATGGCGTCCTTGTGAAAGCCGGAACAGAATTTGCGCGCCAGTGCTTTAGCTGTTGTCCTGGCACTTGGGTGGGACAAGCTGTGGATGAAAGGTTAGTTTGTAAGGTATTATATTCATATTAACTTAAGCTTGGATTAAGCCTAATAATAAATGAATTAATGAAGGCCTGACGTCGCAGGGGTTCTGGGAGGTGCGGTTAGATGGTGTTTTCCTTCATGTCGCAGTAAATGTTGTGGCGTCGGCTACTACGAAAGCCTACACGGCATTTCAAAAGATAATAGAATTCGAATTATCACGTTCGCGGTGTCAAAAAATCTGGTAGTGAAAAGCACGATGTTGAAGGACAACCAAATGCATAAAGCCACATGGATATCAACCGACGGCATAACGCGTAACCAAATTGACGATTTGCTCATAGACAAAAGATACTATTCGAATAACCTTGACGTAAGATCATATAGAGTAGCAGATTGCGACTCCGATCATCTTCTAGTGATGGGAAAAATCAGGAGTCGGCTCGCCGCCAACCCACATGGGGAGGCACGGGAGACGAGAAAAAAGTTCGACATTGATAAACTAAAAGACCTGCGTAAAGAGCTGAATATTAAAACGAACTAACGAATAGATTTAGCATCCTAGAGAATGGGAGCAGTGAGGAAGGGGAAGCCAATAGTGTGGACACTAAATGGACATCGATCAGAGACACAATCAAACAAACAGTCCAAACGGCATTAGGATTTAAGAAAACAATTAAGTCCAAACCTTGGTTTGACGATGAGTGCGGGGCGAAGATCAAAGAGCGTAGACGTCTCAGAGTGATCCACTTACAAAGATATGATGAAATCAATACAGAATGATACGCGACAATTCGGAAAGAGACAATAAGACTCTTCAAACACAAAAAAAACGCGAATGGGAGAAGACTCGGATCGAAAAAATCCTAGAAAATGCCAGAGCAAAGAACATCAGTGGTATGCATGTCGGCCATTCAATGATCATTCTCATTCTGATTCGGTGTTTCGTTTCCGTCAGTCCACAGCCTTGAATGTTCTACTGTTCATAGTCTCCAGTTTTCCAGTACTTTCTAGAATATTCTAGTACTTTGTTTCGGAGTTTCTCGAATATTCTAGTACTGATTGTCATATGCGCCACACTACCCCCCGCTAAATTATTAGTTCGTCCCGAACTAAGTTCACTGGTCTCCTGGGTTAACAAAAGTCGCCACTCGGTCACGATGTACCACTTTCATCTTGGCGTTCGGGCTTCGCTGAATCCTATAGACAACGTCGTTAATTCTCGTGAGAATCTTATACGGTCCTTCCCAATGTTGCTGCAACTTCGGAGACCTTCCTTTTTGCCGATGAGTGTTATAAAGCCAGACGTCATCGCCTGCATTAAATCCAGATGCGTTGGCTCGAACATCGTACCTTGTTTTCATCCTGTCACTTGATACTTTGATTTGCTTTCGAACCAAATGATGAATCTCATCGAGCGATTTCTCCATTCGGCTACGTAGTCTTCGGTCTTATCTATGGCGTCTGGAAGTATTCCGAATCGCAGATCGGCTGCTAATCGTATCTCTCGCCCAAATATAATTCTTGTTGGAGAATGGCCTGTCATATCGTGATTAGCCGATCTATAACTCAGGAGAAAAGTTTGTACATATTTGTCCCAATCTCGTTGGTGACCACTAACGAGCTTCGATAAATGCTCTTTTATTGTTCGGTTGAACCTTTCGACCATCCCGCCTGACTGCGGATGTTGTGGTGTGGTGCTGGTTTTTCTTACGCCCAGTGCCGCACAGATGACTTGAAATATCTGTAATTCGAAGTTTCGGCCTTGATCGGAATGCAGCTCACAGGGAACTCCATATCTGCTGATCCAAGTATTGATAAGCTGCTCAATGATGGTTGTTGCTTCTTGGTTCGGAATTGGAAGGACTTCCACCCACTTGCTGAAGTAATCCATGATGACCAACATGTATTTGTTGTTGTCGTTGGTTTTTGGAAATGGTCCTGAGATATCAATCGCAATTCCCTCGAAAGGGGCACCCACGTTGTACTGCTTCATAGCGCTCCTTGGTTTTGCTGTTGGTCCTTCGGTGGCAGTGCAAGTTGTGCACTTCCTACACCAAGACTCGACGTCATCTCTCATGTGAAGCCAGTAGAATCGAGATCGTAATTTTGAAAGTGTCTTATTAACTCCCAGATGTCCACCGGAGGCCTTGTCGTGCATTTCTGAAAGTACATCCTTCACTTTTGATGGTGGGACTAGAATCTGCATTCGATGGGATTTTCCGTCCGCGGCTTCCCATTTACGCTTTAGAATTCCATCTTCCACTAGCAAGGAATTCCATTGTGCCCAATATGCCTTAAATGTTCCACTCTTGTCGGAAATTTTGTTCCAAGTTGGCCGCTCGTTCTTTTCTTTGTGTTCCAAGATTAGCGACATATCTTCATCCTGAAGTTGAGATGCGCGTATAGTATCACTTGTCCACCCATTTAGTACTTCTACTTATACATTTCGCAGGTCGTACGCCTCTTCTTTCTCTTCCGCTTTATGACAATGTTTACAATCTGGCTTACATGGTCTTCTTGATAGAGCATCAGCGTTGTTATGCACCTTCCCATGCTGAATTGAGCTTATCATTGATACGGGTGCACATTCTGCGATTAATTCTCCTTTTCTTATTGGGACCGGCTCCTCGGACGCATTTAGTACTCTGACAGGTACAATGTGCTTCTTCACCTCAGGTTGGTCCGTTGATAGTCTCCTCTTATGATTAGCGCATGAACAACAATTCTCACTCGATGTTTCATTCATTCGTCGACGTTTCTTACGGTTAACAGAGACGTGGCAGACTCCACCGCATGTCCAACACTTCATATCAGGTCTCGGGGTTCTCCGTTGTACATGCTCGATTCGTTGGCAGGGACATTCCTGGACGTACATTTCTCGGACTCTATATGTACTCCTGGTAGCCAGTTTAGCAGATTCATATGCCAATGCGAACGCCTGTATTTCATTAGTCGTCTTCTTTCCTGCCAAACGAACGGCTTGTTGCACGTCCCGATCTTAGAGTGAATTTATGAATGCATCCATTGTTACCTCGTTCAGAAATTCCATAGTCATATTTGAATAAGACAAGTTTGCCAATCGCTCAATGTCTGCCTGTAACTGTTGAAGATTTTCTCCAGGTTTCTGCGTTCTGCTCCGCAGTTGCATGCGGTAGACCTGCTGCATGTGGTTGTCTCCATACCTAGCTCCAAGGTCGTCTCTTACCGCTCTGTTTGCTTCTCTGCTGGTATGGTCTGTAGCAATTCTGCAGCCGCCCCGCGGAGTGACAAGATTAGTGATGTTGACTTTTGCCCATTCTACCACTTATTATAATTGGCCGCGGTGTCAAACTGACGTATAAATACGGAGAAGGGTCCCGTTCCATCGAATGTTGGCGGTTGCATCCTTGTATCTTTGTAGTCATGCGGATTGCTAGGCGATGTCTTATTTCTCTCAAAACACTCAAGTCTCTTTTCGATTCGTGTTATTTCATCGGTGACTTTTAGATCCAGATTTTCTACTTCGTTTCGAATTTCTTCCTTAAAGCGTTGAAAATTACATTTCATCCACTGCGTTTGGGCATTCAATTTTGCATTCAGATCTGCAGCTTGTGCGTCGAATTTTGAATTTTGGGCATCCAATTTTGCATTAACATCTGCAGCTTGCGTGTCCAATTTTGAGTTAATATCGTGTATCTTGCGCGTCCAATTTTGTCATCATCATCCTGAACATCTCTGAAATCTCCAACTGTGGCGAACTCTTCTCCGTCACATTGGCACCGTCTTGACTCGCTGTTTCTTCTCCACCCGGACAGTCTGGCCCAATCGTAAAAACATATGTGTCGACATTAATACCCTCTTCCTCCATTGCTGCTTGCAGATGCTGTCGAAGAATTTGCTTCTGTCCTCTGCTATCCACATACCGGTCCTCAAGTTCCTTCTTCAACTCAGGAATGCGAAGATCCTCCAAATGTCGATCTGGCATAGTCACAACACACTTCCACAGACTTATTTACTTCACCAATAATTAATCCCACTTCTGACACCAATTGTAGCGAGCTTAGGGTTCGCTGGATTAATTATTTTTAATAAATATGAGTCGTTAAATCGATTTTGAATTAATGTAAAACTTTATTAATCCGTTAACAACAACCGTTACTTTTACCGTACACAACGATTTCTTGACTTATCGCTTCCGTACTTATCGTTTCTTTGATTGCTTATTTCTTACTTATCGCTTGCTTCACTTTCTACTTCTCCATGATCTGTGTGCGACGTATTTATACCGTTTCCTCATTCTGATTCGATGTTTCGTTTCCACCCGTTCCATAGCCTTGAATAGTCTACTGGTCATATATATATTAATTTTGCGCCATCTTGTATAAGGTGGCGCACAAATAATCATCCAATTTGTTTTTGAAGTACTTTTTTACTAAATAAAAAAACCCCCATTGGACCATTGCTTATCTGTTTGTATACTGCAGCTGTCTAGTTCACAAATATCAAATATGATTGACATACGACCCATTTACATGATACCATCTTCTGATAGGGCGATTAATGTTGGCCCACCTTGTATTATTGTATACCCGCCTGTCACCCGGGAGACCGGGGTTCGATTCCCCGTCGAGGAGCCCCTGGCGCAAGACTAATGACCTTGCCCAAAAAAAATAAATCATTATGGAAAATTGAACAAGCCTCAGGACTTGCTAAATAAGGCTAAGACCGGTTCCCGGTTGTAGTGCCGATGATGATGATGATGTATTATTGACTTTAAAATAAATATGTGTGAGTTGGTGGTTTCTTGTTTTTATCTATGAAAGTTGTTTATATAAAATTTTATAATCGTATAGAGTTATATTCATGAAAGTAAATTCTTGATCATATTTTCAGAGATTGGTTTAAAATAATAAATATTATCAAAGTCCTTTATTATCCTTTTTGTAGCAAAAAGGCACTTTTTGCACACCAGACAAATCCGACATAACTGCATTCAATAATTTTCAACTTCAGTCAATCTAATTTCAATTTGACATATAAGCCAATGTCAAAGTGACAGCTTCTGCAGTTCGGCCGCACCATTGCGCTGTTAATCATATGGTATTTCAGAACGAATTCAGCCGCTCGTGCTTTCTAACTTAATTTCTTCTAGAACATTTTGGCGATTTTTGAAAATTCATGTAATTCTCACATTGTAGATTAATTTACCTGTTGGAAGTCTGAAGCGTTATGTGATATGCAATTGCGATCACGTAAATATGTCCAACCACAATGACGAAGTAAAGTAAAGTTTGTTTATTTAATCTCAACTGTTTAATATTGTGCGTTTGCGTCCATCAGATTGAGATCTGTCCAAATATCGATAGGCCGGAAGTTACTTCATCTGTAAAATCCAAAGCCGTGGTGAAATTTTCCACCGTTCAAGTGCCTGCTAAATTCAATCGATTAGAATGCAATACAAATCTAAACTTACCACCATCCAATTGGCTGACGACGTCGGATAGTAGCTATGGACTTCACAAGGTTTTGTATCATTCGACTGGCTTTCCAAGGTACGGACTCTTCATATGATGCTTGTGGGTAAACTAAGATTTGTATTTGCCATTTTAGCTTTCGAATGGCCCATATGTTTCCTGACTGCGTTGGCGAAGTGGATGTCATATCCGATGCCGAGAATATTAAAAAATTACTGAAGTTGCCGTATTCCTCGAAGGGGACAGTGAGTATGATGGTACACAAAGTCGGCAATACCGTCCTCTTGGATGAATTCGATATCCAGAAGTACTTGCTTCGGAAAGCCGACGACGATTGGCGTTGGTTGCGAACATTCATCTTGGAGACCATCGTGTCTATGCATGGGAACGAGAAAAACTTTTGCTTGAAAGACAAGAGTCGAGAAGCGATACAAACGAAAAATCTCTTATCGAAGTTCCTTTATCACAGCCTTAAGCAATCATCAGGGGATGGGTGTAAATCCCCGCAACCTCCTCCACTACCTCAGGTTGACACTAAACCATTGCCCATATTGGGACCAGTTCTCCCGGAACCGAAGATCGAAGAAAATGTACCGGATCCGAATTCGTCGCATGAGTTCAGTCGCAATGTCGTTTGGACATTCGAGGATATACGAATGCTCATAGGCACTGATATGCCAATATTCGGGGGTCCGAACCGACCATGTATAAGTCTGCGTTTGCGCGATATGGCTAAGCCCATAAACGTACTAAGTGGGATCGATTACTGGCTCGACAATTTAATGTGCAACGTTCCAGAAGTGGTGATGTGCTACCATTTGGACGGAATTGTGCAGAAGTATGAGATTATCAAAACAGAAGACCTCCCTAACCTGGAAAATTCGCAATTTGCTCCACAGGTCGTTAGAAATGTCGCACAGAATATCTTAGCATTTCTCAAGGCGAAAGCAACCAAAGCAGGGCATACGTATTGGCTGTTCAAAGCACGTAATGACGATGTTGTTAAGCTATACGATCTAACAACCCTTTGCAAGGACGAAGCAAATTGTGAAGAGAAGCAAGAAAATCCATTCACGGTGCCTGTCGCAATGCTCTTGTATTCCGTGGCTCGTAATATGAAGAATGCTTCGCAGAAGGTTTCTGCTAAGAAGGCCGGCTCCATTCGCGCCCTTTTAGACAACTGCATCAAGCTCCTCCCGAAGGAAAGGTATCCACAAATAGTCACATCGTCCCACTACATACTTTCAGATCTTCATATTCCATCTGGCTTGGATCCTAAGAATCCCAAATTTGACGAATCTGATCTAGACTCCGATACCCAATCGATCTACGAAGATGACGCTTTTGATTGTGATTCCGGCGAAGAATTGAATCTCGGAAAGGACGACAATGTCTCCGTAAAAAATATTTGCGACACCCTCAAGGAGTTCTCTGTGGAGAAAAGTGCTCGATCTCCACCCCCACTTGTAGCGGGCATTGAGGAACGATGCCGGCTGGCTTTACAACACATTTCCGATGGCATCAGTTGCCTTCAGTATTTCAATAGCAATGAGGAGACGTTCATCAAGGAAAGCGAAGAACGGGCGAAGGACGAAGAAAAACAGCGCATTTTGCACGAGGAGCAAAATCCAAACATGGCTAAGCCCTTCAAACCAATCCCACTGCCATACGAAAGCTTAAACACGAAAACCCATGACAATAGCCCCGACAACGAAAGCTTGAATCAATTCCCAGTCGACCAGAAAATAACGAAATCAAAGAAGAAGAAGATGAAGAAAGGCAAATCTTTGGACAAATCTAAGGACCCAACAATCTCCAATAGAGAACCTACTAAGGACACATGCAAAAAAATCGCCACGAACTTCAACTCTCAACTTTTCGGCTCATGGAATGCGCATCTTAAGCTCCTCCTCCTGGAGAAGGCGTGTGTGACATATGCCACGCTGGCGGAACATAATTTCCTCGCTGATAGGTTTGGAGCGTGCCTCAAAACGACATATATGGCCTATCAGTGTCAGACAGTTGTGCTCAAATACATGTCGACTCCTTGTTCCCAGAAAAGTTGGTTGCTTGGCCGTGCAGGCGACAGTCTCCTGCAGATAGCTAAGAGCGGTGACGCCATCAACGACCAATTGTCACAGTACAACTTACTCAGTGAGGTGGATACGAATATTTATAATGTGATCAAAAAGGAACTCGATGCGAGTGGTAGGATCATTTACCCCCTTCTCATACAATCATTAACCCCCTTCTATCGATCCTTTTCAGAAAATGATATCATCGAACCGACAAATAACATTGAACAATTGATGCTGGGTAGTTGTAAACTCTATGAGCAGGCTTTGCTGTGTGTTAACAAGGTCGACGAAACAAGTACCTCCAAGGAATTACTTCGCAGACTTGGAAATGTTCGTAATGAACTGGGCCTAAAGTACATGTACTGGGCGCAAGGTATGCCTCCCATTTTTTATCTGTTTAAGATGAACACATTTCACTCATTTGACTTTCTGGAACGCAATTAGAGGATTTTGCAAAGCATGAGGAACAGCTAGCCAAGAAGCAAGAGCAAAATGAAGAATCCGAGACACCAAAGCCCAAAGAACGCCTGTACCAGAGCTTGTCAGCCAAATCATTTGACTGTCTTTGCAGAGGGATCTTGGCTTTCAGCATGGTCGATGACAAAATCAATCTCGCTTTAATGAACTGTAACAGAGGTCGTTTCATGCGCTTCCAGGCGCATCTCTTCACTGCCGAGGAGTAGTAAGTTATAGTAACACCTCTGCACCATTTGACCAAAGAATTAATTTAACTATTCGAGTATAGCCCCGATTATCTGGAATTGCAAAAGACTTACTATAAAGATGCCTTCAAGTACTATGAGAAAAGTAAAACCATCCTCGAGTCCAGAAAAAGCAGCCCCGAACTGTGGGATCAAGTCAATTGGGAAATGTCAACAGCTATGTTCAACCTCATCAAACAACTGCAAGAATGTAGCACAGTTGTGAGTTTGAAAATATTTGGTAACTACTTTACAAGGACTGAATATTGTTTTGTCCATTTAGGCAACTCCCGAGTTGGAGAAGGAGCTTTTAGAGTTGCTGCAAAAATCCCTGAAGCTTTGTGATACTGAAAGACCTGGGCCATTGCAGGTCCTGTACATCTACCGATCGGGTATTTTGCACCGAAGGTGAGCCATCAGCATTTTAATCCAAATACTCTTTCGCTTTCTCATTTTTTCTGTGCCTGTATTGTGCCTCCCTATTCCCTTTTGTGCCATATATTTTTGTATTTCCCAAGTTACCCATTTTTCTACTAAGATCAAGTGATCGTCATTTTTAAATGACACTGTCAGTGGCCGTTCATATACTCGTAATGTTATGTCACTCTTCTTATAAATGTTATACGACACGTAGCGATCTCTTTGGGAGAAGACTATAACCACATTTTTGATCGCTTGTATCATATGTCACTCATGAAGTTTCGTAGCATAATCTTTCAACAGGTGTTATACAACCGGACTGCATCGCAGTGATACCATCGTACACCTAATATTGGAAACACATAAACAGGCAGAAAGTTCCACATTTGTGTGGTTCGGCTAAAGATTGATTTTCTGTTTTTATCGGTGCGCCCGAAGTTAGTCCTTAACGTGAATTGATTCGGTTTCTCTGTCTGATGTGTCTGAAAACGTGGAACACATTCAGCAAGTTCAGTTGAGCAATTGTGGGTAGGGCGTCAGAATATATTCATAGCTAGGCCGGCTTGTCGTGAGAGGCGACTAAAGGCCAACTGGTAGGTGGGGCCCAACGCCCTGTCGCCCGGTCAAATACCACCCCATCAAGCTATAGGCTTCGTGAAATAGTCGGGATAAATCCCTGGCCGCCTTTTCGAGCTTGGCTGATGGACCGGTTCGAGAAAAGGTAGGTGTAGGTGGTAGCCAGTCCTAAGATAAAATACCACCCCATCACGCTGTACATTCCGCGAATTCGTCGGGAGAAATCTTCGACTGTTTTGGATGTATGGCTGATGGCCCATACTGACACGGAGATAAGTCATGTTGGTACATTCTGAGTTAAAGAATTCCGGAAGTAAACTAATTTTCCATTCGGATCTCCGGAGGAAACTATGTTGGGGAAAGTGGCGGTTCTGCCAAACCCCACTGACTACTTACCTAAAGAACTCCCATCCCCACAACCCAGTCTGCATAAGCTTTCGCTAATGCAATCACATTAGCACCTTTAATGCTACACGCATTAAATCGATCAAGTTCATTTAGCTAAAATCCCCTAGAAGATAATTCTTACCTGCACGCATAACTTCGCATTTAAAACCCCCTATAAGATTTCTCTCCAAGCTTATCATAAATTCCCTGAAAGAAAATTCTTCGTTCATATATAATACAACCGCATAAGCAGGGAATCTTACCCTTGAGTTGGTTTATCCCAGCTTCATCATGTGCATCATAAATCACCATACAAACACATTGGCTGGCGACCTACATCCAAGGGACCAAAACAAATATACGCATCTCTTGGCACCAATTAAATCCTACAGCATAAGCAAATGCAAATAGGAATTCAATACCTACCCTTACCAGTGATGCCATAAACACCATTTCCCGGTAATCTAGCTAAAACTCATTAACACCATTTCTTCGATGCGGCGCGTCTATTTATTTAGCCGCGACGCACATCTCCAACAAAGATCCAATTAGCATCCGACGAGTTTCGGTTTTGTTTGCTTTACCGAACTCGCATCCCATGAATACACATTTTCCCTTTCTTTGTTTGGATTCGTTCCCATGGCCTTGATCCATAAAAGAACCGATGTACACACATACATGTGTACCGTGACGATCTTCTGTATGAGATCTGTTTGGTTATCCCAAAGAGAAAGGCTTTACGTCTCTCTTGGAATCGGAAAATGCACCCCTTAATTAAGAGAGCCAGTTTCAGTGGCCGAATTTCCTTTGACAACGAAGGAATATCGTGGAGTCCTTTACCATCCACCGACCAAGCAGGTCGCGTCGCTCCCGCTCCTCGTCGCGCGCCGAGGATGCGATATATATACGGAGTCTTGTTGTAGTGTTGACTACGTTGGCCAAAAAGTGTCACAGCCACCGAAGCTCATATTTCATACAGTTCAGTTCATACCAATTAACTTTGACGTGTCGATAAGTGTGTAGTGTAATTGTTCTTTCCCTCCCTCGTTGGGAATTTTCCCCCGGACCACTCTAACTGTAAAATGGAATTTTCTAACGAGCGAAATATTTGAACTGAGATCCGTTGTGAAATAAAAAATTAATAAATCAAACCTAAGTTTTTAATTTTCCGTGCTGCAATATCTTGCGTTTCATTCGGTTGTATTCGTCGGAACTTTAGTGACAGTCGGACGGGGATAGCTGTGAACCGAGTGTCCGTGTTTGGCACAATACTCCTAATTCCCACAGGACTATGTCTGGGGGAACATCATGCAAGTATTCTGATAAATAAACGAACTTTAAATCAAATTCGTCGTCGCGTAATCGGGTCCGTTCTCGACACACTGTCGACGTTCGACTGATGATGGCATTTTTTGTAACATCAGGGACATTGGTTTCACCAATACGAATGTCCACCAATATTTGCAAACAGCGAAACCTGATATCCTTGCCGTAACTGAGACTCAGGCCGATTCGTCAACTGATTCGACATATCTTCGTTGCTCAGGATACGACTTACATTCGAGATTCCGTTGTAAGGGTGGAGTCTGCGTGTTCACGCGATTCGATATGGCTTGCCAAGGAATGAAGGCGTTGGCACCCAATAACATGGACATCATGTTAAATTTCTTTGTTGTCGTTACCGCTCTCCAAATGTCGATCGACCAGCGACATTTTTCGAACATCTTTCACGTAGCGTCGACTGGATACATATCAACCACTGGACTTCTGAAATCGTCGTATAATGTTTGCGACGATAGTGAAGACCGTGTGATTCGAAACGACGCTATGACGGCTAGAATCACTAAAAATTGAACCAATGCTCAACACATTGGGCCACTGCCGCGTGTACGAATTCGGTTTCTAACCTCAAGGACACTCAACTGATGTGGAATGGCTGTTATTGCTTGGTATATGGCTGATGGTTTTTCTTATTCGATTTTCTTTCGGTATTCTTCACGGCGCTATAGGTTCGCCTCTCCCGAGAGAAGTCTAATAAAAAAAAAAAAAATTGAGTGTGTGTGTATCTGTTAGATACGCCACAGTCGTCTTTGGCGATTTTATTGTACACAATTCCGACTGGTTTATGCGCTCTAATAGAACCGACGGGGGTGGAAGGCCAGCGGAGATGTTCGCTGTTAGCCGCAATTTTGGATAAACCTACACGAGTGCTGGGTCCCCGAGTGAACACCGTGGATCTGTTTTCCACATCCGAGCCGAACATTTATACCGGGGAAGTTGCTGCACCACTGGGAAACTCAGATCATCATCATCATCATCATCATCGGCACTACAACCGGGAAACGTGTTGAGGGTCGTGCTGAGGAATTCAGTTAAATTTATTTGTTGTCTTTACCGCTCCTTGAATGACGATCGACCAGCGACATTTTTCGAACATCTTTCACATACCGTCGACTGGATACAGATCAACCATCCAGCTTCTGAAATTGTTGTCCTTGGCGATTTTAATGCGCACAATTCCGGCTGGTTGTTACATTCTAACAGAACCGACGAAGCTGGGAGGTTGGCGGAGATGTTTGCTGTAAGCCACAACTTGACTCAACTCGTGAGAGAGCCAATGCGAGTGCCGGATGCCCGAGGCGATTATGCGAACACGCTGGATCTATTTTTGCCATCCGAACCGATTATTTATACCGTAGAAGTTTCTGCGCCACTGGGAAACTCAGATCACTGGTTGGTATTGGTCGCGCAGTCACTTGCCTTCCAAACGAATAACCGATCTAAGCAGCTTCGTCATGTATGGAGGTATGTGGCTGCTAACTGGGAGGATTTGCGAGATTTCTTCCCATCCTTTCCGTGGTCGGAGGTGTGCTTCGGAGACTCCGATGTTAACGCATGCGTGGAGTCGGCCACCGAGATTATTATTCTCGGGATGAGATCTACATTCCGCATTCCATCAAAAGAAGTCGATCTGATAAGCTTTGGTTTGATAAAAAACGCGAGCAGATTACAGCGGAAAAAAGTACAACTTTTAAACAATGGCGTTACAAACCTGATTCGACATATCGACGAATTTTGTTAGAATCAGAAACGTGTGCAACCAGGCGATTGATACCATAAAGAAGTCCTACAATGACAGAGTGACCGATAAATTCCTGCGGTGCAGAACGGGTTCGCGTGTCTTCTGGTCAGTGGCAAGGGCTATCAGCAGTAACTTCGCTTCCTACTCTTTTCCTCCGTTAGTGACGGGCTGCAGGACATTAGTCATACATTCAAAGGAATAAAGCTAATGTGTTCGCGAATTTATTTTTGCGAATTCAAACCTCGATGTCGGTCTTTTGGAGCCACCTTTGATCGCGCCGGTACCGTCTTAAATGCGGGATGTGAGATTCCAACTCAATTGAGTTGTGGAAGAAAAGAGCTGGACATATTGACCTTCAGGTGTTGTGTGTCCGGAGTGACGAAGCCACTGAGAGTTATGCATATGGACAGAGCATCAAATTCGCTAAAGAATGCGTTTTTATCCAACTTTTGGCTTCTGTAAAGAAAGCAGTAATGTAGGATATGCTTACGGACCTGAAGTTTTAGCCACGCGAAATGAAATTCTGGATTGGATCAGAGTTCATATTGTGGCAGAAGCTGATAAGCAATAACATTTCATATGTATGTGGCTTGGGCACGATGTGGGAAGAACAGAAGCACTAAGTTATATCTAAGTAGATTGAAATCGGAAATATCTGTATTAGTTATTACCTGGGTTTCGCTAGCTGCAAGGAAAGTTGGTTTCTGGTTAAAAGCGTGGGAAGACACGGAGGAGAAATTACATCTCAAGGAATGTTACAAAGATCTACGCGAAATTACCGTTCCTTTGAAATGGCCCTACACAGAAAACTAATAATGCCTCGGGAAAGGATGCAAGTCAGGACCAGCGATAGATGAGCAAAAGCAACCACTTCAGGTGTTATGCCCTTGTAGTAGGTGCCCCACTAGAACCGTGCCAAAATCCAGGTCACGCCTCTTCCATGACGAAGATTATACCGCTGAGACACCAAAACCTCTCTAAAGATTATAAATCAATCGAGGGTATCAATGCCTGCGGAACGCAAACAGAGGTGTGAAAAAGGAAAACAGACACAAGGGATGGAAAGGGTAGAATGTTTTCTCGGACTGCACATCACTTGCGTGTATATCTTCGCACTTTCCACAGCACTAAGACGCGCGTGTGGAGAAGATCCGTTTATTTGCTTAAAATCGCACGGATAACTTGGCACTGCAACCGGACGCGTGTGTTTGCTTAGGATCCCACAGTAAGACTTGTCGCGCGAACCAATAGTGCAATTGGGTATCTTGTGTTTATTTAAGATTCCCAAAACGGATTGCACAGCTGATCCGATGGCAGAAGCGCACGTGCTGTGTCGCCGGCGGTCAGAACTCGACATTATTTTTGGTTCCTCTTAACATATTTGATTCCGGTTCATTCACCCCTTTCGTTCGGTAATAAGGCACCTGGCATCGACACTACACATTGTCTTTTTTATTATTTGTTTGTTTCACTTGTTTGCATATTCGATGTGGGCTATCGGAGGGGCAGTTAATTTAAGAATGTTCGCACTTTCACTAATGTGTTTTCGTGTGTGTAAACAGTCGGGTTTTGCTCTTCGTGTGCAAGGAAGTGAAATATGATAGTATTTCGATCAAATTATAAGTCTCTTAGTTTTAAGGTAGTTTTTAATATTGTCCATTAAACCAAATGAATAGGGGCTACGCCTCCCTCCAAAAAAAAAAAAAAAAAAAAAAAAAAAACAGTGAAGGTTTATTTATAAATCTGTGAATCAATGCGGTAGGACATTGGAATATAACATACAACGATACACAGTGACCGAGTGCGGACGTGTTTTCGGTTCGGCGATCGAGTTGAATGAAAAAAGTTGCTTCTATGAGTCGCGAGTGTCTGAAGTGTTATATAAAGACTATTTATAAACAAATAAATTACAGTGATAGAAACGGTCAAAGCAAAGTAAATATAAATAAATAGAATCAAATAAAAGAGAACGAAGCCACGTGTTGTGACAGTCAAAACGAAGAACAAGTTTAATACAAAAAGTGTGTGAGTAACACGTTAACGGTGTTTACGTGTGTGTGGCGAACATTGTGAGTGTGTGCGCGAGGCCACACTCTGTTGTCCTTCACGCAAAAAAAAAAAGAATACTTTCCATAATACGGACGCAGATCCAAAAACAAAAAAAACAATAAAAAAAAGTGAGAACACGCGGTCCATAATATGGACGGAAAACAAATGGATGCCAAAATGGTAAATCGGAGAAGGCAAAATACGGACCTAAACCTAAAGGCTAAACGCGTTAAAACAAATGAAAATAAAAACACAGACACGTCGATTGTAACCAGCGATGACGAAGACAACAGCCATGGTGCCCAGTACTCAGGGGCTGGAAACCAATTTAAAGAACTAGCTGTCCGCGAAACAAATGCAGACGCTAGCAATCAGATCGAGGTCCTCAACAGACTCATCCATGAGATTAGTCGTAAAAAAGAAGAACTGGATAGACAAATGGAGGAAGTTGTTAAACTAAAAAACAACCTGTCCCAGAACGAGCGAAAACCGCAAATGGTAGAACAACAACAGCAAGAACAAAGACAACAGCAACCCACGAAGGCAAAGAAAACACGACAAGATAAGGAAATTCAACAGCAGGAATCACATCAACAACAGCAGGAACCACATCGACAGCAGGAATCACACCAACAGCAGGACACATCTCGGCAGGAAACATCTCAGCAGGTGCCAGTCAAAAAAAGGGAGAAAGTACCTCCTATATACATCAGCTACATGGAGACAAAGGATCTCATAAAATTGGGTGAGTTGACATGCAAAACTTTTAAAACAAAACGAATAAATAATTTTAAGATAAGTTTAACATGCGAGGATTTAGAAGGGTATAACAAAATTAAATCGGCATTAGGGAAATCGAAAAGCGATTCAGAGAAAACTGTCTCCATGCTCCTCAAAGGAATTGATCCATCCTTTACTCCCGAAGAGGTGCTCGAAAAACTAAAAAGCTTCGAAAGCGATACCTTGAAATTTACAGGTGTGAAACCATTTTCTACAGCAAATTCTAGAAATCGCAACCGTAGGTTGCCTTTCTTCATTGTGTCGCTAAGCCCCAATACTAAAATTGATGGACTTAGATATATTAAATACATTAATCACCAAACAATAAGTTGGGAGAGAATAAAGAAGTGCGACTGCGTATTGCAGTGTATGCGCTGTCAACGCTTCGGGCATGTGGCAGCGAATTGCAATATGCATTTCAGATGCGTCAAATGCCTAAACAAACATATCATTGGAGAATGTCCATTGGGCAAAGAACAGCCTCCGGATAGAAGTAAACTATCCTGTGTCCTCTGTAACAACTCATGCCATCCTGCTAACTTTAGAGGTTGCCCTAAGTACCAACAACTAAAATCAAAGTTGGAAGCCAAAAAGAAGCAAGTTGAAGAAGAGAAACGGATGAAAACTCGCTCTTACAACAACTTCGTGGCACCAAGTGTCTCATACGCCCAAATGGCAGGTGGAGTAAAAAATGCACCAATCTTAGAACAATCACGTAATATCATTAAAACGCCTGCTCCAGAGGCACAAACTGATATAACAGCAATATTACTGTCCATACAAGGACAGTTTGCTGCGTTTGATTAAAAATTCGAAAAGATCACAAAAAAACTGACGGAACAAGTAGCTCGAACGGACATTATCTATTCGACCCTGTTTCCAGACGAACCCACACTCTAATCATAACGTTCACTGCGACTGAATTAACCCTAAAAGTTATTGCTGTAAATGTTAATTCACTAATCCGCATGGAAAGAAGGGAGAATCTCAGCAATCTGCTGGAAGCTGAACGCCCAGATGTGCTTTTGGCCGGCGAAACTAAGCTAAATCAAAGGCACAAATTGGGCTACCCAAATTATAAAGTAATTAGGCGAGATCGTCCAAATTCTACTCGGGGGGGCGGGGTCGCTGTCTTAGTTAAAAATGGCCTACAACGCAAAGTCGTCTACAGTAGAGATGTATACAAGTTCCAGGTACTAGAAGCCTGCGTTATAGATATTCCTTTGAAAAGTCAAAGGCATCTATATGTGATCTCTGCGTCTGCTCCCGAATCTCCACAGTGTCTACAGTTTATCAATGAACTTGATACCCTTTTTCGAAGTCTCAAGTTAGACTCGGAAAATAATTATTTCTCTATGGTGGGAGACCTCAATTCCAAGCACAGTACTTGGGGTAACCTTATCACAAACACAAGAGGCAATGCGTTGTTCGACTGGTGGCAAACAAACGCTATCGAACATAAACTAGAATTGTACGCTACAAGTACGCCGTCATATCCAAGAGGAAATTCCTTCTTGGATTTACTGTTGCTCGACGAGCGAATACAATTATTAGATACGGATCTAACTACTCGAAACTGTCTTGGTACAATTGAGTACGATAGCGATCATTACGGACTTGGTGCTGTAATACAGGTCCCAAACGAACCTTCACTACTTGAGCAGTATAAACAGATACATTCTTTTAATTTCGGAAAAGCACACTGGTCGCGCTTTGATCGGATAATAAAAAAAGAATTACGCTCCAATGGCATAGATCCACCAACTGACAGAAATCTTCATAATGACAAAATTGATCATTATCTTTCGACGATGAACAACATTGTTACTAATACAATGAATCGTTCTATCCCAAAAGTGTCTCACTCCGAGAGCCATACAAACCGGTACAGAAAGGCCACGATCGACGAGCTGTATATGCAAAAGAGTATTCTGCTCTCTAAGTTAAAACTGCTCTACAGACAATTCAGCGATCCAAATAGCCAGGAAATAAATACAATTAAGTCATTAATTAAAAATCTTCAAAAACTGATCCGTGACAACTATAGATCAGTAATTAATGAAGACTGGAACAAGAGAATTCATGCCATTAAAGCTAGTGGACCGAATGTGTTCCCACAAATAAATAAAGTCTTTCGGAGGAAAGATTATAATGACATCCCATGTCTGCGAGTTCCGCGGACTCCCGAGAATTGTCAAACTCTGCTGAACGCAGGACTTACCCTGGAACACATCAACTCTAACGAAGAGTTCATAATAGTCGAGGATCCCAAAAAAAAGGCGAACTCAATTGGTGCTTGTTTCGAAGCAGTGTATAGATTGAACGAATCGGCTCATTCTAACCTTGATCTGGAAAATAGGGCTCTCCAAAAACATATTTCGCTACGCAATGAACTTAACAATTGGCGTCTTTAAAGCCGGAGTTTCACTATCTTTAGTGAAAATAATAGAGCGGATTCCCCGCTTAGAGATCTTAACACTAGCATATTTGTAAGCAAGGATGAACTGACGGACATTCTTAGACCGATTAAGAACAAAAAATCTTCTGGAATAGATAGTATTCCAAACATTGTTCTAAAGCATTTACCTACTTAGTGAAGGTTTACACTATTTTGTTCAATAACGCTCTAAATAATGCATATTATCGAACCCAATGGAAATCTGCAGTAGTCCATCCCATCCCTAAAAAGATCAAGGACAGGAGCAATCCAGCCAATCTTCGCTCGATTAGTTTGCTTCCGAACATCAGCAAGATATTCGAGAAAATTATTAATAAAGCATTGACTAACTGGTGTGAGGAAAATGGTATTATTCCAAACAATCAGTTTGGTTTCCGATCGCAACATGACACAGTTCATGCTGCGACAAAACTTGTTTCCGGCACACAATGGAACAAGGCGAAGCGACAATGCACAGCGGCCTGTTTGGTTGACTTTGAAAAGGCTTTCGACACCGTATGGCTGGAAGGGCTGGTATATAAGTTATCAAATATAGGTATGCCCGAATATTTATTATACATTATCTACGATATGATAATGCGTAAACAATTTGTAGTGAAATGTAGAGATATAATCTCTAACAAGACTTTCCACATCAAAAACGGTCTACAACAGGGAGCAGTGAATTCTCCCATTTTATTTAACATTTACACTAGTGGTCTAGTAGGTTCTCTCAACCATGCAATTGCGTATGCCGACGACATTGTGGTGTATAGATCTGGAGTAAAGATTGATGTCATCAACAGACTTCTGCAATATGATTTCAACAAAGTCAAACGTTTTTGCGACGACTGGAAATTAAAAATAAATTTCCAAAAAACAGAGACTATCCTTTTCAGAACGCCCCTGTCCAGTGCATCAAGGGATACAAAACGGAATTGGATAACATTTTCCATTGCAGGAAGTAATAATCTTCCTCTACAAGTGAAAACTGTAGTCAGATACCTTGGAATCTGGCTTGATCAGTATCTTTACTTTGATAAGCATACAGCAGCTGCTCTTACAGCAGCTAAAAACGGATACGGAATGACACGAAGACTCTTCCGTAGTAGTCTGCCGGACCCCAAGGTGAAAATAATTTCATACTCAGCATTCATCCGACCAATATTGGTGTATGGCTGCCCGATATGGTACAACATATCGCCATTTTACATGGAGAAGTTTCGGGTGTTGGAGAGACAGTGTTTGCGTTCCTGCCTCGGAATGTACAGAACCCCAGAGTCGCAGTATAAGAAATACTATTCCAATAAATTCCTGTATGACAAATCAGGACTAAACTGAATAGATAACTTCATTATTAAGATTATTCGTGGTCACACAACAAGGGCAATGTGGAGTGAAAATGATCTCATTTCGGGAGCATTCTATCTCAATGATATGTATATGGAGAGTACTCTCCAGAATGCGTTTATTCCCCCAGAAACGTTCCCTCTCTTGGATTAAAAAAACGACGTATCCAAGACAAACGCGGAGTCCCTATTATTTACCACGCTTTCCGTGGTGCCAGGGATAAACGAATTCTCCACGATAACGATATCTCTAATTTTCCACAGCGCCTGCGTTTTAGTATGGTGATCGGGGAAAGAGATAAATCAATAAAAGATCGATCCCATCCCAACTGGTGGTGGATCAGTGATGAAGAAAGGACTACACGTCCCCAAACATAGTATGCCTCTCAGGCGCACCGCTTTCCTTCCCCCTATCCCCAATTCCCAATTATTTTTATTTTTTTATTTTCGTTTTTAATTTGATTTTAATTTTTTATTTTTATTTGTATTCCTTGTTTATGTTTGTCCGTTTTGTTTCATTATTTTATTTTTTATTTTTTGCGTGTCAACCCCCTATAT
Source organism: Microdon myrmicae (assembly GCA_963931805.1). Taxonomy (NCBI): domain Eukaryota; kingdom Metazoa; phylum Arthropoda; class Insecta; order Diptera; family Syrphidae; genus Microdon; species Microdon myrmicae. The sequence continues at coordinate 139,888,690 of OZ007498.1, read as the reverse complement.
ATGTAATTAAAAAAAAAAAATTATAAATAGTACAAATAGAAAAAAATAGAATACATTTAAAAAAGAAAACATATCAATTATTGTGACATGTTATAAAAACAGTTATTGTACGCCGAAAGGCATAAGAAAAATAATAATGTATAATTTAGAGTGCTTGCGAAGAGCCAGTAAGTTAATGTAAGAGTGATATTTGTAAAATAGAAATTAACATTTGGTCTTAAGTAAAATATGTAATTAATTTGTTAAATAAATGTGGATATAAAACAAAAAAACAAAAACATTGGAATATAAATTGGGAATGAAGACCGATTGCTAATGTGTCAAATAACATTGGCGTCGATAAATCCTACAGTGGTTGATTTGCTGGAATAACATTATTTTCCTTGTGGCGTACCTTGTCGTACAAACACAATACTTGCGACAATTTGAGTTTGGAAAGCAACCGCAAATGACTTTTACGTTTTGCATTACTCAGCGGTCTTGAGCTGATGTACCAGACTTTTTCAGCAAACAAGTGGAAAATATATTTTATAAACGAACAAAACTTTGGCGGTTTTTTGTTTAGTTTGTCCTAGTGTTCCGCCGAACACTGTTTGTAAGAAGGTGAGAATCACACGGAGCGAACAGCACAATGAAACACGAAGATCGTTTTGCATTTAATCTTTTTATTTTTTTGATAACACTTATTGTTTATACGTTACGCAATATGATGACTTCGGGTAAGGTAAATGTCACAACAATGTTTTAATAAAAAGCAGTAAGCCACACGAACGAAGCACGAGTTACCCGCTTAAGTTACGTTAAGTGAAGTTAAGTGAAGTTAAGTTAAGTTAAGATACGCGCTTGGAACACCAGCCACTCGATCAATTTCTCACCTCCTCCTCGCGATGACTTCCTCGCCGTTCGAATTGTCGTCTCGTTGACGATCAAAATCTGACTACCTATCTGCCCTCAACCATATCCTGCTCACACAGATACCCAGATTCAAACTGGTATCTGTATCTATCCGGAAAAAATTTCCCTATTTGCTCTGCTAATAGAACTTCCGAATTTCTGTTAGCAGCATGTTATCACATCCCCCGGGATATTTTGTACTTTCCTGAAAGGGGAAAGTCATCTTTGCATACATCATTATTATCGCTGATAGAATTTCATTTCCACGGCCTTCTGTTTGCACAGAACATCTGGCGCCCAGACCAGAGATATTCGGCGATTGTTTTGACGTGCAGTCCGTGGGACTTATTTGAACTTGGTACCCGGAATCGAAATCCATTAGATCTTTATAATGGTGCGAAATTCTAGCGTGGCCGTGAGACCGGAGTATTGCCTTTGTTGGCTTAACTCCTCATAAATTATCGGATATCCCGTTGAGATATATTCGATTGCGATAGGTCGTGGCTGCCTTCTGTTGTTCAACGGATTTGGGTGGTCCTTGCGTTAGATTACCCGCACGTGCATCCGTTGATCGGCTCATTCTTTGATGACAGCAATTCTTTTGTATTGAATTTCGGAATTGCCGGTTCGATGAGATGTTCCTGGGCGCAGGCAGCATGTATGGCATTTTGGGAATCGTTTTTTTTTTTAGGAATAGAACGCATGGATGTTTATACCTTTGTTTCAGGCATGAAGATTTATAATTGTTGAGCTTGACCTAAAAAGCTTTGGGGACGTTCAGTTCCTTTGTTTTTGGTGTCGGTCTCAACGTTGGCTGCGAGTTGCAGGCCCTATCGTGGGACTTTGGGGCACGCGTCTGTGGGCGCGTGCAACGCTCTCAGGTACGTAAGTTCTTTGAAGGTAGAAACCTTACCTGCGCAGAATTGTGCGTTCGTAGAACGCTACAAAACTACTTTTTTTATATTTCTTTACAGGATAGCTTCGTTCTACCACAATCAATTGCGCACGACTGTGTCCGATATATCGGAAATGCCCAAGCATATTTTGAACTTGTGCAAACTCCATTATGAAAAGGCATTTACAATACTGAACGGGTTGAAAGAAGCTTGCGACTGCCTGACTATTCAACTTGAACGTATTTCTCTCCAAGAATTTCTTAGTGAAGGTATATAGTATATTTAAAAAATCCAAGTTATTCCTTCTTACATTTTATTTCTCTTAGTTTCAACAAATCCGTATCACAAGATCAAAAATATGCAAACAGGACTCAAATTGTGCCTCAATTGCGAAGTGATATTTGCATACGCTACTAAATCTGGACAGGATAATCAGAATTCAGAGGATATTCGAAAGTATCTGCTCCTTTTCGAGAGTAGACTGCAGTTCGCATTAAAAACCCTGATCAAACTACTACTTCAAAATAAGGATCCAAAGAAGATAACTGACAACTACAAGAAAATGTACATGGAGACTCTTAAAGAGAAAGGGCCTAGTGCTGAAGACAACGAAGCTTTAATTGACTACCTCTCGAAACTTGTCTCTAAGTTAGCCTCCCTAGACCCAGACTACGTGTAACCTGTTCGGTGATATGTAAGTTTGTTCCATTAATAAGTTCTATACAGTTAGCGACAATAGAATTCAAATACCGTGAAAACATTTATACTCGTATTCGGAAAGCCTTCGGATTAATTAAATATGTTGTACAGCTCCAGATAATTTGTTAAACGTGAATAAATTTATCACTAAGAAGAGAAAAAATCCAACTATGATGTCCAGTTTATTTATGAATCCCTAAGAAGAAAGAAAAAAGCAAACGGTAAATAACATTTCATTTATTAATTAAAGCCAAAAAAACACCTTGTGCCAAATAAGCATCTTTGCCTTCTTTGTTCAAATAAGTTTAGCCGCTAGAACACTTAGAATTTGAATATCACACAGTGCATCGGTTTAGCTTCACAGCACATATATGGGTGGATACCGATTGCCGCATCCACATGAATTAGCGGAGTATGGATGAAGGGATCCGCGAACTTTCATTATTGGATGAAAATGGATAATGTCAGGTGCATTGGCGAGAACGACATTCACGACTACTGCCAAAGCGATCAGAAGAAACAACTTGAAAAATAGGGGTAAACATTTATGGTTATTCAAATGGATTCTTTTTTTTAAGATGTGGTTTTACTTACGAGTTTTTGATCCATTCGACTTGAACTTGAGGTGACGGCTATGTAAAAAGTGAGGGTGTATCGCACGCATTAGATTTTATAAACCTCGTCCGGCCTTGGAACGTGATGTTTATTAAAATGCTGTAGGAAACACCTGTTGCTTGGGAATGCTATGCCTAATAAAATGGGTAAAAGAGAGTCGGGTTACACAGATAGACAATATAACTTCTCAAAAACAATCTATGCGGAAAGTTTTCGTACAGCGCATGAGAATTGAAAGCAGGTTTCATAGAGAAATCTCGGAATACGGGGAAAAATTATTCATTTATTTAACACTTTCGCAATGCGAAAGTTATATTGATTTATATTGCAGAATTGCAAATAGGGGAATATATCGCGGTTACACAGTTTTTCTATTCTCTCCGCCTCTTCGTACACAGGGAGTATTTTATTTTATTTCATTTATTATAATCTAAATTTTAAGTATTTTATTTATTATAATTATAATTTAAATTGTATTCAACTTCTCTTTTTCTTCATTTAAATTTCATCTCATCCTCAATTTCAATTTCCTTTAATTTTTTCTTCTTTTCATTTAAACGCCCCCCCAACACAAACTTGAAAACCCGTGTTTTTAAAAACCATAAAATTGATACTAATTTTTCTTTACCCTTTCCCAAAAATTTCTATTCCAATTTACTTATCAACTTTTTACATTTCAGTTTTGTGCTGAAATTTTAGTTCTCATTTACGTTTCATTAGGTTTATCTTTTATCTTCCTTTTTCTTGTTCCTATCTTCTTTTCTCTGTATCCTGCATTCCTACTTGTTTTTATTCACCTGCTTCTTATCTGACTGTTTCTCGCTCTTTGTGATTTCCCGTGTCCATCACTTTCCTTTCATTTATTCTTCGCAAAAATGGACCTCTCTTCTCTTCAGAGCTTGGGGCATCAACCCCATCAGGATTTGATGACTCTTCTTGAGAGATTGAGCAGCGAACTCGCGACCGCGGTAGATAGGATTGCTGCTCTCGAGAGGCAGAATGCAGTATTGAGCGCTACTTCACCCCTACCCCCTCCAACTCAAACCTGGAAAGCCGCCATTCACAGATTGAACCTGAAATGACAAGCCTCGATAGCGACTTCGATGTCTCTGCCGACGAGAATGGTCTCCGTGCCCTTACTCTTAATACTTACCGCCCACCTGTCTCCGCGCGGAAAAGCGGAAAACACCACGACCAACACCGAACTGCGAGAGAGGTCCCTCCAGTAAACGTGTTGCCACCGGCTATACCCCAATAATATCCCCAGCTTCGGCTACTGAAATCGTGGCAAACCTCTCCGCAAACCGCACTGTACAAAAGGTCATTCCTTTGGAAAAATCTTGCACACCGAAGGCGGCATCCGCCACACCCCCAAAACCAAAGACCGCTCCAAATCCAAAGGCCAACCAAACAGCGGTCGGTGCAGACGTGCCTGCTTCAAAAAAGAAGCAGCAACCTGGGGCCTTTGCACGAGACCTCAACCTAAAGAAGGTCGTCGGTGATATGAACCGACAGGGAATATCCAACTTTAGGTCAAAGACCTTGAGTCCAAGTCTCAATAAAATCATAACCTACGATCGACCGACATTCTGTGAGGTTAACGATAATGTGGGGTTTCTCTATATCACATGGAGAACCATCCCACAATCCTAACCTAATTTCGACCGCTAACAGCGCGTCACATTATCCCCCATCCCACCGTTCGGCGATTTTACCTGTAGAAGAGAGCATAGCTGAATTCATTATTCTTTGCAGATAATGCAGAATTGAATTCAGCTACTTTTGCCATACGGCAACTCCATTTTGCTACCCCATGAGATTTCCATCGGAAATCATATCATCTCGGGTAGCAACAAGTCGAAGCAAACGACTCCGTCGCATCATAGCGAAACTGCTGGGGAATTTATCAAAATATCTAATTAGTTTTCATGATAAATTACCCTAGCCAATTTGGCGTCACTTCGGCTTTTCTCCAGACACTTCATTCGCTGGGGATCAATGCTCTCTTTTTGCGGGTGAATAGCATCTGCTTAATTTTCCTCTCCTTCACAGTTCTGTCTTCGTACAGATCAACGTACTCTGAGCTCACCATATTACCGAATTAGGTCAATGGGTTCCGCTTAGAACTAAATTGCTTCATGCATATACAACCAAATCCACCTCAAGATAATCATACATTGTGTTTCTGTTCTCTCATACTCCTGCTCTCTTCGATCATCAGTTTACCGATGTAACCTACCACACATCGACGGACGTGGCAATGAGAGAGCAGAAGTATGTTCTCTTTTGGTTGTCAAAATTAAAATTATCCAATTTCATCCCTTTTCGAGTTAGTTATTCCATAACCATCACCACGGTCGCATGTGGATGCGTACGCTCCCGCGCGCGGCTAAACGAAAGCCACGTCTGTCGGCAGTTTGAGTATCAACAACCATTCCCATTAAAAAGTTAAAAAGAGTTTGATTTTAAATTAGATCCATTACAATTCTTTTCGGTCAGCAAGTTTTTATTGTTAAATTTTATAATGCATACCGCTTTATCTCGTGGAAAAGCCACCGTGGCTTATTCACTTAGTGTGTTGGCGTGCCTTACACTCTGCTGCTTCATATCATCTATATCCTGGGATTATATATTTATAAAAACAAAAAATTAACAAGTGAAATAAAAGAAAAGATAAACCTTAAAATAACTTTCAGTGTGTGTACTTATCTCCTCTTCTCGGGTGAACAATTTTCTTTCTGCAGATTTTCGATGGGGATACGAAAGAACTGCGTGCCATACGTTGGCACATTACCCGTACCCCACAATACCCTGAAGGCCAAGGAGGTGAATTATTACACATTGACCCCGGCCGACGAAAAGTCCAGGACCATCCTCTTAAAACGAGTCGCTGCCTGTTGGAAAAAGGACGACATCGTAACTGCCCTTGAGGCAACATTTCCTAACGTCAAATTCACTGACGTAAAAAAATTCTCTCCCCCACACCGGTTTGTGAAAATCAGACCGCAAAAATATAGCAAGGTAAACATATGGGAGCTTCACCTTGCCCCAGGAACCGACATAGACTTCATAATACGGACAAAGTCGCTTCCAACTCTTCATCAACAAGTTGTCTTCGAGTTATTTCATAACAATGAAATACCTCAATGCCGACGTTGCCGACGTTGCCAACGTTTCGGGCATGTCTCCGGAAACTGCAACATAAATCGCCGTTGCGTCCGCTGTGGAAAACCGCACGACATTGGCAAGTGCGAACTACCGCCAGCAAAATATGATCCCACAACAAATGTCCAGGATGAAATTACGTTGCCAACTTGCTGCAACTGCGGCAAGAAAGGACATCCGGCCAGGTACAGGAACTGCCCTAAATATAAACAGATAGTCCACAGAATCAAGGGGACTCGAGCTAAACAAGTAGCCAAGTCAAACTTCGGAAAACAGGCTGTAGCGGTTCCGCCAAACCCTACGGTCTACTTACCTGAAAAACCCCCATAACTACTACCCAACTCCCTTAAGTTTGCTAATGCAACAGTATTAGTACCTGTAAATGCCGCACGCATTTAAGAGATCAAATCTATGATCTTTAAGTCCCTGTAAAGAAAACTTACCTTCATGCATTCTCTTCGCATACCATTGCTCCTTAAGATTTCTTTATTAACTTACCAGGAATTTCCAATCAATTTCGGCATCTACGTCGCCAGTCAAATTTCCTTAGAGGAATTCCGGTAAACAAATAATTAGATTTACATACATTTGTAACCTTCATGACAGGGACCATAAATATCGCGCCGTCTATTTCCCCAGCCGCGTCATGTATCTTTTCATACACATTGCCTGGCAACCTTTTTTGTTTGTCTTATCAACAAACAACCCAAGCAGCTGCATATAATTAGCGCAATAGACGCTGAAACCAAATTCTCCAGCATTTCCTAACGTAAATATGAACCCGGTTTCTACTGCAGCCAGAGATGCCATAAACATCCAATTTGCTTTTAGCACCTTTTTCTCCTAACGTCGAAAATAGCGACGAGGCATCGTGTAAACAATGACCCGCATTACCAACGGCGCATTTGGTCATTTTTCCCTATTGTCCTTGCCGCCTGCCTGTTTCGTCGTTCCACTGCTTTCGAACACGTGCAATTACATTGAATCTGTTCGATCGCGCACATATACCACTGCACCAAAAAAATCGCATTTTCTTAATGGTTACACCCTTAAGAGAAAAGTTTTTCTCTCTCTTCCTTTTTTTTTCCTTAGCGAAATCATCTCTGCATGAGATGACGATCGCTGAGTCTTATTCCATCCGTTGACCACCCTGGTCACTTCACTCCCGCTCTCCACCACCAGCGGAGGAGCGTAAATGAATGTCCTGAAATCGAGTTTATTTTAATAACAATGACATTAAGTGCCCGCGCGAAGTTGCAGTTGCGTTTTATAACATTAATCCCGCGTCGTTAATTAATTAAAAAAAAAAAACAATCAGCATAAGTATTATAATAAATAATAAATTAAATTAAAAAAAAAATCTAACTAAATTAAATAAACAGTGCTCCTAAAAGTTATAAATTACAAACGACAAGCCGCAAGTGTTTTCATATGGTTTTACCTCTGGTGGACGGTATGCTGATACGATGTACTTGTTTTGTTTCTTTTGGCGGACAGTGCATTTGACTTTCTTTCCCGCGGAACCTTAGTGACAATTAACAGTGAATGAAGGATATAGGAGGAAGTGAAACAAGTACCCATGCTGGTACATACTCCTACCCCACAAGGCCATACAAAATTTCATCCAAAATGGATTTACATTCGCTGATAAGGTTAAAGGGATCCAAACAAAGAATATGAAAACTCCACCGCCCCAAAAACATATTCAAGTCCTTACGCGATCCCCTATACAGGCCAACAAACTCAATGTCACAAATCCAAGCGGCGGCACAAAAGCCTCCAAAGGGGCAGACCTCAATGCTCGAGAAACTACTTAGTCTCTCCCGCGCGATTGAGGATATTCGCCCCCGATATGAAAAACTAACAACTGAGGCTGAGAGGGATGCACTTCTTTTCACGGCATATGTAAGACATACCCTCCAAAATGGATCCCAAAACTAATTTTATCCTTATAAATGTAAACTCCCTTGTTTCGCTATCAAAGCGCGTGATAGTCTCTGACTTCATAAAGGATAACCGGGCAGACGTGATTCTTGTAACCGAACTAGGTTGCATCCATGTCACCGTCCCGCTTTCCCAAACTTTTCAATGATTCGAAGAGATCGAACCCTCACTGGCGCCCCCACCATCAACAGAGGTGGCACCTGTATACTAGTTAATAGCGAACTTCGCCATGAAGCTATTGACCTCCCACATTTCGGGTTGAACTGCATCTAGCTAATAACGGTAGAGTGAACATATACTCCGTATACCACTCGCATAAAACTAATAATGGGCCCATTAATCCCGAGGATATCGGAAAATTAATAAGGTCTTCGGAGCATACACCCTTCATCATAGGTGGTAATTTTAACTCCAGGCATCCTCATTGGAACAACTCCGTCTCTTGCCCAAATGACACAAAATTGTACCAACGGTACACCGAAAACTCTCATGGCCTCAACTTCGAAATAGTTGCATCTACGGTTGCTACGCGAGGTAGCTTAATTCTGGACATCTTTTTTGTGTCCAAAGATTTACTTCCCCAACTCGCTCCTTCCCAAGTATCGGTGGGTGTATCTGACCACAACGCTGTGATCAAGTTCATACATGGCTATCGAGCATCCCGGGCTCATATCAGATACATACCCGATTATGGGCGCACAAATCAGGACAACTTCAATATTACATTGAACGAAAAACTCCACCAACTTTCTCTTCCCACTGACAGGAACCTAACGACGGTTGAGATAAATAACGCTGCAACTCGACTTCACGAGATTCTACTTGAAACTTCTGAGACTCATGTTCCGAAGTACAAATTTGAAAAGACTTATCAGATTCCCCTTGACGACTTCACTCTTCGTCTCATCCGGGAGCGTAAAAAGCTCTGCAGAATGAGATATCGTCACCGCTTTACGCAAAGGGAGCCATTATTGCGAGTCATTATTCACAATATTGGCACACTGATAAAACAAAGAATCCAAAACAATCGCACCCGACAATTGGAAGACAAACTGAAGGGTATTCAGATGGACCAGAACATTTATAAAGATGTTAAAAAGATATGTTTCACTTCTCGTATCACTGGGCCAATCATGCACAACGGTCTTGTTGTGAATAATGAGGCCAATAAAGCAAACGTCATCGAAGAGACCTTTGAAAATAATCACAAGCTCACTGTCAGGGATGGCGACCCGGACACTAATGCAATAATTAGTTCAGAGGTTTACAATAAATTAGACAACTTTAACGAGCCAACAGTTGACTTTAACTCAGCTAACAGTGCATACTTCGACGACACACGTGATAATAGTCACGGCTTCGTCCCACCAAATACCCTACAGAACCTAGTTAAATCTCGAAACCCCAAGAAGTTACCCAGTGTCGACAACGTGTCGTACCACTCGTTGCGAAGGCCTTCTGCTTTATTCTTTATAAAGCTCTGCATTCTGCTCGACCATGCCTACAACATGGGGTACTTTCCCCGAGCCTGGAAGCATGCTGTTGTGTGCCCAATAGCAAAAGCTGGGAAACCAAATTATCACCCCTCAAGCTTTCGTCCTATTTCGCTCCTCACCTGCATCAGCAAAATATATGAACAGTTCATATACGAGAAGCTAGATAAATTTATCAGTGTCAGGAACCTAATACCTGATTTCCAATTTGGATTTAGAAGAGCGCACAGCACCACCATGGCTCTCAACATATTTCAAAACCACGTTTGAGTGCACCTCTTTAATAAGGAATCCACCATTGCGGTGAGCCTGGACATTGAAAAGGCTTTTGACACAACCTGGGTCGAAGGTCTCGTTTTTAAATTACTGCATACTGGCCTCAGTAAAACGCAGTCATCTACCACTTCGTTTTAAACAGAACCTTCCAAGTTCGAGTAAATGGAAAGCTTTCGCAAACTTTCAACGCCGCTGCAGGCGTACCACAGGGCTCAATTCTTGGCCCCATCTTATTTAATATCTACACCTCAGATATTCCTCGCCCTGTGGATGGTAGAGTAAACCAGATATGCTATGCGGATGACGTCCTAGTGTACACGTCATCTAAAAGCCCAAAACTCGCAACAAACCGACTCAACCGTCATCTGGACGAACTGTATCAGTATTACAGTCGGTGGAAAATTCGACTTAACCCATCTAAAGCAGTAGCTATAATTCTGAGTAGTAAACACTCCCAACCTACTTCTCGATATTCACAGAATATTCGAATAAAAATGGGAGATACTACGATTAGACCACAGGACAGGATGAAATATCTTGGGGTCATTTATACCCGAACAATGAATTTCATCAAACATGTGACCCACATTCTCCAAAGGGGCCTCGGTCGGTCTAAGCAACTGCACAACATCTTGAAGTGGAGCAACAAAGTTGACACCAAAGCTTCTCTGCTATAAGCGGCTAATCCGATCTGGAATATCGTACGCCTTTCCCATATGGTCCCGCATATCTTCGGCCCAAATGGAAAGACTTCGGGTTTTCGAAAGGAAACTCCTCAGAAGATGAACCAATCATTCTAGAAGGCCTGACGGTCGTCATTACCCCAACTCTCACCTATACGAAGGCGCCTCCATTACCCCTATCGACGAGTACTTGCTTCAATTAGCATATAAGTACCTCGAAAACATTCAGAACAGCGAGAACCTACTTGTACGGGCCTCTTGCGTTCTTGATCCTTCTCTCTCTCGATCTCTTCGGATCAAACCCCCACAATTTCTTCTTCAGTACAAAACTGAAGAAAGCACCCTTCCCAACAACATTCCCCTCTATAATAGAGGGTTCCTGGATCCAGCCCATAGGGTCTACTATTAACAAGCCACACACACACGGACGCACAGTACAAGACGGCACAAACGCACACACACCGACCAAAGCGCAGATCATCAGACGCCAAAGACGTGATCTGCGTTTACTACCGCACCCAAGACCTACCGGTCTTGTACGATTTCTTTCCCACCATCCCTCTATACAAGTAGTTAGAGAACACCTGGACTAACACTGTCCACACTATCCGTGGAAACCCCCCCCTTTTTTCTTTTCTTTTCAGATATTGCGAGACCGAGCCCAACATCCTCACGGATGTGGGTGATTCTGGTTATCGCAAGACGACCAGAAGTCAGAGACAAGATGAAGGACACATCTGTCCTTGTCTCGCTAAAGTCGGCCCTTGCCACCCATTTTTTTTTTTTTAAAGGTGTTGGTTGGGAAGTAGTTCAAGTGAGATTATTGTTGTGAATGGTTGTTATTTGCGACATTCACATTAATCTACCATTAGGAATAAAAACTAAGTTCTTAACAAAGGATCAAAATCAAAACCTTAAAGAAATTTATTCAACAAATTATACAACAGCTTGAGTGTCTGCGTCTGGATATTTCATTAAATAAAACACCAAACCTGACTAGCATATTCAAGAAGGGAAACGTAGGTATAATTCTTTCGATTAGCGTTTCACAAAACCAAGGACAAAATTGGCCTTGAGAATAATGTCATCAATATGTGGGATGAAGTTAAGCTCCCTATCACATAAGATGCCAAGGTCACGAATCGTTTGTCCAGGTGTTATCTATTACTTGAGTAAGACATATATACGGACGTAGCGGGGAGGGGTGCTCTTTACGGGTGAAGGTGATTGAGTGAGGTTTGGAGAAGTGAGACAGAGGAGCGGATCCTCATGAAGAGTTTAGTGTCTTCCGCGTATAGGGAGATGAAGAAGTGCTTGATACTGGAGTCTATATCATTAATAGTAAGAATGAATAGGAGGGGTCCAAGATGACTGCCCCGCGGAACCCCTAACGCGGGAAGAAAAGAATTGGGGAGGGTGGACCCAAATCTGACACGGCAGGACATATTCGATCGTTAAGATAGGAAGAAATCCACTTAATCAGTAGTGGTTCGTAGCCAAGGGAGGATACCCTAAAGGGGATGAGATTGTGGAATATTTTGTCGGAGGCCTTGCTGAAATCGGTTGTGATTACATCGACTTCGTTGCCACTCTCTAAGGATCTCTAAGGGATGTGAATTCAACTAGATTGGTGGTGGCCACCTTCCCGTAAGGAAACCGTGCTGGTTGGGTGAGATGATGGATTTGCAGCGGAAACATAACGCGTTGTAAAGAATGCCTTCGAACAGTTTTGGAATATGTGACAGTTTGGCCTCTTCCCCGTTAGTTTACCACCAAGAATTCTATGCGGGGAAGAGACCGATAGGACGGCCGCGACGGAGATGGGAGGACAATGTTAGATTGGACCTCGAGGAGATCGGATCGGATGATCGAACGTGGAAGGAGAGCGCACAGGACAGGGAGCAATGGCAGAGCCGGGTCGGTGAGGTCATGAACTTCCGGGTTCCTACAGGCCAGTAAATAATAATAAAAAAAGTGACAGCTTGGTCATGGGACGGTAGTTGCTTGTACCCTTTTTAGGCCCCTTCTTATGTATGGGGGTGACAAAAGAGGATTTCCAAATATTTAGGAAGACACCTTGTGTAAGGGATAGATTGAAGATCTTTGATAGCGGGAGAGATAGAGAAGAGGAACATTTTTTTGAAAGGACAGCCCTAGTGATCAGATTACGTCTGATGGTGTCTTCTGGTATATTTTCATTGGCTATTTTAGTGAGAGAATAAGTTGACTCTCTACAGCACACATAGCCTATCTCTTCGAAGAATAATACTCATTTTGTTAACGGGGGGTGGGGTTGTTACACGCAAAACCGTCCACCCCTTAATACTTACCCCTTTGAAGCCAGCCTTCAGCGTTATTCGCGGTACATGTAGAACCACCCGCTTAGAGGATGAAGCGTTCTGCCCGCCCTAGCATTGTCCCCACACATAACAGACCCCCAAAACAATATTCAATTTAAAACGAACAAAATGTTCAATTGTCTCACATTGAATTCAATTTATAAAATCCAATACGTGATAAACGAACCAAATGTTCCATTTGTTCGCTTACACGCAAAATTCCGTGGATCCAACAGACCAGATGATCCACTCTCAAACAAATATTGTTGAGAATCATAAAATGCGCGTCTACAATTTTACGACCCTCTAAAAAATTGTTTTCCCAATTCCATTCCCACAATCAACATCTTTTTTCAATAAACAAAATTTAAAACAAACAACTTGCACCATGAAACGAATCACATGTTCGCTTTATCGCTTTATCGATCGAAAATGCTCATGCGCAAGATGCTTTGTTGATTGTTCCTTTTTATTTTCCCTCTTTTGATCCCAATCCGGGAAGGATAAAGAAAATGAATGGAGGATAGCAAAAGCGACACACATACAAAAGAATGTATCTGAAGGAGAAAGTTTTCGTTCAGGCAGATGAAGAGAAAAACAACTTTTTTTTATTCTGGACTATTGGCCGAGACGGTCAGAAAAGGTGCGAGTTCGCGAACGCCGTGTGTCGGGTGTTTTTTGTGTTGTTGTGTTGGCTATTATTAAAGTGCCTATTAATAAAGTGACTATTAATAAAAATTGATTATACTTAAAAATAAAAACTAAGTATTTACTTTAAATGTTTAAGTGTGTGGTGTTGGATATAACACTCTTTTAATATAAATGTATTTTTTAATTTAATAAACTTTCAGCTTTGTTTCGATAGTTTTTTAAATTCATCTTCTTTTATTTTTTATATTTGTTCTTTCTCTTACTCTTTCTTCGGTTTTTAATTTTTATTTTTCTTCCTTTAATTAATCTTGTTTTCCTTTTTTGATTCATTTTTAATTTAATTTTTTTTATTTTAGTAACCCCAGCAGGGCATACATGCATGTTGAAGTGATATGTGGTGTAATGCAGCAGGGGCGACGATATTATTGGGGCCATGGATAAATTTGTTCTTTCTCCTCGATGGAATATCTAAACATACGGTTCCGTGCGGAATAATGGGAATGTGTCAACGGGAGGAGGTTTAAGGGGGCAAAAATCCGACATGTATTTGGATCATTCCAGATGTTTTTTTTTCTCAGGAAAAACGCATACATAAAGCAACAGAAGTGCGAACGTTCGTCTCTTTAAATAAAAAAAGATAATATCTCGGCTCGATGAAGTTGCGAAGCATGGATGGAAAGATCCTCGATTAAGGAACGGTGTCGTAGCCGAGTTAGTGAAGTCTTAGCCTCTCGGGCTTCCCACAGACCAATAAATAATATGGTACACAAGACCGGTGGGAATAGAGAAAGAATCAAGAAGGGAAATATTCCACATTTGATTTGGAGTAGCATAATATGCAGTTTCGACGAGAGATGAAATCAAAGCCATAAAGATCAAGGTTCTGGAATTCGTTAGAGATTTTGACAGCTTTTTGATAGTTTTATTTATTTTTTATTTATTTTAGTGTAAATAAATTGTATGGTTACTTAAATTTAAGGGGAGGTTCTCATCAAGAAGTTTTAAAAAATCGATGTTTTATTTTTTTGTTTTTGCGAAAATAATTTTATAAAAAAATTACAGACTAACGCGGTCAGATGAGGTCGTTTATTTTTCACTTCGAGGCGTCTTGTTTAGTAGCCTCTCAAATGTAACAGAGCAATCGATCTGAAAATTTATATACAAGCTAATGAGACATAGTACTATACAACCTGACATAGTAATTAGACCTGTTGGTGCCATCTGTAGGTCAGACCGGAAACGTTTCCTCCCACCATTGTCTAGCATTTTGAAACTTTAAACGCGTTTTTTTCGAAACCATGTTTTTCACATTGGTCTTCACTGTTACCTAAAACCATTAAAACAAAGTTAAAACAAACAGCAGGCAATAAAACAAAATGCACGTTCGCCTGGGCGCTATTGATCTTTCTTGCTATCGGTTTCCCACGGAAAAGATCCTTGCCTATTCGGTTAAAGAAAACAACAGGCGTGTTACGTGATGGTCTCTCCTACTACCAGTGCCCCACCGAGAAGGAGTATAATTTGAAAGTAAATATTTTAATATTACACGTTAAAGATGAATAAATCAAGTAAATTATATCGTGAATGAACACGTTCCACAATGTTGATTAGTTGCGAGCAGTTGCACAAAGCTGTGGCGTTAAGTTGTGGTATTGTTGAAAGTTTCTTGTCGGGGAGATGGTGTGATCATGGGAGACAGAGAGAGAGAGAGAGTGTCTTTGAGACAGATTAGAAGAAGCAAAAAGAAAAGGAGTTTGAAGTGAACCCCCATCCATGAAGGATGTTTTTTAGTTTTGTTAATTATTTTTATGCGTTAGTTCCATGAAGAAATTTTTAATTGTTCTAATGTATGGTGTTTTTTAAGTTGTTACTATTATTAAGTAGTCCACGAAGGACTCAATTTTTGTTATTAATTGGAAATTAAAGCCTTAGTTTGTGAAAGATGTACGCGAGTTTTCATGTGGAAGGAGAAATGGTGCGTGTTTGGTGACCACAACCTGGAAATCTATAAGGCGGAAATTGGGGGCAAGATTGTTGCGTAATTCCAATTGATTATAACCACAACGGAGGTGTTGCAACGGGTCCGGCGTAGTACAGGTTTCCACTTCAATAAACTGTACTTGGCAACAAACGAACGGCGCCTACCGCAACTGTATGGAGAAGCGGTTTGTTCTATTGTGTGGAGTGTCCCCGTTACCTGTGATCATGAACAACAGCTAATGCCATTGCGACAATGAATCATATAACGGACCAACTATACTAGGGGATTCTATATGGAAGATACAACGGACTGACTCTGCACAATTATTGTACACTATATTTATGCATCACACAGGCGCTCCAGTCCTTTTAAGGCCACAACACTATTCATATATATTTTTGTGTAACGTTTTGTATATACCATACTGGCCTGGCTGTTGATGTCCCTTATTATCAAAATTACACCGGAACCGCAATCCCCCTCCCCCACACAATATCAATATATAGGCTTCATTTATATTACACTGGCGTTCTGGACTGGAACCCAGCGACGCCCCTCCTTTGCCTTTATACAACAACTGGCAACATTTATACAACAGGCGCAATAAAAGGACTATTGATTTTTCTTTACCGAAAAAAGGATCAGGCGGGAATAAGCAGATATCCTTTTATCTGCCGGAAGAACCAGATTTCGATCCTAAAGAAAAGAAAAATGAGAAAACCATTAGCGATGGTTGGGACTACAGGTTTTGGCCAAGACAATGAGACCAGAATAAAGTTGGGTTTTGAGACTAGTCCAGAACGTGTAGTGCTCTAAAAAGCCCTACCACCTTCTTCCCCATCCATACATCCTAATCCCAGAAATCCTACACCAAAACATTAAATCCTATCAAAATCCTGAAAAACCAAAACCAAATCCAAAATTCGCAATAAACGAATCAAAATATTCGTTTATCGCTTTGCATTTGCCCCACGGCATAATTTAATCAAAAGACCAAAACTAAAATCAAAATTCGCAATAAACGAATCAAATATTCGTTTATAGCTTAGCATTTGCCCCACGGCATAATCTCAATTCAAAATCCAGAAATACATTTCAATCTGGTAATTTCCCTAGAAAATTAAACAAACCAAATCCATGGCAAATCACACCAGATGTTCGAATTTGCCACAAGCAAACAATACCCAAATACCATTTCAAATCCTCACATGCAAATAGATTGATGAAGATTCAGAAAACTGAATCTTATCTAAAACAAACAATGAGCATCGCACGAAATGCATTGAAAATCGAGATTGTTGCACGAAAATGTGTATCTTTGGGATACAATTTTCGATTCCTTTTCCTTTATAAAGGAATAGTATAGTGATCTCCGGGCCGCAGTTAAATATCATCCGTTGTCCCTGAAGGAAAATATCCTGGAGAAGGGCGAAGTTCAAATTAAAAATAAATAAAATACTAAAAGGAAAAACGAGCCTTCTTTTTCATTTTACTGGTGAGTAAAGCATAGGTACACCCTCAAAGAGAATACTTCTGAAGATCTGGAGTATCACCTGGCCACCACGGAAACCAGCGGACTTGCGAAGACTGAGGCCAAACCAAAAGGACGTTACTCTTCCCTCTGGATCAGAGGAAGCACGGTTAACGACCCCTTGTAGGACAAGATTTCAGGAGCGGTCTGTTTTAAGAGATCGCCTTGTCCTTTTAAGGATCAGGAGACTCGCGTCCTGAAACTAACCCCTACAGAACACAACAAACGGACACGAGAGTTGGTTTTTGAAAATCGACCGAGACGGTCAGATAAGAAAGTTGGTTTTCAGCACTTGACCGATGTGGTCATCAGAAATAGTGAGTGTGTCAAGAGTGAAGTGGAGCGGAAACTGAGCTAGTTTGTTGGCTGGTGAAGCCGTAATGCTAATTCGAGTTGAATCAACAAAAAACAAATTTAACGGAAGTGATAAATACCGAAACTCTTGTGTATTATGTGTGATTGCAAATGCTTAGAGTTTGAAATATCGAAACTGTAGTGTATTATGTGTGATTAGAATAGGTTTAGTGTTAAATAAAAACAAAAACAAAACAAACAAACAGTTGGCTTACTTCTTGTTCTCGAGGTCCTAGTTTCTGCTTTAAATTATAAATTACATACACTGCAAAAGGCGTGCGAAAATGTGAAACAAGAAAAACGTGATATATGTTCATGCAATTAGGAAAGACATCCACACCCGTGTTCAGTTGCGTTTCCTAGTTACGCCTGCCAATTGGCATATTGAAAAACATTACATCACGATATCTTAAAAACTACTCGATGGATCGGTTTTTAAATTTATTTTAAAGTAAATTAAATTTATTGGAGTCTGAACCTAAATTGGCCGTTTTCTTTGAAAGTGGTGTAAGTCCATTTGAATACAATTTACTATGAACTTTTTATTTATAAACTTTTTCCAAAAAAATCTGTTAACATTTTGAATGTTTTTATCATTACAAATTTTCGTAGTTAATGAAGTTACAAATATAATTACTTTCAAAATGGTGTAAGTCCACTTTCCTCAAGGACACTACTATTTAGTTCAAAATTGTACTACATAATTTCTTTAGTTTATTTTTATGTCTCCTTCCATAAGATAGTTCCAGCCAAAAAATTTGAAAATATGGAGTGCGGTTGTTCAAAAAATTGTAGAAGTCTTGTTAGTGAAACTGACCGCGGAAATAATTTCGACATTTTTTGGAACCTGGCAGATTTTAACAAGAAAAAAAAAATTGTGGCGAGAAGGCCGAATTTAGCGAGACAAGGACATATGTGTCCTTCATCTTGTCTCTGACTTCTGGTCATCTTGCGATAACCAGAATCACCCACATCCGTGAGGATGTTGGGCTCGGTCTCGCGATCTCTGAAAAGAAAAGAGAAAAAGGGGGGGTATCCAAGGATAGTGTGGACAGTGTTAGTCCGGATGTTCTCTAACTACTTTTATAGAGGGATGGTGGGAAAGAAATCGTACAAGAGCGGTAGGTCTTGGGTGCGGTAGTGAACACAGATCACGTCTTTGGCGTCTGATAATCTGCGCTTTGGTCGGTGTGTATGTTTGTGTTTGTGCCGTCTTGTACTGTGCGTTCGTGTGTGTGGTTTGTTAATAGTAGACCCTATGGGATGGGTCCAGGAATCCTCTATTATAGAGGGGAATGTTGTTGGGAAGGGTGCTTTCTTCAGTTTTGTACTGAAGAAGAAATTGTGGGGGTTTGATGCGAAGAGATCGAGAGAGAGAAGGGTCAAGAACGCACGAGTCCCGTACAAGTAGGTTCTCACTGTTCTGAATGTTTTCGAGGTACTTATATGCTAATTGAAGCAAGTACTCGTCGATAGGGGTAATGGAGGCGCCTTCGTATAGGTGAGAGTTGGGGTAATGACGACCGTCAGGCCGTCTAGAATGATTGGTGCATCTTCTGAGGAGTTTCCTTTCGAAAACCCGAAGTCTTTCCATTTGGGCCGAAGATATGCAGGACCATATGGGAAAGGCGTACGATATTCCAGATCGGATTAGCTGCTTATAGCAGAGAAGCTTTGGTGTCAACTTTGTTGCTCCACTTCAAGATGTTGTGCAGTTGCTTAGACCGACCGAGGCCCCTTTGGAGAATGTGGGTCACATGTTTGATGAAATTCATTGTTCGGGTATAAATGACCCCAACATATTTCATCCTGTCCTGTGGTCTAATCGTAGTATCTCCCACTTTTATTCGAATATTCTGTGAATATCGAGAAGTAGGTTGGGAGTGTTTACTACTCAGAATTATAGCTACTGCTTTAGATGGGTTAAGTCGAATTTTCCATCGACTGTAATACTGATACAGTTCGTCCAGATGACGGTTGAGTCGGTTTGTTGTGAGTTTTGGGCTTTTAGATGACGTGTACACTAGGACGTCATCCGCATAGCAAATCTGGTTTACTCTACCATCCACAGGGCGAGGAATATCTGAGGTGTAGATATTAAATAAGATGGGGCCTAGAATGGAGCCCTGTGGTACGCCTGCGGCGGCGTTGAAAGTTCGGGAAAGCTTTCCATTCACTCGAACTTGGAAGGTTCTGTTTAAAACGAAGTGGTAGATTATATTACACAGCGTTTTACTGTGTAATATAATCTAAAAACGAGACCTTCGATCCAGGTTGTGTCAAAAGCCTTTTCAATGTCCAGGCTCACCGCAATGGTGGGTTCCTTATTAAAGAGGCGCACGCAAACGTGGTTTTGAAATATGTTGAGAGCCATAGTGGTGCTGTGCGCTCTTCTAAATCCAAATTGGAAGTCAGGTATTAGGTTCCTGACACTGATAAATTTATTTAGCTTCTCGTATATGAACTGTTCATATATTTTGCTGATGCAGGTGAGGAGCGAAATAGGACGAAAGCTTGAGGGGTGATAGTTTGGTTTCCCAACTTTTGCTATTGGGCAGACAACAGCATGCTTCCAAGCTTGGGGAAAATACTCCATGTTGTAGGCATGGCTGAGCAGAATGGAGAGCTTTATAAAGAATAAGGCAGAAAGCCTTCGCAACGAGTGGTAGGACATATTGTCGATACCGGGTGACTTCTTGGGGTTTCGAGATTTAACTAGGTTCTGTAGGGTATTTGGTGTGACGAAGCCGTGACTATTATCACGTGTGTCGTGGAAGTATGCACTGTTAGCTGAGTTAAAGACAACTATTGGCTCGTTAAAGTTGTCTAATTTATTGTGAACCTCTGAACTAATTATTGCATTCGTTTCCGGGTCGCCATCCTCGAGAGTGAGCTTGTGATTATTTTCAAAGGTCTCTCCGATGATGTTTGCTTTATTGGTGTCATTATTGACAACAAGGCCGTTGTGCATGATTGGTCCAGTGATACGAGAGGTGCCACATATCTTTTTAACATTTTTATAAATGTTCTGGTCCATCTGAATACCCTTCAGTTTGTCTTCCAATTGTCGGGTGCAATTGTTTTGGATTCTTTGTTTTATCAGCGTGCCAATATCGTGAATAATGGCTCGCAATAATGGCTCCCTTTGCGTAAAGCGGTGACGATATCTCATTCTGCAGAGCTTTTTACGCTCCCGGATGAGACGAAGAGTGAAGTCGTCAAGGGGAATCTGATAAGTCTTTTCAAGTTTGTACTTCGGGACATGAGTCTCAGAAGTTTCAAGTAGAATCTCGTGAAGTCGAGTTGCAGCGTTATTTATCTCAACCGTCGTTAGGTTCCTGTCAGTGGGGAGAGAGAGTTGGTGGAGTTTTCCGTTCAATGTAATATTGAAGTTGTCCCAATTTGTGCGCCCATAATCGGGTATGTATCTGACATGAGCCCGGGATGCTCGATAGCCGCGAATGAACATGGTCACATCGTTGTGGTCAGATACACCCGGCGATACTTGGGGAGGAGTGATTTGGGGAAGTAAGTCTTTGGACACAATAAAGATGTCCAGGATGGAGTTACCTCGGGTACCACCCGTGGGTGCGACAATTTCGAAGTTGAGGGCATGACAGTTTTCGCTGTACCATTGGAACAACTTTGTGCCGTTTGGGCAAGACACGGAGTTGTTCCAGTGGGGATGCCTGGAGTTGAAATCGCCGCCTATGATGAAGGGTGTATGCCCCGAGGACGTTATTAATTGGCCGATATCTTCGGGATTAATGGGGCCATTATTGGTTTTATGTGAGTGGTAGACGGAGTATATGTTCACTCTACCGTTATTAGCTAGATGCAGTTCAACCCGAAATGTGGGAGGTCAATAGCTTCATGGCGAAGTTCGCTATTAACTAGTATACAGGTGCCACCTCTGTTGATGGTGGGGGCGCCAGTGAGGGTTCGATCTCTTCGAATCATTGAAAAGTTTGGGAAAGCGGGACGGTGACATGGATGCAACCTAGTTCGGTTACAAGAATCACGTCTGCCCGGTTATCCTTTATGAAGTCAGAGACTATCGCACGCTTTGATAGGGAAACAAGGGAGTTGACATTTATAAGGATAACTTTAATTTTGGGATCCATTTTGAAGCGTATGTCTTACATATGCCGTGAAAAGGAGTGCATCCCTCTCAGCCTCGGTTGTTAGATTTTCATATCGGGGTCGAATATCCTCAATCACGCGAGAGAGACTAAGTAGTTTCTCCAGCATTGAGGGTTGCCCCTTTGGAGGCTTTGGTGCCGCCGCTTGGATTTGCGGCATTGTGTTGGCCTGTATAGGGGATCGCTTAGGAACTTGAATATGTTTTTGGGGGGGAGGTGGTGGGGTTTTCATATTCTTTGTTTGGTTCCCTTTAACCTTATCAGCGAATGTAAATCCATTTTGGATGAAATTTTGTGTGGCCTGTTTTCCGAAGTTTGACTTGGCTACTTGTTTAGCTCGAGTCTCCTTGGTTCTGTGGACTATCTCTTTATATTTGGGACAGTTCCTGTAGCTGGCCGGATGTCCTTTATTACCGCAGTTGCAGCAAATTGGCAACGTAATTTCATCCTGCACATTTGTTGTGGGATCGTATTTTGCTGAAGGGAGTTCGCACTTGCCAATGTCGTGGGATTTTCCACAACGGACGCAACGGCGGGCCATGTTGCAGTTCCGGGAGACATGCCCGAAACGTTGGCAACGTCGGCATTGAGGTATTTCATTGTTATGAAATACTTCGAACAGAACTTGTTGATGGAGAGTTGGAAGCGACTTTGTCCGTATTATGGAGTCTATGTCGGTTCCTGGGGCAAGGTGAAGCTACCATATGTTTACTTTGCTGTATTTTTGCGGTCTGATGTTCACAAACCGTTGTGGGGGAGAGAATTTTTTAACGTCAGTGAATTTGACGTGGGGGAATGTTGCTTCAAGGGCAGTTACGATGTCGTCCTTTTCCCAGCAGGCAGCGACTCGTTTTAAGAGGATGATCCTCGACTTTTCGTCGGTCGGGGTCAATGTGTAATAGTTCACCTCCTCGGCCTTCAGGGTATCGTTAACCTTGGAGAACGTTTGTCGATCGTAGGTTACGATTTTATTGAGACTTGGACTCAAGGTCTTTGCCTTAAAGTTGGATATTCCTTGTCGGTTCATATCACCGACGAACTCCTTTAGGTAGAGGTCTCGTGCAAAGACCCCAGGTTGCTGCTTCTTTTTTAAAGCAGGTACGCCTGCCCCGACCGATGTTTGGTTGGCCTTTTGAGTTGGAGTGGTCTTTGGTTTCGGGGTTGTGGAGGATGGTACCTTCGATGTGCACGATTTTTCCAGCGGAACGACTTTTGTGCAGTGGGGTGTACCGAGAGGTTTGCCACTATTATTGGCGTACAGCCGGTGGCAACACGTTTACTGGAGGGACCTCGCTCGCAGTTCGGTGTTGGTCGTGGTATTTTCCGATTTTCCGCGCGGAGTGAGGTGGGCGTCGAGCGGCAAGTATTACGAGTAGGGACATGGAGACCATTCTCGTCGGCAGGGACATCAAAGTCACTGTCGAGGCTTATCATTTCAGGTTCGACCTGTGAATGACGGGTTTCCAGATTTTTGTTGGAGGGGGTCGGGGGTGAAGTAGCTTTCAATGCTGCGTTCTCCCTCTCGAGAGCAGCGATCCTGGCTACCGCGGTCGCGAGTTCGCTTCTCAATCTCTCAAGAAGAGTCATCAAATCCTGATTGGGTTGATGCCCCAAGCTCTGAAGAGAAGAGAGGTCCATTTTACGAGGGATAAATGAAAGAAAAGTGATGGACACCGGAGATCACAAAGCGCGAGAAACAGCCCGATAGGACTAGCTGAATAAAACAAGTAGGAATGCAGAAAAACAACGGAAAGAAGATAGGAAAAAGAAAACAGCCCGACGGAACCTAAATTCAACGCAAGTCCGAAATATAAAAAGTTGCTATATAAATTATAAAAGTTATGTTAGAGGAAGAAAGATATTTGGACAATATAAATAAGAAAAATGAGATTTCAGTGAGAAGAAAAGCAAAGGAAATTTAAATGAAAAGAAAAGAATATGAAATGTAATGAAATTGAAATTAAGTTGAAATTTAAATGTAAATCAAGGAAAAGTAGAATATAATTTAAATTGTAACAAATACTCCCTGTCACCTTGGGTTTTATCCTGATTGTGTTTTTTTTTTTTTTTTTTTTTTTTTTTTTTTGATTTTAACAAGTAAAGTCTATTTCTCTTAAAAGCTGTTCAATGGTGTAATATAAAAAGAAGACGCCGTAGAAATTATAAAGGAACACAAAGCAAATGTGTATATAAATATAATTTATCTGTTCCAGCTGGAAAAATTTGGGTTTGGAAAAACTTTTTTGTAATTACTTTTAAAATATTAATAGGAGGAATATTGGGGGTTAAAAACCTAAAGATTATGGAATGGATAAGTGTGGTTGGATCCCAGGATCGTCTGGAAAGATTTCAGATGACCACCTAACCCATATAAAGGAGCATTACCAAGGCTTTCCGCAGTATGAGATCCATTATACGCGATCACATAATTCTAAACGAAGTTATTGTGACGCATATGACAATCAGTACTAGAATACTCTAGAGAGTCCGAAACAGAGTACTAGAATATTCTATAAAGTAATGGAAAACTGGAGACCGTGAACAGCAGAACATTCAAGACTATGGAACGGACGGAAACGATACGCCGAATCAGAATAAACAAACGGTATAAATACGTCGCACACAGATCATAGAGATGAGTAAGAACTAGAAAGTGAAGCAAGCGATAAGTAAGAAGCAGAGGAGTAATCAGTCAAAGACGCGATAAGTACGGAAGCGATGAGTAAGAAATCGTTAAGTGTACGGTAAAAAGTAACGGTTGTTATTAACGGACTAATAAAGTGTTACATTAATTCAAAATCGATTTAACGGCTCTTATTTATTAAAAATAATTAATCCAGCGAACCCTAGGCTCGCTACAATTGGTGTCAGAAGTTGGATTAATTATTGGTGACATAAATAAGTCTGTGGAAGTGTATTGTGACGATGTCAGATCGACATTTGGAGGACCGGAACCTGGATAGCAGAGGAGAGAAGCCAATTCTTCGACAGCGTCTGCAAGCAGCAATAGAGGAAGAGGATATTGATGTCGGCACAGATGCTTTTACGAGTGGGACAGACTGTCCGGACGGAGAAGATACAGCGAGTCAAGATGGTGCCAATGTAACAGAGAAGAGTCGCCACCGTTGGACATTTCGGAGATGTTCGGGATGATGATGGCAAAATTAGATGCGCGAGCTGCAAACGTTAACGCGAAATGGGACGCGTGAGCTGCAGAGTTTAAGGCAAAATTAGATGCGTGAGCTGCAAAATTGGATGCGTGGGCTGCAGACGTTAACGCAAAATTGGACGCGCGAGCTACATACGTTAATGCAAAATTGGACGCGCGAGCTGCAAAATTGGATACCCAAAGGCAGTGTATGAAAGAATTCTGGGGCTCGGAAGCGGAGGAATCTGAGGATGAGGAGAAATTGGAGCCACATGAAAGGAAGAAACTCAGGAAGAGCAAAGCTATGCCCGACAGCAGTGAGGAAGAGGAGGAAGATGACGATGATGTGTTATGTGAAGAACTGAAGGATCTCATCGATGATAACCCGATTGAAGAGGACGGCAGTGATGGTGAAGACACTGATGCTTCATGCCGTTCCCTGAAACGGATTTACAATGATCATGACGAGTTGGACGACCAACTGGAAGACGACGACTGTGACCTTATTGAAGAGAATCTTGGTTTGAAAGTCGAAGGCAGAAAGCGTTCCAAGCGTCTGCGTCGTACACAGGACGAAGAAAGTGATGGAGAGGAACAGCACGTCGATGAAGGTTCGGCACGTGAGGCTATAGCCGAACAGCTATTCGACGACGAAGACGACGTTGAACGCCGCTCTGAACGTAGTCATAGGGAAACTGAGGCGGCAAAACATTTCAATGATGATGAGGAATCGGAGTCTGATGCTGACGATTTTATTGTAGACGACGAAGGAAGGCCAATTGCTGACAAGAAGAAGAAAAGACGACTTCTAGTCACTGACGTGTCATTGCAAGAAGGTCAGGACAGTTTCGGTGTAGATTTAGACTATGAGGATTTCACTAATTATGACGAGGACGGATATGAACCCGAATACGAACCTAGTGAATTGGAAAATGGTCGCTTTATGTATTTGGACAATGAAATCCGTAAAACGGATATTCCTGAGCGAATGCAATTGCGCAAAGTTCCGGTTATGCCTGTTCCAGAGGGATCCAATGAACTACAAGCTGAAGCTGAATGGATTTACAAACAGACGTTTTGTAAATCAACTGTTTCCGACCAAGAGAGATCAACGGATGTTGGAGGTCGAGAACGCTATTGTAAGCCACCACATACGGGGGGAAAGATCAAGCAAGCCCTAGATTGTAGGCGTAATCAACAGCTAGAGGTGCCGTTCATTGCGTTCTATAGAGAAGAACACGTGAAACCAGAATTAACGTGCGACGATCTATGGAAAGTCTATTACTACGACGCAGGCTGGTGTTTACTGTCAGCTCCAAAGAACAAACTGCTCCAGTTATTTGAAAAGATGCGGAACTACCAATTGGATACGGTTATGAAATCGACAGATGCTCCAATACCAGATGATATGCGTGTAAGTAAAGATGAAGATCTAGACCGCTTACGTGATGTGCAAACTCCAGAAGAGCTTAAGGGTGTGCACATGCATTTTCTCTTATACTATTCGCATGAGATCCCTAAAATGCAAGAGGAATTCCGTCGTCAGGAAAAGGAAGAATGGCGGCAGGCTAGAGCTGACGCGAAAAGAAGAGCAGTAGAAAATTTGGAAGAAGGTCAAGAACTTCCACTGCCGAACGCCAAGATTAAAGTGGTACATCGCGACCGACTGGCGGCTTTTGTTGGCCCGGGAGATCAATGAACTTAGTTCGGGACGAACTAATCTATGACAATCAGTACTAGAATATTCTAGAGAGTCCGAAACAGAGTACTAGAATATTCTATAAAGTAATGGAAAACTGGAGACCTCTTCTTTATTAAAAATAATTAATCCAGCGAACCCTAGGCTCGCTACAATATTTACACCTTGAGTTAAATGTCACGCAAATGTACAATTTATATTTAGAAAAGCTTGACGAAAATAGTTTTTATCTTGTAAAAGAAATTACATATAGGAGAGTTTTTAAAAAATAATTCAATTGACATTTCCACCAACCGCGAAAAAAGACATGTAGAGAATGTGATTTCCTAAATTTGAAAATAAAAACATCATGTAACAATGTTGAAATCACAAGCCTCACAGAAGAACATGATGTACACTGGAAGAACGCTGAATTAGTAAGGCAGAGTATGCGAGAAGATAAGATTTTGACATCACAAAATCCAGATAGATATTCCGCTTTTTCTTTTAACTTGCAGAAGGCATTACCCTAGCCAAAATTGTCGGTGTCCATTGCATATTATAAACGTAATAGGCATGTTTTAAATGTAGGATTCCATAATTTTCATGATAATGAGGTTAATGTGTACGCATGGATCGAAACTATTGCATACAGGGGTGCTCATGAAATTGCTTCTTATCGCTTGAAGCATTTAGAAAATGTAACAACGCAACAACATGTAATAATAGCCTACAGCGATACGTGCACTGGACAAAATAGAAATTTGAAATTGGCTTTAAGGTGGCTTAAAGTTGTTCAATCCTCCAAGAACGCCGTAGAAATGATCGACCATACATTTTTATATTCTGGGCACTCTTATCTACCAAATGATGCCGATTTTGGAACAATCTAGAGTATTATAAGAAAGAAAGATTTATTGTATGTCCCTAAAGACTATTATACTATCATAAAATAATGCCGAAAATCTGAAAAGTTTATTTCGCATGAAATGAAACAAGCTGATTTTGTTTCTACAAAACCATTAGAAGATGCAATTCTAAGAAGGCAAAAAATATCAATGGTGAAAAAGTAAATTGGTTGAAGATGTGTTGGATAAGGGTGTTAAAAAGCAAACCACATATAATGTTCTATAAAACTTCATTTAGTGAGAATGAGGATTCTAAATCACTGAATTTATTGCCCTCGCGGGGAAGACCACATAACTTTGGAAATATAGTACTAACACGTTTATATCATCATCATCGGCACTACAACCGGGACCCAGTCTTAGCCTTATTCAGCAAATCTCACCACCGGTTTCGATTTCGAGCCGATGTCATCCAGTTTGGCACTCCCAGGCTCTGGGCGTCCTGGTCTAAGCCATCCCTCCATCGCAGACAAGGTCTGCTGCGCTGTCTCCTTCCATACATCCTGCCACAAAGGACTTTCCGGGCAGGTTTCTCTTCGCTCATTCGAGCTAGGTGTCCCGCCCACCGGAGTCAACCGAGCTTGATTTTTCTTACAACCTTAGCTTCACGGTAGATCGCGTACAACTCATGGTTGTAGCGTCTCCGGAATCGTCCTCCCTCACATACGGGGCTAACAATTCTCCTTAAGACCTTTCTCTCGAACGCGGCTATGAGTTCAGAGTGCCTTTCATTGGGCACCCAGGTGTCAGATCCATACATGAGTACTGGTAAGACCATGGTATTGTACAATAGTAGCTTGGGTGTTCTGGATAAATTTCCGGATTTAAAGTGCCTTGACAGACCACAGTAGGCTTTGTTGGATTTGATCAGCCCATCGCGTATTTCTTTTTCCATATTGTTATCGGCTGATACAGTTGACCCAAGGTAGTTAAAGGAATGCACTACTTCAAATTCACACTCCGCTATCCTGATAGTTTCACCAACGTTAGGTCTTATCTTCGCAGAAGTTGCCACCATGTACTTAGTTTTCCCCTCATTAATGTGCAGCCCAAGTTTTTGTGCCGCCTGTTCGAACTGAGTGAAGGAGTCGTGTACAGCCGAATCGGATCTACCGACGATGTCGATGTCATCATGTAGGCAAGTATCTGGAAGGGCTTGGTGACAACGGTCCCTCTAGTTGTGACGCCAGAGTCACGGATTGCTTCCTCCAACCCCAGGTTGAAGCAGACAAGACCGTCCTCTTGTCGGAGTCCATTAAAGATGCTTATTGGTTTGAACAGCAATGTCGCTATTTTTACTTGACTAGTTACGTTGGTCATGGTCAACCTACAAAGTCGTATCAATTTGTTAGGAATGCCGAACTCTCTCATGGCATTATATAGTTTTACCTTGGCTATGCTGTCGTAGCCGGCCTTAAAGTCTATGAATAGATGATATAATGGAATCTTAAATTCCTGACACTTTTCCATCGCCTGCCTAAGGGTGAATATCTGATCAATCGCTGATTTGGCTGGGATAAAGTCACACTGATATTGACCAATCATGACTCTAGCGTATGGGTTTATCTCGTCTTGTACGATAGAGGAGAGTATCTTATAGGCTGTACTTAGCAATGTTATACCCGTATAGCTGCTGCACACTGTGATATCTCCATCCTATATATGATTTATATTTTTCAAATTATTCCACGACGCCAATCTTCCGACATCTACTCTTGCTCCCATACGTGCACCATGATCTCATGAATTGCGTGATGTAACGCTCTCCCTTCTTGTTTGATCAGCTCAGCTGGTATATATCATGGATCAGCTCCGGGCGCTTGATTTGATTTGAGCTGTCTTATGGCTTTTACTGTTTCCTCAATGCTTGGTGATGGCAGCATTTCGTCTTGTTCTTGCATTGGTAGAGCTTTGGCGGTTTTGTGAGTCGTTGTCAAAGTGTCACCGAAGTGTTCCGCCGAACACTGTTCACGAGGAGAGAAACAACCTGGCACACGGGGACACTGCCACAAATGAAACGCTGAGAGTTATTTTCACTTTCTATTTTTATTGTTAATGTTTTATTTTCTTTCGTCACGCGCAAATTACAACGGATCCCAAGAACTAGGATTGAATTGAAATCGATTCAAGGTGTCACTACCGTTTCCTTAGTAAAACTACAACGTATAAATTCGAATCACACAACAACCAACACACATTCCCTTTTGACGACACGGAAGGTTTACTATTACTTTTAATTGTTTCGCGGTGAGATAGTCTAGCGCAAGTGCGAAGTTACGGATACCTCCTCGTCGAGTTCTCTAACTGTTCTATTCGTTTCCCCCCATCCATTTCCAATTCTAATTATCATCCCTTTATCTGCAAAAGAAAATTTCCCATCATAATTATCATTCTCATTTCTGTCTTCTTATCGGAATCTTGTTTCTTTGTTTGAAAGATCGAGCATACCGCCACTCATTTTCTGATCTTTTCATGGGATTTGTTTGTGTTACCCATCTTGCTTAAGACAACAAGGTTCTTGTGCGCTTCAGATGGGTAACAAAGGAACCATGGGATTGGTATAGGTTTCTACCTGCGTTTTCAAATCATAAACATTTAGCGTGAGATCTACGTTAAGATATTTATGATTGCATGGACTGTTGGTCGGCGGCGAATCGCTATCCTTTGTTTGCACAAGTGCGCCTTTAGAGTTTTGGGTCATGCCAGGCATTTAGGTGCTAATTGCTATTAGCTACAAGAGGCGATATTCGTTGTTCGGCCTGTTTACCGAAAATTGCGTTTAATGGTTGCATTATATTGATGCATTGGATGGATGCGCTGAATTGGATGCGTTGGATTGGATGCGTTGCATTGGCGCGTCGAATTGGATGCGTTGGGTTGGATGCCTTGCATTGATGCGTTGAATGGATGCATTGGATGAATGTCTTGCATGGATGTGTTAAATTCAATATTAGAGATTTTTCAACGTTTAGTTCGATTGATTTTTGCTATTGAATTCAATGTTGGTGTCTGAAATGTTACGTTTTGTTTCAGGTGGGAGTAAGGACTTTTGGGACACGTGTCTGTGGGCACGTGTAATGGATATATGTGAGTATGTTCCTTAGTGGAACGACGATATCTCACCTATAGTGGGTTGTGTGGTTCGTAGAATCACCACAGAGCCTCCAATTCTTCTGTGAACTGACCATTTATGAATTCATTGTAATGCACTTCCCATCGCTCCAGAATGCCTTCAAGATCGGTGATCAGAATACCCTCTTTATCTTTGCGGTAAGTGCAGCGTGGTGTGTACCCCATCATACAGCGGATTATTTGGTAGAACTTCGCTCTCTACTTTCCTCTATTTCACAGACTAGATTTTTTTCCTAGGCACTTTTCTTTTGTCTATAAAGCATTTTTTCAGATCTTCTGAACTCTTTATATTTCTCCTCGCGTATCCGCGTCCTATGGGACTGCTGCATTGCCCGATATGCACCATTGTTACGTTCAGTCGCTAGTTTGCACTCATCATCAACACAGTCTTTGCGATTTCTACGACTACTGCCTAAGATGGTATAGCGTTTGAAATAATAGTGAAGAAGATCGTGCGATTCGAACTGACGCTATGACAGCTCGAATCACGAAAAAAATTTTACCTAAGCGTTACACATCAGGCTACTGACCGTGTTTAGAATTTGATTTCCAAACTCGACTATATTCCACTGATGTGAATTATTTTTATTTATCGCTTGGTATACGGTTCTGATGTATTTTTCTTATTCGATTTTTCGTTCGGTGTTCTTCACTATTTTTGCTTGTGAATTGTGTGTGTATCTGTTAGAATCGCTACAATGGAGTTGGCAGTACTAATGACAGTATTCTTAAGGCATGTCCATTTCTCTTCTACGCCCGGCATTCTGGACCAAGGACTTACTCTCCCTCCATCGTTAGCGAATCTTAGCGCATGACCAAAGATGTTACTGGTGTTCTCATTGCGTAAGGCAAACCTGATCCGCGGATGTAATACGTCTCGGTAAGGCAATTCGCGCTCGGAAAAGTATACCAACAAGATAGTGATCCGAGTCGACGTTGGCACCTCGGTACGTTCGTACTATCACCAGGCTCGAGGAGGGGCGGCAATCTATCAACACGTGGTCAATTTGGTTGGGGGTGGCTACATCAGGTGATACCCAGGTGGTTTTGTGGATATCGTTATGCCGAAACCTGGTACACGCAACGACCAAGTTCTTTGATGCTGCCCGTTCGATGACTCGTAGTCCATTGTCTTTAGTGTTCTCATGCAAATTATGGGAACATGTATAGTGCCAGAAAACCGGCTCCCGACCTATACCAGACCCATCACATTTGAAAAATTTACAGATACGATTGATTTATTACCATATATCCCTCCAATACATCAGGACTATTTTCAAAAACTTCATCCTAATGAAAAAAGTTAAGATATATTAATAGTAAGAGGATAAATAATTTTGGTTGAATGGTAAATGTTGAAATAAAGCCTTTTTATTTTGTTATTTTTTATTCTTTTTATTGTTGAGGTATTTAATAAAAATTTCATAAGAAGAAATTGGTTTATTTCAATTGAGATCCCATAGTTAATATTTGGTAAATGTAAGATTTTTGCTTTTTGCTGACTTTGAAAGTGGCGTAAGTCCTTTTGCAGTCATTAAAATATACATTTTTGGTAATCACATTTGAAAAATGATTACATTATAAATTTAAATCAATTTAATATTAAAAAAATACAAACCTAGTGTAATAACATTATATCCATATTTTTTAAATTATTCAATTGCAAAACCTTAAATATCTCCATATAAAACAAAATACACTTACACCACCTTCAAAAAAAACGGCTCAAATGTAGATGATTTTTACATACATTTCTTTCCTATTCAACCTTAAAGAGCAAACAAAAAAAAAAACAAAGCGAAAATCGGTACCTAAAATTTACATGTCCGTCATTTTGTTGAATTTCAAGTTTCATGGATGATTCTAGTAGGGGCTCCAACTACACTCATATTCTATTTATTGGCCTGTAGGAACCCGGAAGCTCATGGCCTCCCCGACTCGACTCCGCCATTGTTCCCTGTCCCGCGCGCTGTCCTTCCACGTCCGACCATCCGATCCGATCTCCTCAAGGTCAGATCTAACATTGTCTTCCCATCTCCGTCGCGGCCGTCGTGTCGGTCTCTTTCCCGTTGGTTTACCGTCAAGAATTCTATGCACGGTCCTATCGTCGTCCATTCGCGCTACGTGTCCGGACCATCTTAATCTTCGTCACTTGATTACTTTCACTATTGTAGGTTTGCGGTATAGCTCTTCCAATTCGTGGTTGTGGAGTTTCCCCCATTGTCCTGCCCCCTCGTCATATTTACCACCAAAGATACCCCTTAAAACTTTATTCTCGAATACGCGGAATTTGTTTTCTTCCCGTTTGGTGAGAGCCCATGTTTCGCATCCGCATAGAACGATCGGCATGATTATGGTTCTATAGATACGGAGCTTTATATTACGTGATGGCAGTTTGGATTTCAGCAGTTTACTGACTGTGTGCCAACTAGGGTTGCCGGAGTGTAGTCTTTTGTTAATTTCCTTCGACATTTGGTTATTGGCCGTCAGTATTGTTCCCAGATATTTAAATTCTTTGACATTTTCAAATATCTTGCCTCTGCTGTTTATGTGTGTTCTCTCATGTCCTGCTCTCGCCATAATCATGTATTTCGTTTTGTCTTCATTTATTTCTAGGCCCACTTCTTCTGCCGCTTGCATGATGATTTCACTGTTTTTACTTATAGTTTCTAGATTATCGCCCAAAACGGCGATGTCATCCGCATATGCGAGCACTTGTGTGACCCCGTTCAGAGATCGGGATGACATACTCGAGGAGGAGGTTAAAGAGATATGGTGAGAGGGCATCCCCCTGTTTTAGTCCGTCCCGGATTTCAAATGGTTCTGAGAGGTTTGTTTTCGTTCATGCAGATTTGAATGAGGGCGGCATATTTTTTCGGGATTCCCAGCTCAACTACAATATGGTAGAGACTTTGTCTTGCGATTGGGTCGTAGGCTTTTTTTTGAAGCCAACGAACAGTTGGTGAACCGTCTCTCCGTATTCCCACTTCTTTTCCAGCAGTTGTTTTATTGTGAACATTTCGTCGCTTGTTGACGTGTTCCTTTGGAATCCACATTGGTAGTCTCCCAATATTTCTTCTGCGTACGGTGTGATTCTCGCCAGTATGACATTTGTTAGTATTTTGTATGTGGTTGGGAGCAATGATATTCCTCTGTAATTTTCGCAGTCAGATCTGTCACCTTTTTTGAAAATGGGGACGACTATTGAGGTTTTCCATTCTTCCGGAATGATTTCCTTATCCCATATTCTTTTAATCAGTTGGTGGATCTTTCGAACGGTTGCTTTTCCTCCATGCTTCACAAGCTCTGCCGGTATGCAATCGACTCTGGGAGCCTTGTTGTTTTTCAATCGATTTATTGCCTCTACAACTTCGTCGAAAGAGGGCCCTGGGATCTGAGGCACGGCTGTATGTACGTCTGGTGGGTTAATTTGTGGTTGCGGGTTTTCAAAGTACTGCTTCCATCTTGTCACGATATTTTTTGTTTCTGTCAGCAGACAGCCGTTTGTGTCTCGGATTATTTGGTTCTCCCTCGGTAGCCATTTCTTATTGAATTTATGCCGGCATTCATACCTCTGATATTTTTTGCTCTGGAATTTTCTAGGGTTTTTTCGATCCGAGTCTTCTCTCATTCGCGTTTTTTGCGTTTGAAAAATCTCGTTGTCTCTTTCCGAATTGTCGCGTATCTTTCTGCGTTGACTTCATCATATCTTTCTAAGTGGATCACTCTGAGGCGTTTACTTTGTTCGAACTTTGCCCTGTACTCATCGTCAAACCAAGGTTTGGACTTAATTGTTTTCTTAAATCCTAATACCTTTTGGACTGTTTGTTTGATTGTGTCTCTGATCGATGCCCATTTAGTACCCAGATTATTGGTTTCCTCTTCCTCACTACTCCCATTCTCTAGGATGCTAAATCTATTCGTTAGGCCTTCTTGATATTCAGCCCTTTTGCGCAGGTCTTTTAGTTTATCAATGTCGAACTTTTTGCTCGTCTCCCGTGATTGCCCAAGTGGGTTTGCTGAGAGCCGACTCCTGATTTTTCCCATCATTAGATGATGCTTGGAGTCGCAACCTGCTCCTCTATATGATCTTACGTCAAGGATTTCCGAGTGGTGTCCTTTCTCTATAAGGAAGTGGTATATTTGGTGACGTGTTACGCCGTCGGGTGATATCCATGTGGCTTTATGAATTTGCTTGTGGTTGAACACCGTGCTTTTCACTACCAGATCTCTTGACGCTGCGAACATGATAATTCGAATACCATTATCATTTGAAACGTCATGTAGGCTTTCTTTACCTATTGTTGGTTGGAAGATATCTTCGTTTCCAATTTTCGCATTGAGGTCCCCGAGGAGGATTTTAAAATCGAATGATGAGATCCCATCAAATGGTTCCTCTAGGGTCTCGTAGAACCTTCGTTTCTTCGTCCGTATATTCTGTTGGGGCGTGTACGTTTATAAATACATAATTGTACCATGGTCCGCGTATTTTTAGCACCGACATTCGGTCATTAATAAATTGCACATCTTTTACATGGGGGGTAATATTCTTGTTTATGATGAAGCGAGTCCTGAGGTTATGTGTATCGATACCTCCACACGCCAGTGTAAACCCGTTGGTTTCGATTACTTGATGTGGGAGTCGGACTTCCTGAAGCGCGACGATGTCCATTTTATATTGTTTCGCGTTTTCTACGACCGCCTGTATCGAGCCTGGTTTATATTCGTTCGAACATTCCACGTGCCGACGTGTATATCCCGCTTTTTCCGTTTTCCCTACGTCTTCTTTTTGCCGAGTCGGTGTTTTCTTGATGATTTGTTCCCTTATGGGAGTTCTGGCGTGTTTTGTATATTGATTATTCATTTTTGATCCCACGAGTCTTGCGGTTTCAAAGAGTCCGCCACATCAGAGCCCCTCTTTGATATGGTAAGTTCTGCTTACTGCTCTGATTCGACCCGATGTCAGAGAGGCGCCGTTATAATACAGCCGGTATACCCCTGGCTGCAAACCATCCAATGGGCACGGTGACCCGTAAAACCCTGGATTAGGAGTGATAGATCTTTGTGTGTTACTCCTCGCTAGCCTGTCTGACATGGGAGTCCCTACTGGAAGCGTATGCTTCCGTCAGCATAGCCTGAGTGATTCATTGTAGTTTAAGCCCTCGCACCACGTCAAGGTTTCTACCAAGCGGGAGAACTACACTCATATATTTTATGAAAATTCTTCGATTTTTGATTTTTGATAATTTTTGTAGGTTCTAGAGTGGGCAAGATTAAGGTACGTTTTTTTGAGACATTACAAGGGGTCTCAACAAATATTATCACTATATTTTTTAATAAAAACATTTTTTTTGTACTCTAGAATATATTAAACAAGTGACAAAAAGTTTGAGTTATTTATTTATTTCCTTCTATGAGAAAAAAATTCGAGA
Source organism: Microdon myrmicae (assembly GCA_963931805.1). Classification (NCBI taxonomy): domain Eukaryota; kingdom Metazoa; phylum Arthropoda; class Insecta; order Diptera; family Syrphidae; genus Microdon; species Microdon myrmicae. Next base: position 139,852,729 of record OZ007498.1, on the reverse strand, counting down.
AACTGACTTCTTTTTTAGGGTCGCAGATGTGAACTTCCCCTTAATAGCATCAGCTACTAACGTTTACGGCTACAGCCTAGCCCCCAATTGTTCCGCTCCAACAGCAACAGAGAATTTTGAAGTTTAAGCGCCGGAAAATAGACAAATAAAAAGAAAAACAAAACAGTCAAGAAGAGAACACAAACAACGTATGTGAACAATGTCGATACTTAATACTTGTAATACTTGATTCGTTGCCGATTTAGGTTCATAAACCACGCAATGGTTGTTGCTTGTCCACGTTCGAATTGACATTTAATTAGTAACTTAACGGCTGCAAGTGTCTGATGAAAAGATATGTAACACAACCCCCCCCCCCCCCCCCCCCTTCCCTTGTTCTGACCAGCTCACCTACTAGCATTACGCGTTTTATAGACGACCCTCTACGTTCGAGAACTTGAATCGTTACAAGGTGAACAATCAAGAAAAACAAAAGAAAGTTCTCAAGAAAAGAGAGGATCCGAAGAAAGGACATAAAGAAAACAAAATCAATTAAGAAACAATTTTCACAGAAGATTCTCAAAATTTAACCTATCAACAAGAAAAGGTAACATCAAAAAGATGAAGCATGAAGTATGTATGTAAAAGAAACGATCTTCCATCGAAATATTGACGTTTTCATGATTATATTATTAATAACAGTCTCATATAAAGTGGGAACAATAAGAAATTATGAATTGTGTCGCCTTGACAAAATCACCTTTAAGCCTCGACTTTAAGTTTCCAAGTCATAAATTTATAGCTTCAGGGATATTCTTTGCCTTTAAAACAAATGAAAACCGATTGTCTTAGAGTACACGTGGTGCCACATTAATTGATTCAAATTAATTCTGCGATTTATCACGCTTCGACGGGAGTCAATCAAATTATATCAACGGAAATGACGTAAATGACGGGTATACCTCGATCGGCTTACCAATTGAAACTTTAAGGAGCACGGACTGCTTTTGAAATTCCAAAGTAGGATGATAGGTAAACGTTTCCTTAAAGTTCTGTGTTAGTGGTTGATTAGCTGCCCAATCGCTCAGGTATTACTCAAACGACGCGTGCTCTTTGGTGACTTATATTTTACTAAAGCCACATTCAAAGTCTGATTTCCGAAATAGTTCGTATACAAAACGTACACAACTATTTAATTACTTCTAAGTTGAAAATTCCATTAACACCTATGAATTTATCAATTGAATACCACATAATGTATCGACCTATCCGAAGTACATCACGTAATAATCATGAATCGGAAAATGTTCGTACTATATAAAAGTGCTGGAAGTAGATTCGAAGTCATAGTTCTAATTCAATTTGCCTACTCACTTAATACAAAATGAAATTCCTCGTAAGTTAATATAATAGTTTTTCGTTAAAGGACCTTCTTAGGGAATAAAAGTTGCTCACGGTATCATCTTCCATATTATAGGCTACTCTAGTTGCTGTCTTTGCTGTGTTTGCCTTGACCGCAGCCAAGCCACAGTATTATTGGCCGGTCATTGCTGGGGGAAATAGTGCTGCCGCTGCTGCTGCCGCTGCCGCTGCCGCTGATTCCGCATCAGTTTACCAACGTAAGTTTTATTAATGTCATTACTGTATTAAGTCCAGTTGTTAAAATGTTCCAATTTCATTACAGCTTATCTTTCGGGAGGTTATCCACCATATAATTACAATGGATACCACAACAATTATGGCCCCATCTGGTATTGATAGGCAAGAGTCTAGAAATGATTCAAGGCTTTAAATAAAAAACAACAAGGAATGAAATAGCTTTGTTTTCATTTTATAAGTGTGCCTTAATTTACGTTATGCGTTGAGAAGGAGAATATTTTCTTGTGAGAATATATACCTGAAAACTTATGGTGTTCGCACACTGTGCTTTAGGTTTAGGAGAGGCGAACCTATAGCGCCGAGTGGGCGCCCCGAGATGCTACCAAATAACTGTTGCAGTTCTTTTTGAACAGTTGCAGGTAGTAACGCTCCGGGAACACTCGCGTGGGAAGGGAGTTCCACAGCTTCCCCGCTCTGTAACGGAACGAGTTCTGATGCAGGGATGTTCGCGCCGTAGGGAGATGAACCGCAAACTGCCTCGATTTGTCGGATTGTCTTTTGGAGCGCATATAAACCGAATTGCGTGGAACAATACCACGAATCTCCGAAGAACAGTACCCATGATAATATCTGTAAAACAGACAGAGGTCGGCGACGCGCCTTCGATGTGATAGCGAGTATAGTCCCGACGTCAGCGCCGAGTCCCCCATCAGGCGGATCGCTTGACTCTGTATGCTCTCAAGTAGGTCGAGGGTATGTTTAGGAGCCGAGCTCCAAACATGAGAGCAATATTCGGGCGCGGGTATAATTTGGGATTTATATAGGAGAAGAAGTTGGGCCGGAGTAAAATATTTCTTGGCTCTAAAAAGATACGTGTTTATGCCATGATACATTCCCACAGACCGTGACGCCGAGCAATCTCAAACTTTCCCCAGCCTCGAGGGCCCGGCCATTCATCATCAGGTGTGGAACCGATGATCCACTTTTCTTTGTGAATGTTGTATATTGTGTCTTCGCTGCATTGAAGTCGACGAGATTTGCCCTTCCCCACTGCAGGACCCTATTTAGATCCTGATTCAGAGAGTCAATCTGTCTTCATCTAAGCTGATGCGACCCAGATGCACCAACCGGCCGAACACTCGAAAAGGAGGAAACAAGCGTCCTATCATCCGCAAAACTGAACACTTTGTTATCCGTTGTCTCAAACAAATCATTTATGTGAAGCAAGAACAAGGTGGGAGCCAAAATAGAACCTTGGGGCACCCCCGAATTAACAGGATACAGCTGCGAACACTCGACGTCCACAACAACCCGGATCGATCAATTCTCGAGGAAGCTCCTCGTCCAGTCGCAAAACTGTTGGGAAAGTCCATATGAACGGAGTTTGCTCAGCAATGCCCCGTGCCAGACGCGGTCGAAAGCCTTGGAGATATTTAATGCGACCGCCATTGGCTCACCATGCCGTTCAATCGCAGATGTCCATATATCGGTTATAAGTGTCAAAAGGTCTCCCATGGACCGCCTGCCACGGAACCCGTATTGATGATCATTCAGAAGTCCGTTGCACTCCAAATACTTAACTAAATCTGTATTGATGACTTTTTCCATTACCTTAGATAAAATAGACAGTAATGCTATCGTACGGTAATTTTGTGGGAGATACTTTTTTCCCGTCTTTGGGATTGGCTGAACTCGAGCGATTTTCCAGCAGGCAGGAAAGGTCCTCCGTGTATAAGATAAGCAGAAGAGTCTGCCAAGAACCGGCGATAGTTCTGGAGCACAGTTCTTAAGGACTATTGCTGGTATTCCGTCCGGGCCGGTTGCCGTCCTACAATCCAGTTCACGTAGAATGCGTTGAATAGTGCGCGGACGAAATCTCACATCCCGCATGGAAGATCGTACCGGCGCGATTATAGGTGGCTCCAAAAGGCCGGAGTTGAGGTTTGAATTCGCGGAAACTAAACTCGCGAACACGTCAGCTTTATCCTTTGAATGCGTGACTAACGTCCCGCTGTCTGTCACCAACGGAGGGAAGGAGGAGGATGTGAAGCTGCAGCTGACAGCTTTTGCCATTGACCAGAAGCAGCGCGATCACCCTGTCGTTGTGAGCTTTCTTCGCGGCATCAATCGCCTGATTGCACGCGTTTCTGATTCTAACAAAATTCGTTCTGTTAACATCGGTGGGATTGGAGCGCCATTGCTTAAAAGCTCTATTTTTTGCCGCTGTAATCTTATCGCAGCGTTTAGTAAACCAAGGTTTATCCGACGAACTTCGTTTGATGGAATGTGGAATATACATATCGATCCCAGAAGAATAATCTCTGATACCGACTCCGCGCAAGCGTTAACATAGGAGTCTCCGAAGCACACCTCCGACCATGGAAAGGATACGAAGAAATCTCGCAAATCGTTCCGTGGTTCCGTGGCAGACGGTCCACGGGAGACCTTTTGACACTTATAACCGATATATGGACATCTGCGATTGAACGGCATGGTGAGTCAAGGGCGGTCGCATTGGATATCTCCAAGGCTTTTGACTACTCTTGGAAAGTTTGCAATTGCTTGGCGTCACGGTCTGTGGGAATGTATCATGGCATAAACACGTGTCGAGTATCGCCAGGTCGACCTCAGGAAAACTGAGTTATCTTTTTAGAGCCAAGAAATATTTTACTCCGGCCCAACTTCTTCTCCTACATAAATCCCAAATTAGACCCGCGCCCGAATATTGCTCTCATGTTTGGAGCTCGGCTCCTAAACATACCCTCGACCTACTTGAGAGCATACAGAGACGAGCGATCCGCCTGATCGGGGACTCGGCGCTGACGTCGGGACTACAGTCGCTATCACATCGAAGGCGCGTCGCCGACCTCTGCCTGTTTTACAGATATTATCATGGGTACTGTTCTTCGGAGATTCTTGGTATTGTTCCACGCAATTCGGTTTATATGCGGTACACAAGACAATCCGACGGATCGCAGCCGTTTGTGGTTCATCTCCCGACAGCGCGAACATCCCTGCATCAGAACTCGTTCCGTTACCGAGCGGGGAAGCTGTGGAACTCCCTTCCCACGCGAGTGTTTCCGGAGCGTTACAACCTGCAACTGTTCAAAAAGAACTGCAACAGTTATTTGATGGCATCTCGGGGCGCCCACTCGGCGCTAAAGGTTCGCCTCTCCCGAGAGAAGTCTAATAAAAAAAAAAAAAAAGTGGCTTGGTATTTTATTGCTGGGAGAAAAAGGTCGCCGGCCAATGTGTACGTTAAGAGATTTATCATACACATGGCGAAGCTGATGATAGACAGCGTAATGTGTATGGTCCCTGGTGAAGGTTACATAGTATGTAAACCAAATCCTTTGTTATATGGAATTCGTCTAGGGGGATTTACTTGGCAACGAAGGTTCCAAATTGGTTTGGGATTCCGGATAAGTTAAGCAAGAAATCTTACGGGGGATTGTATGCGAAGAGATGCATGAAAGGTAAGTTTTCTTTTACAGGGACTTTAGGTTCAAGATTTGAGCTATTTAATGCGTGAAAGATTTAAGATGCTAATACGATTGCATTAGTGAAGTATGAGATTGGGTGGAAGTTATGGGGGGGGGGGGGGGGGGGGGGGGGTTCAGGCAAGCGAACCGTGGGGTTTGGCGGAACCGCCACAGGCATACCTCGTCTTTTGTTTCGATATTAGGCTTTTGCCCACTTCTGATGAGATTTATCCAACAGTTAAGCGGCGATCACTTTCAATAAGCTTTCGAACGGCACGAATGTTGTCATCTGTACGACTTTGTCCTTGGGCGTCGATCATGATTTTCGTTTTCGATACGTTCTCGCCCACTTTTAAATTGTCTGGCCCACGTATACACACGATTCTGAAACAGTGTATCATCACCAAACTGTACCTTCAATCAAGAAATAATTTTCGAGGGTTTAACGCCTTCATTCATTAAAGAATTTATAATAATTCGTTGCACAGCAGTCGTATATACCTCTTACTCACTCATGGCTGTACTGACTACAAAATCGAGCCCGACCGCTTGCCAAGCCGGTTCATCTACTCTTCATAAACCAAACAACAGCCACGCACAAGATTATCTAGATCGCAACTTGTTGCTAAGCAAAAAAGTAAAATTACCGTTTTTATTAGATTTGTATTTACTTGTTTGTTCCTCGATAGTATACTGGTTAGTATACCCGCCTGTTACGCGGGAGACCGGGGTTCGTTTCCCCGTCGGGGAGCCTCTGGCGCAAAACTAATCACCTTGCCCGGAAAAAAACAAATCATTATGGAAAATTTTAACAAGCCTCAGGACTTGCTAAATAAGGCCAATACCGGTTCCCAGTTGTAGTGCCGATGATGATGATGATTTTACTTGTTTCATTCAAAAAGGCTCCCCCATCCCACACAATCAGTTCTGACCTGTAAATTCTGACTAAGAATGAATGTGAGCTAGACAATCTATAGTACACTGTAATAGGTTAAACATTGTATTAAAACGAATAAAACAAGAAAGAAAAAGAAGAAAAAGTAGTAGTACGATTTATTGCTACCAAGTGAAAAAAGTGGGATATTTGTTTAAAATAATTTTTTTAATATAGAAATTCAACAACTCTTAAAAAAAAAAAACTTCTTCGAGTTCTATTCTCAGAGTTTGAGTTTTGAAAATGTCTCCTTTTCATTTCTTTTAAATTGTATTTCCCTCTGGAGAGGTGTACCTATAGCGCAAAATTTACGCCCTAAGACGGTATTTTTCTTGACTGGATCCATCAGCAACATTTGAAAGATGGTCCAAGGATTTATCCGATGAATTTCACGGGGCTTATAGTGAGCTAAATGGCATAGCATTTCACCGGGCGGCTGGGTATTGGGACAGAATCACCAGTTGAATCTGCTTTGCACTATCAAACGCACAACACAAGATCCCTTACCAACTCAGGCATTGAGGCGGCTCTAATGGTAGTGTAGCCCACACAGGGAAAAATCTGCTTATAAAATATCAATTTCCGGGTCTGCAATTTAGCTAATAACGGGGTTTCCAATAGGGGCTTGACAACTTTAATTTGTGAACGCACCCTTTCACTAATCATCGAACTGCCACTGTCAAATTATTCAGTAAACTCAACATTTTCATCGTGGTTAAGTACACGAACGAACAACGCCTGCAAATTATAAAACTTTACTACCGAAAAAAGTTGTCCAGTCCCTATAGGTAAATCCATTACAAATAGACAATTTATTAGATCACCGTTTCAATAGCATGGTAATGATAATTGAACTTTCATATAACACTACAGAGAACTCAATTTCTTTAACATTCAGATGGAACATGAAAATGAGTTTTTTTGTCATTCAAAGAATGTGCAGTTGAATTGAGAAGCTTGTCTCTTATTACATACTGTTTATAAAATACAACTGCAAACCATAATAAGAAGCAAGAATATAAATACAAATTATCAGCAGAATATAAATACATATATATATAAATCTACATCAATAGTGAACTTTCAAAGCTTCACAGTTTTTATAGCATAACTAGTTGACGAAATTAGTTCTATGGGCCGCCGTCATCATTAATTTGAATAAAACTTTGTTATTCGACTTTCTTAGTAGCACATATGTCAATTGAACCCACAGATGTCTCTGTTCGTTCGTCTAACGAACTCTAGCACAGCTAAGACAATTTTGAGTTAATATAATTGAAAATGTCATTCTAAAACCGCAGGTGGTCTAAATCAGAGCTGAATTGCAAATTGTCCGTCGTACTGAATTATCGAGCAAGCTGGTCATTGTAATTTGAGTTCTTGTTAACTAATAACTATAGCAACAATACGGAGTCAAGAGATTGAATCGCTACTCAGCCGTTGAGTTGGACCTTGAGCGGCATGTGTGATATTCGAATTCGGAACAGCGAACAACTTGTGCTGAGTAGGTTTGTAACACATTACACACTTTTCTTCTCAATCGGTTTTTGGTATGTAGTCGGCAAGGTAAGCCGCGCTATCTTGAACTACTTTTTGATGGAATTAGGTGAATGAATAAATTGGGTTGATAGGTGCCTTCAAACCTGCCGACTCGAATGCTCAATAAAAAGTGCACAACTATATTTTCAGTATTATCTGGCATTTGTAGGCATTTCTATTTTTGTTTGTCAAGGCAGATTTCATCAATAGTAGGAAAGACTGGAGTAGAATTCGAAGCTCAGGGTCGGTGTATATTTTAAATACTGTTGACTTCAGTCAAGAATTTGAGGATTGAATTCAACTTTTCTGCCATATATACTTATAGTTGATTCTGTTGTTAAACAATACACAACTTCTGTTTAGGTGCAAAACCCTTATGTAGAGTTTTTTAAGAGATACGAATGATTCGGGTACCCAATTGTTTCAAATGTGATTAGTTTTCTTGTAAGGTTTATTGTTCCACCTACTGCCTGCCTCCAATAGGTACATATATCTATATTTATAATTCTTGCATTAGTTCTTCAATGCATATTCCATCAATGAAATAGTTACGGTTCTACCGTTTAATATTATTATCAATCAAAATCAGAATCCAAGCAGAAGTCAAGTTTGCAAGAAGAAAAATGTTCCGCACCAATCTAGGGCGTGATTAGATGCTTTGGTGTTAAGTAAGTCGGATGAGGTTTCACTTTTCTGTTTCTATTAAGAGCAAAAAAAAAAAGAAAAATTACCCCACGGTCATCGTTTAACTGCAGTGCAATTTAATTGGCTGCCTACTACTTGACTAGTTCGTAGATGTTAAAAGGTTTTCTAAAAGGGTCATCAAATTTTGTATCTTAATATAAAGGCACTCTTAAACTTTTTACAAGATCTATCCATATCAAAATGTCACTCAGGGTTAACATTTTTATCACATTCACAAAGTTCACGAATGAACAACGTTTATAAATTATTAAAAATGACCACCGACATTCTGAGCCGATGGGTGCAACTTTATTCTGGTCGTAATAATCATCACACCAGACAGGCTGACAGGCCGCGCATATTATATTGGATAAATTTGAGACAAAATATTCGCTATTTAATGTTCCTGTGCCAGTGAGACAAGGCACAGTCGAATTACCCAACAATTTCGTAGCCGTAGGTGCCCCAATTCAAAATGATCCGAATCAATCGACTCCACACCGTTTACAGGCATCAGGGAACTTCCAAACCTCATCATCGTCATCATCGGCACTACAGCCGGGATCCGGTCTTGGCCTTATTTAGCAAGTCTCGAGGCTTGTTAAATATTCCATGATAATTTATTTTTACGGCCAGGTTATTAGCCACTTCCAAACCATATTGTGGGCAATTTCGTATAAGGTTCTTGGCATACACCGTTAAAAGGTCTGTGGGGTAATGAGTCGGTGTGCCGGCACGGGCACGGGTTCACTGAATTCCCCAACGTGTTCACTGTGTTACGTGCGGCTTCCGCCTCCCCCATCATTTAATTCGTTTTAATATAATTTAATAGTAGATGGTAAGGTGGTGAATGTGCGAACATACATGTGTTCGAGTGTGGATCGTGTGGAAGCTGATTCCGTTTTCGGAGTGGATGCTGATGGAGAGGGAGAGAAAGATGATATTTTGATTCCGTTTGTTTTTGATTTTTGTTGTTGCTCGAGACGGTTTTTAAAAACAGTTGGATGAAGACAGTTCGTTAACAGGGGAGGAAGAACGACAGAACAAGTAAAGTAAAAAAGTTTAAAAGGCAGGAAAACGGAAGAATACGATTGTCAACGTGAAAGTTTTGAAATTAAACGTATAGGAAAAAGAATAAAAGCTAGTTTTTTTTCTTGGAGCGCGGTTTGCCGACGCAAGTGTTTAAATTTGGATTGGCCAAATCTATCCATCATGCTCATGTTTTAATCCGTCAAAGACACAATCGTATTCGAAAACGGGAGGTGAACATCCCATCGTTTGTGGTGCGATTGAATTCGCAGAAACACATCGACTTCTCTCTAAAATCACCATTTGGCGGTAGCCGCCCTGGTCGTGTAAGGAAGAAGAACCTGAAGAAGAACCTGAAGAAGAACCACAGGTGGTGGAACAGCCTCTGAAGAACAAGAGGAATCCAAAGAGCTGGAGAAGGAAACGGAGAGTGCTACTTGCTCGGTCCAGATTGAATCAGATAAAAAGCTGCTGCACGGACCTTCAGCTCTCCCCAGAAAACAGCAGAAAACGGCAGGAAAAACAGGTAACCAATTTGTGTTTAAATATCTGAATTTCTGTGGCGGAAAACGTCACAACTGGATAAAACACTGAATAACACCGCAAGCCGTTCACACAAGGAGAAAATAAAACGCTGGTATGGTTTTGTCGCAAATTGTTTTTATTGTTTTGCACTTGCTTTAATAGATGTTTATTATTCAGCACATTATAAAGCAATCGCGCGGAATAGAATCCTTAAACAGATGCAGATGGTATCTTGCCAATTAATTAAAATCAGTTTTTATCTAATATTAATATCGAAGGCACTAGTTATGCACTAAAATGTTTTTTTTTTAAACTGTTTTACTTTTGGATTGCGTACCCCACAAGATTACGAAAATCATTCGTAACACCAAGAAAATTACTCCAAAGTCAAGTTTTTACTTAGCTGCTACATTTTCGGCTAGAGTGTCACATTTCACAGAATACTAGCGAGCATTGTCACTTTCTCACTTTTCAAGCTTCGACTCCGTGACTCGCGCGCACTGGTTGGTGGATAGGACTCGACTTATTAATTTAAATTGCCCCGATTCAAGAACTACGTTGATTCACCAGCGTCCGACTTTAACTCTGGTTGACACTCCACTGGTCATTACTCGGGTGTGTGTGCACGATAGGGTTTCCTAATTTTTATGATGATGCTATGCATGTAAAGAATTCTTTTCAGAGAACTTTGATGATGCATTAAATGCATGAAATGATGTTCTTGGGGGTGAAATGCAGGTTGGGCGACAGGAGCTGGGGTTGGAATTGTGGGTGATTCTTTGCGTAGCTTTAAAGAACCCCCACAGGTCATTTGGAGCGCCGAAACTTCACCGAGTGGGGTCTATGAAAGTTCGAAGAAGACACTGAAGTTCATCGAAAAATTGTCATTGGTGATGAAGTTCATTTGGACTTAATAGCTTTGAGGTATTGAACAACAAAACAAGATATCCCATATACTTCCAGACTCAATTGTATCGGGGAGAAGTGACCATGTGATGTGGATTACAAGCTGAAACTGTGATTGGACCGTATTTTTTCATCGATAAAAATGATCGCCATCTTATGGCCATCGGGGCTCTCAATGTTGGAAGATTATTTTTTGGCCATAGTTGTATGGGCTTGACATCAGTGATATGCGGTGCCAAGACGCCGCAAGCCACACAGATGATGATCATCATCATCGGCACGACAACCGGGAACTGGTCTTGGCCCTATTTAGCAAGTCGTGAGGCTTGTTAAATTTTCCACAATGATTTGTTTTTTTCCGGGCAAGGTCATTAGTCTTGCGCCAGAGGCTCCCCGACGGGGAAACGAACCCCGGTCTCCTGCGTGACAGGCGGGTATACTAACCACTATACTATCGAGGAGCCTCACACAGATGATCACATAATCAATCTATTGAAGTATAACTTTGGTAATCATGCAATTTCGAGAAATCGCCACGCTGGTCATAGGATTTAACGCCGTTAGGTTTTGTTTTATGGAGTTAAGTTATGTTGGTTTGTGTTAATATCTAATGCAAAATTTGAAATGGTCAGACCGATATATGTGGACGATTGGTGCGAAATTGGCTCCAGAAAATCGATCCCTACAAATGTGCTCGTGGTAGTTATATTAACGAGATTGAATTCCATACTTAAATGTAATATGTGTTATGCACCTGGAATAAATTTCAGTCCGATATTTCAATTATTCTATGTATTGGGTTCTACCACATGAAATGTTCGATTTTACAGTAAAAATTTACAAGTTAATATTATTTTTCCGTACATTTTCATTCAATCAAAATAGGATCCGTTGTCACCTATGACATTCTTCCAATGTGATACAAGGTCAAGTATTCCTTTTTCGTAGAAGTGCTGATTTTTTGAGGCAATGAAATCTTCAAAGACTTTTATGACCTCTGTTCGGTTCCGGAAGACCTTCTGCCGGCAAAATGAATCCAGTTTGCGGAAAAGATGGTAGTCCGTTGGGGAAATCAGGAGAGTATGGTCGATGCGGAAGAATTTAAAATCCCAACTGCAACGGTTTTTGCACCGTTACTTGTGAAGTATGGGGTCTAGCGTTGTCATGCAAAAGGATCGGACCGTGCCTATTGACCAACGCAGATTGCTTTTCAGCCAATTTGGAATGCAATATGTCGATTTCCTCACAATATTTGATAGCGTTTATCGTTTGTCCTTGTTGGAGAAATGAAAACTGGATTGGTCCTTTCAATGTCCACCAAATTGTCACCATAACCCTTTTTTGGGTGAAGATCGGGCTTGGCGGTGTGTTATGGTTTTTCACCTACATCCAACCAAGCTCAGGTCTTTTACGGTTATCATACATAATCCACTTTGCATCATAGGTGACCATCCGGTGCAAAAACGTTTCAGTTTGGTTTCTTAATCTAAGCGATGCGCAGATTTCCAGGCGCCGTATTTTTTGGGACTCGTTAAGTTCACGGGGTTCCCGTTTATCGAGTTTCTTCACCTTTCCTATGAGAGAAAGATGTCGGCTTATTGTCATTGAGGATACTCCCATACTTTGTGCAATCTCCCGCACCGATTTCGTTTGATCCACATCCACCAATGCTCTTAAAACATTGTCGTTAGCTACCGTTTCCGGCTTCCCACGTGGTTCATTTTCGAGGCTGAAATCTCCCGAACGAAACTTTCCAAACTAACGTCGTATAGTGCGTTCATTTACCGCTACATTCTCAAATGGGTCATTAATTTTTTCATTGCCAATGACGCATTATTTCCCATTTTAAATTCATAAAGGAAGAGGGTTCGAATTTAAACTGCCGACACCGTGGTAAACAATTCCTAGAAAAAAAAAAACTGTACTTGTAACGAACGCTTAAATTCTCACACGTCAAGCACACGTACCAGTTTACTTTATAAAAAAAGAATATTTAACGTTCTGGCACAGACGTTCACTCGAGAACTTCTTATCTCCGACTATGCGAAAATCGGCCATTTCATGTAGTACTATAATATTTTTGGGTGCCCCACCGTGCTTCCGGTTTCCCGGGAAGAGTGGGCTACCGTTGTTGTCCTCTTTGGGTATATGTCGAACTCGTAACTATACTTTCCGCACACTATCGACCATGTTGCCGCACGATTACACTGATGTTTCTGAATAACTTCCTGCAATACACTCGCAAAAACTAACACTTCAGTTTCTTTCGAAAACTGATTTTATTTTTACGTTTTAGAACAGATTTTAGTTTACATTAAATCTCTATTATTTTTGAAGAGGTCTTCTCCTCATGCGCGCTACACACTGACTGTTTCAAGCGACTCTTTCAACTCTGTGAATTCAAAATCATCTTCTCACTTCGAGAATTCTAATTCTTAAAAATCTTTATGCTCTTTCGAAGGTCAAGGCGCATCGCCACTTATCGTTCGATCCAATCTTGGGGGTTTTCTTTGTGTTAGCCATCTGGCCAATGCAAACAAGAAGTTTCGTGCATTTCAAATGGGTAGCACAAGATCCGTGGAAATTGGTTGTTAGTTTAGGATCTGGGAATCTGTGTCTATTAGCAAATCATAAAACATCTGGTATGTGAGAATATAATGTTTATGATTGCTAGAATTGTGTGTCGGCGTATCGAATAGATATACCTTTGTGCACTTTTAGGTTTTGGATCTTATAGGTTTTTTAGGTGCTAATTGCTTTTAGCATACATGGGAAAATAATGCATTATGCTGTTTGATTTTAGGAAATAGAATCGAACAAATGCATTGAATTGAATAAATAAATTTGAATTCAATAAATGAGAATTTGAACGTTTAGTTCGATTTGGTTTGACAGTGTTATGTTGGGGATATGAAATGGATTTTCTTATAGGTGGGAGGAAAATGTAATGTGGGAGATAAATGTAATGTGGGAGAAAGATGGTAGGGCTTCTTGGAGCACTACAGTACAACCCAACATTAGTTAAGTATATAGTAATTACGTCCCTATTGAAATACCCGATGTGTAATTTAAAAAGGGATTTGCCACGCAGCCTTCCTGTCATACGTTTTTGTGCGTTCCGTTGAGTTAAGAATGTAATTTGGTGGTTAATTTAGGAAATATATCCATCATCATCATCATCATCATTTTCGGCACTACAACCGAGATCCGATCTTGGCCTTATTTATCAAATCCCTCCACCGGTCCCGATTTCGAGCCGATGTCATCCAGTTTGGCACTCCCAGGCTCTGGGCGTCCTGGTCTACGCCATCCTTCCATCGCAGACAAGGTCTGTGCGCTGTCTCCTTCCACACATCCTGCCAAAAAGGACTTTACGGGCAGGCTCCTCTTCGCTCGTTCAAGCTAGGTGTCCCGCCCACCGGAGTCTACCGAGCTTGATTTTGCTTACAATATTTGCTTCAAGGTAGATCGCGTACAACTCATGGTTGTAGCGTCTCAGGAATCCTTCACATACGGGGTCAACAGTTCTCCTTAAGACCTTTCTCTCGAACGTGGCTAAGAGTTCAGAGCGCCTTTTATTGAGCATCCATGTCTCGGATCCACACATGAGTACTGGTAATACCATGGTCTTGTACAGTAGTAGCTTGGATGTTCTGGATAAATTTCGGGATTTAAAGAGCCTTGATAGACCAAATCGTTCTTGGTGATTTGAATGCAAAAATAGGTCGGGAGTCGGTTTTAAGGCACTACACAGGTGTTCATAGTTTACATGAGAACACTAATGACAATAGACTATGAGTTATCGAACTGGCAACATCATAGAGTTTGGTTTTTGCGAGTACCATGTTTTCGCGTAAAGACATCCACAAAGGCGCCTGGGTAGCACTTGAGGTAGCCACTCGCAACCAGATTGACCACACGTTGATAGATCGCCGCCACTCCTCCAGCCTGATGACGGTACGAACGTGCCGGGCTGCCAACGTCGACTCGGATCACTATCTTGGTATAGTTCTCCGAGCGCGGATTGCCTTACGGAGACGTATTGTATCCGCAGGTCAGGTTCGAATCAACACGCCTGTCTTACGAAATGAGAACGCCAGCAACACATTTGGCCATGCGTTAAGACTCCCCTCGAAAAGCTCGACGGAGGGAGAGTAAGTCCTGGGGGCAGAATGCCGGGCATAGAAGAGAAATGGACACGCCTTAAGAATATTGTCATTGGTACTGCCATCTCTATCCTAGGCAGTAGTCGTAGAGATCGGAGTGAATGGTTTGATGATGAGTGCAAACTAGCGACTGAACGTAAGAACACTGCATACCGGGCAATGCAGCAGACTCACAGAACGCAGGTACGCGAGAAGAAATACAAAGAGCTCAGAAGGTCTGAAAAAAGACTCCACAGATAAAAGAGAAGTGGCTGGGAAAAAAATCTAATCTGGGAAATAGAGAAAATTAGAGAGCGAGGTCCGCACCAGGCGTTGAAGCTCTACCAAATAATCCGCAGTATGACGCGGTACACATCTCGCTGCATTTACCGCAAGGATAAAGAGGGTAATCTGATCACCGACCCTGAAGGCATTCTGGAGCGATGGGAAGTGCACTTCAATGAATTGCTAAATGGTCAGATCACAGAAGAATCCTAGGCGCCAAATCAAGACCAAATACTGCCGCCACCATGCGCTGAGGAAACATTAAAAGCCATAAGACAGCTCAAATTAAATAGGGTCCCCGGAGCTGATGGCATAGCAGCTGAGCTGATCAAACAAGGAGTGACAGCGTTACACCACGCAATTCATAAGATCGTGGTGCACATATGGGGACAAGAGGAGTTGACGGAAGAATGGCGTTGCGCGATAATTTACCTCATACATAAGGGAGATATCACTGTGTGCAGCAACTATAGAGGTATAACATTGCTGAGTGCCGCCTATAAGATACCCTTCTCTATGCTACAAGACTGGATAGCCCCATACCCTAAAGTCATCATTGGTCAATATCAGTGTGGCTTCATGCCAGGCAAATCAGCGATTTATCAGATATTCACCCTTAGGTGGGCGATGGAAAAATGTCAGGAATTTAAGATTCCGTTATATCATCTATTCATAGACTGTAAGGCCGCCTACGACAGCATAGCCAGGATAGAACTATATAATGCCATGAGAGCGTTCGGCATCCCAAACAAATTGATACGACTTTGTAGGTTGACCATGACCACCATAACTAGTCAAGTAAAAATAGCGAGTGCTGTCCAAACCATATTACATCCAAACCATATTACATCCAAACTATATTACATCCATAAACAACCATAAACATTTTCGGCAAGGGAACGGTCTGGCCTGCATCCTCTTCAACCTGGGGTTGGAGGATGCAATCCGTGACTCTTGCGTTACAACTAGAGGGACTATTGTCACCACGTCCTTCCAGATACTTGCCTACACAGATGACATCGACATCAGCGGTAGAACCGAATCGGCTGTACAGGACTCCTTCACTCAGATCGAGCAGATGGCACAAAAACTGGGACTGCACATTAATGACGGAAAACTGGGTACATGGAGGCAACTTCTGCAAGGAGAAGACTTACCGTTGGTCTAACTATCAGGGTAGCGGAGTACGAATTTGAAGTAGTGCAATCCTTTAACTACCTTGGGTCAATAGTAGCAGAGGATAACAATATGGAGAAAGAAATACGCGGAAGGCTAACCAAATTCAACAAAGCCTACTGTGGCCTATCAAGACTCTTTCAATACCGAAATTTATCCAGAACAGCCAAGCTACTACTGTACGAGACCATGGTCTTACTAGTACTCATGTATGGATCCGACACCTAGGTGTTCAATAAAAGGCACTATGAACTCTTCGCCGCGTTCGAGAGGAAGGTCTTAAGAAGAATTATTGGCCTTGTATGTGAGGGAGGACGATTCCGGAGACGCTACAACCATGAGTTGTACGCGATCTACCTTGAAGCTAATATTGTAAGAAAAATCAAGCTCGGTTGACTCCAGTGGGTGGGACACCTAGCTCAAATGAGCGAAGAGGAGCCTGCCCGGAAAATTCTTTGTAGCTGGATGTACGGAAGGAGATAGTGCGGCAGACTTTGTCTGCAATGGAGGCATGACGTGTACCAGGACGCCCAAAGCCAGGGAGTGCCAAACTGGATGACATCGGCTAGAAATCGGGACCGGTGCAGAGACTTGCAAATACGGCCAAGACTGGATCCCGGTTGTAGTACCGATGATGATGATGAGACTCCGCATGTACAGCTTAACAGTCTTAACACCTGTCGATATTGGCCGGGATACGTAGAACATCAGGCAATTGCGCCGGCAAATAGCTTTTCAATTGCTGCACTCAACGCTGAATGACTTTCAATGCTTGGTATCATTCTTCGGCTCTTAACTAAACTGACCACATACTTAATCCAGCAAAACACATGGTAATATGTTTAAGAGAAGACATTTTTCACTCGATTCGATTTGGATAAAAGTTGCAAGCTGTATATTTTTCCTACACAAACAATTAATTTTCACAACTGATTATGCCTCAAGAATAGCGCTTCACGCCTTGACATAATTAAAAAAAAAGGCTAGTGAAATTTGTGTTGATTCCAATAGATACGTATGCACACACAATCATTGTAAAGAAAACAACGACAGAAAATATTCGAGAAAATAGAGAAATCAACAGGTCTATTTACCAGAGCATTAGTGTAGCAATCCCCAACTTAACTATCAAGTTGAGACATTCTCCCATTTACACGACCATGGCCTAATACGTATGTGCTGTGCTTCGAACCTTATCACAGAGTAGGTTTGAATTGCGTTTCTCACTATTTCGCAAAAACCTATATACTCATTGGAGACTCAAGCACCAGTCGATCAATGCCTTCGTTAAAAGATAGACAGCGTATATTAAGTTACTCGGCGAAGTACCAATTGTAACCCACCCCTGCAACTATCCGATAACACTCTGACGAATTATGAATAATCACAGAGTATCGTTTTTGAGCAGACTTGTCTAAGTGATCGCGTTCGTCCTCGTCGGTGCAGTTATAGTATATTTAAGATCAATGTGATATGAAATCCTCTCTTTTATCGCTTGAACCTTGTTTTGATACGATACTAAAAAACACTGTCACCGTGTACTATTTAAAAACAAATCTATTCTCAGGAGTGTGAGTAAGTTGTCAAACCTATTAAGTTAGTATTTCGATTCTTATCGAGTTGGTTAGCCGAAAAATTCGAATCGTTCGTAAGAAAGTTGTGAAATTTATATTTAGCATCAAAATTGGTTCTATCCACTTTTATTGAGCAGCCATCTTCCTTTTCAAGAATAATTCATCACAATGGTAATTGTGGAATTGCAAATGACTTTTTGATTAAATATTTTACGTACATCTTTTGAATTCGTTTAGAGTATTAAGCAAGAATTGAAGACTGCTACGCCCACGCTGCTTAACAGGTTTGGCAGCGTGAAACCCACAATGTGTCCTTCTATATATTCGAAGTAGATTGAAAGAAGGTTAATTCAACACATTAGTCCACATCATTTTTTTTTTTTTCTTAAAGTCATGTGCGTTCTAATTTGAAAACCAATTTATACCACAACAAACATGACTAAAATATAACAAGCATAATTAAAAATAAATAAAAAAATATCTTTTAAAAATATGTTTAAATAGGTTTTAAAATGGGTCATGGTTTGTTCCACTTAGTGTTACTCGAATTAACGATCAAAGGTATTTGCCTTAGGTAAACGTTTGCGTTGGACTAGCAGATTACTGAAGAATTTATGAGAAAATATGGAATAGATAGTACTCCCAAATATCGTCATCAAATATTTAGCCGTGCACAACATTTGAGGTTTCCATGTCGGCCCCAATCCACTTTGTATACCTTTAGTAAGAACATATTTTAGCATCAGAAAAGGTAAGTGAAAGCTCTATCGCTACGAATCACTATTGAATGCAAAGTCATTAATAAAGCCAACCCTCGGTTTGTGGGCGTGCTAGCCAAGGGAAAACTGCCAAAACTGCAGAGGCAGAGAAAAGGATAAGATCACATCATGGGAATATACAAACTGCATTTTGTCCCTTCCTTCAAGAGGTTAGTTATAGCAGCAGTTAGGATCAGGTAGCGATGTAAGAAGATAAACCCAATACGATGTTTCAAGTGTTTTGATATCAGCAAATGAAACGGCAAAAGAAAAAAAAAACTTTCGGAAAGGGAATTTGCTTAAGAAGTGGCGTGAAAAACACCTATTAAAAAAGTCAGATCCACCATGTGTGTAATATGACAGAACTCACATGGCACTGGTTGTCCTAAATTTTCTTTTACACTTGTACCCGAACAGAAGGCGATTTCCGAAACACCAATGTAAAAGCGCAGCGCGATCGAAAGGAGAGAGAAAATGATGCTTAGTATCCAGAAGAGCATTATAGGAGATTGGGCAACTCTTTACACACGCTAGATCGCTAAAAATATTTCAGCTAAAATAACTTTGGAATACATGACCGATATTTTACTACCGAGCGGACGGAATAGAGGTCTTCTATATGCGCATAGATGGAAACAAGATGCAGCGGCTTATTGGGAGCACGTTCTTCGAAGGAACTGACACTAACGTACATACATGACTGGTGCCAATAAAAATTGTATGTGTGTGGTAACTATATCGTATCGCAAGGTTGCCTCGTTACATGTAGCCCATATCCCTCATTGGCCCCCAGCTATCTGGTGATATAGTTTGGCGACCCATTTTTGGGATAAGCAAATTCGCCGTGGTCATAGCAGTCAGAGAGGTATCAACCATAAACCGGCTCTACGATTCTACTTGAGCCAACGCAGACTGGGTTATCTTTCACGGAAATCGTGCCAATAGGAACAACGTCAAAAACCATCAAACACAACAACACTGTTCCTATATTGTGGTACATTTTCTACCGAAAAATTCAATAATTAAACCGCCAGAGATGTCTATTATAATGAATGAAGTTATCATGGATTATAATGATAATGTGTGAAAATAACACGACCTCTAACGGCGACGTAGGTGGCGAAGTTCATGTCTGTGTGTGATATGGATCCTCACACTATCAGCGTGCATGGGCATAGAAGGCAATAAAAAGACAAGGGAAAATTTTGCTCGCCGCATGTCAAGGGAGAAAGGAATTATGGTCGAGGTTCAGCAATTACCGGAATCGAGTGTTAACTTTCAAAAGAAATAGTCAAAGAGAGGTGTGGCTACAAACATATACTCATTTACCACCAGTGTGGTAGTACTCAGACAAAGGAAGAATATTTATTGTTGA
Source organism: Microdon myrmicae (assembly GCA_963931805.1). Taxonomy (NCBI): domain Eukaryota; kingdom Metazoa; phylum Arthropoda; class Insecta; order Diptera; family Syrphidae; genus Microdon; species Microdon myrmicae. Next base: position 139,832,739 of record OZ007498.1, on the reverse strand, counting down.
GTAATCTGTATTAATATATTTGTTGTATTCGAATAAACTGTGTTGAAAAAAAAGAATTATTTGCCACACAAATTAAAAGTGGCGGTAAATGAAAGTGACGATAAGCTCGATAAAAACCACAAAAGGTATATATAATATTATGTCAGCCAACTAATATAAATATTGGTGAATTTTATACTTAATGATAAGTATGTTCCAATTCCAGGAAAACACCCAGTGTGTGTTGCTGAGAATTTTAAGGTATAGGCTTTTGAATGGAGAAAAATCCGGACAAGTAGAAGAGAATATGTTCTTCTGTGTTTTTTTTAAGCAATTAGATGCAATAAATTCTCTTTTGCAACGATAAAGACTCGCTGATAATTCACTCTACTCTCGCCGGCGGTTGGGAATGTATTCACACAGCGATCACTTCTCAATCGTGTATCAATCGACAATTTGGCGTAACGTGGTCTGCAGATGTAAAACTGTACAGCGTAGGGCTTGATAGAGTCGTGCTGGAATACGTGACTTGGAATATGCACGTTTTAAAGGGTTCAACTGAAAAAGTAACATCATAGCTAAAAACGGACTTGACTGACATACCATATGTTATGGGTCCATGCCGAGAAAGGTACAAGAATGAACACATAAACATTAATTTGGTGGTACAAGGAAATGTCCATACTCTACAGGGTGCCTTAAAATGTGTTAAAGAGCACAGCTGATGAAAAGAGTAGGAAAGTCTTACCAACCACTCAATGGCTCAATTGATAAGGAGGTTGTGTTATACGTTTGATTTTTCGTATCTGGGGTCAACTGAGGACTCTGCCATTGTGGCACTTCAACATATTTACTGAGTGGTAGGCTGGGTTCTACTACCAAGCTACCCAGCGAAATAGGATCTAGTTAAGCTTTAAGCTAAATGGTTATGAGAAATCCCTGAGCGTCTTTCAGAGCTGGGTTAATGAAGCTGGTTAAGAAAAGAATTGCACCTTGTGCGTCGACTTAGCGCTGTAGGTTTGCTTTCCCTGAGAAAAGTAAAAAAAAAATATTTTTTAGGGAAGTCAGAAGGTAACTGAAGAAGAAGGATTATGACCTAGCCTTTCAAAAAAAGAAGTCAAAAAAAAAGAAAACAAAATGGTCTACAAAATGGTGAAGCGCAAAGCACATCAGTATAATCCACCTAAAAGTTTTGAACTGATGATCATCATTATGACCAATTTATTTCCAAGTGGTGGTAATAACGACACAGTTACAGTTCAGTCAGTGCTCCCAGAGCAAATAAAAAGACTCGCCTGACGGTTCAAAATGTCGAATGCTCCGGAACTAGATGGAGATGGTGCATTTAATAAAACATCCGTAGGATATTCAGGAAATACTTACCATTAAACTATAATGTGCCAAATTACATGAGGACCGTGTGCATCCATAATGATCGACACCCAAGGACAAGTCGTACAGATAACAACATCCGTGCCGTTCGAGAGCTTATTGAAAGTGAGTTCCACTTAAATGTTGGAGAAATCTCATCGGAAGTGGATATTGTGGGGGGGGGGGGGGGGGGGGGGGGGGGAGTTATTATGGCGGACATGGGCACACGGTTCACTTCACTCCCCATCACTAATCGATTTGGCGAAAGAAAACACCAACAAGGAACGACGATCCGTACCGACGCCGCAGTAAAATGCTCACCAAGAGCAAAAGTCACACACTGGAGAAATTAATTGAAACGCACTGGTGAACTTATTAATGAGAATGTTTATTTATTAAGTGAGTTTACAATAAATAAATATACGCTATTAATGTCTCCGCTAATGTAGACATCGCACTTTATCGGACTATCAAGTCTACCAGCACTTCACAACGACTCATAGATAACCCACCATACCGGCGCCGGTACGGTGGATGGCAGGCGACCCGACCGCCACGGAGATCGAATTACGAATCAACCGATATCCTCTCCGATAAGGATATCGTTTTTACCTAACACCAGAGACACGTAAAGCCTCTCTTGGTGTTATAGGAAACCAGATCTTGTGATAAAGGCCATGGTGGTATGTGTGGGATCGTTCAGATCGATGCTATTCACACGTGCCTGACAGCAGTTTAACAACGAAGCAGGCAGGTGGCAAAGACAAAAGGGAAAAATGACCAAATGCGCCGTTGGTAATGCGGGTCATTGTTTACACGATTCCTCGTCGCTATTTTCGACGTTGGGAGAAAAAGGTGCTAAAAGCAAATTAGATGTTTATGGCATCTCTGGCTGTAGTAGAAACCGGGTTCATATTTGCATTAGGAAATGCTGGAGAATTTGGTTTCAGCGTCTATTGTGCTAATTATATGCAGCTGCTTGGATTGTTTATTGATAAGACAAACAAAAAAGGTTGCCGGCAATGTCTATGAAAAGGTACATGACGCGGCTGGGAAAATGGACGGCGCAATATTTATGGTCCCTGTCATGAAGGTCACAAATGTATGTAAATCTAATTATTTGTTTACCGGAATTCATCTAAGGAAATTTGACTGGCGGCGTAGATGCCGAAATTGATTGGAAATTCCTGGTAAGCTAATAAAGAAATCTTAAGGAGCAATGGTATGCGAAGAGAATACATGAAGGTAAGTTTTCTTTACAGGGACTTAAAGATCATAGATTTGATCTCTTAAATGCGTGCAGCATTTTTACGTGCCGAATGCGAATGCATTGGCGAGGACTTGAGCGTCTTGGGTGATGATTATGGGGGTTTTTCAGGAAGGTAAACCGTGGGATTTGGCGGAACCGCCACAGTATCAGCTATGGAAGTGTTCAATCCATTATCACTTATGATCTTAGCTTAAGAAAACAAATACTGCTAGATGAGTTTCGAGGTTATTAACCGTAAATCAAAAACAGGTCCAGTCGGAGACTAGTGGAAGACTTCTGAATCGATTTCGATCAGAAGGGGACAATTTTTTGAAGCTTATCTTCATATGTGATGAGACGTGGATACACCATTATACACCCGAGATGAAAATGGCAAGTAAGGAGTGGCGAACAAAGAAGAACGCTGCCCAGTGAAGACCGAAACTCAACAATTTTTTTTTGACTCAAAGGTCAAAATGATTGATTTCCTTCACGGACAACGGGAAGTGAATGTAGCCTATGAATGTCAGTTGTTACAGTTGCCAAAAGCCGAGATATGCTCAATCGAGATGTTATCCCCCTTCATGACAACGTCAGGCCTCATACCGTGTCCTTGACAAGGAATACATTGGAAGAAATGGGGTAGGAAACCCACGAACACCCTCCTTATACCCCAGACCTTTCTCCCGGTGACTATTTTTTGTTCGCACCCTTGAAGGAATCACTTGGAGGAAAAACATTCGAAAGTAATGAAGTCGAGGGGCATGTGCACAACTGGCTAACAACTCGCCTCAAATCTTTCTACGAACAAGGGATATACATGCTTCCAAATCGGTGGCAAAAGTGTGTAGATCATACAGGAGAGTATATTGAAAAAATGTTGATAGAATAGTTAGTCTATAACATTATTCAATAAATACATAAAAAATTGGTACTGCGTTTGCACGCATTGAAACGAAACAGCAATATGCACCGTGTCACAAAACTTTGAAAACGATGTCCAAAATAAACGAGTGTCTCATTGCTAATAGAATCGCTTTGTTCCTGAGCTTTTCTAATGTTGTTGGTTAAGTCAATGACAACGTAACCTTATAAAAAAAAAACCGACGACGTTAAATAGAGGCCGCCATTCAGCCGAACAATTTCTAGAGATTACTTGACACTTTCCTTTTAATAGATGAATTGGGTGATCAGCTGTTTGGGTTTAGCCCCATTTTGTTGGAACCTCATATAATTTCCGAATAGTCTTCAGTCAAGTGAAAAGACCGACGTAATTTTTATCAATAGTCACTTACACACATTCTAGGGATCTTTGGTAACAAAAAAGAAATGTGACTGATCCCATCAGCAGGATCCTCATTCAAATCATATTCAAGCCATTGGGTTCTTTGACAATCCAAGTGAAGACACAGATTTCCCATTCAAATGAAAACTTACTTGCAAGTCGTATCCGAGACAATAAAGATGTTGGAGTTGGTTGACAAGTCAATCTGAGTTTCGATTAGCGCTAGAATATCAAGTTTTTCTATATGTAAATATTTAGTGGGTAGTGATTGCTACATGTGATGAAAAGTCCTGGGATTCTTCAATAGGTGGCGGTACTAGAAAATGAACATTTTTGAGGTTCATCTGTCACTAGTTTACGTATGAAGTTTCGTTACATTTTCTCAATTCGTTCACAAGCTATAGTCGTTTGAGTGACGCTACTTCGGCTTTGTAAAAAAAAAATTTAAATACAGTAATATCGCTTCTGGATCAAGCATTGTTTTTTGATGGGTAAAACTTCTGAACAATCATACCAATGGTTGCAGATACATATGTTATCCCACATCTGCTTTTTCAAGAACATCGTTGTGGGTGGTTTAGTGATTTAAAATGAGCTGCTTGTACCGAAGACGCAGCTCGCTCCACAAAGCCAAAATAGGTTACGTGTTCGGAAATCGTAAAGCAAGTGCATTTAATCGTAAAGTGAAGTTTTGCGAGTTAGCTGAAGCCGTGACCATCTCAAAAGAATGTACGGAATACATTTGGCAGGACCTTTTTGATATGGAGAAGATATCGGCGCGATGCTGACCTTCGGCCAAAAACAGCAGCGCGTTGTTGATTCAACGGCCGGTTTGGTGTCGTAATCGAGCGGTCTCTTTTCGATATTTGGGACGATCAGTGAGACATGGGTCCATTACCGTGCGCCTGAATCCACTGGGCAGTCTGCAGGTTGGCTGGAAATCCATGAAATCCGACAAAATTCGCCAAAAGACCAACGCTAGGCCGGGAAGGTTATGGCCTCCATTTTTTGGGATGCGAATGGCATAATATTCATCGATTACTTGTAGAAGGGAAGAACAGTCAGAGGAGATTATTATGCAGCGTTATTGGACAAACTGAATGACGAAATAAATAAAACCCTGCCACATATAGGGAAATTAAAGTTCTGTACCGTAACGGTAACGCGCCATTACACAGGCCTTTTAAAACGATGGCTAAATTGGACCAATTACGATTTGAATTGATAGCTCACCCGCCCTATTCTCCAGACTTGGCCTCGGCGACTATTATCCCCATGTAAAGAGATTCAGTTCGAATGAGAAAATCATCGCGGAAGCCGAGACGTATATCGAAGGGTTGGACTTGAATTCCTCCGCTTGGTAGAAATCTTGACGTGGTGGGGGGGCTTAAACTACAATGAATCACTCAGGCTATGCTGGCGGAAGCATACACTTCCAGTAGGTTCACCCATGTTAGATATGCTATCGAGGAGTAACACTCAAAAATCGATCACCCCTAATCCAGGGTGTTACGCGTCAATGTGCCCATTCGATGGTTTGCAGTCAGGGGTATATCGGCTGTATTATAACGGCGCCTCTCTGACACCGGATCGAATCAGAGCAGCGAGCAGACCTTACCATATCCAAGTGGGGCTCTGATATGGCAGACTATTTGAAAGGCCAAGACTCGGGGAAACAAAAATGAATAATCAATATACAAAAAACAGTCTCACGAAAAACCCGGTAGGGATAGGTGTGATAAGCCGACACTACCATAAAGGAACAATTCATCAAGAAAACACCGACTCGGCAAAACGAAGACGTCGGGAAAAACGGAAAAAGCGGGATGTACGCGTCGGCACGTAGAATGTTCGAACGTTATATAAACCAGGCGCGATACAGACGGCCGTAAAAAAAGGCGAAACGATATAAAATGGACATCGTCGCGCTTCAGGAAGTCCGACTCCCACATTAAGTAATCGAAACCAACGAGTTTACACTGGCGTGTGTAGGTACCGATACACATACCCTCGGAACCGGCTTCATCATACGCAAGAAGATTACGACTCATGTAAAAGACGTGAAATTTATTAATGACCGAATGTCAGTGCTAAAAATACAGGACCCATGGTACAATTATGTATTTATAAACGTGCACGCCCCAACAGAATCTACGGACGAAGAAACGAAGAACACGTTCTACGTGACCCTAGAAAAAATATTTGATGTGATCTAATCATCTGATGTTAAAATGTGGGATGTGAGATTTCGTCCGCGCACTATTCATCGCATTCTACGTGAACTGGATTGTAGGAAGGCAACCGGCCCGGACGGAATACCAGCAATAGTCCTTAAGAACTGTGCTCCAGAACTATCGCCGGTTCTTGGCAGACTCTTCCGCTTATCTTATGCACGGAGGACTTTTTCTGCCTGCTGAAAAATCGCTCGAGTTCAGCCAATCTCAAAGACGGGAAAAAAGTGTCTCCCACAAAATTACCGTACGATAGCATTACTGGTCTATTTTATCTAAGGTAATGGAAAAAGTCATCAATACAGAGTTGGTTAAGTATTTGGAGTGCAACGGACTTCTGAATGATCGTCAATAGGGATTCCGTGGCAGGCGGTCCACAGGAGACCTTTTGACACTTATAACCGATATATAGACATCTGCGATTGAACGGCATGGTGAGTCAAGGGCGGTCGCATTGGATATCTCCAAGGCTCTTGACGGCGTCTGGCACGGGGTATTGCGGAGCAAACTTCGTTCATATGGACTTTCCCAACAGCTTTGCAACTGGGCGAGGAGCTTCCTCGAGAATCGATCGATCCGGGTTGTTGTGGACGGCGAGTGTTCGCATCTGTATCCTGTTAATTCGGGGGTGCCCCAAGGTTCTATTTTGGCTCCTACCTTATTCTTGCTTCACATAAATGATTTGTTGGAGACAACGGATAACAAAGTGTTCAGTTTTGCGGATGATAGTACGCTTGTTTCCTCCTTTTCGAGTGATCGGGCGATTGGTGCATCAACGTCGCACCAGCTGAGATGTAGACAGATTGACTCTCTGAATCGGGATCTGGATAAAGTCCTGCAGTAGGGAAAGGCCAATCTTGTCGACTTCAATGCAACGAAGACCCAGTATACAACATTCACAAAGAAAACAGGATCATCGGTTCCACAGCTGATGATGAATGGCCGGACCCTCGAGGCTGGGGAAAGTTTGAAATTGCTCGGCGTCACGGTCTGTGGGAATGTATCATGGCATAAACACGCGTCGAGTATCGCCAGATCAGCCTCAGGAAACTGAGTTGTCGTTTAAAGCTAAGAAATATTTTGCTCCGGCCCAACTTCTTCTCCTATATAAATCCCAAATTAGACCCGCGCTCGAATATTGCTCTCATGTTTGGAGCTCGGCTCCTAGACATACCCTCGACCCACTTGAGAGCATACCGAGACGAGCGATCCGCCTGATCGGGGACTTGGCGCTGACGTCGGGACTACAGTGGCTATCACATCGATGGCGCGTCGCCGACCTCTGTCTGTTTTACAGATATTATCACGGGTACTGTTCTTCGGAGATTCGTGGTATTGTTCTACGCAATTCGGTTTATATGCGCTCCACCAGACAATCCGACGGATCGCACCCGTTTGTGGTTCATCTCCCGACGGCGCGAACATCCCTGTATCAGAACTCGTTCCGTTACAGAGCGGGGAAGCTGTGGAACTGCCTTCCAACGCGAGTGTTCCCGAAGCGTTGCAACCTGCAACTGTTCAAAAAGAACTGCAACCGTTATTTGATGGCATCTCGGGGCGCCCACTCGGCGCTATAGGTTCGCCTCTCCCGAGAGAAGTATAATAAAAAAAAAAGAAAACTTCCTCATAGACAAAAGATACCACTCAAATATCCTTGACGTAAAATCATATAGAGAAGCAGATTGCGACTCCGATCATCTTCTAGTGATGGGCAAAATCAGGAGTCGGTTCGTAGCAAACCCACATGGGCAGTCACGGGAGACGAGCAAAAAGTTCGACATTGATAAACTAAAAGACCTGCGGAAAAGGGCTGGATCTCAAGACGAACTAACGAATAGATTTAGCATCCTAGAGAATGGGAGCAGTAAGGAAAAGGAAGCCAATAGTGTGGACACTAAATGGGCATCGATCAAAGCCACACTCAAACAAACAGTCCAAAAGGTATTAGGATTTAAGAAAACAATTAAGTCCAAACCTTGGTTTGACGATGAGTGTGGAGCGATGATTAAAGAACGTAGACGTCTCAGAGTGATCCACTTACAAAGATATGATGAAGTCAATGCAGAAAGATACGCGACAATTCGGAGAGAGACAATAAGACTCTTCAAACGCAAAAAACGCGAATTGGAGAAGACTCGGATCGAAAAAATCCTAGAAAATTGCAGAGCAACGAACATTAGAGGTTTGTATGCCACCATAAATTCAATTAGAAATGGCTACCGAGGAGAGCCAAAATAATTCGAGACCCAAACGGTTGTCTGGTGACAGAAACAAAAAATATCGTGACAAGATGGAAGCAGTACTTTGAAAACCTGCTCAATGTGCGCATCCATCAACCACAAATAAACGCACCAGACGAACATACAGCCGAGCCCCAGATCCCAGAGCCCTCTTTCGACGAAGTTGTAGGCGCAATAAACCGATTGAAAAATCACAAAGCTCCCGGATTCGACTGTATACCGGCAGAGCTTGTGAAGCATGGAGGAGAGGCAACCGCTCGAAAGATCCTCCAACTGATTAAAACAATATGGGATAAGTAAGTCATTCCGGAAGAGTGGAAAACCTCAATAGTCGTCCCCATTTTCAAAAAAGGCGACAGTTGTGACCGCGAAAACTACAGAGGAATATCATTGCTCCCAACTACATACAAAATACTAAGAAATATGATATTGGCGACAATCACACCGTACGCAGAAGAAATACTGGGAGACTACCAATGCGATTTCTGTAGGAACCGCTCAACAAACAACCAAATGATCACAATAAGGTAACTGCTGGAAAAGAAGTGAAGTGGGAATACGAAGAGACGGTTCGTTGACTTCAAAAAGGCCTACGACTCAGTCGCAAGACAAAGACTCTACCATATTGTAGATTAGCTGGGAATCCCGAACAAATATGCCGCCCTCATTCAAATTTGCATGAACGAAAACAAAGGGCGAGTTAGGATAGAAAACCACCTCTCAAAACAATTTGAAATCCGGGACGGACTAAAATAGGGGAATGACCTCTCACCATGTCTTTTTAACCTTGTGCACGAGTATGTTTTCAGAAAGGTACAAAACGACAATATGGCCGGATGATCCCTGAACGGGGTCACACAGTTGCTCGCATATGCGGATGACATAGCCGTTTTGGGCGATAATCTAGAAACTGTAAGTAAAAAGTGTGAAATCATCATGCAAACGGCAGAAGAGGTGGGCCTAACAGAGACCGGGACGATAGTATTAGACAGCGTCAACAGTTCTGGTGGTTGAATGGCATATAAAGACCTGGGTACCAAAGTCGGTAAAAAATCATACTATCATCAGCTAGCTTACATAGGCTTAGCTTTTCTAGAATTAGGGTAGTATAAGATTTAAGTTAAGTTAGGTTAAGTGCTTGTACATAAAAAAAAAAAAAAAAAAAAAAAAAAAAAAAAAAAAAAAAAAGTAGGTAAGTTAAGTAAGTTAAATTTTAAGAAAAAAAAAACAAAACAAAAAATTGACAAAGTTTTTCAAATTTTTCTTTGTATTTCAACTAAATATCAGTACTGCCACAAAATTCTGTCGCCGAAAGGCAAGTTAGACAAATGTTAAGTAATGTTTAGCTTAGAGCGTCTGCGAAGGACCAGTAAGTTATTATATAAGATAATTAAGCTAGAATTTAAGCATTTTTTGTCTAGCCTTTAATTTAGAAATTAAGAATATAAAAAGAAAAATAAAAAATGTTGTAAAAATGAAAATGAAAGAGGTGGGCCTAGAAATAAATGAAATTCAAATTGCTGTCCTCGCTGGCCGCTAATCTCCTTCTTCTCTTGTTGATTTCTCGATGATCGTTTCTTCTTCAATCCGCTTGATGGCGATGATGATTAATCTATTCTTTTTCTTATTCTAATATCATCGTATTGAACGTTTGGTTGTAATACACGATACTCGTGAGCATTTATCGTTCTATCACGGTTATTTTATGTTTTTTCGCTTGACTCTTATTATCATTCCGCCGGATCGACGTTCTCTCATTGGTGTTCCTTTTTTCGAACTCTAGTTGTCATCTGTCTTTTTATTTTGTTCTCGACTCACGTTGTATCGCCCCTCTTCTCTCCAGGGCTTGTATGCTGTTTACGATCAAGAGCAGTACTGTTGTACTAATCTCTTGAATTTGCCCCATTATTTCTTGTGTCACAGCTCAACGTAATCGAAACTGAGCTAATCGCTTGTGACACAAGCTTACACCTCGAGTGTAGAGGGTGTAGAGTTATTTAAACCATGTTATCACGCAGAGCATACTCATCATTACTGGTTGCATCGTGCAACACTCACCAAAAACAACCAATTTATAAAAGCAAGAAGGCAATTGAAGAAAGTCATAAAAAGGAGTAAAACTCCAGCTTTGAGAAACTAACAAAGGAGGCCCAAAATATCGTTTGGGATGTTGTTTACAAATTGGTGATGCGTTGCTTCAAGGCATATCAATACACCGCCCACAAAAACCCTAAACTGATGAACATCATTGCGACCAGCCCATTCCGGAACGACGGAAATCTCCGTGTTCGAAATATGATAGCGGATCAGCAAATAAGGTTCAGTAACTACAGAGGAAGTAGAAAAAGTCACCCGAGGGATCCAAGTGTCAAAGGTTCCCGAACTGGATGGTATACCAAACAGCGTACTGAAGAGGACCATGCGGGTCCTGCCAGAGATATTCAGCAAGAGAAGGAATTTTCCCAAATGGTGAAAGGAACAGAGGCTAGTCCGGATACCAAGGGTAAGGAATCAGTTCAAGAACCCTCATCATACCATCCTATCTACCTACTGATCACCTGGGTATTGGGGAATTATTCTATCGAGACTGGAGCACTTCACGGACCAAAGAGGAGCACTCTCACATATGCAGTACAATTTCAGACGGAAACGAATACAGTGGATGCAATCGTCCAAGTATGCAGAATCGCCGATGGGGCGCTGGTGGGGTTCAGATGGAGTGGTGGCAGGAAGACGTATTGCCCAGTCATCACGCTGATCGTCAAGAATGCATTTAACTCAGTCGTTCGGAAACAGATAATAAATGCGCTGCATCAACTGGGAGTACCAGGCTATCTCCTGAAGACCACGGTCTCATATTTCACAGACAGGAAGCTATTATATCAACCAGAGGATGATTCAAGAAAACATCACGTAAAGAGAGTGGTACCACTGGGCTCAATCCTTGGATTGATCCTATGGAATGTAATGCACGGCGGGACACTAAACATAAATAAACAACCAAGAGTAGATATCATACACGACGCGGAGAATCTGGCAATTGTCACAACAGCAAAAACCATATAAGACCCCTGTAAGCAATCGAACCAGGCAATTTTTTTTAAACTAACCCGCGCACAAAAGGGGATTTTCGAGTACACTTAAATGTCAGAGCACAATGCGCCCGGAAGGAGAGGGAGGGGATAAGGAAAGGAGATGTAGATGTATCTTGGTCTTAAATGCCTGGACATTACAACGACTGGGGAACACATGATCAAAGAATGACTTCCTTTCTTTATTTGTGCGCTTGAAGTTGACTTTTAACGTGAATTGATGCCTATTCTCAGATTGACGGGCATCACGGGAAAATGTCTCAAGAGGTGGAACACATTCAGCAAGTTCAGTCAGGCAGCGACCACGGTAATACCTATAGAAAAGGTATGCCACGTTGTCCTATGTTCTAACCACGGAATTGATCGGCCTACAAGTGGGTCCCCAATAAATTTCATTGCTCGTTTTTGCATCCTGTCGAGCACTTGTAGTGCATTTTCGGATGCGCCTGACCAAAGATGGGGATTGAACTCGATTTTGAGAAGAATCTAGCGCATTGTAAATGGTGGCTAGGTTGGATGGAGTGAAGTGTCTTTTACATCTCTTAGGGAACCCCACACGCTGCATTTTCGCAGCCTCAAATATGTGGTCACTCCAATTAGTCGAATTAATTCTACTGCCGAGGATTGATAGTTCCTTGGCTTCGTCGTTGGAAGTGTCGTTCATCGATGGTATATATATATATATATATATATATATATATATATATATATATATATATGTTGGGGTTCGCCTTTGACCACAAGAGACAGCACTGAGTTTTTAAGGCATTGAATTCTACTCGGTTAGATATCGCCATTTATATATATCTTGTTGAGGTCGGAATTCAATGTATTAAGCATAACCCGCTGATTGGTATGAGTATGAGAAACTAAACGTGTTATCATCAGCAAACGAGTGAATTGGGTTGTGGGTAATGGACAAGAGATCATTTATAAAAATGAGGAAAAGAGTGGGTGAGAGTACAGAACCCTGGGGAACACCTGCATTAATTTGATGGGAGACAGATTTAACTCTGTCAAGAACCACTTAGATCGAACGGCCAGAAAGATAATTTCTTTTCTATTGGATCAGGGAATTGTCTACTCCATATGAATGCAATTCTGATAAAAGGGCTGGATGCCAAGCTCTGTCGAAGGTTTTTGAAGAATCCAGTTCAACAACCTTGCTTTCACCGAAGTAGTGAATGGAATTGCTCCACTTTTCGGTAATGTACGCCATCAAATCTTCTGTGGACCGGTTGCTACGACAGCCATATTGGCGGTCATTGAGGAGGTCATTTGAGACCAGATATTTCAAAAGCTGATGATAAGTGATTCCATTACATTGGAGAGAACAGAAGTTAGTGCTATGGGTCGATAAGAAAAGAGGAACGATTTGTCGCCCTTTTTGGGAATCGGCTGAATGTTCGCTGACTTCCATCTATTTGGGAAAAAAAAGCACAATAAAGCAAATGGAAGAGTTTCCGCAGTGGCTTAGTGAGTATAGGGGAACATCTCTTCAAGAGAATTGGGGGAATGCCATCCGGACATGCGGATTTTAGTGCGCGGGCAACAGTATGCGTTCGGAAGCGAATCTAGCTCATAGTGTGCTGCTTATGCTCAAGTTGAGGAACTGATATTGGTATTAGGCAGCGTTGAGTTGGCTGCAAAATATGCGCTTTCTCTATTACATTGGTTACTGCTCGGTCATCGACTATAAGCGAAGGAATGGATGAGGAAACCGAGTTTTGAATGTTTTTCACGAATGCCCGTAAGTTTCTACTACCTGTGGGAGAGTGTAGTATTTTTTGTCTCACTTTCTGGTCATGCAAGAACTTTGCGTAGTGAATATGCGCATTGCAGTCATTTTTAGCTCGCTTAAATCTTCTCCGATTTTCCTCTGTATTGTTTGATTTATACAACCGGAAGCTGAAATCTTTAGCCATAATGGCTTTTCTGCATCCAGAATCGAACCACATATTTCCTTCGGTTTGATTCTCTTTACTCTGTGTGGAATAAAGGTTCGCATACCAAGTAGAATGTGGCGCAAGGCTAATAACCATGCCCGGAAAAACAAATTATTATGGAAAATTGAACAAGTTTCAGACTTGTTAAATAAGGCCAAGACCGGATCCCGGTTGTAGTGCCGATGATTATTATGATGATGATGATACCAACTAGAATCGTGTCTGTTAATGTGTCCGCTATAGAGTCAACATCCTTATTGAGGAAAAATAACGACCAATTTAACCTCCCAAAAAAGTTGTTCAGACCTTCCCAGTTGGCTTTCTCGTAGGACCATACTGTTCTTTTGGGAGCTTTCTCATTAACGTTACTGTTGGTTGGAGCAAACTTAGCTGACACGACACAGTGGTCTGAAGTGATAGGGGCGAAGAAATTTCAATTGTGTATTCGTTCGGCTGGGATGTGAGAAACAGGTCCAGCATGTTGGCGAAATTACCATCTATATCTGGTACCCGTTTGGCTCATTGACGTGTTGAGTTAAATTATTTGACTTAGCAAAGAGCTGGTTATACTGACCTTCAGGTGTTGTGTGTTCGGAGTGGAGAAGCCACTGAGAGTTATACCCATTGACATCAGCCACAATAATGATTTCAGTGTGCGGATATAGGGTCAAGATCCTATCGATAGAATCAGATAGAACATCAAATTCGTTAAAGAGTGCGTTTCTATCCAACTTTGGTCTTCTGTAAAGAAAGCAGTAAGGTTCCTACGAAAGTGAAGTTTTACCCACGAGTAATTAAATTCTGGATTGGAGCAGAGTCCATATTTTGGCAGAAACCGATACGCGATATCATTGCGTATGTCTGTGGCTAGACCATGATGTGAAAAGAACAGAGGCACTGATGTAAGTATTGCTCACCAATGTTGGACATATAATCAAATCCAGCTCCATCATAAAACATCTAGGTTTTATACTGGATCACTGCATGAGTTTTAAGCACTACATGTGCTACGTGGTAAAGAATACATCACTGGTGGGACTGATGTCAAATGTGGCCGGGACTAGAGCATCGGGGAGAATCCGACTAGCTTCTGTGAGCAGATCAATCCTTCTATACGCAGCTCCCATATGGGCTAGAGCAATCGCTTGCAGCTCATATACCAAGCGTATGGAATCCGCCCAAAGAAGATTACACCTGAAAATCTGCAGGACCTGTTGAACGGTGTCCACTGAAGTGACCGCTGTAATTGCGGGTCGAGTGCCAATACAAATAGAAGCGAGATCGCTGGCAGAGATATACAAGCTGCTTCAACTGAACGCCCGAAAATCCAGTGCATATAAAGACAAACTCATGGCTATTCGAGAACGAAACCTTAGCCAATGGCAACAGAAATGGGACACAATCGTCACAGGAAGGTGGATGTACGAAATGATACTGAACATCAAAGAGTGGACAATTAGACATGTGAGAAGACATGGATGCTTTGGACAATACCTGCACAGATTTATAGATTCCGTTCTGCAAGGGAAATGTAGAAAACGCGGAACACACACTAATGAATGAATTATATTAATGAAAATAAATTAGATGCCAGGAAGCGCGCAGTACATCTACTGAGCTATTTAACGGCAGTATACGCAACTAGCATAAGAGCGCTAATGCTACGCTCAAGTAACGAATGGAAACTCATCGAAGCATGGCTCAGCATCATCGTGTGGAAACTCCACAGACCACAAGAAGTGTCATATTTCGAGTATGCCCACGGAAGGAATGTCAAGAGGCGTTACCCGATGTAAAGCGGGGCTGGTTTTGGATAAACAAGAACAGAGTGAGTCGGCCATGCAAATGGACTCGGGCCACTTGTTTCTTTTGAAAAAAGAACTCATTAAATGCAATGCCACTTGCTCGGGATGTTTTGCTCCACGAAGTTTACAGCATCGCTCTGTCACTTCTTTTAGTCCCTGAAAAACTTCCTCAATAGAGCAATTTTCAGACCCCTGTAAAAACGTATCTCAACCGGTTTTTCACCTCTAGGTCCAAGACCTTTTAGGTGGAAAATAATGAAATTCGAGGAAAGATGGCAAAAGGTAATCAACAGAAATGGACAATATAGCATTAATTAACACTCATTCATGAAAGAAAAAAAATCGCATAAATGGATTCCTTAAAAAGCTTATAAGAATTAATAATATATAATAACCAGGTATTTAAGGCATTTGTAGATCGGTGCCTCCTTTCTTTATACTCCCCCCCTTTACTCCTCGCCTTGTGTTTTCTTATTTAAGGGTAAATCAAAATTATTTTTCGTGCATCCATTGGTATAAAACAAATTTGGATGACACGATATTTTAGAGTTGTTCATTTTTTTAATTGTATTTATAATTTTCTGTCACTTTGTTGGGCTTCTTCGTCGGGGATCAAGGGATCTTCCGCTCGCACTGTGCTCTGACATTTAAGGGTACTATGGGGAGGAAGTATTGTGCCAGGCATGGGCACTCTGTTCACTTCCATCCCCATCGTCTATTGTTCACGCGGAGACTGCTCTCAACGCTAGGATGAAGAAAACGATGGTTGACCTTCGCAGCCGAGTGGACACAACACAGAAACAAAACACTCCGATTTGATTAACAATAATTCTATATTTGTTACGTTTTAGTCTCTTCATAAAAATCACTTATTACATATGTTAGTGTTTTTTTATACTTCACTTAATTTATTATTACTATTAAATTGATTTTTACTACACACACGACTCTAGGCATTTTCGCGTCCTCGGCGCGCGACGAGGAGCGGGGGCGGCTAAGACCGTGCTGGTCTGCGGATGTTAAAAGACTCCGTGATACAACGCTCGTTTGAGGTGAGTTTGTGGTGTGGTGGTAGATATCCCCTACACTAAGGATATGTATTTACTTACCACCAGAGAAACGTAAAGTCTCTCTTAGTGGAATAGGAAACCAGTCCTGGTAATGAAGATCATGGTGGTATGTGTGTGATCGTTCAGATCTGTGTTTGTTAAACAAAGCAGGCAGGCGGAAAAGAGAAAGGGATCGAGAAGATCGTTGTCTATGAAGTGCATCGCGTCTAAATAAATAGACGACAATAATTCGAAGAAATGTGGTAAGAGAAAAGATGAGACGAGGGCATCATAAAAGTCTTAGATGAGTGATGCCCTTATGTGAATACACGAATAGCCATTCGCAAGAGGTTCTAATGTATTACAAAGCTTTATACAATGAGAATTGTATATCATATCTTGGGTCGGTGGCCAAAACGAATCCCCTGCTTGCATTTGTATATGCAGGGAAATTCGTTGCGGCAGAGAAAGGAATTGGAGATTGTTTGTTAGTAGGAAAACAGATCATTGGATGGATATTATGCATGTTTACCTGCGTAGGAATTAGGTTTCATGGCACTAGACGCAAGATGCGTGAATTGCTTTTGTCCCTTTGACAAAAGGGTCTGCAAGATACGTGCATGCGGGAAGATAAGGGTGCACATGAGGAACAAAACTGCTTGGCAAACAATGGTGCCGGAATAGTTTTCCTACTTATAATACATATATCATCATCATCATCATCATCGGCACTACAACCGGGGACCGGTCTTGGCCTTATTTAGCAAGGCTTGTTAAATTTTCCATAATGATTTATTTTTTCTGGGTAAGGTCATTAGTCTTGCGCCAGAGGCTCCCCGACGGGGATACATGTATGCCAACGAGTTATTTTTCAGCGAATTCTAATGATGCATTAGATGTGTGAACAGAATCTTTCAGGAATTTTTATTAATGCGTTGAAAGCATTAATGTCCTGGTATTAGGAAATGTTTATGCTGGGTGGGGATTGCGGTGCAGGTGTGGGAAAGTTGGAATTTGGCTGGCAACCGAAGGTACCGAATAGATTTTGGGATTCCTGAAGAGGTAGAAAAGAAATCTTATAGGGATTTGTATGCGAAGAGATGCATGATAGGTAAGTTTTCTTTTACAGGGACTTTTAGATTATAAATTTGATAACCTAGATGCGTAAAGCACTTAAGGTGGTAATGCGCTTGCATTAGCGAAAACTTATGCCGCTTGGGATGTAGTTATGGGGTTTTTTCAGGTAAGTGGGCCGTTGGGTTTGGCGGAACCGCCACAGTACCCCATAATCCCCTTTTATGCGCGCATTTGTGTAAAAAAAGATTCACAACCACTGCACCGGAAGAAGTATATTAAGTATTGCATGTTTAACACTGTTAAACGTTGATTTCGTGACATCTATCCAAGCCATTGGTTTTCGTTTTTCCACATGGCACTCGTGCATGGTATGGGTTTGTTATTAAGTTAAATACATTCTGGTTATTTGTTATCGACTTCAAGTTGAGTTATTTGACACTTCTTGGCCTTCTTCATCAAACTAATCGTTTATATTCGAATAAACTCCCGGTCTTTTATGATTGACTATACTTAAGTTGCTCATATCTTATTAGATATTGTTATATTAGTCTTCAAGTACAAATATTATAGACTTTAGAAAAAGACTGATGTGTTTCGCACGTTTGTCCTTGACTATTTAAGAGTTTGATCGTTATATCGGTTTTTTTTTTCATACCAGTTTATTGTAACGAAAAAAATTTGTTATGCAATATATGCCTGCAGAGGTTCTCCTCAATCGTTCTTATAATCTCCTGCCTAGTCAAATCTAGTCGCTTGTTGTACAAAATCTTGTTGCTATTTAGTCGAGCACTGCCAACTTTCGATCACAATTTTGGTTTTCTTCCGGGCCCTTTCCATAATCATCAACATCAGCCTTTTATTATTTAGAAAAATAAACTTTTTTACCCAAAGTTGTTGTGATAGCTGACAAATTTCGATCAGTTTCTTATTTTTTAGGGGTCTTCAATATATAGTACTTGTAGCCCCTGAAAGATCATTTTAAGCGCGGAATTTTCAATTGTAGTGTTGTTAGCTATTTTAAGTTTATTGGAATACTTCATAAGTTTGTTTGATAAACTTATCTCTTATTAGAGGGAGGACGCTTTCTTGGAAAACCGCTGCTGGTCTGCTGTTGACAGCTGACAATCTTTGGGGGGTTATTTGACTATATTTGATATGCATCTCCTTGTCAATTCAGCATCCGATTAGGGAAGCCTTAACGCATCATACTTGGCTGTTACTAATTTGGTTTTTGGTGTTGTGTACATTGTTATTGTGGCTCCTCGATAGTATAGTGGTTAGTATACCCGCCTGTCACGCGGGAGACCGGGGTTCGATTCCCCGTCGGGAAGCCCCCGTCGCAAGATTAATGACCTTGCCCGGAAAAAAAGATCATTATGGAAAATTTAACAAGCCTCAGGACTTGCTAAATAAGGTGAAGACCGGTTCCCGGTTGTAGTGCCGATGATGATGATCATGATGATGTACATTGTTATTACCAAATTTATTTTAAAGTTTCGAACTCTCCTCCACATTTTGAACAGTGGACACGCCTGAAGGGGACTTATATCTTTAAGCGAAGTTCTGCAGTTCTTTAGTTGAAGGATGAACAATTTCGATAAACATTCTAATTTTTCCTTCTGACTATACATGTAGCAATATTGATAACACCTCACATCGTTTGCAGCTTGTTTTTATGTGCTAGTTCTTATTAGAAATACGAAGTATGAACTCGTTGAAAGCAAATACTGCCGTAGGGTACAACATTTATTTTACTCTCCTGGTTTTCATTAGTAGTTGCTCAATTATATTTTTTTTCTGGCCGGTTTATATGGTTTGAATGTTTGGTTGCACGACAAGTTCATATTAAGTTTTTAATTGGTGATGCATATTAATTGGTGTGCAGTTTTCAAATTGCGAATTGATAAACAAGAGTCATTATTTTGTCTGTTGTAGCCGCTCGTTTTTAGTTCATCACTTGTAACATCTTATTGAATGGCTTGAATGTTGAAGGTAAAAAACAATTCAGTGGGCATCTTAGTTTCACTTAACCCCATACCCAAATTTTTGTCTCACATGATTCTATTCTGCGACTTATTTGCTAATGTACCTCCGTAAGACACATTAAATTGTTTCAGGAAAGTGTATTGGAAACTGTGTTCGAACTTAAATTGTCTTCGGACAGAAATATTGTAAAATGCAGGTACCTGAAAAAAGTCGAAGCTAATGAAGTGTGTTCTTAGCAACTAAAATAGCAGATGCACAGTTCTTTTTGTGTCCCATGGACATCGATTTCCACCTTGTTAAAGTTCGGTAGTTGTGTGATCGGTGGAATCACTTCATTAAGTAAATTGATTCCCATGACCGTCTACCATCCAAATTCGTTACTCATAATCGTATGGTCAAGGCAAGATAATGTTCGCTTCTATCACTTTCCGGTTAATTTGATACTGAAATCATTTGATCAAAAACTTGACAACAAACTCCCGTCCTCTCCCCCGAATTAACCGATAAACCAGTTGTTCTTTGTCTTTTCAGCATTTCCCTTGTTTTACTTGGGTTTCTTTTTATGCATTTCCATCAATGATCACGTTTTGAAGAATCAACTTTGCAGTATATATAGCGTACATTCGTTCTGGCAGAACATTAGTTTCAGTTCTCCCAACTACAAACTAACGATTAACCAATTCAACATGAACAAATACATCGTGAGTCAAACAATAGCTATAAACCTATTGGCTATTGGTAAAGGTCTATATCAAACTATTTTTGTATCGTATTAGGCACTCGCTTTCTTCGCTCTATGCGCAGCAGTGGCTAACTGCCATATCATCACACCTGGAGGACCATACGGTCTTTACTCAACCGATATCATCAACTCTGGCAGTGGATCAGCATCCTCTGCTGCTGCAGCCGCTTCTTCGGCTTCATCGGCTAACAATGCTGCGTTACAAGGCAGACTTGGTAACCCATGGATCTCTTCTCCTCTTGGTGTATATGGTCCTTATGGCGGTGCCGGCCCATACGGCCCATACGGCCCAGTCGCTGGACCATGGCCAGGTATTATTTAAAAACGAGAAGCTTCTTGAGTCCGCATCTTAGTCAGAACTAATTTCAAAAATTATTTCGATTTGCAGGCCTAGTCCAAGTCTTGTAAACAGTTGGTATAAGCAAACCTACTGTTAGCTACACTTACCTTTTTTCAACCAGGTGATATTATTTTAATAAAAGCTACATTTTAGTAAACGTGAAATTGTTTTACTATGGGACGTAACTTGCAAAACGTGCGCGTGCTTAGGTTGCACATTTCTTGTTAATTTGTCTGTAGGGCTAACAAAACATTGCAGTGAACAAGACTGTAGAACGTGTCTGTTACATGGAAGGTATTCATTCGGGTAACACATCGGTGTGTCTTAGTGGCAAGCTACCAAAAGATGAAAGATAATCGAGCAGTCAAAAATTGCATAACGCCACGTAAAAACGATTACAGTAAAGGTTCGGTGGTAAATAACCTCGATGTTATATTTCAGAGAATGAGAGTATTCAAGAGGTCACGAATTGAAACGTACGAAAATATGAAAAATTCCAAAAATAACTGATCTATATATAAAAAACAGTATTCTAAATACAAGTAAAATCTGAAACAAACCACTTTTAATGTCTTTTAATGCCACTGATAATATTTAATAGGAATTTATTTGGGTAATATATGGTAGTCTATCAGCATTTTCTTGTCGTATTCACTGATCTTCCTGGGGAACTATAGCGATTATGCCCTCACATATGAGTAAGTATTTCGGTTAGCTCGAAGTTCAAGTTTGTTTAACCATCTTAGTTTCGTTCATCGATATGGTAAAAGCAAACAAATTTTAAATTATTTATCATCTGTCCAGTAAAGAGTCTTGGAGTTATTACAACATCAAAAAATGATACTTATATTATTTATATATATTTACATCTATTGTATAAAAAAATTTTCTCCGGGCGAGCAAAAACTTGATACCTGTGTTCTGCTCTTGTGGGGGTTGTTCCTCAGGAAGCGCGTTTTCTTGTCCGGAAAAGGACGTTAGATCTCTTTGTAGAATGTTCCTGACACAACACCCTCCAGCAGCAAGGGGTCGTTGCCGTGCTTCCTCTGATCCAGAGGGAAGAGCAACGTCCTGATTTTCGTAGGACGTAACTTAGGGGATAACGTCCTTGTATACCAACTTCAGTACCGGTTCCTGTACCAATTTTCGGAGTCATCCTCGTGCACAACAGAGAAGAATCGTCCAGCGTTGGTGACAACACAAAATTTCCAAAGAAAGATAACGTTAGTTTTGGTTAAGTTTTATTTAGATTTTATGTTGAAGTATTACAACAGAATTTGAAAAATCTCTGCTCTGTGGCATGAGGATTTAGATACTGCGGCCTCGAGATCGCGTGCTATCCCTTTATAAAGGAAAAGGAATCGAAAATTGTATCCCAAAGATACACATTTTCGTGCAACAATCTCGATCTTTCGAGTGAGATGTTGTGTTCACTTTAGATAAGATTCAGTTTTCTGAATCTTCATCAATCTATTTCTATATGAGAATTGGAAATGGTATTTTGGGTATTGTTTGCTTGTGGCAAATTCGAACATCTGGTCTGATTTGCCATCGATTTGGTTTGTTTAATTTTCTAGGGAAATTACCAGATTGAAATGTATTTCTGGATTTTGAATTGAGATTATGCCGTCGGGCAAATGCAAAGCTATAAACGATTATTTTGATTCGTTTATTGCGAATTTTGGATTTAGTTTTGGTTTTTCATGATTTTGATAGGATATTTGGTTTTGGATTAAGATAGCTAGGATTTGGATGTAGGAATGGGGGAAAAAGGTAGTAGGGCTTTTTGGAGCACTAAATCCTCCCCTCCTTGAAAAAAAGAAAATTGATCTTTATGAGATTAATTTTCTGGAAAATGGTGTGGTCGGGAATAGAGGATGATGGTATCGCGATTCCGTTACATAGGCCTGATTTTTTTTTCATTTTAGTTTTATGTATGCAATATTTATTTTTCTTAGCTTATAGTACAAATTTTTTAGTTTTGATATTTAAAATGATCAATGATTAAGTTGTAATTACATATATTAAAAGTGTTATTTCAGTGTTTATGTTATATTATTTTTTCCATTACGTTTAGTAACAATTGTGAGTAATATATATATATATATATATATATGTTTTTTCTTCTTTTTGTATAAGAGGTTTTTTTTTGTTTTTGTTAATAAAGTATTATTATAGATTTTCCAATGCGTGGTACAATATATATACATATATATATATATATATATATATATATATATATATATATATATATATATATATATAAGTGTTGCGTAAGATTATTAAGGCTTACTATTACAATTTGTGTATTACATATTAATACTGATTACATATTATTTACAGAGCATTTTTTTTTTAAGAATTTTTCCTTGTCCTTATTTATTTATATAATTTTTTCATGTAGTTTGTACGTAAGATTAAATTCTAGACATTTTTAAATTTGTTTTGAGTTATACCAACATTTTATTGGAATTTATTCATTGCAAAATGTTTTGTACTTATATAAATTCTTATTCTAACATTATTTCGTATCGTAAGTTTTGTTTTATTTATTATTACAAAATTTTTTGTTTGTTTATTTACTAAGTTCGTGATGGTTGATTAAAATATTTGTATAATACATTTTTCGATAGTCAATATTTGTTTATAGTATAGTTTTGAAACTTCTATTTTTGAAACATATGAGTTATGTGGAGATTTAATTTCTTGTTATATTTTATTTATTATCTCCCCTAATTTATAAATTTTCTTTGTTTATTCTATCTATCTATTTCGTTTTTGAACAATAATTTGTTACGAGGTGAATTTAACATTATTAGTTGTATATATATTTTTCTTTACAGATATATTTTTTGTTTTGTTTGTTCATTTCGGTTATTTAAAATATTGTATAATATTTACAAGATTATTTAATCGTGTAACAGTATTTGAAAAGTAAAATTTTTTTTTGCAGGCAAATTTTAAATATATTATCGTAGTATTTTCGTACAGTGTTACTTTATGATTTTTCTAAGGTTTTTCTATACGTATATACATTTATTTTTTCTTTTTCTGTTTTTGTAAGGTTATCTATACATCTATACATTTACTTTCCCTCAACCTTTATTTTATTTATTTTGGGTTTCTTATTTGTGATTGCCTAATCCACAAATGGTTTTATATTATTGTTGTGGACGATTCGGGTTCCCTTTCCTATTCTGAGGATTGAATTTTCTTCGGATGGGATCTTTACAATTTCGTAGGGGCCTTTCCACAGGGAGGTTAGTTTGTTACGTCTTGAGTGGTTCTTTAACATAACCTTATCGCCAACATTAAATTTCTTTCTGCCTACTTTTTGGTCGTAGTGTGCTTTAGATTTTTGTTTTTTCTCTATCAGTATTCCCTTTGCTGTACGATAACCATGTTGTAGTCGCATTTTTAATTCATTTGCGTAATGGTCGTAGTTATAAAGGCTTTCGGGGTTTTGTCTGAGAGAAATGGGTATTTCGGCTGGGAAACCATATAGTAATTCATGCGGCGTGTAGCCTGTATTACTGTGGGGTGTAGTGTTATACACAAACATTGCGTAAGGTATCCAGGTGTCCCAGGTGAGAGGATCCTGGTTTACATAGTGGCGGAGGTATTCCACCAGAGTTCTATGGCTCCGTTCTAGTGCTCCATTCGTTTGTGGATGGTAGGGTGCTGTGTTTAGTTTTATCATTTTAAGTAAGGAACAAATGTCCTTAAAAAGTGCGCTGAGAAAATTTGCACCTCGGTCGGTTAATAGAGAAGATGGTATGCCGTGCTGGCAGACGATATTTTCAACGAAAATCCTTGCCACTTCCTTAGTTTCGGCGCTGGCTAGAGCGTATGCTCCTGAGAATTTAGTCAAATCGTCTTGAAACGTTAATAGGTATTTATTTCCATTATAACTGACTGGTAATGGTCCTACTATATCTAAAGCAATTCTTTCAAAAGGTTTGGAGCTTGTTGTGGTTATCTTCATAGGAATTCTAGGATTTCTTCCACTTTTGTTTATCTGGCAGGAAGCACATTTTCGAATATACGCCGCGACGTCGGCGGTCATTGTGCGCCAGTTATATTTTTGCTTTAATCTATTGATTGTTCGGGTGGCTCCTTGGTGTCCTCCGAAAGGTGAGTTGTGGTATTCCGCGAGTAACTTTTGTATTTCGTTAGGATATGTTAGAAGCTTTTTTTTTATTGGAGAAAACGTACATTGTCACGTTGAGGTGAGCAAAAGTTTCTTTTAGCAAGTTATTGAGTGTTACTTTTGATTCGTTTTCTATGAAGGGCACTAAAATTCCAATGGAATTGAAATTCCGGTCTTCGCAAATCTTCTTCAGATCAATAAGGGAACTCTTAGCGGTTTCCTGGTCGCTTAGGTTTCTGAAAGGCAATGGCAATGTGATGGCGCATAACCCATCTTGCTCATGAAACGTAATTTTACCTACGTCTGGCTTGGTGAAGTTTGGGATTCTTCCTGCCAGGTTTTCTTCCTCAGCAGAGTCTATCAATGGGAGGATTATAATACGTAGTGCAAGTTTCTTCTTGGTATAGATGGACCTTGTTTGTTCTTGCCATACAAGATTGGTAGTATCTTTGTATGATTGTGCAGCCACATCTTCTTCGAGATTGGCTTAACTTCGTGTGGTGACGAGAATATTATTTTTGATGGGATCGACTGGGGTAGTCATTGTTATACGGCTGAGAGCATCAGCATTTGCATTTTGTTTTCCTTTTCTATGGACGATTATGTACTCATACTCTTCGAGGAGAATTCTCCATCGCATGTGTCTAGATGTAGGATCTTTTCGTCCTATAAGCCACTGTAGAGAGCTATGGTCAGTTACTATCGTGAATTTTCGTCCATAGACATATGGTCGGAACTGGGCTAATGCAAAAACGATTGCCAATAATTCCTTTTCGGATGTTGTATATCGAGTTTCTGCGTCGTTTAAAATTCGGCTAGCGAAAGCAATAGGTTTATCTTGTTCTATTGTACCTTGAGATAGCACTGCTCCTAACGCAACATTGCTAGCATCCGTGGTTGTTATATACTCCCGGTTAAAGTCTGGATAAGCCAGTATTGGTGGGGTAATAACCTTTCTTTTTAGAGTTGTGAATGCCTCGTCACAAAAGGCATCCCAATAAAATGGAACATTCTTCCTTAGCAATCTGCTTCAATGTTTTGCCAGTTCGGCGAAATTTGGGATACATTTTCTGTAATAGCCTACAAAACCGAGAAAAGATTTTACGTCTTTTTGTTTCTTGGGCGTTGGAAACGTTTTCACCGCTTTAGTTTTCTCTGGATCTGGTTTTATACCTTCCTTTGAAATAACATGCCCCAAGTAGGTGAGCTCCTTCCTTATGAAGTGACACTTTTCTGGTTGTACTTTCAGATTGTGTCTTTGTAATCGCTCGAAAACTCTGGTAAGTCGGGAATTGTGATCGTTCAGATCGTATCCGTAAATTACGATATCATCTACATAGATGAAACATTCTATTCCTTGGAGACCCATGAGTACATTATTCATAAGCCTCTGGATTGTGGCAGGTGCGTTTTTAAGTCCGAAGGGCATTCGATTGTATTCGTAATGTCCGAAGGGTGTGCTGAACGCTGTTTTTGCCTTGTCTCTATTGTCCATGCGTATTTCGTGGAAACCATTTGCTAGATCTAAAGTGCTAAAATACTTAGCTTTTCCCAGCTGGTCCAAAATATCTGTAATATTGGGCAAAGGATATGCATCTCCGACTGTTAATTTATTGAGTGCTCTAAAGTCGACAACTACTCTCCACCGTTTTGTCCCATCAGGTCCGGCCTTCTTGGGTACTAGTAAGAGAGGGGAATTCCAAGGACTGAAACTTTGTTGTACTACGCCATCTTGAAGCATTTCATTCACTTGTTTGTGAATTTCTTGCTTGGAGCTATCTGGTAGGCGATACGGTTTTATATAAAGTGGCGGCTTTCCTTCCTCAGTGATGATCTGATGCTCTATGGCGTCAGTGTGTGTGAGATGGTCGCCCTCTAAGTAAAAGAGATCGTTAAATCTGCGGCAAATGTCTAGGATAGATTTCCTTTCCTCCTGGTTACAATGACGCAACTCTAGGAGTGATTCTAGCCGTTCAAGCCTATTTTTTAGAAAGTTCTTAGTTTCATCCGCCTGTAACACATTGTAGTCATCCAGATCTTCCCATTCGACTTCTATGTCGTTGGTGCTTACTTCTTGATCGGTGTCTAATGTGTTCATTAGTAATACCTTTATTTTGTTGTCCTGTGGTGTTGTCAAACTATTACCCAGATATATCCCTGGCATGATCTCGGATTTTTTAATAATCAGTTCTTGACTGGATTTTTCTTTAAAGGGGATCTCCATTATTTGTTGGGATCGCGGTTGGAATTTTATGAGATCAATTGTAGGATTTTGTTTTAATTTTTCTGAGGATACTGGCGTTTCAAGTTCATATTTTCCTGAACTCAGATTTTCAGCAGTCTCCTTAACTTTTTCGTTACCACAAACTTTATTTAAATGGGAAGAGGAAGATTCAAGGGTGGTTGGTTTCGTTGTGTTTGTCACAGCATCAGATCCAGCCCGTAGACAAACGGATTCGGATGTTGACTCACGAACGGTGTTAGCCAATTTTTCATGAAAGACTGTATTTTCCGTGGAAGACACTTCGTAAGGTGTGGCATTCTGAATATTTTCCTTGTCCTCGTTATTGTTTCCTAAAAACTGCTCGAGTTCTACCGTGGTTCTCTTCTTCACAGCGAATTTAAGGAATCCCTTTTCAAAGTTAATGTGGCACTGGTGCTTCGTAAGGAAATCGCTTCCCAGTATGCGATCGTGTTGAAATTCTACATTGCTTCCCACTACAAAAAGGTTAAGCATAACGGGTATGGAGTGCCTGTCTGTTTTAAATTCGAATTCCCCCAATACCTTTCCGCATGTGCTGACCGGTTTTCCAGCAATGGTGGATATAGTCACTGGGTCTGAGTTTTCTACAGATTGTTGAATGTATTGATTATTTAATTTGATCATGCTGATGTCGGCGCCTGTGTCAATGAGGAAAGTGGAGTATTTTTTATCCGATGGATTAAATTCTACATGTATAACTGGCTCCTTAAATTCAGGGCAGAAAAATACGCGCATTTTAAAATTTACATCGGGGTGGGGTGTATATCGGCGATTGTCTGCACTCGAGAAGGATTGCCGTTGCTCGCTGCCCGAGTGAGTTCGTTTCCCTGTTGTTGATTGGATACCATGTTAATATTTTGATTTTGTCGGGTATTTCGATTTTCAATGCGGGGCGAGTTTGTCATTGTCCTATTTTGAGATTGGTTTGGCTGAGTTCTGAAAGGATTTCGACTCGTTGAAGGTTGGTCCTGGTTTCGCATATGACCTAACCTGGTTCTGCACTCTGCCTGAGTGTGATTATACTTTCGACAGTATGTGCATTGGAGACGTTCAGCCTTAGTCTTAATGGGTTGGGGGACGAAATTAGGAAAATTAGTGTTGCGATAGCAAGTCGCAGAAGTATGTCCCCTCTTGTTGCATGTTTGGCAAACAATTTGTGGGTTATTTCTAAAATTGTTAGTGGAAGTTAGCATTCAGTTATCGTTATCTAATCTTCGAGATTGTTCTAAAGCGTAGCTGATGGCTGCTTTTAAATTTGGGGCGTTGTGAGACTTCACCAAGATTCTGAGGCTGGAATTTCGTATCCCATCCTCACACGCATTCAACGCAAGTCTCTGATTCTCAGCCAGAAGATAAGTTCTGACTGCAGGATCAGGTGAACTAGCGTATGTGGCGCTGTCCAATTCATCCAGGTGGTGTGTGAGTCTATTTGAAAATTCTTTCACACCCTCCTTGCTATCTTGTTTTGTTGCCACTAAGTTATTTTGGGCAGCAGACCTAGAGATGAAAGCTTCAAATTCTCCCTCTAATTCTGAAACAAGATCTTCCCAGGTAGAAATGATTTTATGCCGTATACAATCACGCGCCGGTCCCTGCAATCTGGTTTTGACCACCCTTAGAATAAAAGATTTCTGGTTGTCATCTTGTGCCTGTGAGAACAAAATGTCTCCACAAGAGACGAAACCATCTAATTCGTCAGGATTTCCGTTAAACGTCGGCACAAATCCTAATACATCACTTAATCCTATGGGAAAGTTCATTCGAGAACTCTGTTCGCGTATTTCCGTACGTACGGTTTCTGATGTTTCGTCCTCGCGAGTTTGTATGAGCTCGGGCTCAGGTCTCTGCGAACGCGTACCCGGTTTATTTTTGTCACTAACGACGTATTTGTGGAACAGACCTTCCCAAATGATGGTAAAACGGGGTAGAGAACAAAGAGACTCATTTTTCATTTTGTCGTGGTACGATGGCCAAGAGAAAAGATAAGAACAACAAGATTAATGTACCTTCAAACTTAGCTAGTTTGATCCTATTGGGTAAAGTGTATTTTTCCCTAAGATGAGAGAAACAGTTTCTTTTCGTTCGATGGGAGCAGGGCCTAAAGTGTCACGGGCAAAGAAGAGAAAAAGATCCTAGAATGAACCTTCCGATGAGACGCAAATGATACAAAAAGGAAATCCAAAGGAAAAAATTCAACCTAAGAATGTCCTAAACAACGCTTAAAGACTAGGACCAAGGATTTTATTTTGTCCGCTATTGTTATCACATAAAGAGTGTAAAAATCTTCCCCAAAAAGCAGAAATAATTTTAGGAAAGTATATGTATATATGTGTATTAAATTCAAATAGGTATATAAAAAATAAAAATCAAATTTTGTAGTTTATTTTTGGGGTTTTTATTTGTCCCCTATTTGATAAATAAGTTGTTGCAATTTTGGAAAATAAATGTGTATATGTATATGTTTGTAAAAATTAAAAAAATGGTTTTATAAGTTTATTAAAAATGTTTTCTATAAGTTGAAATAGTTTTGGAAAAGATATGCATATTGTCTATGTGTAAAAATTTGATAAAATGATCGAATAGATTTATTTGTAATAAGATATATTGAAATTGTGCCTACATTATAAAGCTGGAAAAAAAATTTCTATAGTTCACTTGATTGATTTTGTATTTACTATACTTTTATCCCATTATGGCACTTGTGTGGATATTTGTATTTTTGTGATGTATATTCTCATTCGAAGAGAAGGAAAAAAAAAATATATATAAAATCAAATTTCATTTAAATCCACAAATCAAAATTTAGGGGGTTTTCTTGATCCATCTTCTTGAAAAGAAAATTTTTATTTCAAATTACGGAAAAGTATTTAAAAAGAAAGAAAAATAACAAAATTTAACTTGTTCTTGGCATCCCCTTTCAATTTACAAATTTTCAAAATTAAAAGGAATTTATTTTGGGGAACCAATCATTATTACCGGAATCGTATGATTTAATTTTTTCACTTTTCACTTTATTATAATAAAATTTCGTACATGTGATTTCTAGCTGCAGGCTTGTTGGGTGTCCTGTTGTTTGTCGTCACTAGCTGCTTGGTCCTGCTGTTTCCGCTGCATCAGGAATCCCGGTCTATCCTTGGCTGCTCGTTGTTATTTTTTCTTTTCACACTGTTACCTCTCCTCGGTGTATGCCCCAGAGGAACGCTTTTACCACTTGAAAAAATTTAAAATTTACTATTTTTTTAACTATTGCCGGTGTTTAGCCCCGGGCACGCTGTTTTTATCGGAATTAATTATTATTTTCCACTGTCACTGAACGCTTTTTTGTATTGGAAGGGGATGCTGGGAATCAGTCCGATTCACTGCTCTCACCAAAATTTTGCTTGTTGTGATACTTTTTCTTTTGTTGGTAGGGGATTATGGCATTTTACCGCTGCCACCATAATTTTTTGTTCTGCTGTTGTGGGGGTTGTCCCTCAGGAAGCGCGTTTTCTTGTCCGGAAAAGGACGTTAGATCTCTTTGTAGAATGTTCCTGACACAACACCCTCCAGCAGCAAGGGGTCGTTGCCGTGCTTCCTCTGATCCAGACGGAAGAGCAACGTCCTGATTTTCGTAGGACGTAACTTAGGGGATAACGTCCTTGTATACCAACCTCAGTACCGGTTCCTGTACCAATTTTCGGAGTCGTCCTCGTGCACAACAGAAATGAATCGTCCAGCGTTGGTGACAACACACAATTTCCAAAGAAAGATAACGTTAGTTTTGGTTAAGTTTTATTTGGATTTTATGTTGAAGTATTACAACAGAATTTAAAAAATCTCTGCTCTGTGGCATGAGGATTTAGATACTGCGGCCTCGAGATCGTTTTGCTATCCCTTTATAAAGGAAAAGGAATCTAAAATTGTATCCCAAAGATACACATTTTCGTGCAACAATCTCGATCTTTCGAGTGAGATGTTGTGTTTACTTTGGATAAGATTCAGTTTTCTGAATCTTCATCAATCTATTTGTATATGAGAATTGGAAATGGTATTTTGGGTATTGTTTGCTTGTGGCAAATTCGAACATCTGGTGTGATTTGCCATCGATTTGGTTTGTTTAATTTTCTAGGGAAATTACCAGATTGAAATGTATTTCTGGATTTTGAATTGAGATTATGCCGTGAAGCAAATGCAAAGCTATAAACGAATATTTGATTCGTTTATTGCGAATCTTGATGCAGTTTAAGTTTTTTGATTAAATTATGCCGTGGGGGCAAATGCAAAGCGATAAACGAATATTTTGATTCGTTTATTGCGAATTTTGGATTTAGTTTTGGTTTTTCATGATTTTGATAGGATGTTTGGTTTTGGATTAAGATAGCTAGGATTTGGATGTAGGAATGGGGGAAAAAGGTAGTAGGGCTTTTTGGAGCACTACACCTGATGACAGAGTTGGAGCACGGCATCGTTGAAGCATTGGTCACACGCTTTGTATTAACTGAATTAAATAAGAAGTAAAAAAAAGAATCACACTTTTGATAGCTGACAGAGCATACGAATAATGTTTTCGTCCCCTGGTGTTTGTCTTCAATAATTTCTAGTACCATTCTAAAGCCTTACCACATATAGTAGCAACTCCACTGGATACGTGTTCAGCGTCAGCCCATAACTTATTTCGCAAAACATTTTGCAAAAATCCTTTTTTCAACAGATAAAATCTACATGAATGGGATGTTGCCTTGAGATGCTGATATCGGGATTTTTACGGGAACGTAACAATTTTTTATTCCAATAAAATGCAGAATAATTGAGATATCGGGTTGAAATTTATTCCAACTGCAGTATGTTACATTTAAATACGGAAGATCTTTGCAAGGTGGTTTGAAAGATTCCAAGTCCTGTGCCATACTTTTCGTACTTCGACCAATGCGGTTTTCCAACGACACATGAACATCCAATAGCGAATATTTTGACTCAAATTTATCCACCTTTGCACACATAGCCTCTTTGTTGGTACGGTTATTACAACAGAAATAAGAAGTAATCGCTCTTAACGTAGCGATCAGAATTTCGGTAGATTTTTAATAAATTCCAAACGTTGCTCATTTATGAACTTCATCACGACAAAAATGTAAACCTGGATTGAAGTTTTGACATTGACAGATCCCGAAATTGTGTCAGTTTTTTAGTGTGTTCATTTTGAAAACACGTTATGGGGATGTTCTCATCTAGAGACCCAAAAATGACTTATTTTTCTTGATTTTTTATCTCAAAGAGGGAAGCCAATATCAATATCAACTGTTGTACACGTATCTATTAAGTATTTAGGTATACATACATTTTTTTTTAGTGAAAAATATTAAAAATTGTCAACTTAGTAAATGGCGCAGAGTGACGATTCGAAAAAAGGTATTTAGCAAGTCATGAGGCTTGTTAAATTTTCCATAATGATTTGTTTTGTCCGGAAAAGGTCATTAGTCTTGCGCCAGAGGCTCCCCGCCGAGGAATCGAACCCCGGTCTCCCACGTGACAGGCGGGTATACTAACAACTATACTATCGAGGAGCCTAATATTTATTTATAACATAACCAAAAAAAAAAAACCAAAGTGGATTCTTAATCAGTGACGGTGTTGTAATCGGAGTCTGGGACCAGTAAAGATAACAGACGCGTTTCCTCTTGCCCACAACATTTAAATCGCGCCGCTTCACAACCGAAAGTTCTGCACCGATGTGTTTACTTAATGTTGCGCTATTCCCCAACCATTTAAACCCATATCCGCAGTAAATAAACAAACTAACAAAATCGGTCTGTGCTATACTCTATTTAGAACGTGTGAAGTGCGAAATAAACAATCCCTCAGGATAAGCGGAAAATCAAAAATTGTTACTTCATATCAGTGTGGTCATACTTAACAAACTTAATTAATCTAAAAACACAATAAAAGAAAAAACGAAAATAAAAAAAGGAATAAATAAGATACAATAACATATATTATTGTACATCTTACGTTTACATATGAAAATAATCAGATAAACGAGAAGAAAGCCACGAAATGGAAAAACAGTGGTAGCGGTTCCCTTGAACGTCACTACTCACCTTCCCATTAACCATTCGAAAACTTCTAACCTAGAGCATCCAAAAACGATATAAAACAAGTATTGTGGCAGTTCCATTGAACGCCACTACTTACCTTACAACCTATGATGAAGAAACAGTTTCCCAAAAACATAAACCCTGGAAAACATGTACTTACCTTCCTATAGTTGTACCAACTATCTTCTAAAACGTTTTAAATCAATAATTCTCGCTGACATAAAATTCCATCAGCAATAATAAGTATTTCCACTAGGAAAAGCAATTTGGTTGCCCCATCAAGCGACCAACATTACCCGAATCATATCGATGAAATATCTCCTAATGAGTCTGCCACACATGTGCAGGATATATTTCTTCTTTTCCTTTCTTTTATCTATGCCCACATCGGTCGGACATCCGATCTACAAATACATAATGGCATACGGCTGACCGCCCAAAGAAGTCGAGCTCTCCTAAATGGACAATTACCACCGAGAATTCGACTACTTAGAGATGCCGCCAAGATGTGCACGATCAGCATAAATACTGTACGCAGTTGCTGATCATGTAAACACCAAAATATCTACTTCGAGATAGTTGCACCAGCTGCAACCATGCCATCTAATGTTCCCATCAAGGATTTTGGTCGATCCACGGTTCACATACTTGTGGACATACACTACGAGCAGCAGAAGCGATCATCGTGTGTGTGTTTCGCGCCCTTTTGCTGGACAAATGCAAAGCAAATCATCCCTTGTTGGGCACCGAGGCGATGGTTGGATTTTGCTATTCCGTCGTTCTCGGTGACCTAACCAATCGAGATACGGATTCCGTGGAAGCAGGTCGGGCCTCCACGTTAAACAAATTAAATACCAGTCGAGATTCCTTGGTGGACGAGCGCGCATAGCCAGCGAAAGCCAATCTAAAATAAATATGAACTAAGTTGTGTGTTATTATAAAAACATATTCTAAGACTCGTAGCGTAAAAAGAGATAACAACACTATTGGAGTCGGATTAATAAGTAGAAGTTTGAATACTGAAATAAAGAACCGTTTTTGTTACCAGAGTAACCACGTGTTTTCCTGAAGGGTACCTTCAATGGCAGCAGTCGGACAGGGTTGGCGTTCCGCTACAACAACACACAAAACCCCACACAGTAACGTGACGTGTTGTGACAATTAAAACAAAGTACAACAACAACAAACAAACAAAATGAATACTAAAAGTGACAATTCAAGATTTCCCAGTGCATTAAATAAAATTTAAAAAAAGGGCATACAAAATCTCTTCAGTGTGGTGCGAAAAACAAATTAACAATCAATTAAGGTGATATACACCTCGGTCCCAAGTGTGAACATAATCACTAACAATATGTTGCTCGTTAAGCAATTCGTTTTTAAATCACCGTTTACCGCAAGTGAAAGGTTACAGATTCTTAACCGCCGATAGGAGTGTTCGAGTCAGCTTACGGAAGAAATCGTTGCGTCGTGGTTCGTATAGCAGGTCGCCATTGTTTTTTTTGAAATGAAAACAAATTGGAAAGTACCAGCCTGAACACGGACGAAGAAAAAAACGCGACAACACACAAAAGAAAAGGTGCTCCAAAATATTCCATTGTGACCCGAAGTTAAACCACGAAATTAACAATGGAGAAAAGAGAACAGCAAAGAGAGGAGGACAGTGAGCTCCCCTCCTCCTCCAACTTTAACATGAATGGGGCAAACAATTCAATCGCTTCTCTTGCATCCTTAGAGTCTGAAGATGAAGAAGGGGAGATAAGCGAATTGGAGGCGAAACTTGGGATGGCAAGAGCCCGACTAGAAGACAGACCCCGAAAGAAAAAAATAGCGGCGCTCGAACAGGAAAAAAACACCCAACAACAACAAAAGCCGAAGCCAAAAGTCGGCCAACAGCAACAGTACCAACATCAACAGCCACAGCTACAGCAACATCAACATCAACATCAACATCAACATCAACATCAACATCAACATCAACATCAACATCAACATCAACGTCCGCAATCTTTATTAGAAAAGGGGAATCAATCATAAAGTAATATATAGTGGAGAAGTGCGCAGCTATAAAAACTATACCCGAATATCCTCGCACAAATAAATAAAATATTCAGGAGAAATAATCAAAACGAGATTCAGTGTCCCTAAATTCTACGTACTGATGTAAACAAGCAGCTGGTAACCAACATTGGCATAGTTACAGAGAACGCTATCCTCAATAGTGAGCTTTTCGTGATCGAATATCCTTTAGAAAAGGTGAACCCTGTGGGAGCTGTCTTTCAGGAAATGTACAAGGTGAACGAAAGCATTCGTCGAAATCACAAGCTGGAGGAAAGAGTTCTACTGAATCACCTGCACCTCCGAAATGAAATTTCACATTGGCAATCGGAGAATCCGGGTTTTACCGAATTCAGTGACGATAATCTGTCAATTGACATTAATGTCAATGGTGGGGCTAATAGTCTTTTAATAACGAGGGAAGGAATCCAAAGTATCTTCGACTCATTTAGAAGCTAAAAGTCAGTGAGAATAGATGGAGTACCTAACATCGTACTCAATTACCTAGCCCCAATGGCAATAGATATATACACGGTCCTGTTTAACAACGCGTTGAATAATACATATTATCCCGCGCTTTGGAAAACGGCTATCATTCAGCCTATCGCAAAACAGGGCAAAGACTGTACAAACCCAATGAACATGCGTTCGATAAGTTTACTCCCAAGCATCAGTAAAGTATTTGAAAAGATTATTAACAAAGCTCTACTAAAATGGGTAGACGACAACAACATTATTCCAAATAACCAGTTTGGCTTTAAGGCGGGTCATGAAACCACACATGCCGCAGCTAAACTGGTCTCCGACATACGATAGAATAAATGTAGGAACCATTGCACAGGGGCCCGTCTGATTGATTTGGGAAAAGCCTCTAATACCGTCTGGATCGAAGGTCAGACATGGCATACATAAGCCTTTACTATATGTACTTTACGATATGTTAAAGGACAAGAGGTTATAAAACGTATAATATCAAGAATGACTTGCAACAGAGAGCGATACTTTCTCCGATTCTTTTTAACTTTTGCATTAGCGATTCTTTTTAACATGTACATTACTTCCGCAGGCTATTGCGTACGCAGACCATCTCATAATTTACTGAACAGCTTCGAAAGTTGAGATCTTAGTAGTTTACTGCAGCGAGACTTCAATAAAGTGCAGCGCTATTGCGACGACTGGAAACTTAAAATCAACTTCCAGAAATGTGAAGCCATCCTATTTAGAATCCCATTATATAAAGCCACGAACGACACAAGGATAAACTGGCGAAAGTTAGTTATCGTGGGCCGCATGCAAGTGAACTGGAAACCAAGAGTTTAGTTAAATACCTTAGCATCTGATTAGATCAATGTCTATATTTCAACAGACATGTAGAGGCTACTTTGGCCAAAGCGAGGCAAACTTTTGCTATGACAAGGAGGCTATTTCACTGTAGCCAACTTGACGACAGCGTAAAAGTCATATGCTACATGACGCTAATCAGGCCAATGCTCATATATGGTTGTCCAGTATGGTTTAACATAGGTCCAAATTTGATGGAAAAGATTCGGGTGTTCGAAAGGAAGTGTCTCAGAAGTTGTCTCAGATTATATCAGACACCGGAATCGGACTATAAAAAGTATTATTCAAATGAGATTTTATATAATGAAGCATACATAAATAGGGTGGATAATTTTATGATTAAATTAATCAGTTTGTTCCACCAGAGGTGTTAATTGATTTGGACATGAAAGGGCTTATACAGAATAGATCGGGAATTCCGCTGATATATCATGTAAGTAGATCATCCGTAGACGGGCGATTGTGCGATGACCAGGAAGTCACGCGCACTGAAGAGGAGCTCTTGCGCTTCAGTAGGGCTATCTCCCACAGAGACCGGGACGATAGTATTGGACAGCGTCAACAGTTCTGGTGGTTGAATGGCAAATAAAGACCTGGATACCAATGTCGGTAGAATAACAGTATCATCAGCCATCTTACACAGACTTAGCCTCTCTAGAATCAGGGTAGTATAAGACTTAAGTTAAGTTCTTAAAAAAAAAATTGAAAGTTTTCCAAATTTTTCTTTGTCATACAAATACTCGTAGTCGTAAGTACAGCCACAAACAAAGTTCCGTGGCCGAAAGGCAAATTATACAATTGATTTGTAATGTTTAGCTTAGAGCGTCTGCGAAGGATCAGTAAGTTATAATACGAGTATAAGAGAATTAAGCTAGAATTTAAGCATTTTTTGTCTAGCATGTAATTTAGAAATTAAGAATATAAAAAAAATGTAAAAATTAAAAATGAGGTGTTGTAGTCATCCCTACCTCGAAGAATTAAAAAAAATTTTTTGAAAAAATATTGATTTTTCAAAAGTTGTAAACATTTTTTTTAAAGCTTGGCAGGGACTTTAGACCGTTATATCAAGAAGGTGTGTATCGAATTTCAAGTCAATCAGTTCATTAGAACTTGAGATATCGTGTCAATAGACTTGAAAAGTGGTTTCGAGAAAAACGCGTTTAAAAATTTCAGGGTATAGAAGCTTCAAGAGACATACGGCAGGACCGGTATAGTTGCCGCGTCACTAAAGCAGCTGTAACGTCGCCAACTATTGGAATTTTAAAATATCCTTTGGATAGCATATTCTTAAAAGTATAAACTATAAGAGAATATTAAAAAAAATCGATCTATTCAAAGTT
The DNA here is from genome assembly GCA_963931805.1 of Microdon myrmicae. NCBI lineage: Eukaryota > Metazoa > Arthropoda > Insecta > Diptera > Syrphidae > Microdon > Microdon myrmicae. Next base: position 139,795,121 of record OZ007498.1, on the reverse strand, counting down.
CTAGACCAGAATACCCCCGCTATATATGTTGCAATTTCGACCATTTTTAAGGCACAATTTCCAAACGCATGAGTTAGCAGATTCGTTAGAATTCTGCGTATTGCCTCCAGTGCAACGTTGATGCAACGTCATTATTAGAAGGTAAATCTTCAAAGACGTGGTTTACAGCTTCTTGAACTTTATCGGAAAGAACAGGCTTATGCTTAAATGCTTTAAATGTGCTGTAAACCTCAGTACCCACACCACTAGCACCAACTATCTTTGCCTGCTGGACAATATTGGTGCAGCGATTTTCCATTAGTTTAAATGCTATGATAGAATACAGCTCCCACTGAATTTTCCATGCCTTCTACTGAGTCTGGGTGTCGTCTGATTGCCAAACCATAATACACAGTCAAATTGCCAATCACTTTATCGGTCAATTTTCCTGCACCATTAAACTAACTTGAATGCTACGTCTTACTTGTTTTTGAAAATTTGACATCAATATCAGAAGTTTTGCATTTCACAACCTCATTTAGTAAATTAAAAATTGTACAAAAGTGTAAAAAAAAAACAAAACATAATTGGCAGCCATATCAACGTTAACTTCATCATAATCTGCATCTTTTATCTTGTCTTCTGATGAGCTGACAAATGCCGTATCACAGTTCAACCTAAATTGATTCCCAGCAAATCGTCTTTTACGGTCTCTTCCCGGATGAATTTCATTATTACTGACTTTTTTCTTAAAATTAAACATATTTACTTTTAAAAAATAAAAGCAACATACAAAATTACATACATACATTACTACAAAACACAGCACATGGTCATCTACAAATAGACGCTACTTTCTAAAACTATAAACATTGTTCTGTAGGGGTTTTTAGGGCCCGAAGACCCTCGCATCATTTTTAACCCCATAAAAACCCTTTAAACCCCATATCTACCCTTAAGTCGAATCACTGGCAAGATCACACAACCTTGCCATAGTATTCACCACTGTCCTAAAATGGCTGAAAACAATTCGGTTATCCTCTTGGATAACCGTCATAAATATTCCATCATAACCGAGGAGCTTTTCTCCACATTCGGCATTGTATAATTACCTCGTAGCTACAGACCCATCGACCGATCGTTCTATCGACGATATGCAGAGTAGCCACCGTTGACTACCTGCAACCGACTGTATGTCCTTCAAAAATACCACACACCCGATGGAATGTTACCTTGAGCAGAATAAAAGATTACACATCCACCAGTCTCCATGCCATTGGCGTGCAAAATACATCTGCAAGCCAGATTTCTAATAGCCCTGCAATAGGACATAATGAGCGGGATAACCCAAAGATCAATTAGCCTTTTTTCTAGTTGCTATGGCAAGCGATCTTCTATGTTACATCACAGAAGACCTAATTGCCGCCGCCAGCATTGTTCCCTTATGCTACACGAAACACATCTGTCTATCCGATGTAGACAAAAGAAAACGTTTTCGTCCAGGCGGCAATTTCCTACATAAATAATGTAGTCAAAAGATTCATGCTCTCAGGCAGCCTTGGCTTTTTGCCGATATTTTATCACCATCATGGAAAAACCATTCTCATGATTTATGGCTGCATTTTCTGCCAGCCTAAATTTCTGTCCCTCTAATTGACCAGATGTGTATTGGAATTTCCCTGGTACGCCAGAGGTATCCGATACTACAAGGAATGTTGAGGACGATTTCTCCCGGAGTCTGTTAATAACCATTGCGGTACGCGCACCTTCCTTTCGCACCAGATATTAATCGTGAGAACGAACGCTACTGGGAGCCAGATTTTATCTTCCAAGGCGCACGAAGTCCCGAGTAAATTTTCGCGTGGAGTACACATAAGTTGTCGGTTAACTACCCCAGTCCTTTTTTTTTGGTACGCAGCCGCTAGTGTGTCGTGAGGGTTACTTCCTAAGAAGATTTTTTTTTTACCGTATTCGAACGTTTGTAGCCAGTGACATTTGTTACCAGGAAAAACAAAAGTATTGTAATCTGCAAGTGTAATTATTGTTAAATAAAAGTCCACCATCGGACAACTCTCAGATCTAACACTGAAAGGAACATTAAAAATAATCATTGTGAACTTTATTTGTTAACACCCTAAATAAAAGTAATAGCCATTACAACGGCAACATACGAGTGTTTATTGTTTTGCTTCTGTGACAGTATCTACGCTCTGGAATCCTTTTGGGCATCGTCGGACACCGGTGGAATGTATTTTGCGAGGCGACAAGTGCATTAGTGAAACATCGTTGGAGTTTAGGTGAATCAGCGCCGTACGTCGGTGCACCATACCTTTTAAACTACCACAGTTCTATGTAGAGGCGTTTCTCTCAAAAATTCATAGAGTCATCGTATACAAGGTGGCGCAAAATTAATTACCCTATCGGAAGATGTTATAATTTTTGCAAATGGCGTCGTATATCAATCACATTTGACATTTGTGAACTAGACAGCTGCAGGATACAAACAGACAAGCAACAGAGCGCGTGTGAATTACTGTCAAGCCATCCCCAATCTCAACAACAAAGAGGACGATTTTGTGTCGAAAGTCATCAGGAGCGATGAGGCTCATTTCCACTTAAGCGGTTACGTCAAAAAGCAAAATCTTCGTTTTTGGGGCACTGAAAATCCGTATGTGATGCACGAAGAGCCATTACATCCACTCAAAGCCACTGTGTGTCGCGGCATTCATACGGGCGGAGTGATTGGGACGTATTTTTTTGAGGACGCCATCGGCAATATGGTCACTGTTACTGGCGAACGCTACAGGGTCATGATAAACGACTTCTTACTGCCAGAATTGAATGAGCGGGGCTTGGAGAATATGTGGTTTCAACAAGACAGTGCAACCGCACACACAGCACGAGCCACAATGGATATTGTGAAGGAAGCGTTTCCTGGTCGAGTAATCTCCCGTTTTGACAATTTGGCATGGCCAGTAAGATCGCCCGATCTAACCATCCCAGACTTCTTTCTTTATGGTTTATGCCAACGAGCCTCAGACAACCGCAGACCTTAAGGAGAATATTCGACAGGAATGCGAATAGCTATCACCGGAAATATTGCGGAAAGTCATGGAAAATGCGATAAGACGGCTTAAAATGTGAATCAACTCTGGCGGCAGACACTTGACGGATATCATCTTTTCCACTTAACAGAAAAAATTTTAAAGGTCCAAAAAAAAATTTCCATTACTCAAAATCATTTTTGGTTTTTTTAGTAAAACAGTAATTCAAAAACAAAATTGGATGATTAATTTTGCGCCACCCTATATTTCCGATTTCTAGTGACAAATACATTAATTTTTTTTTACCTTAGTACGGTCATACCGGGGAGAAAAAAATCAAAACTCTTGACGTAATGTATACGTTAGCGCGCTAATTCAATTTTTATTTAAAAAGGAGGGTCACCTTTTTATGCTGTAACTTTTTATAAAATTATTTTCGCAAAGACGGTTTTATTCTACACTATAAGCTATTAAAAAAAATGATTTTTTCTTCTTGAAGAGAACACCCCCTTAAATTAACTGTCTTGTTTTGTTTTTGAGATAATTGACAACTCTTGGTGTTTTCTTCGTGGAATATAAGCCATTTTTGTAGTGCTTTGGGAATATCCGTGTTGGATGTGGAGAATTTACATTCTGTAATGGAGACGAATGTTAATGGAGATGCACAACTCGTTGGAAAATGAATTGAAAATTGTTGGGGTATATCGAATGTTTTTGTGTAGTGCAAACAAACTGAGTTCCTTGATATGATACCACATATATGCAAGTAACTAAAGGTCCACTTAAGTCGCGTTCTCTTCTCAGAATATTTTCAGGAGTGTAGTTGAGAGCAAATCATCAAATATATCAACAATCTTCAATGTGTGCGAAAATGAAAAGGTAAATCAGAGCCTTTGAGTCGGGTTTTAGCATATATATGTCGATGTCACATTACGTGTTCACTGATTGTGTCGAATAAATTCGTGGCCCTTAATCATAAGTTGTCACACTGCCAATCCGATTTTTTTCATTAACATCGTAAATTACGTCTTTTTCGTATTGAAATACTTCTTCGCGTAATATTGTGTATAGATTTCGATTTAGAGAGTCAAGAGAGAAATCAATATTGACTTTGATAGGCACATTGGTCTTTCCCCATTGTAAGATTTTGTCCAGATATCTATTTGGGGAGTCAATCTGAATCTGTGGCGTTTCTAATAGATCATCATCATCATTCGGCACTACAACCGGGATCCGGTCTTGGCCTTTTTTAGCAAGTCCCGAGGCTTGTTAAATTTTCCATAATAATTTGTTTTTCCGGGCAAGGTTATTAGCCTTGCGCTTTCTAACAGATATACACACAATATACAAGCAAATAGTGATGAACACCGAAAGGAAATTCGATTGAGCAAACCATCAGAGCCGTATACCATAGCGATAACATAACAATTCCACATCAGTTGAGTGTACTTTTTGTTGTTGAGTTTAGAAATCGAATTCGTACACGCGGGCAGTAGCCTGATGGTTCAATGCTTTGCTTTTCATCCGTTTCATCGTATGTTCAAATCAGCGTCTTCACTATCCTTGCTTAACGCAACCATCTGACGTGATCTGTATGCACCCAACACACAATCCACCATACGTAAACAGAACTTTACTACTCGATCACGAGTTCGCATAGAGCACCGGCACACTCACCTGCTCCGACGTCCTCTCGCTCCTCACTATCGTCGCAATACGCGATAAACCCATGTAAACTGGTGGAGTCATGAACGACGCTTACGGACAAGTCGTACAGATGACAACATCCGTGCCTTTCGAAAGCCTATTGAAAGTGAACAGTGAATGCAGCTTACTACTGTCAGTTGTTACAGTCGTCAAAAACCGCATATGGACACAAAATACGAGGTATGTCCATTAGAGATGCCATCCTTCTTCATGACAATGCCAGGCTTCACATCGTGTCCTTGACAAGGAATACATTGGAAGAAATGGGCTGGGAAACCATCGAACATCCTCCTTATAATCCAGACTTGTCTGGTTGTAACCATTTTTTGTTCAAACCCTTGAAGGTTTTACTTGGAGGAAAAAAATTCTAAAGTAATAAAGAAGTCGACGAGCAGGTGTGCAATTGGCTAAGAACCCACCCTAAATCTTTTTACGAACAAGGGCTGTGGGGGTAAGAGTAGGTGTGCCCATGAAAACCAATTAGATATTTTGATAAATTCCCCAGCGGTTTCGCTATGACGCGACGGCGTCGTTTGCTTCGACTTGTTGTTGCTAACGGACATGATGTGATTTCCGATGGAAATCTCATGGGCTAGCAAAAATGGAGTTGCCGTGTGGCAAAAGGTAGTTGAATTCAATTCCGCATTATCTGCATAGAATAATTAATTCAGCTATGCTCTCTTTTACAGGTAAAATAGCCGAACGGTGGAATAGGGGATAATGTGACGATTGGTTCTCCATGTGATATAGAGAAACCCCACAGGGGTATTAAAGCTCCCAAATCGGAGGCAAAAGTGTATAGATCACACAGGAAACTATATTGAAGAATGCTGGTAGTATAGTTAGTGTGTAACATTATTCAATAAATGTATAAAAAGAAATTACCGTTTATATTGATTCACCGTCGTATTTGTTGGGATTTTTTCTATTCTAACAAAATGTGTTCTGTTGGTCTCTCTCGGAATTGAACACCATAGTTTAAAAGTTCAATTTTTAGCTAACTGCTATGATTTGTTCACATTTTTTACCAACCAGTATTTAGTTGGTCAATCAACAGACTGTGGAAAAAATGATAGACCATTGATCGAATTTCCTAATGTCATAGCTAGTATGTATGCTTAGCTCGGAATGCAAGAACATATCCAAGATGTTCGTAAAATGTGCTTGGTTATCTGATGTTCGCGTAGATTCTTGTACTAGCTGAGCCAGAAAACCAATGAGATTAGGAAAGATTCGGTAAGTGTCCTAGTGGCTAATGTATCCAGTTGGAGTTGTATATATTGAAGTCGCCAAGCACAATCATCTCATCAAGCTACAGTGCTCGGAAAAATTATAGACTCTGTGGCGGTTCCCTTGAACGCTACTGCTCATCTTCCCATTAACCATGTAAAAACTTCCACATGGAGCGGCCGAAAACCGATCAAACAAGTACTGATTGATTGCCTAGCAAATAAGCATGTACTTACCTTTTTGTCACCCACCTAAAGTGTCTCCTAAACCATATTTTCGCTAATTCAGTAGCACGAACCACAAGCAACATTTTTCTCACGGGCATCATGTACTAGAAAGTAATTCGTCGGGTGTATGTTGCATCATCGGATTTCTTAGTATGAAAGTATAACATGCTGTATTCACCAAGCAACCAACATGAACCGAACCAATTCAGTACACATGTCTCGGCTCGAATTCCATCAGCAATTATAGGTATCTTCCACAAGTAAGAGCAATTTGGTTGCACCATCAAGCAACCAACATTGCCAGAACCAAATTAATGAGATATCCCCTTACGAGTTAGCCGCACACGTGCGGGAGATGTTTCATCTTTTCCTTTTCATACATGCCTACATCGATCGGTCATCCGACCGACAAATACATGATGGCATACGGCTGACCGCCCAAGGAACTCGAGTCTCCTAAATGGAAAATTACCATCGAGAATTCGACTACGTGGAGATGCCGCCAAGATGTGCCGATCAAAATCTCTATGTCGAGATAATGGCACCAGCTGCAACCATGCCAGCTAATGTCCCCTTATGGAATTATTGCATCCACGGTCTGCTTTCTCATGCACAGCATGAGAATGCGAAATAACCGCACCTGTGTGTGTGCACATCCTTTTGGTGATCATCTTCTAAGATCAACCCTTATATGGTCATCGGGGCGATGGATGAACATTTTGGTGATCTGTCGCTTCGGTTGATATAGTCAATCGCGATACGGATTCCGTGGAGGCAAGTCGTGCCTCCACGTTAAACCAATTATATAGCAGTCGAGTCGAGTCAAGTATCGGCTAGTGGACGGTGAATAAAGGGGTCCTCCTTTCTATAAAATTTACCATGTTAAAGTCGCAACGGATCGTTCTTGAGTTCTCCAATATTTTTAGTTCAAACAGTTGTGTATAGTATTCATATTAAGTTAAATAATTTGAACAATTGTGTTTTAGTTTCGGTTGTGTATAATAGCCGTTTACCATAATCATACCAAGTTCTTGAGTAACCAATGTTTTTAATTCAAACAGTTGTGTATAGTATTCATATAAAATTAAATAATCTAAACAGTGTGCCCATTAGCTTTAAAGATTGTATTTCGTCATAGTGCTAAGAGACTTTGTTACTTTAATTATAAGTTTTGTCAACCGACATCGGATCTGCGTTATGTAAGCTTCAGTTGTGTTCTTATCGAATAATAAATAAAAAAAAGATCAACACTGAGTTTTAATAATTTGAACTGAAAGCAGCGACAAGGTATAGAGGTGAACCTGTGCTCCTGACAATATAACGAAACTTCCCACAACTCAAATGTAAATTTTCAGTTTTCTTGGAATGAGTAATACACTTCTACGACTAGTTTTTTGACAAAATATTTTTAACCGACACCAACTCAGGAAAACTCTGTAATACCGAAGAACTCATCTTGTTGTGTTATATCTTGACTTCATCTTTAAACAAGAGATTATCTTAACGAAAAGATTATAATTAGCATCAAAAGCCTTCAAACTTTCTTTCAATGGGAGGTGGGCTCACACCATGACACCTGACTTAGAAACGTGGATGAAAAGTAAACATGGTCGGCTCAAATACAACCTGATATAGCTGCTGTCAAAGGGTGAACAATTTGGAGAGTCGTTGCAAAAATATACGCATATGCATGGTTGGCCTGAAAAGTTTCCGACCTAACAAAGATACAAGACATCTGTTCTTAAAATTTATTTTTATTTTCTATATATATACACACTTCTCCCAGCGATGCTCCCATCTCTCTGACCCGTCCAAATAGTACTCGGCGTTATTCCCTGCAAAATAACTGTTCACGAAGGTGATTGCCTCCTCATTTGACGAAAATCTATGCCCTTTGAGCGCAAGTTTTAGATTGGGGAACGAAAAGAAGTCACTTGGGGCTAGATCTGGTGAGTAAGGCGGATGGTCAAGCAGTTCAAACCGTAATTCGTGGATTTTCGCCATGGCAACTGCTGAGGTGTAAGACGGCGCGTCGTTTGGTGGAAAAGGATTTTCTTTTTCTGCAAATGTGGCCATTTTTCCGCAATTTCTGCCTTCAGTTATTCAAGTAATGATGCGCAGTATACTTCTGTAATGGTTTTTCATTTTTGCAGATAATCGATTAAGATAACGCCCTGACTATCTCAAAAAAAAGTCGCCATCACTTTCCCAGCCGAAAAAACAGTTTTTGCTTTTTTTGGACCCGATTCCCCATTTGCAGTCCACTGTCTTGACCTTATTTTTGTTTCGGGCGTATAATGGTGTATCCAAGTTTCATCGACGGTAATTAATGGGCCTAAACTGCGCCAAAAGAGCGTTGGAAATTTTCATTCAAAAACGTTTTTGGTCTAACGTGAGCAAACGCGGCACCCAACGCGCGGACATCTTTCTAATGCCCAAATCTTGATTTAATATGTGACAGGCACGTTCTTTGGACATTTTCATAGCTTCTGCTATCATCATCATCATCGGTACTACAACCGGGAACCGGTCTTGGCCTTATTTAGCAAGACTTGAGGCTTGTTAAATTTTCCATAATGATTTGTTTTTTTCCGGGCAAGGTCATTAGTCTTGCGCCAAGGGCATTAGTCTGCTATCTCTCTCACTTTAATTCGGCGGTCGTCTAGCACCCTTTGGTGAACTTTAGCGATGTTATCGTCAGTTGTTGTAGTTTTTGGACGCCCCGAACGTTCATCGTCTCCCAAGCTCTCACAGCCACGTTTAAATTCAGCCGCTCAAAGCTTCACTGTGGTTAATGATGGTACAGAGTCCCTATACACAGAGTCCAATTCATCTTTGATTTGCGTTGGCGTATTGCCTTTCAAAAAGAAAAATTTAATGACAGTTCGATACTAAATTTTGTACATTTTTCCAAAAACATTCACATCGACTCACTAAAACGACTGTCAAATAAAAACTACTAATGGCTGAAGTTTTGGCGAGTAACTGTCAAAAGATGTACAGGTACATTCGCTAGCTTTTATTGACGAGTGCTGCTATCTTCAAACTGAGGTCGGAGACTTTTCATCCCACCGTCGTAAATCACCCACATGTCGTGGGGAGCGTGAGCTTTAAGATCGCGAAAAGGATATTGAAGTGGCATGTAATATGGACAGTTACGCTAGCAGGAGTATCAGGTGTGCTGATTTCAAAACAAGCGAAACGGCTGAGATAACATACTGTGTAATGTTGCGGGGCACCTGAAGCAAAACAAGTTTTAAATATTTATATTATATACTATTTTTTGGCCTCACTGAATTGTCAACGATAATGTTCCCTGTTTTGCGCGGTGTCCTTCTACACTTCGCCACCTGATCAGGTGTCCTTAAGGTCACGTCCTATATTATCCTCCTAACTTCGTCGCGGCTTTCCCACAGATCTTTTCCCTTGTCTTACCGTCAAGAATTCTCTGGACTTCTGTTGTCAATTTTCGATATGCGGTTTTGTTTTTTTTTGTTGCAAAAAAAGAGCAAAAGTGAAAAATCGCGAAGCACTAAACCAAACGTTCAAAATATCTGCAAACGACAACATGTGTCAATTGTGAACATATTCGCGAACATGGGATTTTAATGATATAAATCCATTTGGAATGAGAGGTGTAGATTGAAATCCCAAAAATGGGTAGATCAATGAGATATCGAGAGAAGTCACTTGATACCTGACACTTTATCAGAAAGTAAAGAAAAGAGCATTGTTTTTGTTTGTAATGCAGCAAAATTGTTTGGTTATATCTTAAATTTCACATTTAACGTAGTTAAGTTAAAAGTTGTACCAATCAGTAGAATCTGTAATATTAGAATAAGTGAAGGGACGTGAAATTGTTTTCGTGCGATTGCGATTTCATACAAATCAAGAGGTGGAACGATTGTATTGTAAATTAATACTATGGAGCGGCACTAAATAATGCTGGATACAAAACTAGTATTACGTAGCTAATATTTCTAATAAAACTCTTGAAACAGAACTAGTGTTACAAAGTTAATGCTACTATAAAAACCAATACTTCAGAGCTAATGTCTTTAGGGCGACAAAACTAGTACTTTAAATCACACCCATATAACTTTTGCTATTTCGTCATATTTTATTCCAGATTTCGTGTCGCATTGGCGACGATACCATTAGTGCCTCAAAACTAATGGTAAAAGACTACTCCTGTGAAGATAATGTGACAAATGTAGTGATATTGCCAAAGTACTAGTGACATAAAGTTCGTGATGCAGAGGCAGTCTTACAAAATAGGTGTCACAAATCTTATCCTACAAGACGACTGACTCAAAGCTACAGACATAAGACTAGTATCATGATATTAGCCCCCACACATTCATGCAAGTTTATAAACCTAGGGTTGGGTTCTGTTATCGTCTTTCATTTACCGAGTTAGTTCGATTTAACAATGCTATAGAAATTAAATATAACAACAAAACTGTAAGATGAAAAAAAATGCTGTTGTCGGTGAAATCTGGAATAATACTACCCTTGCCCCCCTTAGAATTGCCACTAAATTAGGACTATGTTGAATGGATTGCATCATCAAAAATTATATTGAAATGTCTTTTGTATCGTACTACCATCGGACCACAAATCAATTGGAAACCAACCCAATCTAACTTTAGCGATTCATTTGTGAAAAGAGTTTATGCTAGCAGAACAAGTGGAACTGCAGTAGAAGAAATTCGGTAGCTTCCGTCATAACTGCAAGGTGAGACTTACACCCAGGTGCACTTTGGCAATTTAGTACAATAATCGGCAGTGCAACTGGAGCGAGTGCGAAAGTAGATCACACATGAATGAGCTTGAGGTGTTAAATTACTGTAATAAATTTAAGAATACATTATAAGTGGGTCAGAATGATTTTGGTTTAATTTTGTTTGTGTGGTTTCTAGATGCTATGTGTTTCTACAACATAGAGGGAAAATTCTTGTTTCTGTTTATTTTATCGATTTGAATGTAAAACCAGTTTCCTTATATATAATATATATATCTATATATCATGTAACTGGTTTTACATTCAAATCAATAAAATAATATATAAATTGATCTTTAGTAATATATAGATCTTTAGTAATATATATATATATATATATATATATATATATATATATATATATATATATATATATATATATATATATATATATATATATATATATATATATATATATATATATATATATATATATATATATATATATATATAAATACGAGGGTGGCTGAAAAGTTTCCGACCTCAACGTGAAGATAGCAGCACTCGTCAATAAAAGCTAGCTAATGTAGTTGTGCATCTTTTGAGAGTTATTCTGCAAAATGTCAACCATTTTTTTATTTGACAGTCGTTTGAGTGAGTCGATGTGAGTGTTTTTGTGAAAATGGACAAAATTGAGTATCGAGCTGTCATTAAATTTTTGTTTTTGAACGACAATACGCCTACGCAAATCAAAGATGAATTGGACTCTGTGTATGGGGACTCAGCACCGTCATTTACCACAGTGAAATTTTGGGCAGCTGAATTTAAACGTGGCCGTGAGAGTGTTGTGATAGTAGGCCTCGCTCCCAGGTAGCGCATCTCTTGGTACTGAAAAGGATGAGGGATCTTAAGACCGCTCCTGACGGAACCCGTTGCGGTCGCCACCGTTCTTCCTCAAACCTTGAGGGAAGAGTAGCAACCGATCGTCGAGGGTTTATGTCTTCCTTGAATTGACAGTCACCAGCCTCTGCAGGGGTTGCTCGCCACCAGGGATCTGCAACTTCAAAATCTGGAAAGAAATCCTTTCTCTACAAAACTCAAAAACCGCGCGGAATATCTACTTTTGCATTTTGTATTTTATTACGGTTAAAAATTATAATTTGTTCCTTTCCTGGGGTACTTCCGTCAGGGACAATGGCTTGTTAGATACTGCGGCTCGCTCCTGGGGTACTTCCTCCAGGGACAATGAGTGATATTATACTGCCGCTCGGAGATGGTTTTTTTTTTTTTTTTTTTTTCAAAACTGTATTTATTAACCATAATTAGAATTCGTACATTTAAGTAATACAGTGACTTAAAATTAATTTTGTAACAATTGCTTCCATGTAATTATTATAATAATATATACATTTTCCAAACAATATTTTATGAGATATAAGATAGATGCGTGTTTATAAATTTAGTGGTATTATCTTCCTGGAAAAGGTCAGAAAACCAGGAATTTGTTTTTTCAACTTTACTTAATCTAAACTTAATCCTAATTATATAAATAACTTAACCTAATTTAGCCTGATTACAGTATGATTTTCATAAAGCCATAAACAAAGTTGTATAATTAATGGGATATATGTTATGAATTAAAGGATGTGGAATGAGGTCAGTTATGGGTTAGAGGTAGAGTATTTCTCTCCGGTTGTTCGTTGGAAAAGCGTAGGATGTTGGTAAATGGTTGGACGTTACAGTATTTGAACTGGTTAGGGGTAACTTCGGTGTTGTGGTATATGATCTCATTTGAATCATTTACCAGTCTGCTTGAGGCGAAGATAGCTCTGGTGTGGAGACAGTTGGGGTAGTTAGTTCGGATATCTAGAGGGTTCTCTAAGAGCGACGTTATTATGGGATTGGGATTACTTTGTAGGTTTTCGATAAATTTGATAGACAGTTCGAGGAATCGTCTATCGAGGCGCTCGATACCAGCGGTATTGTACAGTTCGACGTTACTATAGTACTTATAGGAGTTAGGACGACGATGTAACCCAGAGACATACCTAAAGCATTTTCTTTCGAATACTCGTAATTTCTCCATTTGGGAGGGAGTGATATGGTACCACAATGGGCACGCGTACGTGTGTGTGGCCCTGATAATTCGTTTGTGAATGAGCAGTTTGACTTTGTGAGAGAGACTATTAGGTTTCCACATTACTCTTCTACAGAGATTAATCTGAATTGTGGCTTTTTGAAGGGAATTTTTAATGTGGGAGGAAAAAGACCAGTTATTAGAAAAAGTGATTCCCAGATATTTTAGGGTTTTGGAGGGTTTTATCAGAATGTTGTTCAGTTGAATCTTAATTTTGTGGTGGCAGCGTCTAGTGTTGTTTGTACAGTGCTCGTTTTTGCCCTTGAACACTATGAGCTGCGTTTTATTTGGATTAAGGTGGATTTTCCACTTATTAAAGTATGTTGATAGGTTAGAGAGGAAGTTATTAATGCGGTTTCTTGCAGCCTTAACAAATTTGCTGCTAGAGTAAATTAATGTATCATCAGCATAATTCAGCATCACAACATTAGGAGATACGGGTTGAGGAATATCTGAGGTATATAACAGATATAAAATTGGCCCTAAAATGGAGCCTTGGGGAACACCCGCGGTTCTGGTGTGGGTTTCTGAGACAGAAGAATTTATTCTCACAACGAATTTTCTGGCAGAAAGATATGAGGCTAACAGCTTTGTTGTGTGAGAGTTTAGATTAAATATGGAGTGCAGTTTGTACAGAAGCCCTGAGATCCAGACGCAATCAAACGCCTTAGAAGTATCGAGAGATATACACACAGTAGGGCTTTGGTTTTGGAGACCAGTTGTAACATCGTGTGTGAGTTTTAGTAGAGCATGACATGTGGATTGTCGCTTACGAAATCCGAACTAACAGTTAGTGATGAGGGCATTCTCATTGGCAAATGAGAGAAGATTTTGGTAGATCTTGCGTTCCAGTATCTTACTTAGTGTACTTAATAGGGATATTGGACGATAATTGAAAGGGCTATTACTACTACCGGGCTTCTTAATAGGAATTACTACCGCAGTTTTCCAGTTCTCTGGGAAGTGCGATGCATTAATTATATGATTAAGAAAAATGAGGATGGGAGTAGATTCGGTGGGCGTAGCCTTCTAAATAGAAGACGTGGGATTCCATCTAATCCAGTTGACTTTTTGTTATTTCCTGATCTTACGATCTCGGATAATTCGTCCGCAGTTAGAAAATTTGTAGTGTCTAAGGGGTGTGAAGCTATGTTTGTGTTGTTGAATTCACCGATGAAAGGAGTAAAAGATGGGAATAATCCGTTTGAGATGTATTCGTTTACGACCAGTTAATTGGTTGATGTTTTTGAAAAGATACCGATTTGGTTTGATATTTTTAAGTGTGGAGATGTAATTTTCATCTGCGAAGTTTTTCAACTGCTCATTTATCAGAGTGGATAGGAGTTGGATTTGGCTTTTAATAAAGGGGCAGTATCTTGTATGAAGTTTACGGCGGAGCTGCTTTTTAAGGCGCAATAATTTGGTTAGGGTGCTGGGCAAAGGCTTTCCTAAATAGTCATGAGGAATGGTTGTCGGGGTGTTTTTGCTGAGAGCCTCCTTAAGAATTTGCTCTATTCTTAAAGATGCTTGATCGATTTCAGTAGGGAGTAAGTTAGATGCTTCAGGGATATACAAGTCAGAGAAACTTATCGCTATGTTCCTATTGACTTTTCTCCAATTTGTTTTGGTGAAGTTTGGGACAGAGTTTGACGAGTAGAGTGGATCGAGAGAGGGGATTTGGATCGTGGTGTGAACGGAACCATGATCAGAAAAGAAATATAAAGGAGACTATAGGTGGACCCGCTGAATAAACATCGTCGGATTTGAGGAAGAGGGCTAGCAATTGGCGACCATATTTGTTGCATTTATTATCATTGAATTCTGTATGACGAGCATTCCAGTCTCCTCCGATTATAAATGGAGCGGGAACGGACTGTTGGATAATCTGCGAAATGTCAGTATCCGGGAAACCTGGTTGTCGTGAAGGGTGAATATAAATGGATGCTAAGACGAGCACTTTATTGTTCTCACAGAAAAGTTTTACTGCTGTGTATGCAATGCTGGATATATCAGTGAATCTAATTTCACTGCATTGAAATTTTTTGTGAATTAAGAGGCTGGTACTTCCATGAGATCCATTAGTTGTGGGGTTAGAAACTAAAGTATAATTGGGAATGGAAACTCGGGAATTTGGTTTGAGCCAGGTCTCTTTTAGCGGTTCGATGTTGATTAACTTGGGCGGTGTGTTTTGGTGTATGTTGTAAGTGTCCCGCTAAACACTGTCTACGATAGCGATATCCACACCGGAGCATAAATGGAGCGAAAACAATTGCCAAAAAACAAACACTGATGGTTATAGATCCAGTTTAATTTACTTTATTTGTCTTAATAACTGAGTTCGGTGGTAATTCGGAAGGATCACAATTTTTCATTACACTACAATGACTTAACGTACGTGAACGAGCGACACACGCGAGGCGACAACACACATTTTCGCGACGGCACGATCGGTAACTCAAAACGATCGTGGTTCGGACTCCATTACAAAATAAACCCTTTTGGGTACTTCTCACAAAGAACTCTACTTCGACTCCTTTTCCTTAACCGGAGGTTTTCTAACGATGCCGTTTCGACCTAAACATCCCAACTCCTTGTCTCCTTGACGACCGCTTGTGAACTGTGTGTATCTGTTAGAATCGCTACACTCTGAAAGGAATAGGATATCTGGGGAAAACTTTTCAACAAACAACCGGAGGTGTTGCTTACGTATGTTAGAGTAAATGGATTCTGTGTTGAGGGAGATAATGGTTAGTTTAGAGAGAGCTGGGAAGAATACGGGAAGTTATTAGTGAAAGAATCTGACCTTTTTTCTCTATTTCTGACATCTTCCTCAGCGAAGGTAGCATGGCTTGTAAGCTTTGGATGTATCCCATGATGTCCAGATTGAAGTTTTCAGTATTGTTGTTAGGGGGAGTGGTAGTGTTGAGGTTTCCTCTTGTTGCATCCGCGTACGATATTCCGGGTCGGGTTGACTTCGTTTCCTGCAATACTGTTGGTTTTGTTGTTGTTGTTGTTGATTTTATAGTTGTTGCTAATTTCCGTCTTTCCAGAAGTTTTAGCTTCTGAGGGCATTGGGAAAAATTTGCCGGATGAGGGCCTCCACAGTTACAGCATTTAACTGTGATCTTTTTGTTGGTAATGGATCCATCAGCGTTGACGGTTTGCATTGTTTCAGGTTCCAGGCCTTATGGATTTACCTTGCATTCCTCGAGCTCGTGTTCCTCTGCGCATCTGCCGCAACGTCTTTGCTGGTGGCATGAGACCGCCAAGTGTCCTGATTCTTGGCATCGCTTACAATGAAGAATTTCTTGTTTGTGGGGCTCTTCAATTGCGATTTTTTGGGTAAACAAATATCTAATTTGTTTAAGTTGCTTGATGTCCTGATTAGGTGAGATTTGTATGATCCGGAGGTTTTTTACATTGTTTGTCCTCATGTACGGTATTTGGAAGTAGTCCAGCTTATTGATTTTTATTTGTGGACATATCCTAGCGATTTCCAGTCCGACTTCTTCGTTGGTCCATTCGGGATCGATGTGCCTTATAATAAAGGTAGCTGGTTTGCTGTTCGGATGCTGGAAGGTGAAGAACTGATACTGTTTCTCTAACAGTTTTTCAACTGCTCTGTCATGATCGACTAATGATCTGTCTGTTATGGAAGTCCTCGATCCTTTTGCATTGGTGCTAAAATTCCGGTGACCCAAGGCATTTTGCAGGGTTTGAATTAGTGCTGTGGTGCTGGTCGGGTTTCTGATGTAGATTGGCGGTGGTCTTTCGTTTTTCGTGGTTGATTTCGTTGTTTCTACTCTGGTAGGAGCAGGTATCTGGTTTGATGATGGCTTTGTTGGTGTGCGAAGTTTGGTTGGTAGTTTGCCTTGGCAATTGCTCGAATTGCGGGTTTGTCGGGACGTTTCTTCCATATGGATGTCATCGGTGTTATAGATGGAATCTCTTTTATAAATTTGTTCCTGTAGTTGTTTCACTTTTTGTGTTAGCTGGTTTATTGTTTCCAGGGCTTCCTCGAGTTTTCGTTTATACTCGTAATCGTCAGGTCTCCTTGATCTCTCCATGTTTGTGGACTTTTTTGGTGCGTTCCGTAGGATGTCTCGAGCTATCCTTTTTCGCTCTTGTATGTACTCCAGTGCCTGGCCTGGGTCATCGCCTTTCATCGGTTTTGTCAGTAAGTAACGGCTTACTTGCTGTTAAGATTTTTTTTTTCTGGTGTTTAAATTACACAAATTGATAATTTAGTAATACACTTTTTACGTGTAAGCACGTTTGCGTACTGCGTACTGTAATTCTCGTCCGCACTGCACGAGATCTGTGTATCGAATGCTCGGAGATCGCTATGCATCTTCCTTTTAAATGAAAACCAATTGAGATTTTGTATCTTGAAACGAACGTTTTAGATGGAAAATCTCGATTTCGGGTGTGGTGCTCATTAGGACAATCGTTTCTAAATTGGTGCATATGAGGATATGCATTGCAATTTGGCTTTTTTGCTTTTGTTATCCGTCTGGCTTATGCAGACAAGAGTTTGCGTGTCCTTCCGATGGGTAACACAAGATCCGTGGGAATTAGGTAATGGGTTTTGAATTGGTGCATTTACAAGTCATAAAACATCTGCAATGTGAAGATACGCATTAAGATGTTGATGATTGCTTGAATTGTGTCTCGGCGGAAAATAGATATGCCTTTGTTTAGACCCATGTACGTTTTGGTGCTTTGGATCCTATAGGAATTTGAATTGAATTCAATTCAATGTTTGAGAGTTTGAACGTTTAGTTCTATTTGGTTGACATTGAATTCAATATTGATTAGGGTGTAGGGATTTGTATGTGGGGGAAGGAGATTGTTTCTATGTGGTAAGGAAATTGCAGGACGTTCGGGACGTGCAAAAACTGCAACAACTGACGATACCATCGCAAAAGTTCACCAAATGGTGCTAGAAGAACCCCGAATTAAAGTGAGAGAGAATTAAAGTGATATACAATGTGTTTGTCACATATTAAATCAAGATTTAGGCATGAGAAAGCTGTCCACGAGTTGGGTGCCGCGTTTGCTCACGTTAGACCAGAAACGTGTTCGAATGAACATTTTAAACGATCTGTTGGCGCAGTTTAGAGGCAATAAATCCGAGTTTTGGCGCCGATGAAACTTGGATACACGGTTATGGCGGTTCTACGAACCACACAAACCATTATAGGTCGAGATGTCGTCGTTCCACCAAGGAACATACTCACCTATAGCCAAACTACAGGTGCCCACAGACACGTGTCCTCAAAAGTCTTCCTTTCCACCTGAAATAAAAGGCAACATTCATCCTGGAGTCAACAACCCCACGTATCCACAGATACATGGGCCACAAGTCCAACCAATTTTCCTACACACGCACGGCGATCGAAGGACATGACCCAGCATAGAAATTGTGTATCGATACATCAACTGGATATACACAAACGGTTGGCACAGCTGCGCCAGATGTCGACAAACATCACATCTCTGGCGATAAGCGAATTGCCGGAAAACCGATCCGTCGACAAAACCTTTGTCCCTGCCGCAATGTACTTCGCCTAAACAAAGGCCACTGCAGAGCAACAGCAATAAACGAAAATCCTATTCCCATAGGGCAAAGTACACATTATCCCACGATTGTCTAATGCTAATCACACATTTGATTGTGTGCATAACCGATGCATCAGAAGTGTGAAATTCTGACGATCACAGGATGATCCACAGTAACCAGGCAATAACCTCCGCGTTTGTATGTGTGAGCACGATCTTCACTGGTGGAGAGATTCTCGATTGAGAGAAAGTCACCAGCAGGGAAAGCGAAAGGAGAGAAAGACAACTATGGAGTGGATTGGATCATCCCCAGAGAAAGTGACTACAGTCGACATAGAGAACCCCGATGAGGAGGTCGATCCGCGCAGCGCATTAAAACGAGAAATTAACGTCGATCCGAAATTGTAACTTTAAAAATACTCGATTTTTCCAAGTACTCGAGTTAACTCGAATACATTCACGGAACTGCCACCGAAGGTAAACACCGTAAAACATATTCATTCGACGTTCAACGCACCGCAATTCAATGCGCGCAGACCTGTGATCGACAGTCGATACGGAGACGGACACGGTTATCCTCGTCGTGACACTTTCGTGTGACTGCTAACGTCTGCAAATTAACTCATCCTGTTTTTGTGTAGACCTAAAAACGCACAGTGACAGACTGTATACAACTTAACAAACTAAATGTAACGTTAAAAGACAAGAGGAAAATAAAACAAAATTATACAAAAAAATAAAATTCGTTGTGTTTAATTGGTGACGGCATTCGCTCCTTGTTCCAGCGTGTTTCTTTCTTGTTTGCAAATGGTGTTCAGCGGAACACTCCAATAACGAACAAAGACAAAATCCGCTAAACCGTTATACGCCCAAAACAAAAATATAGCCAGAACAGTGGATTGCAAAGGGGGAATTGGCTTCAAAAAAGCAAAAACTGTTTTTTCGGCTGGGAAAATGATGGCGACTTTTTTTGGGATAGTCATGGAGTTATCTTAATCGATTATCTTCAAAAATGAAAAACCATTACAGGAGCATACTACGCATCATTACTTGACCAACTGAAGGCAGAAATTGCGTAAAAATGGCTACATTTGTAGAAAAAGAAAATCTTGTTTCACAAAGACAACGCGCCGTTTCACACCCCAGCGGTTGCCAAGGCGAAAATCCACGAACTACGGTTTAAACTGTTCAATTTGTCTAACATTGGATTGAATGTTAGTTTGTGGATATGGATGCATGATATTAGGTGGATCCGTATGGTGATATTGTTTTTCGAGTGTATTATGTATTGGGAGGGAAATGGTAGGGCTCTGTACAGGACTACAGGGAAAAGCTTCTGAACAATCATTGCAATGTTTGCAGAAATGTTATCCCATATTTGCTCTTTCGAGAACAACAGTTTATGGGTAGTTTAGCGAATTTAAAATGGGTAGTATAAGCACCGAAGACGCACCTCGCTCTGGAAGGCTAAAAGGGGTTACGAATGCGGAAATCGTAAAGTAAGTGCATCGAATCGTTTTGAGTGATCGTAAAGTGATGTTGCGCGAATGGCCTGAGGCCGTGGGCATCTCAAAAGAACCGATGGGATACATCTTGCACGATCTTTTGGAGATGAAAAAACCATCGGCGCGATGGGTGCTGCGTTTGTTGACTATTGACCAAAAACAAGCAGTGCGTTGGTTTGACGTTGTTGCAGCTTAATCAAGTGGACTTTTTTCAATGTTTTGTAACAATGGATGAAACGTGGGTCCATTGCCATATGTCTGAGCCCAATATGCAGTCTGCAGAATAGCCGGAAAGCCGCGAATGCCAACCAAAGCCGCTAAAAGACCAACGCTCGGCCGGGAATGATATGGTCTTCATTTTAATTTTTTTCATTTGACGTACATTTTTATTTTGTTCTTTTTCTTATATTTATCTTACTTGCTTGACCAAAATGCCTAAATTCTAGCTTATCTAAATTATATTCTAACTTACTGGTCCCTGCGGACACTCTAAGCTGAACTTGGGGTGACTATTGTCATGTATTATTGCCTTTCGGATTTGCTTTTTTTTTTTTTATATTTATCGCATCCTCATTAATAATTTACCAAACAGAGACAATTTAGAACCGAAAGACCTTTTTTTAAGGTTATGGGCCCCGTTTTGCAGGATGCGCATGGCATAATCTTCTTCGATTACTTGCAGAAGAGAAGACAGTCACAGGAGAGTAGTATGCTGTGTTAAAAAACCGGTCCCATATGGCGACGAAAAATGTTATGTATAATCACGTTAACGCACCGTCACACACCCTCTTCAAATCTATGGGCAAATTGGACCGATTACGGCTTGAATTGGTTGCTCAACCGCCGTATTCTCTAGACTTGGCCTTCGGCAACCATTATCTGATTCCAAACCTCAAGCGGTGGCTCCAGGGAAAGGGATTCAGATCGAATGAGAAAACCATCGCAGAAGCCAAGACGTATTTTCAAGGGTTGGACGTTTCGTAGTACAGAAAGTACATTGAAATGTTGGAAAATCGCTATACCAAGTGTATCGTCATCGAAGGTAACTATGCTGAGGACTAAACATAACATTGCCCATAAAACGCTTGTTTTTATTAAAAACCCTGAGATTTTTTATCCCATGTAGTATTGGCGAAAAACTGAGCAAGGTGGCCATTTCCCGCCTCACCCGAATGTAACGTTATTCCACGTGGGGCATTTTAAAAAGAGGGAAACAAGTGGAAGTCTGACGATGCAAAGTCAGGTGAGTATGCTGGATGGGGTAACACATCTCATCCAAGCTCCAATCATTTTTGAAGGGTCGCCAAAGATGTGTGTGGTGTCGCGTTGTCGTGATTGCATACAACTTCTATATCATTGACGAGCTCAGGAAGTTTCTAGATGATAGATTTGTTTAAATTGTCGACAGAATATAGTATACATCCGAATTGATTGTTCGGTTTTTTGATGGGAGTGTGGGGGTTGGTGTACGATGCCAACGTATGGCACAGGATTCACTTGAAATCCCCCGACACTTGTTACTCCGAAAATCGTTCACTCAAGGAAGATTAAATATTTAAACGCACTGGAGGTTTTATTGTTAATGTTTTCTTTATTTAACTAATTTACTCTCTGGTGATTGAATTTACACTGTTACAGGTACACGTAAGTTGATTTTTTTTTCTTAGTACTTGGCGTCCAAACACAGGCGGCCAAGAATCGTTGCCAAATTTACATTTTGACTTTTGGGGTCTTTTATTGATTCTTCAATGGTTCCACATGCACAAATAAATTTATAACTTATTCATTTCTAAATTACTTATTGGCTATAATACTCTACACAACTAATTCTCCGCGGCAAGACGACTCGGGAAAGTGTATGCACAGTGGCTCAATGACTACTGGCGCGAAAATAAAATTTTCTCAGAACGGGCGACGTGGCTTGGCACGGTGGTGGCTGAGATGCGAC
This sequence comes from Microdon myrmicae, assembly GCA_963931805.1. Lineage (NCBI taxonomy): Eukaryota > Metazoa > Arthropoda > Insecta > Diptera > Syrphidae > Microdon > Microdon myrmicae. The sequence continues at coordinate 139,773,059 of OZ007498.1, read as the reverse complement.
TGACTCAATTAGGGTGGAAATCGTAATTTCTGCTTTTTACACATTGATCTGCCAATGGTAATCATGCTCTCTTGTGTGTTCCCCAACTCACCACACTCATCCAGGTCGAAACGTACGTGTGTATTCGTTCGACGTCGATGGGCGTAGCCAGAATGGATAAATCAGAAGGGAAAGCACAATAACCCAGTGTTGATCTGGCTAGGTGTGTGTGCGTCAATGCCGTGTATACGGCTGGTCTACTCACCTAGTGATAATCTCTTAGGTCAACGCACTATAGCAAGACAGAAATACGAGAGAGAGGAAAACCTAGCTAAGGTTATTCATCAGCAAAAAGAGATCATTGATCCCAAGCGAATGGGTGATCTGGGAAAAATCAATAGGACGCCGCATCGGCTGGGGATATAATACCATTCTGTGGAATGTTCGATAAATACCCAAGCCTATGAACTATGACGCAACCGCGTCGCTTGGTTTGGCTTGGTTGCTGCTAACCAATACGAATGGAATTTCCGGTGGAAAGCCCATGGTTAGCGCAATAGTGTTGCCGTATGTCGTTGATTGTAGCTAAACTCAATTATGCATTATCTGCATAGAATAATGATTTTAGCTATGCGTCCCTTTGACATGTTTTACAGGTAAATAACTTATCAAGGAAATGGGTAGGTATTGGGGTTGGAATTGTGGGCTGTTTCTTCTATAGGATAGAGAAACCCCTACAGGAGCTTGAAACCACACCACACCCAACCAATCCCACCGCACTGAAAGCATAATCATCTTTCGATGTAGTTCTGTTTTCAAATCGTTTGAGGCGAATCGGTACGTCGGGACCAGATCGTTTGTGTTTCACACTGTTGTTATCATCCTTTTCAAAAAAGATCGTTTTCTTCACGTTTCAACAACATGTTGTAGATGCTTATATGCGCTGTCAAATGAACTTCATTGAGTTCATGAGGAATATAAATATCTGGCTTGCTTAAGTATCCAAGCTTCTCTAGGAGGAAGTAAAGACTTTTTGACTGAACTTCCATGGTTTGGTAATCACTCGTGTCATGTATTGTGCTTTTTTTCATTTCCCATTTTATATACATTTTTCAATTTGTCCTTTTATATATAAAACTTCAGGGGGATAGTATTTTTGTAGTCGGAGCCCGGAGTTCGGAGCTCGGTATAAGTTCTGAAGCATTGCCTTTCGAAAACCCGAATCTTTTCCAACAGATGTGAACCTACATTGAACCACACTGGGCATCCATAGATGATCATTCGACTCTAACTCTATTGTAAAGTTGGCTACTGTGGAATAGCCTTTTTGTAATAGCAAGAGTACTCTTTGCTTTGGCCAAAGCAGCCTCTATGTCTTTGTTAAATTATATGTATTGATTCAGTGAAATGTCCAGGTATTTGACTACATCTTTAGTCTTTATTGCCTGTTGGTAAGGTCCCATGATAGCGAATTTTCGCCAATTTTTCCTTGTATCCAAAGCAAGTCAAGCAACGGTGTTCTAAACAGGATCGTGTAATATGGGTGTGACTTGATCAATGCCACTATTTTGTCGTCATCAGCCTCGGTGGGCTTTCTTGATCGAGGAGCATCTTTGATATGAAAATTATCAGAGCGGAATTTCTTGAGCTAGTTTTGGCACTAACGTTCTTGTAGACTATCGTCAGCGTAAATTTGGAGCCATTTTCCACAACCTTAACGCGTGTTTTTCGTTTCACGGAAATAATAACATATGGCGGAAATGTAAAGTTTGGTCTTTCATCCTTAACTTGTTGTAAAGTCTCCAAAACTTAACTAAAGCGCTTAATTTATTGTTGAGAATGAATGCTAAACTATCTGCTGTTAATTATCACCATATGTGTTAATTCAAGCAATACGTGTATTTATAAGCTAAAGTGTATATAATTTTATAAACTAAAGAACGTAAAACTAACGTAACTAAGCTTAACCTAGCAAGAGTAGGGGTGGAAGGTGGGGGCGGGTTAGAGAGTAAAGTGTAGAAAGCGCCGCTTAAGATTAATGGTGGGAATGGTTTAGGAGGCGGTGCTTGAGAACATGGGTAGAGGGGTCAAAGTCGAACAAAGTGGAACTGGAGTTGACATTTCTCAGTATCCGCGAAAGTGGTTCGTTGAGGCCATACGAGGTCCGGTGAGGGGTAATGTAGAAAAGGCGGGGATTACGCGTATTTCGAGAGTTTGTGCTCTGAGGAATTAAGTTAAGGAGGTAGGCGCTGTCGACCGATCCGGGGAGGACCCGATTATTTCAGGAGGACCCTGCGTTCCTCAACGTTTTTAAGGTTGATTAATTTGAGTGGGTTAATGTATGGGGGCAGATCCCAGCTCTCGGAGAGCGAACCGAAGGAAGCTACGTTGAATACTTTCGATTCTACAGATATTGATTTTGTGATAAGGAGACTATACCAGGTTAGCATATTCAACCAGTGGACGGACGAGGGTGAGGTAACGGAATCAAGTTACGTAGGGGTGGGAGAATTTCATAGACCATTGTTTCACGAACTCAGGGGCAGAGTTGGTTTTCGGGATCGTCTCGTCAATGTGAGAGAGGAAGTTAAGCTAAGAATAGATTCGACAATGGTTAAGGGTTGGTTATGAACCGAATAGAGACGCGAGGTTGAGTGAATACGCTTGCTGGAAAAAGGTTATAGATTGGCATTTGGAGAAATATTAAGTACAAAACAATTTTTGTCATAGCAAGTCGAGAAGTTGTCAATGTCTGATTGCAGAAGTGCGGAATCAAGCGGTGGCTCGATGATCTTGTATTTTTTGGTGTCATCACCCTGTAGAGACAAGCCGGAAATTTTAATGACCTTATCAATGTCATTAGTGGCAAGTAAAAATAGGAGAGGGCTCAGGTGGCTTCCGCGAAGGACTCTAGAGGCGGCAAGGAAGGGTTTGGATATCCTGGCGTCGAACCGAACGGAATAGAGTCTATCCTTTTGATAGGAACAAATCCATTTCAGCAATAAAGGTTCGAAGCCGCGGCTGGATAATTTGAAGAGGATTAGATTGTGAGAGATTTTATCAAATGCTTTACTGAGGTCGGTTGGGACCATGTCGACATGGTTACTGTGCTCTAGTGCTGAGAGTGTAAAGGAAGTGAACTCCAGGGTTGGATGTAGCTGAACGAACATTGAGAAAACCATGTTGCCTTGGTGAACAATTTTCAATATTGTTGTGAAATTAATTTATATTATAACTTTCCCGGTTCCATTTTGTTGTTGACCTGATGACGATCAAATATCATGATCGAAACGTCGTTAATGTAATGTGGAAAAAAAAAATTAATAAATTACATTAAAAACAAAATTAGTCTGTATTGGCGATTTTAACTTCTTCGTTCTAAAGTGAAATAAAAGATTTGCAACGAAAACTAAACGATTCGTAAAGCATGCTTTTGGTGGGACAGTTTGGCGATGGGGCGGTAGTTCGCGACATCGTTTTAGGGACCCTTCTTGTTGATAGGGGTAATGAAGGAGGTTTTCTAAATGTGGGGGAATACGCCTTGACAGAGTAAGGGATTGAAGACGAGCTTTTCTTGAGGAGCATTGCAGTGTTACCATCAAGGCCCGATGTAAACTCGTCTCTGAGTTGCCGTAGGTTAGATTCAATTAAAGCGATGTGGAGTTGTGCTTCTGCTTCTCTTCGCATCCCCATTATTCACTTGATGAAAGTTCCACGTCACACACAGGAGAATTAAAATACGCCGCCAAGACACGCGGAAAAATTAAACACAGTATTCCTTTTGTTTAGCGTTATATTTATATTAATTGAAAAACACTATTGTTGGATATGGTGTTTGAATTAATAGATTATTGTTCCGTTTCAATATGTTATGGTAGCACTGCGCGAAAGTTACAATGTGAAGTCAATAAAAAGACAATCTTCGAAGACTGCCGCAAATAATATTCGACATGGATGTGGCAAACACTTCAACACGACCCCGAGGTATATTACGCATCTCCCCAGCCGGCGGAGAGCGGAGGATCGCGAGACCATGCTGGTCAGCGGATGGAATTTGACTCAGCGATATTAAGTCGCTGTCAAAAGAATCTTTGAATGCATCTCCTTTACTTGTAGTGATAACCGGATCTCATTAGAGGAGATCGTCATGGTACACATGTAGGGGTGTTTGGCGGAAGTTAGTCTATCTGGATCGTAAGCGTTCCGCCGAACACTGCTGCTACAAGGACTTACACGAAGCGGAAAACTGCACACACGCAAAACACTGTGAAAATAGTCACGAATGAAACTCAAAAATATTAACTTTCCTTTATTCGCACAAGTTTTTGTAAATTCATGAGTATACAATTCCTGGTGTTGTAACTACAAGCTATCGAAAGTCGGTAACAATATCACATTTATTAGGTAGTTGCTCGTGGCAAGACAAAATACTATATATATTTTTTTCTGGTCGCGACCGTTCGTTTGCATACTGACGTTACTTTCCGGTTGTATGGTTAATACGCGGATCAACTCCCTCGTTTTGTTCTCGTTGTTCGGCTCGTCGCGATGACTATCACTATCTGACTGTCTGTCTGCCCACACAGATATCCCGATTCCAAACTGGTATCTGTATCTACACGGAAAAATTTCCTTAATTGCTCTGCTAACAGAACTTCCGAATTTCTGTTAGCAGCATGTTATCACGTCCCAGGGGTGATTTTTCATTCATGAAAGAAGAAACTCGATTGTATGCCGCCTTATTTACATAACACATCTGGCGCGAAGGCCGAAAGATATCCTGCAATTTGCATGGATGCATGGTTCATGGGTTTGTTTGACTTTTGTCAATACACCCGAAATCCATTAGATCTTTCTAATGGGTGTGAAATACAAACAGACACCGTGGGATCGGAGTAGTTTCCTTGTAGGTTTTCAACCTCGTACAATTTGAATTATCTCGTTGAGATGATTACGGTTGCCGTTTCTTTATGTTTGCCGATAGACTTGTTGGTCTTTATGGCAGCTACCCGCACGTGCATCGTTGGTCGGCTAATTTGCATTGCATAGACGTTTGAAATTGCCGATTCAATGGAATGTTCCTGGGCGCAGGCAGATTGAATGTTTCTTTTTTGTTTCAGGTATGATGACTTACGAATGTTGAGCTTGGCATTAAAAGCTTTGGGGACGTTCAGTTCCTTGCTTTTTGGTATCGGTCTCAACGTTGGCTGCGTGTTGCAGGCCCTATGATGGGACTTTGGGGGCACGCGTCTGTGGGCGCGTGCAACGCTCCCAGGTAAGTAAGTTCAGTGGCGAGTGAACTTCGAAAAAGGCCATGAGAAGGGGGTGCGGCTGGTGGTGTTCTATAGATGTAAGGACGAAGGGGCTGGATGAGCCAGGTGTATTGATAGGGCCTGTTGTAAAGATGAGGTCTAGCTGCCTACCCAAGAGGTTTCCAACGTTGCAGATCTGACAGAGGCAAGAATCCCCTAGTCGATCAATGAAGAAACATTCCTTAGCCTAGGTGTGGTGGGAGGTGAAGTGTGATTGATCGTCAGATAAAGTCCAATTGAGTTGTGGAAATAAAATCTCCACAGATGATGATGTCGTTCTTGCAATTACTCAGCTGGTTTATGTGGTCGATAGTATTAAGAGCAGGCTCGTAAACTTCAATAGGCTGGGGTGGCAAGATATAGAAGCACATGACGAAGCTTGATTTCCGAGGCAGAGTGATTTTTACAGTCACAAATTCCAGCATGAAGTAGGTAGGGAACGCGAGAAGTGACGACTCGAGGCTGTTGTGGACTGCTATGAGCACTCCTCGGCTGGGGGAAAAGTCAGTAGTATGATTGATGAGGTCATCGCGGAGGATGGTGAACGAGGGAGGAAACAGTTCCAGTTTATGAATGTTGGGGGTTAAGTTCGTTTCGCTTAAAGCGAAAATGTCAACCGGTAGGGCCTGGGTGTTTTTCAGAATGGAATGGGTCTGTGGTAGTGTTTAGCTAGGCACCAAGCACGGGTGCGGATTCAGCCAACACCCACTTATAGTTCTCCAAAAAATTGTTCACAAAGGAGACCGAACACACGAAAAACAAAATAAAACTCAAGTCAGTAATTTGATGTTAATGTTTCACTGATTTATTATGATTTTAAAATACACGCACTGTTTGCTCCACCGCCTTAATAGTAATTAATGATTTTAAAGTACTACACGTTGCGCATGCTTCACTACGACTTGTTCTTTTATGGTCAATACAAAGGACGGATACAAATTTCGAAAGCCGTTTCCCGAATTGCTTAAAACTGGCGGAAACTTAACTCGCGACACGTACTCCGCATACTTGTGAGCACACACCTCTCTGGTAATAATTCGGCTCGGTAAGTAAAAAATAAATTACACGAACGCCTGACTTTGCGTGTGAATAATTTGAGGGTTGAAATCTGACTCCGACTCCTGCGCGAGCGTATGCCTTGGCGTATAATATCTGACTCCAACGTGATTTACATTTATCAGTTCGATGCCCGCGAATTTCATCAATAGGGGAGGATTGTGTATGTGTGCGTATAGCACAAGTACGTTGCCCTTCAGCCTGGATATCGGCAACGACGAGAAAAACCTGAATACACATGGAATGAATAGCAGGCAATATGAGGTACGCGATAGCGTAGTCGCCGAAGGGAGAAATAGGTTCCTGTGTCCTAAATAAACAGAAACGCTATTTCGAGGGTCATAAATCTTAGATGACCTGCGCCTGAGAACGAAATAGGTTTTTGCTTCAAGATACACAAAAACGCTATTTCGAGGGTCACGATGATCTGCACATCGTGTTTACTTAGGCGTTCATGGGTAATGCCATTGTAGGCTATAGAGTTTTCGTGGCGATAAGTAAACCGATGGTTTGCTCGCCTATGACCTAGGCTATGGTAGCTTTTGTTTGTTTTACAGGCCGGAGCATCGTTAGCATGATTTGGGTTATGATTGTCTAACGTCAATCATATTAGTGCCCAAATCCCATGATCGGCAGATAACCGACAAAGGAAATTGGTCGCAAGTGTTGCGAACCTTGGGACTGGGGCAATAAATGGATATGAACCGTAGCAAGAAACCATCGGCTTCGGCTATGCCAACAATTACGCTGGCCAGCTCGTATTTATCTATTATAATTGCTGACAAGCCGAGCCGATGGAGATATGGTACGGTTCATAAACGGAAAAATTCAACGTGATGCATGCCTTAATGAGATTTAACTTTCAGGTGAAAGAGAATGAAGGGTAGCTTACGCTGCCCAAAATTGCAGGTAGGTATGGTGGGTTTGGAAGGTGGTTCATTTAAGAGGATGGGCGGTTCTTTGGGAATGTATTAAAGAACCGCTACATCACTCCCCCCCAGTGACGTAGTCACGAAACAGGTAAGGAAGATTGAGAGGGGGGTAGTTGTCTGTGGGCGCGCGCTTGGGCGCGGGTGCGGGGAGGTTGTGCAGGTCGGTCGGCAGTTGTGTATTGGATAGGAGGCTGTTCTGGGGCTGAAGCTTCCAGAAAGCAGGGCTTAAGTCTTTCGACGCTGACCGTGGATCGCTTGCCTTTGAGATCGATCTCGAAGACGCGGTCGTTGATGCGGCGGAAGACTTTGAATGGGCCATCATAAGGGGGGTCGAGGGGTTTTTTGACCTTATCCACCCTGACAAAGACGTGCGTGCAGCTGTGCAGTTCAGGGTGGACGAAAAGTTTTTTGGAGCCGTGCCTGGCTACTGGCGTTGCCCTAACCTTGCGTAGCAGGTCACGGAGATGCCCCAATTCGCGAAGTTGGTCACGCGGTGTTTCGCCATCCAGGAAGAGTTCTCCTGGAAGAAGGAGGTTAGTGCCGTAGGTGAGCTCTGCTGCCGAAGCTCCCAGGTCCTCCTTAATACTTGTCCTCAGGCCGAGGAGGACAGTGGGCAGGGCGTCGAACCATTGGGTGTCGTTATGACACATGAGTGAGGCCTTGAGGGATCTATGCCAGCGCTCTATCATCCCATTGGATTGCGGGTGGTAGGCGGTGGTACGACTTCTTTGGCAGCCGAGAAGGTTTGTTAGCTGCTTAAATATTGTCGCCTCGAATTGTGGACCTCGGTCCGAAGTTAAGGTGGTTGGTACACCGAAGCGTGTGACCCAAGTTGAGTAAAAGGCCTTGGCGACTGATTCGGCAGTAACTGCCCGGAGAGGTGTCGCCTCTGGCCATCGCGTGCAGCGATCCATCATAGTGAGGATATAAGAAAATCCTCTTGATGGAGTAAGCGGTCCCACTATGTCTATGTGGACATGGGCGAAGCGTGCCGTGGGAAGCTTGAATTGTGCTGGCTCCAGTACATTATGTCGCGCTACCTTGCAGCGTTGGCACTGGAGACAAGCACGGGCCCAACCGGTGAGATCTTTGCTCATCCGGGGCCAAACAAATTTGCGACGGACAGCAGCGGCTGTCGCTCGGCCGCTGGGGTGGGCTGGGTTGTGGTAAACCTGGAACACGCCCTTACGCAGTTTTTCGGGAATGTATGGTCTAGCGGTTCCAGTTGAAACATCACACCAGATTTCGCCCAAGGGGTCGCGAAGAGTGATTTTCTTAAACGCAAGTGCCGTATCGGCAGTTAGGAGGGACTTGAGCTGTTCGTCCTCCTCTTGAGCTAGGGCAAGGTCAGCATTGTTTAAGGCGGTACGCAAGTGAATCGTATCGATTCGAGAAAGGGCGTCCGCCGTAACGTTCTGTTTACCGGAGATGTGCTTGATCTCCGTAGTATATTGCCCTATGAGGTCTAATTGCCGCTCTTGTCGGGGGGAGGCATTTCCCGACTTCTTCCGGAACGCGTAGACTAGCGGCTTGTGGTCTGTTAGGATGGAGAGTGAGCGACCTTCTATCATATGACGGAAGTATTTGACAGCGTTGTAGATCGCAAGTAATTCGCGATCATAGGCGCTGTAACGTCGCTCTGTGGGACTCAGTTTCCTTGAAAAGAAACCGAGTGGTTCCGGTCGGCCTTCAATGTCCTGTTCAAGGACGGCTCCGATTGCGGTATCCGATGCGTCGCATTGGATAGAAAGTGCCGCTCCCTCGAGGGGGTATCGGAGTAAGGTGGCATTTGCCAATTGTTCTTTGGACAGTTGGAATGCTCGATCAGAGACTTCTGTCCAATTAATGGGGCGCTTATCATTACGCTTAGCTCCTTTTAAGAACCCATTTAGGGGAGCTTGAACTTGGGCAGCGTTCTTTAGTGTTGGGCGGTAGAAGTTAAGCATGCCCAAAAATCGACGAAGCTCACTCACGTTAGTAGGCCGGGGATACTTCATGAGGGCCTCCACACGGTCGGGTAGTGGGCGAATGCCCTGGTTGTCAACGACATAACCCAGATAGGTGATTTGCTCCTTGGCGTATTGACACTTATCTGGGTTGATGACAAGACCGAATTCACGGAGGCGCTCTAGGACCTGACGTAAGTGGCGTTTATGTTCGGCGTGGTCTTTGGAGGCGATGAGAATATCATCAAGATATGCATGGCAGCAATTTAGACCACGTAAAGCCGTGTCGATATAACGTTGGAATGTCTGTGCGGCATTCCTGAGGCCGAAAGTCATCACTTTGAACTCGAAGAGTCCGAAAGGTGTAATGACTGCGGTCTTGGGGATGTCTTCTGGCGCCACCGGAATTTGATGGTATGCCCTGGTGAGATCCAGGGTAGTGAAGACATTGCACCCTCGTAACTTGTACGAAAAATCGTAGAGGTGTGCAATAGGGTATCTGTCCGGGACAGTTGCTGCGTTCAACAGCCTGTAATCGCCACATGGGCGCCACTCACCAGAACGTTTCTTCACTAAGTGAAGTGGGCTTGCCCAGGGACTGTCAGACGGTTGGCAGATACCTAATTCAATCATGTGCTCGAATTCCGCGCGCGCCGCACGTAATTTTTCGGGAGCCAGTCGACGTGGACGCTGGCTCACCGGGGGGCCACGTGTTTCTATATGATGAAACACCGTGGCCTTATGTCGACGCTGGTTAGGTAGAGGAATTGTTGTGCTAACAAATTCCTGTACCATGGCTTGAAACGGGTTTGTGTACTCTGTGGACCTTGAAGTTACCGCTGAGGATGCCGACATGGGCAAGGGGGGTGCGGTTGGAGCCACTAGTCTGTTATGGGTCGAATCGACCAACAGATTATGTGCACCTAATAGGTCGGAACCTATCAGGGGTTCATTTACGTCCGCAATGACGAAACGCCAAGTGATCGGACGACAAAGACCCAATTGAAGTGTCAGCTTTTTACGTCCGTACGTAAGTATCGGCGTATTATTTGCAGCTGACAATTTAAGTGCGGCTGGCACGCGGTTACGCGGAGCAAACGATCGCGGGAGGACTGAAATATCGGCGCCGGTATCGACAGTAAAAGCGATATTCAGTTTAGAATCCCGGATGGTTAGGCGACTTATAGCAGGGGTGCCGGCCGGTTGCGCGTGGGTATCGGTCGGCAAAATTATTTCTAAAGGTCGTCCCTGATTGGTGGCTGGTTGCGTCCAACCACAGGGCGCCTTGCAATTAAATGTGCGATCACCGTATCGTTGGTGATTGGTGCACAAAGGGAGAGAGGCGGCGTTGTTGGGAGTATTTTGCCTCTGAATGTTGCCGTTTTGTGAAGGCCGAGGTAGTGCTCGGCGAAAGTTGGCCCACTGAGGGGCATTTTGGGAAGGTTGTTGCCGATCCAAGGGACGATTAGATACGGCACGATTCTGAGCGCCTCGTTGGTTGCTTCTCGCCTCCGCGCGAATTTGATTTAGTTCGCGGAGGACTGAGGTCTGTATGGCACGAAGGTCAGAAATGGTGACCTGAGCAGGAAAACTTCTCGGGCGGAATTCGTTGGGCCTGTCCTCTTGGGTCCGCTGTGTGACATTGGTTGAGGCAGGCCTTCTGGGATGTGGTGACGGAGAAGGTTGACGCACCGGAGCCGTCGTTGGGGCTGTTAGTGGCGGAAAAGGATGCCGTGTAGGCTGAGCGACGTGTTGAGAAACCGCCGCTACTTGATACGCTGGAGGCTCAGACTGCTGGTCTGAGCTTTCCATAATTGCGTCCGCAATTTTAGCTAAATAGCCCAAGCTCTGATTGGGTTGGGCTACGAGTGCCGAATGGGCATGGAGGGGGAGACATCTTAAAAAGTGAGGCCGTATTAGGTCGTCCGAGAACCTGGTCCCCGCTATAGAGCGTAAATGGGTCAGGAAAAGGGACGGTCTCATCCCCGAAAGGTTCGTTTCGGCCGCCAAGCGTTGTTGCCGCGAACTTCCGGGCTCGTCCAGAGCGTCGAGGTGAGTCTCAGCAAACCAAAGTTCAGGCTCCTCCTCGTCAAAAGGGGGGAGATTAATATTGGAAGGGTTGGGTCGGTTAACGACACTGGGGGCATCGTGAAATGCCAGGGGAGCGTGTTGTGCTGTCGCTTCGTGGTCGGTAGTGACTTGTGTATCAGGGAAGTCGGCGCTGGAGGCGTCGTAAAACTCGAGGGACTCGAGTTGTTCTTGATCCTCTTGGGGTGGGGCGTTCCAAGTACGGACCATCGTGTAAAGCGTGAGATAGAATTGGGAGGAAAGAGTTAAATCGGGTCTAAATAGCTACGTAGGACGTAGAAATTGGTGGCAAGAGGACGCGAGGAGTTGGGCGGAGTCAAACGGAGCCACGGGGAGTCGAAGTTGGTGTAAGGGTTGAGAAAAAAAAAAAGGCGAAAAGAATCGAAAATGGGTTCGGTGTACTTGAAAAAGAGTTGAGCGAGTTGTAAGGAGTCGTGTGCGTGCGGAAAGGTTGTGCGCTACTTAATACCCTGAAGGGGCTTACAATATTATCAAATTAGTTGTAATAATTAAGTAATTAATGGAAACATACCATGACTATTTACGGCAATAAAAAAAAATATCATTAAACTTAAAGAATTCCAATAGGTAAATTGTGCTGTCTTTTTAATAACTCACTAATCTATCATTTATATCGTACGTTTTAAGTATCACAAGTATCAGGTTATTTACGTACAACAAAATATGATATGTGTTATATATATCGTTTTTTTTAGTGCAATACTTCTTAAAATTTTTATTAATAGTTTCAAATATTGTGGGAGGTTTTGTTATTTGAATTCCTACTATAACAGTATATATATATTTACGTTTATTAATTTCTGATGATAATGACAGTTGTCTTTCTGAAACATCTTCGTATATTTCAAGATATATTTGGGAATAATTTTAGTTCTTATGATTTGAGAAGAAATAGATAGTCGTTAATAGACAACAAAAAAAAAAAAAAAAAGAAAAAGAAACGCACTCATACAAATGTACATATTTCCGGACATATGTGCATCCATATAAATATCATTTCTTTCATAAATACGTTACGAATTTTGATTATTGACGAAAATGTTTCGGAATTTGTATTGGAATTAACAACTTTTAACTAGATAAGCCAGTTATACTCTTTTCTTACACTGGTAGAATAGTTGCCTCGAACCAGCTGTCTACGTTTACAATAGAAGATCGTTTTGACAAATGAGAACTGTGTGTGAATATTTGCACTTTAAACCGTTAATTAATTTCTGCTTAAAACACAACCTTAATAATTAATTCTATGATTCCATACGTATATTATTTATATTAGCGTATTATTATTTCATTATGTTTCCTTCTTTTTTAACAATATGATTGTTACGTGCCACAGAAAAATATTTAGAGTATTTTTTATCTTAGAAGGAACAAAAAATATAGAACAATTCAAGGTAATAATGTATACGTAAAAGGCACTTTGTTAATCTTAAAGGTTGTTGTCTCTTTTAACATGGTTAAGTGGTCTAAGAATTAATTGTATGTACAAATATTTAAGTATTTGAAGGAAAATGAAGAGACTGTAAATTTCGCTCAGAAGGAGCTTACACCAGAGAACAAAAAATAAAAAAAAATAAAAATAAACATTTTTTTTGAAAAATACCTGGTTATGTTGTTGTTTGGTGCTGTTGATGCTGGTCCGGAGATGGTGTTGTTCCTGTTCCGGTAGTCCTCGGCTGCTTCCGGTGATGTTAGCACTCGTCACTTTCACTGGTTGCTAGTTAGCGCTGCGAACTGATGGGGTGGGGCTCTACTTGCCCTTTAATTGTTTTAATTTTTGCACTTTCACAATTTGCTGCGCAGTTGTTCTGTGTGTTCACTTTTCAGTTCACTCTCTTCTAATAGTTTTTTTTAAATTGAGATCAATGTCAATTTTGATCAAAGGTCGCGGTTGATCAAATTCACCAGCGGTTCACCAAGGATATCCAGGAAAAATAACACGCACTAATCACACTTATGAGGTTTAAAATTGTTCATTGTTCCTTTTTGCACTTGGGGAAAGGTTGTGTGTCCATTCAGTTAGAGTCACCAATGTGGTAGTGTTTAGCTAGGCACCAAGCACGGGTGCGGATTCAGCCAACACCCACTTATAGTTCTCCAAAAAATTGTTCACAAAGGAGACCGAACACACGAAAAGCAAAATAAAACTCAAGTCAGTAATTTGATGTTAATGTTTCACTGATTTATTATGATTTTAAAATACACGCACTGTTTGCTCCACCGCCTTAATAGTAATTAATGATTTTAAAGTACTACACGTTGCGCATGCTTCACTACGACTTGTTCTTTTATGGTCAATACAAAGGACGGATACAAATTTCGAAAGCCGTTTCCCGAATTGCTTAAAACTGGCGGAAACTTAACTCGCGACACGTACTCCGCATACTTGTGAGCACACACCTCTCTGGTAATAATTCGGCTCGGTAAGTAAAAAATAAATTACACGAACGCCTGACTTTGCGTGTGAATAATTTGAGGGTTGAAATCTGACTCCGACTCCTGCGCGAGCGTATGCCTTGGCGTATAATATCTGACTCCAACGTGATTTACATTTATCAGTTCGATGCCCGCGAATTTCATCAATAGGGGAGGATTGTGTATGTGTGCGTATAGCACAAGTACGTTGCCCTTCAGCCTGGATATCGGCAACGACGAGAAAAACCTGAATACACATGGAATGAATAGCAGGCAATATGAGGTACGCGATAGCGTAGTCGCCGAAGGGAGAAATAGGTTCCTGTGTCCTAAATAAACAGAAACGCTATTTCGAGGGTCATAAATCTTAGATGACCTGCGCCTGAGAACGAAATAGGTTTTTGCTTCAAGATACACAAAAACGCTATTTCGAGGGTCACGATGATCTGCACATCGTGTTTACTTAGGCGTTCATGGGTAATGCCATTGTAGGCTATAGAGTTTTCGTGGCGATAAGTAAACCGATGGTTTGCTCGCCTATGACCTAGGCTATGGTAGCTTTTGTTTGTTTTACAGGCCGGAGCATCGTTAGCATGATTTGGGTTATGATTGTCTAACGTCAATCATATTAGTGCCCAAATCCCATGATCGGCAGATAACCGACAAAGGAAATTGGTCGCAAGTGTTGCGAACCTTGGGACTGGGGCAATAAATGGATATGAACCGTAGCAAGAAACCATCGGCTTCGGCTATGCCAACAATTACGCTGGCCAGCTCGTATTTATCTATTATAATTGCTGACAAGCCGAGCCGATGGAGATATGGTACGGTTCATAAACGGAAAAATTCAACGTGATGCATGCCTTAATGAGATTTAACTTTCAGGTGAAAGAGAATGAAGGGTAGCTTACGCTGCCCAAAATTGCAGGTAGGTATGGTGGGTTTGGAAGGTGGTTCATTTAAGAGGATGGGCGGTTCTTTGGGAATGTATTAAAGAACCGCTACAGGTCTTTGAGCGAAGAACTCCCACGCTCTGATAATAGAGGTTAAGGGGAATTATACTGTCGGTTTGGGAAGAGGCTAGGGAGGTAGGAGGTTAGGAACGAAAAACTTGCTGAGGTCGACCTTACTAGGTTGAAGATGTAATAACGTTGTGGAGTGAACGAAGTAGCCGAAAGCTTTATGGTCATTCGACACTTAATGGGGGGATAAGTTGAAAATTACGTGGAATTTTACGAATAATTTGTGGAGACTGGGAACGTCAGTGGATTAAACGGCACATGACAAACATGTGTGAATGACTTCAGTAATACAAAAACTCCACTAATACTATCAAAAATACACAACGATTTTTTATTCAACCCAATATATAACATTATATACGACATTTACAACTTTATGCGTGAAATATTCACGGCACTTGTTAAAAGCATAAAGGAGCTGGTTATATACCATCTTAAATTCAGTCCTTAACAGATACCTAAATACGATCGTGAGTTTATAGTATTTTGTCGAGAAAATGGCCCCAATAGAGGATAGTGTTGGAAATCCCAGTGCAGTAGTATTTTAATTAATAAACATTTCTGATACTAGGTGATGAACATTTCAATTAAGTTCTGTTTCAATATTAGTGCCTGCATTAATATATAAATAATGGTAGTACCTTTCTAACAGTGGTCTCAAATAAGTTTTTAAATAAAATAACTATATGTAAATAAAATAAAATAACATACATTTCGAGCATTCTAACATAGTCAACAATTTATTTACTTGTGCTCAGTAATTTTATTATTTTTTTTCACTTTACTCTAAGACTGCACCACAAAAAAAAAAAAAAAAAAGCACTTCTCGGGTCCACCTAAATTAATATATTTATCACATCTTCGTGATTCACAGATATTGGACATCATTCCAAAAATTCCAGTTACAAATTTGATCAAGACCAGAACTCAACTATCTAAAGAACACTTTCTAATCAACAACGAACAGATGTTTTAGAAACATCAGTTTCGTATGCCGACACTTCGTCTCGATAAGACGATTAATCTACATTTTCTATCGTCACGTAAATAAAACACCGATGGTTTGCCTATATAAATAAATGTTCCGAAGTTTTAGGCTAGTAGTTCAATTACAGATTTGCTTGGTTAGCGCCTTCATTTCCAAACAATTATTCAAAAATGAACAAGCTTTTTGTAAGTTAAAAATTGAAGTCTATTTTGGAAAGGTTTTGGCTAAATTTGGTAATTTTTAGGCGATTTTTGTTATCTCAGTCGTTTGTCTGGCATCTATGGCTCACGGACGGTCTACTTCTGGGGCTGCTGCATCAAGTGGGGTTGCATCAAGTGGGGCTGCAGCGTCCGCATTAGTTAACCCAGTGAGAACTCTTGACCCAGCTGTTATTGATGCAATTGGATACCGAATTGGAGCACCACTCTTAGCTCCAAATGTAGGACCACTATCTCGCCTGTATGCTGCTGCGTTGCCCCCGCGAAGCTTCATTGGCGAATCCCAACCTGGTGGGTAGTCAAAGTTAAAAAATACTATTTCTGTATTTTTCAACTGTCTTTTTTTATTACAATTGCAGCTATAATTGCTGGACCATATGGTACTGAATTTGTTGGCAGATCTTCATTAGGAATTGTAGTTGTTTGAACGGTGACATTAATTTATATTGTGATGTGTGATCTCAGTGATATTATTATTTAATATGTGAACTTAAATTATAATATAAATGGTTTTCGAAATTATTGAGTTTTAAGTTTAACGTGAGAGTTCATATAAAAGAGAGTAAATTTGGGATGAGCGGGTGCTGTGGCTGTCTGTGTGTAATGACCGCTAAGTGCAAGTTCAAAAGATATTTTCTTGATATCAACGTTTAATACTCGGTGTACGGATATTCATCATAAGGTTTCTTGATATATATCTCTGGAAATTACTGTTAGCGACCAATAATAATTTTCTTAAATGCCTTTGTTTGCTTGTTGTCCACTATTGCCTGCCATTCCAAAGTCCGGCTTTAGATAGCAGGGAAATATTTACAGTCTCACGTGATATCCACTTTATGAATGTGAATATGATATGGCAAACTATATCCTATTGCGCTTGAGGCAATGAATATTATTATGGCCAACATTAACTTTCCGTGCAACGGCTTCTCCAAATCTGATTGCCTTTCAATTTTAATAGTTTTAAAAAAAGATGCCTTTGGTACCACGAAAGTACTAAAATGTGTGGTTCGATATTCAATTTGTATAATCCATTATCTTTTGGGTTTGTCCGAATAAATGCTGTTGAGGTTGATGCTATGAATTCATCCGACATTTTTAGATTCACTATTCGATAGCACTTCTAAAACTTCTGTTGAGGCCCTTTCCTTCGTGTGGTAAGTCTTTCCATGTGTAACCAAACAAGCTTTAAGCAGTATACAGTTTATTAATGGTAATAATCTACAGAACATATTTTACTAGTGTGGTAACTAATGATTTTAAATCTATCTATCAAATTATTGGCCTGTAGAAACCCGGAAGTTCATGACCTTGTAGCGATTCTAACAGATACACATGATTCACAAGCGAAATAGTGAAGAACACGAACGAAAAATCGAATAAGAAAAATACATCAGAACCGTATACCAAGCGATAAATAACAAAAAAATAATTCACACTAGTGGAATATAGTCGAGTTTGGAAATCAAATTCTAAACACGGTCAGTAGCCTGGTGTGTAACGCTTAGGTAAAATTTTTTTCGTGATTCGAGCTGTCATAGCGTCAGTTCGAATCACACGATCTTCTTCACTATTATTTCAAACGCTATAACCTCACCGACTCGACTCCGCCATGGTTCCCTGTCCTGTGCGCTCTCCTTCCACGTTTGACCATCCGATCCGTTCTCCTCGAGATCCAACCTAACATTGTCCTCCCATCTCCGTCGCGGCCGCCCTGTCGGTCTCTTTCCCGTTGGTTTACCGTCAAGAATTCTACACACGCTCCTATCGTCCCCCATTCGCGCCACGTGTCCGGCCTAACTTAATCTTCGCCACTGGATTACTCTCACTATTGTAGGTGTGCGATATAGCTCTTACAATTCGTGGTTATGGAGTTTCCTCAATTGTCCTGCCTCCTTGTCATATTTACCTCCAAAGATACCCTTCAAAACTTTATTCAGGAATACGCGGAATTTGTTTTCTTCCCATTTTGTGAGACCCCATGTTTCGCATCCATATAGAACAATCGGCAAGATTATGGTTCTATAGACACGGAGCTTTACGTTACGTGATAGCAGTCTGGATTTCAGCGGTTTACTGACTGCGTGCCAAATAGCGTTGCCGGAATGCAGACTTCCTTATCCCATATTGTTTGGATGAGATTTCTCCCAGCGGTTGCCTCTCCACCATGCTTCACAAGCTCTGCCGCTATGCAGTCGACTCGGGGAGCTTTGTTGTTTTTCAATCGATTTATTGCGTCTACAACTTCGTTGAGGGAGGGCTCTGGGATCTGAGGCTCGGCTGTATGTACGCTTGGTGCGTTTATTTGTGGTTGATGGGTGCGCACATTGAGCAGGTTTTCAAAGTACTGCTTCCACCTTGTCACGATATTGTTTGTTTCTGTCACGAGGCAGCCGTTTGCGTCTCGAATTATTTTGACTCTCCCTCGGTTGCCATTTCTAATTGAATTTATGCCGGCAAACATACCTGTAGTGGTCTGAAAAGCCCTACCATCTCCTTCCCCCACACCTACATCCAAATCCTAGCAGTAATACACTAAAACCTAAAATTCAATCAAAACCCGAAAAAACCCAAACTAGATCCAAAATTCGCAATAAACGAATCAAACATCCGTTTATCGCTTAACATTTACCTCCACGGCATAATTTAATCTAAAAAACCAAATTAAAATCAAAATTCACAATAAACGAATCATATATTCGTTTATCGTTTTGCATTTGCCCCACGGCATCATCTAGATTCAAAAACCAGAGATACTTTATCTCAATTTGGTAAAATCCATCAAATTGAACAAACAAAAACCCGAATTCCTTTACATATCCACATCTGCTCAATAGTTTCATAGGAATTCAGGAAAAAAAAAATTTGTGGCGAGAAGGCCGAATTTAGCGAGACAGGACATATGTGTCCTTCATCTTCTCTCTGACTTCTGGTCATCTTGCGATAACCAGAATCACCCACATCCGTGAGGATGTTGGGTTCGGTCTCGCGGCATCTGAAAAGAAAAAAAAAAAAGGGGGGGGGGGGGGGGGTATCCAAGGATAGTGTGGACAGTGTTAGTCCAAGTGTTCTCTAACTACTTTTATAGAGGGATGGTGGGAAAGAAATCATACAAGACCGGTAGGAATTCAGGAAACTGAATCCTTATCTTAAATAAACACTAAGCTCACAGCAGCTCAGTCAGGATTTTGGTATGAAAATGTATATTTTTGAGATACAAAATCTCGATTTGGTTTCATTTATAAGGGTGATGAAATTCGTATTCGAGGATCAGTGTCAATTGGTGTTCTAGGCGTAAGGACGCCAGAAAATGAATTTACAAATAAAATTAAAATTTAATAAAATGAAAAATATTTTTATTGATCTTGGCCGATTCCCAGGACCATATTCGATCGGTAGCTGCTCTTCCCTCAAGGTTTGAGGAAGCACGGCGGCACCGCAACGGGTCCCCCCAGGAGCTATCTTAAAGAGATCCCTCGTCCTTTTCAGGACCAGACACGCTCCCAGACAGAAGGACCACAACATACCTCTGATGTTCTTTGCTCTAGAACTTTCTAGGTTTTTCTTCAATCCGAGCCTTCTCCCATTCGCGTTTTTTGCGTTTGAAGAGTCTCATTGTCTCTCTCCGAATCTGAGTAAGTTAAAAAATACGTATTCACAAAAACGACATTTTATTGTTATCAATTTTGTTGCCTATGCACTTCCATCGATAAGTTGATTGTATGGTGAGAAAAAGAAAACCGTTGTGAGGATGTTGAGATAAATCTTAAAACTCTTGACTGAGGGTCTCGTGCAAATCAACTACGAATTCCGGGTGTGTATTTATATTGTTGTTAATTATTGCAGTGGATGTGGTATTTCCATTGTCAAGGTCTTCAAATTCCATGTGGTAGTATGTTGAGTTAAAACCAATTGTCAGATTATTAATACCCGTGTATGTAACACCATCTTGCTCAACAGTTTCGCCATCAAATTGAATAGTTAAGTATTCATTTTCTACAATAAATCAAAAGAGCGGATGATGTATGGAATAATTATGTTACAAGTGCTAAATAATACTTACGGAGGTTGCCGAAGAAAGAGCCTTGGCCGCTCACTGGATGACCATGTATGGTTCCCTCAACTTGAGCATCAGCAGTGAAAACACAAAATGGTCGTAGAATTTGAATGACATGAGGGCCCGATGGATCAGCTCCGTAGCCCCTATTGTTGTGATAATACTCATAGGTAAAATATAAGAGATTATTTGGAATTTAGGGGAGATGTTTGATAAGTCAGTGGCTTTGATAAGAGAGAGGAGCGGTCCAATCGAAATCTGTGTACAACTAAATTCACTCAAGTCTCATCTTTGACAGTATAAATATTTAAATATTTTCCACGGACGTTTGGGCATGAAGAAACTGTCGGCGAAGTGTATATCGCATTCGTAGTCCAATAAAAAAATAAGAAATCGAGTAAATATATTTAAACATTGTAGTCCTAATGAATCTTTACAAAGGAACAGGTGTATATAACAGTGAATGGTTCAAATGAAATTGCACTAAAAAAAGCTGGAAATATAATGAACACAACTTTTTGGGATGTCCGTGGTACAATCTATTATTTTGATTATTTTGGGAAGGCATGCTAATCCAGCACAAATTTGTCAGCATTATTAGATTACTTCCGCCAATTACAAGGTGACCCCATTTGTTCCAAAACAATCATTAACCCACTGATCTTTCAAATAGGCCTTATACTTACCTCATCCGCAGTACTTCAGCATTGCGAGTGCCGTAGAATTTGAAGTGGTGATCACTATATAAATGTAAATGTAGCATCCGCCGCACTACCAGCTGGACCCTGCCATTGCATGTCTCCAATATTTATTGGTTCCAGACTGGGGGTATCACTTCATGAGTTACCTTATTAGTAACGTAATATATTCAGTTTGGAGTAAGTTACACGATTAATTAAACAAAAAACGAAAAAATGAATTTACATCTGTAAGAGTTCTGGAGAATATCAGTGGTTGCATCAATAATGCACTGTTCGTCATTGGGTGCGCATTGAGGTGGATCTATAAAAAAATATCTGAAGTATTAACAGCTTATGTAGTAAGAAAAGTTCACTTACTCTCATCAGACTGACTAAACACACAAGCGGAAAAAGTAAGAGCGATTACTAACAAGATGTACTGGCGCGACATTATACTGGGATTATTTAGTAAGACCTTCCGAAAATTAGGGCTTTTATATATCAGTCGGCGGTTAAAAAAGTTCTAATAACTGTATCTAATATAATTGAATGTAAATATTCGGTTGTATTCGGTATGTGTTTGAAAAAATAATTCAGATTATGGTCTTGCGCTCATTAGTGAAGTCAAAATAATGAAGTTCGACTGTTACATCACATTCCCATAGAGAAGAAATATGTATTTTAATCATATATTTGAATCTATTGCTAATTGGGATAAACTTCTGCGTCGAAACGCGGCAGTAAATCTTTACACCGATAATGAGATTTACTTAAACTTATCCAAAATTAGTAA